>CM060920.1:57202500-59602500 GCA_030737875.1 Allium sativum
CTTAGTATTAGTAGCGGCGAGCAAAATAGGAGCAACATAAACCGTGAAAACGCGGTTGTGGGAGAGCAATACAAGCGTCATGCTTCTAGGCGAAGCAGTGGAGTGCTGCACCCTAGATGGCGACAGTCCAGTAGCCGAAAACATCACTAGCTTACGCTCTGACCCGAGTAGAATGGGGCACGTGGAATCCCATGTGAATCAGCAAGGACCACCTTGCAAGGCTAAATACTCCTAGGTGACCGATAGCGAAGTAGTACCGTTACCGTGTCCCCCGGTAAAATGTTTGTAGATGCGACCATGAATCGAACCATTCAGCTGTCGATGGAAAAACTTGGCTAGAAAGTCGACCGAGATGGCCAGGCCCCGCATCCCACGGTTAGGGTATTCCGTATGTTGAGCCTACTCGGATCAGAACTCAACTTGTTGATTCTCTTTCGTCTATCGGCTGGCCGACGCAACCCTCGGTCTAAGATTAGTTTAGATCTGTCCCCAATTAACATATTGGGGTTGGATCGGTGCAACAATGAATATACCTCCCCAATTAATATACTGCAGACGAAAGTGGACCAAATTAATATACTGTGGTCGCCTCACCCAAAAACCTACAAGCACCTGGCTCCCCCAATTGATCGGGGTCGCCAATGAATATATGAGGCGAACATTCTGTTGGTCACCTTGTTAGTTGTCGAAGTGTACTGGACTACGTCCCTATTGGTCGTCCCTCCCGGTTGTCCCCGCTCACTTCGCTCACCTGCTAAGATCTCAAGTCTCCAAGTGGGGCCCTCTTGGCCACCCACGACGTTGGCTTTTTAGAGAATCCCGCTCCTATATCATAGGACTTGTAGCTTGGCAGTCCACCAGGTAGGTTTCTTTATCCTTCCAGTTTCCATTGTCTTCTTGGATAGTTATAGCGGCCCATAGGCGCGAGATGTACCTTGTGGGGGCACCGGACCCCTGGACATAGCCCGTTCAGGCAGTGGCTGTTTAGTCCATGGTCCGTTGGACGGTTGGTGCTAGGCCAGAAATTGGGACACATTGATTCCGCTCGTTCCTATCCTTCGCTTCAGGGCATGTCCCTCGGTGTGGTTAATACTCCATATTATTGGGCAACGAAGCTTACACTTGTTCACTTATTATGACGGTTCACCAGGGCCTCTTTCCTCCTCCCTTTTCTGTTCACTCGTAGGGGTCCGGACCCCCACTAAGAGGGGGGGGGATGAGTCGACTGAACATCTCAGCCATTGGCGGGAATTTCGCCCGCATCTGATCCCCAATTCTTGTTCACCCCGGATGATCGTGTAGGGTGAATTATGACCTCTTATGATCGTGTCGGGTGAGCAACAGCCGCTTCGTCAATGTACTAACTTATGGGTTAACGGGTCACACTTTGGCCAAGTATCCTCGGAAACTCCCGAGAGCCAGAAGTATTGAAGGAATGGCCATAGGAACGGGCGCATCATGACATCGTAACCTGCCTCGCTCGAATGAATTAGTTGGTACTAGAAATGTTAGAAATAGTAAACGAAAAGAGTAATAAGAAGAGAAGGACAGAGACACTTCCCAACCAGAAAGCAATGTTCCCACTGATGGTATGCTTAGTGTAAGCGAGCTCTAAGATCACATCTTTGGAATAAAATCCAGTTGGAAAAGGAAATCCAATAAGAGATAAGCTGCCCAAAAGCATCATGGCATAGGTTAAAGGAAACGAGGAGGCAAGCCCCACCATCTTCCACATATCTTTCTCATCCGACATGGCATGAATCACCGAACCCTCACTTAAGAAGAGTAATGCTTTGGAAAAGGTGTGATTCATTAAGTGCAAGACTCTAACCAAATAGTTAGAAATGCCGCAAGCAAAGATCATGTAACCTAATTGACTGCGAGTTGAATAAGCTATGACCCTCTTTAGATCGTTCTGTAATATTCCAGTGGTTGCCGCAAGGAATGACGTCATAGCTCCTGCAGAAGTAATAACAATCAAAGCCGTAGGTGGGTATTCAAATAAAGGAGAGCACCTTTCTATCATGTAAACGCCAGCTGTGACCATAGTAGCTGCATGAATTGAAGCAGTTACTCGAGTGGGACCCTCCATTGCATCGGGTGACCGAGTATGTGACCCTATCTGTGCTGATTTCCCAGCAGCACCAATAAGAAGTAAAATACAAATCATAGTTATGGCATTGAATCACATATTGTGAGAAATCCATGAATTTCCGTGGGCAAACACACAAGCAAAAATGGTGGAAAAGTCTACTATTTGAAAGAGGGTAAAACGACTCGAAATTCCAAGAGCTAATCCAAAATCAACTACTCGATTGATACGCATAGCTTTTGTAGCTGCTTTATCTGCCTGAAGTCGTGTGAACCAGAAATGAATTAACAAATATAAAGTAATACCTACTCCCTCCCATCCCAGGAATAATTGCAGAGAGTTATCTCCAGTCACCAACATTGGCATAAAAAAAGTAGGAATGGATAAATAACACATAAATCAAGGGCGATGCAGATCCTTAGACATATATGAAATTGAATAAAGATGGACCAAGCTACTTATGAATGTAACCACAATTAACATCACTACGGTCGGGCTATCGAACACAGAGTCAGAAGTGAAATAAGAGTCGGACCAATCCGCGAATCAAGCGAGCTCCCCTTACAATAATGTGGTGGTAACTTCTCATTCGTCTTCAGTGCCCTCAGAACCGTACGGGAAGGTTTCCCATCACACGGCTCACCAACTTGATCTTCTTATTTCTCACTAGAGGTTTGATTATATAGCTCTGATCTTTTTTAGCAAAATAGCTTAGTCCGAATAGGCCTTGAAAAACGAGGCTATTAGTCATGCTCTCTTTCTTGCCACTCAAGTGTACAGCGGATGTTGTGCTTAGGCCCCTTACTTCCCTTCCCTAATCAAAGAATCCACCACCTACCTGCTTGGGTATAGGTATGGCGTGCAGGCGCCGTGGATTTTAGGCAGGAAGCTACCGAAGCGAAGAAAAGACGGGATCAAGAAAAGAAAGGGGGTACTATGAGCCCTCTGCCCCATGCATCTAACTAGCTCACGTGGTTCATCGGTTCCACTGACGTCACCCTTAGATAGAGTCATTTAGTCGATATAGAGGTGCGCTTAAAGTGGGGGTGTGCTGTCCAGGCTGGGCCGTTCCCCATAAGGCTCCTAGTATATTAATTGTGGGACATAAGCGCCCTCCTGCTGCCCATATGCAAGGAGCCGTCTTAGCCTTCCCTGACCAGGATCGCTCCCACACCTGTAGCGTTTGGCCTCCTCAATTATGTATCGATCGAAAGGCAGGAGCTTTTAAGCCTGGGAGTTGTTACGTCTAGTATGTCCCCCCTTGATTCCCGACATGCTATGATACCCCGGGGGTGGGTAGGAGCGAGTCGAGTCCGTATCGCCGCGGAGCAACTGCTGCGTCCGGATATGATCTATCTACTCAGCAATTAATCCGGTGACTTCACGGTCGCCAAAGATGCCCCAAGAAGCATTAAACATTTCCAGTGAGATCCATGGAGCTATTATGAGATAGCAAGCACTAGCTCCTAGTGCGACTTCATAAAAAGCAATCATTGAAAAGATTGAAGAAAATGAAACGCACGTGGTGGTCATTATAGTTGTTCCTTCTAATCCTGGAAAACGTCCGAAAAAACTGGCTACGGAACTACTGAGAAGAGGAAAAAAGACAATAAGTAGATACATAAGATCGAGTGTATTCAGAAAACAAGAAAAAGGCAATGAAAGAGCGGCCTGTCATTGATGGTCATGAAGAGATCCCCGTAGAGATGCCTGCCCGACCAACCAGGTACCTCGGGATGTGTTGTCATATCACGGAACTCAACCTCTTCTCTGAGGATTCCTAGCGTTCACTCCAAGTTGCTACGAGAATAGGAACTAACCCTTCATTACATTCCTGTTGCTCACTCCAAGCAGCTGCGAAAGCAAGGAGCTCTCACCTAAACCACAGCTGAAAGTACTAGCTTTCCCAACTCACAGCCGGAAGGACCTTCTGCAATCGGACTAGTTCCGCATAAATAAGGGGACTTGACTTCGCTTCACCCCTTAACTACTCTAGTATGCCAAGGCAGACCAAGAACAAGTCGAAGAAAAGGCTCCGATCGAACAAGCCTTGGTACGACTCCGACAGCACCTACCCACCTATATTGAAATTCATCTCATAACTGCCAACTCTTCTCTCTTTCGCTGGTTATCGGAATCCAACCTAGAACTACAGACACATAGTTCATTCGGGTATGGGGAAGATTGATAATATTTTTGAACTCACTAGCCTATATATTCTAATTGCATCAGTGCATCAGGTTCTGGCTCGGTGTTCTGCTACAAAAATCATTTCTTAATAAGAAAAATGAGAACATTGATAATATTTGAGGTCGATTGACAAGAGAGGACTCGCCCGCTTCCCATGTCTATTGATTCAAAGCTTGGTTGAATTGGCACAGAGAAGGGTTGACTTTCACTCGCTACGCACCTAAGGTCCCCTGGGTGAAACCGGGCATCCATCCAAGATGGTTTTTTGGTAACAAATGTCAAACTTCTCATCATTTAACAAATCTTTCTAACTATTAGAAAAATTCTCCTTGCCTTCAGGTCTCTTGTTCTATCCCTAGTATATTAATTGCGAAGAGAGAGGCCCGTACTAAATCGAGATATCCACCTCATGGTCCCATTGAAGGGACGAAGTCACTTAGACCTACTAAATCAGCCTGGATTTCCCAATCGTTCGAGGTCCTCCCTATCTGATCGAAAGTGGAGCAAGAGAATCTTTCTATCTATTAGGAGATAGATAAGCACACTTCATCGAAGATTAGGGATTGCCAATAGTTCACTAGTTTTCTCAGGGGAGAAATCCAGGTATGCATCAAAATCGATAACGCGGGTCGAGACGTACAAGACTCACTTATGGTTGTCTACCGACGTTTTCTATATAGCAAGTTGAAGGGAATCTTTAAGTCACATCGAAGAGCCTAGCAAGAAGAGGTAGGACTTAGTCCCAGACTTCACAAAAGGATTGAAGAGATTGAGTATGCACTCCAAGGTCAAGGGTCGAGGAGAAGACATGCTGGACTACCACTGATTGATTCCAAAGACCAAGGGACAGAGCTGGGTTGCTGCTAGTTCACTATGCTTAAGGAAGGTGCATAGTGGGTAGGGGTAATAATATATATATAGGTTTGCTCCTGAATCCAGGTGATATTCCGCTAACGCTGCAAGATGTATCTACGTTGACACTCGGAACCTCAGCCTTTGGCCTACCTTTCATCCCTGCCCGGGTGTGCTCCCTGAAATGGTGCACTCT
Source organism: Allium sativum (assembly GCA_030737875.1). Lineage (NCBI taxonomy): Eukaryota > Viridiplantae > Streptophyta > Magnoliopsida > Asparagales > Amaryllidaceae > Allium > Allium sativum. The sequence continues at coordinate 57,207,831 of CM060920.1, forward strand.
CTTGGGTATACCAGATTTTCTAGTCCTAGTCGCACTAAAGCTCCAAATAAGGCTGATATTTATTCCATCCTATGCTAAGAGAATTTCCCCTGAATAGTAACTTCCTTCCTTCTTGCTTCTTGACTCGTTTAAGCCTTCTCTTCCTTCGGTCCAATCCCCCGATCCCGTGACTTGCCTTTCATTTACTTGACAGGGAATGCCAACGAGACCTCGTGAAAGCTTTGACTCAGTAAGCTCATCAGCTATGGCTCAGTTAGCGCCAAATTTAGGGTTAGAGGTGGAAGTTCGCTTCAAGGCGGTTTTTGTTTGCCGAGATTAATATATACCTTTTGACCCTCTCTGGACAAACTCTCTATCCTTTCGCGCTTGGGAACGCACTGTAGCCTTGCTTGAAGCTGGCTCTCCTTATATTAAGCATTATTTCAAGTCCCCAGAATCAATAGAAAAAAGAATTCCTTTGCGGCTTACCGCTTTCCTATCTTTCTCCAAAACCCTCTCCGCTCTCTAATACAGAAGTATAATATGATTTTCGTCTCTCGCGTCCCTGAACTAGCCTTCTTTACTAAGATTTTTTCTTTCTAGGTTTGTTCTTACATCTTAAATTATGCATGAAGATATTCTGCATCTTCCTGAATGCGATTTTTCTTTCTTTTGTGAAAGTATTTTTAACCTAATCCTTGGCTCTGTATACAAGATATCTCTTTTCCTATTGGATTGGATTCAGATCGGTATTATATACGTATTAAAAAAGTGGTAGGTTATTTGATTTGTGTAATCTCGTCACAGTGTGATTGGGTTCTGTGCTGTCCCTTTCTTCTTTGACAGACAGGAGATTAATTTTTCATAGAAGAAGTCTGGTTTGTTGCCCCGGCCTTCTGAAGAGGTGTTATTTCATTTTCTTGACACAATGGTCGCAAGTGCGATGTATAAGTTCTTGCAAGATCGGCAATGGATGTTGTTTTTTTGTTTTTAAGAAACAAAACAGTAGTAGGATGGATTTTTTTTGAAATCTACTTCCCCTCGTCTAGGAAAGTTAGGAAGGAGGATACTAGCCTTACTAGACCGATTGGATCAATCAAAGTGATTCTTCTAAGTTACGCCTTACACAAAACAAAAAGCCATTTTCTATTTTCAGACCAATCGCGTTTTGAAACTTCTTTCTTCTTTTCATTCGCCCTTGTCGGCCAATAGTGGAGACGGTCATAGCTAAACATAGCTTAAGAAAGGGAGTTCTTCCCTATATCTATCTGTAAAGTGGATGGATAGTTTAGTTCCATAACTATAAGTTTAGTGCAAATGGCCCCAACATAAATGGAAGAAAAAAAGATGCTAGACTAGATCTTATTAAGCAAGTTTTGAAAATGTTAGATCATTGACGTAATGCTTTTTCTCGAAGCTCAATGGTCATGCGTGTTATGAAGTCAATTCGTATTTATGGAAGTTTAGAGTGTTTTATCCTTTCCATTTCTATACTATTCCCTAATAAGTTCTTTCCCCATTCTTTGTTTCTCATCCGAACAACCAAATAGTACCTGTTCTATAACCTATAAGTTGCAATTATACGAATCCTATTCTTCTCTCCTTTCTTCTTTACACCATATGCTTTCTTAGTGAAGCCGGACCACTCTAAGCAAGGAATCCTACTTGAATTCTCATTTGATTTGTCACTGACGTTTAGGAAATGTACTTTGCAGTAGACATTATCTAATACTTTATTTTAGAGGCTCTCTCAACTTTGACTTTATTATGCCCCTTATCTTATAGTCAGTTCATTGAAGAAAGTACTATGAGATTGGGAAGGTGCATAGCGAAATTAGAATGAAAGTGCCAGCGCTATAGTCCTACCTATGGTCTCCTTTGCCCATGCCTTTTAGGAGTGCCCCAGGTGTTAGGAGAAGAAAGCCAGCTAAGCAACTAATCAAGTAAGCTAGTGACTCATTTAGTCCAAGGGCATTTGAAACGCAAAATCAGGGAAGTTCAATAAAGTAAGTCAGGTTCCCACGGGTTGTCTTTTAGGCCAGTAGTAAGTAAGCCTATGAACCTTGAAGGAGTAGGGAAGGTGATTCAAACCTAGCCCCGCGCTGACGAATAGGCTCAGTGCCCTGTGGATAGAGCTATAATAAGTTTATTACTCCCAAGTGCTAGAGCAAGAGCTAGTCATTCCCACGTGCTATCAAGTAAGGCGAGAAGGTGCCAGAAGAAAGGTACAAAAGGTTCATTGTTGCTATCAGTCGGGAAGAGAAAGCAAGGTGCTTGGAAGTAATATCTACCCTTTTAGATTAGAGCGAGAGGAAGTTCATCTAGCCAATTCTATTGCATTTTCTGGAGCAGAAAGACAGGCAGGAAGTCGTATTTAATGGCATCCGAATAATTCACCAATAAAATCTCAATACAGTAATAAGAGTAGGGGACTTAACGCTTAATCCATAAATAAAATACTCGTTATATCAATCAATTAGGTTTTATCAATAACTCTTTTTATCAATAACTCTAAAGAAAGAATTAGTTAGAAAGAATTGATCATTAATTCCAAATTTATGGTTAAGAATTCCGTATATGTATATAGTATATACGAATATTGAATGGGCAAAATAAATAAGAACTATTTCTTTTGCTCCTGTCCTATTCTTCTTTCTCAGAGGAAGGGAGGTACTCTGAAAAAAAATAAAGGATTAATTCGTTTTTTATAGTCATTTCTTTAATCAGTGAATTGGAGCATACTCGAGATCAGAATCGTGGAGAAGTACTACTTGGTCATTTCTACCAACTTAAAGTCCTCATTATGATTCGTTTTATCCAAAGCTTTATGCAAAAAAGTCTTTTTTTATCTTACATTATCTCCATTACGAATCTTTTGTGTACCTTGGTGTTTCTAACTATCCACTAATTTTTTATTGATATCCGGTATGGCAATAAATACGAGACAATAGTAGAAACCCCATACGGGTGATCTTTTGTACCCGCTTCAAGATATGATAATTGGTCAAAGAATCTTAACCTTGGGGTAAACAGTTTATACTGCTTATGTTTCTATTCTCCTACATAGGGAATGAGATTTAATATTCTTACTACAAATTTATAAGCAGTTTTCTTTTACTCATCTAACTATCTAGCTTAATTCATCAACCCTAATGATAATAAAAAAATATATCTATTGAATATAATATATTCAATTTATTTATTCTATTCCTTGTTTTAGAAAAGAGGGAAAATAATAATGTTCTGCCAAATCACATGTAGAGATATTGATAACACACATAGAGTTAATGGTATTTCATAGCTGATAGATTGAGCAGCAGCCGTATGAATCATTTGCACCTGAAAAAGAATATTTATTATTCGACCCATATCCTGACATAAGAAGTCCAATAGGGGCAATACTTGAAATGGAGATCTATAAAAAAAGACTATACTAAGATCGGCCAAAACAAGGTGATATCCAAAAGGAATTACTAAATAACTTAGTAGAACAGATATGACCGCTATAGAGGATCCCGCGCTAAGCAAACGAATATCTCCTCTAGATGGGAGGAGATCCTCTTTAAAAACAAATTTGGTTCCATCTGCTATAGCTTGAAGAATTCCCAGTGGACCGGCATATTCAGTCCCAATGCGTTGTTGTATTGCTGCAGATATTTCTCTTTCTAACCACACAATTAGTAGTACCCCTATTGTTATTCCCAATATAAGGGTGAAAATAAGAACAAGGATCCATATGAGTTCATAAAATTATTTTAAAGATTCCGATCTAGAAAAAGAATTTATAGCTTATATTTCCGTTTCTGTCATATCAATTATCATTTCAATGATCAACTTCTCCCATAATGATATCTATACTACCTAATATCGTCATGATATCTTCCAATTTCATTCTTTTAACTAGTTGAGGGAGAATAAATTGATAAAACCGGGTACCAAGAAAAAATAGAGATAGAGGATAAAGGTACCAGTGCAGTCTTATATCAAACTACTTGTCTCTTTGTAGTTGGATCTCCAAGTTTTTGGAATGCTCCAAATTCCAGTTGAGCATCCAAATGTGGATCAATACTAGCAAAAACATCTCTAAACAAGGTTCTAGCGCCATGCCAAATATGTCCAAAAAATAAAAGCAAAGCAAACGAGGCGTGCCCAAAAGTGAATCAACCCCTTGGACTACTACGAAAAACACCATCTGATTTTAAAGTAGCCCGGTATAATTCAAAATTTTCGCCTAATTGTGTGCGCCTAGCAGATTTTTTTCACAGTAGCAGGATCACTATAGTTGACTCCATTGAGTTCGCCACCGTAAAACGCAACAGTTACACCTACTTGTTCGACACTATATTTTGATTCTGCCCTTCAAAAAGGAACATCTGCCCAAACGATTCCATCTCCATCTACTAAAACTACCAGGAATGTTTCAAAAAAAGTAGCATAAGACGTACAAAAAGCTCGCGCCCTTCTTTATCTCTAAAGACGGGAAGCCCTAACCATCCAACAGATATTCCATCCCCGTTATCCATTGAGCCCGCTCTGAATAATCCCCCTTTTGCCGGATTATTACCAATGTTATCATAAAAAGCTAATTTTTCGGGAATTTTAGACCAAGCTTCCAATAAACTTAGATTTTCAGCTAGTTCGACACCAACTCTTCGATATATCTCTTGCTAGAAGTATCCCTGATCCCACTGATAACGAGTGGGACCAAGTAACTCGATAGGGGTTGTTACTGAACCATACCACATAGTTACAGCAACAACAAAAGCTGCAAAAATACAACCGCGATAATACTAGAAAGTATAGTTTCAATATTGCCCATACGTAATTCTTTGTAAAGACGTTGAGGCGGACGGACACTAAGATGGAATAGGCCTGCCAATATACCCAGTGTACCTGCTGTAATATGATGAGATGCGATTCCGCCGGGAACAAAAGGATCAAAACCTTCTGTGCCCCATGCTGGACTTATAGATTGTACTTTTCCAGTTAGTCCATAAGGATCAGACACCCATATTCCAGGACCATATAAGCCTGTTATATGAAATGCGCCAAAGACAAAGCAAGCCACTCCTGAGAGAAATAAATGAATTCCAAATATTTTGGGCAAATCAAAAGAAGGTTTTCCTGTACGTTCATCACAGAATATTTTTAAGTCCCAATAAACCCAATGCCAGATGGACGCTAAAAAACACAAGCCAGAAAACAAAATATGTGCTCTGGCCATGCCTTCATAGCTTCAAATACCCGAATTCAATACAGTTCCTCCTGAAATACTCCAACCACCCCATGAATTGGTTATTCCTAAACGAGTCATGAAGGGTATAACGAACATACCTTGTCTCCACATTAGATCAAGAACAGGGTCGAGGGATCAAAAACCGCCAACGAATATAGAGCCAGCGAACCTGCCCAATTGGAAACTAGAGCCGTATGCATTATATGGACAGAAAGCAATCGGCCAAGATCATTCAATACGACAGTATGAACACGATACCAAGGAAAACCCATGGAAATACCCCTTTCTCAAATAAAAATAGACACTATGTAACTTTATCGCATTGTAATAGACTTTATTTACCTAATCTTTTCAGTGAATTCCGTATGAGAAAAGGTTACTTTTTATTGTATTCCTTTGAAAATAACAGCTAAATTATGTTCCTAAGAACAAAGAGAAGCAGATCTATTCTATACCCGATAAGTACCAATACGCAATAGGAGCATTAGTCCTATTTTGGGGGAATGAATGTATGGATCCTTTTTATTATTCGAACGATCTATCTCCTCAGTTAAGATTTTTAGTTCTTAATTCTATCTTTCTCTAGAAACCTTTGAAGAAGACAATAAACTCATTCTTATGTTTCCATATTAAATTTTCATACTTTTGCTTTCATTTCTTGCATCCATCCAAACACGAATTTGACTTTATTTCTCAATATTTAGCAGTCGAAATCTTTTACATCTTTCTTGTTATCTGCTCCTTCATAAGCCAGATTCCAGAATGAAATAAATGGGAGAAGCACATCCAAAGGAGTTGTGCAATGCTCCATGCATACTTAGGCCTCTCGCTTCTCTCATATCTTGCTTTGATGAACCTACTATATAAGCTCCGTGAGAACACATAAGCCTAACGGAGAGATGACGCTAGTTGGAGCCGAAGAACCAAGTGAAGCTAGTCCGAACAAAGCAACCTACTATGCCAGCAGAAGCGAGAAAGACTTGCCTTACGGACGGAAGGCTTTCAGAAATTTGTTGGAAGTAAGTCGCGCGCCTATCTCTTCTTAGACGTTCTGTAATATAAGTCAAGTCCTCCTTAATTTCACACCTGAGCTAGGTAGTTCCATACAACATGAAATACCTGGTAAAAGGACTTATTATTGAGTTGTGCTTCGCCCCAATCAACCAACCGACTTCGCTACACGAAGAGATGCTTGGATGCCCACCTATGAATGAACAAATTTGGCTGGTATTCACTGCTAGAGTACATAGCTCACTAGGCTCCTTTACATTCGTTCTCACTTTCTTTTCCATCCTTGCCTCAAGAAGAAGCAAAGAAGGTGGCTTGGCTATTAGTCTCATCTTCGGCTTGCTTGTGTTAAGCGTAGTTGCTATCAATTTTCATGTTCAAAATTCGAAGAGACCGGGTTCGACCAGTTGCATGGGAAGCATTTGGGATTGATACGAAAGAAGGTATAGAAGAGGAAGTCTACACTTGATGGAAGAAAGATCTACTGCAAAGAAATGGTTGGATTCCCGGTATCAACATGACAACTACGTCAAACATTCCACTCGAAGTTCAGTAAGAACTAGGGAACTCTCCAGTATTAGACCAATGGCAAGTCAACCTTTGTTCACTCAGAGAGAAGTAATAATAGTTCACTCAACTTCTCCTTTCATGTGTTAAGCATAACTCTAGCGAATTTGACTTTATTTCTCAATATTTACCAGTCGAAATCTTTTATATCTTTCTTGTTATCTGCCCCGCCATGCGCATCTGGCTTTCAGTCAATGATTCAATCACAAATACCAATCCGAGCCGTTCCCATTGCACGGACAACTCGACGGTGGACTTACTTTGTGATTGAACCAGAAAGAGTAGCCAATCAATGATTCAATCACGGGAATATACTATGCCAGCTGGTAACCCGACTATGCAAACCCCTCGGGGCTTGGGCAGAGAAGAATAAATTGGACTCTCCCCAAGGCACGTTAGCCATGTATTGATTTGCTGGTTGTTCAAACCCGCTCTTTCATTATGAATGAGTTGCGAACACAAACGGAGATACTAGTCTCGTATGAGACGTCTTTCATATTGTCTCTATTAGGAGATTGATGCCCAGGATTATTCCGAAACTCATACTAAATTGATTGGAGAGACCGATCCAGTATATTAATTCAAGGAAGCGTCCAAATTAAGGGATGTGTAGCACCCAGAAAGACCAAATGGCGTATTAATACCAAGAAGTGAGCTAAGGAGCTAGTGGACCCGGACCTGTTAAAGAGTTTAGTTGCCTTGACTTGTTCTAGTCCTTGGACTCATGGATGGAGTGATCCAATATATAGGGAAGTCCAAATGGGAAGATCTTTCTTTCGCTTACAATCCCAGTTTTGAAAGAAACCAATTGATTGCGCCCCACTCATATTCAAAAGGCGCCTAGGTTACGAATTAAGGTCTCTCGTCCATAACTTAGAATGACTGATCTTGGTGATTTTGAATAGATTCCAAGCGGCCTTTACTTGTAACGCATGGAAAGACTCATTGAACCAGTTCATTCATCGGGGCCTTGTGGGATGACTATTAGTGTTGGATCTCGAAGCAACTTCTTTTTTTAGGCTTCTGAGGCATCCAAACCAGGGAAAGGCGGAGAGAGGCGCTATATATTTACATTCGCGATGCAGGCTCCTGGAACGCTTCCCGTTCAGCTTATCCTATTAATTCGACTACTTTGCTAAAAACTGGTATTCTTGGTTTACTTGCTTTAAGAATATGTTTCTTAATAGGAGTTAGATCTTCCACAACACCACAACCTGGAACAGTAGGCGCAGAAGCTCTCACTTTGGAAAGCCTCACATAATGAACCACGCCTACTGCGTAGTCTTTCCCATATTGGAATACAAGTTGTTACCTCTGGTCTAGCACACCTGCGGCGTCCCTGCCCGCACCGGCTCAATCGAGTGAGACTTCTACTTCGTAGCAACAAGAAATCAATCGATTTCTTATGGTTATGGTAGTAGATGCGCATTGCCTTAGCTTAACCGGTCAACAAATATTCTCTCTCTTTTCACCAAATGAATCAACATGGCACTGGGTTTCGGAGAATAGTCAATAGTAAGTACTCATACTCGTCGCAATAGTAGTGGTTTCCATAGTAGTGAACATAGCACTTGGTTGTGAGTCATATAACTGGTAGTAGTTCTAACGGAACTTGGTTTCGGAGAATAAGCCATAGTAAGGCACCTCCTGTTGCTTAGCATGGTTCGGTAATTTGACTGAACTAGCAAAGGTTGAGTCATGCTATTGGCACAATGGTTATCCTAACAATAGAAACCTAGCTTAACCTAGATAGAGGGCACTTCACGATTCAATCCGTAGTGCCTCCCTTAGCTACCTTGCTACGCACCTTGAAAGTAACAATAGAAAGAATAGGTCACGTCACCATTCTTATGTTCGGCTCTGAAGTGCCTAGTGCGAATGTAAGTCAATTCTAGTGAAACTGACCAATAAGGCCGCCTAAGTTAAGTAGTGTGAAGGACTTAGACTGATCGTATCGAATACTTAGACAACCGGGAGAAGGTAGCAGGTCTGGTAGCGCAGTTGTCGACTACACTAGCTTCGCAACGAAACTTCCCAGCATGACAGGGGAAAGAAGTATTATAGTTCCGGGTACTAGTCACGAAAGAGAAGAAAGTAGTAGTTTAGTTAACCTAATGTGGTTGAGTTAAAGAAAGAACGGGGGGGGGGGGGGGGCAGTGAACTCTTATAGAGAGATGCAACTTGTGCCGGTACATCTTTGAACGAGAAGGTACTACTTTGGTCATAAGACCGAAGGAAGGTATACTTCGACCAGCCGCGAGGGGACCGATCCAAACTATTCGAAATGATAGGGGTTGTTCTATTGTTTGAGTAGTTGGTACAAAACTGGACATTTCGTCAAGTCATTTTAGTTAAAGTACAAAGTTCTCCTCTCGCTCCCCCAATATATAAGCATATCAGATCCCAATTAATATACTGGGTTGAAACTCCCATTTAAATCTTATTTATTACTTTTAGTAAGTTGGTCGAACAAAGCAAGAAATTTGCCAGTATAAACATTAGCGTAACCTGACCTCTTTGTTTTACTCAACTTTTGAATCCTCAAAAATAGAAAGAGGTTTTTAAAGGAGACAGGGGCAGTAGAACTCGCATAGCCAAGAAGTTTGGTCCCCCAATATAATATACAGGGTCCCCTCTAGTACCCGAGCACCTTTTATCAGCAGCGAATACTAAATACAGGGTTTTGAATTAATATTGAGAGTTCTATTTATTATCTCCCCGTTCAGGCTCCCGATCACGAGGATAGAAATGTCAAGTTAATAGGGCACCCTCGCTTTCTTCAGTATGAAAGGTGTATTATGCACCAGCGGTCGCTACCTCGGTTAGTTAACTTAGTTTACTTTTCTTTTCTCATTTAGGAGGCGGCATTGTACATGAACCAGGGGAGGAACTGACAGCTTTGGTTCTTCTATTAGGAGTCTATAGATGCGAATCTGGACCTCTAATCTACAGGGTGTCCCATAATTTATGTACCGAAAAGCGCATAGAAATTTGTCACAAACAGCTGGTTCAACCAATGCCGAAGCTCCTGTAAACCAAGTGAGAAAATCCAATTTTCTCTCTCGCTACGACTTATTCAAATCACTTCGGGAGTACCTAGGGGAGGAATACTTTGCTGGTTGATCTATGAGATATATCAAAAGTGGCGGGGAGCTTCTCATTACCTGGATGATAAGTCAATCCAATATGAAATAGCGCACTTTGCATACACCGGGCCACAAGCTCTTTCCTTAGGCAACCGAAGATAGAGGTTATACAAGAGTGTCGGTTATTTATATCAATTAGTCTGTCTATTTATTATGTCAATCTTGGAACATACAAGGACAAAGGGCACAACAACATGCCAATATTATTACCCAATCGGCGTAGTCGACTAGAACATTTCCCTAAACTCTAACATGTGCAATATCTTTCTTTTTCTTTGATCGAGTGTAAGAATCGGGATTGCTGGTAGGGTTTTTGAAGGGACAAGCCCCTTGATTTGTTTCCTAGTGTACTGATTGGTATAAACTAGTAGGGCATTTTTATTATAAAAGGTATTGGTATCAGAATCGAGTGGTGGTTTACTGAACTGTTGGCACAAAGATCTGTCTTCTCCATAATTGCTATTATTGAAAAAATCTTCTTTCTCGCTACGCTCCTAGTGGTTGAGTTGTTCTTGCACTTGAGCTCGGAATAAGTTCCTTTGCGCTACCTTCGACCGATGATATTGATTATTTGAGGATGTTTTGTCTCGCAATAGACGGTCCTGATTGAGCAAGACGTAGTCCTATCTATCTACCTCTCCAAACACAATATCTTGAGTACCTATGATGTGACTACATCTACTGGCATGTAATGTTTGGACATAGAATCGATTCCTTGTGAATGGGCAGAGCCAGGTGCTCTTATTTTACGACGGTAAGGACGATTGCTTCCATTACTGACAAGAAAGACGCCAAATTCTCCTTTAGGTGCTTCAACTGCGGTATAGGTAGAAGGAGCTGGTACGGAAAAACCTTCTGTATAAGGTTCGAAATGGTGAATTGAGGTAGAGTAGACCAATGATCCTGTAGTCATTTGGCCGTCTATGGAAAGAAAAACTTACATCTGCTCTCCCTAAACTATAACCGGTCCCATCTCTCTCCAAACCTAACGTGGTAGTTTCCCATCATAAGTCTTTCTATCTATAGATTGAGCCACCAAGGATCCAATTCATTCAGAACTCAGTTTACAACTTCTATAGATAAGGTGGAGTGTCCTTGGTTCAGCATTATGGCACATAGGCTTCGACGCTACTACAACGCTTCGCTAACCTTTGGTTGCACCAACTCGTTATGAGAATGACTCTTCACTAATGCGTTGCGTTGTCAGCTTTGCTACCGACGCTTCATCTTAAGTGCTTTGCTACCGAGGCAACCTCGGGTCCACCCAGTATAAACATAGGCGACCTAGAGGTCCAGTATACTTCTAACGGAGGTAGCGTAGCTCCGGGAGGCGACAACTAACAAGGGCGGGACGTTGTATACAACGATCGGAGTGAGGTAGCATAGCTCTAACATCCAGTATATTATTTGGGATGGGAGCGCCAATATATTAATTTGGAAGGCTAAGGGAGTGAAGTGGACATTTCGAAATGACAGCATCGAAGATATTTTCATCTACATAGTCACGGTTATCCCGGCTGGTATTGAATACCATATTAGCCTCATAGTTCCGAAGTTGCCTACTTGACAGAAGGGCGGGCACTCTCGGCTCGGAGGTAGGTACTCTCTTCGACCCCACTTACTTTGATAGTTGTGGGGCACTATTTACTTACAGCCTCTACGAGTTGCTTGCAAGTGAATGGGGCCAGTACGTGGTGAACGGAACTCCCACGCCCGAAAGAAGCGACCGGGAGCTCTCTAATAGAGAGCTCGCCTCAACCCCCTACTAAATAGGAAGAGGGGTACTTTACTAATAGGGGGCGAATGCGTCGCACCTGACTGTGAAGGACCTCTCGATACCTTATGTTCACTTCGTAACTAGTGGCCGGTTTCCAGTCGCGGAAGCCTTTTACCATTGCGCGGAGCCCCAACGAGGAAGGTGTTAGTGGTTCGGGGTCAATAATGAACTTGAAGCACCTCTTTTTGTGCAACAGGAAGAAGCTAAAAAAAGGCGACCATAGGCAACCTTTGGAAGAGGTCCAGTTCCTCGAGCCCGAATTAATATACTTGATAAACAAACCTCTAATTAAGATATTGGGGTGCCCAGTATATTAATTGCAGGACCGATCCAAACTATTCTTACTCTAGGCCAAGTATATTAATCCGGGCCCCATATATTCATTGGTGACCCCGATCAATTGGGGGGGATAGTGTATTAATTTGACCGATCCAATATTGGAAAACTAACAAGCTGACCAACGGGAGGCCAGTATATTAATTGCGGGACGCGGTTGTTTCTAAAGGCTGCACTCGCTTGGCTGGATTTTGGTCCAGACTACTATGAGGATCCCGTATCCCGTACATCGTCGCAAGCACCCCCGGGTTCCCGTGGTTCCTATGCCGCCGCGTTTCCCGGTCCTTTTTCTTTTAGTGCTTCGACCCAAAGCGATAGCTTACTGCCTTTTCAGTGGATAAGATTGCTGCGCTCCAGCTCACTCGAGAATGGGACGGGAGTGGTCCGCCGGCAAGCTCGTTCTGATCTTGGACGTGGTACATTGGAATCCTGAAGCACCACCATGAATGCTACCGCGCGTGCGCCACTTATTAGCACTTCACTTTAATATCTAGCGGTAAGGCACCACCCTGTTGTGCCAGCAGCCAACTTCGGCGTGTCAGCTTAGTTATCCTCACCAAGCCACAACCTTGATGTCTAGCTTCCCAACTAGTAGACGGTTCCTTTTCCCCCAGATCAATGAAGAAGGGAGAAGTCAGCGAATTCTTCCGAAGAACCGGAAGCGAAGCGCTATGCCGGGTCGACGTGGTGCATACCGGAAAAGAAACTGCTCTGATGAAAGATATTGGGGTTACCAATGCTTCTACACGCCCAACGAGATGTGCCAACCTCAGGATACTTTACTCCTAACCCCACGACGGTTGCGAGACAGAGCTTAACCTGAGTCTCGGTTAAGAACGGCGATGATCTACGTTTCACATGGCACACGATTCCATGGATAGTTTCATTCGACATCGTGATGGAGGACATAGCTTACGATCATCGGCTTTGATCATGCCACTAGTCATTTGATTAGGACATTGTACAATGATTTGAACACTTTGTTGCATCTCTTCGACATAGTTACAGTAACGATCATAGCGATCTCCTCTGGTACCTACTGGTATGTCAAGATCTGATTGGTCATGAACATTGTAAGGTGCTGCTCTTCGCGAATCCCAGCATACCCCAAGTTGAGATGGGTAGGCCCACCACCTCCCTCGCCTGTGCCGAATCAGTGAGGAGACCCTGTCGGTCTCCTTCCCCCACCTCAAAAAAACAAACTGTACGTGGTAGTTTCCCTTCATACAGCTCGAACCATTCTCGAATGCCTCGAGAGGCATCCTTTCCTTAATTCCCGGGTGCGTGCGCAAACGAGCACAGGCCGCAACAGCAAGGAACTCTTTATTACCAATAGAGTCAGACATAGAGCGTCATACTTCTTTTTTCTTGTGATGGTAGAGGAGTTTCTTTATCTGAGGGTGCGGGACGCTCGCGGAGTCCGTTCCTTCCGTACCACCACAGGTTGTTCTTGGGGAGATCCCGCTCCTAAACATAAGGGAGGGGAAGGGACCGGGCCTATTAAAGTGGCCACCTCTTCCAGAGGTCCAGTTCCTTGGGTCCGAATTAATATACTTGATAAACATAAACTTCCTCTATTGAGCTTCAGGCCAGTATATTAATTAGGGCCGGAAAATCGCCAGTATATTAATTGCGGCGGGACGTTGTTCGATTCTTGAAGGTAGGAGTGAAGGCGAGCACTAGTGAGCTTTGCCAGTATATTAAGAATTCCCATTCTATTCCCAGTATAAACATTGGTCTTAGACAACTAACATCCAGTATATTAACCAATTTTCATTCGACGTTCCAGGGCGCCCGATTCGATCGACGAATTCGGCGAGCTGACCTACCCGGGAGAAAGCCCAGTCAGCCACCTTTTCGGTGCAGGTCACGTGACCTACAGCTTGGCCTTCGCGCTTTTTGAGACTTCCTCTACCTACATCTCTATGTGCTATGTGCCCGCAGCACTTCCGTATGGAGAAATATGGGCTTACCATGTTCCATCAATAGCACCTAACCTATGCCGATTTTGGCGCACCGTGCTCCACCCCGGTGAACTCATGCGATTACGACATGCCCAGAGGCCAAAGGCGAATCCGTTCACGGTCCTACGGACCAACTCCATTCGAAGGTGGATGGCCCTCCCTTCCTAGAATAGAAATCTTTGACTGGGCTTACACACATTCACTCACTTACGTTGTCCCCCTCAGCTCACCCTAGCCCTGGCTAGTATATTAATTGGTCTCCAAGTCTTCACACAAAATCTTCATTGACGACATATGCATGCTTGAGTAAGGTAAGGCAGAACCGTTGTTTCCTGATGGGAACTTCCCCCATATTGCTATCATTGTCTTCATGTCGCACGACCTCTTAACATTACACCATTGAATCCCCAATCCTTTGCTTGCTGTGCAGTGACAGCACCGATATCCACTAATTGTTGTTTCTAGATACGGTTGCCGGTTGACATCTCTTCTAATTTGTCGATACGAGAAGCAAATTGTTGTGTGGAGGAATCAATATCTCGACATAAGCCAAGAAGCATATCTTATGCCACTCCACAAGGTCGTATGAAACTGGCATGCATCCTGGCTCCCAGGACTCTTTCATAGAATTACAACAATTTCTCCCCCTCCTCAAAAGCCCAAAGGAATGGAGTTGATGCTCTCACATCCATAGCATGAGTAGTTGAAGCAAGTGAATGATTTGAAATTCGAGTTATTTCACTGAATAATACTCGTATATATTGAGCTCCTAATGGTACCTCACAATTCAAAAGTCTCTCTACGGCTGAAGAATGAGCATGTTCTTAGGCCATCATAGAATCATAGATAGGGTCAACGACGGAACGAACAACGAAACTTTACGACAGCTTTTTCGTATACGCTCACTTGCATCACATACACAAGTGCTCTCTGAACCGTGCAATAAGGTCACCCATAACACGGCCCTCCCACAGGAGTTACCTGCCGCCCCCGGCCATGATATTGGAAAAATGCGTAACTACTTATTATAATGGTCGTTGAAAGCAGGGCGCCTTTTGAATATGAGTGGGGCTCCCGGGCGCCTTAGTGGGGCGCGTTCGTGAAGCCAAAAGGAAGAGGAGCGATACTGTCATCTATCTCGACCAGTTTCCCGAGGTGATCGAAGTGAGATCAAGACCGGCTCATAGAATCACTGGTGTGGTTTCCCCAATTAATATACTGGTCGCCAGAAGTCATCCTTGACTTGATGATTGACGATTCCTTCCCCCCTCAACTATTATAGATCACTGCCTCTCTTCGCCATTCGAAGTCCCTACGCAGCTCTTCCTTCCATTTTTGATAACATACCAAGGTGCCCTCCTTTCCAAGAAAAAAGAAGAAAGACTTCGTCTGTGATTTTGTCGGCCCCAAGGGCTCGACCCATTCTCCAGTCTCCCGCAGTACTCAAGTGTGTGACTCTGTATGAGGACCTCCTTCCTGCTCTGCCCACTCTCCGTTCACACGGTTCTCAAAGCCGGTACTTGTTGTTGCACCAGGACCGGTGATAGAGCATGGGTGTTTTGTATCCATTGAGCAAAGATAGGTTGTAATTGAATAGTGTGAAATCTTGGGGACGTCCTAATGCGCTCATGGTATCATTATGAAAATAAAAAGCAAAACTGTGAAAACAAAGATACATGCCCAGTTTAGGTGTGATATGATTGCATCGCGGTGCGACACGATCTAATAGATCAATCGAGTAGTTGGATCTCTCTTACCATAAAAATGACTGCATGTGCAGCAGCACCAACTATAAGAAAACCACCGATCCACATTTGATGTGTAAACAACGAAAGTTGTGTACCATAGTCAGTAGCTAGATATGGATAGGGGGCATGGAATACATGTTGTGAGAATCATAGTTAAAGAACTTAACATAGCTAGATTAAGAGATAATTGAGCATGCCATGACGTAGTTTGGATTTCATAGAGGCCTTTATGACCCAGGCCTGTAAATGGACCGAGCCTCTAATCAGCCATGACCAATATCCCAGTCCTGTACATATGCCCCGCGATCAAGAAAAGAATTGCAATAGCTAAATGATGATGAGCCATCTCGCTCAACCACAGACATCCTGTTATTGGATCCAATCCTCCACGAAAACTCAATAAATCCGCTTGACCAATTCAAGGTGAGCGAATCACAATTCCGACAATAAGCTTGATTGAGTTGGAGCCATAGGTAGATGACTTTATTTCAGCACTTCTACCTACTTGGAATGTAAACTTAACTACCGGACCTTCTATTGTGAATTCTGGGCTCTACCCGGATGCGCGAAACAAGGGCTACTCTACTCTTGAACTACTTCGTTAAGATAGAGAGAACCCTACATATAACTTATGCCTTTCCTTTGCACTCGAGGGAGAGAGATACCTACTTACTATTGAGGTACTATGGATGTTTAGAATGTGGATTATGGTGAAATCTGCCAACCCCCCACCATATCATATCGGTTGTTACAGTTCTTATGTAGTATTTAGTTCTACTGTATTCTTAATTGTCTTAGTGCATTTCGGTGGCTTCAAGCCTCTGTCGCAAGAATGCGACTTATTTAGTCTTCTCCAAATAGCGAGGATGTGCTTAGAGATCGAATTGCCCAACTAGAGATAGCAAACGCGGAAGCTTTTTCGCTTAGGTGAAGACCTAGGGCCTTCCTTCACTGCTGAGGAAATTGAGGAATTCCGGGAAACCCTGAGAATCAGAGCGGCATGGCTGATTCAAGAGAACGAGAAGTTGGAAGTCACCTCGATCCTTCTTTGACACATAATAGGGAAGACAATATACTTGGACCTCTGACATCGATTCAGATTCTCCTACTGAAAGACCCCCTATTCCTACTAGTGATGAGATTGCTAATCCCGACTCGGTACCATCGCTTCTCCGTTAGGGCAAAGCCTAAGATAGCATATCCAAACAATGTGCTAACCAATGAGGTATTTCAAGCAACGGAATGGATCAGAGAAAACCAATTCCAGGATCGGCTAAGGCAGTAGTAGAAGCCTAGTAATTTTCCACTTTCAAAAGGAAGAGTCAAGGATTCCCTATTAAGTTAAGAAAGGCGCGGGAAAGAATCAAATCAACTACCTTAAGTATCGACCACGAGGCCTTATTTTCAACATTTAATATACTTCCTTTCGGACATTTGTCCTATAGAGGAAGGAACTATTGGGTGTTGTAGTCTTAACTCTAAAATAAGAGGAATTCACGGAAGAAAGAATGGCATGTAAGAAGTTTCAATTGCAAGTTTCAATAAAAAAGAATCAAAGAACAAAAGAACAGACTTTTAAGTTAAGGCCCAGCGAATGACTTGCTTACTTCAGGGCTATTTCCGCGAAGAGGAAGCTTCTAGAACCCTAGTATATTAATTGGCAGGGACTTAATGAACCTTTGAATTAGTCCATCGAGAAGTTACACATCCGTAAATTATACTAGAAGAGGTCGGCCCAAGTCCTCCCTATTTCTCTTGCCGAGGAGATCCTCAGAAAGTTAGCAACAAATACCAAAGTCTAGGATTGGTAACATAATTGTTTATCTACCTAGGGAGCAACGCGCGTACCGAGTTAGCTGTCCAAGGAACAAGGAATGCTAGATATAGGTAGCTAACCTGCGAGTTAGTCCATTAAGCAGTCTCTTATCTGTGATTAATGCTACCGGAAAGAGGCGGAGCCTCGACTCACATAGAACAGAGCGAACAGGTCGTTGGCACTCCCTCATCTAACATGTCTCGTTTCCGACCCCTCTCTAATGCGAAGTAGCCCTTCTATTTAACTTTATGGGAAAATCAGATTCAGAAATTAATATACTGGTAACCCGTCTTCGAGCGCAAATAAGATTAAGAATCTATTTCATGTAGTGAATTAACATTTAAGATAGAATACCCAAGCATTGCTATTTCCAATGTCCAGACTTATAATAATAAATTAATTAGGGAATGAAGGACGATACCGATAGCGGCTCCAGCCGAAGCAATTGCTGGTAGCTAGTCTCCCAAAGAAAAATAGGAATGTCGAGGATTCTTTCTAGTAGGCAATTCAATTAGAAGGTCTTTCAATGCTTGGCGAAAACCACTAGTTCACATTCTGATTTTGATGTGCATGAAAATAGCAATGGCATTATTCACCAGTCCAAGTCCAAAGCTTCAGCTTAGCCCTGGAGACCTCTTTGCCAGATTCTTCAGCTAGTCCGGAAGGCACCTTCCATGTCCGATCAGGTGTGTTGGGCATACGTGTTTAGTAGGAGATGATGCAAATATTAATAGTAGTATAAAGTTCGATGGCCCATCTGACATAGAATTCGAGGTGCGTAGCCTTCCATCTTTCGTTTCAAAGGGGGCTGACTTAGTAGTGTCCGGTGCGCTACTAGGAATAACAACTGCAACTTCTCGAAGCTGCGCACCTCCTTACTTGAAGCCTGGAATTCACGTCGGTACTTATCACTGCATCTGGCAGTGAGGGCTCGCTTGCTATAGTAGTATCGCCTAGTATATTAATTGGGGGCGAATACATCTGACTTTTGATTATGATATTCCCCGGCCATCTTATAACAGGAGATTGAGGAGGCATTCCTCCCTTCTCACCATCCGAATCGGAACTACTTTCCTTGACAGAGAGATGTTCTGAAAGATCTTCGCTCCCACCCGAAACGAATCTTGGAGAATCCTCTTATAGGGTTGCCTCTCTCGTCCTATTCTCCTCTTGGAGAATTGACTTACTATGCTAATCGGAAGCTTCTATCATACATTCTCCCCAATCCGAAAAGACACCTTGGAGAATCGAATAAGGTGAAAGCACCTAAGAAGGCTCGGGTAGCCGATCAATCGTCTATTAATAGAGCAAAGAGAGTCAAGGGGCCTAAAGAAGACGATGCGAATGCATCTAAGTGCAAACGTTACTCAATATGTCCATCCCCTGGGGAAATGGATGGGGGCGAAACACCAGTTGAATGGGGCGGACTAAGCTAATAGGGACTCACTCAAACAGGAAAAAATGAAGACTCCAGCATAGGCACAATTAATATACTGGCATCAGTGAAGAGAGAGACCCGGAACCCATCCTTCCTGTACGCATTTCATCCTTATTTAGAAAAGCAGCACGGGGACTTCATCTGCCCATGATTGATTCCATCACGAGGGCTATGATTTATATAAACAAAAAAGGAAGGCTTCCTGACGTCTACACAGAAAGGAAAGGGGTGAACTCCTTCCATCTTGGGTTTAGTTGCCCTGCCTGCTTTGTCTCAACGAAAGCTTTTTTGTATGAAAAGGAAAGGCAAGTATATTAATCCGGGCCACTGGTAACCGGCTCAATGATCCCATTGGGGAGTTATTTCTCTGCTGCAAATTCAGAAGAATCTGGAATCGCTTGATCGATCGACAAGTTCTCTTCTTTATCTACGACCAAAGTCAACTGAGGATCCAATCTGGAAAAAGGGCTACGAGAAAGTTGACAATGCGGGCCGGGAATTAGACTACTATCCATATTCACCGGGAACTACAACTAGCAGGCTTTATCTTATTGAATTTTCTTACTGGAGGATAAGATCCATTTTTCCGAAATTTAGACAATAAAGTAACTACTTTTCTCACTATTCTCAGGATAAGGGATTGGGATTGACCGGGACCTATTCTCTGGGAACTTCCACCTCCTTAGCCAATCCACCTTATTCTGGATAGGTCGGTATGAATGGTATTCTTTTTGGTCTTAATCCTAATACTTCTATCATGGCCCTAGTACTGTTAGGAGAATGCCCAATAGCCCTTGAGCATGGAAGGAATGATACGAAAATAGCGAATTTTCTTATTAGGAGTAGAAGCACTTTTCGATAGTAAGATAAATATAGATCTAAAGGGCCTAGCAGTTCTTACAATACCAGTAGTAATGGATAGGATACCTTACGGAGATACCTTGAAAAAAAAAGGCTAGTTAGAGTTTATCAAAAAAGCATAGGAAAGTTTAGGAAAGGCAGTTTCACCAGTGTCTAAGTAAGAAAAGTAAAGTTATTCATCAATTTCTTTTCTTATATATATTTTCCTTGGGCGAAAGAAAAACCTCTACGCATATTCTCTTTCTAGAGCTGTCAATAACTACCCTTTAGTTTCGTAAAAGTAGTTTGGATTTGCCGCCTCAAGTAAAGTATAATATCTGAAGTAGTAGATGCTACCGAAAAAGGTATGTCATAATCATAAGTAGTCACTTCTTCCATTTTGACTGTAATAGATTTCATGTAGTTGATAGCGCCAGTCTAAGTAGTTATCTCTGTTCTCTTTCGGAGATGTAGTAAATTATGCGTTAGCTGTATTTGACTATGGATAAGGAATAGTTCTTGCCTATCTATCCGGAGTATTTTCCTATTCCTAAGTAGTTATTCACTATCCATAACCTTTATCAGTATCTGACCTCTTGGGCAAGCCAGAACTAGAATACTATTATTCTTAAAAGCGAGTATCTTTACCTCTTTCTTTCTTCCGTCTAAGGCCAGTCATTTTCATTCTATGCGGTTGCTTATGGTGAGGGCTAATTCCTTCCAATTGCAGTCCTTCGAGGTTATATCCTGGTATATGAAAGAGAAGATAAATTCCTTAGGAGACAGGCATCGATGCTTTCCAGCAGGAGAAAGATCAGTAGGTTCAGTCTCTGATCTGATCAATAGGGTTCCCTAGGTACATTCCGTTTTCTGAAAATCCTATAGGGATAGTAGCTCCCTTTTCGAGGGCAAAAAAACTAGTTAGGCTATCTGAGATTTTCTCTTTTTTCCAGCTTTTTGGAGTGAAAATAAGGAGCCATCTAAAGTGCCAGTCTAAGTTCCCCTCTAGGCTGCAGGATAAAGGGCAGACACAGGTTCAGAGCGAGGGGAAAGGATCAAGGGTGCGTAGTATGCTTCTTACCCGCCTTATCTGCTAAGTCTAGGATTGGTTTTGTTAACTAGAGATCTTTTCCTGGGCATTTACACCTATTCCATTTTTAAGCTAAGCCCATTTTCGAATACTAAGCATAGCATATATATTACTTGTTACTTTCCAATATGTAGATAAGTGACTGTAAAAAGTCAATGTCTGACTTTGGCTATTAAATCGTCGAGGTTGTGTTAGTGAGCTGCTCTTTGAGTCTACCTTTTACCCAAGGATGTATTTGTCTATGCATAAAGAGTAGTTACCCCTCAGAGTGTTGTCAAAGTCTTGAAGGAAGGATATAGCGCCAAAAAGCATGGTCCTTATAGTGGATAGTACGAGTCAGGGGAAGACCATTCCCAGTAAAGATACTTTTCAATCCAGTTTTGAAGCTCTTTTATTTCCAAAGGCAATGAGGAAGGATTCTCCCCAAGACAGGACTCTTTGTTTACATTCCAAGGTGGGAATGGGTGAGAGGTAGTCTATCTCTGGTTGGGATGAGAGTCTAAAGTAGTATTCTTCTTCAGTGGAAGGCTCTGGGAATCCCTCTTTTAATTGGCAAGGTCAATCTAGCAGATGATAGTTCTAGAGAGAGCTGGATTTAGGGGTTATAGGGCAAAAGCTATAACAGATGTTAGCAAGCAATCGTCGGGGTCTGACGGGGATCTATAAAGATTCGTGAGATTATAGGCAGTAAAGCGAGTATCAATCTTGACCTTTCCGGTATCTGTATCTAGCTCAATGGAAGCTGTAAAAAAGTAGTCTCTTGTTCTTTCTTAATTGAAAGCAATAGAGGGTTAGCCAGTTTACTTTATTGGGAATCCAAATGAGCCAGTTCCAAACACTTCTCTTTATTATTCAACGAGTGAAACGTAAGTGACACAAGCCAGTACGCGAGCGTAGGAATGGAGCAAGCAAGATTCCTTTGGACATACTTTGGTTTTGCATATTATCTTATATAGTCATAGAGTTCATTCTTTGTAGGTTCTTATCTTTTTGTTATCTTTACTCTTTTCTTATTTCAATTTTATGATTGACAAATATTCTAACTCTCTGAAGTTGGAAATAGTCAACGCATCCTAATCTTATAGAAAAAAGCATTTCTTACACTAGCGCTTTCCTATTCTTTTTTTACCTCACTATGCTGCCAATTAATATACTAGCCAGGGCTTATTCGAGGAAATATTAGCTTTTCGACTGATATTAATAGGGCAAACAGTTAGTGCGATTTGCAACACATAATTCGTTGTTCACGAGCAACTCAATAGAATAGATTCCGTATTTTCAGTATCGACTTGCCGGTTGGCAAAGAATCGGAAACCACACCTTTTGTAGTGAAAAGGTTTCTGAAAGCTCTATCACCCAACCCGCGGGTAATCACTTACTGAGCCTACTCAAACAATCTCCCACCCACGTCAATAATTTGATCTCCTATCGGCACCACTTTCTCTCAAGGTCTCTCCCTAACTAAGGAACCATGGCTCAATTCATCCTTTCGGTCTACGCGCTTCCAGTAACAAGGTCTTTCAATCATTGTATTTCTCACCATTTTAGCAAAAGAAAAGCGGATATAAGGAAATGAGCGCATAAGCACACGAGTTCTTAGTAGACTTATTGGTTGAGCTTTGCCCTTCCTCTCGGCAAATTAATCCATGACTTCTTGTTGGATAAGGAATTCCCTTATTCTGATGGGGAAAACGTTGGATTGACTTAGGACCTAACATTGTTTCCGAATGGGGCTGAAACAGAATTATTAGTAGTCGGCAACATTGAATACCTTAGAATGCCCCCAGAAAGAATGGGAAAGAAAGGAAAGAAGAGGATTCCTAGAAAGGATAGAGTTTATCAACAGGTTCATCGCACGACTCACTCCCTTCAAGGAAAAAGGATTTGAGTGGAAGGTTGATCGCCCCTTAACGTTTAGAAGTATCCTCAACGACCTTTCTATTCTAAGATGGCTAAGTCGAGGGCAGACACAACAGGTCACGAAGAGCTAGAGGGTATAGAATTCCTATTTCCCGGGCGGAAGGAAACATCGGCTCTTCCGAGATCTTATGTTAGGAATACTAGAAAAAGTCGAGCTAAAAGGTCTAAAAAAACTCAACAAGAAATGTCTTCCCCGCGGAAGACTCTATCTCCTAGTAGCATTACGCTAATCCGCAAATATCGAATGATGCTTCAACAGATTCAGTCATCCATTCAGCTTTGAAATCGGAGATAAGGAAAACTTAATAGAAGCGTCGCGGATCAATATAGAGATGCGAACCAATATCCTTTTCCTAGTGGACTCCGAAGTACACATATTTTGCATAAGGCCTCGTGTCAAATAACATCCAACCACGTCCACGTCCTCCTACCTCGCCCATTTGCTGAGATCATCTACATTTTGCTTCGTGTCGAGCTCCAATCGGTGCAAACGTTTTCCTTCGGGAGGGCATAAAATTGTTGCTTTCTTTCTGTAGGGAGGCTGGCTCTTGGTGGGTCGTCTACTGCAAACCCGATAAACTATCTGCAAGGGTCCCGGCGCACAAAGGACATTCTATCCGCATTTGGGAGGACCATCTTCACCCATCTATTCACTCCTTTCGACCAGTTGCTCGGGAAGGTACCGAGCCTACAGGCCAGGTCTTTAATTGTATTCTTTTAAGAGGTTATCCTCCCATTGGAAAACGAATTGTCTTTTCATAAAATATAGCCGTTATTTACAGCACTTAAGACAGCACTGTTTGGCAGCGCTTTTCCCAAAAACGCTATAAAATGTCTATTTAGAATATAGCCGTTATACTCTTTAATAGCATTTCCGGACAAAACGCTATCAAATGTCTGTTCAGAATATGGCCATTATACCCTTTAATAGCGTTTCTGGACTCAACGCTATGGTTTTCTTCTGTGAAAAATTCTGGTAAACAGCCTTCTATTTTCATCATTTTTTTGATCTTTTTTCGTTTTTCTTGCAATAAAAAATTCCAAAGAATTATGAAAAATGCTTTATGACATGTTAGATGTTATGTAGAAATTCAAAGTTAATTTGTGGGGCTTTAACATTTCTAGACTATAATGACTTTTTGTAAACTCAACTTATGATATAAGTTCTTATGAAGCTCTTGAGTCCGTTTCTTCTTGTCTTCTACCATCATTAGAGTCCAAATTGATTTTCAAGCGCCATAATAGATATTTAAATGCTCGAACACTACATAATTGGTTAACATCCTTCAAATATATGCTTTTATCCCTCTTTTGTACTGTATATCGTCGTATTGAACATATTTACTTTTCTCTTT
The DNA here is from genome assembly GCA_030737875.1 of Allium sativum. Taxonomy (NCBI): domain Eukaryota; kingdom Viridiplantae; phylum Streptophyta; class Magnoliopsida; order Asparagales; family Amaryllidaceae; genus Allium; species Allium sativum. The sequence goes on from CM060920.1 coordinate 57,232,051, forward strand.
TCAAAAATGCTATTTGAACCAAACCTGTTTCGGTTGTTTCTCGCGAATGACGAGGATTGCGGCTACCAAACACAGCACGTTCTTTTCTTTCCCTCTTTTTTATTCTATCCTTCCCAAATTTTAACCCTTTCTTTCACAGAAGAAGATAACTGCTACCAACCATTGCTTTTACACTGAAACAAATATGTCTCCATCTCAATTGGCCAGCAAAGGTAATATATGATGCTTACTCATGTCCTATTGCTAATAAATAAGTCAACTTTATTGCCTGCATGCTACTGTTTTGCTTGGATTTTGAGACGATGTACTTTTACCCATTTATATTATCATGGCTCTTATGTGTGATGTTTCAGACAACAAAAGTATGTTCTTCAAACAGCAGCATGTTTCTGAAATGAACTTCATTGCCGTTTTACAAATTCATTTCAACTTTGAAATACATACAACCACATAATTCGCCAAATATTTGTTATTTACTCTAACTGTATTAATTTTTGTTAAACAATGATGAATAGATTGTTGTTTTTATTGCATTGAATTAGTTCATTAGGTAAGATTTTACATAGTGGTTGAATCATAAAAAATAGTAGCATGTTGAATGGATGAATGATACAATCCAAAAAGTACACATTCATGGTCCATGCATAAAACAACTTCTGCAATGTGTAGTATTTAATTTCCAGTTAATAGAAATGAGTCTCCTAAATATATCTTTATAAGATCATAAACTTGCATGGTGTTATTTGCAGCATTGAATAATGCACTCTCAAACGTGGGTGTACTGATACAAATTTTGAGCACAACATTTATAAGTCATCTGTTTCAAATGATGTGGTATCAGAAAACTTTGTTGATGGCGAGGCAACAAATGATAATGCAATTGTATTTGAAAAAGAGTCTATTACAATGGAAATTGGCATGAAATTTGATTCCACTGAAGAATTTTCCAGTGTTTTCGAAATTACGCAAAACATGTTGGATTTCCAGCCAAAAAAAGATCGAGCAAAAAAGATGATAATGGACAAACAAGATATGTGACTTTTGCATGTGGACGATGCGGTACACCCGACTATACAACCGGAAATCCAGTAATGCCAAGACCAACCAACAAAATAGCTTGTAAGGTAAAAATCACTTCTAGTTTGGGTCAAGATGGAAAATGGCGCATTAATCAGTTATTACTTGATCATAATCATGACTTGAGTCCTGCCAAAACCCGCTTCTTTCGATGTTATTGTCAAATTGATGAACATGTGAAAAGACAATTAGAAGTCTCTTATATTGCGGGCATTAGAGCGAAGAAAAGCTTCAATGCACTAGTAGTAGAGGCAGGTGGGCATGAAAATTTATCATTTATAGAGAATGATTGCAGAAACTATCTTGATAAGGCAATACAACTACGTCTGGGAGAAGGAGATGCAGCTGCAATTCAAAATTATTTCATGGAAATGCAAGCACAAAATTCAAATTTTTTCTTTAGCATGGATTTGGATAATGGCGGACGACTCAAAAACGTATTTTGGGGAGATGAAAGAAGTAGGGAAGAATATAAAGAATTCGGTGATGTAGTCACTTTTGACATTATGTATTTGACAAATAAGTATGATATGCCTTTTGCTACTTTTGTCGGGGTTAACCATCATGGACAATCGATTTTGTTTGGATGCGGATTGATTTCAAGTGAGACGATAGACACCTTTGTATGGCTTTTCAGAACATGGCTTATTTGTATGTTCAATAGTGCTCCTAAAGGAATAATCATCGATTAAGATTGTGCAATGAAAAAAGCAATCGAGATCTTGTTTCCTCATACTAAGCATCGACTATGTTTGTGGCATGTTATGAAAAAATTGCCTGAATAGTTTGGCAGGCACGATCATTATGAGTCAATTAAATACAATTTGCAGAAAGTTGTATATGACATACAAGACCCGACCGACTTCGAACAAAGTTGGAAAATATTGTTAGATAAATTCCAGTTGCATGACAATACTTGGTTAATTGAGTTATATAACGAAAGACATCATTGGGTTCCATGTTTTGTGACGATAAACTTCTGGGCGGGGATGTCCACTACTCAGAGAAGTGAAAGTATTAACGCATTTTTTGATGGATACATCAATTCAAAAACAACTTTGAAGCAATTTGTAGAGCAATACGGACATGCACTGAAAGCGAAAATTGAGAAAGAAAGGCAAGCTGATTTCAAGTCATTTTCACAAAGTATTCGATAAACGACTACGTATGAGATAGAGAAGCAATTTCAAAGTGTTTATACATTGAAGAAGTTTAAAGAATTCAAGTAGAATTAGTGGCCAAGATTTACTGTGATATAGCTGGAAGTAGGCAGAGTTTCAGGGGTACAGAGTTTGAAATACACGAGGATGTGGTTTTTTAAAATCAACGAAAAATTATGCGCTTTACAGTTTTATTTGAAACAGAGAATTGTGAAGTTACTTGCAGTTGTCGCAAATTTGATTTCAGAGGTATACTTTGTAGAAATGCACTTCTCGTGCTAATTAAAAATAACGTGATAGTGGTACCAGATAAATATATTTTAAAGCGATGGAGAAAAGATGTTCTGAGCGCTCATACAAGGATCCAGATTGAATACGATGGAGCATAAGTAAGTAACGAGCAATTCCGATATAAAAAAATGTGCAATGAATTTTCAAAAGTAGCAAATTTAGCTTCGGATGAGGAAAAATCATTTGATCGCGTCATGGAGTGGATACAAAATACTAAAGCCGACTTGTTTTCGAAAAGGTACAGTGCACTACTCAAACTAACAAATATTGCAACTACCAAAGGATGTAACAATGCAAGTGACGGGCATTCGAATGTGCAAGATCCAATAGGAAATAAAACAAATGGGCGTCGTCGCCCAAATAGAATCAGGTCCTTAATGGAAAAGAAATCGAAGAAAAATTGTCAAAAGACTCCAACAAGTAAGAGGACACGGGCACGAACAATATTTTAATTGTGCTATTCTTTTATATGTCATACTTTGAAATATCGTGTTACATACGGCTGACTTATGTTTATTTTCATGAGTCTATAAAATTATAAACTGTATTGCACTATAATTTTTTATAGTTAAGTTGCCGGACAATAAACGAACACTACTTATACAATGTTAGAACCCTTTGCAAAATGGTATGGAAAACTAAAATAATATACAATTGTGCAGGGTATTAATGATCATGTTCATACATTGAAGGCACCGAAAGAGATAAAGTTAAATGAAATTAACACTTCGTATTCTGAAAATGTGAGAGATGGCAATAACAATTTAGCGCAAGAAGTAGATGTATCCTCGAAACCGGGGAATATGGCTACAAGTACTGGTTACTTGGAGCACAGTTCATGTCTTCCACTGGTACATTATGTTGAAACACTCAAACCATTTAAGTACTTTTTTAATTTGTCGGTTGCATCGATCATATACTCATTTCTTGTGTATGGCCAACGTAGGAAAACATATACTTAATGTTGGGACATGGTGAACATGTACAACCTTCATAAAATCTCATGGTAAGAAGTGCACTTAAAAAAAAAATCATTCATAAACTTATTATTTCCTTATCAAGATTTTTTTTTTCCTTTTTTGTAGGGTCCTTTTCAATATCTTAATGATGGTTCATGTGTGTTTAACTCGTCTACCTTTCCACCTCCTTTAACATATGGTATTCCCCAATAAGCTACTAACTTGCTTCAAAAAATCATTTCTGCCCCAAACTACAATGCTGTGCGTTTGTTCTTTCTAACATTTTATATTTCATATGGCTAATCAAATTCTTTGTCGATTCTATTTGAAAAAGTTGTTAGTTCATGTAGGGTTGTTATGCTGCAGTCGAAAATGAAAACGTTGGCATTGCTGAAGCAAAACCCAAGCCTGCAAATCAGTTTACGACTTTGTAGGCAGCTAAATTTGTAGTTGGAGATGAAATGATAAAAGTTACTTTGATGTACAATTGCTTTTTTTCTAAAGTTGTTACCTATTTTTTATCAATGTCACAATGGTTGTACATGTTATGTATTGCATAACCATGTTTAATAACAAGTGCTATGAACTATGTATATAAGTTTTTCCTTTGACTGTTGGACTGAATTAAGTTGTCTATCTTCCACTCCTCATTACTGCATACTGCCGTTAAATTTAGTTTCATTACTCACAGCTTTGCACAAGCTACTTGCTTGATCTTCTCGTGCCAATCAAATACTGCTGTTAAATTTAGTTTCATTACTCACAGCTTTGCACAAGTTGCTTGCTTGATCTTCTCGTGACAATTCCAACTTTTCTATGAACTTCATGCACCTTATAGCCTATAGGTATCAGGACCCATGTTACTGTTAAAAAAGTAAAAAAGAAGTTGTCTGCATGGCTACAGCAAAAGCCTTGAATTTGCATAAACACCATACAAGGTCAAACCATTTCGTAAAAAGTACACCTTAATTTGTCTGAAGTGAACTGTGCTTGCTGCAGTTTTTTTATTTTAACTTTGGCTTGTCCAATAGTGCTGTTTTTTATTTGTTGATTGTACCCTTTTTTTGGATGATTTTATGTTCACACTAGCTGCATTGTTGGAATAAATATGCATGAACTGCAGCGGAGAAAAGGAGTAGCACGTGCGTACACATAGGACAGCAGAAATTCTGTCGGTCTGCGTAGCATTGTTGTTCTCTTTTTGATACCCATGTACCTCCAAGTTAGCTTAGAGGTTCATTGGTATAATTGTATAGCTGTTGTCATCAAAATCCAACAATAGACACTTCTAACACTCTCCCACTTTTTGATGATGACAACTATACAATTTAAAAATATATTCTTTCTATAATATCTTCCTCTTAGTATAATATCTCCCTCTGTCAATATACACATGAATTTCTCCCCTATTGTCATTATCAAAAAGAATAAGGGAACGTAATAAATATCACCGTCTTCTATTTATTTTCTTCCCCTGAATGTGTGATATATGAATATTTCCCCCCTAAGTATGTGACTATTATTTTCCCAAATTCCCTGATTTAGCTTTGAGCTCAGTTTTCAAAGATATTAGAGATACTGAAATACCCTCCTTCTTGTTGTGGTATACATGCAACAAATATTATATATATATACTTTGGTACCCAATTTCTCTGTTACGGTCCAGGGGTTAGAGAGAAGGTAACCATACCTACAAGGGTTTAATGGTACCTTTGAAAATAAAGTTTTTATTTTTAACTACTGAATCAAAATAATCATCAATATGTTTTTCTCTGTTTTTCCAATTTACAGGAACCAAAATTGTAACGACCCAGTTTTTAGCGACTTTGGTTATCAACATAAACTCAATGACGACTAACCAAACATCAAAAAATACCAGTAGTTAATGAAAGAAATTAGAGGGCGAGAATAGATAAGATAGAAACTTAGAATAGAAGAAGGAGAACAACACAACATCAGAGTAACACGAACCTCACAGCGGACGAATAACATATAATATATAACATAACTTTGAAATATAAATATGTACTTGAATATACATATCATTTCCAAAGTACAGCACTTACAACACAACAGAAAATAACGATAGCTACATAATTCTGAAGCCTCCTGCTCTAGCTCTTCAAGTATCTATAAATCCCGACAACTTGACTGCCCATACAAAATTGGGCACCCAAGAGTTTAGGAAAACAAAACAAAATAAACTCCGGCTTAGTCACCGGACTAGTATGAGTAAAACAGTTAAAAACAGTTTGAACAAGTAAACGATATCTCATAAGACCACGCCGTAATAACGGAACGGGTTTTTCCCTTATGATAATCCAAAACATCTTTGTATCAAAACCTTTTGATATTATAATAATGTCTATCAACCACAATATAATAATAATCTAGCAGAAACGCTTTCATCTCATGTTCTACATATATAGCATACAATCAAAACTGCAAGCACGTATTGTGTAATGGATTTCCAACTATGACTAGGTATGGAACCACCTTTCGCTAGTGTACCTCTAGAGACGAATGCACTAGGTTCAACAAGAACATCTTGCAACCCGGCCACACATGATCGACCACTCATTTCGCTTGAGTGTATCGAATGTATATCGCCAACAATTGGGATCATCACCCTTTCCCGAATGAGACAACATCAACAATAGATTTTTAGAAGTAAATGAAACTCTAGATCAGGTGATTATATGCCCTAATAGGTGCGACCTACATAGCCATGCTGCCTGCCTGATTTCTGTCATTTCCCAGATGTGAGGCTAGAAGCTATGCTTATCTTTTACATGCCACATCTTCATTCACTTAGAATGTCACATCGTCATACCGGCCAAATCACAAATTGATTTATCCCAAAATAACACGGGTATACAGCTAAGAGAAACGAATTCCTCCGCCACCAAACGTGAATACGTTTGAAGAGATCAACTTACGCGATCTATTGGATATACTCTGTCAGAACGTCTTCCATACAGGTTGTCCTTGGACTGGACAAACCGAAGGCACTATTCAGTACAACCATCTTAGGCAATCTTTACCTAAGATTTATACAACATCCCTTGCACTTTTTCTCCGTCTTCAATTATCTTTGGCATATATGATTCGCAATGCTTATGCCTATATGGAGTGGTTCTTTGGATAATAATCCAACCGGTCTCTCCATATTAACAATGTTAAAATAGTCGAAAACTTTGATAGTCGGTGACTTAACTATCAAAGAAAAACACGTGTGCAAACAACGATATTATTTCCAAATGGAAATTATATCGATCAATCATAAACTATATGTATATATATATATATTCATATCTCCTTATTTTCTGCATTTAGAAAATATACGTTATTAACATTGGAAACATTTCCATAGCTTATTACGCATCACTACCATTCCACAACTATTAGTCCCTAACCGTTAACTAGTAAGAGAACAATTCTCTAAGCATAAACCCCGAAGGCCGAAACCAACATCAGATCGATACTCAGAAAACTATTCAACTTAACTAATCTCTAGTCAGTTTCTAATCTTGTTTAACTCTATTCTTAACTCTATTCGATTAACTCTATTTGATTAATTCTAATTCGAATAACTAATATTCGATTAATTCTTATTTGATTAACTCTAATTCGAATAACTATGTCTGTTTTAAATCTATCTTAAATAAATATATTCGATTTAACTCCATTCGCTTAACCCTAGATTGTAGTGATCACAATGGTTACGCCTGATTCCCTCAGGAAACATCCGACCGCCGTAGGCCATCTGCAGCTCTGCGAATTACGCTAGCAGTCGTGTTAAATGGAAACTCATCACGAATAACTATGTATGTTTTACTCTAATCGATTTACTCTATTCATTCCCTAAATAAATATTCCTTTATCCTATTTATTTTCTAAATAAAAATTCTCCTTTATAATCTCCTACTTATTTTCTAAATAAATATTCTCCTTTATAATCTCCTATTTATATTCTAAATAAATATTTTCAAATTATTTCCTTTTTATAAAATCGGCTGATTTTATAAAATTCCTTTATTTCAATATACGTTGAAATATTCCTTTTTACATCCCAGGGTTTCTTATGATATTAAAAATATCGAATAACAATGATCAACATCATTCTAACACAAATAATCCATAACAGATTATATATCACTCATATATTACAATACATGAACAAGATTGTATTATAAATATTGAGGAGTCCAGTTGGACCCCTCCAACATGTTTCCCTGCATCACAGATGTTAATCAACATAATAACATCGATTTCATTTTGATATGAAATATTCTGATAAACAGAATTAATATTCGATTAACGTTTTATATACATATCGTTATCTATAATTTCAATCAATACGGAAGCAACTCAACCAAACAGTTAACACACAGCAATCAACAGATGATTAACAATTCTAAAAAACATTATAAAAATATAACTGTTCAGAGTTGGTGCGTTTTACTCACTTTGGCAGTTCATGGTTAAAGAATGATAAACTATTGTTTGATTTAAATCAAACAATTCATTTCGCCCTAAATTCAAACGAGCACCAATCCACTCCCAGTCAGTTCCATTGTGTTGCTCCCGTCCATACGATCCTGTCGGAACTTGTTTCAAGAAATTCTGATAATCGATATGGAAGTTATACATTTTTAAAGTATATATATACTAATTTGAATTTAAAATAAACCACTAATTACATATTGGGATTAACTTAAGAATTAGGCTCATCACCCCTTTAATGCAAACCTGCACCATTTTTTTGTCTTCCCAAAACCGAATACGAGCTCCAGGCAAAATCACCACAGTCTCATTTCCAACTTTTGATCTATACACCTTCATGAAATCAGTATACATCAAACTAATAAACCCAAAATGATTCTGGTCAACCCCAACTCATCAACGTTAAACCCGACGCTCTCTTTCTGTCATGATTTCAAACCTCCACAGCTCCTCCTTCTTCGACTTATATACTGACTCCAGCAAAAGACAACCCACATCGCCATCTGACAAGCATCTCCCCCCCATATTCATCACTCCATCTCGTCCTACCCGCTTCTTCCCCATACCACCGCAACTCAGATCCCTCCTCTCACATACCAGCCCTGTCTAAAACCAGCAAACTTCTTACCCCCCTCATCGAACTCCACGCTCCCCTACTCCAAACTCCGACGAAAGCGATCGCAGTCAACGCTCCAAACTTTTCTGCGTTCTGACCCTCGAGCTCACCCTTAGAACACATTGCATGTTGTGTTTATTTCCGGCGATCACAATTATATCTGAACCCAAAAATAATCACCCAGGATCGACGAGCACGAGTTCGTGAATTCAGAAATATATGTAAAATGATTTTAGGAATTTATTTTGATTTACAATGGATTTTCTTAGTTACGATTTGAAGAAGTATAGAAAAGAAGTGGCGGCCGTTCTTTTTGACAAGAGGTAATGAATTCTAGGTCTTAAGGAACTGTTAAGGGGGTACTTATAGCCTAAGCGTTTGGTTGAGTGGAGGAGCTTCTTCCACCATTTCCTCTTTTGTTTGTAGCTGAGAACTCTTGAGGGTGTGGCCTTCTATATGACCGTAAGGGATGTAAGGATATTATTGAATCAATCAAATATCTAGATTTTTATAATATTACGTTCTCTTATTATGAACCGTTATCCATGTACGAGTGCTGTGGACTGAAATAAATACACGGTTGAGATGAGCTTGGTCTCACGATCCCAAAAATATAATAATACTGGTAGGTTAGCTTATCCTGTGAAAACCCGAAATGTTGATTATACGGTGCAAATTACTCCAAATAAAAAGTTGCTTATTTAATTAATTAAAAACTACCATAGAATTCTAAAAATAAAATTATCACTATGTCTCAAAAGAACATTGTGTAAATTCAAACCTGATATTCAAATATTTTTAAATAACCGTTATGGCCATGAACGAATATACCGCTGTTTTTTTTGAATATTTGATTTGGACATAAATCAAAATCTACACGACGAAATCCCGATTTTTCTCTTCCACTAGAAAGATATACTCCACCAGCTCCGTACGTTTCTTGTTTCACAGAAATCCAATTTAAAACGAACCCTGTACATTCAGTTGAAGTTCGAATCGCCAATTTATGAACTGCAGCGCCATTTCGAGATCGATTATAATTATAATATAATTATACATTCAATCTTCGTTTTAAATAATATATTCATTAATATAAATTCAATTCTAAACTGAATTATATATTTTGAATTGCCCAATTCATACCATATCGCCATTTCAGCCAATTATGATTATTTCAGAATTAAATATATATTATTTTAATTATTATTTTTATTAAATGCTTAAAGTTATTTAATTAAACGACCATTAAATTCTCTAAACCATTATTTAAATAATTAAATTAATTAATTATTATATCGCTGGAAATGCAAGTCATTACAATCTTCCCCACTTAAAATAATTTCGTCCTCGAAATTGCTAAGGTAGGAAACAAACCCAATAGACCAGTTAGAACTTATTCGTTCACTACTTAACTTCAGTTTCAACTGAACCAATTTAATTTCAATTAAATTATTAATTAATTCTTATCAACGAAAATTTTCAAAAATAATGAAAATTTTCTAATGCCTTAACTTTTCGAAAAATTTCGCCAGCACCTCGTTTGTACTGATCAATAGGTCAAACTCCAACTCGCCTCTTTGGGCCATCTCCAACCCAAAAGAAAATCAAATATCCTAGCGGCTTGCCAATACGGCTCATAAGTCTCATGTTTATATCAAATATAAACTTGTACCTTTTTGTCGGGCATATCATTTTTATCCCTTTCACCTGTTATCAATTCTGCATATATCCATGCATTCCAATCAACTCCAATCAAGGTATCCTTAAATCAAACCACTTTAACTCGAGTTCCATCCTCGATTCTAAATCTTAACTCGTCAACTCAATTTCGTTCCAGATTTTTCTATAATCAAATCTAGATCTTATTTAACTTAATTCAAGTTAAATTTTATTGACTTTTACCATCTCGATATATTTAACTTTATAAGTTAAATTTGAATTCCAGAATCTAAATTCCTGGGCTCATTTCAAATCAATTTGAAATCCTAATACCAATTCAAAGCCTTTGAATTCCTTAACAACTTGTTTCCTTAAAACAATTCAAAAACAACATCCTTTGGCGGTAATCCGTCACTTAGAACTCGAAAATGACACTAATGATGCGGCCGCACTCATCAGGGTTATTTTCCAGTGATCGAAGTGAGTTCAATACCATATTACTTTCTCAAACCCATTCTTAAACCATTCCATTTTGAAATCACTTCAAAAATCTCTTTCACAATACTTTTGGAAAAATACATTTTCAAATCTCCCAGGAACTTAAAATTTCCTTATATTTAATTCCAATTCTGACTTAAATTCAGATTTAATTCATCTTATTTCATGTATTACTCTTATATGAATTTTAATGGGTTATTTATATGACCATTTTAATTTATAATCTCATTCGATTTTAATAACAACCAACACATCCAATATATATATATATTCATTCCAGTATATATATATCTTCTCTATATCAAAATATAATTTGGGTAAAATTATTCTGTTTACCCTCTTTTCAAAACATATCGTGTCGACCCATCGTATTCGAGTGTTTATAAACTCTTACCGATACAGTGGATCAAACTGATCGATCAGAACCCATAAACAACTCAACCAATGAATCTAATCAATATAAAACCATTTTTATATCAAATAACAAATATGTTCACTCATATATATACACTCAATTCAATCTAGGGTATTACTAACCCATCTCTACCGAGTCACGCCACTGAGCCAAGTTAATCAATTAACCTTCAGCTCTGATACCAGCTGTAACGACCTGGTTTTTAGCGACTTTGGTTATCAACATAAACTCAATGACGACAAACCAAACATCGTAAAATACCAGTAGTTAATGAAAGAAATTAGAGGGTGAGAATAGATATGATAGAAACTTAGAATAAAAGAAGGAGAACAACACAACATCAGAGTAACACGAACCTCACAGCGGAACGAATAACATATAATATATAACATAACTTTGAAATATAAATCTGTACTTGAATATACATATCATTACCAAAGTACAGGACTTACAACACAGCGGAAAATAATCATAGCTATATAATTCTGAAGCCTCCAGCTCCAGCTCTTCAAGTATCTGTAAATCACGACTACTTGACTATCCATACAAAATTGGACACCTAAGAGTTTAGGGAAAACAAAACAAAATAAACTCCGGGTCAGTCATGGGACTGGTATGAGTAAAACAGTTAAAACGGTTTGAACAAGTAAACGATATCTCATAAGTCCACGCCGTAATAACGAAACGAGTTTTTCCCTTATGAGAATCCAAAACATCTTTATATCAAAAACCTTTTGATATTATAATAATGTCTATCAACCACAATATAATAATCATCTAGCAGAAACGCTTTCATCTCACGATCTACATATATAGTATACAATCAAAACCGCAAGCACATATTGGGTAAGGGATTTCCAACTATGACAAGGTATGGAAACACCTTTCGCTAGTGTACCTCTAGAGAGGAATACACTGGGTTCAACAAGAACATCTTGCAAACCGGCCACACATGACCGACCACTCATTTCTCTTGAGTGTATCGAATGTATATCACCAACAGTTGGGATCAACAACCGTTTCCCGAATGGGACAACATATCAATTGATTTTTAGAAGTAAGTGAAACTCTAGATCAGGTGATTATACACCCTAATAGGTGCGACCTACATAGCCATGTTGCCTGCCCGATTTCTGTCATTTCCCGGATGTGAGGCAAGAAGCTACGCTTATCTTTTACATGCCACATCATCATTCACTTAGAATGTCACATCGTCATACCCGCCAAATCAAAAGTTGATTTATCCAAAAATAACACGGGTATATAGCTAAGAGAAACGAATGCCTCCACCACCAAACGTGAATACGTTTGAAGTGATCAACTTACGCGATCTATTCGATATACTCTGTCAGACCTTCTTCCATGCAGGTTGTCCTGGGACTGGACAAACCGAAGGCACAATTCAGTACAACCATCTTAGGCAATCTTTACCTAAGATTTATACAACAGCCCTTGCACATTTTCTCCGTCTTCAATTATCTTTGGCATATATGATTCGCAACGCTTATGCCAATATGGAGTGTTTCTTCGGATAATAATCCAACCGGTCTCTCCATATTAACAACGTTAAATTGGTCGAAAACTTCAATAGTCGGTGAGTTAACTATCAAAGAAAAACACATGTGCAAACAACAATATTATTTACAAATGGAAATTATATCGATCAATGTCGAAAACTTCGATAGTCGGTGAGTTAACTATCAAAGAAAAACACGTGTGCAAACAATGATATTATTTCCAAATGGAAACTATATCGATCAATCATCAACCATATATATATATATATATTCATATCTCCTTATTTTCTGCATTTAGAAAATATACGTTATTAACATTGGAAACATTTCCATAGCTTATTCACGCATCAATACCATTCCACAACTATTAGTCCCTAACCGTAAACTAGTAAGAGAACAATTCTCTAAGTATAAACCCCGAAGGCCGAAACCAACATCTGATCGATACTCAGAAAACTATTCAACTTAACTAATCTCCAGGTAGTTTCTAATCTTGTTTAACTCTATTTCTTGAACTCTATTCAATTAACTCTATTTGATTAATTCTAATTCAAATAACTAATATTCGATTTATTCTTATTTGATTAACTCTAATTCGAATAACTATGTCTGTTTTAAATCTATCTTGAATAACTATATTTGATTTAACTCCATTCGCTTAACTCTAGATTACAGCGATCACAATGGTTACGCCAGATTCCCTCAGGAAATATCCGACTGCCGTAGGCTATCTGCAGCCCTGCGAATTGCACTAGCAGTCATGCTAAATGGAATCTCATCCCGAATAACTATGTATGTTTTACTCTAATCGATTTACTCTATTAATTTCCTAAATAAATATTCCTTTATCCTATTTATTTTCTAAATACATATTCTCCTTTATAATCTCCTATTTATTTTCTAAATAAATATTTTCAAATTATTCCCCTTTTATAAAATCGGTTGATTTTATAAAATTCCTTTATTTCAATATACGTTGAAATATTCCTTTTTAAATCCCAGGGTTTCTTATGATATTAAAAATATCGAATAACAATGTTCAACATCATTCTAACACACATAATCCATAACAGATTATATATCACATCATATATTACAATACATGAACAAAACAGTATTATAAATATTTAGGAGTCCAGTTGGAGCCCTCCAACATGTTTCCCTCCATCATAGATGTTGATCAACATAATAACATCGATTTCATTTTGATATGAAATATTCTGATAAATAGAATCAATATTCGATTAACGATTGATATACATATTGTTATCTATAATTTCAATCAATACACAAGCAATTCAACCAAATAATTAACACACAGCAATCAACAGATGATTAACAATTCTAAAAATATGTTATAAAAACATAACTGTTCAGAGTTGGTGAGTTTTACTCATTTTGGCAGTTCATCGTTAAAGAACGATAAACTATTGTTTGATTTGAATCAAACAATTCATTTCACCCTAAATTCAAACGAGCACCAATCTACTCCTAGTCAGTTCCATTGTGTTGCTCCCGTCCATATGATCCTGTCGGATCTTGTTTCAAGAAATTCTGACAACCGATATGAAAGTTATACATTTTTAAAGTATATATATACTAATTTGAATTTAAAATAAACCACTAATTACATATTGGGCTTAACTTAAGAATGAGGCCCATTACCCCTTTAATCCAAACCCGCACCATTTCTTTGTCTTCCCAAATCCGAATACGAGCTCCAGGCAAAATCACCACAGCCTCATTTCTAACTTTCGATCTATACACCTTCACGAAATCAGTATACATCAAACTAATAAACCCAAAATGATTCTCATCAACCCCAACTCATCAATGATAAACCCGACGCTCTCTTTCTATCATGATTTCCATCCCTTCAAACCTCCACATCTCCTCCTTCTTCTACTTATATACCGACTCCGGCAAAAGACAACCCACATCGCCACCTGACAAGCTTCTCCCCCCATATTCATCACTCTAGCTCGTCCTACTCCCTTCTTCCCCATACCACCGCAACTCAGATCCCTCCTCTCACATACCAGCCCTATCTAAAACCAGCATACTTTTACCCCCCCCATCGAACTCCATGCTCACCTACTCCAAACTCTGACAAAAGCGATCGCAGCCCACGCTCCAAACTCGAGCTCACCCTTAGAACACATAGCATGCTGTGTTAATTTTCGGTGGTCACAATTATATCTGAACCCAAAAATAATCACCCAGGACCGATGTGCGCGAGTTCGTGAATTCAGAAATATTTGTAAAATGATTTTAGGAATTTATTTTGATTTACAGTGGATTTTCTTAGTTGCGATTTGAAGTAGTATAGAAAAGAAGTGGCGTTCGTTCTTTTTGACGGGAGGAAATGAATTCTAGGTCTTAAAGAATTGTTAAGGGGGTACTTATAGCCTAAGCATTTTGTTGATTGGAGGAGCTTCTTCCACCATTTCCTCTTTTATTTTTGGCTGAGAACTCTTGAGGGCGTGGCCTTCTATATGACCGTAAGGGATGTAAGGATATTATCGAATCAATCAAATTTCTAGATTTTTATAATATTACGTTCTGTTATTATGAACCGTTATCCATGTACGAGTGCCGCGGACTGAAATAAATGCACCATTGAGATGAGCTTGGTGTCACGATCCCAAAAATATAATAACACCGATAGGTTAGCTTATCCTATGAAAGCCCGAAATGTTGATTACAAGGTGCAAAATACTTAAAATAAAAGTTGCTTATTTAATTAATTAAAAATTACCATAAAATTCTAAAAATAAAATTATCACTATGACTCAAAAGAACCTTGTCTAAATTCAAACCCGATATTCAAATATTTTTAAATAACCGTTATGGCCACGAATGAATATACCGCTATTTTTCTGAATATTTGATTTGCACATAAATCAAAATCTACACGACGAAATCCCGATATTTCTCTTCCACTAGAAAGATATACTCCACCAGCTTCGTACGTTTCTTGTTTCACAGAAATCCGATTTAAAAAGAACCCTGCACATTCAGTTGAAGTTCGAATCGCCAATTTACGAACTACAGCGCCATTTCGAGCTCGATTATAATTATAATATAATTATATGTTCAATCTTCGTTTTAAATAATATATTCGTTAATATAAATTCAATTCTAAACTAAATTATATATTTTGAATTGCCCACTTCACACCATATCTCCATTTCAGCCAATTCTGATTATTTCAGAATTAAATATATATTATTTTAATTATTATTTTAATTAAATATTAAAAGTTATTTAATTAAACGACCATTAAATTCTCTAAACCACTATTTAAACAATTAAATTAATTAATTATTATATCGCTGAAAATGCCTGTTATTACACAAATACTAAGATAATTTCTATTAATATTTCCTTTTGTACTTCTATTATAAATGTTTCTAATCATAGAAGCATTTGATTTTCTATAGAAATTTGATCTTCGAGTTACACGTGCTTTAGTACTAGCAGTTAAATTTTTGTAATACATGAAAGCATATCTGGTACTAGTTCTATGATTAGTTTTATTATACCCTAAGCCACATTTATCGTGTAAAGGTCTAGAGCAAGATAAAATATCATTTAAATCATTTTGACCTTTATTAAATTTTACAAACTTATTTGTACATTTTTCAAATTTGATTCCAAAGTCGCGATTGAAATTTTCAAAAGAAGTCTTGCAATCTTTTAAACCAATTTTCTTATTTAATTCAGAATTCTCACTTTTTAAGTACTATTCTCATTTTCGAGACAAAAAATTTGAGATCCTGAATTAACTAAAGAAGAGTGTAATTTTTCTATATTTTCATTCCAATCAGACTTTTCATTTTGCAAAGTATTATTATTAACCTTTAAAAACTCATATTCTTTAGATAATTCTAAATTCTTTTCAGTTAAAGCTTCATTCTCTTTTTGAAGTGACGAAACTAAAGAATTAGAATTATTTAAAGAATCTTCTAATGATTCATTTCTGTTTTTCAAGAGATCGATTTCCTTTAAAAGAACATTGTTTTTATCTTCTAGTTGCTCATTTTCTTTTTGAAAGAAATCATTTTGAAAAATAAGCTCTTCTAAGATATTTTCAAAACATTAGGCATGTTTGACTAAAAAATTGATTTCTTCTTTTAATTTGGAATTTTCTTACTAACAATCTTTAGACCTGGCTAAAATAATTGCATTAAATTTACCCAAACTTTTAAAATCTTTTAATAATTTTTCGTGGTTTAATAAAAGATCTTTATATAATGAATCCTCATGTACCGATTATGATCTCACTTTAGCCATTAAACATTTGCTCTCTTGCTCCGACGCTTCTGCTTTGTTGTTCTTCCACTTTCTAATGCCTTTACTAGATTTTTTTATTGCCATTTGTTCTAGGATGTTGTTACGATCTCTGGAATATCAAGCTCTGATACCAATTGTAAGAGGTTATGCAGCGGTATAGGATCGTGTAGTATGGAGAATAGGATATAATATCTATATAGCAGAGTAGAAAGTAGTAAATCACACAGACGATTTATACTGGTTCGGACCACTGTCCTATGTCCAGTCCCAGACTGTAACGACCCGCATTGGCAGAAGTATTATAATTAATTTATTTAATTATATTAATAGTGATATAGTGAATTTAATGGTCGTGGAATTAAATAATGGTGAATATTTAATTAAAATAATAAATTAAATAATATATTTAAATTCTGAAATAATCAAAATTGGCTGAAATGGCGATATGGTGTGAACTGGATCATCTGTGATATTTAATTCAGTTTAGAATTGAATTAGAATAACGAATATATTTAAATAACGACAGTTTGAACGTATAATTATATTATAATTAAAATCGATCTCGAAATGACGCTGCAGTTCGTAAATTGGCGATTCGAACTTCAAATGAATGTACAGGATTCGTTTTAAATCGGATTTCTGTGAAACAAGAAACGTTGGGAGCTAATGAAGTATATTTTTCTATGGGAAGAGAAAAAACGAGATTTCGTCGTGTAGATTTTGATTTATGTCCAAATCAAATTTTAGAAAAGTCGCTATGGAATTCCTTTAGAATTTGTAATGCTTATTTATGTTATAAAAGAGTTTTCAATATAATGAGATATTGGTATCGAATTTGGACAAACCCTCCTAGACGTAGTGATAATTTAATTTTTAGAATTTTACTGAAATTTTTAATTAATTAAATAAGCTACTTTTTATTTAGAGTGTTTTGCATCCTGAATCGGATATTTGGGCTTTCACAAAATGAGTTAAACTACCGGTATTAATTTATTTGTGTAATCGTGAGGTATTGCTCGACAGGGTCGTATTTTCATTTCTGTCTATGGTAATACCGTTGTAAACAAAAATCGTATGAATCGGTTTTGAGGGGGTACTTCACCATTAAGTTTAAATATAAATAAATAATTATATTGGTCCAAATTCCTTTATTTTTTAGGAGGATGCTGTAACCAAATTTATGGGCAAACGTGTTCATTTGTGGTCCATGCAGAATCGAGCGGCCCTGCTTATAAAACTATCAGCGTTAAACCTAATTTTCGAAATCCATTCTTCATTCTGGGGTCAACGCTTCCAAAACCCGCCTCCACAAATAAAAGGAACGAACGGAATTCCATTTCCTTCCTACCATAAAATCCGAAATTTGAAATCGAAGGACCCGACATCAAACTTGTTTACAATTGGGAGCTTTTCAACCGGATATATCGCGATGGAGTCATACGCCCCTGAGATGGTCGGGATCTGACATTTGAGCAGCGGCGGTCAGAGAAGAATCGACAGCAAACGATGATGAGAGGGCAGACGAGACTGTTGGCGATCGGCGTGGGCTTTAGGACGGTTCAGCTGGTAATATTTGATCGACAGTTAGGTCGACGTTGGAGGCACAGCTGGTGTACGTTGAGGGGTCGAACTGTTTGGTTGTGGTTGAGTGAATATATGGGGTTGCGTTAGTTTTGAAAGGGGAAGCTTCTAGCACTTGGTTGCAAACGTGATGTTGGGTGAATGATAAAAGAAAATGCTGTGCTATATAAGTAAGTTAATGTATATACTGACGAGGATAGATGTATTGGCAAAGAGGAATACATTTTTGTGAAGGAATAATCGGCAAAAGGATACAAGCACGTGAGCAGTTCGAAACACTGGAGCAGTGTACCGAGCCTGAACAACGTATTCATTTCTGGCATATGAGATAAATAAATTTGGTCGATGGTGGGTTCAACAGACAGAGCAGGTTGCGTTACTACTTGGAAGAAGAAAACCTAGCAGTTTTTAAATGGCATGGAGGGAGGAGTTGGTGAAGGAAGGATCGACTGTGGCTCTTGTTGTTTCCAGTTCGTCGATGGGGGGGAAGAAAGGTTGAGAGCGGGCCACATATTAGGCTGAGGAATGAATGGGTAAAGGCCCAAATAAATTAAATTATATAAGTTATATTATATTGTGCATTTTCATGTAAACTTCGAAAGGGTATGACTTCATCATAAATGGTCGAAATTCAGCGAAACAAGATCCGGTGGGATCGTATGGACGGTGGCTACACCATGGAGCCGACGGGGAGTGAATCGAAGCTCGTTACAATTTATAGCAAAATAAATTGTTCGTCTGAGTCAAGCGATGGTTATCGTTATTAACGACAATCGTCCAATGTTAGTAAACCTCACTAACTCTGAGTAGTTTATAATTTCTTGTTGTATTTTTAGAACTGTTAAATATTGGCTTATTGACTATGTGTTGACTGTTTGATTGAACTGCTAGTCAGTTAGTTGAATTTCTATATTGATTCTGTTTAGCAGAATATATCATATGGAACTGAAAGTGATGTTATCTATATTGTGTAACATCTGTGGATGCAGGGAGACAGGTTGGAGGAATCCGACTGGATTCCTCAACATTTATTTTACTGTTTTTCATATATTGTGATATATGATGTGATATATAATCTGTTGTCGATTATATGTGTTAGGACGATACTGATCATCATGATTTGATATGTTGAATACCATAACATACCGAAATGTTGATAAGGGAATATTTTCAAAGTGATATTTGAAAATAAAAATATTTATAAATGGAATATTTATAAATAAGAAATATTTATAAATCGGAATATTTATAAATAGGAGATATTTAGAAAAGGAAAATATAAAATCAAAGAATAGATTTGATAGGGAAATATTTGCAAACCATATGCAAATAGAATAATAGAAAAGGAAAGATTTGTAAATCATTTACAAAGAGAATTGATAGGAAATAGTTAGAAAATAAATAGAGTTATAAAAAGAAAATTTGTTTATAACTGAATAGGATGTTATAAAAAGGAAACCGTTATAAGAAGGAAAACGTTGCTAAAAAGGAAATCATTTGTAAAGTGAAGAACCGTTACCAAAAGTAAATCTTTATAAATGAATAGTTTATTCGAAGGAGTTAAAACGAATATGTTATTCGAAAGGGGTCAGTCGAGAGGAGTTAAGTAAAAGGAGTTAATCGAATATAGTTTATTCGAATGGAGTTAAAGGAATAAATCGAATATAGTTTATTCCCACGGAATTAGAGGAGTTAATCGAATATAGTTTATTAGAATAGAGTTAGAGGAGTTATCGAATATAGTTTATTCGACAGGAGTTAATCGAATAGAATTAATTGAAAAGAGTTAATCGAATGTAGTTTATTCGAATAGAGTTAGAGGATTTATCGAATATAGTTTATTCGACAGGAGTTAAGTGAATAGAGTTAATCCAATGGAGTTAATCGAATAGAATTAATTGAAAGGAGTTAATCGAATATAGTAACTCGAAAGAAAGGTTAAGTAAGGAAGTTAGTTAAAGAAATATAAAGTGAACTTTGCCTATTTCAAAGTTAGAAATGTTGTTCAGTTAAGGTCTGAGAGGCAGTTCTAACCCAACTTGATTGGCTTCGTATTTAACTAAGAAATGGTTAAGGTTCGACAGTAAAGGATGGTTAAGTGAATTTAGTAATTAAAGGAAATGGTTTGAGTTGGCATCGCGATGGTTTGTTTAAACATCTGTCTAAGTCCAATGAAGGAGTTTTGGAAATGTTTTTCAACTAAGAACCAGAAATGTTTTCTGATATAGAAATAAGAAATGGAAATGTTTTCCAATGGTAATAACGTATATTTTTTAAATTTAGAAAATAAGAAATATTGAATATAGGGAAACAAGAGACAAGTAAATTAATGAACTAAGTAGATAAATGTTAAATGATGTTTGATCGATATTAATTTCCATCTGGAAATAATATCGTTGTTTGCACACGTATTTTTCTGTGATAGTTAAATCACAAACTATTGAAGTTTTGACCATTTTAACGTTGTTAATATGGAGAGACCGGTTGGATTATTATCCAAAGAACCACTCTGTATTGGCATAAGCGTTGCGAATCATATATGCCAAAGGAAATTGAAGACGGAGTTATGCAAGGGCTATCTTGTTTACAGAATAAAGCCTTCGGTTCATCCTTTTCCTGTATGACTTGTATGGACGGATGTCTGACAGAGTATTTCCAAAAAACCACGTATATTGATTTCTCCAACCGTACCAAGAGTGGAAGCGGAGAAAGAAACTTCTTTTAGCTAACACGTAATGTATTGTTGAGGACGTCAATCGCTGATTTGATGGATTTGACGATGTGGCATTCAAAGTGAATCTGGTGTGATGATAAAGCGTAGCTTCTAGCCTCACATCCAGTAAATGATAGAAATCGGGCAGGCAACATGGCTAAGTCGGTCGCACCGCAGTAGGGTGTACAATCACCTATTCTAGAGTTTCATTTATTTCTAAAAATCTATTGTTGATGCTGTCCCATTCGGGAAACGGTTGCTGATCCCAACTGTTGGTGATATACATTCGATACACTCAAGCGAAATGAGTGGTCGGTCATGTGTGGCCGGGTTGCAAGATGTTCTTGTTAAACCCAGTGTATTCCTCTCTAGAGGTACACTAGCGAAAGGTGGTTCCATACCTTGTCATAGTTGGAAATCCATTACCCAATACGTGCTTGCGGTTTTGATTGTATACTATATATGTAGAACATGAGATGAAACCGTTTCTGCTAGATGATTTATTATATTGTGTTGATAGACATTATTATAATATCAAAAGGTTTTTGATATAAAGATATTTGGATTCTCATAAGGGAAAAACCCGTTCCATTATACGGCGTGGTCTTATGAGATATTGATTACCTGCTTGAACTGTTTTAAACTGTTTTACTCACACCAGTCCCATGACTGACCCGGAGTTTATTTGTTTGTTTCCTTAAACTCTTGGGTGCCTAAATTTGTACGGCCAGTCAAGTAGTCGGGATTTTACAGATACACTTGAAGAGCTGGAGCAGGAGGCTTCAGGATCATATAGCTATAGTTTATTTCCGCTGTGTTGTAAGTGTTGTACTTTGATAATAATGTATATTTATATTTCAAGTTATGTTATATATATTATATGTTATTCGTTCCGCTGTGATGTTCGTGTTACTCTGATGTTGTGTTCTTCTTCTTCTTCTATTCTATGTTTCAATCTTATCTATCCTCACCCTATGTTTTCTTTCTATTAATTTCCTGATTTTCAGTTTAATTTGGGGTTGGACTTGTGTTTTTGGTCAGCTCAAATTGGACCGGATTTTCGGGTCATTACAGTTGGTATCAAAGCTTAATTTAAGAGAATTACCTTGGCTCTGTGGCGTGACTCGGTAAAGATAGGCTTAGTAATGCCCTAGATTGAGTTGAGTGTATATATATGAATGAGCGTATTTGTTATTGATATAAAAATTGTTTTCTATTGTGGAGATTCATTGGTTAAGTTATTTATGGGTTTTGGTCGATCAGTTTGATCCACTGTATCGGTAGGAGTTTGTAAACACTCGAATACGATGGTTCGGCATGATATGTTTTGAAAAAGGGTAAATGAAAATAATTTTACCCAACGTATATTTTGATATATAGTGGATATGTTGGTTGTTATTATAATCGAGTAAGATTATAAGTAAAATGGTTATGTAAATAACAAATCAGAATTCATATAAGTGAAATACTTGGAATCGGATGAGTTAAATCTGAAATTTTAAACCAGAAATTGAGTTAAAACTCAGGAGAATTGGATAAGTGTTTGTAAATGGATTTGGATTAAAAATAAGGGAAATTTATGATCCTGGGAGATTTTAAATTTGTTTTACAAGCAGTGTGAATTATATTTTGAAATGAATTTCAAAGTGGAAATGTTTAGAAATGGTTTTATAGTATTGAGCTCACTTCGATCGCTGGAAAATAGATTCTGATGATGACAGCTGCATCATCAGTATTCATTTTCGAGTTGTAAGTGACGAATTACTACCAGAGATACTGTTTTGAATTTGTTTTGAGAAAGACAAGTTGTGTTGAACTTCAAAATAGGATTTATAATACGGAATTTGATAACTCAGAAATAAAAATACAAGTGTGAAATTGAAAAGGGAAATCTGTTTTCCAAAAGTAGAAATATCGATTTCAAAAGAAATTGAAAACGAGACTTGTTTAAAGAATGAATAAAGAAAGTTTGAAATAGAAATTGAATATAGAAATTCAAATAGAGTTTGAATATAGAAATTCAAATGGAATTCAAATATAGAATTTGAATATAGAAAATATAAAGGAATTCAAATATAGGCTTTGAATATCGAAGGTGAAATGGAATTTGAATATAGAATTCAAATGGATTTAAACTATAGAATTTGAATATATAGAATTTGAATATAGAAATTCAAATGGGATTTATAATATATAGAATTTGAATATAATTTGAATAGAATTTGATATATAGATTTGAATAATAGATGTGATATAAAATTTGAATAGAAATTGAATAGAATTAACTAAGTCGAAGAGTAATTAGTTAATCGAGTTTTGAATTTGAAGTTGAACTTTGAAAGGTGAATTGGATTTGTAAATGGATATTCAAAATCGAATATAGAACTTAAATTTGAAATTTGGATTCAAATTAGTTAATAAGAAAGTTAAAATATATTTGAACATGTCATGTTCAAATATAAAAGTGAAATAGACAAAAGAGTTAATTAACAAATTAATTAACGAATTGAGTTAAAACGATCAGGTATAGTTAAAATAGATTGGGCAGGTATAAATATACATGAGATAGGTATGGATAAGGTATGAAGGTATATAAATAGAATGCTCGACGAAAAGGTATGTATTTAATTCATATATGAGATTTTATGCGCCGTATCGGCTAGCCGCTTGGCTTTTTCTTTTTCTTTTGGATTGGTGAGGGCCATGGGAGGTTATTTGAAATATCCCGATGCTCCTGGTACAAAGGAGGTTATGGCGAATTTTTCCGGGAATTTAAGGAGTTAGAATATTTTTAAGATAATTTGATAGTTAGAAATCAAAGTATCGATATATATATAGAACTCGATAAGGAAACGAACTTAGAAATAGAAAAGTTAAATCAACGAGGAAGACTAAGAATAAAATCTAGTAAGAATAGAAAGAGGAAGCATATACGTGTTTAAAAGTGAATAAGTAGTTGTGTGGTATTGATTATTTGAGTAAGTAGTCATATCTGTTTTGACGTTATAAATGTTATTCAGTCAAGGTCTGAGAGGTAGTTATACCCCAACTTGATTGATTTCATTATTAACAAACAAAAAGTAAGATTTCAGGCTCGAAGATCAATGTTGAATAAGAGTTAGTTGAATATAGTATTTGGGTTGTCGTAACGATGTTTTACACGACATCCGTTTTAACCCAAATAAATGTAAGCTTGGAAATATAATAAAGAACATTTCCTAAGTATAGAAATAAAGAGATCGGAAAAGAGATAAGTAATTGGAATATTTTCCAATTATAAATAGCATATATTTTCTAAAGTTTAGAAAATAAAGAAAGGCGATATTCGGAAATGTTTTCCAAATAACATAAAAGGCCAATATGGTTATTGAAAATATTTGGTTAACAAATATTGATAAAGGAATAGAGAAGTGATTTAACTAATGGAATATTAATTAAGGGCTCAGTGACATGTCAAAAAGGAAAATTTTATTTTTGAAAAGAGTAAACTGATAAAAACTCCCAGGGAAAGACTGTTTGAATTAAAAACAAATTTAACAGAAATTTGTGAAAGCAAATTTGAATTAAAGTAAAGCCAGTAAGGTAGTAACTAAGATTGAATTAGAATGATATTAAGACAAATTGGATTGTGAGATTCAAAATTGAAGTGTAATGTGATAATCAAGTTAAGAGTTGGGAATCGAGAAGAAACTCGAGTTGAAATGATATTTGGGTCGGATATAGGCGAATGTTTGTGTTGTGGATAAAAGAAGATTGGAATTTGATTGGGATGACCCTTGTATCCGCTGAATTGATAACAGGTGGAAAGGATAGAGTTGATATGCTGACAAAAGGTACAAGTTTATATTTCATATGATATGAGATTTTGATGAGACAAATTGGCAAGCCGCTTGGCTGTTTGATTTTCTTTTGGGTTGGAGATGGCCCAGAGAGGCGAGTTGGAGTTTGACGTATTGACCAGTACAAAGGAGGTACTAGCGAAAATTTTCAAAGAGTTAAGGGATTAGAAAATTTTCAGGATTTTTGGAAATTTTCGATAATAAGAATTAATAATTTAATTTAAATTAAATTGGTTCAGTTGAAACTGAAGTTAAGAAGTGAACAAATAAGTTCTAACCGGTCGATAGGGTCGTCCTCTACCTTTTAGCAATTTCGAGGACGAAATTATTTTAAGTGGGAAAGATTGTAATGACACGCATTGGCAGAGGTATTATAATTAATTTATTTAATTATATTAATAGTGATATAGTGAATTTAATGGTCGTGGAATTAAATAACGGTGAATATTTAATTTAAATAATAAATTAAATAATATATTTAAATTATGAAATAATCAAAATTGGCTGAAATGGCGATATGGTGTGAACTGGATCATCTGTGATATTTAATTCAGTTTAGAATTGAATTAGAATAACGAATATATTTAAATAACGACAGTTTGAATGTATAATTATATTATAATTAAAATTGAGCTTGAAATGACGCTGCAGTTCGTAAATTGGCGATTCGAACTTCAACTGAATGTACAGGATTTGTTTTAAATCGGATTTCTGTGAAACAAGAAACGTTGGGAGCTGATGAAGTATATTTTTCTAGGGGAAGAGAAAAATCGAGATTTCGTCGTGTAGATTTTGATTTATGTCCAAATAGAAAAGTCGCTATGGAATTCCTTTAGAATTTGTAATGCTTTATTTACATTATAAAAGAGTTTTCAATATAATGAGATATTGGTATCGAATTTGGACAAACTATCCTAGACGTAGTGATAATTTAATTTTTAGAATTTTACTGAAATTTTTAATTAATTAAATAAGCAACTTTTTATTTAGAGTGTTTTGCACCCTAAATCAGAAATTTGGGCTTTCACAAATGAGTTAAATTACCGGTATTATTTTATTTGTGGAATCGTGAGGTATTGCTCGACAGGTTCGTATTTTCATTTTTTTCTATGGTAATACAGTAGTAAACAAAAATCGTATGAATCAGTTTTGAGGGGGTACTTCACCATTAAGTTTAAATATAAATAAATAATTATATTAGTACAAATTCCATAATTTTTTAGGAGGATGCTGTAACCAAATTTGTGGGCAAACGTGTTCATTTGTGGTCCATGCAGAATCGAGCGGCCCTGCTTATAAAACTATCAGCGTTAAACCTAATTTCCGAAATCCATTCTTCATTCTGGGGTCAACGCTTCTAAAACCCGCCTCCACAAATAAAAGGAACGAACGGAATTCCATTTCCTTCCTACCATAAAATCCGAAATTTGAAATCGAAGGACCCAACAGCAAACTTGTTTAGAATTGCGAGCTTTTCAACCGGATATATCGCGATGGAGTCTTACGCCCCTGAGATGGTCGGGATCTGACATTTGAGCAGTGGCGATCGAAGAAGAATCGACAGCAAACGATGATGAGAGGGCAGACGAGACTGTTGGCGATCGACGTGGGTTTTAGGACGGTTCAGCTGGTGATATTTGATCGACAGTTAGGTCAACGTTGGAGGCACAGCTGGTGTACGTTGAGGGGTCGAACTGTTCGGTTGTGGTTGATTGAATATATGGGGTTGCGTTAGTTTTGAAATTGGAAGCTTCTGGCACCTGGTTGCAAACGTGATGTTGGGTGAATGATAAAAGAAAATGTTGTGCTATATAAGTAAATTAATGTACATACTAACGAGGATAGATGTATTGGCAAAGAGGAATACATTTTTGTGAAGGAATAATCGGCAAAAGGATATAAGCACGTGAGCAGTTCGAAATACTGGAGCAGTGTACTGAGCCTGAACAACGTATTCATTTCTGGCATGCGAGATAAATAAATTTGGTGGATGGTGGGATCAACAGACAGACCAGGTTGCGTTACTACTTGGAAGAAGAAAACCTAGCAGTTTTTAAATGGCGTGGAGGGAGGAGTTGGTGAAGGAAGGATCGGCTGTGGCTCTTGTTGTTTCCAGTTCGTCGATGGGGGGAAGAAAGGTTGAGAGCGGGCCACGTATTGGGCTGAGGAATGAATGGGTAAAGGCCCAAATAAATTAAATTATATAAGTTATATTATATTGTGTATTTTGATGTAAACTTCGAAAGGGTATGACTTCATCATAAATGGTCGAAATTCAGTGAAACAAGATCCGATGGGATCGTATGGACGGTTGCTACACCATGGAGCTGACGGGGAGTGAATCGAAGCTTGTTACAATTTATAGCAAAATAAATTGTCCGTCTGAGTCAAGCGATGGTTATCGTTATTAACGATGATCGTCCAATGTGAGTAAACCTCACTAACTCTGAACAGTTTATAATTTCATATTGTATTTTTAGAACTGTTAAATATTGGCTGATTGAGTGTGTGTTGACTGTTTGATTGAACTGATAGTCAGTTAGTTGAATTTCTATATTGATTCTATTTAACAGAATATATCATATGGAACTGAAAGTGATGTTATCTATATTGTGTAACATCTGTGGCTGCAGGGAGACAGGTTGGAGGAATCCGACTAGATTCCTCAACATTTATTTTACTGTTTTTCATATATTGTGATATATAATCTATTGTCGATTATATGTGTTTGGATGATACTGATCATCATGATTTGATATGTTGAATACCATAACATACCGAAATGTTGATAAGGGAATATTTTCAAAGTGATATTTGAAAATAAAAATATTTATAAATGGAATATTTATAAATAAGAAATATTTATAAATTGGAATATTTATAAATAGGAGATATTTAGAAAAGGGAAATTATAAAATCAAAGAATAGATTTGATAGGGAAATATTTGCAAACCATTTGCAAATAGAATAATAGAAAAGGAAAGATTTGTAAATCATTTACAAATAGAATTGATAGGAAATAGTTAGAAAATAAATAGACTTATAAAAAGAAAATTTGTTTATAACTAAATAGGATGTTATAAAAAGGAAATCGTTATAAAAAGGAAAACGTTGCTAAAAAGGAAATCATTTGTAAAGTGAAGAACCGTTACTAAAAGTAAATCTTTATAAATGAATAGTTTATTCGAAGGAGTTAAATCTAATATGTTATTCGAAAGAGGTTAGTCGAGAGGAGTTAAGTAAAAGGAGTTAATCAAATATAGTTTATTCGAATGGAGTTAAAGGAATAAATCGAATATAGTTTATTCCAGTGGAATTAGAGGAGTTAATCGAATATAGTTTATTCGAATAGAGTTAGAGGAGTTATCGAATATAGCTTATTCGACAGGAGTTAATCGAATATAATTAATTGAAAAGAGTTAATCGAATATAGTTTATTTGAATAGAGTTAGAGGAGTTATCGAATATAGTTTATTCGACAGGAGTTAAGTGAATAGAGTTAATCCAAAGGAGTTAATCGAATAGAATTAATTGAAAGGAGTTAATCGAATATAGTTACTCGAAAGAAAGGTTAAGTAAGGAAGTTAGTTAAAGAAATATAAAGTGAACTTTTCCTATTTCAAAGTTAGAAATGTTGTTCAGTTAAGGTCTGAGAGGTAGTTCTCCCCCAACTTGATTGGCTTCGTATTTAACTAAGAAATGGTTAAGGTTCGGCAGTAAAGGATGGTTAAGTGAATTTAGTAATTAAAGGAAATGGTTTGAGTTGGCTTCGCGATGGTTTGTTTAAACATATGTCTAAGTCCAATGAAGAAGTTTTGGAAATGTTTTCCAACTAAGAACTAGAAATGTTTTCTGAAATAGAAACAAGAAATAGAAATGTTTTCCAATGGTAATAATGTATATTTTCTAAATTTAGAAAATAAGAAATGTTGAATATAGGGAAACAGGAGATAAGTAAATTAATGAACTAAGTAGATAAATGTTAAATGATGTTTGATCGATATTAATTTCCATCTGGAAATAATATCGTTGTTTGCACATGTATTTTTCTTTGATAGTTAAATCACAGACTATCGAAGTTTTGACCATTTTAATGTTGTTAATATGGAGAGACCGGTTGGATTATTATCCAAAGAACCACTCTGTATTGGCATAAGCGTTGCGAATCATATATGCCAAAGGAAATTGAAGACGGAGTTATGCAAGGGCTATCCTGTTTATAGATTAATGCCTTCGGTTCATCCTGTTCTTGGATGACTTGTATGGACGGATGTCTGATAGAGTATTTCCAAACGATCACGTATATTGATTTCTCCAACCGTACCAAGAGTGGAAGCGGAGAAGGAAGCTTCTTTTAGCTAACACGTAATGTACTGTTGAGGACGTCAATCGGTGATTTGATGGATTTGACGATGTGGCATTCAAAGTGAATCTGGTGTGATGATAAAGCGTAGCTACTAGCCTCACATCCAGTAAATGATAGAAATCGGGCAGGCAGCATGGCTAAGTTGGTCGCACCGAAGTAGGGTGTATAATCACCTGATCTAGAGTTTCATTTATTTCTAATAATCTATTGTTGATGCTGTCCCATTCGGGAAACGGTTGCTGATCCCAACTTTTGGTGATATACATTCGATACACTCAAGCGAAATGAGTGGTCGGTCATGTGTGGCCGGGTTGCAAGATGTTCTTGTTAAACCCAGTGTATTCCTCTCTAGAGGTACACAAGCGAAAACTGGTTCCATACCTTGTCATAGTTGGAAATCCATTACCCAATACGTGCTTGCGGTTTTGATTGTATACTATATATAGAGAACGTGAGATGAAAGCATTTCTGCTAGATGATTTATTATATTGTGTTGATATACATTACTATAATATCAAAAGGTTTTTGATATAAAGATATTTGGATTCTCATAAGGGAAAAAACCATTCCGTTTTACGGCGTGGTCTTATGAGATATCGATTACCTGCTTGAAGTGTTTTAAACTGTTTTACTCACACCAGTCCCATGACTGACCCAGAGTTTATTTGTTTGTTTCCCTAAACTCTTGGGTGCCTAAATTTGTACGAGCAGTCAAGTAGTCGAGATTTTACAGATACACTTGAAGAGCTGGAGCAGGAGGCTTCAGGATCATATAGCTATAGTTTATTTCCGCTGTGTTTTAAGTGTTGTACTTTGATAATAATGTATATTTATATTTCAAGTTATGTTATATATATTATATGTTATTTGTTCCGCTGTGAGGTTCGTGTTACTCTAATGTTGTGTTCTTCTTCTTCTTCTATTCTAAGTTTCTATCTTATCTATCCTCACCCTCTGTTTTCTTTCTATTAATTTCCTGATTTTCAGTTTAATTTGGGGTTGGACTTGTGTTTTTTGTCAGCTCAAATTAGACCGGATTTTCGGGTCATTACACAGACTCACTTCTGATTTTTCACTAACACTAAAACCCCCACTTCACCCGGAGGAATAGGTTCACAATTACCCGAACCACTGAACGGGATTTCTTGCCTCAACTGCTGAAGAGGACTTCATAATTACAAACCTTTTTGACTTTTGAATGTGTTCCAAACAACACTGAGTAGTAACAATATAGTACAACACTCCTATAGCCCTCACAAATGGTATTTTAGTGGATGTGCAAAGGTTAGGATTAATAGTAGATCGATTATAAAGGATGTGAATGAAAATAATCGATCTCTTTGATAGAATTTGAGAAAATAATAGTTGTAGAGCAATTTTAGAGCAAAATCAATAAATTTGATCAAAGTAATTCTTGTTTGATCAATGGAGATGTTTGGGGCTTTTATAATGATGAAGAGATATCATTAGAATAGTCACAACTCTTCCGAAAAGTCAAAAAAATTGAAGAGATGCGATGAAAAACGAAGTGTCTTTTCATAAAATATGTTGTTGACAGGGGGAGTCACATATATAGTTGTCATTATCAAAAAGGGGGAGAATGTTGGATCTCACAATATGGCGTTTTGATTATGACAACTATACATGTACATATACATTATTATCGACTAATTCTATGTTGTAGGAAGATATTTTTGACAATCAGATTCAAGAACACAAAACGAAGATCACTTATAAGTTGTAAGAGTCAGTTAGTCCTAGATTTATATGTTAAAGTCTTCCTTGATGACACACACACACACGTTTTATATATATAGTTTTCTAATTTAAACAAGGCATGGAATAGGCAAGAAATAGAAAACAGATGTCTGGTCTGAAAAATTCAAACATCTGTTTGCTGAAACAGAATGTTTTTAAATACAATATTCAAAAGTCTGGTTGATATATTTCAGACGTCTGAAATGCCCCCGAAATACACTATTTCCTTACTGACTTGATTTTTAAAATAAATTGACATCTGAATTTTATTTTCAGACATCTGAATTCCGAAGAGTTGCATCCTTTATGAAGAGATACAACTTTTTAATCCATATCTCTTCATCAAAACTCTTCACGATCAGTTGTATCTTTTTATATAATATAAATAGAGAATTGCTTAGATGATCTAATCACCGAATCTTATTCTAATTCTCGCTATCTTATTCAAAGCTCTCTAAGTTCTAAAAAAGCTATCTACTTTCATACTTAAGACCTTTAAACTTCCATATTCCTTTACGCACTTCACGATTATCATCAAGGAAAGGCTACTGTAAGGGTGTACTTAATATTCAACAATCCGTGTTATCAAGAACACAAAAGAGTCAACAATTATTCTGTATTAGTGAAGACCTCTTCAGTGGTTGAGGCAAGAAATCCCGTTCAGTGGTTCGGGTAATTTTGAACCTATTCCTCCGGGTGAAGTGAGGGTTTTAGTGTTAGTGAAAAACCAGAAGTGAGTCTAGGACTGGACGTAGGACAGTGGTCCAAACTAGTATAAATCGACTGTGTGATTTACTACTTTCTACTCTGCTATATAGATATTATATCCTATTCTCCATACTACACGATCCTACACCGCTGCATAACCTCTTACAATTGGTACCAGAGCAAGGGATTCTAGAGATCGTAACAACATCCTAGAATATATGGCAATAAAGAAATCTATTCAAGGAATCAAAAAGAAGACCAACAAAGCAGAATCAAAAGAGCAATGTCTCATGGTTAAAGTCAGATCACAATCGGTATGTGTAGATTAATTATATAAAGATCTTTTGTTAGACCATGAAAAATTGTTAAAATATTTTAAAAGTTTGGTTAAACTTAATGCAATTATTTTAGCCAAATCTAATGATTGTGAGCAAGAAAATTCCAAATTAAAAGAGGAAAACAATTTTTTAGTAAAACAAGCCAATTGTTTCGAAAATACTTTAGAAGAGCTTGTTTTTCAAAAACATTTCCTTCAAAAATAAAATGAGTGACTAGAAGATAAAAACAAAGTTCTTTTAAAGGAAATTGATTTTTTAGAAAATGAAAATGCATCTATAGAAAATTATTTAAAAATTCTTGTTCTTTAATTTTGTCTCTCGAAAAATAGAATGAAACTTTAATTGGAAAGAATTTAGAATTATCTAAAGAATGTGATTTTTTAAAAGTTAATAATAATATTTTGCAAAAAGAAGTTTGTGACTCAGAAGAAAATTTTGAAAATTTACAATCATCTTTTAATTCAGAATCTCAAATTTATCATCTTGAAAATGAGAATAGTACCTTGAAAAGGAAGAATTCTGAATTAAATAAGGAAAACGATAATTTAAAAAGTAGCAAAATTTCTTTTGAAAGTGTTAATCGTGACTTTGGAATCTAATTTGAAAAATGTACAAATAAGTTCGCAAAATTGAATAAAGTTAAAAATGATTTGAATGTGAATTTTTATAGTTCTAGACCTTTACGCGACAAAAGTGGTTCAATATATAATAAAACTAATCAGAGGAATAGTACTAGATATGCTTTTATGAAAAATATCACTGTTAGTACTAAAGCACGAATAAATCCAAGATTCAATTATTATCGAAATTCGAATACACCTATGACTAGAGATATTTATAATATGTGACGACCCCATTTCCCGTACAGACTGAGACAAGGGTAATCTTTGGAATCTAACACGTAAACAGATAATAGCAGAACAAAATTAAATAAATACACCAGATAATCAACAAATAATACACTGGATAAACGTAAACATCAGAGTTACACGGTATACAGGATCATACTTAGTACAAATACAGTTCAGCTATACATAAATGTCTACAGCGGAAATAAACATAATGTACAATAGGAGCTGAACAGCATAAAAAGAGATATATAATAGAATCCATCTTCAGCTCCAGCTATCCGGATAAAGCCTGCTAAACCTGAATACAAGGCTGCCCGTGTAGAAAAAGGGGCACCCGAGTTTGAAAGTGAAACAAACTACGAGTCAGTCATGGGACTGGTATGAGAAATCTACTCAACACATTTATAATATGGCTAATCACAGGACCACGGCACTTTCGTGGAACGGGTTTACTCCATTGGATTGCCAGTGCTTTAAAAACAAATCATTCTTTTAAACATCGTAATGCTTTTTATAAAAATGAAGCCATTATAAGACTCAGTTCCCATCACACAATGCAACGCAAGCCGGAGGATAGAGTTTTACTTTATAATGGCCAAAATATGGTTGATACGAATGAAACAAAAGCAATTGATATTATTACTAGTGTTTACATGTTTCAAAAACAATTTCGAATTATAACTATCAATCATAGACGGCATGGGTACCATATATCATGTCGCCATATATATATATATATATATATATATATTTTGAAGGAGGTTAAAGATTTCATTGATGCATTGGGCCAAAATCAGCCCAAGCCGAAAACACTTATAGATTCAGCCCATACAAACAACAGCAGCCAATGATAGTACGAAACGCAATGATTGCGTGTACCAACCAGGAGATGCCATAACGGCGTGAAACACATTAGTATAGGCCTCAAACTTTTATCCTAATTTAGTAAAAATAGGGCATATATATATATATATATATATATATATATATATATATATATACAATCAAAACAGCACGATGTCGTATTTGGAAATTGGATTTCTGACATGAACCAAGGCAAAAGATAGTCCTTACTGACTTCGAGACTGTCTAGCCCGAGCCTCAGGGTCAGAGCGCGTCGATCCTTGGATCATCAGGGCCGGTCCACCGATGTGGATTAAAATTCCTGAACACTACGTTTCCCAGCCCTTGGGGGCGTAAATGAGCCAACGAATGACTTCATCGGACCCAGATCGTCCGATCTAACCGAGGCGCCTCACAACAGTAACAACCACATAAGTCAAAATCGTCAGGGCGTGTAAAACCGCTGACGCCACTTCTAACTAGAAAGAAACGCAGGCCCTCCCTGAGGTCCTCTCCCGTTTTTGGTTCATACCCAGGTGTGAGGCTCGCGAATTTACGTTATACACAAAGCTACGCCACACAAGCGGTGCTTTGATCATCACCACAGGACTTTGCTTTTCAACAGAAGCCCTGATCACTGCATCTTAGCATGCCACACAGGCAATTCACACTGTGCAACTAATGGCTATCAATCACACAGAATAAATTCCAATGTTAGACACACTGTCCATTTGCAAGTCCGTTATGGGTTTGAACGAAACCGGAGGCACTATATACCTTGCAAACCCATCGATCACCACGTACGTCTGGACGATCACCACTCATTATCCATATTTCGGGATGCCCCCCAATCAGGACCTCGGTTACCATCCAAACGAGGTGAAGATTTTCGGTCTTCGATCACCGTCTTTATCTTCGATTCCTTATCGTCCATTCAGTTATTCAAAATGGGATAAACCCGGTCTTTCTGAGCAACTCGCGTATATGATAAACAAGTGCAACACAAATACACATACGCATCATTTCAATTCATTAGTCACTAACCGTCAATCAGTAAGAGAGCGATTTCCCAAATATTAACCCCGAAGGCCGAAACCAACATCAGATCAATACCCAAGAAACCATTCGACTTAGCCAACCTTCAGTTAATTTCTAAATTTCACATCCATATCGTTTATAATATTTTATAATGATTTATCGCTATTTTTATTTATTTTAAAATAGCCAATTTATTCAAAACGACGCTTCGGGCCATAACGCGGCCATGGCGCTGTTTTTCTTAAGATTTGATTTACACATATCTGAAAATTTAACCGTTGGATCTTCACAAAATTTACATCATTAGAAAGATCTTTTCAAAACGAATCCAACGGTTCCAGTTTCGGGAAAATCCGACGGTCGGATCTCCCGGTATAATCGTTTGGAGTTTCGATTTCAAAATACGAACTGCAGCGTCGTTATTCGATTAAATATAATTATATATATATATAATCGATTCTGGCGCTATTTTTCTTCGGATTTGAATTAAACATTCCAGACAATCCAACCGTTGGATTTTTACAAAGTTGGTGCCATTGGAAAGATATTTCCAAAGCGAACCCAACGGTTGCGATTTCGGGAAAATCCGATGGTCGGATCCCCCGGCATAATCGTTTGAAATCACGGTTTCAAAATACGAACTGCAGCTTCATTATTCGATATATTTTAATTCTATATATATATATATATATATATATATATATCGATTCTTCGATTTCAAAGCTATATTCTTTTCACACATTTGATAAAAATGATATTCTTATCTAACTGTCTTCTATTTCAACACTTCACTATATTTAACAATTCATGTATATAATAAAAATGTGATTTTTATTTTAAAACAATTCATTTCAAAACATTATTATTTTATATAGTTCATATAGGTAATAAAAATAGGATTTTTATTATAAAACAATTTCTTTCAAAACAAGATTATTTTATATAGTTCATATGGATGATAAAAATGTGATTTTTATTATAAAACAATTTATTTCAAAATATGAATACCATTCAACACATGAATTTCAATTCAACGAATGAATTTCGATTCAACACATGAAGGTTTTCTATAGTTTATATATATCGATAAAAAGGTGATTTTTATATTTAAAACACGAATACCATTCAACACATGAATTTCAATTCAAAGAATGAATATCGATTCAACACATGAAGGTTTTCTATAGTTTCTATATATAGATAAAAAGGTGATTTTTATATTTAAAACACGAATACCATTCAACACATGAATTTCTATCCAACGAATGAATATCGACCCAACACATGAAGGTTTTCTATAGTTTCTATATATAGATAAAAATGTGATTTTTGTATTTAAAAACACGAATACCATTCAGCACATGAATTTCTATCCAACGAACGAATATCGACTCAACACATGAAGGTTTTCTATTCAACGAATAAATATAGTTTCAACAAATGAAAATAATTCAAACACACGAATATTATTCAAAATTTCGGCAGCATAACTACCGGGACCGACCCTAGTACGGCTCCTCGCTCTACCTTAAAACCTCACGGTATTTGACAATGGTGATTCATGCATCTAGTTCGCATGCAGGCGGCATGTATATTTATTTCATTTCCACAAACTAATCCTATGTGGTTTCAACCAAATGTTTCTCAACCACAAACGGGTATTTTTCAACCACAATCAATCAATTTCAACCACAAACAATTCCAATCAACCATTCGCTATCAATCAATTTTCACACCAATCACAACCAATAAATATCGTCCATGGTTTATGGACGAGGGGCGTATATATATATATGGCATTTCACTTCTATTTCTACACATATATAATTTTTATAATGCATATACAACTTATATATCGAACGTACAACTTATACAATGCTTATACAAGAGGTGTACAACGCTTATATAACTCATACATCGACTATATAATTTATATATCATCGTTTTCCATATGGTTTATAAATTAGAAATCTCACATTGGGTTCCACTCCACCAAAAATAGCAGAAGGCTCAGAAAAATATGCGGTCTCTTCTAGAATGTAGAAGACATCTACACAGTCCCGGTGTCTCTTGTTTCACTGGATTTCGACAAGGAACAAAAAAGATATGATTTTTCAAAGTTTTGCAACACTAAAAATTGTTTAAATCAGTTCAAAGAGAACAAAGGTTGTACCTTTCTTTGTTGTTCGAACTAGGGTTCGAAGATTTCGCGAAATCTATGCACCGTGGTGAAGATCGGAGGGTGCGACGTGAAAGAGGGGAGCTAGGCGAGCGTCTCGATGGTGGTGCGGTCGGATCTGGTGGCCTTTGGCGATTGTGGCAGCGGTGTGAAGTAGGCGACTTCACAGGCATCGTTCTCGAGGTAGAAGCGACGAGGGGTTCAGGGGTTGCCTTGATTTAAAGAGGAGGGGAGGCGCTGTCGAGGTGTGGTGGTGGCGTTGGCTGACGTGGACGAAGGCAGCGGGAAAAGAGGAGAGAAGGAAAGAAGGGGGGGCGCCGTCGGGTTTCAGAGAGCATCGGGGAAGAGAGAGGGAGTGAGGGCCAATAGGGAATTTTTATTTTATTTTATAATTTTTAAATTCTCCAAAATACCCCTTTCACACACGAACCCCAATCCAAATCCAACGACTGTCGTCCCTAGCGTTTTACCACCATTCCGAACACAATGGGATATGTTTCGAAGGCCCATTCGAATGTTTCAGACAGTTTTCCTTCAAGTTAAAATATAAAACATTCAATATTTAATTTGAACGTACATTTCAATTTGCCGGGGCCACATACTAACTCGAAAAATTCCAGAAAAATAAATCTAGCTATGTTTTGACGATACGGTCCCAACAAAACTAGTTTCATCGAATTCTGAGACTGTTTGTAAAATGACCCTTTTTTGGTCGATCCAATTTAACTGTAATTGACCAAAACACGTTTTCCTTTGCCACACTCACATACTAGCTTCAAAAATTATGAAATTTGAAACTTAGCAATAACTTCACATCCCAGATCCAACAAAAGTGGTTTCGTCAAATTCCGAGGTCGTATGCAAAATGGCCATTTTCACGGGCTATTTAAATTCCGTAGCGACCTTTCTGAAAATTTATTTGGCCATAACTTTTTCTTTCCTCTATGAAACTTCGATTTTTCAGATTCGTTTGAAAGGTATTCACTAACATATTTAAATATTTTTGGTTTCACTCAAATCCGTTTTGCTTTGCACCCGGTACAGTCCGACAAAGTTTGAATTCAAATTTTGAAACTGCAGCGCCATTTCAGGCCTTGTTTATAATTAGAATTAATTATATTCGTTTTCAAACATCAATTCAAACTCACTTTTCATTGCTATTATTTTAAATATTTATTTTAAATATTTAAAATCCACTATTTTATCCAATTTAAAATTTTTAAATTGGTTCAGATTTTCTGGGTCGTTACAATCTCCCCCACTTAAAACTTTTCGTCCCCGAAAAGGAACAAAGTCGATAGTGGTTTGATTAATCAACTCTACGTTCGATCTGGCTTCCATTCTCCAACTTTTCAGTTTCTGAGAATTTTCAAATTCTTCAAAAATTTGGCTAACACCCGGAGTTTTCGAAAAATTTCGCCATAACCTCCTTTGTACTGGGAGAGGTTTGGAAATTTATTGGGCCGTATTAGGTACCCACTAAATCCTAATAAGCATACACATATTTATAGTGATATATTCTGGTGTTTACAGGGGAGCGTGTATTGATAATATCTCCAGAGTATAAATTCTCGTCACCCTGTCAAAGCCTGAGGGAGTGTGTATTTTAAATGCTCCAGAGGATAAATCCTCGTCACCTCGTCCCGTGTGGGAAATAAATAGTCCATGTGCCGAATCTAATAACTAGAGAGACGTGATTATTGTCAACTCCAGACCCGTGTGGGGTTTTTATTAATCTGGCCATTTTATCATTACAATTTAAATAGTCCATATCAGTCATCAGTTCAACCTGTAAAATATAGTCATTGCCATACAAGCCTCTCGCTCGTATGGTAAATCTTCCACCTCGTCACACAAGCTCCAAATGCTTATGTGGTATATGATGAAGTATGCTTATCATCAGCAGTATGCCATGTAATGTAGTTCAAAATTAATTGTTACTATCCTATGGCGACGTTTATTATTACACACAGAATAACCAGCACTCCGCATCCAATGGCATTCACGGGAGTCGATATAATAATATTTCGCATCCAACTCATTAAGGTTAACCTATTTGTCGGGCACGCAAATAAAATCTTTACTCAACAGTTATCCATTTACCTGGTCAAACATATTTAATGCACATGTATATATTTCTATCCATTTTCTAATCAGTTCAATGTGTGATTTAAATGAATAAATTTTAACATTATTCTCTTATTCATTAAATTAACTATCGTTTTAATAAATTAATTAATCTAATCTACTATCACCCAACACAAACAACAATCAAATTGTTTTTAACTTTTCAAAATCATACAAATTAATTCATACGTTATTTTTAAATTAAGTAGGCTATAGAATTAAAAGTGCACATCCATGGAAAGAAAATAACAACAGAATAGAGAACTAATTGGCAATGCAAAGTATGGTAAATGTACCTTGCACCGGAGTCAATCGGAGATATCCACTCGGCATCTAGGATAGGCTTTCTGAATGCTCTCCTCAGTTTCCCAAGTACAATCTCACTGATCTCCACTCCATTGCACTTTGACTAAGTGAACCTTCTTGTTCCTCGGTTCTTTGGTCTCTTTGCAGATGATCTTTAGCGGCTCTCTTCTCACAGCTAATTCTGGAGTAATTTCAATATCCTGTTGAGCTGCTTCTTCCACGATCAAGTCTGGATCATGAACGTGCTTTCGAAGTTGGGATATCTGAAATACATCATGAACTCCAGGCAACCAATCAGGCAATTTAACTTTATAAGCGAGGGTTCCGATCCGTTCCAGAATAGGAAACGGACCAATGAATTTGGGCGCCAACTTCCCAGTTTTACCGAACCGGATAATTCCACTCATCGGCGATACTTTCAAATATACGTAGTCACCTACCGCAAATGATATATCTCTTCTTTTCCTATCGGCATAACTCTTTTGTCGGCTTTGAGCGGCAAGTAATCGTTTCTTAATGAAATCGACTTTGTCGGCAGCTTCTCGGATCATGTCTGGCCCCAATACAAGCCTATTTCCAGGTTTGACCCAACAAGAAGGAGATCGGCACGGTCTACCATATAATGCTTCGAATGGCGACATTGTCAGGCTCGCCTGGTAGCTGTTGTTATATGAGAATTCAGCAAAATGCAGATGGTCTTCCCATGATCCACCGAAATCTAGAACACAAGCCCGCAATAGATCTTCTAGTATACGGTTCACCCTCTCAGTTTGACCATCTGTCTGAGGATGTTAAGAGGTGCTTAGATTCAGCTTTGTTCCCAGTTCTACTTGAAACGCCTCCCAGAATTTGCTAG
This sequence comes from Allium sativum, assembly GCA_030737875.1. NCBI lineage: Eukaryota > Viridiplantae > Streptophyta > Magnoliopsida > Asparagales > Amaryllidaceae > Allium > Allium sativum. The sequence goes on from CM060920.1 coordinate 57,272,548, forward strand.
TAAATATTGTATCTCTATCACTAACTATACCGAGTGGCACTCCATGTAGTCTAACAATTTCCTTGAAATATATCTGCACCAGACTCTGAGCAGTTCTGTTTGATCTAACAGGTATGAAATGGGCGGTCTTCGTGAAGCGATCTACGATCACCCAAATACTGTCATTTCCTTTTCTGGTTCTGGGCAAACCATCAATGAAGCCCATGGAAATATGTTCCCACTTCCAACCAGGAACGTCTAGCAGTTGCAATAATCCAGCCAGTTTCTGTTGGTCGCATTTGACTAGTTGGCAAGTAGGGCATCGGCTAACATATAAAGAAATGTCCCTCTTCATCGACCTCCACCAGAAAGTGCGTTTGATGTCATTATACATTTTGCTTACTCCCGGATGGATACTAAGTTTTGACTTGTGGCACTCATTCAGGACTTCCTTTCAGAGCTCAGAAATGTTAGGAACACAAATTCGACCTTTCAGCCTTAGAATCCCCTCATTATCAACTTGGAAACTCGAGGGTTCGCCCTTTTGAATTATCTCCCTGATCTTCTGAATGAAGTGATCATCCTTATGAAGAGCAGATATTTTATCTATCAATGAAGTCATGATAATAAAACTGGTGATCATTTCATTCTTTCGGCTTAACGCATCGGCCACGACATTGGCTTTCCCTGGAGTATATAGAATCTCAAAGTCATATGCTGCAAGAAACTCCAGCCAACGTTGCTGCCTCAAATTCAAGTCCTTCTGGGTGAACAGATACTTTAACGACTGATGGTCTGTATACAGCTCGAATTTCTCACCCAGAAGATAGTGTGTCCAGATTTTCAAAGAGAATACGATAGCCAACAACTCAAGATCATGAGTTACATAGTTTTTCTCGTGCGGTTTCAATTGACGGCTAGCATACGCAATCACTTGGCCTCTTTGCATTAACACTGTGCCAAGGCCTTCTCTGGAAGCGTCAGTCCAGACTTTCAAGTCCTCATTGCCATCTATTATTGTTAACACTGGAGCAGTTGTCAGTTTTAATTTCAGCTCCTGGAAAGCTTCCTCACATACTGGAGTCCAATTGAATCTCGAATGTTTCTTCGTCAGTTTCGTTAAAGAACTAGATGTCTTCGCGAAATCCTTAATGAATTTCCGATAATAACTGGCTAACCCGAGAAAACTTCTAACTTCTGTTGGCGTACGAGGCTGTTTCCAATTCTGAATAGCAGTGATCTTACTTGGATCCACAACAATTCCTTCTTTAGACACGACGTGTCCTAGAAATTTGACTTCTTCTTGCCAGAATATACATTTGGAAAACTTTGCTTTTAATACATTCCTTCTGAGGATTTCTAACACTTGTTCCAAATGTTTTTCATGCTCTCTTTCTGACTTAGAGAAGATAAGGATATCATCAATGAAAACCAGAACAAATTTATTCAATACTCCTCTGAATACTCTGTTCATTAGATCGACGAAATAGGGTGGAGCGTTACATAAGTCAAACGGCATTACTAACCACTCGTAGAATAAGTCGGGACCTCTGAATGATGTCATTGGAACACACTCTTTGGCAATTCGAAGTTAATGGAAGCCTATAGCTAGGTCCATCCGTGAAAATACTTGTGCGCCATTTAATCGATCCAAAAAATCATCAATCCGCGGCAATGGATATTTGTTCTTTATGGTTTGCTTGTTCAAATCACGATAATCCACACATAGCCGTAGAGTACCGTCTGATTTTGGAACAAACACCACTACTGCTCCCCAATCTGAGAAACTAGGCCTGATCAGGCCCTTCCATACGAGCTGTCTTGTTTGGTTGTCAAGTTCTTCTTTCTCTTTCAAGGACATTCTTCGAATAGCGTGAACTACCGGCCTTGCATTCAGAATCAAAGCAATCTTGAAATCTATTTCTCTCTGCGGAGGTAAGCGAACAACTTCTTCGAACACATCTGCATAGTTCTTGACGACACGAATATCTTTCACTAGGTTGGGAATATTCTCTGTGATTTCAGGGATATTTTCTATTTGGGCTGGAGAAACATCTAGAGCTGCCCAGAAGTCTTTTCTATTAGCATTCTGACTTTCACAGGGAATGGTTATATAATCACCTGATTTAATCTTCGCCCTTACGACTCTGTCGGCGCATTTAACTTCAGCTTCATATTTGGTCAACCAGTCTAACCCCAAGATAAGATCAAACTCTTTAAAATTCATGCCGATAGCGATGGTAGGAAACCGATAACGAGAAAAAGAGACCGGCACTCCACATACCCAACTAAGATCAATGGAACCCCCAACCGGATTCTGGACAGTCATTGGTTCCTTGAGCTTCTTCAAATTCAAATCTAGCTTCTTAGCTGCATTCTTTGCAATGAAGCTTCGTGACGCGCCTGTATCAAACAGTACTTTAACAGGAATATCTTTGACAGTAAGCGTGCCTTCTAAAACATCTGGCCTTTCCTGAGCGGGCGAAGATGCAGGCACTTCTGCCACTTCATTCACTTGACCTACTTCGGGCTTGTTTAAGAGCGGGAAATCCTTTGCAAGATGACCATCCTCGTGGCACTGTTTGCACTCCCTATTCTCTTGAAACTCCCCTTCAGTTCTAAACCTTTTATTCTTTTGCTTTCGATTGGATCTATATCCCTCTTTTCTTTATTTCTTTAAAGATCTGCAACTCATCGACAAATGTCCTTTCTTATTGTAGTTAGAGCAAATAGCAGTTGTTACCGGTTCTTTCCCAGATTTAGCCCTTTTTCTCTTGGCACTGGGCTTCTCATTGACCTCAGACCTCGCACTGGCTTCAGGAATATCAGTTTCCGACTCTTCTTTTTTACTAGAACAGACTTCCTCTTCGTCGCGCAACATTCCTTTCTTATGGAGATCTTCATACTGATAAGCCATGTATATCATTTCAGAAAAAGGAAGCTTCACATTCCTCATCACACTATTCTGATATTTTCTTTGCAGGCCATGAATAAATCTCAGATTCTTCCTCTTTGGATCTTGAATCAGATGAGGAGCAAAGTGAGAAAGTTCGTTGAATTTCTTATGATATTCTGGGATAGTCATATCACCTTGTATTAGATAAGAAAATTCATCACATAATCGCTCCGTCGCCTCAGGAGGAGTAAATATTTCTAGGAAAATCTCTTTGAATCTGTCCCAGGTGATATCACCTTCTGGATTATCTTTGATGATTGTTTCCCACCAAATTAAAGCTTCTTCTTTAAGTGCCCAAGATGCTACTAATCTTTTCTAATCATCTCTCAACTGGATACGCTCAAATATTCTTTCTGCAGAGCTCACCTAAGCTTGAGTTTGAATAATAGATTCATTGCCCGAGAACTGTGCTCCGTTCAGATTTCGATATCTCTTTAATAGAGCCTCTAGATCAGGTTCTGCATTTCTTCTGTTTCTGACACTCATTTTTCTAGTACTTCTGCAATTAGCAGATCAAGTGTCAGGTCACAGAAAAGATAATTTAAAATATAGAAACACATAATTCAATGTAAGTGTGTCTATCGAGGTGTAATTTCATTCTGCTTTACTCATACTAGGATATTACTGATCCTATCTGTAATGAGTTACCCGTCCTTGAACACTACTGGTTCTATTTCTGACGAGTTCGTTAATATGTTATATTCCAGAACTAAGCTTAACCAAAGCTCTGATACCACGGTGTGACGACCCCATTTCCCGTACAGACGGAGACAAGGGTAATCTTTGGAATATAACACATAAACAGATAATAGCAGAACAGAATTAAATAAATACACCAGATAATGAACAAATAATACACTGGATAAACGTAAACATCAGAGTTACACAGTATACAGGATCATACTTAGTACAAATACAGTTCAGCTATACATAAATGTCTACAGCGGAAATAAACATAATGTACAATAGGAGCTGAACAGCATAAAAAGAGATATATAATAGAATCCATCTTCAGCTCCAGCTATCCGGATAAAGCCTGCTAAACCTAAATACAAGGCTTCCCATGTAGAAAAAGGGGCACCCAAGTTTGAAAGTGAAACAAACTACGAGTCAGTCATGGGACTGGTTTGAGAAATCTACTCAACACATTTATAATATGGCTAATCACAGAACCACGCCACTTTCGTGGAACGGGTTTACTCCATTGGATTGCCAGTGCTTTAAAAACAAATCATTCTTTTAAACATCATAATGCTTTTTATAAAAATGAAGCCATTATAAGACTCAGTTCCCATCACACAATGCAACGCAAACCGGAGGATAGAGTTTTACCTTATAATGGCCAAAATATGGTTGATACGAATAAAACAAAAGCAATAGATATTATTACTAGTGTTTACATGTTTCAAAAACAATTTTGAATTATAACTATCAATCATAGATGGCATGGGTACCATATATCATGTCGCTATATATATATACAATCAAAACCGCACGATGTCGTATTTGGAAATTGGATTTCCGTCATGAACCAAGGCAAAAGATAGTCCTTACCAACTTCGAGACTCTCTAGCCTGAGCCTCAGGGTCAGAGCGCATCAACCCTTGGATCGTCAGGGCCGGTCCACCGATGTGGATTAAAATTCCTGAACACTGCGTTTCCCCGCCCTTTGGGCCGTAAATGAGCCAACGAATGACTCCATCGGACTTGGATCGTCCGATCTAACTAAGGCGCCTCGCAACAGTAACAACCACATAAGTCAAACTCGTCAGGGCATGTAAAACCACTGACGCCACTTCTAACTAGAAAGAAACGCAGGCCCTCCCTGAGGTCCTCTCGCGTTTCCGGTTCATACCGGGGTGTGAGGCTCGCGAATTTACGTTATACACAAAGCTATGTCACACAGGCGGTGCTTTGATCATCACCACAGGACTTTGCTTTTCAATAGAAGCCCTGATCACTACATCTTAGCATGCCACATAGGCAATTCACACCGTGCAACTGATGGCTATCAATCACACAGAATAAATTCCAATGTCAGACACACTGTCCATTTGCAAGTCCGTTCTGGGTCTGAACGAAACCGGAGGCACTATATACCTTGCAAACCCATCGATCACCACGTACGTCTGGACGATCACCACTCATTATCCATTTTTCGGGATGCCTCCTAATCAGGACCTCGGTTACCATCCAAACGAGGTGAAGATCTCCGGTCTTCGACCACTGTCTTTATCTTCGATTCCTTATCGTCGATTCAGTTATTCAGAATGGGATAAACCCGGTCTTTCTGAGCAAGTCGCGTATATTATAAACAAGTGCAACACAAATACACATACGCATCATTTCAATTCATTAGTCACTAACCGTCAATCAGTAAGAGAGCGATTTCCCAAATATTAACCTCGAAGGCCGAAACCAACATCAAATCAATACCCAAGAAACCATTCGACTTAGCCAACCTTCAGTTAATTTCTAAATTTCACATCCAAATCGTTTATAATATTTTATAACGATTTATCGCTATTTTTATTTATTTTAAAATAGCCAATTTATTCAAAACGACGCTTCGGGCCATAACGCGGCCGTGGCTCTGTTTTTCTTTAGATTTGATTTACACATATCTGAAAATCTAACCGTTAGATCTTCACAAAATTTACATCATTATAAAGATCTTTTCAAAACGAATCCAACGGTTCCATTTTCGGGAAAATCCGACGGTCGGATCACCCAGTATAATCATTTGAAGTTTCTATTTCAAAATACGAACTCCAGCGTCGTTATTCGATTAAATATAATTATATATATATAAATATAAATATAATCGATTCTGGCGCTGTTTTTCTTCGGATTTGAATTAAACATTCCAGACAATCCAACCATTGGATTTTTAAAAAGTTGGTGCCGTTGGAAAGATATTTCCAAAGCGAACCCAACGGTTGCGATTTCGGGAAAATCCGATGGTCGGATCCCCCGGTATAATCGTTTGAAATCACGGTTTCAAAATACGAACTGCAGCTTCGTTATTCGATATATTTTAATTCTATTTATACATATATATCGATTCTTCGATTTCAAAGCTATATTCTTTTCACACATTCGATAAAAATGATATTCTTATCTAACTGTCTTCTATTTCAACACTTCACTATATTTAACAATTCATGTATATAATAAAAATGTGATTTTTATTGTAAAACAATTCATTTCAAAACACTATTATTTTATATAGTTCATATAGGTAATAAAAATAGGATTTTTATTATAAAACAATTTCTTTCAAAACAAGATTATTTTATATAGTTCATATAGATGATAAAAATGTGATTTTTATTATAAAACAATTTATTTCAAAATATGAATACCATTCAACACATGAATTTCAATTAAACGAATGAATTTCGATTCAACACATGAAGGTTTTCTATATTTTATATATATCGATAAAAAGGTGATTTTTATATTTAAAACACGAATACCATTCAACACATGAATTTCAATTCAAAGAATGAATATTGATTCAACACATGAAGGTTTTCTATAGTTTATATATATCGATAAAAAGGTGATTTTTATATTTAAAACAATAATACCATTCAACACATGAATTTCAAATCAAAGAATGAATATCGATTCAACACATAAAGGTTCTCTATAGTTTCTGTATATAGATGAAAAGGTGATTTTTATATTTAAAACACGAATACCATTCAACACATGAATTTCTATCCAACGAATGAATACCGACTCAACACATGAAGGTTTTCTATAGTTTCTATATATAGATAAAAATGTGATTTTTATATTTAAAAACACGAATACCATTCAACACATGAATTTCTATCCAACGAATGAATATCGACTCAACACATGAAAGTTTTCTATTCAACGAATAAATATAGTTTCAACAAATGAAAATAATTCAAACACATGAATATTATTCAAAATTTCGGTAGCATAACGGCAGGGTAGTTAAAACCGGGACCGTCCCTAGTACGACTCCTCGCTCTACCTTAAAACCTCGTAGTTTTTGACAATGGGGATTCATGCATCTAGTTCGCACGCAGGCGGCATGTATATTTATTTCATTTCCACAAACTAATCCTATGTGGTTTCAACCAAATATTTCTCAACCACAAACGGGTATTTTTCAACCACAATCAATCAATTTCAACCACAAACAATTCCAATCAACCATTCGCTATCAATCAATTTTCACACCAATCACAACCAATAAATATCGTCCATGGTTTGTGGACGAGGGGCGTATATATATATATATGTATATATATATATATATATATATATATATATATGGCGTTTCACTTCTATTTCAACACATATATAATTTTTACAACGCATATACAACTTATATATCGAACGTACAACTTATACAACGCTTATACAAGAGGTGTACAACGCTTATATAACTCATACATCGACTATATAATTTATACATCGTCGTTTTCCATATCGTTTATAAATTAGAAATCTCACATTGGGTTCCGCTCCACCAAAAATAGCAGAAGGCTCAGAAAAATATGCAGTCTCTTCTAGAATGTAGAAGACGCCCACACGGTCATGGTGTCTCTTGTTTCACTGGATTTCGACAAGGAACGAAAAAGATATGATTTTTCAAAGTTTTGCAACACTAAAAAGTGTCTAAATCAGTTCAAAGAGAACAAAGGTCATACCTTTCTTTGTTGTTCGAACTAGGGTTCGAAGATTTCGCGAAATCTGTGCACCGTGGTGAAGATCGGAGGGTGCGACATGAAAGAGGGGAGCTAGGCGCGCGTCTCGATGGTGGTGCGGTCGGATCTGGTGGCCTCTAGCGATCGTGGCAGCGGCATGAAGTAGGTGACTTCCCAGGCGTTGTTCTCGAGATGGAAGCGACGAGGGGGGTCAGGGGTTGCCTTGATTTAAAGAGGAGGGAAGGCGCTGTCGAGGTGTGGTGATGGCGTTGGCTGACATGGACGGAGGCGGCGGGAAAAGAGGAGAGAAGGAAAGAAGGGGGGCGCCGTCGGGTTTCAGAGAGCATCGGGGAAGAGAGAGGGAGTAAAGGCCAATAGGGATTTTTTATTTTATTTTATAATTTTAAAATTCTCTAAAATACCCCTTTCACACATGAACCCCAATCCAAATCCAACGACCGTTGTCCCTAACGTTTTACCCCCATTCCAAACACAATGGGATATGTTTCGAAGGCCCATTCGAATGTTTCAGTCAGTTTTCCTTCAAATTAAAATATAAAACATTCAATATTTAATTTGAACGTACATTTCAATTTGCCAGGGCCACATACTAACTCGAAAAATTCCAGAAAAACAAATCTAGCTATGTTTTGACGATACGGTTCCAACAAAACTAGTTTCATCGAATTCTGAGACTGTTCGTAAAATGGCCCTTTTCTGGTCGATCCAATTTAACTGTAATTGACCAAAACACGTTTTCCTTTGCCACGCTCACATACTAGCTTCAAAAATTATGAAATTTGAAAGCTAGCAATAACTTCACATCCCGGATCCAACAAAAGTGGTTTTGTCGAATTCCGAGGTCGTATGCAAAATGGCCATTTTCACGGGCTATATAAATTCCATAGCGACCTTTCTGAAAATTCATTTGGCCATAACATTTGCTTTCCGCTATGAAACTTCGATTTTTCAGATTCGTTAGAAAGGTATTCACTAACAGATTTAAATATTTTTGGTTTCACTCAAATCCGTTTTGTTTTGCACCCGGAACAGTCCGACAAAGGCTGAATTCAATTTTTGAAACTACAGCGCCATTTCAGGCCTTGTTTATAATTAGAATTAATTATATTCGTTTTCAAATGTTGATTCAAACTCACTTTTCATTGCTATTATTTAAAATATTTATTTTAAATATTTAAATTCCACTATTTTAGTCAATTTAAAAATTTTAAATTGGTTCAGATTTTCTGGGTCGTTACATAATAAATCTAGAAGTACCAAAGAAAATATCAATATAAATTATTTAAGTATTTAGGTTCCTGTAAATTGGAAAAATAGAGAAAGATATATAGATGATTATTTTGATTCAGTAGTTAATAATGAAAATTTTATTTTTAAAGGTTCCATTACACCATCTTGGGTATGGTTACCTTCCATTTAATCCTTGGACCTTGACAAAGGAAGTGGGTACCAAAGTATTTATAATATTTTTTTTGCAGGTACACCACAACAATAAGGTTATTCCAGTATCTCTAAATTTTTTGGAAACAGAGCTCAAAATGAAAGAATAAATCGAAAAATTTGGTAATCTTATATTTTTTTATTGATATGCAATTATCATATTTCATATTAATGGACAATTGATATACTATATCATTTCTACATATTTTTATACTATTTCTTATGGAAATACTTCATATATCACTAGCTCATAAGTAAATAAAGCTTACAATTTCTCTTATGACTTATATATGAATACATCTCTAAATGATTGTGTAAATATGCTTTCGTATGATCAAATTGTAGCTTGTAACATGAAATATATATTGAAATTGAATATAAACTTACAAGTTATATATAAACATGAATATCATATGCATAACTCAGAAAAACTATATATTCAGCCGACTAAATCCCAGATTCAGTTGTCTGAATATTCATGGGATCAAAATTTTATCCCATAATTCAGTCATTTGAATGAACTTAAAATGTTTATCATCTATCTGTTTGTTTGTGCTTATTACGTATGCGTATCGTTTGTGCATATTCATGAAATATTTAAATAAGTTGTAACAACCCAGAAAATTTGAGCTAGCTTAAAATTTTTAAATTGGCTATTTTATAGGATTTTTAAAATTTAAAATAAAATATTTTTAATAATAATGACGAAAAGTATGTTTGAATTGATGTTTGAAAATAAATATAATTATTTTTAATTATAAGCAAGGCCTGAAATGGCGCGGCAGTTTCAAATTTGGAATTCAAACTTTGACTGGCTATACCAGGTGCAAAATAAAACGGATTTTAGTGAAACCAAAAATATTTAAATCTGTTTATGAATATCTTTCTAATGAATCTAAAAAATCTAAGTTTCATAGAGGGAGTCAAAATTATGACCAAATGAATTTTCAGAAAGGTCGCTATAGAGAATATATCCCCTTGAAAATAGACATTTTGCATATGACCTTAGAATTCGACGAAATCACTTTTGTTGGATCCGGGATGTGAAATTATTGCTAGGTTTCAAATTCCATAATTTTTGAAATTAATATGTGAGCGTGGCGAAGGAAAACGTGTTTGGTTGATTTTTGTTAAATTGGATCGACCAGAAAAAGGCCATTTTTCAAACGGTCTCAGAATTCGATGAAACTAGTTTTTTTGGGACCTTATCGTCAAAACATAGCTAGATTTATTTTTCGGGAATTTTTAGAATCAGTATGTGGCCCCGTCAAATTGAAATGTACGTTCAAATCAAATATTGAATGTTTTATATTTTAATTTGAAGGAAAACTGACTGAAACAGTCGAATGGGCCTACGAAGCATATCCCATTGTGTTCGGAATGGGGGTATTTAGCTAGGGGCGACAGTCGTTGTGTTTGGATTAGAGCTAGTAGGTGGAAGGGGGTATTTTTGGAATTTTAAAGATATAAAAATATAAAAAATCCTATTGGCCAATACAATTTCTCCCTCCCCGTCCTTTCTTCCTCGCGCAATGCGGAAAGCCTCTCCTCCCTTCTCTCCTCTTTTCCGGCTTATCCACTCAACGAAACAACTCTGCTCAGTTAAGGTTTCTCTCCGAGAGCTTCACATCCATAGCTGGTACGCCCTTCCTTGTCACTCCTTTCTCGAGATGTGCACCCCAGAAGTCGGGGTCTTCAAACCGCCGCCGCCGTTGATAGGGACCACCGAAGTGGACTCCCACTTCTTGCGCAGGTGCACCCCTCCTGGCACTTCAACGTGGCGCAGGCCGATCGGCCCATAGCTTCACGGATTCAACGAAAATCGCGGCCCTAGTTTTGAACAAATTGCTGAGAGGTACGACATATATTTATTTTAACTGATTTCGACAAATAAAAGCGTTGCAAACTTATAAAAATCATATATTTTTGCTATGTGATCGAAATTCAGTGAAATAAGAGACAGTGGACTCGTGTAGACGTCTTCTACATTCTACAAGAGACCGGATTCTTTTTTTGAGCCTTCTGCTATTTTTGGTGGAGTGGAACCCAATGTGAGATTTCTAATTTATAAACGATATGGAAAACAATGATATATAAATTATATAGTCGATGTATGCGCTATACAAGCGTTGTACACCTCATGTATAAGCGTTGTATAACTTGTATGTTCGATGTATAAGTTATACATGCATTGTAAAAATTATATATGCATTGTAAAAATTATATATGCGTTGAAATGGTTGAAATGAAATGAAATGAAATTGAAATATATATATATACTCTCCTCGTCCGCAGACCATGGACGATATTTATTGGTTGTGATATTGTTTGGATTATTGGTTGATGTGAAATTTGGTGAAAATCATGAATGATTGATTGTGGTTGAAAAATACCCGTTTGTGGTTGAGAATTATTTTGGATGAAACCACATAGGATTAGTTTGTGGAAAAGAAAAATAAACATGCTCGTCTGCATACGAATTAGATGCATGAATTCCCCATTGTCAAAAACTGCGAGGTTTTAAGGTAGAGCGAGGAGTCGTACTGGGGACGGTCCCGGTTTTAACTACCCTGACGTTATGCTGTCGAAATTTTCAATAATATTCATGTGTTAGATTTATTTTCATGTGTTGAATAGAAATTCATGTGTTAAATAGAAATTCATGTGTTGAATGAGGTTCATGTGTTGAATAAATTCTTTGAAAGATAAAAATAACATTTTTATTATATATTTAGACTATATAACATATAGTATTTAAATAAATTGTTTTAACCCCAAAAATTATATTTTTACCTTATGTATAAACTATATGAAATAATCATGTTTTGAAATAAATTGTTTTACAATAAAAATCACATTTTTATTATATATACACACTATAGAAAATATTCATGTGTTGAATAAAGGACTAGAACAATAAAAATCATATTTTTATCGTAGGTGTGAAGTCAAAAACATTCATGTGTTGAATATATAGATTGAACAATAAAATCTACATTTTTATTGTGAATATGAAGTGCTAAAAATATTCATGTGTTGAATAAATATTTTTGATGATAAAAATATCATTTTTATCAAAGATATGAAATGAATATAGTTTTGAAATTGAAGAATGAATTATATTTATAGATATTTATATAAATATAATTAAAATATAGTGAATATCGAAGCTGCAGTTCATTTTTTGAAACCGTGATTTCAAATGATTAGTGCGGGAGATCCTACCATCGGATTTTCCCGATACTGAAACCGTTGGGTTCGCCTTGAAAATATCTTTCAACAACATCCACTTTGTGAAGATCCAACGGTTGGATTGTCTGGAATGTTTAATTCAAATCTGAAGAAAAACAACGCCAGAATTGATTATATTTATATATATATATATAATTAAATTAAATCGAATAATGACGCTGCAGTTCGTATTTTGAAATCGTAACTTCAAATGATTAGTGCGGGAGATCTGGCTGTCGGATTTTCCTAAAACTGAAACCGTTGGATTCGTTTTGAAAAGATCTTTCTAATGATATAAATTTCTGAAGATCCAACGGTTAGATCTTCAGATATGTGTAAATCAAATATAAAGAAAAACAGCGCCACGGCCGCGTTACGGCCTGAAGCGTCGTTTGAATGAATTGACTATTTTTAAGTAAATAAAAATAGCGATAAATTGTGATAAAATATTATAAAAGATATGGAATGGAAATAAACTGAATTTGCTCAGTTTATTCGATATTTGATGGTTGAATGTGTTTGGCGTGAAAATTACATTAAAGAACAGAATTAGTGATGTCGAATAATTTAACCATTGAAATGAATTGATTTGAAATTCTAAATATACGTGGATTATTTGAAAAGGCTGAGTTAATTCTCAATTCAAATAATTGCTCGACAATTGAAAGTCGAAGATATGAAGAAGGTGCAAGACCGAGGATCTGCACATCGAACGGAGGGGTGCTACTGATGCTCATGATGGGAGTAGCTACCCTGAAGGGGCTGAAGTAGTAGTCGTCCGGACGTACTTGTTGATTGTACGGAGATGCGTGGTATTGAGTGCCTCCGGTTTCGTTTGGACCCAAAACGAACTTGTAAATGGACTGTGTGTCTGACATTGGATTTTGTTCTGTGTTGATTGATCTCTTTAAATATATATCTGTTTGGCGGCGGAGAATTTATTCTCTTGCTTAACGCTATTCTCTGAGATGTACGAGCTTAGAGGTTATATATCGATAGAAATCTGCGCATGGAGTGAATTGCCTGTGTGGCATGCCTAAGTGGCAGATGATCAAGGCTTCTGTTGAAAAGCAAAGTCTTGTGGTTGATGATCAAAGCACGGCCTGTGTGGCATAGCTACGTGTATAGCGTTGTTTCATGAGCCTCACACCCCGGTATAAGCACGAAACGAGAGAGGACATCAGGGAGGACATGCATTTCCTTCTAGCTAGGAGTGGTACTTTGGGTTTGCCACGCCCAGGTCTTTTACTTATGTGGATGATGGAAAGCGAGGCCCCGGTTGCTTTGGTCTCTTCGGAGCCGATGGTGTGGTCAGATATGACCAGTTTACGCCCTATAGGGCGGGGAAACGCAGTATTCAGGAATTTATTCCACATCGGTGGACCGGCCCTGACGATCCAAGGGTCACTCGAGCTCTGATCCTGAGGGAGGGCTACAATGTCTCAAATTCGGTAAGGACTATCTTTTGCCTTGGTTCATGATGGAAATCCAATTTCCAAAAACGACACCATGCGGTTTTGATTGTATATATATGGTGACATGATATATGGTACCCATGCCGTCTATGGTTGATAGTTATGTTTGAAATTGTTTTTGAAACATATATACACTAGCAATAATATCAAATTATTTGTTTTGCTCGTATCAAGCATATTTTCGCCATTATAAGGTAAAACTCTATCCTCCGGTTTGTGTTGCATTGTGTGATGGGAACTGAGTCTTATAATGGCTTCATTTTTATAAAAAGCATTACGATATTTAAAAGATTTACTTGTTTTAAAGCACCGGCAATCCAATGGAGTAAACCCGTTCCGTGAAAGTGTCGTGGTCCTGTGATTAGCCATATTATAAGATGTGTTAAATAGATTTCTCATACTAGTCCCATGACTGACTCGTAGTTTGTTTCACTTGCAAACTCGGGTGCCCCTATTTCTACACGGGCGGCCTTATATTCAGGTTTTAGCAGGCTCTTTCTGGATAGCTGGAGCTGAAGATGGATCTTATCATTTATCTCTTTTTATGCTGTTCAGCTCCTATTGTACATATTATGTTTTGTTTTCTGCTGTAGACATTTATGTATAGCTGAGTCGTACTTTGTACTAAGTATGATCACGTATACTGTGTAACTCTGATGATTATGTTTATCCAGTGTATCCTATTGTACATTATCTGATGTATTTATTTATTTCTATTCTGCTGTTATCTGTTTATGTGTTATATTCCAAAGATTACCCTTGCTACCATTTTATTGGGGTTTGGGGTTGTTACAAACGTGGTATCAGAGCTTTGGTTAAGCTTAGTTCTGGAATATAATATATTAACGAACTCGTCAGAAATAGAACCAGTAGTGTTCTAGGACGAATAGCTCATTACAGATAGGATCAGTAAGGTCCAAGTATGAGTAAAGTAGAATAAGATACACCATAGTAGACACATTTACATTCAAGTATATGTCTCTATGTTTTAAAATTACCTTTTCCGTTGGCCTAACACTTTGTCTGCTATTTGCAGACATTGAAAAATGAGTGGCAGAAGTAGAAGAGGTAGGTTGGAACCAGATGTTGAAGCTCTACTTAAGAAATATAGAAATATGGGTGGAGTACCATTCTTGGGCGAAGAATCTATTATTAAAACACAAGCTTGGATTCGTTCTGCTGAGAAAATCTTTGAAGGTTTAAAGCTGAGGGACGACCAGAAAAGATTGCTGGCATCTTGGGTACTAAAAGATGAAGCTTTGTTCTGGTGGGATTCGATTATTAAGGATAATCCAGAAGGTAATATTACCTGGGATAGATTTAAAGAGCTTTTCCATGAAAAATTTATTCCTCCAGAAGCAACTGAGCGGTTATGTGATGAATTCTATTATTTGATACAAGGGGATATGACCATCCCAGAATATCATAAGAAAATAAATGAACTTTCCCATTTTGCCCCTCATCTAATTCAAGATCCAAAGAGGAAGAATCTGAGGTTTATCAATGGTCTTCAAAGAAAATACCAGAATAAAGGAATGGGGCATGTGAAGCTTCCTTTTTCTGAAATGATATACTTGGCTTATCAGTATGAAGATCTAAATAACTGAGGTCTTTTAGTTGACGAAGAGGAAGTCAGTTCGAGCAACAAAAGGAAAATTGAAACTGATAGCCCAGAGACAAGTACACAGGTTGAGCCAAGTACGATGTCTAGAGTCAGAAAGAAGCCTAGATTCAATAGGAAAAAGGATAAATCTGAGGAAGTGATAATAACGACTGCCACATGCTCGAGCTGCAATAGGCGAGGACATTTGGCGAAAAATTGTAAATCTTGGAACGAAAGAAATAAGGATAAATCTGAACACAAGGGCAAGTTTCAAGAGAATAGAAAATGCAGTCTGTGCCAAGGGACTGGACACCTATCAAAGGCTTGCCAGCTATTAATGAAATCTGAAGTGGTTCAGGTAAATAAAGTAGCAGAAACTTCTGAATCCAAGGCTAGTCAGGCAAGACCAGATGTGTTAGAAGGCATGCTTATTGTCAAAAACATTCCAGTTAAAGTACTATTTGATACAGGCGCGTCACGAAGATTTGTTGCAAAGAATGCGGTTAAGAAACTGGATTTGAATTTGAATAAGCTCAAAGCAGCAATTACTGTTCATAATCCGGTTGGGGGTTCCCTCGATCTTCGTTGGGTTTGCGGAGTGCCGGTTTCTTCTTCCTGCTATCGATTCCCTACTATCGCGATTGTCATGAATTTTACAGAGTTTTATCTTATTCTGGTAATGGATTGGTTAACCAAATATGAAGCTGAGGTTAAATGCGCCGATATAGCGTAAAGGAAAAGATTAAATCAGACAACTATATAACCATTCCATGTGAAGGGCCGAATTCAGATAGAAAAGATTTTTGGTCAACTGTAGATGTTTCTCCCGCTCAAATAGAACCTGTTCCTGTCATTCCAGAGAATATTCCTTTCGACATTGAAAATATTCCAGTTGTCAAGAACTATGCGGATGTGTTCGAAGAAGCTGTTAGCTTACCTCCGCAGAGAGAAATTGATTTTAAAATCTCTTTAGTTCCGAATGCAAGGCCAGTAGTTCACGCTATTCGAAGAATGACCTTGAAGGTAAAAGAAGAGTGAGACAATCAAACTAGACAGCATGTATGGAAAGGTCTGATTAGGCCTAGTTTCTCTGATTGGGGAGCAGCAGTGGTATTTGTCCCAAAGTCAGATGGTACTCTCAGACTATGTGTAGATTATTGTAACTTGAATAAGCAGACGTTGAAAAACAAATATCCACTGCCGCGGATTAATGATTTGTTGGACCGATTTAATGGAGCACAAGTGTTTTCACGAATGGACCTAGCTACAGGTTTCCATCAGCTTCGTATTGCCGAAGAGTGTGTTCCTTTGATAGCATTCAGAGGCCCAGATTTATTCTATGAGTGGATAGTAATGTCATTCGGCTTATGTAACGCTCCAGCTTATTTTGTTGATCTAATGAACCGGGCGTTCAGAGAAGTATTGAATAAATTTGTTCTGGTCTTCATTGATGATATACTGATCTTCTATAAGTCAGAAAGCGAGCACGAAAAACATTTGGAACAAGTGTTAGAAATTCTCAAAAAGAATGTTTTAAAAGCAAAGTTTTCAAAATTTATATTCTGGCAAGAAGAAATAAAATTTCTTGGCCACGTCGTGTCAAAGCAAGGAATTTAAGTGGATCCCAGTAAAATCACTGCTATTCAGAACTGGAAACAGCCTCGTACGCCCACAGAAGTCAGAAGTTTTCTCGGATTGACTAGTTATTATTGGAAGATCGTTAAGAATGTTTCGAAGATATCCAGTCACTTAACAAAGCTTACTAAGAAACATTCGAGATTCAACTGGACTCCCGAATGTGAGGCAGCTTTCCAGGAGCTGATGTTAAAATTGACGACTACTCCAGTGCTTACAATTATTGATGGCAATCAGGATCTAAAGGTCTGGACCGATGCTTCTAGAGAAGGCCTTGGCGTAGTGTTAATGCAAAGAGGCCATGTTGTCGCTATGCTAGCCGTCAATTGAAACCACACGAAAAGAATTATGTAACTCACGATCTTGAATTGCTGGCTATTGTGTTTGCTATGAAAATCTGGAGGCATTATCTATTGGGTCAAAAGTTTGAATTATACACTGATCATCAGTCATTGAAATATTTATTCACCCAGAAGGATCTGAATATGAGAAAGCTGCGTTGGTTAGAATTTCTCGTGGCATATGATCTTGATATCTTATATACTCCAGGGAAAGCTAATTTTGTGGCTGATGCGCTCAGCAGAAAGAATGTAATTATCGCTAGTCTTATTATCATACCTTCATTGAATGATAACATATTTGCTATTCAGAAGGATGATCACTTCATTCAGAAGATCAGAGAGAGAAATCAGAAAGACGAGCCCTTGAGTTTTCAGGTAGATAACGAGGGGATTAATAGGTTGAAAGGCCGAATATGTGCGCCAAACATTCCTGAACTCCAAAGAGAAGTATTAGATGAATGTCACAAAGACAAGATTAGTATCCATCCAGGGGTGAGCAAAATGTATAATGACATCAAATTCACTTTCTAGTGGAAATCTATGAAAAGGGGCATTTCGTTATATGTTAGCCGGTGTTCTACTTGTCAACAAGTCAAAAGCGATCAGCGGAAGCTTGCTGGATTGTTGCAACCGTTGGAAATTCCAGGTGGGAAGTGGGAAAAGATTTCTATGGATTTCATAGATGGTTTGCCCAGAACCAGGAAAGGAAATGGTAGTATTTGGGTGATCGTAGATCGTTTTACGAAGACCGCCCATTTCATACTTGTCAAATCGAATAGAACTGCTCAGAATCTGGCGCAAATTTATTTTAAAGAAATAGTTAGACTGCATGGAGTTCCCATGAGTATAGTTAGTGATCGTGACCCGATTTTGGCTAGTAAATTCTGGAAAGCATTCCAAGCAGAATTGGGAATGAAACTGAACTTGAGCACCGCATATCATCCTCAAACAGATGGTCAAACTGAGAGGGTGAATCGTATTCTTGAAGATTTATTGTGGCCTTGTGTTGTTGATTTTGGCAGATCATGGGGAGACCATTTGCATTTGGCCGAGTTCTCATACAACAACAACTACCAAGCGAGCCTGACAATGTCACCATTCGAAGCATTGTATGGCAGACCATGCCGATCTCCTGCTTGTTGGGTAGAACCTGGTGATAGACTTGTATTGGGACCCGATATGATTCGCGATGCTGCGGACAAAGTCGATTTCGTTAAGAAACGATTACTAGCCGCTCAAAGCTGACAGAAGAGCTATGCATATAAGAGAAGAAGAGATATATAATTTGTTGTTGGCGACTATGTATATTTGAAGATATCTCCGATGAGAGGAGTCATCCGATTTGGTAAAACGGGGAAATTGGCACCCAAATTTATTGGTCCGTTTCCTATTCTTGAACGGATTGGAACCCTCGGATGTAGGGTTCAATTGCCTGATTGGTTGCCTGGAGTGCATGATGTATTTCACGTATCTCAACTGCGAAAGCATGTGCATGATCCAGAACTCGTTGTAGAAGAAGCCGCACAACAGGATTTGGAAATCACTCCAGAATTGGCAATTAGAAGAGAGCCGATGAAGATCATTGGCAAAGAAACCAAAGAGCTGAGGAGCAAAAAGGTTCACTTTGTCAAAGTGCAATGGAGTGGAGATCCGCAAGATTGTACTTAGGAAACTGATGAAAGTATTAAGAAAGCCTATCCTAAGTGCAGGGTGGATATCTCTGATTGACTCTGGTGCAAGGTACATTTACCATATTTTTAAATTTCCATTATGTTCTCCACTTTGTTGTTGTTTTCTTTTCATGCATGTAAACTTTTTATCATATAGTCTGAATGATTTTAAAAAGAGTATATGAATTAATTAATATATTTTGAAAGTTAAAAACAAATTGATTTTTGTTTGTGTTGTGTGATTGTGAATTTGATTAATTGAATTATTAGAATGATAGTTAATTTAATCAACAAAGGAATGGCAAATTTATGCAATTAAATCACACACTGAACTGGTTTAAAAATAGATAGAAATATATACATGTGCATTATATATGTTTGAACAGGTAAATGGATTAGTTGTTGAGTAAAGAATTTATTTGCGTGCCCGACAAATAGGTAAACCTTAATGAGTTGGATGCGCAATTTTATTATTATATCAACTCCTGTGAATGCCATTGGATGCGGAGTGCAGGTTGTTCTGTGTGTAATAATAAATGTCACCATAGGATAGTAATAATTAATTTTGAACTACACTACATGGCCTGCTTCTTGAAGATAGGCATACTTCACCATATACCACATAAGCATTTGGAGCTTGTGTGATGAGGTTGAAGATTTACCATACGAGCGAGAGGCTTGCATGGCGATGACTACATTTTACAGGTTGAACTGATGATTGATATGGACCATATAAAATATAACAGTAAATTGCAAGATTAATAAAAACCCCACACGGGTCTTGAGATGACAATTAACATGTCTCTCTGGTTATTAAGGCACAAAAACAATTTATAGGGTGATGAGAATTTATTCTCTGGAGTTATGATCTATACACACTCCTCTACGGACACCGGAATATATCACTATAAATATGTGCATGCTTATTAGGATTTATTGGGTACCTAATACGGCCCAATAAATTTCCAAACCCCTCCCCGTATAGAGGAGGTTATGGCGAAATTTTTCAAAAATTTAGGGTGTTAGCCAAATTTTTGAAGAATTTGAAAATTCTTAGAAACTGAAAAGTTAAAGGATGGAAGCCAGATTGAAAGTAGGGTTGATTTATTAAACCAGTTTCGACTTTGTTCCTTTTCGGGGACGAAAAGTTTTAAGTGGGGGAGATTGTAACAACCCGGAGAATCTGAGCCAGTTTAAAATTTTTAAATTGGCTATTTTAGTGGATTTTTAATATTAATTTTAAATAATAACGACGAAAAGTATGTTTGAATCGATGTCTGAAAATAAATATAATTATTTTTAATTATAAGCAAAGCCTGAAATGGCGCGGTAGTTTCAAATTTGGAATTCAAACTTTGACCGACTATACCAGGTGCAAAATAAAACGGATTTAGTGAAACCAAAAAATTTTAAATCTTTTTATGAATATATTTCTAATGAATCTGAAAAATTGAAGTTTCATAGCGGGAGTCAAAAGTTATGGCCAAATGAATTTTCAGAAAGGTCGCTATAGAGAATATATCGCCCTTGAAAATATACATTTTGCAAATGACCTCATAATTCGACGAAACCACTTTTGTTGGATCAGAGATGTGAAATTATTTCTAGGTTTCAAATTCCATAATTTTTGAAGTTAATATATGAGCGTGGCGAAGGAAAACGTGTTTGGTTGATTTCTGTTAAATTGGATCGACCAGGAAAAGGCCATTTTTCAAACGATCTCAGAATTCGACGAAACTAGTTTAGTTGGGACCGTATAGTCAAAACATAAATAGATTTATTTTTCAGGAATTTTTAGAATCAATATGTGGCCCCAGCAAATTGAAATGTACGTTCAAATCAAATATTGAATGTTTTATATTTTAATTTGAAGGAAAACTGACTGAAACTATCGAATGGGCCTACGAAACATATCCCATTGTGTTCGGAATGGGGGTATTTAGCAAGCGGCGACAGTCGTTGGGTTAGGATTGGAGCTAGTAGGTGGAAGGGGGTATTTTTGGAATTTTAAAAATATATAAATATAAAAAATCCTATTGGCCAACACAATTTCTCTCTCCCCGACCTTTCTTCCTCGCGCAACGCGGAAAGACGCTCCTCCCTTCTCTCCTCTTTTCTGGCTAATTCACACAACGAAACATCTCCGCTTAGTTAAGGTTTTTGTAGATCTCTCCGAGAGCTTCACATCCATAGCTGGTACGCCCTTCCTCGTCGCTCCTTTCTTGAGATCTGCACCCCCGAAGTCGGGGTCTTCAAACCGCCGCCGCCGTTGATAGGGACCACCGAAGTGGACCCCACTTCTTACGCATGTGCGACCCTCCTGGCACTTCAACATGGCGCAGGCCGATCGGCCCCTAACTTCATGGATTCGACGAAAATCGCGGCCCTAGTTTTGAACAAACCGCTGAGAGGTACGACCTACATTTATTTTAACTGATTTCGACAGATAAAAGCGTTGCAAACTTATAAAAATCGTATCTTTTTGCTATGTGATCGAAATCCAGTGAAACAAGAGACAGTGGACTCATGTGGACGTCATCTACATTCTAGAAGAGACCAGATATTTTTCTGAGCCTTCTGCTGTTTTTGGTGGAGTGGAACCCAATGTGAGATTTCTAATTTATAAACGATACAGAAAACAATGATGTATAAATTATATAGTCGATGTATGAGCTATACAAGCGTTGTACACCTCATGTATAAGCGTTGTATAAGTTGTATGTTTAGTGTATAAGTTATATATGCATTGTAAAAATTATATATGCGTTGTAAAAATTATATATGCGTTGAAATGATTGAAATGAAGTGAAATGAAATTGAAATATATTTATATACGAATATATTTATATATACACTCCCCTCGTCCACAGACCGTGGACAATATTTATTGGTTGTGATATTGTTTGGATTATTGGTTGATGTGAAATTTAGTGAAAATCATGAATGATTGGTTGTGGTTGAAAAATACCTGTTTGTGGTTGAGAATTATTTTGGATGAAAGCACATAGATTAGTTTGGGAAAAGAAAAATAAACATGCTCGTCTGCGTATGAATTAGATGCATGAAATCCCCATTGTCAAAAACCGCGAGGTTTTAAGGTAGAGCGAGGAGCCGTACTAGGGACGGTCCTAGTTTTAACTACCCTACCATTATGCTGTCGAAATTTTCAATAATATCCACGTGTTTAAATTATTTTCATGTGTTGAAACTATTTTCATGTGTTGAATAGAAATTCATGTGTTGAATAGAAATTCATGTGTTGAATGAAGTTCATGTGTTGAATAAATTCTTTGAAAGATAAAAATAACATTTTTATTATATATGTAGACTATATAACATATTAGCATCTTAAATAAATTGTTTTAACCCTAAAAATTACATTTTTACCTTATGTATAAACTATATGTAATAATCATGTTTTGAAATAAATTGTTTTACAATAAAAATCACATTTTTATTATATATATAAACTATAGAAAATATTCATGTGTTGAATAAAGGACTAGAACGATAAAAATCTTATTTTTATCGTAGGTGTGAAGTCAAAAACATTCATGTGTTGAATATATAGATTGAATAATAAAATCTACATTTTTATTGTGAATATGAAGTGCTAAAAATATTCGTGTGTTGAATAAATATTTTTGATGATAAAAATATCATTTTTATCAAATATATGAAATGAATATAGTTTTGAAATCAAAGAATGAATTATATTTATATATATTTATGTAAATATAATTAAAATATAGTGTATAATGAAGATGCTGTTCGTGTTTTGAAACCGTGATTTCAAACGATTAGTGCGGGAGATCCGACCATCGGATTTTCCCAAAACCAAAACCGTTGGGTTCGCATTCGAAATATCTTTCCAACGACACCCACTTTGTGAAGATCCAACGTTTGGATTGTCTA
Source organism: Allium sativum (assembly GCA_030737875.1). Classification (NCBI taxonomy): domain Eukaryota; kingdom Viridiplantae; phylum Streptophyta; class Magnoliopsida; order Asparagales; family Amaryllidaceae; genus Allium; species Allium sativum. The sequence goes on from CM060920.1 coordinate 57,295,505, forward strand.
GAATGTTTAATTCAAATATGAAGAAAAAAACGCCAAAGTCAATTATATATATATATATCTATCTATATATATATATAATTAAATTAAATCGAATAACGAAGCTGCAGTTCGTATTTTGAAATCGTAAGTTCAAACGATTAGTGCGTGAGACGACCCGAAATCCCGTTCTCGCGGAAACAAGGGTTCTCTTTGGAATATAACACAGAAACAGATAATAGCAGAACCAAATTAAATAAATACACCAGATAATGAACAACAAAATATACTGGATAAAAGTAATCATCAGAGTTACACAGCACACAGGATCTTACTTAGTACAAATACAGTTCAGCTATACATAAATGTCTACAGCTGAAATAAACAAAATATGTACAATAGGAGTTGAACAGCATAAAAAGAAATAAATGATAGAATCCATCTTCAGCTCCAGCTATCCAGAAAGAACCAGCTAAACCTGAATACAAGGTTGCCCGTGTAGAAAAAGGGGCACCCGAGTTTGAGAGTGAAACAAACTACGAGTCAGTCATGGGACTGGTATGAGAAATCTACTCAACACATATATAATATGGCAAATCACAGGACCACGCCACTTTCGTGGAACGGGTTTACTCCATTGGATTGCCAGTGCTTTTAAACAAATCTTTCTTTTAAACATCGCTATGCTTTTTATAAAAATGAAGCCGTTATAAGACTCAGTTCCCATCACACAATGCAACGCAAACCGGAGGATAGAGTTTTTACCTTATAACGGCCAAGATATGCTTGATACGAATAAAACAAAGGCATTTGATATTATTACTAGTGTTTATATGTTTTGAAAACAATTTCAAATCATAACTATCAATCATAGACGGCATTAATGCCCCATACCACTATGTCGCCATATATAGGTATACAATCAAAACCGCACGATGTCGTATTTGGAAATTGATTTCAATCATGAACCAAGGCAAAAGATAGTCCTTACCGAATTCGAGACAATCTAGCCTACCATGTCTCAGGAACAGCCGCAACTGCCCCCTGGATCGTCAGAGCCGGTCCACCAATGTGGATTATTATACCTGAACAATACGTCTCCCCGCCCTTTGGGGCGCAAACGAGCCAACGAATGACTCCATCGGACCCGGATCGTCCGATCAAACCGAGGCGCCTCGCAACAGCAACAACCACATAGGTGAAAAGTATATAAATGTTAGGGCTGGTAGGTCACTGACACCACCCTAGCTAGAAAGAAACGCATGCCCTCCCTGAGGTCCTTCTCCCGTTTTAGGTTCATACCGGGGTGTGAGGCTCGCGAATTTACGTTATACACAAAGCTACGCCACACAGACGGTGCTTTGATCATCACCACAAGACTTTGCTTTTCAACAGAAGCCCTGATCACTGCATCTTAGCATGCCACACAAGATAAAATCCAATGTCAGATACACAGTCCATTTACAAGTCCGTTCTGGGTTTGAACGAAACCGGAGGCACTAAATACCTCGCAAACCCTTCGATCACCACGTACGTCTGGACGATCACCACTCATTATCCATATTTCGGGATGCCTCCCAATCAGGACCTCGGTTACCATCCAAACGAGGTGAAGATCTCCGGTCTTCGACCACCGTCTTCATCTTCGACTTTCAATCGTCGGTCGATTATTTGAAATGAGAATTAACTCGGCCTTTTCAAATAATTCACGTATATTTAGAATTTCAAATAAATTTATTTCAATGGTTAAATTATTCGACAACATCAATTTTGTTCTTTAATGTAATTTTCACACCAAACACATTCAACCATCAAAAGCCACATAAATCGAGCAAATTCAGTTTGTTTCCATTCCATATCGCTTATGATATTTTATAACTATTTATCGCTATTTTTATTTATTTTAAAATAGCTAATTTATTCAAAACGACGCTTCGGGCCATAAAGCGGCCGTGGCGCTGTTTTTCTTCAGATTTGATTTACACATATCTGAAAATCTAACCATTGGACCTTCATAAAATTTACATCATTAGAAAGGTATTTTCAAAATGAATCCAACGGTTCCAGTTTCGGGAAAATCCGACGGTCGGATCTCCCGGTACAATCGTTTGAAGTTTCGATTTCAAAATATGAACTGCAGCGTCGTTATTCGATTAAATATAATTATATTTTTATATATATATAAATATAATCGTTTATGGCGCTGTTTTTCTTCAGATTTGAATTAAACATTCCAGACAATCCAACCGTTGGATCATTACAAAGTTGGTGTCGTTGGAAAGATTTTTCCAAGGCGAACCCGACGGTTGTGGTTTCGGGAAAATCCAATGGTCGGATTCCCCGTACTAGTTGTTTGATATCACGGTTTTCAAAATGCGAACTGCACGGCCACGTTTCGTTTTAATTTTATTTATATTTATATAATTATATAAATATAGTTCATTCAACAATTTCAATATCGTTTTCAATTCAAATATTTTACTAACGCCTTAAAATTTTGGAAAATTTCGCCATAACCTCCCCTGCACCGGGAGCATCGGGAAATTGCAAATAGCTTTCCCGGTCCTTCTAATCTCAAAAAGAAAAAGAAAAAGCCAAGCGGCTAGCCAACAGGCTCATAAAATCATCACCCAAACAAAACAGTAAATGTGTACCTATTTGTCGGGCACAAAATTGTATTCCTCTTCTCTAGCCCCTTTGCTATAACCTGTTCAATGAATATGCATGTACATATATATACAGTTCTTATCATTTATCATTTTCTATTCAACTTCATATTTGATTTCTATTTGGTTTAAAAACACCATTTATCCTAATGTTACATACATAGGTGCAAATCATTTCATTAGCTAATTAATGAATATTTCAACTCATATATGTTTATTTTGAACAAGTGGCTATTTTTAACACTTCACATTTCAACGATTTATGCATACAATAAAAATGTGATTTTTATTGTAAAACAATTCATTTCAAAACACTATTTTTCTATATAGTTCATATAGGTGACAAAAATAGGATTTTTATCATAAAACAATTTCTTTTAAAATGAGATTATTTTACACAGTTCATATAGCCGATAAAAAGGTGATTTTTTATTATCAAACAATTTATTTCAAAATATGAATACCATTCAACACATGAATTTCTAACCAACGAATGAATATCAATTCAACACATGAATGTTTTCTATAGTTTCTATGTATAGATAAAAGGTGGTTTTTATTATCAAACAATTTATTTCAAAATATGAATACCATTCAACACATGAATTTCTAATCAACGAATGAATATCAATTTAACACATGAATGTTTTCTATTCAATGAATAAATATAGTTTAAGCATATGAAAATAATTCAAACACACGAATATTATTCAAAATTTCGGCAGCATAACGGCAGGGTAGTTAAAACCGGGACCGTCCCTAGTACGGCTCCTCGCTCTACCTTAAAACCTCGCGGTTTTTGACAATGGGGATCATGCATCTAGTTCGCACGCAGGCGGCATGTATATATTTATTTCATTTCCACAAACTAATCCTATGTGGTTTCAACCAAATATTTCTCAACCACAAATGGGTATTTTTCAACCACAATCAACCAATATCAATCACAAACAATCCCAAACAATCATTCGCTATCAGTCAATTTTCACAACAATTTCAACCAATAAATATCGTCCATGGTTTGTGGACGAGGGGCGTATATATATATATATATATATATATAGCAATTCACCTTTATTTCCATACATATATATATATATATATAGCTTAGAAAAAGAAATTGAAGAGTGAGAAATTCTCACCAATAGCTATCCAATACCACGACTCTTCCTTTATAGAAATCTTCGCCAATCTCGCCTTTTGTCGCTTCGTTGCCCGTATTCTCTACATATGTAAAAATCGAATTTTTACTATGTTATTCAATATATAAAAATCGAATTTTGACTTCGCTATTCAATATATAAAGATCATATTTTAAAAATAAAGATTATATTTTTAATATTCCTATGATGTAAAAATTATATTTTTATTGCTTTAAAAATATAAAAATCATATCTTACTTCTTCTACTTAATAAAATTTCTGTCTTTTCTATTTTAAAAATATGATCTTTTCTATTCTAAAAAATCTGATCTTTCCATCCCAGTTCAAATCTTTTTCTTTTTAAAGTTCTAATCTTTTTCTTTTAAAGTTTAAATCTTTTTCTTTTAAAGTTTAAATCTTTTTAAATCTTAAAATAAAATCAGTTTTTAAACCTTTTAAAAATCAGTTTTATATGCTTTTAAAAATCAGTTTTATATGCTTTTAAAAATCAGTTTTTAAATCATTTTTAAAATCAGTTTTTAAATCATTTTTAAAATCAGTTTTTAAATCATTTTTAAAATCAGTTTTTAAATCATTTTTAAAATCAGTTTTATATGCTTTTAAAAATCAGTTTTTAAATCATTTTTAAAATCAGTTTTTAAACCTAATTAAAATAAAAATAAAAATAAAATAAAATACTTACTTTGTCTGCGAAGAAAGGGGGGAGGAGTCGTCAGAGTCGGCGGCAGGAGGAGGAGCAGGCGAAGCTGGCTTCGAGGGGGGGCGACGGATGCGTCGCGAGGTGGAGGGGTTCGGGTGCGTCGCGAGGTGGAGAGGATCGGGAAGGAGGAGATGGAGGCGCGGCGGTCGTGGGTCGTCAGGGCGGAGCTTCGGTGGAGGCGGCGGCTCTGCTGCTCCGTTCTTCTTCTTTTCCTTTTTTTTTGTTTTCTGTTTTATGAAATCGGGGGGGGAGGGGGGGCAGAAAGAAAGTAAAAGGGAGGGAATTAATTTTTTTTTATTATTTAATTCTTTAATTTTGCAAAAAGTTGACTTTTACATACGACCTCTAAACAAGGCCCACCGCCTGTTGTCCATAGCGTTTTACCCCGATTCCGGACACAATGGGATATGTATCGCAAGCTGATTTGATCGTTACAATCAGTTTCCGTTGAATTTACATTTAAATCACTATATTGAATTTTAAACGTACATTTCAAATTACCGGGGCCACATACTAACTAGAAAAATTCCAGAAAAATATTTTCTCGCTTCATATTGACGATACGGTCCTAACAAAACTAGTTTCGTCGAATTCTGAGACCGTTTGAAAAATGGCCAATTTCCAGTCGATTGAAATCAACTGAAACCGGCCAAACGCGTTTTCCTTTGCCACGCTCACATATTGATTCGAAAAATTATGAAATTTGAAACCTAACAATAACTTGACACTGCGGATCCAACAAAAGTGGTTTCGTCGAAATCCGAGGTCATTTGCAAAATGTCCATTTTTAAGGGCCTGAATTCCATAGCGACTATTCAGAATTTTCAACTGGACATATCTTTTGATTCCCGCTATCAAATTTCGATTGGTCGGATTCGTTAGAAAGATATTCACTAACAGATTTAAATATTTTTGGTTTCACTATAATCCGGATTGTTTTGCACCCGGTATATTCAATTGAAGTTTGAAATCGAATTATCGAACTACCGCGCCATTTTCAATTCTATATATAATTATAATTAATTATATTCGTTTTCAAATGTCGATTCAAACTCAGTTTTCATCTCCATTATTTAAAATATTTATTTTAAATATTTAAAATCCATTATTTTAGCCAATTTAAAAATTTTAAATTGGTTCATATTTTCTGGGTCGTTACAATCTCCCCCACTTAAAACTTTTCGTCCCCGAAAAGGAATAAAGTCAAAAGTGGTTTGATAAATCTACAATCACACAACACAACAACCAATCCAATTGTTTTTAACCTTTAAAAATATACTAATCAAATTTTATACCCCTTTAAAAATCCTTCAGACCATATAATTAAAAGTGCACATCTATGAAAAGAAAATAACAATAGAGTAGAGAATTGAATGGTAGTGCAAAGTAGAGTAAATGTACCTTGCACCTGAGTCAATCAGAGATATCTACTCGACATCTAGGATAAGCTTTCTGAATGCTCTCCTCCGTTTCCCAAGTACAATCTCGTGGATCTCCACTCCATTGCACTTTGACTAAGTGAACCTTCTTGTTTCTCAGCTCTTTGGTTTCTTTGCCGATGATCTTTAGCGGCTCTCGCCTCACAGCTAATTCTGGAGTAATTTCAATATCCTGCTGAGCTGCTTCTTCCACGATCAAGTCTGGATCATGAACGTGCTTTCGAAGTTGAGATATATGAAATACATCATGCACTCCAGGCAACCAGTCAGGCAGTTTAACTTTATATGCGAGAGTCCCAATCCGTTCCAGAATAGGAAACGGACCAATGAATTTGGGTGCCAACTTTCCAGTTTTACCGAACCGGATTACTCCTCTCATCGGCGATACTTTCAAATATACATAGTCGCCAACTTCAAAGGATATATCTCTTCTTCTTCTATCGGCATAGCTCTTTTGTCGGCCTTGAGCGGCGAGTAATCGCTTTTTAATAAAATCGACTTTGTCGGCAGCTTCTCGAATCATATCAGGACCCAACACAAGTCTATTTCCAGGTTCAACCCAACAAGCAGGAGATCGGCACGGTCTGCTGTACAATACTTCGAATGGCGACATTGTAAGACTCGCTTGGTAGCTGTTGTTATAAGAGAATTCAGCCAAATGCAGATGGTCTTCCCATGATCCACCGAAATCTAGAACACAAGCCCGCAATAGATCTTCTAAAATGCGAATCACCCTCTCAGTCTGACCGTCCGTCTGAGGATGATAAGCGGTGCTCAAGTTTAACTTCGTTCCCAGCTCGACTTGAAATGCTTCCCAGAATTTGCTAGTGAATATTGTATCTCTATCACTGACTATACTGAGCGACACTCCATGTAGTCTAACTATTTCCCTGAAGTAAATCTGCGCCAGACTCTGAGCGGTTCTGTTTGATCTGACAGGTATAAAATGGGCGGTCTTCGTGAAACGATCTACGATCACCCAAATACTGTCATTCCCTTTTCTGGTTCTGGGCAAACCATCGATGAAATCCATAGAAATATGTTCCCACTTCCAACCAGGAACTTCTAGTGGTTGTAACAATCCAGCCAGTTTCTGTTGGTCGCTCTTAACTAGCTGGCAAGTAGGGCATCGGCTAACGTATATTGAAACGTCTCTTTTCATAGCCTTCCACCAAAATGTTCGTTTAAGGTCGTTGTACATTTTGGCCACACCAGGATGGATACTCAGTTTGGACTTGTGACACTCGTCTAACACTTCCCTTTTGAGTTCGGGGATGTCAGGAACACAAATCCTTCCTTTTAACCTCAAGGTCTCGTCGTTATCTATTTGAAAACACGAGGGTTCGCCTTTTTGAATCCTTTTGATCATATCCTTAATAAAGTTATCCTCCTACTGAAGAATAGATATTTTGTCAATCAAGGATGTTGTGATAATAAAGCTGGCGATCATTACGTTCTTTCTGCTTAACGCATCAGCCACGACATTGGCTTTTCCTGGAGTGTATATAATTTCCAAGTCATATGCTGCAAGAAACTCCAGCCAACGTTGCTGCCTCAAGTTCAGGTCTTTCTGAGTGAACAGATACTTTAACGACTGGTGATCTGTAAACAGTTCAAACCTCTCACCTAGAAGATAATGTCTCCAGATTTTCAAAGCGAACACAATAGCCAATAACTCAAGATCATGAGTTACGTAGTTTTTCTCGTGCGGCTTCAGTTGACGGCTAGCACAAGCAATCACTTGACCTCTTTGCATTAACACTGCGCCAAGGCCTTCTCTAGAAGCATCGGTCCATACTTTTAAATCCTGGTTGCCATCGATGATGGTTAACACTGGAGTGGTCGTTAACCTCAACTTCAGCTCTTCGAAAGCCTCCTCACTTTCTGAAGTCCATTTGAACTTAGAATGCTTCTTTGTAAGCTTCGTTAAGTGACCAGATATCTTCGAAAAGTCTTTAACGAACTTCCGATAATAGCTAGCCAATCCGAGAAAGCTGCGGACTTCAGTGGGGGTACTGGGCTATTTCCAATTTTGAATGGCTGTGATTTTGCTTGGATCCACAGCAATTCCTTCTTTCGATACAACGTGGCCCAGAAATTTTACTTCATCTTGCCAGAAGATACATTTGGAAAATTTGGCTTTTAATACATTCCGTCTCAGAATTTCTAGAACCTGTTCCAGATGCTTTTCATGTTCGGCCTTTGATTTAGAGAAGATTAGAATATCGTCAATAAAAACCAGAACAAATTTATTCAAAACTCCTCTGAACACTCTATTCATCAGATCGACGAAGTAAGCTGGAGCGTTACATAAGCCGAATGGCATTACTAACCACTCGTAGAATAGGTCGGGACCTCTGAACGCTGTCATTGGAACACATTCTTCGGCAATTCGAAGTTGATGGAAGCCTGTAGCTAGGTCCATTCGTGAGAATACTTGTGCTCCATTTAATCGATCCAACAAATCATCAATCCGGGGCAATGGATATTTGTTCTTTATTGTCTGTTTGTTTAGATCACGGTAATCCACACATAGACGTAGAGTACTGTCAGATTTTGGGACAAATACCACTGCTGCACCCCAATCAGAGAAACTGGGCCTGATCAGACCCTTCCAAACTAGCTGTCGTGTTTGATTGTCTAATTCCTCTTTCGCTTTCAAGGACATTCTTCGAATAGCGTGAACTACCGGCCTTGCATTCGGAATTAAAGTAATTTTGAAATCTATTTCTCTTTGCGGAGGTAAGCGAACAACTTCTTCGAACACATCCGCATAGTTTTTGACGATAGGAATGTCTTTGATGAGGTCAGGAATATTCTCTGTGACTTCAGGAACATTTTCTATTTGGGCTGGAGAAACATTCAAAGCTGCCCAGAAGTCTTTTCTATTAGAATTCTGACCTTCACAGGGAATGGTTATATAATCACCTGATTTAATCTTCGCCTTTACGACTATGTCGGCGCATTTAACTTCAGCTTCATATTTGGTCAACCAGTCTAACCCCAAGATAAGATCAAACTCTTTAAAATTCATGACGACCGCGATGGTAGGAAACTGATAACGAGAGAAAGAAACCGGCACTCCACAAATCCAACTGAGATCGATGGAACCCCCAACTGGATTCTGGACAGTCATTGGTTCCTTGACGAACTAGGGCTCGAGAATTGGGTTGGGGGTGTTGGATTCAGAGGGAGATGGGAGCAAGGGAGCATCGGAGGGGCTAGGGGAGGATCGATTCGAGGTGGGGTGGCCTGCGCTGGGGCGCGGCGGCGCCGAGGAGGCGGCGACGGCGTCAGCTCGATTGGGAGGCGCGGTTTTTTTTTTCAATCTGAAATAATGATTTGGGGGGGGGGGGGCAGAAGGATTAAAGGGGAGGAAGATATATATTTTTATTTTATTTTTATTTTATTTTATATTATTTAATTTCTAAAAGTTGACTTTTACATACGACCTCTAAACGAGGCCCACTGCCTGTCGTCCATAGCGTTTCACCCCCATTCCGAACACAATGGGATATGTTTCGTAGGTTGATTCGATCGTTTGAATCAGTTTCCGTTGAATATACATTTAAATCACTATATGGAATTTTAAACGTAGATTTCAAATTACCGGGGTCACATACTGTCTCTAAAAATTCCAGAAAAATATTTTCTAGCTTCGTATTGACGATACGGTCCTAACAAAACTAATTTCGTTGAATTCTGAGACCGTTTGAAAAATGGCCATTTTCCAGTTGATTAAAATCAACTAAAACTGGTCAAACGCGTTTTCTTTTGCCATGCTCACATACTGATTCGAAAAATTATGAAATTTGGAATCTAGCAATAATTTGACATCACGGACCCAACAAAACTGGTTTCGTCGAAATCCGAGGTCGTTTGCAAAATGTCTATTTTTAAGGGCCTGAATTCCATAGCGACTATTCAGAATTTTCAACTGGACATATCTTTTGATTCCCGCTATGAAATCCTGATTTTTCTGATTCGTTGGAAAGATATCATCAATTAGATCCTGTTGTTTTTGGTTTCACTAAAATCCGGATTGTTTTGCACCCGGTACATTCAATTGAAGTTTGAAATCGAATTATCGAACTACTGCGCCATTTTCAATTCCTTTTATAATTATATATAATTATTTATATTCTAACGACGACGCGTATAATATATACGTTGTAATTCTATTCAAAATAAATTTCTCGTCGATATTATTTAAAATAATTCATTTTAAATAATCAAAATTCGCTAAAATTGCCAAAATAAAAATTTTAAACTGGCCCAGATTTTCGGGTTGTTACAATCTCCCCCACTTAAAACTTTTCGTCCCCGAAAAGGAACAAAGTCGAAAGTGGTTTGATTAATCAGCTCTACGTTCGATCTGGCTTTCATTCTCCAACTTTTCAGTTTCTGAGAATTTTCAAAAATTTCAAAAATTTGGCTAACACCCTAAATTTTCGAAAAATTTCGCCATAAGCTCCCCTGCAATGGGAGCATCGGGGAATTTCAAATAGCTTCCCCGGTCCTTCAGATCTCAAAAAGAAAAAGAAAAAGCCAATAGGCTCATAAAATCATCATCACCCAAACAAAACAGTAAATTATGTAGTAAACATGTACCTATTTGTCGGGCAAACAAATTTTATTCTCTGCTCTAGCATCCTTGCTATGACCTGTTCAATGTAAGTACAAGTATATGCAAGCAAACGCAACCAATTTTCAATATAATTCAATATGTGATTCAATTAGGCTAAATGGCAAAGAATTAGCAAACCAATAAACAAACAACCAAAACATCAATCAATTAGTGAATTATCATTTGAAATTCATAATTTTGATACATACACAAAAATCATGTTTTTGATGCCAAATCACAACAATAGGCCCTATCTAATTTTGGTTCTCACACCAGTCTAATGGAAATATATAGAAATCTCACCTTCGAAACACGAAAATAAATTCTAATGATGACGCGTCAATCATTAGAATCATGTCCGAGCGACTAGAGTGTGATTCTATATCTATCGAATATATTTGAGGCTTCAATACACGTGGATCAGACGTATACTAAAATCTCTATATATTTGATTGTCCAAATCAATTTAAATAAATAATCAAATACGTATAATTGATTTAAATTTTCAAAACAAAAAATTGTTTTCATTTTCAAAAATATACTCTTCACACTCGTTCTAGGATACTACTGATCCCATCTCTAACGAGTCATTCCATTGGATATTACTAATCCAATATCTGATGAATTCTTTCATATGGTTCTAATGTGTCTTGTTCTCTGAGCTTTGTAAACCAAAGCTCTGATACCAACTGTGAAAACCCGTAACTTCCCCGTAAAGGAAAGCGGCGGATAGTTCGAGAACAAGCCACAACAGAACGCATATAAAAGAACATTTCATTGTATATTACAACAATGCATCAGATTATAAGAATATACAGAGTATAAAAGAATATTACACAGAAATATCAGAGATTTAAATTACATTTAAATACATCGCAGCGGAAAATAATACAATACACAACTAGAAGAGATATACGGATACAAAGCTTTCCGGATATCGTTCCAGCTGTAAACCAGGATCCTGTGAATATAAATCTGCAAAACCAAAACTACTAGCTGCCCGTGTCAAAATAAGGGCACCCAGAGTTTAGGTTAAAACAATAAACTCCAGGTCAGTCATGTGACTGGTGTGAGAACTAAAACAGTTATTAATCTTTATTTTAAAAGTTAGGTAAATCAAGGGACCACGCCGTATAACACGGAACGGGTTTCCTCCCAAGAATACCAGTGCATAAAACAAACAGCGCAATGCTAAATAAAGAAAAATGAAGCTATTATAAGACCCAGTTCCCATCACACAATGCAACGCAAGCCGGAGGATAGGGTTTTTACCTTATAATAGCCAAGAATGCTTGATACGTTTAAAACAAATCATTTGATACTATAATAAGTGCATAATGTATAAAACAACTTCAAATCATAAGTATCAATCATAGACGGCATAAGCGCCCCATCCCACTATGTCGCCATACTAGGCTCTACAAATAAAACCGCAAATGTCACATATTTGGATGTTGGATTTCCATCTATGAACCGAGGCAAAATATAGTCCTCAACCGATTCGAGACTGTCTAGCCCGAGCCTCAGGACCCAGACTCAGGTGGGCCCTTGGATCGTCAGGGCCGGTCCACCGATGTGGATTAAAATGCCTAAACATGCGTTTCCCCGCCCTTTGGGGCGTAAATGAGCCAACTAAATGACTCCATCGGTTCGAGAATGACCGATCAATCCGAGGCGCCTCGCAACAGCAACAACCACATAAGTCAAACTCGTCAGGGCGTGTAAAACCACTGACGCCACTTCTAACTAGAAAGAAACGCATGCCCTCCCTGAGGTCCTCTCCCGTTTTTGGTTCATACTGGGTGTGAAACACGCGAAGTAAACGTTACACAAAGCTACGCCACAAAGGCCTTGCTTTGATCGTCACCACAAGACTTTGCTTTTCAACAGAAGCCTCGATCAATTGCCACTTAGGCATGCCACACAGGCAATTCACTCCATGCGTTTGATATCCATCAATATATAACCCCTGAGCTCGTATGTCTCAGAGAAGGGCGTTAAGCAAGAGAATAAATTCTCCGCCGCCAAACAGATATATATTTAATAGAAATCAAACGCACAAACTAAAATCCAATGTCAGACACACAGTCCATTTACAAGTCCGTTCTGGGTCTGAACGAAACCGGAGGCACCTAGTACCCCGCATATCCATCGATCTCCAAGTACGTCTGAACGATCACCAACTGTTTCCATCTTCTTGGGTGTACAGCCCAATCAAGATCATCAGTAATCACCCAAACGACGTGAAGACTTCCGGTCTTCGACCACCGTCTTCATCTTCGACTAATCGTCGTATCAGTTATTCAGAATGGGATAAACCCGGTCTTTCCGAATAACTCGCGTATATTTTAAATAAGTGTTACACAAACACAACATACGCCTCATTCCAATTCATCAGTCACTAACCGTAAATTAATCAAGAGAATAATTCCCCAAATATTAACCCCGAAGGCCGAAACCAACATCAGATCAATATCCAGAAAACCATTCTGCTTAGCTAACCGACAGTTAGTTTCTAAATTTCACATTCATAGGGAAAGGTTCCCATTAATTTTATCCAAGATAAATTTCTTGAATTTATTCTTTAATCTATTTTTGAATATCAATTCAAAACTAGTCGGGATTAGCGAACCTTACCGAAGTAATCATTTGTTTTAATTTCCCAATCCCAACCTATTCATCCCATGAAGTAAAACTGGTAGTACTTCATATCTAACACCACGGTGTTATCGGTAAATTCAATTACCATTTCACGTTCAAATCTAATTAAAGATTTAACTATCGCCTGGAGCAAAACTGGTGATACTCCATTCTCGATCATTTCAATCTAATTAAAGATTCATTAAAACTCCACTTAGTTTTAATCTTCGACTGGGTTAAAGAATCAGTGTCATTTAAAACACGGTTCACGATAAACCCAAAATCACTTTCCATTAATTATCGGGTTAAAGAACAAGTGTTATTTAAAACACTATTCACGATAAACCCAAAAATCAATACCAATTCAATTCCAATTAAATATCATTTAATTGGTACACTTCATTAAATCTAAATAAAAAGATTTAATCTTTTCTCAACTGGGTTCAAGAACAGTGTTAATGAAGACACCATTCACGACAAACCCAAATCACATTTGATTTTCAATACAAGGCTCTGAATAGAAAATATCCCGACTTATATTCAATATCAAATTCTACGATTAACAAATGTCGTATTGGAAATAACGATATAAATATATATCTTTCAAATTTCCATAACAACATCTGTATAATCACGAATTCCAACATCGAAATATTCCGAAGACAATTTCGATTCAAATCCACTCCAATGCAACCATTGGAAATTCTGGTTATTTTCAAAACCATTTCAAATTCGATTTATTTATTTAAAAATAAATAGAATTTTAATTCTAGTTCAAAACTAGTTCATTTCGATAAAAATCTATTTTTATCTTTTCAAATATGGAGTTTTTCATCCCAATTCTTTCTAAATCATTTCTTATGATTTTACACAAATTATTACTATTTTTAATAATTTTATCAAGGCCCGTACAGTCGATTTCCACCAACGGCCATCGAACTGCACTTACAGCGACCTTTTTCAAATTTGATTTGGACATAATTCCAAATTCAACCGTTAGATTTCTAATTTCTAGTATTCGTTAGAAAGCTCTTTTCGATACGAACCCAACGGTTCCAGTTTTAGGAGAATCCGACGGTCGGATCTCCCGTAATGTCCGTTTGAAATAAATGGTCGAAATTTACGAACTGCCGCGGCGCGGCGCGTTCTATTCAGGCCATTATATTATATATATAATATATATAATATATATATCGTCGATTTCTATTTAAAACGAATTATATAAATAGTTTTAAAATTCGTTTCAAAAGCAATTTCAACTTCCATTTCAATCCGAATCAAAATTGAATTCTTCTTTGTAAATTCGTTTTAAAATTCATTTCTATTCAATTCAAATTTCAATTCAATTTGAATTCATTTCAATTCGCTTTCAATTCAATTTGAATTCGTTTTCAATTCAATTCATTTCGAAATCGTTTTTAATTCAATTCATTTCGAAATCGTTTTCAATTCAATTCATTTCGAAATCGTTTTCAATTCAATTCATTTCGAAATCGTTTTCAATTCAATTCATTTCAAAATGAATAAAATTGATATAAATATCGTTCACGTGAAAATGGCGTCAATCTAATCAACACGGCTTCATAAACTTCTATTTTCAAATATTCTATTTCAAATATTTCTTTTTCAAAATAGTTGTTATTATCAAAATATTTCGTTCAACACATGACTAATCTCAACGGATGAGTACTGTCAACACATGAACCTTTATTTTATAATATTCTTTATTTTTCAAATTGGAATGAGGCCCAATCAATTACCATATAAAGTTAATTATATGGATTTTCATACAACACATGTATAATAGCATTGAAAAATAATCAACCATCAACCAAAGTGCACTACACTGTATAAGCGTCAAATATAGGTATCTAACGCTTATAACAGCCTGTCAATCAATCGATCGACATATTTAATCAATCAGGATGAGTGAACTTCAAATTTCATCCCAATACCCGTGTGGGGTTTCAAACAATCAAACACAGATTTTTATTCGTGCAGTTGGGCGATGTGTAAAATTTATCGTCCCAATCCATGTCAGTCAAATCAGTGTACATAAACAAACCGTCTGGTTTGTAAATGAATATTTTATTTATTCACATTCACGTTAAAAATTATATTTTTAACGATAAAACATTTTATTTCAACATATGAATTTCTATTCAGTTCGTTTATTCAATAAAATGATATTTTTATTTTTCTAACTTATTTTAGAAAATTTCGGCGGCATAACGGCACGATACTAGAAACGGGACGAGGCCTAGCCTTATCCCCGGTCTAGTGAAGGCCCACGCCATTCACAAATCAATCAAATTCATTCAATTCACCAAACAATTCAATTCAAACCAAATCATCTAACTAATTTTTGCAATCAAACAAACAAGTCCATGGTCTGTGGACGATTGTGTCGGGTGCTACTAAGCACCGTCTGCATCCTAGTATATATATATAACTAGAAAAGAAATTGAAGAGTGATAAATTCTCACTGAAAGCTATCCAAACATCTTGACTCTTCTTTGATATAAATCTTCTTCGTTCTCGCCTTTTTGTTACCTTCGTTGCCCGCTTTCACTACCTATGTAAAAATCGAATTTTTACTTCGCTATTCAATATATAAAAATCATATTTTTATTTCGAAGTTCAATATATAAAAATCATATTTTTTTTTATGAAGATCATATTTTTCTCTAAACCTCGCTACTTCTATTTTCGAAGCATCGCTACTTATATTTTCAAAACAACGCTACTTATATTTTCAAAACAACGCAACTTCTATAATTGTAAAAATAGAATTTTTATCACCTCCTTTAAAATATGGTTCATACTTTTATTTCACTTCTCATATAATAAAAATCATATTTTTATTATACTACCTATATAAAAATTTTAGTTTTCTATTTTAAAAACATATATAAAAATTTCAGTTTTCTCTTTTAAAAACATATATAAAAATTTCAGTTTTCTATTTTAAAAACATATATAAAAATTTCAGTTTTCTATTTTAAAAACATATATAAAAATTTCAGTTTTCTCTTTTAAAAACATATATAAAAATTTCAGTTTTCTATTTTAAAAACATATATAAAAATTTCAGTTTTCTATTTTAAAAACATAAATAAAAATTTCAGTTTTCTCTTTACATATACAGAAAATAGATAAACAAATAAATAAATAAAATACTCACTTTTTTATTGTCCAAAACGGAACTTCGCCACTGGAGGGGGTTTCACGGGCGCGGCAGCGCCGTTGGCGGAGCGTGGAGGTGGGCTTCGGTCGTCAGGTGGCTCGACGAATGGGGGGGGGGGGGGGGCGGGGCGGCTGCAGTTGGGCCTCGACGAACTAGGGCTCGAGAATTGGGTTGGGGGTGCTGGATTCAGAGGGAGATGGGAGCAAGGGAGCATCGGAGGGGCTAGGGGAGGATCGATTCGCGGTGGGGTGGCCTGCGCTGGGGCGCGGCGGCGCCGAGGAGGCGGCGACGGCGTCAGCTCGATTGGGAGGCGCGGTTTTTTTTTTCAATCTGAAATAATGATTTGGGGGGGGGGGGAAGGATTAAAGGGGAGGAAGATATATATTTTTATTTTATTTTATATTATTTAATTTCTAAAAGTTGACTTTTACATACGACCTCTAAACGAGGCCCACTGCCTGTCGTCCATAGCGTTTCACCCCCATTCCGAACACAATGGGATATGTTTCGTAGGTTGATTCGATCGTTTGAATCAGTTTCCGTTGAATTTACATTTAAATCACTATATTGAATTTTAAACGTAGATTTCAAATTACCGGGGTCACATACTGTCTCTAAAAATTCCAGAAAAATATTTTCTAGCTTCGTATTGACGATACGGTCCTAACAAAACTAATTTCGTTGAATTCTGAGACCGTTTGAAAAATGGCCATTTTCCAGTTGATTAAAATCAACTAAAACTGGTCAAACGCGTTTTCTTTTGCCATGCTCACATACTGATTCGAAAAATTATGAAATTTGGAATCTAGCAATAATTTGACATCACGGACCCAACAAAACTGGTTTCGTCGAAATCCGAGGTCGTTTGCAAAATGTCTATTTTTAAGGGCCTGAATTCCATAGCGACTATTCAGAATTTTCAACTGGACATATCTTTTGATTCCCGCTATGAAATCTTTATTTTTCTGATTCGTTGGAAAGATATCATCAATTAGATCCTATTGTTTTTGGTTTCACTAAAATCCGGATTGTTTTGCACCCGGTACATTCAATTGAAGTTTGAAATCGAATTATCGAACTACCGCGCCATTTTCAATTCCTTTTATAATTATATATAATTATTTATATTCTAACGACGACGCGCATATACGTTCTAATTCTATTCAAGATAAATTTCTCGTCGATATTATTTAAAATAATTCATTTTAAATAATCAAAATTCGCTAAAATTGCCAAAATAAAAATTTTAAACTGGCCCAGATTTTCGGGTTGTTACACTATTTCTATTAATAGAAAAAGTCCTTGCACTCTATTCCGTCTTCGATTATCTTTATATAATCTGATTCGCACGCTACTGCCGATATGGAGTGGTTCTTCGGATAATAATCCAACCGGTCTCTCCATATTGACAACGATGGTCAAATCTTCGATAGTCTGTGATTTAACTATCGAATAAAAACAAGTGTTTAGATAGTCGATGATTTAACTATCGAATAAAACAAGTGTTCATCCAAACATCCAACAATCACTGAACCTTTAATTAATATTCCATTAATTAAATCTCTTTTCTATTTCTTTATCAATATTTGTTAATCAAATATTTCAATAACCATATTGCCCTTTTACGTTCTTTGGAAAACATTTCCAAATATCGCCTTCTTTTTATTTTCTAAACTTTATAAAATATATGTTATTTATAATTGGAAAATATTCCAATTACTTATCTCTTTTCCAATCTCGTTTATTTCTAAACTTAGAAAATAATCTATATTCTATTTCCAAGCTTACATTTCATTTGCGTTAAAACAGATGTTGTGTAAAACATCGTTACGACAACCCAAATACAGTATTTAACTAATTATTATTCCACATTAATCTTCGAGCCTGAATCTTGCTACTTATCGGTATATCATGAAATCAATCAAGTTGGGGTATAATTACCTCTCAGACCTTGACTGAATAACATTTAACGTCAAAACAGACAAGACTACTTACTCGAATAATCAATACCATACAACTGATTATTCACCTTTAAATACATATACACTTTCTCTTTCTATTCCTACGAGATTTTATTCTTATACTTCCCTTTTTATTATACTATTCTATTTCTAAGTTCGTTTTCTTATCGACTTCTATATAATTTGATATGTTGATTTCTAACTATCAAATTATCTTAAAAATATTCTATCTCCTTAAATTCCGGGAAAAATTCGCCATAACCTCCCTTGTACCGGGAGCATCGGGAAATTTCAAATAGCTTTCCCGGTCCTTCTCATCTCAAAAAGAAAAAAGAAAAAGCCAAGCGGCTTGCTGATACGGCGCATAAAATCTCATATATGAATTAAATACGTACCTTTTTGTCGGGCATTCTATTTATTTCACTTCTATACCTTATTCCATACCTGTCTCCTGTATATTTATGCCTGTCCAATCTATTTTAACTATACCAATCGTTTTAACTCAATTTGTTAATTATCTCTTTAGTCTATTTCTCTTTTAAATATTTGAATTCTATATTCAAACTCCAATTCGCTTCTATTATTCAATTTCTATATATCAAATTCTATTGTCTTCTATTATTCAATTTCTATATTATAAATCCCATTTGAATTCTCTTTATTCAAATTCTATATATCAAATTCTATTTCACTTTTCTTATTCAAATTCTATTGTCTTCTATTATTCAAACCCTATTTCAATTCCTTATATTCAAAGTCCATTTGAATTCTCGGCATTTTTTTTATAAACCACGTTTATAACTTCAATTCAAATCCCACCTTTCCATTTATAAACAACGTTTATAAATTCAATTCAAATCCCATATTTTCATTTATAAACAAAGTTTATAAATTCGATTCAAATCCTATCTTCCATTTATAAACAACGTTTTATAAATTCAATTCAAATCCCATATTTTCATTTATAAAAAAGTTTATAAATTCGATTCAAATCCTATCTTCCATTTATAAACAACGTTTATAAATTCAATTACTTGTTTTATATACCTTCAAAACAAGTTAATATTTTCTATAGTTTTATATTAAAATTCAAATTCTATTTATAAAAATAGAATTTCCTTTTTAAATATCAAATACCCTTTCCGATATTTTTATGAATCAATATTCAAGCCCCAGGGATATTTTAAACAGTCAATCAACCAATTTTCAATCATTTGATTTTTAACACATCATATATGAATATATATGATATCAAACAAACAACAGATAATATATATTTTTGAGGAATCCAGTTGGATTCCTCCAACCCGTTTTTCCTGCATCCACAGACGTTAGTCAACATAGTAATACCCATCCTGCTTCGAGGGAGGATATCGCGGTATGAAGGTCATCCACTAATCATAGCGTGGGGCGTATAGGGTAATCATCCGCTAATGAAACCGCGGGCATCCGCTAATGAGACTGCGGGAATCCAACCAATCAATCAACCCAATATATATATATATAATAGTCCTAAATAACTAATATATATTTTAAAACCATCAGACAACATTCAAACAAGCACAGACAATTATTTTTAATGATATAAAAATAATTTCTAAATAAGTGGTGAGTGAGGTTTACTCACATTGATTCATTTTCTGAATATCTGTTTAAATATGTATCGTCGCAGCTACGAAACTCAAGTTGAATCCGTCTTGTTCCTACGGTTATTTAATTTTACTTATTGATTAAACGTTTATTTATTTAAATGAAACTTAAATAAATTTTCTATGTAACTAAATTTATTAAAATGTATACCTTAATGCCATGTAGATTTTCGGATGAACGACGCAGCATCTCTTTGAATAGCTCCAACTGATATATACCATTGCGGCATTACATCGACCAACTCGTTGTCAATACCATTACAAACTATTCATGTACCATTTGCAGACCAGCATCTCCCCTTTCTGCCGAGCACCAACAATCCAACTCAGTAATCACTTCCCCCAAATGCCTACTACCTAGCTTCAACCACCACTAGCTCTCCCCAGACATCAGCAGTAAACCGCACTCCAACATTCCAGTACATCACTCAGTCCTTTACAGTGCGTCGCAACTCCTATCGCGTACCTCCTCGCGTCAAACCCCACTTCCCTAATTTCACTTCGGAACCCTTCAAACTCCAAGGATCGCGCATGCTTTACTTCCGACATCTCTGCAGTGAACCGTGTCATCGAACCCTAACTGATTTTGCCTATCTCGAAAGCCGTTCGCACCCCTGACGTCATCGATTTAAGAACAGTCGAAGCCCAAACTAAAATCGCACCATTCCCTTACATATTCAAAGTGGAAATCGGACCCTTTCTTTTTGCTTTTCTGAAGATTTCGATTTGAAGGCAGTGGCCATTTTTGTTTTGATTTCAAAGCTTTCGAATTGATTTTTACTGAAGTGAGCAAATGGAACTTGCGATCTTAAAAGAGAGGAGCGGATTTGGTTTTGCTTCAGAAGAAGAAGGAAATGGGAATTTAGAGAGGACGAACGCGATTTATATAGGAAAGGGGTGCGGTATCCTTTTGAACAGCAAGGCCATTGTTTTGTGGAGATACAGAGAAGGACGTGGTTTCTTTTGAACATGAGGGAAGGAGCGGTGAGAATTAAAGGGGAGGTGTCCCTTTATTTAACCTTAAATTTTATTTAATTTTTTTATTTAAATTAAACTGGTATCCTTTAATTAAAAATACACACTGATTCTGAATCCCTTTCTGAACCCAACAAATGACATTCCTAGGGTAAAACCACTATTCTGAACCCACTGGGACAGGTATCGAAGCTCAATTCGATCATCTGGAGAAGATATTAATTTAAATTGATTTAAATAAATTTTAAAACAAATAAATTCTTCGATAATCAATTAATATTATTATTTTAATTTAAACAGAATTATGTATTGATTATCTGAACTGATTTCAAATCAGTTTTCACTTCGAATTCAGTTATTCGCTGATTCCTTATTTTGATAATTTAATACATACGATATTAAATCGAAATCGATATTTAAATCGGTAACATAAATATAAAAATTCATTTATTTTATCAACTAAATATTTAAATCCATTCTAAATATTTAAAATTAGTTGGTCGAAATCCCGGGTCATTACAATCTTCCCTACTTAAAAAAATTTCGTCCTCGAAATTGCTAAGGTAGAAAAAGTGCTACAAACCCATTAACTTTTCAAAACTTATTTATGTTGATACTCAACATTTCAAACTTCCTTACGTACTCTCTTTCGAATAAATTCCTATTCGATAACTCCTCCTTTTGAATAACTATATTCGAAAATATCTCTTTCGAAAAACTAGATTCGAAAACCTTTCTTCGAATAAACTATATTTGATTTACTCTATTCAGTTTACTCTTATCAATTAACCCTATTTGATTAGCTTTTTCCACTTAACTCCTTCCGAATAAGCTATATTCGATAACTCCTTCGAATAACCAATATTCTATAACTCACTTCGATTAAACTAATCGATAACTCTTTTCGATTAAACTATAATCGATAACTCCTTTGATTTACTAATAATCGATAACTCCTTTGATTTACTAGTAATCGATAACTCCTTCGATTTACTAATAATCGACACTCCTTCCGAATAACCAAATTCGATAATTCCTTTTGAATAAACTATATTCGATAACTCCTTTAATTCTATTCGAATAACTAATATTCGATAACTCCTTCAACTTTATTCGAATAACTCGTATTTGATTTAACTCCATTCGCTTGACGCTAGATCGCAGCGATCACAATGGTTACGCCTGATTCCCTCAGGAAACATCCGACCGCTCTAGGCTATCTACAGCCCTGCGAATTACGCTAGCAGTCGTACGAAATGGCAACTTATCATGAGTAACTATGTTTGACTAACTCTATCTCAATAACTATATTTGATCAACTTTAATTGAATAACTAATATTCAATTAACTCTACGGATTAACCCTAACTGATTAACTCTAACTGGTTAATTCTTACTCTAATTGATTTATTCTAACACTAATCGACTTCTCCTATTCGAATAACTCCTATTGGATAACGTTTATTCATTTATAAAGATTTACTTTTAGTAACGGTTTTTCACTTTATAAATGTTCTCTTTAATAACGTTACTTCACTTATACAAGTGTTGTGTACCCCTTCTATTTAAAACTATCGGTGTTAAAAACCAATATCTCTTCTCTATATAAGTTCAGACTGACTTATATCTTCCATTTATCGAGTGATAAAAATTTAATTTAATTTATAATCTGTTATTTATAAATAAATCATTTCTATTTATCTGCTAAAAACATATTTCCATTTTCTATTCATCTTCTGAATATTCCTTGGATTAAATTCTACTTATTTAACAAATAAATATCTCATTTAAAACATTCTATTTATTTCCTATAAATAAATATTTCCATTGAATCTATCTGTAAATGTTTTACAAATATTCCCTTTTAAATTCTATTTGTAAATGTTTTTACAAATATTTCTCCTTCTATTTGTTTGCACATAACTTCCTTTGTATTTGTGTTACAAATATATTTCCTTTTATATTTGTTTTACAAATATATTTTCTTCTTAACTCTTTTGGGTTTTCCTTTATTCATTCCCAATTCATATTTCATTCACATTGATTTTACCCAATTTATTCATTTCGATCCATTTAACTTACTTAAGTTAATTTAATTTCAAATCATTCACATTCCCATTAACTAGTTGCTAATTAATCGTTTGGCCTATTTCACCCTTTTTATTTGAATATGACTTGTTCAAATATATGTCAACTAAATTATAAACTAATCTAATTATATTTTCAACTTGAGTTATATATTCGATTTCGAATATAAATTCTCAATCTCTTTCACTTATTCAAAAACCCAATTTCGATTCAAATTTCCTTTAACTAATTATTCTCGAATTTAGTTAATTCTATTTAACCATTTAAAATATGATTTTTATTTTAAAAATCATTTCACTTACTTCACTGGAGTTCATATTTATTTTATAACTCAAGTCTATATTTTCCTCATGGCCATTCGGGTTTTATTTACTTATATATATACAAACCATTGTGGTTTTAAACGGTTTCTGGCGCTGCACATTTTGAAATTTGATTTTGACCTATCTCAAAATCTATACGACGAAATCCTGATTTTTCTCTTTCATTAGAAAACTATTGTTCAACCGGTCCCGACGATTCTTGTTTCAAAGAATTCCGACTTCAATTGAGTTATGTATACTAAATTGAAGTTCGAATCGCCAATTTACGAACTGCCGCGCTACGACGAGCTCGTTTTAATTATATTTATAAATATAAACGTTTTAACTTTGTTTATAATAAATTCAATCTCCATTTTGATACATATATCAAATCCATTTTTCCATTTCAACATAATATTCCCGATCTATTTCACTACTATTTGAAATTCTATATATTTACAATATTCAAATTCCATTTGAATTTCTTTATTCCAACTCATTTGAATTTCCTTCTATTCAATTTCTATTTGAATTTCTTCTATTCAAATTCTAATTCAACTTCTTATCTTCAAATGCTATTTGAATTTCTTATCTTCAATATCTATTTGAATTTCTTATCTTCAATTTCTATTTGAATTTCTTATCTTCAATTCCTATTTGAATTTTTCTTTATTCAAACTCATTTGAATTCTTTTGAATTCAAATTCTATTTCACTTCTATTTGAATTATATATATATATATATATATATATATATATATATATATATTCAAATTCCTTTATTTTACTTCTATTTGAAATCTACATTCCAATTCCCATTTCAAAATTCCTTTTGAAGTTATGTAAATATATACATATATTTATATCTATCTCAAATTCAAAACATTTGAATTTTCAAACAGCTTGTTTCTTTCAAACAAATTTCCATCAAAACTTTTCTAAGGCAGCAATTCATCACTTAGAAACTCGGAAATGAACACTGGTGATGTTGCGACCATCATCAGAATTATTTCCCAGCTACTGGATGAGTTCAGTGCTATATTTTTTTCAAAATTCATTTAGAAAAATATTTTCCAAACTCCTAGGATTTTAAATTCTTAATTCTGGTTGGAATTCAATTTTAATTTATCTCATTTGTATTTGATTTCATATACAAATTCCATTGGTTATATATAACTATTTCAGTTTTATAATCTAATTTGATTATAATCCTAACAATCAACTTAACCATTTAAAAACAATATCGTGTTCAATCTTCTGTTCCAGTGTTTATAAACTCCTATCGACATCGTGGCGTCCCACGATTCGACCAAAATTTATAATCCACTCAACAGACTAGTCAACACAATATAAAACAGTTTTTATATCAAATAAAAAATACGCTCTCTCGTATATATATATACACTCAACTCATTCTAGGATGCTACTGATCCTTTCTCTAATGAGCACATTCCAACAAGCCTAGGTATTCGCTCAACCTAAGCTCTGATACCAACTGTAACGACCCAAAAATCCGGTAGAATTTGAGCTGACCAAAAACACAAGTCCAACCCCAAATAACACAGAAATTCGAACCATTAATAGAAAGAAGTTAGAGGGTGAGGAAAGATAAGATAGAAACTTAGAATAGAAGAAGAAGAAGAAGAACACAACATCAGAGTAACACGAATCTCACAACGGAACGAATAACATATAATACATATAACATAACTTGAAATATACATCTGTACTTGAATATACATCAATATCAATGTACATCACTTACAACACAACGGAACCACTATAACTAGATAACGCTGAAGCCTCCTGCTCCAAGCTCCTTTAGATATATCTGAAAAATCCTGAACTACTTGACTGCCCGTACAAATTTAGGCACCCAAGAGTTTAGGTAGAACAAAACAAAATAAACTCCGGGTCAGTCATGGGACTGGTATGAGTAAACAGTTTAAAAACAGTTTCAGAAAACTAAATGATATCTCATAAGACCGCGCCGTATAACACGGAACGGGTTTTTCCCTTATGAGAATCCAAACACTTGATTTATCTTTATATCTAAACTCTTTTGATATTATAATAATGTCTAAATCAAGTAGATAACAATCTAGTGGAACGCTTGCATCTCACGTTCCACATATATAATATACAATCAAAACCGCAAGCACGTATTGGGTAATGGATTTCCAACTATGACAAGGTATGGAACCACCTTCCGCTGGTATATCTCTAGAGGAGAATACACTGAGTTCAACAAGAACCTCTTGCAACTCAGCCACACATGACCGACCACTCATTTCGCTTGAGTGTATCGAATGTATATCACCAACGGTTGGGATCAGCAACCGTTTCCCGAATGGGACAGCATCGACAATAGATTTTTAGAAGTAAATGAAACTCTGGATCAGGTGATTATACACCCTAATAGGTGCGACCTACATAGCCATGCTGCTTGCCCGATTTCTGTCATTTACCGGATGTTGAGGCTAGAAGCTACGCTTTATCATCACACCAGATTCACTTCGAATGTCACATCGTCAGATCCATCGAAAATCACTAATTGACGTCTACAACAGTACATTACGTGTCAGCTAAAACAAGTTTCCTCCTCCGCTTCCACTCTTGGTACAGTTGAAGAAATCAATGTACGTGACCTTTCTGGAAATACTCTGTCAGACATTCATCCATACAAGTCACCCAGGAACAGGATGAACTGAAGGCACTATTTCTATTAATAGAAAAAGTCCTTGCACTCTACTCCGTCTTCGATTATCTTTATATAATCTGATTCGCACGCTACTGCCGATATGGAGTGGTTCTTCGGATAATAATCCAACCGGTCTCTCCATATTGACAACGATGGTCAAAACTTCGATAGTTTGTGATTTAACTATCGAATAAAAACAAGTGTTTCGATAGTCGATGATTTAACTATCGAATAAAACAAGTGTTCATCCAAACATCCAACAATCACTGAACCTTTAATTAATATTCCATTAATTAAATCTCTTTTCTATTTCTTTATCAATATTTGTTAATCAAATATTTCAATAACCATATTGCCCTTTTACGTTCTTTGGAAAACATTTCCATATATCGCCTTCTTTTTATTTTCTAAACTTTAGAAAATATATGTTATTTATAATTGGAAAATATTCCAATTACTTATCTCTTTTCCAATCTCGTTTATTTCTATACTTAGAAAATAATCTATATTCTATTTCCAAGCTTACATTTCATTTGGGTTAAAACAGATGTTGTGTAAAACATCGTTACGACAACCCAAATACAGTATTTAACTAATTCTTATTCCACATTGATCTTTGAGCCTGAATCTTGCTACTTATCGGTATATCATGAAATCAATCAAGTTGGGGTATAATTACCTCTCAGACCTTGACTGAATAACATTTAACGTCAAAACAGACAAGACTACTTACTCGAATAATCAATACCATACAACTGATTATTCACCTTTAAACACATATACACTTTCTCTTTCTATTCCTACGAGATTTTATTCTTATACTTCCCTTTTTATTATACTATTCTATTTCTAAGTTCGTTTTCTTATCGACTTCTATATAATTTGGTATGTTGATTTCTAACTATCAAATTATCTTAAAAATATTCTATCTCCTTAAATTCCCAGAAAAATTCGCCATAACCTCCCTTGTACCGGGAGCATCGGGAAATTTCAAATAGCTTTCCCGGTCCTTCTCATCTCAAAAAGAAAAAAGAAAAAGCCAAGCGGCTTGCCGATACGGCGCATAAAATCTCATATATGAATTAAATACGTACCTTTTTGTCGGGCATTCTATTTATTTCACTTCTATACTTGATTCCATACCTGTCTCCTGTATATTTATGCATGTCCAATCTATTTAACTATACCAATCGTTTTAACTCAATTTGTTAATTATCTCTTTAGTCTATTTCTCTTTTAAATATTTGAAATCTATATTCAAACTCCAATTCGCTTCTATTATTCAATTTCTATATATCAAATTCTATTGTCTTCTATTATTCAATTTATATATTATAAATCCCATTTGCATTCTCTTTATTCAAATTCTATATATCAAATTCTATTTCACTTTTCTTATTCAAATTCTATTGTCTTCTATTATTCAAACCCTATTTCAATTCCTTATATTCAAAGTCCATTTGAATTCTCGGCATTTTTTTTATAAACAACGTTTATAACTTCAATTCAAATCCCACCTTTCCATTTATAAACAACGTTTATAAATTCAATTCAAATCCCATATTTTCATTTATAAACAAAGTTTATAAATTCGATTCAAATCCTATCTTCCATTTATAAACAACGTTTTATAAATTCAATTCAAATCCCATATTTTCATTTATAAACAAAGTTTATAAATTCGATTCAAATCCTATCTTCCATTTATAAACAACGTTTATAAATTCAATTACTTGTTTTATATACCTTCAAAACAAGTTAATATTTTCTATAGTTTTATATTAAAATTCAAATTCAATTTATAAAAATAGAATTTCCTTTTTAAATATCAAATACCCTTTCCGATATTTTTATGAATCAATATTCAAGCCCCAGGGATATTTTAAACAGTCAATCAACCAATTTTCAATCATTTGATTTTTAACACATCATATATGAATATATATGATATCAAACAAACAACAGATAATATATATTTTTGAGGAATCCAGTTGGATTCCTCCAACCTGTTTTTCCTGCATCCACAGACGTTAGTCAACATAGTAATACCCATCCTGCTTCGAGGCAGGATATCGTGGTATGAAGGTCATCCACTAATCATAGCATGGGGCGTATAGGGTAATCATCCGCTAATGAAACCGCGGGCATCCGCTAATGAGACTGCGGGAATCCAACCAATCAATCAACCCAATATATATATATAATAGTCCTAAATAACTAATATATATTTTAAAACCATCAGACAACATTCAAACAAGCACAGACAATTATTTTTAATGATATAAAAATAATTTCTAAATAAGTGGTGAGTGAGGTTTACTCACATTGATTCATTTTCTGAATATCTGTTTAAATCTGTATCGTCGCAGCTACGAAACTCAAGTTGAATCCGTCTTGTTCCTACGGTTATTTAAATTTACTTATTGATTAAACGTTTATTTATTTAAATGAAACTTAAATAAATTTTCTATGTAACTAAATTTATTAAAATGTATACCTTAATGCCATGTAGATTTTCGGATGAACGACGCAGCATCTCTTTGAATAGCTCCAACTGATATATACCATTGCGGCATTACATCGACCAACTCGTTGTCAATACCATTACAAACTATTCATGTACCATTTGCAGACCAGCATCTCCCCTTTCTGCCGAGCACCAACAATCCAACTCAGTAATCACTTCCCCCAAATGCCTACTACCTAGCTTCAACCACCACTAGCACTCCCTAGACATCAGCAGTAAACCGCACTCCAACATTCCAGTACATCACTCAGTCCTTTACAGTGCGTCGCAACTCCTATCGCATACCTCCTCGCGTCAAACCCCACTTCCCTAATTTCACTTCGGAACCCTTCAAACTCCAAGGATCGCGCATGCTTTACTTCCGACATCTCTGCAGTGAACCGTGTCTTCGAACCCTAACTGATTTTGCCTATCTCAAAAGTCATTCGCACCTCTGACGTCATCGATTTAAGAACAGTCGAAGCCCAAACTAAAATCGCACCATTCCCTTACTGATTCAAAGTGGAAATCGCACCCTTTCTTTTTGCTTTTCTGAAGATTTCGATTTGAAGGCAGTGGCCATTTTTGTTTTGATTTCAAAGCTTTCGAATTGATTTTTACTGAAGTGAGCAAATGGAACTTGCGATCTTAAAAGAGAGGAGCGGATTTGGTTTTGCTTCAGAAGAAGAAGGAAATGGGAATTTAGAGAGGACGAATGCGATTTATATAGGAAAGGGGTGCGGTATCCTTTTGAACAGCAAGGCCATTGTTTTGTGGAGATACAGAGAAGGACGTGGTTTCTTTTGAACAGGAGGGAAGGAGCGGTGAGAATTAAAGGGGAGGTGTCCCTTTATTTAACCTTAAATTTTATTTAATTTTTTTATTTAAATTAAACTGGTATCCTTTAATTAAAAATACACACTGATTCTGAATCCCTTTCTGAACCCAACAAATGACATTCCTAGGGTAAAACCACTATTCTGAACCCACTGGGACAGGTATCGAAGCTCAATTCGATCATCTGGAGAAGATATTAATTTAAATTGATTTAAATAAATTTTAAAACAAATAAATTCTTCGATAATGAATTAATATTATTATTTTAATTTAAACAGAATTATGTATTGATTATCTGAACTGATTTCAAATCAGTTTTCACTTCGAATTCAGTTATTGGCTGATTCCTTATTTTGATAATTTAATATATACGATATTAAATCGAAATCGATATTTAAATCGGTAACATAAATATAAAAATTCATTTATTTTATCAACTAAATATTTAAATCCATTCTAAATATTTAAAATTAGTTGGTCGAAATCCTGGATCATTACAAAAGCTCTCTAAGTTCTAAAAAAGCTATCTACTTTCATACTTGAGACCTTTAAACTTCCATATTCCTTCACGCACTTCACGATTATCATCAAGGAAAGGCTATAGGAAGGGTGTACTTAATAATTAATAATTTGTGTTATCAAGAACACAAAGGAGTCAACAATTATTCTGTATTAATGAAAACTTCTTCAGTGGTTGAGGCAAGAAATCCCGTTCAGTGGTTCGGGTAATTGTGAACCTATTCCTCCGGGTGAAGTGAGGGTTTTAGTGTCAGTGAAAAACCAAAAGTGAGTCTGGGACTGGGCGTAGGACAGTGGTCTGAACCAGTATAAATCGACTGTGTGATTTACTACTTTCTACTCTGCTATATAGCTGTTATATCCTATTCTCCATACTACACGATCTTATAACACTGCATGACCTCTTACAATAAATAATATATGCATATTGACAGGGGGAGTCACATATACTTTTTTTCAAAAGGTCTCCAAATTTGATGAAACTAATTTTGTTAGTATTGTATCGTTAAAACGTAGCTAGATTTTAAATTTGATAATTTTTGGAGTCAGTATGTGGCCCCGGTAAATTAAAATGTACGTTGAAATTCAATATGTAATGTTATATTAATTTACATTTTAATTTTGATAAAAAACCGATCAAAACAATTGAATTGGATTGTGAAACATATCCCATTGTGTCGGGAATGGGGGTATTTGGTTGGGGGCGACAGTCACTGGGGTTCATTTGGAGCATTAAACGAGTTATATTAGAACTAAATAATATTATAAAATAAAAGAGAAGGGTATAAATATAAAATGCCCTAAAACCTAGTTCTCACAACAGGCAGCGTCGCCGTTTCCTTCTTTAATGGTTAATATTATCGATTTTTCCTCTCTTAATTATTCTCAAACCAGATTGAATTAAATAAAGGTTTCTAAATGAAAATCAAAGTGCATTTCGATCCCTTTAAGGTCATGCGGTTAAGATGAGGATTATGTTGAAAATTGTGGGATTTCTGAGCTTGAAGTCAGAATTTTCGAACAGGTTTTGAGGCATCAAGAGGGAAGTGAGTTGGACGGCGGAGTTGACGGAGGATGGAGGATAATAAATTCACATCTCCCTTGGAATTGATTATATGTCAACCGATTGATTTACAGGCTATTATAGGCGTTATTTAATTATTTAATTCCTATACAGTTGTAAATTGCACATTGGATGTGAATGGAAAGTTTTATAGTTGTTTATCACTATTTTTTAATACATGCGATATGTGGAATCCATATAAATAAAATAATATGATAATTGATTAAGTATGATTCCAATTCAGAATTAATGAATATTTTAAAATAATATCCAGTGAAGATTCAAAATAGGATTTTGATGTCCGACTTTGGATGGACAAGAAAATATTGAAATATGTGTAGGCGAGTTAAGTAGATATACGCCATTTTAACTTGAACGGAATTTTCTATCAATTTTATTCATTTTATAATGAATATCGAAAAGATTTGATTTCAAAATCTGATATTTTGAAAATATTATCATTTTAATATTATAACGATATGGATTATTCAATTTTGATTTAAAATTGAAACGAAGGTTGGAATTGTTTTTAAAATGAATTTATAAACGATTTATAAATTATGTTTTAAAAGGAAATCAACAAAATATATTTTATATATTTAATTGGCCTAAATAGAACGTATTGTATAGTGGCAGTCTGCGAATTTCGACCATTGACTTTGAATGGACGTAACGGGAGATCCGACCGTCAGATTCTCATAAAACTGGAACTGTTGGGTTATCGAAAAGAGCTTTCGTATAATGATAAGATATTTAAAATCTAATGGTTAGATTTTAAGATATGTCTAGATCAGTTTTGGAAAAGGTCGCTATGGATGTAGTTCGGTGGACGATATTGGAAACCAAATGTAAGGGCCTTTATAATATTATTAAAAATATGAATAATTTTTGTTAAATCATAATAAATGATTTGAAAAGATTTTTGGAAGAAATATTCAAAGTTTTTAAAGATAAAAGATATTTTTATCTGAATAAGTTGTTCATCGACTTGAGTAAAGAACTGAAAAGAATTGAAATGGTTTTAATATAACCGTAATTTTTCCAACGTATGAATTGGTATGGATTTGAATGGAAACAATCTTTGGAATATTTCGATATTGGATTCCATGATTATACGGATATTGTTGAGGAATTTGGAAGATATAGATATCGTTATTCCCAATACGATATCTATTGGTTTCAGAAACTGATATTGAATATAAATCGATGTGATTTCTATTCGAAGCCTTGTATTTAATATTAAAAATGGCGTGAATGGTGTCTTTAATCACACTGTTCTTCAAACCAGTTGAAATAGAATAAATCTTTTAATTAACATTTGGAGAAATTTACCAATTAATTAATTTAATTGGAATTGAAATGAAAGTTGATTTTGGGTTTATCGTGAACAATGTTTTAAATAACATT
This sequence comes from Allium sativum, assembly GCA_030737875.1. Classification (NCBI taxonomy): domain Eukaryota; kingdom Viridiplantae; phylum Streptophyta; class Magnoliopsida; order Asparagales; family Amaryllidaceae; genus Allium; species Allium sativum. The sequence goes on from CM060920.1 coordinate 57,327,909, forward strand.
TGTTCCTCAACCCAGTTAACAAGTGATGTTATGATTTGGAATTTATAATCTTTTAATTAATTGATAGAATTTTCCAAAGTAAAGTTTTCCAATTTAATATATTAGATTGGAAATGAATGGAATTCAAATTAATAATCGAGATGAACTTATGTAAAAGAAGACCGTTACTATTTATGGAATTTAAAAGGCCTTGCCGCTATTCCACTTATAGTACAGCTTAATACGAAAATTTATATCGATTATATACTGTTATGATTTCTGTGAAGATTCCATTTTGTTGGAAGATGATTTTGTGTTTATCGTGAACTTTTTTTAAATGACATTGGTTCTTTAACCCAGTTAAAGGCAGGATTAATTTAAAGTTGAATAATCATTAAGTAATGATTTTCGAAGATTAAAACTATTTAGAGTTTTAATGGGTCTTTAATAAAATTAGAATGTGAATGAGGTAAGTAAATTTACCAAATTCAAGAAAGATCAAGAATTGTGTTCCACCAGTTTTACTCCGTGCGATAATTAAATCTTTAATTAGATTTGAAACATGAAAAGGAAATTAATTCTTCCGATAACACAGTGGGTGTTAGATATGGAGTAGTACCAGTTTTGCCCCATGGGATGAATGGGTTAGGACTGGAAAAATAAAATAAATGATTACTTCAGTAAGGCTCGATAGTCCCAAGTAGTTTAATAAACCTTAATTTGGTTTAAATTGTGAAAAGAATATTTGAATAAAAGAATATTCTGGATTGGAATAAGGCGTATGATGTTGTAGCGACCCGAACTTCCCGGCCGGCCTAAACCGAACAAGAAAGCAGATTGCTTTGAGAACAAGGCTAATCAGAACACAAACAAAAGAATATTTCTTTGCAATTATAACAATTTACATTAGAGTACAAGAATATAACAGAGTATGAACAAATATTACACTTTGAAAAATATCAGAAATTTGAAATTACAATGCATCAGAAAAATAATACACAACACAACTGAAAGAAATACACAGATACGTAGTGTCTCGAATATAGCTCCAGCTGTATACTAGGATCCTGTGAATATATTACCTGCAAAACCCAAAATTACTAGTTGCCTATGTGGAAAATAGGGGCACCCAGAGTTTATGTTATAACAATAAACTCCAGGTCAGTCATGTGACTAGTGTGAGAACTAAAACAGTTATTTAAAATTTTACTTTAAAAATAAAGTAAATCAGGGGACCGCTCTGTATAACACGGAACGTGTTTACCCCAAAGAATACCACCGTATAAAAATAAACAGCGCTATGCTTTTTGGAAAAATGAAGCTATTATAAGACTCACAATGCAACGCAAGCCGGAGGATAGAGTTTTTCCTTGTAATAGCCAAACATGCGTGATACGTTTAAAACAAATCATTTTGATATTACTATAAGTGTATAGTATCAAAATCGCTTCAAATATAAATCTATCAATCATAGACGACATAGTGCTCCATCCCACTATGTCGCTATAGTTTGATTTACAATTAAAACCAAAATCTCGTATTGGAAATTAGATTCCATCTATGAACCAAGGCAAGGAATCGTCCTTACCGAATTCGAGATGCTCTAGCCCGCGCCTCAGGATCCAAACGCAACTAACCTTGGAACTTCAGGGCCGGTCCACACTAAGTGGATTAATAGTCCCTGAACAATAAGTTTCCGCGCCCTATGAAGCGTAAGTCTGTTCAATATGTCAACCATGTCATCCATCGGCGCCGTAGTGACCAATATATCCGAGGTACCTCGCTATCCATCAACTAATAATATGCAACATCCACATGAGTAAAATGTCTGGGCTCCTTACCATGATAACACTCCTAGCTAGAAGGAAACGCATACCCTCCCTGCAGTCCTCTCCTATTTCTGGTTCATACCAGGGTGTGGGGCTCTTGAGTTAACGTTATACACAAAGCTATACTATTTAAAGTCGTGCATTGATCATCAACCTCAAGGCCCTGCTTTTAAACAAAATCCTGGATCATTTGCATCTTAGCATGCCACATTGGCAACTCACGCCATGCAACTGATGTCTATCGATATATAACCTCTATGCTCGTACATCTCATAGAAGGGTGTTAAGAAAGAGAATAAGTTCTCTGCCGCCAAACTGATATATATTTAATAGAGATCAATCAAAAAGAATAAAATCCAATGTCATACACACATCCATTTACTAGCTTGTTCTGGGTCTGAACGAAACTAGAGGCACCTTATTTCTCGTCCCATATGTCCATTACAAGAGAGAGGCCCTCACATATTCGGTTGATCTCTAAGTATGTCTGAACGATCACCACTTATTACCTTGTCTTGGGTGTACAGCCAAATCAAGACATCAGTAATCATCTAAACGATGTGAAGACCACCGGTCTTCAATCACCGTCTTCATCGTCGACTTATCGTCGTATTAATTATTCGGAATGGGATCAACCCGGTCTTTCCAAATAACTCGCATATCTTATTAACAAGTGCTATGAAAACACAACATACGCCTCATTCCAATCCAGAATATTCTTTTATTCAAATATTCTTTTCACAATTTAAACCAAATTAAGGTTTTCCAAACTAGTCGGAATTAGCGAACATTACCGAAGTAATCATTTAATTTATTTCCCAATCCCAACCTATTTATCCCATGGAGCAAAACTGGTAATACTCCATATCTAACACCCCGGTGTTATCGGTAATTTTAATTACCATTTCACATTCAAGTCCAATTAAAGATTTAACTATCGCTTGGAGCAAAACTATTGTTACTCTGTTCTCGATCATTTCACAAATTTGATAATTTAAATTATCACTTTCACATTTCAATCTAATTAAAGATTCATTAAAACTTCACATAGTTTTATTCTTCCCAAAAATCAATATTAATTTTTATTTAACTTTGGGAAATCATACATGCCACATCGACAATCTACAACGTACTATTGATTTATGCCGATATGTATCCTCTAAGCTCATACGTCTTAGAGATGTGTGTTAAGCAAGAGAATAAATTCTCCACCACCAAACAGATACATATTTAGCAGAGATAAACCATATAGTTCGAAATACAATGTTAGACATGTAATTCTGTCTTTTACTAGGTTAAAGAACTAATGTCATTTAAAACAAAGTTCACGATGAACCCAAAATCACATTCCATTTATTATGGAATCTTCCCGGGAAACAGATATATATATAATCGGTATAAATTTCCGTATCCGACTAATAATATAAATGGAATAACAACTGTAACGAACCGAACTTCCCTGGTCTCCGAAGAGAAGAGAAAGAACGGATTGTCTGAGAACAAGACAAATCAGGACACAAACAAAAGGACATTTCTTGCTTATTACAACAATTTTCATCAGAATACAAGAATATACAGTGTATGAACAAACAATATACATTTGGTAAATATCAGAGACTTGCAAATTTACAATGCAGTGGAAAATAATAAAAAACATAACTGAAAGAGATACACAGATACAGAGCTTTCCGAATATCATTCCAGTTGTAAATCAGGATCCTGTGAATATAAATCTGCAAAACTAAAATTACTAGCTGTCCATGTGGAAAATAGGAGCACCCATACTTTAGGTTAAAACAATAAAATTCAGATCAGTCATGTGACTGGCATGAGAACTAAAACAGTTATTTAAAACTTTACTTTAAAAATAAGGTAAATCAAGGGTCCACACCGTATAACATGGAACAAGTTTCCTCCCAAGAATACCAGTGCATAGAATAAACAAAGCAATTCTTTTTAAAAAAATGAAGCTATTATAAGACCCAGGTCGCATCACACAATGCAACGCAAGCCGGAGGATAGGGTTTTACCTTGTAATAGCCAAATAATACTTGACACATTTGAAACAAATCATTTTAATACTATTGTAGTGTAAAGTGTATAAAACAACTTCAAATATAAATGTATCAATCATAGGCGGCATGGGTACCATCTATCATGTCGCCAATACTAGGCTCTATAATCAAAACTGAAATGTCACATATTGGAAATTGGATTTCCGTCATGAGTCGAGGCAAGGTACGTACTCCTTGCTGACTTTGAGATACTCTAGCAAATGCCTCAGGACCTCCTGTAGTAGACCTTAGGATCCTCTAAGGCTGGTCCATACTTACGTTAGTGGATTGGCAATTCCTGAACACAAGTTTCCCGGTCCTATAGAACCTATATCCATTGGCTCCTGCAGTAGCCGACATATCTGAGGCGCCTCACAATCCAACAACCACATAGGTCAAAATATAACAATGCCAGGGGGTGTAAACCCTTGACAAAACCCATAGCTAAAAAAAATGTCATGTTCTTCTTGGGTCCCTTATCACATTTTTGACTCGTATCGAGGTGTGAGGCGCGCGAATTAACGCTATACACAAAACTATGCTGTATTAAAGCCATTCTTTGATCATCAACCACAAGACTCTTCTTTTCAATAGAAGACTTGATCATTTGCATCTCCGCATGCCACACAGGCAATTCACTCCATGCGACTCATGTCTATTAATATATAACCTCTGAGCTCGTACGCCTCAGAGAAGGCCGTTAAGCGAGAGAATAAATTATCCACCGCTAAACAGATATATATATTTAATTGAGATCAATCAACACATAATAAAATCAAATGTCAGACACACATCCATTTCCAAGTTCGTTCTGGATCTGGACGAAAACTGAGGCACCTTATTCCTCGTCCGGTATGTCCAATACAGGAGAGAGGTCCTCGCATATCCGGTCCATCTCCAAGTATGTCTGCACGATCACCACTAATTACCTCGTCTTGGGTGTATTACCCAATCAAGACATCAGTAATCATAAACAATGTGAAGTCCTCCGGTCTTCGACCACCGTCTTCATCGTCGACTTATCGTCGAATCAGTTATTCAGAATGGGTATAAACCCGGCCTTCCCGAATAATTCACGTATATAATAAACAAGTGTTATAAAACACAACATATGCCTAATTCTAATTCTGAATATTCTTTTATTTAAATAGTCATATCCTTTGGGATAGGTTCCCATTAATTTTACCAAAGATGATTTCTTTAAATTTATTCTTTAATGTTCCTTTGTTTTATCAATTCAAACAATATTAAGGTTTTCCAAACTAGTCGGAATTAGTGAACCTTACCGAAGTAATCATTTATTTAATTTCCCAATCCCAACCTATTCATCCCATGAAGAAAATTGGTATTACTCTATAGCTAACACCATGGTGTTATCGGTAAAATTAATTACCATTTCCCATTCAAATCTAATTAAAGATTTACCTATCGCTTGGAGCAAAACTGGTGATACTCCACTCTTGATCATTTCCCAAATTTGATAATTTAAATCATCAATTCACATTTCAATCTAATTAAAGATTCATTAAATCCCCACTTAGTTTTAATCTTCCCAAAAATCAATATTAATGATTATTTAACTTTGGAAACACAAACATGCCGCATCGACAATCTACACCGTACTATTGATTTTTGCCTATATATAACCTCTGAGCTCGTACGTATCAGAGAAGGGTGTTAAGAAAAAGAATAAATTCTCCGCCACCAAACAAATATATATTTAGCAGAGATCAAACATACAGTTCGAAATAAAATGACAGACATGTAATCCTGTTTTTAATTGGGTTAAAGAACTAATGTTATTTAAAACGCAATTCATGATAAACCCAAATCACATTCCATTAATGGAATCTTCTTGGAAAACAAATCAATATATAATCGATATCAATTTCCGTATCTGACTAATAATATAAATAGAACAACGGTAAAGCCTTTTAAATTCCATTCCTCCGCAGAATTTCATTTCGATTGTTATCCAGTGAATTCCATTCAATTCCAATTTAATATATTAAATTGAAAAACTTTACCCTAGAAAATTCCTGTTAAATCTTAATAAAAAGATTTAAAAATTCCAAATCACATTTCATTGTAAATCGGGTTAAAGAACGAATGTCGTTAAAACACAGTTCACAATAATCCCAATTCACATTCCTTTTATAATCGGGTTAACGAGTAAGTGTTATTTAAAACACCGTTCACAATAAACCCAAAATCAATTCCACTTCAATTCCAATAAATATTAATTACTTGGTATACTTCATTAAATCTAAATAAAAAGATTTAATCTTTTCTCAACTAGGTTTAAGAATAGTGTTAATGAAGACACCATTCACGACAAACCCAAATCCCATTTGATATTAAATACAAGGCTCTGAATAGAGAATATATTGGCTTATATTCAATATCAAATTCTGAAATCAACAAATATCGTATTGGAATAACGATATATATATCTTCCAAATTCCTCCACAATATCCATATAATCATGGAATCCAATATCGAAATATTATGAAGATAATTTCAATTCAAATCCATTCCAATTAATATATTGGAAACTCCAGTTATTTTTAAACCTTTTCAAATCCAATTTAATTATTTAAAAATATTGGATTAGAATTCCAGTTCATAACTAGCCGATAAAAATATATTTTTATCTTTTCAAATATGGAATTTTTTCATCCTAACTCTATCCAAATCATTTATTACAATTTTACACAAATTATTGATATTTTTAGTAACTTTATTAAGGCCCTCACAGTCGATTTCCATAAATGGTCATCGAACTGCACTTACAACGACCTTTTCCAAATAAGATTTGAACATAATTCCAAATCCAACTGTTAGATTTCAAATATCTAATTTTCGTTAGAAGCTCTTTTCGATATGAAACCAAGGTTGCGGTTTTAGGAGAATCCGACGGTAGGATCTCCTGTAATGTCCGTTCGGAGACAATGGTCGAAATTCGTAAACTGCCACGGCACTGCGCATTCTATTCAAGCCATTATATATATAATATATATATTATATATATTTCGTAGATTTCCATTTAAAACGTATTTTATATATCGTTTTAAATTCATTTACAAAACGATTTCGACTTCATATTCAATTTTAAATCAAAATTGAATATTCCATATCATTGATATATAAATGATAATATTTTCAAAACATTAGATTTTGAAATCACTTCCTTTTCGTATTCATTATAAAATGTTTAAAATTGATATAAATATCGTTCACGTCAAAATGACGTTAATTTAATCAACACAGCATTATATATTTAAATATTTTTGCATCCATCCCAAACCGGACATCAAAGTCAGATTTTGGTCCATTACTGAATATTATTTCAAAATATTCGTTATTTTAAAATATTCATTCTTTTTGAACTTGAATTAGACACAGTCAATTACTATATAATGTGATTATATGGATTTCATACAACACATGTGCACAACAATAATCAAACACAATCAACCATCATCCAGAGTCCATTCTACACTACATAAGCATTAAATACAAATATTCAATGCTTACACAGCTTGTCAACCAAACGATTGACATACAACTAAATATTGTGATTAGTGTATGTCTAATATGATCCCAATACCCGTGTGGGGTTTCTATCAACAAATAATGAATTTTATTTGTACAGCTGGGTGATATGTAAAATTTATTGTCCCAATCAATGTTTGTCAAATGTGTGTACAAATACAAATCGTCCGATATGTAAATGAATTTTTATTTTATTCATATACCCGCTAAAAATTATATTTTTAACTACAAAATATTTTATTCCATTCCACATCACACAATCAAATTTCATAACACAATAAATCAAACAAACAAGTCGTCCATGGTCTATGGACGATGGGTTACGGGTGCTGCTAAGCACCGTCTGCATCCTAGTATATATTTTAACTAGAGAATATGAAACACCCCACCTCCGTTAGGGTCACTCTCAAAGGGAATGCCCTAATTTTGGTGGAGGTTTATAAGTATAAGTCACAGATACACAAGACAGATATAAATACACATATTTTTGAACAGCGGAAAACAACAGTAATTTTTATTTCAACGAAATATGTGTTACACAAACCATGTCATAATTGTCTTACAATACTTCCAAAAACTATTACATTCTCATAACTGTCTTGATTTCATAACTTAAAGAAGCATAAAAACAAAAGTAAACTGCATAAGTCCCCATAGTTGCAATCCAAAGCCATAGTCCAAAATGAAAGAGATCCAAGCAATACATTCTTTCTCTTCAAGCTGGATGTGAAAACTGGTCAAGCTGCGATATTCCCTCCCTGTGGACCTGGGGGGGGGGGTAAATGATAGAAAAGAAGACGAAAGAAAAGTAGAGTCAGACATAAATCCTGAGTAAGTCTAGGACTATTCAGTCTATGAATAAAGAATTGGGCATGATAAGTATAAACTGGAAATGGGAAACCACCATAAACTAAGTTAAGTTGTCTAGAGTCGAATATACTTATCGTACCCTATATTAATCTATGCATCCACATAAACCAGTTCCCAACAGGCGCCCCATAATCAGGGTGAAGTGATCCGTTTCTAATGATCGGCTCCTACTCGCATAGTTACATGTGTCTTACGGCCCCCGATGTTGTAGTTACCTATGCTGGTCACACCATGGGGTGTATCAAGTCCCATGGTGGCGGCCCGACACAATTCTATAATGCACAGGTATACTACTGGTGCCCAGTACCTTATTTTTCGGCGCCGGAGTGTGTGCACGCCCGCACCCCGTTAGAACCTACACTGCCGCACCACCGCCGTCGATTTGACCTCTTACAGTCAGCCCAGTAATCGTGCCCCACCCTGCCTAGTTCAGGGTATCCTGATACACCTTGTAGGGTTACTGCTGAAAAGGGTCCCCCCGCTACTAGGTTTTCTATTTCTAGTCAACATGCTAAGTTGGTTAAGTGTTTTGTAAACCTAACCCCCAATTAGTCTGTACAGTTTAGCATGTTCCGTTTTGATTAAGTATTAATTCAATTTATTTAATCCTATCAATCCTGACTCAACCTTAATTGTCTTATTAAACTCTCGACCTCTCACATTAGACAGATATTGTTGTGGCTGCCTGTTGCCGGTTGGGTCCGGGCAGTCTTACGCCACAACTCAGTCTAAACTTGGGTCTTTCTTGGGCTCCGTGTTTAACCACCCACATTGGATAGGTATTGTTGTGACTACTGGACAGCCGGGCGGTTCCGGGCAGGTTTATATCACAACTCAATCCAACCTTGGGTTAAACACATCGTATTTTCTAAATTTACATATTTTGTCTCTTTTCTTTTTATATGTAAATATTTGCGGCCCATTATTCAAATTCATCTTTATTGGGTAAAATTAATTTACACCACTTAATTGTTTTTCAAGGTCGTTGGCATGCGTCAAACATGCCAACACATATGTTTTATATTTTAACCCAAACGTCACTACCCCCGTTTTATACGTTCGCTACAATATAACATATGTTGGGTTTAACATTTAAACCCAACTTAGCCACATGAAAAAGGGGAGGCTTAGAACATGGTGTTTATATATTCTAAGTAACATAAAAAGGGGAGTGTGAACGCATGAACTTGCAACATAGCGAACTAATTAACATAAATTTGGCACTTGTGAACTTGCATTGTAATAGCATATAGTCATGGCATAAACATACCTAAACATGAAATCATGGTTTTTGATCTATTCATATAATCATGGCATAAACCTACCTAAACATGAAATCATGGTTTTTGATCTATTCATATAATCATGGCATAAATATACCTAAACATGAAATCATGGTTTTTAATCTATTCATATAATCATGGCATAAATATACCTAAACATGAAATCAAGGTTTATAATCTATTCATGCAAACTTGCAATTGGAATGTAAATCTAACTTAGCTATGTGTCACATATATTATCATATGATTTTTGATAACAATATAGGCCTAAAACATGTTTCCCAATTAGGCATAACACCAAACATAGTCTAGTCATGTTCATAGAGTCAACACAAGTTCACAAAGATATTTACTTTTGTCTCTAATACAAAAGTATGGTTTTACACTTGAATCATGATGCCAATTCCAACATAAATTCACATAAGTCATAATACCCAAATGGATCCAACTACACTAAAAGTGATTATAATATATATTATGTTGGCATAATAGTGAATCATATACTTGCATGAATCTCAAATAAACTACCACAAACATGTAGTTGTTAACTTTCAACATGAATCACATACTTGCAAATATCCAATCGTTATACCACAACATCCCAAATCGTTTAGAATCAAAGCAACATTCAAATATGAATTAGTATCACCCCAAATCAAATACAATTCTATTTCGCATTTTACACAAATCAAAACACAATTATTTATTCACATCGGAATAACACTCTACTTACAACGTATGACGAATCTTCAATTCAGGAATCTTAATTCTGAATTTAGAGATGCTATCCTTTGTTGTAGGCGTTGTTTTGATTTAGTTGTCGATGCTTTAAGCTTTTGAATTGTCTCTTAGGCTTGTTGGCTTGTCTCTAGGGTTTCTAATTGACGGCCATTCCTAGTTCCCCTCTAGCAGCATGACGGCTATTGTATTCTATTATTTGTGTGAGTTTAGGGTTAGGTTTGAGTTGTATTTATAGAATTTTAAATTGTTTTGAGCCGTCGGATGAAGATAGGAGGAATCTAGACCATACAAAGTTCAAAGAGCCACTCAAAAGGTGACACATAAGCCCTAGTGACTCAACCAAGCATCAGAATTCGACCAGACCCTGATCAGGCCAGCCAAGACCTGACCAGCAGGTCATTCTGACCTAGGCGCACTTGGCAGGTGCGCCAGGCTAAAAATGTACTGGCGCACTTCCCAAGTGCGCCAGTGCATTCTGACCCGTTTTCTGGTTTTTCGTCCAACTTTGTTCGTCCATATCTTCTTCATACAATATCCGTTTTACGCAAACTTGAGCTCTATCTCAAGCAGAATTTCGAGATGAACGCAATGGCATAACCCATTTCCCTTTATTTCATCATTTATAATTAATTATACTTTAATTCGTGAAGCTTAACGTTATACAATTCACGGGGTGTTACATTCTCCCCTACTTAAAAGGATTTCGTCCTCGAAATCTTCAAGTTAGGAAGAATGTATATCTTAACATCCAAACATCCATCTACTCATCCATTAAACACGAGCATCCATTGTCCTTAAAAGACTTCTAATGCTTCATGATCATATGCGAAGTGTGTGTACATGTACTTATCTAATGCAAAATCAGTCGGTCTACTGATTCAGTTGACCTCCTTAATGCAAATTATGTAAGTGTCATGAATCCATTATGTATGCAAATTTTCCTATTCATGATTTTACATGGGTGCACAATCATTCACATATAAATGCAACATCCATATGGCAACACATTAAACTTCAACCATATACAAATATAAATACATATATGCACATGCAACATGAAGTGACTGAGCCGATCTAAAACCTAAATTGTGTGTGTATATGCAACCACGAGCAACCACTAGCAATCACTTGCAACCACTGGCAACCATCATCCATAACATGTTTCACTTACATGTTTTCATCCAAAGAGTTTCTACCTAAAAGATAAGGTCGAGGAGATATACCTAAAAAGATAGATAAAAGCGCAACTTAAGGAAAAAGAAAGATCAAAGATGTACCCTCGAAAAGAAAAGGGTAGGCAGCGCGTATTCTAGCTTCAGTTTCCCAAGTTGCGTCTCCCTCGGCGTTGCTCCACTGAACTTTGACGAGCTTGACTTCGCGGTTGCGTAGCTTCTTCACTTCCGTTCCTAATATGCGGGTTGGAACTTTCCTCATGGTTGCTTCGCGTTCCACTTCAGCTTCTTCTAGGATATTTGGCTTTACCACTTCAGCAGATTCATGTAGACATTTTCGGAGGTGCGAAACGTGAAAGACGTTGTGAATTCCAGCCAGCTTTTCAGGTAGCTCTAATCTATAGGCCATTTCCCCAATTTTGTCGATGATAGGAAATGGCCCTACGAACCTTGGTGCTAGCTTCCCTGTGGTTCCAAAACGAACAACGTTCCTTAGCGGAGATACCTTAAGAAAAACTCTATCCCCAACCTCAAATTCAAGGTCGGTCCTCCTCTTGTCGGCGTAGGATTTTTCTCTGTCTTGGGCTGTCTTCATTCTTCTCCATATTAAGTCTACTTTTTCTGAAGTCTCTCGGATCATATCTGGCCCAAGTATGAGTTTATCAGTAGACTCCCACCAACAAGTTGGCGATCGACACGGTCTTCCATATAAAGCTTCGAAGGGCGCCATTCCGATGGTGGCTTGGTAGCTGTTGTTGTAGGCAAATTCCACCAAAGGAAGATGGTCTTCCCACGTCCCTCCGAAGTCAAGGACGCACAGTCTTAAAAGGTCCTCCAAAACTCTGTTCACTCTTTCTGTCTGGCCATCGTTTTGGGGGTGATAGGCTGTGCTCAAGCATAACTGTGTGCCTACCGCTTCTTGCAGACTCCGCCAAAACTCACTTGTGAAGATAGGGTCTCGGTCACTAACAATGCTGGAGGGTATTCCATGGAGTCGAACAATTTCCTTGAGGTAAAGAGATGCTAGGGATGAGGCGGTTCTTTTACTTTTGACAGGTAAAAAGTGGGCGCTTTTAGTAACCTATCCACTTTTACCCAAATGCTAGTGTTGCCTCTTCTAGACCTAGGCAGCCCATCAATGAAGTCCATTGAGATGTTATCCCACTTCCACTGCGGGACCTCTAGAGGATGGAGCATACCGCTAGGCTTTTTCTGTTCCGCTTTAACCTGTTGGCACACCATACACTTAGAAACGAAATCTGCCACGTCCTTCTTCATGTCGTTCCAAAAGAAATTTCTCTTTATGTCCTTGTACATTTTATCTCCGCCTGGGTGTATCGTCATCTTGGAGTGATGTGCTTCCTCGAGAACCGTCTTTACCAAATCCCTTGTCTTTGGGACGCATAGTCTTCTGTCTCGCCTTAGCCAACTCTTATCGTCGATGGAGTATCTGCTGAGGTGACTTGAAGTCTCACCCCTAATTAGCCTATCAATCGTCTCCACAAGCTGAGGGTCTTCGCGTTGTGCTGTCCCTATTGAGTCCACTAAAGTCGGGCGTACTTCGAGAGATGCTAGCAAGCCCGGTACAAAATCGGAGGAGGGCCTAAAGTCAAAGCTGGCTATAAACTCTAGGCTTTGTCTTTCCACAAACAGCGGGCTTAGGGTTAGTTTCTTTCGGCTCAACGCATCTGCCACTACGTTGCCTTTACCCAGAGTGTAGGAGATCTCGAAATCGTACGAGGCAAGAAACTCCATCCATCTCTGTTGCCTCAAGTTAAGATCTTTATGCGAGAAAAGATATTTCAACGATTTATGGTCAGTGTAAAGTTCAAACTTCTCACCTAGGAGATAGTGTCGCCAAGACTTGAGTGCAAAGACGATGGCGGCTAACTCAAGATCGTGGGTCGGGTAGTTCTTTTCATGAACTTTCAATTGTCTTCCGCCATAACCTACTACCCTTCCTTCTTGCATTAAGACAGCGCCTAGCTCTGTCCCACATGCATCTGTATAAACTGTGAACATCTTGCTTCCGTCTGGCAACGTCAAAACTTGGGCTGTTGTAAGAGCCCTTTTTAGTCGTTGGAAAGCAAACTCGCAATCCAAGTCCCAATTGAACACTAGATTCTTCTTGGTCAGCCTTGTGAGCGGAGCTGAGATTTTCGCAAAATCCCTTATGAATATTCGGTAGAAACCTGCTAGCCCAAGAAAACTTCGGACTTCAGTTGCGTTTCTTGGTGTCTTCCAATCCTGCACCGCTACTACTTTAGCAGGGTCCACAGCTAACCCATTTTTGGATACTATGTGCCCAAGAAACCTTACTTCCTCTCTCCAGAAGTGGAATTTGGAGAATTTGGCTTTTAACTGATGGACTCGCAGAGTTTCCATGATTGCCCTTAGGTGCTGGGCATGCTCCTCTTCACTCTTTGAGAAGATCAAGATATCGTCAACGAAAACCACTACGAACTTGTTGAGGAAATCTCTGAACACACTACTCATTAGGTCCATGAAGTAAGCGGGTGCATTTGTCAAGCCAAAAGGCATGACAAGCCATTCAAAGAAGCCGTCTGGGGTTCTGAATGCTGTCTTATCGATGCTATCTTCAGCCACCCTTAGCTGATGAAAACCGGTCGCCAAATCGAGTTGGGAGAAAACAGACGCTCCTACAAGCTGATCAAACAGATCGTCAATTCTGGGGAGAGGGTGCCTATTCTTTTTCGTTAGCTTGTTGAGCTCCTTATAATCAACGCACAGACGGAGTGAACCATCCGCCTTTGTAGCGAACACCACTGGAGCGCTCCATTCTGAAATGCTCCTTCTAATGAACCCCTTCTCTAGAAGCTCTTTAATCTGTTTACTGAGCTCCTTCCTTTCCCGTGGAGCCATGTGTCTAACGGGCAACGCAACGGGCTTTGCATTATCTACAAGATATATGCGGAAGTCTATCTCCCGCTTCGGAGGCAAGCCCTTCACCTCTTCGAAGACATCCGGGTACTCCCGGACCACTCTAACCAATTGCAAACTTTCAACAGAGGCATCTAGCGATTCAAGATAACTAAGCATAAACGCATACGAGGGATTACAAGTAATTTCCAGAGTGTTACCGAATTGGGCCAGAAGCCTAACCACCCTTTTCTCACAATCAAGGATGGCACCATTACTGGATAGCCAATCCATGTCCAAAATCAAACCATATCCCGAGAAGCCCAAAACAAAGGCACTACATCTAAATTCTACGCTTAGAATAGAAATTTTCAATCCCACACAGATCATAGACAGATGAGCTGGGCCCCCAATTGGATTTGAAACAATTAAGGGGTCCTCTACCATTCTAGTTTCTATGTGCAGAGATTCTACTAAAGCAGATGAAATAAAGGAGTGTGATGCGCCAGAATCAAATAAAGTGCGAACTGGGTGATCATAAAGATAAACTACACTTTCTACAGAAGTATTTATACCTCGCTGTTGCAGAGGTGGCGCTTCTAGCACATGAACCTGCGCCCCTGAGGTGGATCCATCCCTCTGCCCCTGTCCTCGTTTCTTTGGGCAATACTTAGCCATGTGGCCTGTCTCACCGCAAGAAAAGCACCCACCATTCATCTTGGCCTTCTTTTTCCGGCAGTCTTTCACTAAGTGCCCCACTTTGCCACAGAAATTACACTTCCTCTTTTCTTTGTTGTCTTTCCCACCCTTCTTAAAGTCTGTTTTCTTAGGCTGCAAACCCTCTTTCTTCCCTTGAGAGCTTTCTGCCTTTGTCTCCTTCTTGCCCTTATCCTCTTCGTTCAGCAATGCCATCTGCACCAACCTTTCATACGTAGCTCCCATGGGTATATGGGTCATGGCCAAACTGTGTAATGGCTCATTCAATCCTTTGACAAAGAGGAGAGCCTTCTTGTGCGGAGTGTTGACTAGGTCCAGTCCGAACCTAGCCAGCTGATCGAACTGATTAACATACTATTTGACTGTCATATTCCCTTGCATAAGAAATAAGAATTTTTCCAACTGAAGACTCCTTTTAGCTTCTGAGAGAAATTTAGCCTCAAACCTTGTCCTAAAGTCCTCCCATGTTTCCACTGGTCTTTCTGCATTGGTGACTTCCCACCAGTAGGAAGCCTCGCCTTTAAGTAGCCATACTGCCAGTTGTACCTTCTGCCTGTCTTCTACCTCAAAGATGACGAATAAGTCCTCGGTTTCCTTCAGCCAATTCCTGGCTGCCACGAAGGACTCGGTTCCATGAAAGTCCTTTCCTCCCATAGCTTTGAAATCTTTACATATCTTAGCAAAAGTATTACCCCGCGGAGGAGGTGGAGGAAGAGGTGCTGCTGCAGCAGGATGATTTCCCACAGCTGGGGGAGGGGGAACGGTAGGACCTGGCCGAGTGGCCCTCGCTTCTAAGAATCGTCTAAACCAACCAGGTATTGGTACACCCTCTGGCAAGTTAAGTTCTTCGGACATGCTGAAACAAAAAGGATAGATTCAAAACGAAGGATAAAAGATAGTACCTATGGCTTTGGGGGAACTTTGCCTTTTTAAAATAAAATAACATTTTATCTTTAAAAATGCTTCTTTAATTTTTTTCTTTTTGGAAATGAATTTTTCAAAACTTTTTATCTTATCTGGTAAACCTATGCTCTGATACCAAGTGAAACACCCCACCTCCGTTAGGGTCACTCTCAAAGGGAATGCCCTAATTTTGGTGAAGGTTTATAAGTATAAGTCACAGATACACAAGACAGATATAAATACACATATTTTTGAACAGCGGAAAACAACAGCAATTTTTATTTCAACGAAATACGTGTTACACAAACCATGTCAAAACTGTCTTATAATACTTCCAAAAACCATTACATTCTCATAACTGTCTTGATTTCATAACTTAAAGAAGCATAAAAACAAAAGTAAACTGCATAAGTCCCCATAGTTGCAATCCAAAGCCATAGTCCAAAACGAAAGAGATCCAAGCAATACATTCTTTCTCTTCAAGCTGGATGTGAAAACTGGTCAAGCTGCGGTATTCCCTCCCTGTTGACGTGGGGGGGAAACGAAAGAAAAGAAGACGAAAGAAAAGTAGAGTCAGACATAAAGCCTAAGTAAGTCTAGGACTATTCAGTCTACGAATAAAGAATTGGGCATGATAAGTATAAACTGGAAATGGGAAAGCACCATAAACTAAGTTAAGTTGTCTAGAGTCGAATATACTTATCGTACCCCATATTAATCTCTACATCCACATAAACTAGTTCCCAACAGGCACCCCATAATCAGGGTGAAGTGATCCGTTTCTAATGATCGACTCCTACTCGCATAGTTAAATGTGTCTTACGGCCCCCGATGTTATAGTTACCTATGCTGGTCCCACCATGGGGTGTATCAAGTCCCATGGTGGCGGCCCGATACAATTCTAGAATGCACAGGTATACTATTGGTGCCCAGTGCCTTATTTTTCTGCGCCGGAGTGTGTGCACGCCCGCACCCCGTTAGAACCTACACCGCCGCACCACCGCCGTCGGTTTGACCTCTTACAGTCAGCCCAGTAATCGTGCCCCACCCTGCCTAGTTCATGGTATCCTGATACACCTTGTAGGGTTACTGCTGAAAAGGGTCCCTCCGCTACTAGGTTTTCTATTTCTAGCCAACATGCTAAGTTGGTTAAGTGTTTTGTAAACCTAATCCCCAATCAGTCTGTATAGTTTAGCATGTTCCATTTTGATTAAGTATTAATTCAATTTAATTAATCCTATCAATCCTGACTCAGCCTTAATTGTCTTATTAAAGCCTCGACCTCTCACATTAGACAGATATTGTTGTGGCTGCCTATTGCCGGTTGGGTCCGGGCAGTCTTACGCCACAACTCAGTCTAACCTCGGGTCTTTCTTGGGCTCCGTGTTTGACCACCCACATTGGATAGATATTGTTGTGACTACTAGACAGCCGGGCGGTTCCGGGCAGGTTTATATCACAACTCAATCCAACCTCGGGTTAAACACATCGTATTTTCTAAATTTACATATTTTGTCTCTTTTCTTTTTATATGTAAATATTTGCGGCCCATTATTCAAATTCATCTTTATTGGGTAAAATTAATTTACACCACTTAATTGTTTTTCAAGCTCGTTGGCATTCGTCAAACATGCCAACACATATGTTTTATATTTTAACCCAAACGTCACTACCCCCGTTTTATACATTCTCTACAATATAACATGTGTTGGGTTTAACATTTAAACCCAACTTAGCCACATGAAAAAGGGGAGGCTTAGAACATGGTGTTTATATACTCTAAGTAACATAAAAAGGGGAGTGTGAACGCATGAACTTGCAACATAGCGAACTAATTAACATAAATTTGGCACTTGTGAACTTGCATTGTAATAGCATATAGTCATGGCATAAACATACCTAAACATGAAATCATGGTTTTTGATCTATTCATATAATCATGGCATAAACCAACCTAAACATGAAATCATGGTTTTTGATCTATTCATATAATCATGGCATAAATATACCTAAACATGAAATCATGGTTTTTAATCTATTCATGTTATCATGGCATAAATATACCTAAGCATGAAATCATGGTTTTTAATCTATTCATGCAAACTTGCAATTGGAATGTAAATCTAACTTAGCTATGTGTCACATATATTATCATATGATTTTTGATAACAATATAGGCCTAAAACATGTTTCCCAATTAGGCATAACACCAAACATAGTCTAGTCATGTTCATAGAGTCAACACAAGTTCACAAAGATGTTTACTTTTGTCTCTAATACAAAAGTATGGTTTTACACTTGAATCATGATGCCAATTCCAACATAAATTCACATAAGTCATAATACCCAAATGGACCCAACTACAATAAAAGTGATTATAATATATATTATGTTGGTATAATAGTGAATCATATACTTGCGTGAATCTCAAATAAACTACCACAAACATGTAGTTGTTAACTTTCAACATGAATCACATACTTGAAAATATCCAATCTTTATACCACAACATCCCAAATCGTTTAAAATCAAAGCAACATTCAAATATGAATTATTATCACCACAAATCAAATACAATTCTATTTCGCATTTTACACAAATCAAACAACAATTATTTATTCACATCGGAATAGCACTCTACTTACAACGTATGACGAATCTTCAATTCAAGAATCTGAATTCTGAATTTGGAGATGCTATCCTTTGTTGTAGGCGTTGTTTTGATTTAGTTGTCGATGCTTTAAGCTTTTGAATTGTCTCTTAGGCTTGTTGGCTTGTCTCTAGGGTTTCTAATTGACGGCCATTCCTAGTTCCTCTCCAGCAGCATGACGGCTATTGTATTCTATTTTTGTGTGAGTTTAGGGTTAGGTTTGAGTTGTATTTATAGAATTTTAAATTGTTTTGAGCCGTCGGATGAAGATAGGAGGAATCTAGACCATACAAAGTTCAAAGAGCCACTCAAAAGGTGACACGTAAGCCCTAGTGACTCAGCCAAGCATCAGAATTCGACCAGACCCTGATCAGGCCAGCCAAGACCTGACCAGCAGGTCATTCTGACCTGGGCGCACTTGGCAGGTGCGCCATGATAAAAATGTACTGGCGCACTTCCCAAGTGCGCCAGTTCATTTCTGTTCTGGCGCACTTCCCAAGTGCGCCAATGCATTCTGACCCGTTTTCTGGTTTTTCGTCCAACTACGTTCGTCCATATCTTCTTCATACGATTTCCGTTTTACGCAAACTTGAGCTCTATCTCAAGCAGAATTTCGAGACGAACGCAATGGCGTAACCCATTTCCCTTGATTTCATCATTTATTATTAATTATACTTTAATTCGTGAAGCTTAACGTTATACAATTCACGGGGTGTTACAGAATAAAATTAAAGTGAGAAGTTCTCAACTTGGGTTTCCACTCCGCCATTTTTTTCGTTGCTCAGATTCGCTGTACTGACTTCAAGGCAACCTGTTTCATGAAATTTATACTAAAAATCATATTTTTAATCAACAATATTCATATTATAAAAAATCACATCCTTATCTCAATGTCATATATATATATATATATATATCACATTTTTATAATGACGTTTACATTATAAAAATCACACCTTTAATACGATAAATATATAAAAATCATATTTTTATAACACCATTATACATATAAAAATCTTAACTTTATATTGCTCCTAAAGTAATAAAGATTACCTTTTTTTTATATTGCCACTTCATGTATAAAAATTATGTTTTTACACAATGATATTTCACATAAAGATTATATTTTTATTTTACTACAATGTATATAAAGATCGCATTTTTATTTCAAAACCATATATATAAAAATCTCATCTTTCATAGGATAAAAATCTCATCTTTCATAGGGTAAAAATTTCGTCTTTCATACGATCAAAATCTCATCTTTCATACGATAAAAATCTCGTCTTTACTTTTTCAAAGATCATATCTTTATATTTAGAAAATTCAAATTTTTATACTTGTTACTTTATAAATAAATAAAATCCTACCTTTATAATGTCATTCACATAGTAAATATCCTGTTTTTATAATTAAAAATTATAGAAACTCACATTTTTATGATCGGAGGAGTCCACGGGGGTCGTTGGTTGCGGTTTGGGGATGTGGAGGGACCCACGACGTTTAAATGGGGCGGTGGACCTGGAGCAGGCAGGACAGTGGCCGGGGAAGGGTTTGTAGCAACTAGGGTTTTGTTGGAAGTGGCGATTTGGGGATTAGGCGTTGTTTCGGTTCAGAGGAGGGGGGAGAAGGAAGAGAGGGGGCGGTGGAGGAAGGGGGAAGGTGGCGCAGGGGTGTCGATGCCCTGACGTCGCGGTGGGCTGTCGCGCGACCGCGTTTGGGGGGGGGGGAGGGGGCGATTGAAATCGATGATGTGTTTTTTTATTTTAAATAATGACGGGGAGAGAGAATAGAAAGGGGAGGGTAGGTTATATAATTTATTAATTTAATTTAAATTACATAGGGTTGACTTTTAATTCGAATCCCAAATCGAACCCAACGACTGTTGCCCCTAGCGTATTACCCCTTTCTGAAAACAATGGGAAATGTATGGTAAGCCAATTCGACTGTTACAATCAGTTTTTCTTCAAATTAAACTATAAATCAATATATATATTCAATTTGAACACACCTTTTAATTTACCATGGCTACATACTGATTCAAAAAATTCCAGAAAAATTATTTATTGCTTCGTATTGACGATACGATCCTAACAAAACTACTTTCATTAAATTTGGAGACCGTTTGCAAAATGGCTATTTTTAAGGGCTTTATTTCCTTAGCGACTATTCTGAATTTTCAACTGGACATAACTTTTTATTCCTGCTATGAAATTTCAAATTTTCGGAATCTTCAAAAGATATTTTCAAATAGATTCTAATATTTGTGGTTTCAATAAAATCCGGTTTATTTTGAATCCTGTATAATCAATTGAAATTTGAAATCGAATTTTCAAACTACCGCGCCATTTCAAATTCCATTTTTAATTAAAATAAATAATTATATTCTAACTTCGATTCAAATAAATATGTACATTCTAATTCTATTCAAAATAAATTTCTCATCGTTGTTATTTAAAACAAATCATTTTAAACATTCAAATATCATTAAAATTTCCGAAATAAAAATTTTAAATTGGTTCTCATTTTCCGGGTTGTTACAATCTACCCCACTTAAAATCTTTTCATCCTCGAAAAGGAACAAAGCTGAAAGTTGTTTTGCTAATCAACTCAACTTTTAGTCTGGCTTTCATTCTTCAACTTTTCAATTTCTAAGAATTTTCCAATTCTTCAAAAATTTGGCTAACACCCTAAATTTTTGAAAAATTTCGCCATAACCTCGTTTGTACGGGGAACACCGGGAAAATCCCCAAACAGCCACACAGGCCCTCTCATCTAAAAAAGAAAAAGAAAAAGCCAAGCAGCTAGCCAATCGGCTCATAAAATCATCCAAACCTAATAAATTAGTAAACTTGTACCAATTTGTCGGGCATACAATTTTAATTTCCTCTTCTCTAGCCTCCTTGCTATGACCTGTTCACACATATATATGTACATGCATGCATTTCCAAACAATTTTCAATACAGTTCAATATTTGGTTCAATTTGGCCTAAATTTACCTTTCTTTCACATGCTGATTTAAATAAATAATCACACAACACAAGCATCAATCAATTAGTTGATTAGATTTTCAAATTCATAACTTTACTACATATATAGAAAATCTTGTTTTTGATGTCAATTCAGAACAATATATCCTATCTAGTTTTGGTCCTCACACTAGTCAATTGGAAATATATAGATATCTCACTTTTGAAACTCGAGCATAAGTACTGATGATGGCGTGCCATCATCAGAATCATGTCCAAGCGACTAGAGCGTGTTTCTATGTCTATCCAGTACATTAAAACTTTGAATATACGTTTGCAAGGCGTATATGCAAAATCTTTATATATCGGATTATCCAAATTCAATACAAATAATTATTCAAATACGTTGAATAAGGTTTAAATTTTAAAAAATATTTGTTTTTTTTAATTTTTATTTTAAAGCAACACTCTTCACACTCGTTCTAGGATACTACTGATCCCATCTCTAATGAGTCATTCCCATTGGATATTACTAATCCAATCTCTGATGAATTCTTTCCTTTGGTTCTAATGTGCCTTGTTCTCGAGCTCTGTAAACCAAAGCTCTAATACCAAATGTAACGACCCGAACTTCCCCGGTGTCCGAAGAGAAGAGAAAGAACAGATTGTCTAAGAGCAGGAAAAATCAGAACACAAACAATAGAACATTTCATTGCTTATTACAACAATTTACATCAGAGTACAGGAATATACAAAGTATGAACAAATAATATACATTTGATAAATATCAGAGATTTACAAATTTACAATACAGTGGAAAATAATACAAAACACAACTGAAAGAGATACACGGATACAGAGCTTTTTGAATATCATTCCAGCTGTAAATCAGGATCCTGTGCTGCAAAACCAAAACTATTAGCTTCCCGCATAGAAAATAGAGGCACCCAGAGTTTAGGTTAAAATAATAAACTCCAGATCAGTCATGTGACTGGTGTGAGAACTAAAATAGTTATTTAAAACTTACCTAAAATAAGGTAAATCAAGGGACCACATCGTATAACCCGGAATCGGTTTCCTCCCAAGAATACCTTTTTGGAAAAAAATGAAGCTATTATAAGACCCAGGTCCCATCACACAATGCAACGCAAGATGAAGGATAGGGTTTTATCTTATAATAGCCAAATGATGCTTGATATGTCTAATAAAAAATCATTTTGATACTATTGTAGTGTACAATGAATAAAACAACTTCGAATATAAATGTATCAATCATAGGCGGCATGGGTACCATCTATCATTTTGCCAATACTTGGTTCTACAACCAAAAACGAAATGTCACGTATTGGTCATGTGTCGAGGCAAGGGATGTACTCCTCGCCGGCTTCGAGACACTCTACAAATGCCTCAGGTTGTCCCACAGCAGACCTTTGGATCCTCCAAGTCCGGTCCACACTTACATTAGTGGATTGGCAATTCCTGAACACACGTTTCCCTGTCCTATAGGTCTTATATCCATCGGCTTCTGCGGTAGCCGATATATCCGAGGCGCCTCGCAATCCAACAACCACATAGGTAAAAATATAATAATGTTAGGGTGTGCAAAACTCTGATACCACCCATAGCTAGAAAGAAATGTCATGTTCTCCTTGGGTCCCTTACCCGTTTTTGACTCATACCGAGGTGTGAGGCACTAGAATTAGTGCTATAAACAAAGCTATGCTATACTAAAGCCGTGCTTTGATTATCAACCACAAGACTTTGCTTTTTAATAGAAGCCTTGATCATTTGTATCTCCGCATGCCACACAGGCAATTCACTCCATGCGACTGGTGTTTATCGATATATAACCTCTGAGCTCGTACGTATCAGAGAAGGGCGTTAAGCAAGAGAATAAATTCTCCTTCGCCTAACAGATATATATTTATTAAAGATCAATCAACACAGAATAAAATCCTATGTCAGACACATATCCATTTACAAGTTCGTTCTGGGTCTGAACGAAACCGGAGGCACCTTGTTCCTCATCCCGTATGTCTAATACAGGAGAGAGCTCCTCGCATATCCGATCGATCTCCAAGTATGTATGTATGATCACCACTTATTACCTCGTCTTGGGTGTACAGCCCAATCAGGACATCAGTAATCATCCAAACGATGTGAAGACCTCCGGTCTTCGACCACCGTCTCCATCGTCGACTTATCGTTAAATCAGTTATTCAGAATGGGTATAAACCTAGCCTTCCCGAATAACTCGCATATATAATAAACAGGTGGCATAAAACACAACATACGCCTCAGTCCAATTCTGAGTATTCTTTCATTTCAATGTTCATATCCTTTGGGAAAGGATCCCATTAATTTTATCAAAGATAAATTCGTTAAATTTATTCTTTAATCTTCCTTTGGATTATCAATTCAAACCATATTAAGGTCTTCCAAACTAGTCGGGATTAGCGAACCTTACCGAAGTAATAATTTATTTAATTTCCCAATCCCAACCTATTCATCCCATGCTCCATAACTAACACCACAGTGTTGTCGGTAAAATTAATTACTATTTCCCGTTCAAATCTAATTAAAGACTTACATATCGCTTCGAGCAAAAATGGTGATACTTCACTCCCAATCACATCCCAAATTTGATAATTTAAATTATCAATTCACATTTCAATCTAATTAAAGATTCAT
The DNA here is from genome assembly GCA_030737875.1 of Allium sativum. Taxonomy (NCBI): domain Eukaryota; kingdom Viridiplantae; phylum Streptophyta; class Magnoliopsida; order Asparagales; family Amaryllidaceae; genus Allium; species Allium sativum. The sequence goes on from CM060920.1 coordinate 57,352,203, forward strand.
TAAAACTCCATATAGTTTTAATCTTCCCAAAAATAATATTAATGATTATTTAACTTTGGAAACACAAACTTACCGCATCGACTATCTACACCGTACTATTGATTTCTGCATATATATAACCTCTGAGCTCGTACGTCTCAGAGAAGGGTGTTAAGCAAGAGAATGAATTCTCCGCCACAAAACAGATATATATTTAGCAGAGATTAACCATACAGTTCGAAATACAATGACAGACATGTAATCCTGTCTTTAGCTAGGCTAAAGATCTAATGTCTTTTAAAACACAGTTCACGATAAACCCAAATCACATTCCATTAATGGAATCTTCATGGAAAACAAATCAATATATAATCGATATCAATTTCTGTTACCAACTAATGATATAAATGGAATAACAGCAAAGCCTTTTAAATTTCATATGTATTAATAGTCTTCCTCCATAGAAGTTCATTTCGATTATTATCCAATCGAATTCCATTCAATTCCAATTTAATATATTAAATTGAAAAACTTTACCTTGGTAAATTCCCGTTAAATATTAATAAAAAGATTTATAAATTCCAAATCACATTTCACTGTAAATCGGGTTAAAGAACGAATGTCGTTAAAAACACAGTTCACAATAAACCCAATTCACATTCCTTTTATTATCGGGTTAAAGAACAAGTGTTATTTAAAACAACGTTCACAATAAACCCAAAAATCAATTCCACTTCAATTCCAATTAATACTAACTAATTGGTATGCTTCATTAAATCAAAATAAAAAAGATTTAATCTTTTCTCAACCGGGTTAAGAACAGTGTTAATGAAGACACCATTCACGACAAACCCAAATTCCATATGGTATTAAATATAAGGCTCTGAATAGAAATATACCGGATTATATTCAATATCAAATTCTGAAATCAACAAATATCGTATTGGAATAACGATATATATCTTCCAAATTCCTCCACAATATCCATATAATCATGGAATCTAATATTGAAATATTCCGAAGATAATTTTGATTCAAATCCGTTCCAATTCGTATATTGGAAAATCCGGTTATTTTTAAAACAATTTCAAATCCAATTTAATTATTTAAAAATATTGGATTATAATTCTATTTCACAACTAGTTCATTTCAATAAAAATATATTTTTATCTTTTCAAATATGGAATTTTTTTTCATCCCAACTCTTTCCAAATCATTTATTATGATTTTACACAAATTATCGATATTTTTAGTAATTTTATTAAGGCCCATACAGTCGATTTCCATAAACGGCCATCGAACTGCACTTACAACGACCTTTTCCAAATTTGATTTGGATATAATTCCAAATCCAACTATTAGATTTCAAATCTCTAATTTTCCTTAGAAAGCCCTTTTCGATACGAACCCAACAATTCTGGTTTTAGGAGAATCCGAAGGTCGGATCACCCGTAATGTCCGTTCGAAGTCAATGGTCGAAATTTGCGAATTGTCGTTGCGCTGCGCGTTCTATTCAGGCCATTATATATATAATATATATTATACATATTTCGTCGATTTCCAATTAAAACGTATTTTATAAATCGTTTTAAATTCATTTTCAAAACGATTTTAACTTCATATTCAATTTCAAATCAAAATTGAATATTCCATATCATCGATATATAAATGATAATATTTTCAAAACATTAGATTTTGAAATCACTTCCTTTTCGATATTCATTACAAAAATGAATAAAATCGATATAAATATCGTTCATGTCAAAAAGGCGTTAATCTAATCAACACGGCTTTATATATTTAAAAAATTTCATGTCCATCTTAATTTGGACATCTAAATCAGATTTTAATCCATTACTGGATATTATTTTAAAATATTCATTATTTTAAGATATTCGTTATTATAAAATATTCATTCTTTTTGAACTAGAATCAGACACAGTCAATTACCATATAATGTGGTTATATGGATTTCATGCAAGACATGTACACAACAACAATCAAACACAATCAAATATCATCCAGATTGCATTCTACACTGCATAAGCATTAAATACAAATATTCAATGCTTACACAGATTGTTAACCAATCGATTGACATACAACTAAATACTGGGATCAGCTTATGTCCAATATCATCCCAATACCTGTGTGGGGTTTCAGTCAACAAATAATGAATTTTATTTGTGCAGTTGGGCGATGTGTAAAAAATTTCGTCCCAATCAATATCAGTCAAATGTGTGTACAAATACAAATCGTTCGATTAGTAAATGAATATTTATTTTATTCATATACCGTCAAAAATTATATTTTTAACTACAAAATATTTTATTCCATTCCACACCACACAATCAATTTTCATAACACAATCTATCAAACAAACATGTCGTCCATGGTCTGTGGACGACGGGAACCGGGTGCTACTAAGCACCGTCTGTGTCCTAGTATATATTTTAACTAGAGAATAAAATTAAAGTGAGAAGTTCTCACCTTGGGTTTCCACTCCGCCATTTCTAATCGTCGCTCAGATTCGCTGTTCTGACTTCATCGCAATCTGTTTCATGAAATTTATACTAAAAATCATATTTTTAATCAACTGTATTTATAATAAAAAAAATCACATCCTTATCTCAATGTCATATATATAAATCGCATTTTTATAACGACGTTTACATTATAAAGATCACACTTTTAATACCATACATATATAAAAATCATATTTTTATAACACCATTATATATATATAAATCTTATCTTTATATCGCTACTAAAGTAATAAAGATTACATTTTTATATTGCCACTTCATGTATAAAAATTATATTTTTACACAATGATATTTCATATAAAGATTATATTTTTATTTTACTACAACGTATATAAAGATTGCATTTTTATTTCAAAACCATATATATAAAAATCTCATCTTTCATACGATAAAAATCTCATCTTTCATATGATAAAATCTCATCTTTCATGTGATAAAAATCTCATCTTTACTTTTTCAAAGTTCATATCTTTATATTTGTAAAAATCAAATTTTTATACTTGTTACCTCATAAATAAATAAAATCCTACCTTTATAATGTCATAGTCAAGATCTATTTTTATTATAAAAAATTATAAAAACTCACATTTTTATGATCGAATGAGTCCACGGGAGTCATTAGTGGCAGCTTGGGGCAGTGGAGGCACCCACGGCGTCGTAATGGGGCGGTGGACGTGGGGCAGGCAGGGCAATGGCTGGGGAAGGGTTGGTGGCACCTAGGGTTTCGTTGGAAGTGGCGGTTTGGGGATTAGGGGCTGTTTGGGTTCGGAGGAGTGAGGAGAAGAAAGAGACGGGGCGGTGGAGGAAGGGGGAAGGTGGCGTGGGGAGGGGGGAGGGGTGGCGACGCCCTAACGGCGGCAGTGGGTTGTTAGACGATGGCATTAGGGGGAGGGGGCGACTGAAATCAACGGTAGGTTTTTTTTATCTTTTCAAATAGTGACGGGGAGAGAGAATAGAAAGGGAAGGGTGGGTTATATAATTTATTAATTTAGTTTAATTTAAATTCCATAGTGTTGATTTTTAATTCGAATCCCAAATCGAACCCAACGAGTGTCGCCCGTAGCGTATTACCCCCATTTCGAACATAATGGGATATGTCCGGTAAGCCAATTCGACTATTATGATCAGTTTTTCTTAAAATTAAAATATAAATCAACATATATTCAATTTGAATGCACCTTTTAATTTTCTAGGGCCATATACTGATTCTAAAAATTCCAGAAAAATTATTTCAAGCTTTGTATTGACGATACGATCCTAACAAAACTAATTTCATCAATTTTGGAGACCGTTTGCAAAATGGCTATTTTTAAGGGATATATTTCCATAGCGATTATTCTGAATTTTCAACTGGGCATAACTTTTTGTTCCCGCTATGAAATTTCAATTTTTTGGATTCGTTGAAAAGATATTTTCAAATAGATTCTATTATTTTTGGTTTCACTAAAATCCAGTTTATTTTGAATCTTGTATATTCAATTAAAATTTGAAATCGAATTTTCAAACTACCGCACCATTTCTAGTTCCTTTTATAATTAAAATAAATATTTATATTCTAACTTCGATTTAAATAAATATATACATTCTAATTCTATTCAAAATAATTTTCTCTTCATTATTATTTAAAATAAATCATTTTAAATACTCAAAACTCATTAAAATTGCGAAAATAAAAAATTTAAATTGGTTCTCATTTTCCGGGTTGTTACGATGACAAAGCCTTTTAAATTGCATATATATTAACAGTCTTTCTCCACAGAAGCTCCCTTCGATTATTACTAAATCAGATTCCATTCTATTTAGATTTAATATATTAAACTGGAAACTTTACTTTGGAAAATCCGATTAATCTTAATTAAAAGATTTATAGATTCCAAGTCTCATTTCAATGTTAATCGGGTCAAAGAACAAATATCATAAAAAACACAGCTCACAATAAACCCAATTCACATTCCATTTTATTCCAATTAAATTTAATTAACTGGAAACTCTAATAATCTTAATTAAAAGATATATTCTTTTCAACGGGGTTTAAGAACAGCGTTATTTAACACACCATTCACGACAAACCCAAAATCCAGTTCTTTTATTCAATTCCAATTAAATATTAATTAATTGGAGAACTTCACTAAATCTTAATTAAAAGATTTATTCTTTTCTCAACTGGATTCAAGAATATGTTATTTCAGACACCGTTCACAACAAACCCAAAATCCAATTTAATATTAAATACAAGACTCTGAATAGAAATTATATTGGCTTATATTCAATATCTAATTCTGAATCTAACGGATATCGTATTTGGAATAACGATATCTGTATCTTCCGAATTCACATAACAATATCCGTATAACCATGGAATCCAATATCGAAATATTCCGAAGATTATTTCGAATCCAATCCAATTTATATATTGGAAATTTCTGGTATTAAAACCATTTCAAACCCAATTTATTTCTTTAGAAATATTAGACTATTAAGTATTGGACTATTATTCTAGTTAATAACTAGTTCATTTTGATAAAAATATATTTTTATCTTCACAAATGTGGAATTTTCATCCATGTTCTTTCCAAATCATTTACTATGATTTTACACAAATTGTTAACATTTTTAATAATTTTATTAAGGCCCTTTCAATCGTTTTACGTAAATGGTCATCGAACTGCATTTATAACGACTTTTTCCAAATTTGATTTTGACATTATTCCAAATCTAACCGTTAGATTTCAAATCTCTTATATTCTTTGGAAATCGCTTTTCGATACAAACCCAAGGTTCCTATTTTAGGAGAATCTGACGGTCGGATCTCCTGTACTATCAGTTCGAAGTCAATGGTCGAAATCCGCGAATGGTCACTGTGCGATGCATTCTATTCAGACCATTAAATATATATAATACATATATTATATATATTTCGTCCGATTTTCATTTAAATCGTATTTTATAAACCATTTATAAATTCAGTTTAAACAATTCCCACTTCATTTTCAATTTTAAATCAAAATTGAATACACTTTATCATTATAATATTTAATGATAATATTTTCAAATTGTAACGACCCAGAAAATCTGAACCAATTTAAAATTTTTAAATTGGCTAAAATTATGGATTTTAAATATTTAAAATAAATATTTTAAATAATAGCAATGAAAATTGAGTTGGAATCGATGATTGAAAACGAATATAATTAATTCTAATTATAAACAAGGCCTGAAAAGGCGCCGCAGTTTCAAAAATTGAATTCAAACTTTGTCGTACTATACCGGGTGCAAAACAAAACGGATTTGAGTGAAACCAAAAATATTTAAATCTGTTAGTGAATACCTTTCTAACGAATTTGAAAAATCAAAGTTTCATAGCGGAAAGCAAAAATTATGGCCAAATGAATTTTCAGAAAGGTCGCTATGGAATTTATATAGCCCGTGAAATTGGCCATTTTGCAAATTACCTCGGAATTCGACGAAACCACTTTTGTTGGATCCGGGATGAGAAGTTATTGCTAGGTTTCAAATTTCATAATTTTTGAAGCTAGTATGTAAGCGGGGCAAAAGGAAATGTGATTGGTCAATTTCTGTTAAAATGGGTCGACCTGAAAATAGACATTTTGCATACGATCTCAGAATTCGACGAAACTGGTTTTGTTGGGACCGTATCGTCAAAAAAAAGCTAGATTTATTTTTCTGGAATTTTTCGATTCAGTTTGTGGCCCTGGCATATTGAAATGTACGTTCAAATTGAATATTAAATGTTTTGTACTTTAATTTGAAAAATAACTGACTGTAACAGTCGGATTGGCCAATGAAACATATCCCATTGTGTTCGGAATGGGGGTATTTAGCTAGGGGCTACAGTCGTTGGTTGATATTGGTGTACGTTTGAGCAAAGGGATATTTTGGAAATTTAAAATTTAAATATAATAGAAAATATCTTCACATTTCTCTCTCATCTGAAAAGTCGGTCAAACCCTCACGAACGAACGGCGAAACCAGCTCGAAACTTCCAGGACTCATCGCCGCCGCCACAGGCGTTTTCGCCACCCCCTCCAGTTGCTTTTTCGATCGCCTCTCTCCCCTCTTTCAATCAACCCAAGCCTCGTCTGAAAACATCCAGTATTCGCGTCGAATTCCAGCGTGGAAGTTTCCACCTTTGGAGCGTCGCCGATCATCAGAGGAGCCGTCGAGTTTGCTGCCACCACAGGCGCTGGAAAGCCTGTTCGAAGCTCTTCGACGATGCAGCATCCCATCGTGGCGAAACTACACAGATCGATTGTGAATCAAAAACCTAGTTTTGAAGGTTTGAAAAGTTATCTGCTTTGAAAATTCTGAATGGAAAATAACACTTTTAAGTGTTGCAAAACTTTGAAAAATACTATCTTTTTCGGGTGTTGATGAAAATCAGTGAAACAAGAGACAGTGGACTCGTGTGGATGCCCTCTACATTCTAGAAGAGACCGCATATTTTTCTGAGCCTTCTGCTATTTTTGGTGGAGTGGAACCCAATGTGAGATTTTTAATTTATAAACAATATGGAAAACGACGATGTATAAATTATATAGTCGATGTATGGGTTATACAAGCATTGTACACCTCATGTATAAGCATTGTATAAGTTGTACGTTCGATGTATAATTTATATATGCGTTGTAAAAATTATATATGTGTTGAAATAGAAGTGAATTGCTATATATAAATATTTTTATATATATATATATACGCCCCTCGTCCACAAACCATGGACGATATTTATTGGTTATGATTGGTGTGAAAATTGATTGATAGCGAATGATTGATTGGGATTGTTTGTGGTTGATATTGGTTGATTGTGGTTGAAAAATACCCATTTGTGGTTGAGAAATATTTGGTTGAAACCACATAGGATTAGCTTGTGGAAATGAAATAAATATACATGCTACCTGCGTGCGAACTAGATGCGTGATTCCCCATTGTCAAAAACCACGAGGTTTTAAGGTAGAGCGAGGAGCTGTACTAGGGACGGTCTCGGTTTTAACTACCCTGCCGTTATGCTACCGAAATTTTGAATAATATTCATGTGTTTGAATTATTTTCATTCGTTGAATTATTTTCATTCGTTGAATTGAAATTCATGTGTTGAATGGTGTTCATGTTTTAAATATAAAAATCACATTTTTATCATCTATATGAACTATATAAAATAATCTCCTTTTGAAAGAAATTGTTTTATAATAAAAATCCTATTTTTATTACCTATATGAACTATATAAAATAACAGTGTTTTGAAATGAATTGTTTTACAATAAAAATCACATTTTTATTATATACATGAATTGTTAAATATAGTGAAGTGTTGAAATAGAAGACAATTGGATAAAAATATCATTTTTATCAAATGTATGAAAAGAATATAGATTTGAAATCGAAAAATCGATATATATATTTAAATAGAATCGAAATATATCGAATAACAACGCTGCAGTTCGTATTTTGAAATCGTGATTTCAAATGATTAGTGCGGGAGATCCGACCATCGGGTTTTCCTGAAATCGCAACCGTTGGGTTCGCGTGGGAAATATCTTTCCAATGGCACCAACTTTGTAATCCAACGGTTGGATTGTCTGGGATGTTTAATTCAAATCTAAAGAAAAACAGCGCCAGAAACGATTATATATATATATAATTATATTTAATCGAATAACGACGCTGTAGTTCGTATTTTGAAATCAAAACTTCAAACGATTATACTGGGAGATCCGACCGTCTGATTTTCCCGAAACTGGAACCGTTGGATTCGTTTTGAAAAGATCTTTCTAATGATGTAAATTTTGTCAAGATCCAACGGTTAGATTTTCAGATATGTGTAAATCAAATCTGAAGAAAAACAGCGCCACGGCCGGGTTATGGCCCGAAGCGTCGTTTTGAATAAATTGGCTATTTTAAAATAAATAAAATAGCGATAAATCGTTATAAAATATCATAAACGATATGGAATGGAAATAAACTGAATTTGCTCGATTTATGTGGTATTTGATGGTTGAATGTGTTTGGTGTGAAAATTACATTAAAGAACAAAATTGGTGTTGTCGAATGATTTAACCATTGAAATAAATTGATTTGAAATTATAAATATACATGAATTATTTGAAAAGGCCGAGTTAATTATCATTTCAAATAATTGACCGACGATTGAAAGTCGAAGATGAAGACGGTGGTCGAAGACCGGAGATCTTCACCTCGTTTGGATGGTAACCGAGGTCCTGATTGGGAGGAATCCCAAAATATGGATAATGAGTGGTGATCGTCCAGACGTACGTGGTGGTCGATGGGTTTGCGAGGTATATAGTGCCTCCGGTTTCGTTCAGACCCAGAACGGACTTGTAAATGGACTGTGTGTCTGACATTGGATTTTATTCTGTGTTGATTGATCTCTGTTAAATATACATTTGTTTGGCGGCGGAGAATTTATTCTTTTGCTTAACGCTCTTCTCTGAAATGCATGAGCTCAAAGGTTGTATATCGATGGACATCAGTCGCATGGCATGAATTGCTAGTGTGGCATGCCTAAGTGGCAAGTGACCAGGGCTTCTGTTGAAAAGCAAAGTTTTGTGGTGATGATCAAAGCACCGCCTGTGTGGCGTAGCCTTGTGTATAACGTGAATTCGCGAGCCTCACACCCCGGTATGAACCAGAAACGGGAGGAAGGACCTCAAGGAGGGCATGCGTTTCTTCCTAGCTAGGAGTCGTGTCAGTGTTTTTACACGACCTGACATTTTACTTATGTGGATGATGGATAGCGAGGCGGCTCAGATATATCGGTCGATCCGGGACCGATGGAGTCTTTCGTTGGCTCATTTACGCCCCATAGGGCGGGGAAACGTAGTGTTCACGAATTTTAATCCACATTGGCGGACCGACCCTGTCGCTCCAAGGGCTCACCTGTGTCTGGGTCCTGAGGCTCGGGCTAGGCAGTCTCGAATTCGGTAAGGACTATCTTTTGCCTTGGTTCATGACGGAAATCCAATTTCCAAATACGTGACTGTGCGGTTTTGATTGTGTGTATATATATATATATATATGGCGACATGATATATGGTACCCATGCCGTCTATGATTGATAGTTATGATTGAAATTGTTTTTGAAACCTATAAACACTAGTAATAATATCAAATGCTTTTGTTTTATTCGTATCACGCATATTTTGGCCATTATAAGGTAAAACTCTATCCTCCGGTTTGCGTTGCATTGTGTGATGGGAACTGAGTCGTATAATGGCTTCATTTTTATAAAAAGCATTGCGATGTTTAAAAGAAGGATTTATTTTTAAAGCACTGGCAATCCAACGGAGTAAACCCGTTCCACGAAAGTTGCGTGGTCCTGTGATTAGCAAGATTAAATGTGTTGAGTAGATTTCTCATAACAGTCCCATGACTGACTCGTAGTTTGTTTCACTTTCAAACTCGATTGCCCCTTTTTCTGCACGGGCAACCTTGTATTCAGGTTTAGCTGGTTCTTTCTGGATAGCTGGAGCTGAAGATGGATTCTATCATTTATCTCTTTTTATGCTATTCAGCTCCTATTGTACATATTATGTTTATTTCCGCTGTAGACATTTATGTATAGCTGAACTGTGTTTGTACTAAGTATGATCCTGTATACTGTGTAACTCTGATGATTACTTTTATCCAGGATATTCTATTGTTCATTATCTGGTGTATTTATTTATTTCTGTTCTGGTTTTACCTGTTTCTATGTTATATTCCAAAGATAACCCTTGTCTCTGTCTTTACGGGAAATGGGGTCATCACACAAAATGTCTGATGTTGAAAACATTTCCTTTCCAATATTCATTATAAAAATGAATAAAATCAGTATAAATATCGTTCTCGTTGAAATGGGGCAAATCTAACGAATACGGCTTCACATATTTCAATATTTTCGTGCCTATTTAAAATCGGACAACAAATTCACATTTTTTCCTTTATAGAATATTATTTTAAAATATTCGTTATTTTAAAATATTTGCTCTTACTTAACTGGAATCAGACACGATCAATTACCATTTAATTTATTTATATGGGTTTCATACAATACATGTATACCACAACAATGATAAACAATCAACCATCAGCCAGAGTGCACTACACAACTACATAAGCATTAAATATAAATAATTAACGCTTACAACAGTCTGTCAACCAATCGATTGACATACAACTAAACAATTGGGATTAGTATACATCAAATATCATCCCAATACCCGTGTGGGGTCTCAACCAACAAAAACTGAATATTATTTGTGTAGTTAGGCGATGTGTAAAATTTATCGTCCTAATACATGTCATTTAAATGAGTGTACATAAACAAATCATTCAATTTGTAAATGAATGTTTATTTTCATTTCAGGAGAATTTTATGTCATTCATTCATACATTAAAAATTAGTTTTTTAACGTTAAAATATTTTATTCAACACATGAATATTTTATACAGTTCATAAAATCAGTAAACACAATACAGTCAAATTCACCATAATTTAATCCAAAAAAACATCCATGGTTTGTACAATAAATAGTATCGGGGGCTACTAAGCCCCTTCTGCATCCTAGGATATATTTAACTGGAAAATAATTAGAGTGAGAAGTTCTCACCATTGGTTTCCACTCCGTCATTCCTTAGCGGACGATTTGGACTCTATTATGCTTCCAGTAAGTTCCCTCGCAATCTGCTTCATGCGGTATATATATTAAAAATCACATTTTTAATAATGTTATTTACAATTAAAAATCACATTTTTAAATCAATGTTATCTATATAAAAATTGCATTTTTAATACGTTGTTAACATTTTAAAAATCACATTTTTGCTATGGTATTTATATATTAAAATCACATTTTTAAAATCAAAGTTATTTATATAAAAACCATATTTTTTATTATTGTTATGCATATATAAAATCATATTTTTATACTATAGTATTTCATACTAAAAATATAACATTTTTAACACAATGTTATTTCATATTTAAACCATGCTATTTTTAACTTAAAAATCATATTTTATTCACAATGCTGTTCTATAAAAAAAATCTGATTTAAAAACAATATTTTATATAAATTTAAGACTGAATTTTTTTTAACAATGTATTATATAAATTAAAAGCTCACCTTTCTCTGTTTTCATTTGATAAGGATATAAGTGTTTAAATATTTAATTACATAATGAAGTCATTAACATTAAATTAAATATTAACTAATTTCTTATCACCTTAATCTCCTTTAACGATTCTCCTTCCCCAAGCAATTCACTCCAAGGAAAACGCACGTATCTTCCTCTAGTAATGGCCGCAACAACTCCATTTATATCTCCCTTATGCTCCCAAGCCACTCCATGATTTTTCAAACAGAAAATACCATCCTTTACCTCATCCAAATCTCTGCTAGTCAATTACAATTTCAAAGAACTAGCTCATAGCAGGGAGGGGGCGACTTCCGCCTGGTGCTGCTGTTCCATGGGTGGTTGCAACAATTTTTTTTTTAATTCTAGAAAATTCACACAAGATGCTAACCAACCCCGTAAATACAAATATCCAATTCACATCACAAATCCATGCCTCAATCATACGATAATCAAAACCCTAGCTATATGAACCAACACTAGAAATTTTCGCAGCAGACAATCAGAGTTCGAACCACCCAGTACTCACATAGAATTGAAGAGGAAGGCTTAAGGATTACCAATATAGTTGTTTGGAGATTTTCGGAATATATTTTGATTTTGTTTCGAATGCAGAAGATTATGATTTGGTTTGGTAAACGTTTTACTGGTAGCGGCCTCCGTTCTCTCTTTGTTGACTACGGGTAGGAGAAATGTAAGGGCTGTCATCTTTGGAGAATGGGTGTTGATTTATAGAATAAATATTATATTCTTATAATATTATTTTTTAATTTTACTTGTTTAACTCACGAATCTCCAAACTAACTCCAACGAATGTCGCCCATAGCCAAATACCCCCATTCTGAATACAATGATATGTTTCTAAGCCAATTTGACTGTTCTGATCAGTTTTTACCAAAATTAAAATATAAATCCATATATTGAATTTTAAACGTACATTTTAATTTACCAGGACTACATACTGACTCTAAAAATTACAAAGAAATAAATCTAGCTATGTTTTGATGATACAGCCCTAACAAAACCAATTCCATCGAATTTGAAGACCGTTTGAAGAATGGCCATTTTCTGGTCGATCCAATTCAAACTGAAACTGTCAAAAAACGTTTAAATTTACCACACTCATATATTAAATCCAAAAATTATGAAATTCGAAACCTAGCAATAATTTGACATTCCGGATCCAACAAAAGTGGTTTCATCGAAAAAGGAGGTCATTTGCAAAATTATTATTTTTAAGGGCTATATATTATATAAAATATATATAAATTCCATAGCGACTATTTTAAATTTCAAACTGGACATAACTTTCAGTTTATACTATGAAATCTCAATTTTTCTCATTCGTTTGAAAGACATAATTAAAAAATTCAAATATTTCTGTTTTTACTGAAATCCGATTTATATTGAATTCTGTACATTCATTTGAAATTTAAAATCGAATTTTCAACCTGTCGCGCCATTTCAGGGTCATTATATAACTAAAATAAATTTATATGTTCTAAATTCGATTAAAATAAATTTTAAATCATTATTATTTAAAATAAATCATTTTAAATATTCAAAAGCCATTAAAATAGCTAAAATAAAAAATTTATATTGGTTCTAAAACTCCGGGTTGTTATAATCTCCCCCACTTAAAGTTGCTTAACTAACCAACTCAACTTTCATTCTAGCATTAATTCTTCAACTTTTCGGTATCTAAGAATTTTCTAATTTCTCAAAAAGTTGGCTAACACCCTGAATGTTGAAAAATTTCACTATAACCTCCTTTGTACAGGTTGATCGGTAAAACCACAACTTGCCTCACAGGGCCCTCATCAATCAAAAAGAAAAAGAAGAAGCTAAGCGGCTAGCCAATCGGCTCATAAAATCATCAAACCCTGATAAATACAGTAAACATGTACCTATTTGTTGGGCGTACAATTTTATTCCTCTTCATAGCTTCCATGCTATGACCTGTTTATTAAATATACATTTACATATATGCAATTCCAAAATATTTTTAATTCAGTTAAATATTTGATTCGATTTGCCTTTATCTTAACCTTTTATTCACGTATTGGTTTTATCAATTGAATTAACAATCAAATATCACAACCAGCAATCAATTAGTTGATTAGCTTTCCGAATATATATCTTTAATACATATACCCTAAAATCATATTTTTAAGGTCATATCACAATTAAGAAATCCTAGCTAAGTTCTGGTTCTCACACCAGTCGATTGGAAATACGTAGATATCTCACTTTCGAATCTCGAACAAAAATACTGATGATGCACATGCTATCATTAGTATCATCTCCGGGTGACTAGAGTGTGATTCTATATCTATCCAGTATATTTGAGGCTTTGTGTACACGTTTGCAAGGCGTATATGCAAAATCTTCATATACTCGATTGCCTAAATTAAATTTAAAATAAAATACTCAAATACGTATTATATGATATATTTTCAAAATCAATTTGTTTTTGATGAACAATACTCTTCAAACTCATTCTGGGATACTACCGATCCCGTCTCTAACGAGTCATTCTCATTGGATATTACTAATCCAATCTCTGATGAATTATTTTGTTTGGTTCTAATGTGCCTTGTTCTCAAGCTCTGTAAGCCAAAGCTCCGATACTATACTATAGCGACCCGAACTTCCCGGCTGGTCTAAACCGAGCATGAAGGCGGACTGCTTTGAGAACAAGCTAATTGGAACACAAAAAGAAGAACATTTCATTGCTATTACAACAATTTACATCAAAGTACAAGAATATAACAGAGTGAATAAATATTACACATTGAAAAATATCAGATATTTAAAATTACAATGCAGTGGAAAAATAATACATAACACAACTAAAAGAAATATACGGATACAGAGCGTTCTGAATATAGCTCCAGCTGTAAACCAGAATCCTGTGAATATATTATCTGCAAAACCCAAAACTACTAGCTGCTGTAATGACCCGGGTTTTTGGCAATCTTAGTTATCCGATATACAACACATATCGAACCAAGGGTCAAAAATAGCGGTCATAATGAAAGAAATTAGAGGGTGAGAATAGATAAGATAGAAGCATAGAATAGAAGAAGAAGAAGAACACAACATCAGAGTAACACGAATCTCAAAGCGGAACGAATAACATATAATATATGTAACATAACTTTGAAATATACATCTGTAATTGAATATACATCATTATCAAAGTACAACACTTACAACATAGCGGAAATAACTATAGCTATATGATACTGAAGCCTCCTGCTCCAGCTCTTCAAGTATCTATAAATCCCGACTACTTGACTGCCCATACAAAATTGGGCACCCAAGAGTTTAGGGAAGCAAAACAAAATAAACTCTGGGTCAGTCATGGGACTGGTATGAGTAAAACAGTTTAAAAATAGTTTAAGCCATTAAACGATATCTCATAAGACCACACCGTATAACGGAACGGGTTTTTCCTTTATGAGAATCCAAAATATCTTTATATCAAACCCTTTTGATATTATAATAATGTCTATCAACACAGTATAATAATCATCTAGCAGAAACACTTTCATCTCACGTTCTACATATATAGTATAAAATCAAAACCGCAAGCACGTATTGGGTAATGGGTTTCCAACTATGACAAGGTATGGAACCACCTTTCGCTCGTGTACCTCTAGAGAGGAATACACTGGGTTCAACAAGAACATCTTGCAACCCGGCCACACATGACCGACCACTCATTTCGCTTGAGTGTATCGAATGTATATCACCAACGGTTGGGATCAGCAACCGTTTCCCGAATGGGACAGTATCGACAATAGATTTTTAGAAATAAATGAAACTCTAGATCAGGTGATTATACACCCTACTTCGGAGCGACCGACTTAGCCATGCTGCCTGCCCGATTTCTGTCATTTACCGGTTGATGAGGCTTGAGGTTACGCTTCATCATCACATCAGATTCACTTCGAAACTCACATCGTCAAATCCATCAAATCACCAATTGACGTCTACAACAATACATTATGTGTTAGCTAAAAGAAGTTTCCTTCTCCGCTTCCACTCTTGGTATGGTTGGAGAAATCAATATACGTGATCGTCTGGAAATACTCTGTCAGACATCCGTCCATACAAGTCATCCAGGAACAGGATGAACCGAAGGCACTATTCAGTACATCCACCTTAGGCTCTATTATGTAAGACTTATGCAATAGCCCTTGCACTTTACTCCGTCTTCAATTATCTTTGGCATATATGATTCGCAACGCTTATGCCAATACAGAGTGGTTCTTTGGATAATAATCCAACCGGTCTCTCCATATTAACAACGTTAAAATGGTCAAAACTTCGATAGTCTGTGAGTTAACTATCGAAGAAAAACAAGTGTGCAAACAACGATATTATTTCCAGATGGAAATTATATCGAACAAACATCATTTAACATTAATCTCTTTAGTTCATTTTACATCTCCTGTTTCCCTATATTCAACATTTGCTATTTTCTATATTTAGAAAATATACGTTATTAATGCTAGAAATATTTCCATTCCTTGTTTTCTGTATTTGAAAACATTTATGATTCTTGTTTGGAAGACATTTCCAAAAACTCCTACGTTTGGATTAAGCAGATGTTTAGATAAAACATCGCTATGCCAACTCAACCATTTCCTTAAATTACTAAATTCACATTACCATCCTTTCTGCCGAACCTTAGCCATTCCTTAGTTAAAAACGAAGCCAATCAAGTTGGGGTAAAACTAACTCTCAGACCTTAACTGAACAACATTTCCAACCTTGAAATAGGCAAAGTTCTTTTTAAATTTCTTTAACTAACTTCCTTACTTAACCTTTCTTTTGAATAACTATATTCAATTAACTCTTTTTTACTTTAACTCTTATCAATTAACTCTATTGGACTGACCCTATTGGACTAACTCTATTTGCTTAACTCTATTTGATTTACTCTATTTGATTTACTCTATTCACTTAACTCCTGTCGAATAAACTAGATTTGATAACTCCTCTAATCTATTTGAATAAACTGTATTCGATTAACTCCTCTAACTCTATTCGAACAAACTATTCGATAACTACTCTAACTCTATTCGAATACACTATTCGATAACTACTCTAACTCTATTCGGATAAACTAGATTTGATAACTCCTCTCGAATAACTAGATTCGATAACTCCTTTCGAATAACTAGATTCGATTAACTCACCTCGAATAACCAATATTCGATTATTCCTCTCTCGAATACACTATATTCGATAACTCTACTTCGAATAAGTGATATTCGATAACTCTACTCGATTAACTCCTATTTGATTAACTCTAATTAGTTAACTCTAACTCTAACTGGTTAACTCTAACTCATTAACTCTAATCGATCATTTCTAACTTTAATCGATTTCTCTTATTCGAATAACTCCTATTTGATAACGTTTATTCATTTATAAAGATTTACTTTGGTAACGGTTCTTCACTTTATAAATGTTCTCTTTAATAACATTATTTCACATATACAAGTGTTGTGTACCCATTCTATTTAAAACTATCGGTGTTAAAACCAATATCTTTTATCTATATAAGTTCAGACTTATATATTCCATTTATCGAATGATAAATAATTACTAAATTTATAAATATCATTTATAAATTCATCTATTCCATTTATCTGTTTTTCTCCATATATAAGTTCTTACTTATATATATATATATATATTTATCCCAAGATAAATATTCCCTTTTAAATCCTATTTGTTAATGGTTTACAAATATCCCCTTTTTCTAATCTATTTGTTTTGCAAATATTTTCCTTTATATTTGTTTGACAAATATAACTCCTTTTATATTTGATTCACAAATATATTTCTTTAACTCTATTGATTTTATAATTATTTCCTTACATAAAAATCCTTTTTCCTTTTATATATAAAATCTAGTGATTTTATATAAATAAATGATTTTCAAAATATACTTTTAAAATCTCCTTTTATCTTTCTAGTATTTCTTATGATATTTAACATAACATATAACAACGATAAAAATCGTCCAAACACATATAATCAACAACAGGTTATATATCACATCATATATCACAATATATGAATCACAGAAAAATAAATGTTTACGAATCCAGTTGGATTCCTCCAACCTGTTTCCCTGCATCACAGATGTTAAACTATATAGATAACATCACTTTAAGTTCCATATGACATATTCTGTTAAACAGAATCAATATAGAAATTCAATTAACTAACTAGCAGTTCAATCAAACAGTCAACACAGTCAATCAGACAATTTGTAACAGTTCTAAGAATACAATATGAAATTATAAACTATTCAGAGTTAGTGAGAATTACTCATATTGGTAGTTCATCGTTAAAGAACGATAAACTGTTGTTTGATTTGAATCAAACAATTTATTTTGCCATAAATCCAAACAAGCTCAAATCCACTCCCAGTCAGCTCCATGGTGTAGTGTCCGTCCATACGATCCCAACGCAACTGACGGTTCTCGATTTCGACTCCGTATGAGCTAGATATCGCATAAACAAGTTAATACATTTAATTTAAAATAAAAACTTTGATTTAAAACCCATTGGGCCTCACCCCCATAAAATACTCGGCCCACTTACCAAACATACCAGACCCGAACTTGAGCATCTTCTTCCCTAATTTCTTATGCTGTGACCTCTCCAGTATTTCACCCATACAACCGATCTTCTAAAAATCCAAGCACCATACATACTTCTTTTAAAATCAAACAAACACCACTAAAATTCCCTACTTCGGTTTCTCTACCACCTCCAACCATCATTCGCTAGTCCGGTCCTGACCTGGGTCTTCCGACGTTCTACAGTCCTGGCCATCGAGTGACTGTTGTGTCACTTTTTTTATCACCGAAACACCCCAATCAACCCCAAACGAACCTCTTCAATCTCCAAACCACCATTTCAAACCCCAAATCACCCATCGATACTACAAAATCCCAAAAACCCAAACCCTAAATCTACTGCGAGCACAGAAAACCATATCGAGCTCCATAAAATTCTGATCGAGTTCAATAAAACTGACATCAGATGGAAGCTTGAGTGATGAGGATAACATATATATAAGTATTGTAATTTATAGTATTTCTTTTTGATTTTCCTTGAATATGGTTTGCTCGCCATTTTCTGTGAAGGGAGAATAAGAGCGGCGGCTTCTAATATTATTTTATAGAGAAGACGAGATGTTTGTGTGGTTGAGAAGATGAGGTTGTGGCTTGATTATGTTCACAATTTCTTATATTTTAGTTTTCTTTATATATTCATTTCGCCTTCTAAAAATCCGTGTGATCACACATGATCCCCAAAAATCATGAAACTGGACATGTAGCTACAACTCGACATCACGGTCCCAACGAAACTGGTTTCGTCGAATTCCGACTCCGTATGCTCACACAGCGTATTTTTAACTGTCGAAATACTGACTGTTTCTCACTCTAAAACTCCGTACGACCACACAGTGACTCTAAAAATCACGAAACTGGAAATCTAACAACTACTTGACATTGCGGATCCAACAAAATTAGTTTCGTCGAATTCCGACTTCGTTTGCAAAAGTGGCTATTTTTAATGTCCTAAATAACCCATTTAAATATATAAATATATTTAAATAAAATTAAATTAAATATTTATAAATAAATATTATCGTATATATTCACACTAGAATACCATATAGCTCCAGAATAATCCTATATGGATTTCTGACTCGATATTTCCATCAGGGTCAACCCGATATTCGATTTACATTGAAATTCCTTTTTAAAATATACGTAATTCCTTTATAAATTATAATGGAATTCCACGGCGACTTTTCTAAAATTTGATTTGGACGTAAATCAAAATCTACACGACGAAATCCCGATTTTTCTCTTCCACTAGAAAGATATACTCCACCAGCTCCACACGTTTCTTGTTTCACAGAAATCTGGCTTTAAACAAATCCTGTACATTCAGTTGAAGTTCAAATCGCCAAATTACGAACTGCAGCGCCATTTCAAGCTCGATTTTAATTTTAATATATTTATACGTTCAAACTTCGTTCAAATAATATGTTCGTTATTCAAATTCAATTCTAAACTGAATTTAATATCACAGACGATCCAATTCACACCATATCGCCATTTCAGCCAATTCTGATTATTTCAGAATTAAATATATTAGATAATTTATTATTTTATTTAAATATTCACTATTATTTAATTCCACGACCATTAAATCCTTTTAATCACCTTTTAAATAATTAAATAAATTAATTATTATATCGCTGACGATGCGGGTCATTATATTCTTCCATACTAAAAATAATTTCGTCCTCGAAATTTCTAAAGCTAGAAGACAACTCTATTAACTGGTTATAACTTATTTGTTCACTTCTTAACTTCAATTTCCAACTGGACCAATTTAATTTCAATTAAATATTAATTAATTCTTATCAACGAAAATTTCCAAAAGATCCTGAAAATTTTCTAACGCCTTCGCCAGCACCTCCTTTGTACTGGTCAATAGGTCAAACTCCAACTCGCCTCTCTGGGCCATCTTCATCCCAAAAGAAAATCAAACATCCAAGCGGCTTGCCAAATCGGCTCATATAAACCTCATACCCAATATAAATATAAACTGGTACGTTTTGGTCGGCATATCAACACATCCTTTTCCATCTGCTGCCAATTCAGCATATACTAGTATCATCCAAATCAAATTCCAATCTGCTTTTATCCGCAACACAACCATTCGCTTATATCCGAGCCAAATATCATTTCAACTCGAGTTTTTTCTCAATTCCCAACTCTTAACTTGATTATCACATTACACTTCAAATTTGAATCTCACAATCCAATTTGTCTTGATATTACTCTAATTCAACCTCAGTTACCACTTTACTGGCTTTACTTTAATTCAATTTTGTTTTCACAAATTTCTGTTAAATTTGTTTTTAATTCAAACAGTCTTTCCCTGGGAGTTTTTAAGTAGTTTACTCTTTTCAAAAATCAAATTTTCCTTTTGAACATGTCAATGAGCCCTTAATTAATATTCCATTAGTTAAATCGCTTCTCTATTTCTTTATCAGTATTTGTTAACAAATATTTTCAATAACCATATTGGCCTTTTATGTTATTTGGAAAACATTTCCGAATATCGCCTTCCTTTATTTTCTAAACTTTAGAAAATATATGCTATTTATAATTGGAAAATACTCCAATTACTTATCTCTTTTCCGATCTCGTTTATTTCTATACTTAGGAAATATTCTTTATTATTCTATTTCCAAGTTTACACTAATTTGGGTTAAAATGGATGTTGTGTAAAACATCGTTACGACAAACCAAATACTATATTCAACTAACTCTTATTCAACATTGACCTTCAAGCCTGAAATCTTACTATTTATTTGTTAATAATGAAATCAATCAAGTTGGGGTATAACTACCTCTTAGACCTTGACTGAATAAATTTTATAACGTCAAAACAGACATGACTACTTACTCGAATAATCAATACCATACAATTATTTATTCACTTTTAAACATGTATACGCTTCCTCTTTCTATTCTTACTAGATTTTATTCTTATACTTCCTTTTTGATTTTGCTATTCTATTTCTAAGTTCGTTTCCTTATCGACTTCTATATATATATATATCGATACGTTGATTTCTAACTATCAAATTATCTTAAAAATATTCTAACTCCTTAAATTCCCGGAAAAATTCGCCATAACCTCCTTTGTACCAGGAGCATCGGGATATTTCAAATAGGCCCTCACCAATCCAAAAGAAAAAGGAAAAGCCAAGTGGCTAGCCGATATGGCGCAAAAAATCTCATATATGAATTAAATACATACCTTTTCGTCGAGCATTCTATCTATTTCACTTCTATACTATATTCCAAACTTGTCTCCTGTATATCTATACCTGTCCAATCTATTTTAGCTATACTTGATCGTTTTAACTCAATTCGTTAATTAATTTGTTAATTAACCCTTTAGTCTATTTCACTTTTATATTTGAACACAGCATGTTCAAATATATTTTAACTTGCTTATTAACTAATTTGAATCCAAATTTCAAATTTAAGTTCTATATTCGATTTCGAATGTTCATTTACAAATCCAATTCACCTTTCAAAGTTCAACTTTAAATTCAAAACTTGATTAACTAATTCCTCTTCGACTTAGTTAATTCTATTCAATTTCTATTCAAATTTTATATCACTTCTATTATTCAAATTTTTATATCAAATCCTATTATTATAAATCCCATTTAAAATTCAACACAACTTGTCTTTCCTAAAAAAAATTCAAAGCAGTATCTCTAGTAGTAATTCGTCACTTACAACTCGAAAATGAATACTGATGATGCAGCTGTCATCATCAGAATCTATTTTCCAGCGATCGAAGTGAGGTCAATACTTTAAAACGAATTCTAAACATTTCCACTTTGAAATTCATTTCAAAATATAATTCACACTGCTTGTAAAATAATTTAAAATCTCCCAGGATCTTAAATTTTCCAAATTTTTAATCCAAATCCATTTACAAATACTTATCCAATTTTCCAAAATTTTAATTCAATTTCTGGCTTAAATTTAGATTTAATTCCTTTCGATTTCATATAATTCAATTATATGAATTCTGATCGATTATTTACATAACCATTTTACTTATAATCTTACTCGATCACCCACTTCCGTGATCTCGTTCGACTGCACCTATTTGGCCGAACCCCGGTCCATCACACAAAAATCCGATCACCCACTTCCGTGAGCTGCTGCACAGAAAAACGCGCGCTCCTTTGATGTCGCACGCTCCAAAAATGCACCGAGTTCCACCAATTTTTGCCACCCGAAAGATTGCTTGATTCTCGTCGCAGTGCCACTATCCGCTTCTCCTATCGCCTCACGATCCTCCGATGAACTTTAACCCTAGTTTTCAACTTCCGAAATCATCGACACAGAATCAGCTCAAACTTACACCAAAAATACTATATCACTTGCTGATCGCAACAGCGCTGACGGTGGGGTTTAATTCTTAGCGGATTGGGAGATTTGATTTTTCGAAGTTTCTTTTGCAATTTTGATTTTTTTCTGTAAATCAATGATTTCTCTCTTGATAGTTGATGAAATCAGGATCCGTCTGCTTCTAAAAATCAGAAATGAAGATACGAACAACATTCGAGTGAATTGTTTATACTAGAAGTGGATGGATTGGAAGTTCTTGCTCTTTGATTGAAGTGGGAAATGGTTTTTCATTTACTGGAAGTTGAAAAAATGGGAAAAGAAGAAACTGTCGAGTGAAAAATGAGGAAGCCGAAGTGAATGAGAAGGGGCTTCATCATTTATTTAAAATTCTTCGTGCTACCTCAAGTCAAAGCCACTTGGCACAATAAATTCATGCATAAAGACACCTATGCTTATATTTATTTTAATTTAATTCTACCCAATGCATGCTTGACAAAATCACTTAATTATTTATTTGTTAAGTTTTCAATTTTAGTTACACCCTAGTAACATTTAAAAATGAAACAAGTTTACAATTCATATATATGTAACCAAATATTACTTAAGATTTATAACATACATAATATTTCAAAATACTTAATCATATTAATATGTCAAAGATGAAATAAAAAAAATGAGGTTTTAGAACTCAACCAATCTTTATGGAAATTAATATATATATATTATAACTGAATAATATTATCATTTATTAAAGTTTAAATTATTTATTTAACTAAAAATCTTAAATGAAATCTTAAAATAAGCTATTCATATCAAAACAAAATATTCATTCAACTTGTTTAAAATATTTTAAGACAATTTTTTTTATTGAAATCTTGTTAAATTCAATTGGTATTCAGAAAACTGAATTTTTATTATATTTTAATCATTGAAAATTCTTGGTTCGTTACAATCTCCCCCACTTACGAACTTTTCGCCCTCGAAAGGGAGGGTTCGAAAAATTATACTCCTTAACCAATTTTAAATTCCCATTTCTCTCTTGACATATCGGGAATGTAACGGTTAAAACCAAGTTTCACATTATCTCAGGATACTCTATCTAATTCTTACTAGAGGTAGAGTCTAAGGAAACTTCTATGATCTAGTGATTACTAGGGTCGTCACCGGTCTTGCTTAAAATCGAATTCTCTGAGTTAGACTCAGAGCTGCTATCCTGCCACTAAGGAGAAACTGGGAAAGATACGGTCTAATTCTTAGAGGTCTATGACCTTAAGAAAGTTTTAAAGTTGGAAGTTATCATTCTAACTTACTCTTATGGAACCCATGATTTCCTCATAAATTATAAGACCAAGTGCTTAACTTGGAAAATTTTAAATCCAAGTTCTCAATTAATTTTTCTCTAATTGTTAAATTTTCTTGCAAAATAACATCTTGGATAAATTCAGTATTAGAAATTCTATTGCTCTCAGTACATATTCAATTTCAACTTAAGAGATAATTCGAACTACTGGTTCCAAATCCAACTTGATTTACTTGCCTAAGGCTTTATTAGAGCATGGCAAAAAGGAAGAATTCATAAATAAAGTTAGACAGTTAAAATTTTCAAGCATGACAATTCAGGGTGATATTCAAAAGATGACAATGGGTCGAGTAAAACCCAGCGACAAGGGAAGAGATAGAATTATATTTACGAAACACTCATTCTATTTCAAATTTTCCAATTGTTTCAAATATAATCTCATATTAACCCATTTATAAGTTAAACTTATACTCATATTCATATTTTAGTTGTCATATAAATCGAATAAAACTTTTTCTAATTCCACTTTAAAATATACATAACTCTTTTCATTATTGTTTAAATATCAAATCTTGTTTGGAAAATTTTCTTAATTAGCCGGAAAATCTCTTAAAACGGTTTTATTTAAAATACCACCACGCTTCCTCCGCGCACTCTGATTGTGCGTACACGAGTTCCAGCTAGGGTTGTTCAAATATTGATCTTAACATTTTCAGAACTCACATCTTCCAACTTGATACTCAAAGAGCCAAATTTTTCTACTTCAATGTTAGTCACAATTTAAATTAACTTTTTAAACTTATTCCTAACTTAAGTCAAACTCATCACTTTAAACAAATTCTTAACTTAAGTCTAAAGCATCTTCAGATTCCTTAAGGGGTTCTGATAGCTAAGATATTCTTTGATATTCTCATTTACAATTCATGTTAAGGATTTATCCAAATCTATTGCTTACATTAACATATTAACATTCTTTAGAGAAATATAATATCTTTTCTGATCACAACTTATTAGATCATATTCTAACATTTGTTATGACTTGTTTAATCTTGAAGTATGGGTGCTATATATAATTTTTTTTTGATATAATTTCTTAATGAATTTCACACTTACGTGTCCCTTCAAATTCTTAAGTATAGTTTACTTCTACAATATCCCCTTTTGTTATTGTCAAAATAATTGCTTTCGCATCTATAACATACTGGCTTACATTATATTGAAATGGTTCAAGTATTCCTTGACGTGTTAATTGAAACCATGCGGTCATCCCACCTTCGAAACTCGAAAATAATTACCGATGGTGCCATGGTCATCAGTAAAATCATCCTCGAGCGACTAGAGTGTGACCCTACATCTACCTAGTATATATTCGGCTTCGCATATACGTTGATCAGACGTATATTCAAAACCATTACATACTCGATAGTCCAATCATGATGTCGAATAAAACACTCGAAATCCTTATTTCCTATTATATTTCAAAATATATTTCAAGTATATTTCAAGTAATCATCGTTTCAAATGATTTACTTGTTCAAAAATACCTTATATAGGTTTCAAAAATATATGCTCTCTCGTCATAATATTCCGCGATCTCATTCTAGGGTATTTCTAACCCTATCTCTAATGAGATAATATAACTCTGAGGAGTCCTATTCTTTTGTCCAAATATGTACGTACCCCATAGCTTTGTATAACCAAAGCTCTGATACCAACTGTAACGACCCATCTTTTTGCCCGATTTTTCGGTGGTAATTAAACCGACTTAAACCGTTCAGAAAGACGAATTGTTATGGGTACATACATATATTGAACAAAATAACAGAACCTTTCATTTCAAATTACAATGTTACATCAGAGTTACATAGAATATCAGAGTTACAAATATATACACAGCGGGAGAAAAGAAAATAACTTTACTCTCAGCGGAAGATCAAAACACAACGGAAGCTTCAACTCTATCGTGGACTCCAACTCTAGAAGCGCTCTAAATCCTGCTCCAACGATCCATAACTGCGAAACTAAACTACTGGCTGCCCGTGCAAAAATCATGGGCACCCAGAGTTTAGGTGAGGGAACAATAAACTCCAGGTCAGTCGTGGGACTGGTGTGAGAACTCAAAACAGTTAGATTCATTTTTAAAGATGGGAACTTCACCGGATCACGCCGCTAACGCGGAACGGATTTACTCCATGTGAATACCCGTGCATATAAATGCGCAATGTCTTTTGAAAAATGAAGCTATCATAAGCTCGTCCCACATCACACAATGCAAGCGCACACCAGATGGGCGAGTTTTATCTTATGATAACCAAATATTCTTTCATACGTAAAATCCTCTTCAATACCATAATATATATAGTGTGGAAAACATTTCGCAAGTAAATGTATTAATCCTAGACAACATATACCCCATAATATATGTTGCCATATATACAATCAAAATCGTATGGCTCGCATAAGAAATTTGGGTTTCCAACTTGATGATTCCTGGCACGAAAGATCAATCAGGGATACAAAACGAAGTGCCTCAACGGCTTTTTCGACCATACGCGGACACCGACTACACATCGTTAGGGCAGATCAACGGTTTTCGACCAGACACGGCCCCACGAACATACCCAACTTCCCCAGGTTCATAAGTGGTTTGCCACTGCTGCACAGCTTCATCATCAATTCATAAGTATAAACCTAACTGCCAGTTTCTCATCAATCCGGGGTATGAGGTTTGTCGATGTCACGTCATACACAAAGCGATGCTTTGATAAGCCATTCTTTGATCATCACTAGCTCGTTTCATAACTTGGGTATGCCACATTGACAATTCACGACATATCACTGATTTCAATCAATGCATACCCTCTAAGTTCATATGACTTAGAGACGAGGATAATATATTGCCACAAATCCGATATTCATTAACGGAAATCAGTGCTATGTGGTCAATTTCAATGTCAGACACACCATCCATACAAGTCCGTTCTAGGTCTCAACGGAACAACAACCCGAAAATACTTGAATATGTTCAGGTCTCATGTAACTCATGCCTCGTATCGGGTGGCCTACCTAACCGAGACATTAATCAACAATCAATCTAAACAAACTTAAATATTCCCGGTCTTCATTCGTCGTTTACCGAGTCTTGAATTGCTTTATAACGTCGTATTATTACTTGGAATGGTTTTCGAACATATAGTCGATCCCGGTCTTTCCAAGTAACCAGCGTACTTTAAAACAGTAGCTATGGTTTACACAGGCCTTTCAATTTAAATCTCCTTCCAATTAGTCATCAATTCATTTACAACTCAGGATTTGAATTATTATAAATTTCCTACATCTCGTTATCATTTATCTCTTCCTTGAGATCAATGATTTCCCTTCGCTTTAATTTCTTACCTTTAATTCCCTTGAATCAAAGATTTGATTAAATCCCAATTACGATATGAATTTCCACCATTCAATCTCATCGGGTTTCAAGAATGATATTATTGAAGATACGATTCACGATGAAACCCAAATCAATCGATATTGAATCATAAATTACACAGAATTTCTTATCCACTTATATTCGATATAAACTCTCATAGTCAACGAATACTATAAGTGAAATAACGATATAATAATATCTTCCAAATTCCCCAGATAATATTCATTTACACCATGAAATTTTATGCCGAGTATCGAAGATTATTTCTATCTAACTTATTCCAATCAGGTGGAGAACCCATATCTTAATTAAAAGATTTATTAAATTGTTCGACATCAGATCTGGATAGAAATACCGTCAACTTATCTTCAATATAAATTTCCGAATCCAACTCATATCATAAGCGGAATAACGGTGAATTACCTCTTAAATTCCTCAAATAGTAAGAGTTTTCATCTACCGAATAAATATCGAACATTCGAAGATTTTTCTCCAACCATATCCAAATTTTAAATTTGGAAAAACCCATTTCCATACCATATAAATATTTCAATACCTTAAAAATCTTCGAACCATTTTATAATCATTATTATAGTCAAATAATAGTTCATACTTATAAATTTCAAACCAACACGATATTTGGAATGTTACCCAAAAGTACTGTTATTGAAGTAGCCATTTAAATCAAATAGATTTTTAATTATTCAAAATCCAAATATCCCAATGCTTTTCAAAACTGTCGTCATTTACAATTCATCGTTCTTTATTTCAAGTCAAATTTATTCAAATAATCAACTCAAAACTTGAAATCAATATTTCCGAATTGTTGAATCATTGTGCGTTTTATTCAAAACAATATAATGATTTAAAAATAAATTATTCAAATCCTTTTCAAATTAAATTTACATTTCCAAATCATTTGAACAGTTTCAAAATATATTTCAAATTAGATTTCAAATTTACCATCCCGTTGTCGGACCAGTTAGGGATAGCCAGGGAGAGCAGGAAACTGATTTCCAAACCCAAGCCTTGACACCATCCTCTCTGTCATCCTAGAACGTTCTGGTGTATATTATATTACTAATACAAAGACATCGTTGATACATAAAACCATATTCAAATTTTAAAATCTCATTTCGAATTTAAATTGAAAAATATTTTTACCCAACCAGTTGCAAGTAGATAAAAAGATTGTTATACAGAAATCAATACATAATTCAAATCATTTTCGATCCTAATTTAAATATTTAAAGGTTAATATTCAAAACCAAAATTTGAAATATTATTTAATAATTAAATAAAATCGTATATAGGAGGAGAATCTGAATTGATCACCCATATATTCCACAACCACGGTGTGTTTGTGTGTGTGTGATATCATACAATGCAACGATATCTATCCAAATGAACTATACGATCAGATGGATACGAATTCATTATCACAACAAACATTTTAACTGTGCACAAGCGTTACAGTCAATGATGCTTAATCGTGTCCAGTGTATTATCTAATTTCCTGAGCAAACATTCACACATCGACATCCATCACACAATCATCATCAACAAATTTAAATTTATCTCAGCTAATTATAATTAACTAACTTAAATAAATAATTTAAATTAGAAGTTCTCACCAGTCGAGCTTCAAACTTTCCACTATCAGAGATTCCTTACGGCGAGCCAACGAACCTTGCCATTATCACTCGTATTTGCTCCCAATCCACTCTTATCGGCAGCTGGTAATTTCTGCTGATTTTATATATATTAAATTTAAGTTAATAACGTTGTTCGTTTTATTTTTATTCATATATAAGGGCCTTTTGTTTTATTTTTATATAAATTTATACTTAACAAAATCTACCAGAACTATATAATAACGGGTTCTATTTCCTGATACCAATCTAACGGACCCAACGGTGCGTCAATCCGAATTAAATTGAGTTAGATATTAGCTTCTAAAAATTTGCACTAAAACTTAAAATAATAAGGAATTATACCCTAAATTCAAGAAGGCCCAAAGCAATCCCAACATTCTCAAGCCCAACCGCACCTTCCTCTTCTCTCCTGCTTTCTTCTTTCCGCCCAAAGCCTCCAGGAACCCATTGTGCACGCTGGAACGTGCACATGCACACATCGAATTGTCCACCGAACTCAAATCTAAACGCACCCGCATGTTTCTCCTCGCCATCTCGTTCGACTGCACCTATTCGGCCGAACCCCGGTCCATCACACAAAAATCCGATCACCCACTTCCGTGAGCTGCTGCACAGAAAAACGCGCGCTCCTTTGATGTCGCACGCTCCAAAAATGTACCGAGTTCCAGCAAATTTTGCCACCCGAAAGCTTGCTTGATTCTCGTCGCAGTGCCACTATCCGCTTCTCCTATCGCCTCACGATCCTCGGATGAACTTTAACCCTAGTTTTCATCTTCCGAAATCGTCGACACAGAATCAACTCAAACTTACACCAAAAATACTATATAACTTGCTGATCGCAACAGCGCTGACGGCGGGGTTTAATTCTTAGCGGATTGGGAGATTTGATTTTTCGAACTTTCTTTTGCAATTTTGATTTTTTTCTGTAAATCAATGATTTCTCTCTTGATAGTTGATGAAATCAGGATCCGTCTGCTTCTAAAAATCAGAAATGAAGATACGAACAACATTCGAATGAATTGTTTATACTAGAAGTGGATGGATTGGAAGTTCTTGCTCTTTGATTGAAGTGGGAAATGGTTTTTCATTTACTGGAAGTTGAAAAAATGGGAAAAGAAGAAACTGTCGAGAGAAAAATGAGGAAGCCGAAGTGAATGAGAAGGGGCTTCATCATTTATTTAAAATTCTTCTTGCTACCTCAAGTCAAAGCCACTTGGCACAATAAATTCATGCATAAAGACACCTATGCTTATATTTATTTTAATTTAATTCTACCCAATGCATGCTTGACAAAATCACTTAATTATTTATTTGTTAAGTTTTCAATTTTAGTTACACCCTAGTAACATTTAAAAATGAAACAAGTTTACAATTCATATATATGTAACCAAATATTACTTAAGATTTATAACATACATAATATTTCAAAATACTTAATCATATTAATATGTCAAAGATGAAATAAAAAAAATGAGGTTTTAGAACTCAACCAATCTTTATGGAAATTAATATATATATATTATAACTAAATAATATTATCATTTATTAAAGTTTAAATTATTTATTTAAATAAAAATCTTAAATGAAATCTTAAAATAAGCTATTCATATCAAAACAAAATATTCATTCAACTTGTTTAAAATCTTTTAAGACAAATTTTTTTTATTGAAATCTTGTTAAATTCAATTGGTATTTAGAAAACTAAATTTTTATTATATTTTAATCATTGAAAATTCTTGGTTCGTTACAATCTCCCCCACTTACGAACTTTTCGTCCTCGAAAAGGAGGGTTCGAAAAATTATACTCCTTAACCAATTTTAAATTCCCATTTCTCTCTTGACATATCAGGAATGTAACGGTTAAAACCAAGTTTCACATTATCTCAGGATACTCTATCTAATTCTTACTAAAGGTAGAGTCTAAGGAAACTTCTATGATCTAGTGATTACTGGGGTCGTCACTGGTCTTGCTTAAAATCGAATTCTTTGAGTTAGACTCAGAGCTGCTATCCTACCACTAAGGAGAAACTGGGAAAGATACGGTCTAATTCTTAGAGGTCTATGACCTTAAGAAAGTTTTAAAGTTGGAAGTTATCATTCTAACTTACTCTTATGGAACCCATGATTTCCTCATAAATTATAAGACCAAGTGCTTAACTTGGAAAATTTTAAATCCAAGTTCTTAATTAATTTTTCTCTAATTGTTAAATTTTCTTGTAAAATAACATCTTGGATAAATTCAGTATTAGAAATTCTATTGCTCTCAATACATATTCAATTTCAACTTAAGAGATAATTCGAACTACTGGTTCCAAATCCAACTTGATTTACTTGCCTAAGGCTTTATTAGAGCATGGCAAAAAGGAAGAATTCATAAATAAAGTTAGACAGTTAAAATTTTCAAGCACGACAATTCAGGGTGATATTCAAAAGATGACAATGGGTCGAGTAAAACCCAGCGACAAGGGAAGAGATAGAATTATATTTACGAAACACTCATTCTATTTCAAATTTCCCAATTGTTTCAAATATAATCTCATATTAACCCATTTATAAGTTAAACTTATACTCATATTCATATTTTAGTTGTCATATAAATCGAATAAAACTTTTTCTAATTCCACTTTAAAATATACATAACTCTTTTCATTATTGTTTAAATATCAAATCTTGTTTGGAAAATTTTCTTAATTACCCGGAAAATCTCTTAAAACGGTTTTATTTAAAATACCACCACGCTTCCTCCGCGCACTCTGATTGTGCGTACACGAGTTCCAGCTAGGGTTGTTCAAATATTGATCTTAACATTTTCAGAACTCACATCTTCCAACTTGATACTCAAAGAGCCAAATTTTTCTACTTCAATGTTAGTCACAATTTAAATTAACTTTTTAAACTTATTCCTAACTTAAGTCAAACTCATCACTTTAAACAAATTCTTAACTTAAGTCTAAAGCATCTTCAGATTCCTTAAGGGGTTCTGATAGCTAAGATATTCTTGGATATTCTCATTTACAATTCATGTTAAGGATTTATCCAAATCTATTGCTTACATTAACATATTAACATTCTTTAGAGAAATATAATATCTTTTCTGATCACAACTTATTAGATCATATTCTAACATTTGTTATGACTTGTTTAATCTTGAAGTATGGGTGCTATATATAATTTTTTTTTTTGATATAATTTCTTAATGAATTTTCACACTTACGTGTCCCTTCAAATTCTTAAGTATAGTTTACTTCTACAATATCCCCTTTTGTTATTGTCAAAATAATTGCTTTCGCATCTATAACATATTGGCTTACATTATATTGAAATGGTTCAAGTATTCCTTGACGTGTTAATTGAAACCATGCGGTCATCCCACTTTCGAAACTCGAAAATAATTACCGATGGTGCCGTGGTCATCAGTAAAATCATCCTCGAGCGACTAGAGTGTGACCCTACATCTACCTAGTATATATTCGGCTTCGCATATACGTTGATCAGACGTATATTCAAAACCATTACATACTCGATAGTCCAATCATGACGTCGAATAAAACACTCGAAATCCTTATTTCCTATTATATTTCAAAATATATTTCAAGTATATTTCAACTAATCATCGTTTCAAATGATTTACTTGTTCAAAAATACCTTATATAGGTTTCAAAAATATACGCTCTCTCGTCATAATATTCCGAGATCTCATTCTAGGGAATTTCTAACCCTATCTCTAATGAGATAATATAACTCTGAGGAGTCCTATTCTTTTGTCCAAATATGTACGTACCCCATAGCTTTGTATAACCAAAGCTCTGATACCAACTGTAACGACCCATCTTTTTGCCCGATTTTTCGGCGGTAATTAAACCGACTTAAACCGTTCAGAAAGACGAATTGTTATGGGTACATACATATATTGAACAAAATAACAGAACCTTTCATTTCAAATTACAATGTTACATCAGAGTTACATAGAATATCAGAGTTACAAATATATACACAGCGGGAGAAAAGAAAATAACTTTACTCTCAGTGGAAGATCAAAACACAGCAGAAGCTTCAACTCTATCGTGGACTCCAACTCTAGAAGCGCTCTAAATCCTCCTCCAATGATCCATAACTGCGAAACTAAACTACTGGCTGCCTGTGCAAAAATCATGGGCACCCAGAGTTTAGGTGAGGGAACAATAAACTCCAGGTCAGTCGTGGGACTGGTGTGAGAACTCAAAACAGTTAGATTCATTTTTAAAGTTGGGAACTTCACCTGATCACGCCGCTAACGCGGAACGGATTTACTCCATGTGAATACCCGTGCATATAAATGCGCAATGTCTTTTGAAAAATGAAGCTATCATAAGCTCGTCCCACATCACACAATGCAAGCGCACACCAGATGGGCGAGTTTTATCTTATGATAACCAAATATTCTTTCATACGTATAATCCTCTTCAATACCATAATATATATAGTGTGGAAAACATTTCGCAAGTAAATGTATTAATCCTAGACAACATATACCCCATAATATATGTTGCCATATATACAATCAAAATCGTATGGCTCGCATAAGAAATTTGGGTTTCCAACTTGATGATTCCTGGCACGAAAGATCAATCAGGGATACAAAATGAAGTGCCTCAACGGCTTTTTCGACCATACGCGGACACCGACTACACATCGTTAGGGCAGTTCAACGGTTTTCGACCAGACACGGCCCCCCGAACATACCCAACTTCCCCAGGTTCATAAGTGGTTTGCCACTGCTGCACAGCTTCATCATCAATTCATAAGTATAAACCTAACCGCCAGTTTCTCATCAATCCGGGGTGT
Source organism: Allium sativum (assembly GCA_030737875.1). NCBI lineage: Eukaryota > Viridiplantae > Streptophyta > Magnoliopsida > Asparagales > Amaryllidaceae > Allium > Allium sativum. The sequence continues at coordinate 57,386,084 of CM060920.1, forward strand.
GAGGTTTGTCGATGTCACGTCATACACAAAGCGATGCTTTGATAAGCCATTCTTTGATCATCACTAGCTCGTTTCATAACTTGGGTATGCCACATTGACAATTCACGACATATCACTGATTTCAATCAATGCATACCCTCTAAGTTCATATGACTTAGAGACGAGGATAATATATTGCCACAAATCCGATATTCATTAACGGAAATCAGTGATATGTGGTCAATTTCAATGTCAGACACACCATCCATACAAGTCCGTTCTAGGTCTGAACGGAACAACAACCCGAAAATACTTGAATATGTTCAGGTCTCATGTAACTCATGCCTCGTATCGGGTGGCCTACCTAACCGAGACATTAATCAACAATCAATCTAAACAAAATTAAATATTCCCGGTCTTCATTCGTCGTTTAACGAGTCTTGAATTGCTTCATAACGTCGTATTATTACTTGGAATGGTTTTCGAACATATAGTCGATCCCGGTCTTTCCAAGTAACAAGCGTACTTTAAAACAGTAGCTATGGTTTACACAGGCCTTTCAATTTAAATCTCCTTCCAATTAGTCATCAATTCATTTACAACTCAGGATTTGAATTATTATAAATTTCCTACATCTCGTTATCATTTATCTCTTCCTTGAGATCAAAGATTTCCCTTCGCTTTAATTTCTTACCTTTAATTCCCTTGAATCAAAGATTTGATTAAATCCCAATTACGATATGAATTTCCACCATTCAATCTCATCGGGTTTCAAGAATGATATTATTGAAGATACGATTCACGATGAAACCCAAATCAATCGATATTGAATCATAAATTACACAGAATTTCTAATCCACTTATATTCGATATAAACTCTCATAGTCAACGAATACTATAAGTGAAATAACGATATAATAATATCTTCCAAATTCCCCAGATAATATTCATTTACACCATGAAATTTTATGCCGAGTATCAAAGATTATTTCTATTTAACTTATTCCAATCAGGTGGAGAACCCATATCTTAATTAAAAGATTTATTAAATTGTTCGACATCAGATCTGGATAGAAATACCGTCAACTTATCTTCAATATAAATTTCTGTATCCAACTCATATCATAAGCGGAATAACGGTGAATTACCTCTTTAATTCCTCAAATAATAAGAGTTTTCATCTACCGAATAAATATCGAACATCCGAAGATTTATCTCCAACCATATCCAAATTTTAAAATTGGAAAAACCCATTTCCATACCATATAAATATTTCAATACCTTAAAAATCTTCGAACCATTTTATAATCATTATTATAGTCAAATAATAGTTCATGCTTATAAATTTCAAACCAACACAATATTTGGAATGTTACCCAAAAGTACTGTTATTGAAGTAGCCATTTAAATCAAATTGATTTTTAATTATTCAAAATCCAAATATCCCAATGCTTTTCAAAACTGTCGTCATTTACAATTCATCGTTCCTTATTTCAAGTCAAATTTATTCAAATAATCAATTCAAAACTTGAAATCAATATTTCCGAATTGTTGAATCATAGTGCGTTTTATTCAAAACAATATAATGATTTAAATATAAATTATTCAAATCCTTTTCAAATTTAATTTACATTTCCAAATCATTTGAACAGTTTCAAAATATATTTCAAATTAGATTTCGAATTTACCATCCCGTTGTCGGACCAGTTAGGGATAGCCAGGGAGAGCAGGAAACTGATTTCCAAACCCAAGCCTAGACACCATCCTCTCTGTCATCCTAGAACGTTCTGGTGTATATTATATTACTAATACAAAGACATTGTTGATATTTAAAACCATATTCAAATTTTAAAATCTCATTTCGAATTTAAATTGAAAAATATTTTTACCCAACCAGTTGCAAGTAGATAAAAAAATTATTATACAGAAATCAATACATAATTCAAATCATTTTCGATCCTAATTTAAATATTTAAAGGTTAATATTCAAAACCAAAATTTGAAATATTATTTAATAATTAAATAAAATCGTATATAGGAGGAGATTCTAAATTGATCACCCATATATTCCACAACCACGGTGTGTTTGTGTGTGTGTGTGATATCATACAATGCAACCATATCCATCCAAATGAACTATACGATCAGATGGATACGAATTCATTATCACAACAATCATTTTAACTGTGCACAAGCGTTACAGTCAATGACGCTTAATTGTGTCCAGTGTATTATCTAATTTCCTGAGCAAACATTCACACATCGACATCCATCACACAATCATCATCAACAAATTTAAATTTATCTCAGCTAATTATAATTAACTAACTTAAATAAATAATTTAAATTAGAAGTTCTCACCAGTCGAGCTTCAAACTTTCCACTATCAGAGATTCCTTACGGCGAGCCAACGAACCTTGCCATTATCACTCGTATTTGCTCCCAATCCACTCTTATCAGCAGCTGGTAATTTCTGCTGATTTTATATATATTAAATTTAAGTTAATAACGTTGTTCGTTATATTTTTATTCATATATAAGGGCCTTTTATTTTATTTTTATATAAATTTATACTTAACAAAATCTACCAGAACTATATAATAACGGGTTCTATTTCCTGATACGAATCTAATGGACCCAACGGTGCATCAATCCGAATTAAATTGAGTTAGATATTAGCTTCTAAAAATTTGCACTAAAACTTAAAATAATAAAGAATTATACACTAAATTCAAGAAGGCCCAAAGCAAGCCCAACATTCTCAAGCCCAACCGCACCTTCCTCTTCTCTCGTCCTTTCTTCTTTCCGCCCAAAGCCTCCAGGAGCCCATTGTGCACGCTGGAACGTGCACATGCACACATCGAATTGTCCACCGAACTCAAATCTAAACGCACCCGCATGTTTCTCCTCGCCATCTCGTTCGATTGCACCTATTCGGCCGAACCCTGGTCCATCACACAAAAATCCGATCACCCACTTCCGTGAGCTGCTGCACAGAAAAACGCGCGCTCCTTTGATGTCGCACGCTCCAAAAATGCACCGAGTTCCACCAATTTTTGACACCCGAAAGCTTGCTTGATTCTCGTCGCAGTGCCACTATCCGCTTCTCCTATCGCCTCACGATCCTCCGATGAACTTTAACCCTAGTTTTCAACTTCCGAAATCTTCGACACAGAATCAGCTCAAACTTACACCAAAAACACTATATCACTTGCTGATCGCAACAACGCTGACGGCGGGGTTTAATTCTTAGCGGATTGGGAGATTTGATTTTTCGAAGTTTCTTTTGCAATTTTGATTTTTTTCTGTAAATCAATGATTTCTCTCTTGATAGTTGATGAAATCAGGATCCGTCTGCTTCTAAAAATCAGAAATGAAGATACGAACAACATTCGAGTGAATTGTTTATACTAGAAGTGGATGGATTGGAAGTTCTTGCTCTTTGATTGAAGTGGGAAATGGTTTTTCATTTACTGGAAGTTGAAAAAATGGGAAAAGAAGAAACTGTCAAGAGAAAAATGAGGAAGCCGAAGTGAATGAGAAGGGGCTTCATCATTTATTTAAAATTCTTCTTGCTACCTCAAGTCAAAGCCACTTGGCACAATAAATTCATGCATAAAGACACCTATGCTTATATTTATTTTAATTTAATTCTACCCAATGCATGCTTGACAAAATCACTTAAATATTTATTTGTTAAGTTTTCAATTTTAGCTACACCCTAGTAACATTTAAAAATGAAACAAGTTTACAATTCATATATATGTAACCAAATATTACTTAAGATTTATAACATACATAATATTTCAAAATACTTAATCATATTAATATGTCAAAGATGAAATAAAAAAAATGAGGTTTTAGAACTCAACCAATCTTTATGGAAATTAATATATATATATTATAACTGAATAATATTATCATTTATTAAAGTTTAAATTATTTATTTAAATAAAAATCTTAAATGAAATCTTAAAATAAGCTATTCATATCAAAACAAAATATTCATTCAACTTGTTTAAAATCTTTTAAGACAATTTTTTTTATTGAAATCTTGTTAAATTCAATTGGTATTCAGAAAACTGAATTTTTATTATATTTTAATCATTGAAAATTCTTGGTTCGTTACAATACCGGTCATAATGAAAGAAATTAGAGGGTGAGAATAGATAAGATAGAAAATTAGAATACAAGAAGAAGAAGAACACAACATCAGAGTAACACGAATCTCACAGCGGAATGAATAACATATAATATATGTAACATAACTTTGAAATATACATTTGTACTTGAATATACATCATTATCAAAGTACAACACTTACAACACAGCGGAAACAACTATAGTTATATGATCCTGAAGCCTCCTGCTCCAGCTCTTCAAGTATCTGTAAATCCCGACTACTTGACTGCCCGTACAAAATTGAGCACCCAAGAATTTAGGGAAGCAAAACAAAATAAACTCCGGGTCAGTCATGGGACTAGTATGAGTAAAACAGTTTAAAAACAGTTTCATCCATTAAACGATATCTCATATGACCACGCCGTATAACGGAACAGGTTTTTCCCTTATGAGAAGGTATGGAACCACCTTTCGCTCGTGTACCTCTAGAGAGGAATACACTGGGTTCAACAAGAACATCTTGCAACCCGGCCACACATGACTGACCACTCATTTCACTTGAGTGTATCGAATGTATATCACCAACGGTTGGGATCAGCAACCGTTTCCCGAATGGGACAGTATCGACAATAGATTTTTAGAAATAAATGAAACTCTAGATCAGTTGATTATATACCCTACTTCGGAGCGACCGACTAAGCCATGCTGCCTACCCGATTTCTATCATTTACCGGTTGATGAGGCTTGAGGTTACGCTTCATCATCACATCAGATTCACTTCGAATGTCACATCGTCAAATCCATCAAATCACCGATTGACGTCTACAACAATACATTATGTGTTAGCTAAAAGAAGTTTCCTTCTCCGCTTCCACTCTTGGTATGGATGGAGAAATCAATATACGTGATCGTCTGGAAATACTCTGTCAGACATCCGTCCATACAAGTCATCCAGAAACAGGATGAACCGAAGGCACTATTCAGTACATCCACCTTAGGCTCTATTATGTAAGACTTATGCAATAGCCCTTGCACTTTACTCCGTCTTCAATTATCTTTGGCATATATGATTCGCAACGCTTATGCCAATACAGAGTGGTTCTTTGGATAATAATCCAACCGGTCTCTCCATATTAACAACGTTAAAATGGTCAAAACTTCGATAGTCTGTGAGTTAACTATCGAAGAAAAACAAGTATGCAAACAACGATATTATTTCTAGTTGAAAATTATATCGAACAAACATCATTTAACATTAATCTCTTTAGTTCATTTTACATCTCCTATTTCCCTATATTCAACATTTGCTATTTTCTATATTTAGAAAATATACGTTATTAATACTGGAAACATTTACATTCCTTGTTTTCTGTATTAGAAAACATTTCTGATTCTTGTTTGGAAGACATTTCCAAAAACTCCTATGTTTGGATTAAGCAGATGTTTAGATAAAACATCGCTATGCCAACTCAACCATTTCGTTAAATTACTAAATTCACTTTACCATCCAATCTGTTGAACCTTAGCCATTCCTTAGTTAAAAACGTAAAACTACCTCTCAGACCTTAATTGAACAACATTTCCAACCTTGAAATAGGCAAAGTTCTTTTTAAATTTCTTTAACTAACTTCCTTACTTAACCTTTCTTTCAAATAACTATATTCAATTAACTCTTTTCACTTTAACTCTTATCAATTAACTCTATTGGATTAACTCTGTTTGCTTAACTCTATTTGATTTACTCTATTTGATTTACTCTATTCACTTAACTCCTGTCGAGTAAACTAGATTTGATAACTCCTCTAACTCTATTCGTATAAACTGTATTCGATTAGCTCCTCTAACTCTATTCGAATAAACTATTCGATAACTACTCTAACTTTATTCGAATAAACTATTCGATAACTACTCTAACTCTATTCGAATAAACTAGATTTGATAACTCCTCTCGAATAACTAGATTCGATAACTCCTTTCGAATAACTATATTCGATTAACTCACCTCGAATAACCAATATTTGATTATTCATCTCTCGAATACACTATATTCGATAACTCTACTTCGAATAAGTGATATTCGATAACTCTACTCGATTAACTCCTATTTGATTAACTCTAATTAGTTAACTCTAACTCAACTAGTTAACTCTAACTCATTAACTCTAATCGATCATTTCTAACTCTTGATTTCTCTTATTCGAATAACTCTTATTTGATAACGTTTATTCATTTATAAAGATTTACTTTTGGTAACGGTTCTTCACTTTATAAATGTTCTCTTTAATAATGTTATTTCACTTATACAAGTGTTATGTACCCATTCTATTTAAAACTATCGGTGTTAAAACCAATATCTTTTATCTATATAAGTTCAGACTTATATATTCCATTTATCGAATGATAAATAATTAATAAATTTTTAAATATCATTTATAAATTTATCTATTCCATTTATCTGTTTTTCTCCATATATAAGTTCTGACTTATATATATATATATATATCTATTTATCCCAAGATAAATATTCCCTATTAAATCCTATTTATTAATGGTTTACAAATATCCCCTTTCTCTAAACTATTTGTTTTGCAAATATTTTCCTTTATATTTGTTTGACAAATATAACTCCTTTTATATTTGATTCACAAATATTTTTCTTTAACTCTATTGAGTTTATAATTATTTCCTTATATAAAAATCCTTTTTCCTTTTATATATAAAATCCAGTGATTTTATATAAATAAATGATTTTCAAAATATACTTTGAAAATCTCCTTATATCTTTCTATTATTTCTTATGGTATTTAACATACCATATAACAACGATAAAAATCGTCCAAACACGTATAATCAACAACAGATTATATATCACATCATATATCACAATATATGAATCACAGAAAAGTAAATGTTGAGGAATCCAGTTGGATTCCTCTAACCTATTTCCCTGCATCACAGATGTTAAACAATATAGATAACATCACTTTCAGTTCCATATGATATATTCTGTTAAACAGAATCAATATAGAAATTCAACTAACTAACTAGCAGTTCAATCAAAAAGTCAACATAGTCAATCAGACAATTTGTAACAGTTCTAAAAATACAATATGAAATTATAAAATATTCAGAGTTAGTGAGATTTACTCACATTGGCAGTTCATCGTTAAAGAATGATAAACTGTTGTTTGATTTGAATCAAACAATTTATTTCGCCATAAACCCAAACGAGCTCAAATCCACGCCCAGTCAGCTCCATGGTGTAGTGTCCGTCCATACGATCCCAACGCAACTGACGGTTCTCGATTTCGACTCCGTATGAGCTAGATATCGCATAAACAAGTTAATACATTTATTTTAAAATAAAAACATTGATTTAAAACCCATTGGGCCTCACCCCCTTAAAATACTTGGCCCACTTACCAAACATACCAGACCCGAACTTGAGCATCTTCTTCCCCAATTCCTTATGCCGTGACCTCTCCAGTATTTCACCCAAACAACCGATCTTATAAAAATCCAAGCACCATACATACTTCTTTTAAAATCAAACAAACACAACTAAAATTCCCTACTTCGGTTTCTCTACCACCTCCAACCATCATTCTCTAGTCCGGTCCTGACCTGTTGCTTCCGACGTTCTACAGTCCTGGCCATCGAGTGACTGTTGTGTCACTTTTTTGATCACCGAAACACCCCAATCAACCCAAAACAAACCTCTTCAATCTCCTAACCACCATTTCAAACCCCAAATCACCCTTTGATACCACAAAATCCCAAAAACCCAAAACCTAAATCTACTTCGAGCACGGAAAACCATATCGAGCTCCATAATATTCTGATCGAGTTCAATAAAACGGACATCAAATCGAAGCTTGAGTGATGAGGATAACATATATATAAGTATTGTAATTTATAGTATTTCTTTTCGATTTTCCTTGAATATGGTTTGCTTGCCATTTTCTGTGAAGGGAGAATAATAGCGGCGACTTCTAATTTGATTTTATAGAGAAGACAAGATGTTTGTATGGTTGAGAAGATGAGGATGTGGCTTGATTATGTTCACAATTTCTTATATTTTAGTCTTCTTTATATATTGATTTCGCCTTCTAAAAATCCGTGTGATCACACACGACCCCCAAAAATCCTGAAACTGGACGTGTAGCTACAGCTCGACATCACGGTCCCAACGAAACTGGTTTCGTCGAATTCTGACTCTGTATGCTCACACAGCGTATTTTTAACTGTCGAAATACTAACTGTTTCTCACTCTAAAAATCCACGACCACACAGTGACTCTAAAAATCACGAAACTGGAAATCTAACAACTACTTGACATTGCGGATCCAACAAAAAGTTTCGTCGAATTCCGACTTCGTTTGCAAAAGTGGCTATTTTTAAAGTCCTAAATAACCCATTTAAATATATAAATATTTAAATAAAATTAAATTAAATATTTATAAATAAATATTATCGTATATATTCACACTAGAATACCATACAGCTCCAGAATAATCCTATATGGATTTCTAACTCAACATTTCCATCAGGGTCAACCTGATATTCGATTTATATTGAAATTCCTTTTTAAAATATAAATAATTCCTTTATAAATTATAAAGGAATTCCACAGCGACTTTTCTAAAATTTGATTTGGACGTAAATCAAAATCTACATGACGAAATCCCCATTTTTCTCTTCCACTTGAAAGATATACTCCACCGGCTCCACACATTTCTTGTCTCACAGAAATCCGGCTTAAAATGAATCCTATACATTCAGTTGAAGTTCAAATCGCCAAATTACGAACTACAGCGCCATTTCAAGCTCGATTTTAATTATAATATAATTATACGTTCAAACTTCGTTCAAATAATATATTCGTTATTCAAATTCAATTCTAAACTGAATTTAATATCACAGATGATCCAGTTCACACCATATCGCCATTTCAGCCAACTCTGATTATTTCAGAATTAAATATATTAGTTAATTTAAATATTCACTAGTATTTAATTCCACGACCATTAAATCCTTTTAATCACCTTTTAAATAATTAAATTAATTAATTATTATATCGCTGACGATGCAAGTCATTACAGCTGCCCTTGTGGAAAATAGGGGCACCTAGAGTTTAGATTAAAACAATAAACTCTATGCCAATCTTGTGACTGGTGTGATAACCAAAACAGTTATTTACAACTTTACTTTAAAAATAAAGTAAGTCGAGGGACCACAATGTATAACACGGAACGGGTTTACCCAAAAGAATACCAGTGCACAAAAATAAACATCTATATGCATTTTGGAAAAATGAAGCTATTGTAAGACTTAGGTCCCATCACACAATGCAACGCAAGCCGAAGGATAGAGTTTTCCCTTATAATAGCCAAACATGCTTGATACATTTAAAACAAACAATTTTGATATTATTATAAGTGTATAGTGTCAAAATCACTTCAAATATAAATGTATCAATCATAGATGGCATAGTGCCCCATCCCACTATGCCGCCATACTAGGCTATATAATTAAAACTGAAATGTCGTATTGGAAATTGGATTCCATCTATGAACCAAGGCCAGCAATCATCATTACCGAATTCGAGACCCTCTAGCCCGCACCTCAGGATTAGAACGCATCGACCCTTGGATCTTCAGGGTCGTTCCACGCTAAATGGATTAATAATCCTTGAAAAATATGTTTGCCCGCCCTATAGGTTATAAGTCTGGTCAGTATATTGACCATGTCATCCATCGGCACCATAGTAACTGATATATCCGAGGTACCTTGCTATCCATCAAATAATAATATGCAACATCCACATGAGTAAAATGTCTGGGCTCCATACCATGACACTACTCATAGCTAGAAGGAAATGCATGCCCTCCCTACAGTCCTCTCCCATTTCCGGTTCATATCGGGGTGTGAGATTCACGAATTAACACTATACACAAAGCTATGCTATTTAAAGACGTGCTTTGATCATCAATCACAAGGCCTTGATTTTTAGCCAAAGCCATGATCATTTCCATCTTAGCATGCCACACTGGCAATTCACGCCATGCAATTGATGTCAATCGATATATAACCTCTAAGCTCGTACATATCAGAGAAGGTTGTTAAGCAATAGAATAAATTCTCTGCTACCAAACAATATATATTTAATAGAGATCAATCAACACAAAATAAAATCCAATGTTAGAAACACATTCATTTACTAGTTCGTTCTGGGTCTGAACGAAACCAGAGGCCCTCGCACATCTGGTCAATCTCCATGTACGTCTTGACGATCACCACTTATTACCTTATCTTGAGTGTACAGCCCAATCAAGACATCAGTAATCATCCAAACAATGTGAAGCCCACCAGTCTTCAATCACCATCTTCATCGTCGACTTATCACTGTATTAATTGTTCCGAATGGGATGAATCCGGTCTTTCCGAATAACTCGTGTATCTTATAAACAAGTGCTATAAAAACACAACATACGCCACATTCCAATCCAGAATATTCTTTTATTCAAATATTCTTTTCACAATTTAAATTAAATTAAGGTTTTCCAAACTAGTCGAGATTAGCGAACCTTACCGAAGTAATCATTTATTTTATTTCCTAATCCTAACCTATCTATCCTATGGAGCAAAACTGGTAATACACCATATCTAACACCACGATGTTATTGGTAAATTTAATTACCATTTCACGTTTATATCTAATTAAAGATTTAACTATCACTTGGAGCAAATCTGGTGATACTCCATTCTCGATCATTTTAGAAATTTGATAATTTAAATTATCACTTTCACATTTCAATCCAATTAAAGACTCATTAAAACTCCACTTAGTTTTAGTCTTCCCAAAAATCAATATTAAAGATTATTTAACTTTAGGAAATCAAACATGCTGCATCGTCAGTTTAAACTGTACTATTGATTTATGTTGATATATAACCTCTATACGTATTAGAGACGGGTGTTAAGCAAGACAACAAATTCTCCGCCACCAAGCAAATATATATTTAGCAGAGATAAACCATATAGTTCGAAATATAATGTTAGACATGTAATCCTGTCTTTAACTGGGTTAAAGAACTATTGTAATTTAAAACACAGTTCATGATAAACCCAAAATCACATTCCATTTATTATGGAATCTTCACGGAAAACAGATTTAACATTCTAATTACAGTTCATGTCAAACTAGACTTATTATTCTAGTTCACAGTTCATGTAAATGCTAGATTTACAAGTCAATACTAGATTCAAATTACACATCCTATAATTCATGTCAAATTTATCCAATTTGCATTTTTATAAACATGCCATAATACATGTTCCCAATTTATGCCAATTTCCAAGTTTATAACTACGTTTTAGTAAATTTCATATTTTGCCCAAATCGTATTCCCATTGTTCGTATAATCGTGATTCAATCTAGATTATAGATAAATCTAGATTCGTAGAAAATAGGGAATGAACCAAAGATGCTATGAGAAAGATAGACATAATAACTGGCATAAAATGATAATTTACTAATTACAAACCTAACGAATTACACTGAAATTGATCTAAAACATCGAAGGCCTATAGGTCTGAAAACCTTATGACATAAAAAGGGTTGAATAACGACGTAGGTTCAAGAACATGGGTAGACCTAACTTAATAGGTAAATTCCCAAGATCTAAAACCAAAGAAAACCAAGGATAGACAGAATAGATAATCAGGTTTAGACCCAATTTCACAGTCACAAAACTTAAGCAATACTTTCGTAGTCATGAATCATAGGTGTTTAATCACAGTTGTCCTTGTTATGTCATAGGCAATAGTTTATGTTTCCTAATCAAAGGCATAGGCTTGTGTTCATAGTCAAGGAAATAATTCTCATAGTCATGAGTCACAGTCATAGGCAGTGTTCATAGTCATAGGCAATGTTCATAGTCAAAGAGGCATATGGTTTTAAGGTCCACGGTTTCATAGTCATAGTCTTATTGGTCATCGAATCATAACAGTTCTTAATTAGGTCCAAGGATATAAGCACTGACTCGAACAGAAAGATTTGGCATATTCTTTTATTCCTTTAATTTCATGTCACGAATAGAGAAAACGTTCAAATCTAAAAAGTAACCGACTTACATTGATCGGTTTTTAGAATAGAAAGATGGCGTTTCTATGATTCGTGCGACGTTGCTCGAAACCGTTTGAGTTAGCCTTTGATTCTTATCTTGAAGCTTTAATCTTGATTCGAATCTCTTCTTGACAAACTTGGGCATCATAACCTTGTCTTGGATTTTCGTATTATCTTATTTTAATTAGAATTAGAGCCGAGTATAGGCATAGACAAGTTGTGAGGAGAAAATATGAGGCCTAGGGGTGTTTTTATAGTGTAGAAGTCAACGAATCTGGTCAGAATGGCGTCCGGATACAGAAAAATGAACCAGGCTGTAGATCTGGAAAAAGCGGGGAGGTCGACCCCCAGGTCGACCTATGGGGGGGAGGTCGACCCCCAGGTCGACACCCTGGTCGACCTGGGTACCCAGGTCGACCCCCTGGTCGACCTGGGTACCCAAGTCGACCCACTGGTCGACCTGGGTCCTGGGCGGGAAATTTCCCGCCCAGCCCGCTTCTGAGTCTGTTTTGAAATTTGAACTTCGCTGAAACTTCGGAGGGTCATATCTCCCTCATACGGACTCCGATTCTTGCAAACTCGGACTCATTTTCATACAGAATTCCAAGACGAACGCAATGGCGTAACCCGTTTCCCTTGATTTTGATTTTAAAATTTAATTCTGCCTTGATTTGTGAATCCTAGTGTTACAGAATTACGGGGTGTTACAAAGGTGCACGGTTATTCGGAAAGACTGGGGTTAACCATTTTGAATAACTGATACGACGACTAAAAGTCAATGAAGATGGTGGTTGAAGATCGAAGATCTTCACATCGCTTGGATGATTACCGATGTCTTGATTTGGCTGCACACCCAAGACGAGGTAATAGGTGGTAATCGTCCAGGTGTACTTGGAGATCGATTGGATATGCGAGGGTCTCTCTCCTGTATTGGACATATGGGATGAGGAATAAGGTGGCTCTGATTTCGTTTAGACCCAAAATGGACTTGTGAGTGGATTATGCATGACATTGTATTTCGTTCTGTACTGATTGATTTCTATTAAATATGTATCTATTTGGTGGCGAGGAATTTATTCTCTTGCTTGACACCCTTATCTGAGACATATAAGCTTAGAGGCTACATATTGATTGATACCAGTTGTATGGCATAAATTGACAATGTGCCATGATAAGATGCAAATGATCAAGGCTTTTTGTTGGGAAGCAGGGCCTTGTGGATGATCATCAAAGTATAACTTTAAGTAGCGCAGCTTTATGTAGCGTTAATTCGCGAACCTCACACCCCGGTGTGAACCAAAATGGGATAGAGACTGCAGGGAAATGGATATACGTTAGCTTCTAGTTAGAAGTGATGTCATGGTATGGAGCCTACACATTTTGCTCATGTGGATGTTGCATAATATTTGATGGGAAGGCAAGGTACCTCACATTTGGTATCAGGAGCAACTAAAAGGTCCTAGATGGTCAACATGGCTGACCATTTTAGAGGTTCGATAGAACCAGCTAACGTATTGTTTATGGTATAACTAATCAGCTACAGCTGACTGGCCCTAAAGATCCAAGGGTTACCCAGAGGCGTGATCCTGAGGCATTTGCTAGAGTGTCTCGAAATCGGTGAGGAAGATCCCTTGCCTCAGCTCATAGATGGAATCCAATTTCCAATACGCGATTTTACGGTTTTAGATATAAACCTATATGACATCAAAATATAATGGTACCTATGCCACATATGATTGATACATTTATATTTGAAGTTGATTTCTTCACTTACAGTAATAAAAGATAAATTTCACGTTTTAAGCATATTTGGCAATTATAAGTTAAAACTCTATCCTCCGGTTTATGTTGCATTGTGTGACAGGACCTGAGTCTTATAATTGCTACATTTTTTCCTTTTTATCATTGCGTTGTTTGTTTTATGGTATTCTTAGGAGAAAACCCGTTCCGTGTTATACAGCATGGTCCTTTGATTTACCCAACTTTACAAATAAAGTTAATAATTGTTTTTTTCTCACACCAGTCCCATGACTGACTTGGAGTTTATTGTTTCCACCTAAACTCTGGGTGCCCATATTTTCCGCACGGGCAGCTTGTAGTTTTGGTTTTTGCAGGTATTTCTTCTCACAGGATACTAGAATATGGCTGGAGCTATATTCGAAATGCTTTGTATCCATGTATTTCTTTCAGTTGTGCTAGTTGAAATTTTCCACTGCACATTATATTTATGTATGCATATTTCCGGTGTTTTGTAATTTAAATCTCTGATATTTTCTGTAACACTTCGAATTTTAACGACACTAAAAGAGGATAAATTAAATAATAATTAATTTAATATTTGGAATTAACGAAAATAGATTGCGCCATCGCATCTGTCTCGAAATTCTGGTCAAGATAGACATTTTGTTTGCGTAAAACGGATAACGTATGAAGAAATTATAAGGGTTATAAATTTCTATAGGTGCAGAAAGAACATATATACACATATGAGTCACGTATGAGCCAGATATGAGTCAGACCCTACCCAGAACTGTTTGAAAATCAAAAATTCATCAAGGTAGCTAATTTCCCACTCTAAGGGGTTGACCCGCCCACAGGGATGTCGACACCCCTAGGGCTAAGGTGGCAGTCGATTTCGGAGGGTTCCGTAGCTATATATATGTGTCCAATTCTCCTATTTGTTCATTATAAATTATGGAAGCCAAACGCTGTCGGTGTGCGAATTGAGACAAATCCTAAACAACTGTCAGTTTTGCAATCAAATTCTGAGATTCAAGCATAGATTCAACACCAACTTTTTTCTATCATCTTGACAATCCAAACACAGTGAGTTTCTAGTTGCTTTTAGGTTTAAATGAATAAAAGTAAATTATGAAAGACTATGAATTGGATATGTTGTAAACTATGAATCTATTCTATTGTTAAATCATATACTATGTCATGATAGATCTACACCTTTAGATCTAATGCAATTGTGGTTATTCTATTATGTTGCCTATGTGGATCTTGAATTGTAACTATATTATGGTGAATGTTAATCTGTTAATTTGGACAGTTGCAACGTTGGTTAGATCTAATTCTTTATGTAAATAACCTTTCACCTGTCATATTGCGATCAACTTAGATATGTTGTAAATTGGACATGTGAACCCATATTTAGATCTAAACATGCTATTATGTCATCCTAATGGTGTTAGATCTATTTTAACCTTTGGATCTGGATTATGTGATCTAATTTATCACCTTGCGTTTATCATGTTAGATCTATACCAAATGGACATCTAGATTCCCAATTTAGATCTTACTATGCTTATTGTAACATCGTAGTTATGTTATAATCAATTGACTGCCACAAGTTCATTAGTTTTATGTCCACCTTGTTATGATGTTAATTACATGTCCATGCCAGTATGTGTGTTCACCTTATCATCATGCTAGTTTATGCTTATGCTAAGTTATGTTAAAATGATCACTTTGGTTATATTCCCGTTATTTTCCCTATTATCGTTTATGACTAGGCTATTGTCTAGCATAGGCATGCCGCCAATTTATGAGTGTGCTAGTTAGGGAACGGGGAAAAAGGGTTAATACTGGCATAATTTGAATATGAACATTTTTGGACATACAATTCAAATTATTGGGTAGAGTGGGCATTAACACCTATAATGGGAAAGGATCAATTTATAGATTAATTAATAATGGAATGTCTAGTAACTAAAATTAGGAATTGTAATTGTACTTATGACACGAGGTTAGGTTGCATTAGTGGTGGAAGTCTGCCCGGACCTGACCGACATATCCAGCAGCCACTAATGTTGAACCTAATGTGGGAGGTCCAAGTACGCAAATACAGATCGGGCTAAGACACGAGGTTAGGCCCAACTGTGGAATAAGACTGCCCGAACCCGACTGGCCTATCCAGCATCCATACGTTGTAGGCCTAATGTAGGAGGTCTAGCCCATTATAAACCATAAATGGACATGGTAATAAATTGGACTACTTAACCAAATCTAATCCATAGGGATTTTATGATTATGAACTAAGTTTAGGGTTAAGTAAATTGATTGGATAATGGATGGGTTAAGCAAATCTGGAGGGGTGGATAATATTTACATATAGGCCCACAAACTTAACCCGATAAGGTTATGTAATTAAAGACACCTAGTTGTATACATAACCAGAGGAAAATATAAAAGTTATGTAATTAAAGACACCTTTTAGGGCAAGCATAACTGAATAGGGCTATGTAATTAAAGACACCTAATGGTATACATAGTCAGTAAAAACCTAGTGGGGGATCTAAGACAAAGGGGACAGCTTGTATCAATTGTGTGGGACCCATTTCAGTCAGTAACCCAGAGTAGGTATCAAATAAAAGTACTCCGTACTAGGCGGAGAGGGGACACGCTTACTAATTGTTGTAAGAGATCCAAACGTGGAGGACGGTGTGGGTGGCGCAAATCGACCGGGCCATGTGCGTGCATGAGCCAGGCAGAGGGGGATAAGATGACTGTGACACCAGTAGATATGGTTGTGCACATCTTGGGAAACGAAGGGTTGCAACTTTAGGAAGTGATACCTCCTATTGTGGGGCCAGCACACGGTATCTACAGAGTATAGAGTTGACCGATTTGGGTAGTGGTTAGGGTACACTTGCACGCATGCCCTAAGCCTACTAACTTATAGTGGAAGGGATCATCTCATTCTGGTTATACTAGTAATAGTGCAGAGTAATCATTAGAGAAGTGTATACACCTTATCCTATCTACCTTGTCACACCTGCCATTTATGTAGTAATCTCTCTTATCCACTTTATATGCCTATCATGTTACTTTTATTTATTTACTGGCTAAAAGTAACTAGACTCGCCAGACTTTAGGTCTGACTGTAACGACCCGGAAAATCTGAACCAATTTAAAATTTTTAAATTGGCTATTTTAGTGGATTTTAAATATTTAAGTAAATATTTTTAAATAATAGCAATGAAAAGTGAGTTTAAATCGATGTTTGAAAACGAATATAATTAATTCTAATTATAAACAAGGCCTGAAATGGCGCGGCAATTTCAAATTTTGAATTCAAACTTTGATTGACCGTACCGGGTGCAAAAAAAAATGGATTTGAGTGAAACCAAAAATATTTAAATCTGTAAGTGAATACCTTTCTAACGAATCTAAAAAATTGAAGTTTCATAGCGAGAAGCTAAAGTTATGGCCAAATGAATTTTCTGAAAGGTCGCTATGGAGTTTATATAGCCTGTGAAAATGGCCATTTTGCAAATGATCTCGGAATTCGACGAAACCACTTTTGTTGGATCCGGGATGTCAAACTATTGCTAGATTTCAAATTTCATAATTTTTGAAGCTAGTATGTGAGCGTGGCAAAGGAAAATGTGTTTGGTTGATTTCTATTAAATTGGATCGACCAGAATTGGGCCATTTTTCGAACAGTCTCATAATTCGACGAAACTAGTTTTGTTGGGACTGTATCATCAAAACATAGCTAGATTTATTTTCCTGGAATTTTTCGAATCAGTTTGTGTCCCTGGCAAATTGAAATGTACGTTCAGATCGAATATTGAATGTCATATATTTTAAATTGAAGGAAAACTGACTGAAACAGTTGAATGGTCCCACGAAACATATCCCATTATGTTCGGAATGGGGGTTAAACGCTAGGGACGACAGTCATTGGGTTTGAATTGAAGTTCGTTTGTAAAAACCCTAATTTTTGAAATTATAAAACCATCGTCCAATAGAAATTTTTCTTTCATTAATTTAAAAATATAAAAAAACCCAAAAAACCCCAGCTTCTCCTACGACCGACGGCGGAATTGTGCTACGTTCTTCCTGGCCAAAATCCGGACGATTTCTTCACCAAAACACCCCACTCCTTTGCAACATTTTGAAGACCATCTCGAGCTCTTCAAATCCATGTAAAGTATACCCTCTATCGTCGTGAATGCCGTGAGATCCAGCTGCCCAAAGTTCACCACTTTGAACCGCCGTCACGCACACCTGAGGCCGTCGAACTGGCCCCACCTCCCGACGAACAGGCGCCTCTCCATCCTCTTCCATGTGGCATCTTCCGATCGTCACCAAACCTCACGGATTGCAAGAAAAACTCCGACCTAGTTTCGAACCAAACTGTTGAGGTACGGCTCACTGCCGTTTTTGATTTCACTGTAAAAATCATATCTTTTTCATTTTTTGACGAAATTCAGTCAAACAAGAGATAGTGGACTCGTGTGGACGTCTTCTACATTCTAGAAGAGACCGCATATTTTTCAGAGCCTTCTGCTATTTTTGGTGGACTGGAACCCAAAGTGAGATTTCTAAATTATAAATGATATGGAAAACGATGATGTATAAATTATAGTCGATGTATGAGTTATATAAGCGTTGTACACCTCTTGTATAAGCGTTGTATAAGTTGTACGTTCGATATATAAGTTGTAAACGATGAGGGGGTTTGGAGGGAGGGGCGGCGCGACGCCAAGTGGGGGGGTTGGCCGGAGGTGAGGGCGCGATCGAGGATGGCGGGCTCGAGGTCAACGTCGGCCATATTTTTTTTAAATCGATTTGAATACTGTAGGGGAAGGAGAGAGATAAGGGAAAAGGTGAGGGAGTTTTATAAAATAAATACAATAAATCAATATTATTTTCTCCTATATAGTTGACTTTCATCCTAACCCCGATTCGAACCCAACGACTGTCGTCCCAAGTGTATTACCCCCATTCTGAACACAATGGGATATGTTTCGTAACCCAATTCGGCTGTTTCGATAGGTATTTATTCAAATTAAATTATAAATCAGTGTATATTCAATTTCAAACGTACATTTCAATTTACCGAGGTCACATACTAACTCGAAAAATTCCAGAAAAATTATTTTTAGCTTCGTATTGACGATATGGTCCTAACAAAACTAATTTCATCAAATTCTGAGACTGTTTGAAAAATGGTTATTTTCCAGTCGATTAAAATCAACCAAAACTAGCCCAACACGTTTTCCTTTGCCACGCTCACATATTGATTCGAAAAATTATGAATTTTGAAACCTAGCAATAACTTGACATCACGGATCCAACAAAAGTGGTTTCGTCGAAATCCGATGTCGTTTGCAAAATGGCTATTTTTAAGGGCCAGAATTCCATAGCGACTATTCAGAATTTTCAACTAGACGTATCTTCTTATCCCCGCTATGAAATTTCGATTTTTCAGATTCGTTGGAAAGATATTGTCAAATGTATTCGAATATTTTTGGTTTCACTAAAATCCAGTTTATTTCGCACCTGGTACATTCATTTGAATTTTGAAATCGAATTATCGAACTACCGTGCCATTTTCAATTTCTTTTATAATTTAAATATTAAAATAAATATTTATATTCTAACGACGATCTATATAATATATACGTTCGAATTATATTCAAAATAAATTCTCGTCGATATTGTTTAAAATAATTCATTTTAAATAATCAAAATTCGCTAAAATTACCAAAATAAAAATTTTAAACTGGCTCTGAATTTCCGGGTTGTTACATTCTCCCCCACTTAAAACTTTTCGTCCCCGAAAAGGAACAAAGCTGAAAGTTGTTTAACTAATCAACTCAACTTCCATTATTTTCTTTACAGCTTAAGTTCTTCAACATTTCAGTTTCTAAGAACTTTTCAAATTTTTCAAAAAATTGGCTAACACCCTAAATTTCCGAAAAATTTCGCCATAACCTCCCCTGCACCGGGGACTTCGGGATATTTCATATAGCCTCCCATGGCCTTCTTCAATCAAAAAAGAAAAAGAAAAAGCCAAGCAGCTAGCCAATCGGCTCATAAAATCATCATCACCCAAACAAAATAGTAAATTATGGTAAACATGTACCTATTTGTCAGGCAAACAATTTTATTCTCTGCTCTAGCCTCCTTGCTATGACCTGTTCAATGTAAGTACATGTATATGCATGCAAATGCGACTGATTTTCAATACAATTCACTATTTGATACAATTTGGCTAAATGGTTCAACTTATAATTAATCAACCAATAATCAAACAACACAATCAGCAATCAATTAGTTGATTATCATTTCAAATTCATAATTTTGATATATAGTCAAAAATCACATTTTTGATGCCAAATCACAATAGTAAGCCTTATCTAGTCTCGGTTCTCACACAAGTCTAATGGAGACATATAGAAATCCCACTTTGGTCACTCGAACATAAATTCTGATGATGTTTCGAACCACCATTAGAATATCTACGGACGACTAGAGTGTGATTCTATATCTACCCAATATATTAAAACTTCGAATACACGCGGATCAGATGTATACGCCAAATCTTTATATACTGGATAGTCCAAATCAATATAAATAAATATTCAAATACTAATAATTGATTTAAATTTTCAAAACAAAATTTGTTTTCACTTTAAAGATATACTCTTCACACTCGTTCTAGGATACTGCTGATCCCATCTCTAACGAGTCATTCTTATTGGATATTACTAATCCAATCTCTGATGAATTCTTTCGTATAGTTCCAATGTGTCTTGTTCTCTGAGCTTTGTAAACCAAAGCTCTGATACCAAGCTATTACGACCAGGAATTTCGCTCGATCTGAATCAGTCGCTAAGCCGATCAAGAGCGTTCGAAACGCCTGATTGTTTTGAGAACACGACAAAATAGAACGCAGATGGAAGAACATTTCATTGTTTATTACAACAACTCATCAGAAAACAAGAATATACAGAGTATAAACAAATAATATACATCAGAAAATATCAGAGATTTAAATTGCATTTAAATACATCACTGCAGCGGAAAATAATACAATACACAACTGAAGGAGATACACGGACACAAAGCTTTCCGGGTATCATTCCAGCTGTAAATCAGGATCCTGTGAATATAAATCTGCAAAACCAAAACTACAAGCTGCCTGTGCGGAAATTAAGGGCACCCAGAGTTTAGGTTAAAACAATAAACTCCAGATCAGTCATGGGACTGGTGTGAGAACTAAAACTGTTATTAATTCAATTTTAAAGTTAGATAAATCAAGGGACCACGCCGTATAACACGGAACCGGTTTCCTCCCAAGAATACCAGTGCATAAAACAACAGCGCAATGCTAAATAAAGAAAAATGAAGCTATTATAAGACCCAGGTCCCATCACACAATGCAACATAAACCAGAGGATAGGGTTTTCCCTTATAACAGCCAAAACATGCTTGATACGTTTAAAACAAATCATTTGATACTATAATAGATGTATAGTGTCAAAACAGCTTCAAATATAATTGTATCAATCCTAGACGGCATGGGTATCATATATCATGTCGCCATACTAGGCTCTACAATCAAAACCGCAAAGTCACGTATTTGGAAATTGGATTTCCGTCTGTGAACCGAGGCCAGGGATCGTCCTCTACCGATTCAAGACGCTCGAGCCGGTGTCTCAGGTAAGCGCGCACACAAGCCTTGGATCGTCAGGGCCGGTCCACCGATGTGGATTAAAATGTCTGAACACTACGTTTCTCCACCCTATGGGGTGTCAATGAGTCCAATGACTCCATCGGCGTCATATAGTCACTGATATATCCGAGGCACCTCGCAACAACAACAACCACATAAGTCAAACTCGTCAGGGCGTGTAAAACCACTGACGCCACTCCTAGCTAGAAGGAAACGCATGCCCTCCCTGAAGTCCTCTCCTGTTTCTAGTCCACTACGGGGGTGTAAGGCTAGCAAATCAATGTTACACAAAGCTATGCCACACAGGCCATGCTTTGATCATCCACCACAAGACTTTGCTTTTCAACAGAAGGCTTGATCTATTTCCACTTAGGCATGCCACATAGGCAATTCACTCTATGCGTTTGATATTCACCAATATATAACCCCTGAGCTCGTACGTCTCAGAGAAGGGCGTTAAGCAAGAGAATAAATTCTCCGCCGCCAAATAGATATATATTTAATAGAAATCAATCACACAGACTAAAATCCAATGTCAGACACACAGTCCATTTACAAGTCCGTTCTGGGTCTGAATGAAACCGGAGGCACCTAGTACCCCGCATATCCATCGGTCTCCAAGTACGTCTGGACGATCACTAACTGATTCCCTCCTCTTGGGTGTGTGGCCCAATCAAGATCATCAGTAATCACCTAAACGACGTGAAGACCTCCGGTCTTCAACCACCGTCTTCATCTTCGACACCACGTCGAATTAGTTATTCAGAATGGGATAAACCCGGTCTTTCTGAATAACTCGCGTATATAATAAACAAGTGTTACACAAACACAACATACGCCTCATTCCAATTTAGAATATTCTTTTATTCAAATATTCTTATACTTTGGGAAAGGTTCCCATTAATTTCATCAAAGATAAATTCTTTAAATTTATTCTTTAATCTCCTTTGAATATCAATTCAAACTAGCCGGGATTAACGAACCTTACCGAAGTAATCGTTTGTTTTAATTTCCCAATCCCAACCTATACATCCCATGAAGTAAAACTGGTCTTACTTCATATCTAACACCACGGTGTTATCGGTAAATTCAATTACCATTTCACGTTTAAATCTAATTAAAGATTTAACTATCGCCTGGAGAAAAACTGGTAATACTCCATTCTCGATCTTTCCAATCTAATTTAAGATTCATTAAAACTCCACTTAGTTTTAGTCTTTAACTGGGTTAAAGAATTGGTGTCATTTAAAATAAGGTTCACGATAAACCCCAAAATCACATTCCATTAATTATCGGGTTAAAGAACCAGTGTTATTTAAAACACTGTTCATGATGAACCCAAAAATCAATACCAATTCAATTCCAATTAAATATTATTTAATTGGTACACTTCATTAAATCTAAATAAAAAAATTAATCTTTTTCTCAACTGGGCTTAAGAACAATGTTAATGAAGACACCATTCACGACAAACCCAAATCACATTTGATATTAAATACAAGGCTTTGAATAGAAAATATATCGGCTTATATTCAATATCCAATTCGACGACCAACAAATATCGTATTAGAAATAACGATATAAATATATCTTTCAAATTCCCATAACAATACCTGTATCATCACGAAATCCAACATCGAAATATTCCAAAGACAATTTCGATTCAAATCCATTCCAATTCAATTATTGGAAATTCTGGTTTCTTTTGAAACCCTTTTCAAATTCAATTTATTTATTTAAAAATAAATAGAATTATAATTCTAGTTCAAAACTAGTTCCTTACGATAAAAATCCATTTTTATCTTTTCAAATATGGAGTTTTTCACCCCAATTCTTTACAGATCATTTTTTATGATTTCACACAAATTATTACTATTTTTAATAATTTTATAAAGGCCCGCACAGTCGATTTCCATCAACGGCCATCGAACTGCACTTACAGCGACCTTTTCCAAATTTGATTTGGACATAATTCCAAATCCAACCGTTAGATTTCTAATTTCTAAGATTCGTTAGAAAGCACTTTTCGATACAAACCCAACGGTTCTGGTTTTAAATTCATTTCAAATTGATTTCAATTCAAATTGATTTCTAATTCAATCTCAGTTCGTTTTCAATTCAATTCAATTTCATTCGAATCCATTTCTATTCAATTTCAATTTGAATTCATTTCTATTCAATTTCAACTCGAATTTCAATTCTTTTCAAAATATTAGATTTTGAAATCACTTTCGATATTCATTATAAAATGAATAAAATCGATATAAATATCGTTCACGTCAAAATGGCGTCAATCTAATCAACACGACTTCATATATTTCTATTTTCAAATATTCTATTTCAAATATTTCTTTTTCAAATATTTCTATTTCAAATATTCTATTTCAAATATTCTATTTCAAATATTTCTATTTCAAATATTTCTATTTCAAAACTGGAATGAGGCCCAATCAATTACCATAGATTTTATTTCTATGGATTTCCATACAACGCATGTATATATCAACAATGACAAATAATCAATCATCATCCAAAGTGCATTCTACACGGTATAAGCATTAAATATAAATATTCAACGCTTATAACAGTCTGTCAATCAATCGATCGACATATAACTAAACAATCGGGATTAGTGTACGTCAAATATCATCCCAATACCCGTGTGGGGTTTCAAACAATCAAATACAGATTTTATTTGTGCAGTTGGGCGATGTGTAAAATTTATCATCCCAATCAATATTAGTCAAATCAGTGTATAAACAAATTGTCGATTTGTTTACAAATATTCATTTCATATACACATTAAAAATTATATTTTTAACTATAAAATATTTTCAACTATAAAATATTTTATTTCATTTCACATCACATCACACAATCAACTACACATCAAAATCAAACAAACAAGCATACAAGCCGTCCATGGTCTGTGGACGATGGGTGTCGGGTGCTACTAAACACCGTCTGCATCCTAGTATATATTTCAAACTAGAAATTTAAATTAAAGGTGAGGAGTTCTCACCAAAGCTATCCCAACTCCACGACACTTCAAATGTAGGAAATCTTCACTTTGCTTCTAACGAGATCTGTTCAACACCGTTTGTGTCAAAAATTACATTTTTAACAACACTACTTCCTATATAAAAATCGAATTTTTACCGCTACTTCATATTTATAAAAATCGAATTTTCCATATCCTTTTCACGCTTTAAAATCATAACATTTCATGCTATACATATAAATAAAAATCCAATCCTTCTATTCGCTATTCCATTAAAGAAAATTTATATTTTTCTTCTACTTTAAAGATCTAATTCTTATCGTATTCAAAATCTAATCTTTATGTTGCCAAATAATCACTACTGTAAACTTCATAAACAAAAATCATTCCTTTATGTTTTTAAAAATCACTTCTTTTCCTCATTAAAAATATAATCTTTTACAAAATAAAATTATAATCTTTAACAAAATAAAAATATAATCTTTAACTTTACATACATATAAAAATTCTATTTTTATAAATCTAGCTTCATAATAAAAAAATCATTTTTATTTTGAAGCCACTCAAATAAAAATCACTGCTTTGTGCACAACAAAGATCATAGCTTTGTATACGATAAAAATCATAACATTATGTGTGTGGAAATTGTATCTTTATGTGTGTAAAAATCGTATCTCTTTGTAAATGAAATAAAAAATCGAAAAGCTTACTATTTTCGTGTTTCAGTCGTCGGAGAAGGAAACGCGTGCTCGCTGGTGGCTAAACTGCGGCGGAGGGAGAGGTTGTTGCTCGCGAGGAGGAGGGGAAGGGGTAAAGACTATCGAGGTGGTGGTTTAAAAGGGGTAGGTGGTTTAATTTTTGGGGCTTTGTTGATTCGTGAAGAAGGGGGGCTGACGCGCGTTCGGAGGGCGATTGGGAGGAGAGAGAACGCCAAGGTGGGGGTCACGACGGCGTTAGTGAAGTTGGGGAGGCGCGCGCTTGGCAGTGGGGAAGAGGGTGGAGCGATTTGAGGTTTCGTGACTGAGGGGGTTTGGAGGGAGGTGCGGCGCGACGCCAAGTGGGGGGTTGGCCGGAGGTGAGGGCGCGATCGAGGGTGGCGGGCTCGAGGTCAATGTCGGTCATTTTTTTTAAATCGATTTGAATACTGAAGGGGGAGGAGAGAGATAAGGGAAAAGGTGAGGGAGTTTTATAAAATAAGTATAATAAATTAATGTTATTTTCTCCTGTATAGTTGACTTTTCATCCTAACCCCGATTTGAACCCAACGACTGTCGTCCCTAGCGTATTACCCCCATTTTGAACACAATGGGATATGTTTCGTAACCCAATTCGGTTGTATCGATAGGTTTTTATTCAAATTAAATTATAAATCAGTGTATATTCAATTTTAAACATACATTTCAATTTACCGAGGTCACATACTAACTCGAAAAATTCCAAAAAATATATTTCTAGCTTCGCTATTAACAATACGGTCCTAACGAAACTAATTTCGTCAAATTCTGAGACCGTTTGAAAAATGGTTATTTTTCAGTCGATTAAAATCAACCGAAACTGGTCGAACGCATTTTCCTTTTCCACACTCACATATTGATTCGAAAAATTATGAATTTTGAAACCTAGCAATAACTTGACATCTCGGATCCAACAAAAGTGGTTTCATCAAAATCCGATGTCGTTTGCAAAATGGCTATTTTTAAGGGCCAGAATTCCATATCGACTATTCAGAATTTTCAACTGGACGTATCTTCTTATCCCTGCTATGAAATTTTGATTTTTCGGATTCGTTGGAAAGATATTGTCAAATGGATTCAAATATTTTTGGTTTCACTAAAATCCGGTTTAGTTTGCACCCGGTAAATTCATTTGAATTTTGAAATCGAATTATCGAACTACCCCGCATTTTCAATTTCTTTTATAATTTAAAATAAATATTTATATTCTAATGACGATCTATATAATATATACGTTCGAATTCTATTCAAAATAAATTTCTCGTCAATACTGTTTAAAACAATTCATTTTAAATAATCAAAATTCGCTAAAATTGCCAAAATAAAAATTTTAAACTGGCTCTGAATTTCCGGTGTTGTTACATTAATCTAATTCAATTTGAATGAATTTGAATTGAATGGAAATATGTTGATTGAAAATCATTCAAATGAATGAAAACCAAAAGTTTTGGTAGAACTTAGAAATATTAAATGTTGAGTTAAAATTAAGTGAGTTTTGAAAAGTAAATGGGTTTGTAGCTTTTTCCTACTTTAGTAATTTCAGGGACAAAATTCTTTTAAGGGGGAAAGAATGTAACGACCCATTTTTTTTTATCAATTAATTTTAAATATTTAATATTTATTTAAATATTGAATTGATAATATAAAAGAATTTTTATATTGAGTTATCGATCGATGATCGATATAGGATTTATATTTTGATATATATATATATATATATATATATAATTATTGTAATACGGTAATTTGAAATAATTCAATTCAAAGATAAAACTGAATTAAAACAGTTCATATGATCAATATATATTCTATTTGAATGTAAACGATGATAACAGTAACTTATTATTGAAGAATTTTTTTTAAATTTAAATTATATTATATTAATTTAATATGGTTATTTTATATATACATTCAAATTAAATTTTATAGTCTATTCTGTTATATTCAAAATAGTGTTATAATGCTGAAATATCAGTAGTTACGTTAAAATAGCGGTTCGTGATTCCACGTTATGAACCCCAGGATAATTGTAATGGATAAGATCGAAATCAAATCAAAAATCAAATCGATATCGTTT
The DNA here is from genome assembly GCA_030737875.1 of Allium sativum. Taxonomy (NCBI): domain Eukaryota; kingdom Viridiplantae; phylum Streptophyta; class Magnoliopsida; order Asparagales; family Amaryllidaceae; genus Allium; species Allium sativum. Next base: position 57,413,600 of record CM060920.1, read on the forward strand.
TAAAAGAATAATAATCTCTTTATTTCAAATGAAATTAAATAGAGATCAAATCATATTTAATATGGTTGTACTTAGCCTACCCTAATCCTTCTACACTAAGGTTCTTTATCTATACATTGCGATGACTTCTCCTATTTGATCCTTTACATTTTTCTTTCTTCTGTAAATAAATCCATCATTTAGCTTCAGAAGGAACTAAAAATGGCCGATTATATTCATTACCCACTCCTTGGTTTTGAAACTATCGTTCGTTTATAAACCGCAAATCCCTTTTTGCAAAGATAGATCGAAGCCGCTATGTCTCACATTCACTTGCTCCTCCGTTTCTTCTTCTTCCAAAACTAAATAAAAATCCTCTTATAATTAAAAAAAACCGTGAATGGGATTCACGGTTAAAATCCGTGAGGTGCTCGATATCAGTAAAATTGGGAAGGACCGAATCGAATCTGGAGTCATGTTTTGAAATCGCGATGGATAGGATACACGTTGAGGAGCTCGAGATTATCGTTCTACTTATGCCAGAAGCACGACGTCGTGATAAGGCCATTTAGGGCTAAATTGGAGTATGAAATATAGTACTGGAAGAGATGCGAGAAATCAAGGATCCGCTGTCTGTCACTCGAATTAGGGTTGAGGTCGGGAAACAAAAGCAGCGTTGTTTGTAGGACTTGAGATAAGGACTGGCTTTGGGGAGGCTCGGTGCTGCAATGGAGTTCACGGAGTCGCGATTTTTAGCAGTGATCGATGGTGAAATGATAAGGAAAGGTCGCTGCAATTATTGTTGAAGACCATCGTTCATCTTGATAATAAATTAAGGGGTTCGATTTATTTGTTTGCTGCAAGAGTGGAGTTTGGATGTTCGTCAGTGACCGTGTGACTATTTGGGGCAGAAACTCAACAGTTCAATGTTGGATCTAGGTGGAGCTTTTTGGTAGTGGAGCTTGATGATTTTTGAAGAGGTGATAGTGGTGTTTGCACTATATAAAAAATAATATCAAAATGGGGTAGGATAAATCAGGATCTGATTGAGGCTTATGCAGGCGAGTTGTCAAATTCTGAAATGAAGAAGGAAGGAGGCATTGTTTTTATTCAGGAGGACAGAAAGAGTAAAATGCAGATTAAGCTATAATTAGACATTTAAATTAGTTAATTCGTTTAATTTTTACATTTTAAAAGAAAATCCTATAATGCGATGTATTTAATTATACAAGGTTGAAAATTCGTGAAGTAAGATATTTGAAGTCAATCATAGTTGATCAGGATTCAATTTAAATCAAATGGTATTCAATTTAATTTAAAAACGGATGTTCGGAAAACAAAATCACAGTGTGTAAATCTCACACACCTTTTATTTAGAATTATTTTTATCCGTTAAAAATAATTGTTTGTTGCTTGTTAGGTTGCATTTAATATTTTTATGCATTTTAAATATATTAGTTATTTAGGCTTCGTGTGCTATTATATATATTGGTGGTTGGATATTCCCGCTATCTCATTAGCGGATGCTCGCGGTACCATTAGCGGATGATTACCCTATACGTCCCAAGCTATGATAGTGGATGACCTTATATACTGCGATATCCTGCCTCGAAGTAGGATGGGTATTGTTTTTGTTGACTAACGTCTATGGATGCAGGAAAACCGGTTGGAGGAATCCAACTGGATTCCTCAAAAATATTTTTATTTGTTTGTTTTCACATATATTATCATATATGATGTGTTGATTGGCAATCGAGTGGTTTGATTGTTAAATATAACTAGGGCCAAAATGTTGATATATAAAAATATCGTGAAAAGGATATTTGAGATTTAAAAGGGGAAATCTATTTTAAAAGTAAAATTTGAATTTTGAATGGGCTATAAAAATATTAACCTGTTTTGAATCTAAAACAAGTAATGAATTTGTAATTGTAGTTTATAAATTGATAATGCGGGATTTGAAATGAATTTATAAACGTGGTTTATAAATTAATAATGAAGAGAAGTGAAATGAATTAAAAAACAGTGTTTATAAATAGAAATGGGAAAAATTATCATTGGATAATTTGAATATTTAAATTCAAATGTGAATTTAAAAATCTAAATGGGGAAATCCTTTTAAAGAAATAAACGATGGAATTTATTCTGGTGTTCAGAGTATAAATTGAACTAAAGTAAATCCGTAAGGATTTATGATTTGAATTCGATTAATTCGAATTTATTTTAAAAGAAGTTAAATTGAATATTAAATTAATTGGTTGCTATATATATAAGTTATTATAAATAGAAATACCAAAATAAGATGTTGGTTTTAAAATAGCTTTCGAAATATACTTGTTTAAATATAAAACAAGGAAATTTATAAAATGGTGTTTATAAATATAATGAATTAATTATCAGGAGATAATTTGAATATTTAAATTCAAATGTGAAATATAAAATGGAATTTGAATATATAAGTTTCAAATAGAATTTGAATATAGAAAATTCAAATAGAATTTGAATATAGAAAATTCAAATAGAACTGAAAATAGAATTTGAAAATAGAAAGTTGAAATCATTTCGATATAGGGAACGATGAAATATATTTCAGAATGCGGATTTTTAAACAAAATAGAAAATTAATCCAAAGGATATATAATTTGTAAAAGGAATTGGAAATTATATAGAAGGTTGAAGTATAAATAAATTTATTTCTGAGTTAGGAAAAATAAACAATTTTAGAAAATCAGAAATATTATGTTAAATTGGAAATTTTGATTTGATTTATTAAAAAGATACTAGAATGGAGTTGAATTTATTGTAAATGGAGTTTAAAAGTTTATATATATAAATATAATTAAAATGAACTCGTCGCAGCGCGGTAGTTCGTAAATTGGCGTTTCGAACTTCAATTGAGCATAAATAACTCAATTGAAGTTGGAATTCTTTGAAACATGAAACGTCAGGATAGATTTGATAATAGTTTTCTAATGGAGGAGAAAAATCTGGATTTCATCGAACAGATTTTGAGTTATGACAAAATCAAACTTTCAGAAAAACAGCGCCAGAACCACTATAAAACCATAACGGTTTATTTAAATAAATAAAATTATTTTGAACAAATAAAATCCGAATTTCATTTAGGAAAAATCCAGATTTGAGTTATAAATAATATCTGAACTCGAGTGGAGTAATGAAATGATTTTTGAAACAAAATCAAACCAGATGTTTAATTGTTGAGTAGAATTAACTAATGTAAGGAAAAATTAGTTAATGGAATTTTAAATCGAAATTGGACTTTGGATCAAAAAAAGGGTTTGTAAATTCATATTCAAAATCGAATATGAAACTTGAATTAGAAATGGAATTCGATTAGTTTGAAAATAAATTAATTTATATTTGAACGTGATATGTTCAAATAACAAGTAAAATATGCTAAGAAGCTAATTAAAGAATAAATGGGCGAAACTGAATTCAAACGATTAGATTGAGTTGAAATGAAACCAGGTGAACAAGTGTTAGGCAGGGATGGAATGAAGTATATGAAGAGATATATATTGCAATGCCCGACCAAAAGGTACATGTTTAAATTCCATATAAGGGTTTATGCGCCGATTCGGCAAGCGACTTAGCTTTTTGATTTTCTTTTTGAATGGAAAGGGCCTAGAGAGGCGAGTTGAGGTTTGAACTATTTGCCGGTACAAAGGAGGTTATGGCGAAATTTTCCGGAAATTTAAGGAGTTAGAATATTTTTAAGAAATTTTGATAGTTAGAAATCAATGTATCGATAAATATAGAATCCGATAAGGAAACAAACTTAAAAAAATAGAATAATATAAATCAAAAAGGAAATATATAATTAAATATGGTAAAATTAGAAAGAGAAACGTTACGAGTCTAAAATGAATAATTGGTTTTTATAATGTTGATTATTCAAGGCAAGTGGTCTTGTCTGTTTTGAAGTTAAGGATGTTTTCAGTCAAGGTCTGGGAGGTAGTTATACCCTAACTTGATGGATTTCATTTTTAATTAATAAATAGCAAGATCCAGTCTCGAAGAGAAGTGTTTGAATAATAGTTAGTTGAATAAAATATTTTGGGTCGTTGTAACGATGTTTTACACAGCATTTGTTTTAACCCAAGTGATGGAATTTTGGAAATATAAAAGTAAATATTTCCTGAGTATAATTAAAGTAGTCAGGAAAGAGATAAGTGATTGAAATTGTTTTCAATTGCAAATAGAATTATTTTCTAAGTATATAAAATAAAAGAAGGTGACATAGGGAAATGGTTTTTCAAATAGCGTAAGAGTACAACAATATCACTGAAAATATTTGGTTAACGAATATTGATAGGGAAATGAAGAAGTGAATTAATTGATGAAATATTAATTAACAGGCCCAATAATTGATTGATGTTATGGATGAACGGAATGTTTGTTTATTTTTCTTCGATAGTTAAATAACTGACTATCGAAGTGTTTGCCAATATCGTCGTCAATATGGAGAGACCGGTTGGATTATTATCCGAGAACCACTCTGTATTGGCAGTAGCGTTGTGAATCAGATTATATAAAGATAATCGAAGATGGAGTATGGTGCAAGGACTTTTTCTATTAATAGAAATGGTGCCTTCGGTTTCGTTCAATCCCAGAACGAATGTATATGGATGAATGTCTAACAAAGTATTTCCAATGATCGAATATGTTGATCTGTACAAATATATATGGTGGCAACGGATTTATTCCCTTTGCATAATATCCAAAATATTTTATGCAAATCAATCAGTAATTAATGGATCTGACAATGTGGCATTCAAAGTGATTGTGCTATCAATGAATGGAAAGTAATCGTAGCCTCAGGCCTCAACAACCAGGAAATGACAAAAATTGGGCAGGTAGCATGGCTATGTGGGTCGCTCCCATTAGAGTGTATAATCACCTCTCTAGAGAAATTCTTTTACTTCTTTAATCTATCGATGCTATCCCATTCCGGAAACGGTTGTTGATCCTAACCGTTAGTGATATACATTCGATACACTCAGGCGAAATGAGTAGTCGGTCATGTGTGCGCCGGGTTGCAAGATGTTCTTGTTGAACCCAGTGTATTCCCCTCTAGAGATACACTATCGGAAGGTGGTTCCATACCTTATCATGTTGGAAATCCAATCTCCAATAAGTGGTCATGCGGTTTTTATTTTAATTTATATTATATATGGAGCGTGAGATGCAAGCGTTCCGCTAGATTCTATTTATTTGATGTAGACATTATTATAATATCACTGGATTTGATATCGAAAATATTTTGGGTTATCGTAAGGTAAAAACCATCCGTGTTTATGTGTGGATCAGTTTTACGATTATCATTTCTTTCAAAAGGATTTTTAAAGTTAAACAAATGATTGGAGTTTACTCACACCAGTCCCATGATTGACCCAGAGTTTATTTTGTTTGTTTTCCCTAAACTCTTAGGTGCCCAAATTTGTATGGCCAGTCAAGTAGTCGGGATTTTACAGATTCATTTGGAGGAGTTGGAAGCAGAAGGCTTCACCATCTAGATATAGACTATCATACTTCCACTGTGTACTATGTTGTGTCTAGAAATAGGTGTTTATAACTGTTCCAGGAATAACTGTTGTGCTCTGATAATGGTATGTATATACAATTACTAATTTGTATTTCAAAAGTTATATTATTTAATATATTTTATTCATTCCACTGTGAGATTTGTGTTCTTCGTTTTCTTCTATTCTAACTTTTCTTTCTTTCTATTTCTCACCCTCTAACTTCTTTCTAATAATGATTCATATTTCTGTGCAATTTGGGTTGGACATGTGGTGTTATTAGTCAACTCAGATAGTATGGATTTGCGGGCGGTTACAGGACATAACAAAGTATTAGTGGTTACGGATCAGTGCAGCAGAGCCGTCATGACTCCATGGGGCAGAGTGATCGTAACAAAGAATTGGGTGATCAAATTGGTGGATATTATATGCTTTAAGCACTGAGTGAGAGATGTGAGGATGATTTTTATGTTTGATGTTTGCTATAACCATGACATGCACACCCCCTCCCTTGTATCTTTACACCATTTGTTAGCGTCACCTTAGAGTATTGTACATCTTGTTGTGCTAACTCTTTGGTTGTAGGTCCAAGTTCGGTATGGTTATGTATACTTGTTATTGTTTTGTTTTGTTGCTTATCGCTCATACCAGACCTTTGTCTGACCCAGAGTTTTATGCCTCTTCTTATTACTCTATGTGCTCTTAAATGGGCAGACTAGAGACAGGTCAGGTGGTTATGCACGAGTAGGTGTACCGGAGACGAGTAGGAGGCTTCCACATATGATATATATATTCTCCCTATGTTGTTGTTGGTCACTACTTTGGGCATTAGTAGTGTTCCTCTTTCTTTTGCTTTAGAGATAATATTTTGAAGTTGTAATAATGATGTTGGTTTGGATGATAAGCTGTATTTTTGATTTCCGCTGCTATGATGTTTGAGTTTCCAGCTTATGTACTGTCTTGCCTGTTTTATGTCAAAAATTATGTTATTGTTATATTTTATCCCACGCATTGTGAGACATTCTATATGTTCCTTGTTAGTTCAAATTCCTCTCTTTTCCTTTCTTTGGCGACCTCCCGTGCTAGTTGGCCATTGGCACAACGCACTTTCATTGGAAATGCCGGCTGGTACGGGGCGGGCCGTCACACTTGGTATTAGAGCTCTAGGTTGTGTATTTAACCTAAGGAAGGACATCATGGAGAGATCGTATAAGTATATGAGAGTGCGTGTTTGTGATATTTTGGTTTTCAAAAGATATATATGTATACTATTAGCATATCTATGGATGAAGTCGCACTGCGCTGGCACCACTGAAGAGGTGGTTAATCGTTTCCTCCTTACAGATTGAACGATGAGCCGATATATGAGGAATACTGGTTCAGAAGCCAATAATAGAAATGCTCCTGATATGAGGAAAATGTTCACTGACTTCATGAGAGAGATACTTAGGGATGTTCAGAGGGCATCTCCTAATGCTGCAAATGGAGGTGGTGCAACGGTGCAAGCACCTAAGGCCGATTTCGCCAAGTTCTGTAAGGATTACACTAGACTTGGTGGGAAGCCGTTCTACAGAATGAGATCGGCTACAGAAGTTCAGGATTGGCTTGATAGTTGTGAGCGTATCTTCGGGGACTTAGGGATCGATGACGCAATGAAGAGAAAGCTAGCATTGCGTCAACTGCAAGGATGGGCTATGAATTGGAATGCTATTAAGGAAGCTACCCCTGAGGATCAAATTACTTGGGATTAGTTCAAGGACCGATTCAGTGATAAATTTATCCCAGCTACCCAGAAGTCAGAGTTGTTTAGGAAGTTCTTGGAGCTTAAACAGAACGGTAGGGCAGTGTCAGAATATATTGCTGAGTTCGATACTTTATCTAAGTATGGATTATCCCTTATTGTCACTCCTGAGAAGAAGAATGAGAATTTCATAATAGGCTTAGATCAGTACTTCGGGGAAAGGCTTATAAACCATATTGATGAGACTTTTGAATCGATTGTTGGGAAAGCATTGAGATCAGAGAGCCTTTATCCTAAGCCCAAGGCTGAAGTTGTTGTTGCATCTGTAGAGGGGCCAAAGCCGCAGGCATGCGGTGGAGGCAAGAATAATTCTAAGAGTAAAAGGAAGCAGAGTTAGATGAAGGATGGTCAGAAAAAGAAAGACAGGAAAGATGTAGAGTGATTTAGCTGTGGCAAGAAGGGCCACTATGCCAAAGAATGTCGAGCAAAGCCCGCGGACAGGAAGTGCTTCAACTGCAGCCAAGTGGGACATCATAAGGATACATGTCCACAACCCCCCACCCTCAAGGAGAAGCAGATTGTGAAAGCATATGCTATTAGTGTTGTTCCTTCTTCGTCGAATGCCCCAACTGCAGAGGAGAAAGTGAAGAATGTCGTCATTCAAGGTATGCTTTCTGTTTATGATGCTCCTGTTTGAGTATGTTTGATATTGGGGCTTCCCGTTCCTTCATATATAGTGACTTGGTAGATAGGTTTGGATTGGAACCCGAGATAGTTGATAAACCTTTAGTTGTGACGAACCCGACCGGTGGTTCGACTAGGCTTTGTATTATTTGTAGAAATTGGGTCTTATCGAATGATGGATGTATGTTTGCTTGTGATTGCTTTGTTTTGGGCTTTATTGGTTCGACTAGGCTTAGTATTATTTGTAGAAATTGGGTCTTATCGAATGATGGATGTATGTTTGCTTGTGATTGCTTTTTTTTGGGCTTTATTCGGTATGGCATTATTTTTGGAGTCGATTGGCTCCAAGGATATGGGGAGGTGGTAGACTGTGAGGGATTTTCGGTGACTATTAGGGAGGATGATGGGCGAAGGGTAGTGTTTGTTGGCCTACCTAGTGATGAGGTGATGGCTAGTTTTCTAAATTCGCTCGACATCCCGTAGGATGAGTTATCCGAGGTTCCCGTTGTTGGCCAGTATCCAGATATCTTCGAGGAAGTGACCGGACTTCCACCATATCGAGAGATTCAACTCCATATTGATTTAGTGAAAGATGCCAGACCTATAGTGATGCCACTTCGTCGTATGGCACCAAGGGAGCTGAGAGAGCTCGGGGTGCAAGTGAACGATCTTTTGAAGAAGGGATTTATCAGAAGAAGTGTTTCCGAGTGGGGAGCACCAGTTGTATTTGCTACTAAGGCAGATGGTTCCCTTCGTTTATGTGTGGACTATCGCGTGTTGAATAAAGTGACCAGGAAGAATTAGTATCCTCTTCCAAAAATCGATGATTTGTTTAATCCACTCGAGGGAGCAAGAGTGTTCTCCCAATTGGACCTCGCGACAGGATTTCATCAGCTCCAGTATCGGCTTAGAGTATTCCCAAAACGGCCTTTCTGACGCCGTCTGAATTCTAAGAGTGGTTAGTCATGCCATTCGGGTTGACCAATGCACCAGCATATTTTGTGGATCTTATGAATAGGGTATTCCGAGATCAATTGAATAAGTTTGTTCTTGTGTTCGTAGACGATATATTGGTTTACTCGAGGACAGAGGAAGAACACAAGGAACATTTGGGAATAGTGATGGAGGTGTTGAGAAAACACCAATTGAAAGCGATGTTTTCTAAGTGTCACTTCTGGAGGAGGGAAGTGAGATTCTTGGGCCATGTTCTTTCAGAGAATGGTATTGCCGTGGATCCTACGAAGGTGGCTATGGTACAAGATTGGTCTATGCCCAAGAATGCAATAGACGTAAAAAGTTTCTTGGGATTAGCTGGATATTATCGTAAGTTTATCCAAGACTTCTCCAAGATAGCGGCACCGTTAGCTCACTTGACCAAGAAGAATCAAGCTTTCGTTTGGGACGAAAGGTGTGAAAATGCATTCAGGAGCCTAAAGGGAAAGTTGACGTGTGCACCAATGTTAGTCATTCCTAAAGGGAATGAAGAGATGACAGTATACACAGATGCATGTAGTACCGGACTAGGTGCTGTATTGATGCAAGGAGGTAGGGCTGTAGCTTGTGCAAGTCGGCACCTGAAACCGCATGAGAAAAGATACCCTACCAATGATTTGGAATTGGCAGCGATCGTGTTCGCATTGAAGATATTGATACATTATCTCTTGGGAGAAAGATTCGAGTTGTTTACCGATCATAAATCATCAAAGTATCTCTTCTATTAGAAGGATCTAAATATCTGACAGCAAAGATTGTTAGAATTCTTGGCTTCCTATGATATTGATATCGCATATACACCAGAAAGGGCAATGCGGTAGCTGATATATTGAGTAGAAGACATGCCAGTTTAGGGGCTATGTTTCTTGAATGGAAGCAACTGGAGTATATCCCAAGGTATGATTTCAAACCAAAGTGCGAATTGGATTCAGAAATGCTAGCAATTTTGACGATCAGACCCACTTTGATTGAGCGGATAGGTTCTAGTCAGAGAAATGATCCTAACCTATTGGAAATCATCTCCAAGTTAGAGATGGGTATCGACAGTGAGGAGAAGAACAAGTATGGGTTTGATCGAGATGGATGGCTTAGAAAGAATGCAGGGCAAGTTGTGCCCAACGTAAATGTATTGAGAGATGAAGTTCTTAGAGAATGTCATCACTCAAAACTGACTATACGTCCCAGTGGTAACAAAATGTATCGAGACATGAAGCAGAACTACTACTGGGAAGGGATGTAAAGAGACGTTGGGAAGTTTATATCCAAATGCATGAATTGCCAGCTAGTTAAAGACGAGCAAAAGAAGCCTAGCAGTTTGTTGCAACCATTAGAAATTCCATAATGGAAATGGGAACAAGTCTCAATTGATTTCGTTGATGGGTTAGGCCATGATAGCATTTTTGTGATTGTAGACCGATTGACCAAGAGTGCAACGTTTATACCTGTCAAGTCGAATAGAATATCAGCTAGGTTAGCAGAACTGTATATGAAGTGGGTAGTGAGATTTCATGGAGTACCCAAAGGCATCGTAAGTGACCGAGATCCGTTGTTTACTAGTGGATTTTGGAAAAGCTTACAAGAGGCTTTAGGATCAAAATTACATCTCAGTACCGCGTACCATCCTCAAACCGACGGTCAGACAGAAAGAGTGAATCGTATATTGGAGGATCTCTTGAGAGCTTGTATATTAGATTTTGGAGGGTCTTGGGATGACCATTTGCATCTGGTTGAATTCACATATAATAATAGTTATCAGTCCAGTATTGGTATGGCTCCATTTGAAGCTTTGTACGGAAAACCTTGCAACTCACCATCATGTTGGTTAGAAACCGGTGAGAAATTCGTGCTTGGGCCAGATGTAGTAAGAGAAACTTCAGACAAGATCAAGGTTATCCAACAACGAATGAAGGCTGCTCAAGATAGGCAAAAGAGCTATGCTGGTAAGAGGAGAAGAGATTTGAAATTCTCCGTTGGCGACTTTGTGTTTGTCAAGATTTCTCCATTAAAGAGCGTGACTCGATTTGGTAGGATAGGCAAGTTAACACCAAAATTTTTGGTCCATTCCTAGGGATGGCAAAAAAATCTGTACCCGCGGTTATCCCTGGGTAAAATCCGTCATGGATACGAAACAGATAGTTAAATGGGTATCCATGGGTAAAGTAAACGGGTATTTTTAATATCCGTTAATTAATGGGGTGGGTATGGATTGTAAGATATCTATGTCCGCGGGTACCCATGCCTGTATTTAATTTGACTTATTATCAATAGTGAATACAAAAAATATTGTTATTGGCTGTTCGGTATTTGTGTGCATGCTTTCACTCAACAATTTATAACTAGCTGTTGATAATTTGATGAATACTTCTGTTGTTATCTCTTCATTTTTGGATGTTGGTTTAAATATGTATTCGTATTTTGAGGTTAGCATTTAAGAATTGGTCTAATTTGTTTTTTTACCAAATGTACTTTTGAATAATTTCAATTAATGGCTAAAAAAATAAATTGAATAAATATGAACAATACCCGTGAATACCCGCCATTACCCGCAACCTATTTAAAACTCGTTTAATGGATACCATGTGGGTATGGGGCGGGCATGGGGCAAAAAATACCCAACGGGGCGGGTGATGGGGTGGTACTGCCCACGCCCGCCCCGCCCCGCCCCATTGCCATCCCTATCCATTCCTAGTTCTCGAACAAGTTAGGAATTTAGCATATAAAGTTGAATTACGTGACAAGATGGCGGGAGTTCACAACTAATTTCATGTTTCCCAGTTAAGGAAGTTCGTGCATGACCCCGATGTGACTATTTCACTAGATCAGTTGGATGACATCGAAGTAGAACTCGAGGCGGTTGGGAATTGCAAGCCGATCCGTATTGTCGAGAGTGCTATGAACCAACTTCAAAGGAAGGCGGTGAAACTGGTGAAGGTTCAATGGGGCGAGAATGAAAATGACGGTACATGGGAAACAGAGGAGAGTATAAGGGAATCGTATCCAGAACTCTTTGCCTGGTGAAATTTTAAATTGCGATTTAGTAAACTGCTTGCCAGGATAGGCTTTTTATGTTGCTATGTATGTTTGGTTGTTTGTAAATGACTGATAGGCATGCAGAACACCTTTGCATGTTTTTGGTTAGGGAATTTCGGGGGCGAAATTTCTTAAGGGAGGGAGAGTGTAACGACCGACATTCAACGTATTGAAGGATCGTAGAATTTTTATTTCTTTTTCATATGAGGTCGTATGGTCGTGTAACTTTAGGAAACGACTAATGGTGTCATTTTCCATGTTCACGATTTTTGCTGGTTTTTAAATGACCATTTTTCCCCTAGCGAATCTTGTTTTGCCTATAACTTTTGATTAGTAAGGAGATTTGACCTAGAATCACTTCCATTGGATTCGAATGGTGGTTTACCTTTCCATAGAGTGGTCACATTAATCAAACGGACTAACCGTTTGTGAGATATGGCTGAATTAAGGTTTAGAAGGAGAAAATCCGCTTATCCGGGCTTAATTGGGTAATTAGTAGCCAGGCCCATTGGGGGATTTCAGAATTTGAGCTATATAAGGGCTGACTAGGGTTAGAGAAATCTTTTCTTTGTCATTTTCCAGCCGCCACTTACCTCTCTTCAAATCTATCAATGGCCTCTGACACCAAATCAACTTCTGATCACCGTTTAATCAAGTTTTAGCCTAATCTGCATCAAACCATGGCGGGGTAGCATAGAATTTGGTATAGAGCTGCTGGAAAACATAGAGATTCGACCCATATCAAAGATATTTTTAGATCTAAAATTAATTTGTGGTTAAGGTGAGTGATTTGCATTGTTTTTCACTAATTGCGGCTATTAGGGATGATTAGTGATAATTAGCGAAGTTATGACTTAAAAAAATATGAAAAAAAATTGTAAAATTCTAAAATATTATTTTAGGGCTCTGATAAAAATTTGGGTTAATTTGGTGTAAGTTTGCTAATACTATCATTAGTTATAGTTAAACATGATTAAGGGGAAAACATAGGTTTTTAGGTATGTTTGATCCATATTAACATGTTAAATTGTTTTTTTTTTGGTGTTTATTGTTGATTCTCTGTGTTGCTATGACTGTATGGTATGCTTTGTGATTGATTAGAAAAGTTAGAATGGTCGAAAACGCCGTCGTATGGTGTAAACCAGTCGCTGGAAAAGTTGCAGGAAATATGCAGAGTTTCGGATCGGATCGAATTTGGGGCTCGGATCGGATAAAAGAACTGGGCAAGCGAATTTGATTCGGATAGGAACCTAGCACAAGAGGAAAATCATGGCAACAAGGAAGGCTACATGAACTAAGACGGGATCGGATCGGGAAGCTGCAGATCGGATCGGAGACGGAGGAGGGAACCAGATCGAAACCTGGAGATAGGGTACCATACGAACTAAACCGAGGCAGGAGCACCATCCGAACTGAACTAGAAGGCTATGACCAGCGAACCGAACCCAGCAAGGGTGACTGAACCGAACCGAGCATGGGTGACTGAACCTAACCAATGAGGATTGGGACACTACGCATACTCAAACCAAACCAAGGCGTGGGCTATGACCACCGAACTGATCTGGAAGAGATAAAGCCCGAGATGTAAAGGAAGTCTAAGTGAGAAGTTAGAACTCAGGATCCAGTTGGAAACCAATGAGTTAACTTCATGATTGGACTTTACTGTGGGACGTGTGCAAGGGGGTTATCGATGTCTATAGCTTTGACTCACCATGGAGAGACGGATATTGGGTATGGATAAGTGCAGTGAAGTTGTTATGACTTCATGGGGCAAAGTGATCGTAGCAAGGCTATGAGCCAGTGCAGTGGAATTTTCCTGACTTCATGGGGCAGAGTGGACATAACAAAGTATTAGTGGTTACGGATCAGTGCAGTGGAGTCGTCTTGACTCCATGGGGCAGAGTGATCGTAACAAAGAATTGGATGATCAAAGTGGTGGATATCGTATGCTTTAAGCACTGAGTGAGGGATGTGAGGATGATTGCTATGTTTGATGTTTGCTATCACCATGACTTGAACACCCCCTCCCCTGCATCTTTACACCATGTGTTAGTGTCACCTTAGAGTATTGTACATCTTGTTGTGCTAACTCTTTGGTTGTAGGTCCAGGTTCAAGTATGGTTATGTATAACTGTTATTGTTTTGTTTTGCTGCTTATCGCTCATACCAGACTTTTGTCTGACCCATAGTTTTATGTCTCTTATTATTACTCTGGGTTCTCTTAAACGGGCAGACTAGAGACAGGTCAGGTGATTATGCACGAGTAGCTGTACCGGAGATGAGCAGTGTAACACCCCACGTCCATTAATGTCACTCACAAAGGGAATGCATTAACTTCTATGGAGGTTTTAGGTGAATATAGAACAGTAAAATTTCAACAAGACAGATATAAAATAGTACTTGGAAATTTAAAAACTTTATTTCAATTGCAGCAGAAGTCAAAACATGTTTGATTACATCATAACACCATAATCAAAGTCAAGTACAATATCTATCTTGATAAAACAAGTACATAATCCCATTACATAAATAGCCATTAAAAAGAAAGATAACAAGCCGGACTTTACTTCAGCAGTCCAAGCTTTCCAAGAGATAAGCAATCCAATCAGACTCCACTGGAACTTGGCCCAACCTGAGGACCTGAAGGGAGAAAAGGATGAAAAAGAGGGGGGGGTCAGACATAAAGTCTGGAGAGTATGATAATTCTACAATACTATTATCAAAATAACTGGACTAAGGCATAAGCTGGAAAACAAGGAAATGTCTATGAAAGAGCAGATTAAGGACATAGACAATCGCTAAACGAAACGTTATAGGCGCTCCTAAATACTAAAGGATAAACACTATACTGCACCACAACAGTCACCCTAAAGATTGATTCCACTTAGCTTCACTTAGAAACTTTCTTAATGGCTTTACGTACTCCTAGCTGACTACATAGGTGCCGCCTGCCCCTATCTCCACTAGGTGTACCCCATTTTCCATTTTTCGATCGGCTCCCTACTCGTAGATACCTGTGCTGGCCCCATAGTGGGGTGTATCATTCCCCTAAAGTGGCAACCCGATATAACGGAGATGCACGGCTTATACCTACACGATGCAACAACGTCTTACCTACCAGCCCGGGTCCACACACGCATATGAAACCCGTTGGACTTGCGTTGCCACCGCTCCCTGTTTTGGCCTCTTATAGTCAAACCCAGTATGCGTGTCCCGTCCTCGACTTGGGTCGAGCCCACAAAGATACGTTTTGGGATACTGGTTGAAATGGGCCCCCATTATTTCCCACAAACATTCCACCTAAGCTTGTCCCATTAGTCCATCCACTTAACCCACTTAGTCATGTTCATTTACATGTGTATTTGGTTAAGTCTAATCGTATTTCAAATGCCTCTAAAGGCAACCACTAGATTCCTCATGCCACCCAAGGCACCTACTTAACCCCCATGTCCCACCTTACATGATTATCTGGCTAAGTATTTCTTAATTCATTAAGGCCATAACCTCATAAAGACCTCTCACATTAGACTGGCATTTATGGCAGCTGGATTTGCCGGGCGGGTCTGGGCAGTCTTACACCACAAAAGAGTCTAACCTCGTGTCTTTACAACTGTTATGCTTTAGTTTGGGCCTAGGACCTCTCACATTGGGCCAACATTTGTGACTACTGGATTTGCCGGGCGGATCCGGGCAGGTTTACGTCACAAACGGGTCCAACCTCGTGTCCTAAGCATTAATTATTATTAATAATCCACTTTCCCCAATTTTAATAATTCCCTACTTGAATTATTAATTAATTCCAAATTTAACAATGTCCATAATTGACTCAATTATGGACATCCATTTAAGGCATGCAAAATCATATCAATTACAACCCAATTTATTAATTTCCTAATATTACCCCTACCCCACGTTTGAACATTTATTCGCAAAATGTATGCTAGACCCTATTAGTCTAACTCATAGCATAAAAGAAAATATTCACAACAACAACATATATATGTGACTAAATAAATCATAACAAGGGGTAAAACTTGCATACATTACAACTTGCATAAGGTTATACATGTCATGGATCTAAGGGTGTCAACTTATTCATAATTCACATAATATGATTTTAATCAAATTTCATAAACTTGTATAGGACATGTGTGAATCAACATCATTAACAATATGGTTTTATATGGGTACACCTAACTCAATAGGAAAATTCCCAAAAATCAAAATTCATTTAATCATAGATTCATGTATATTGGTACACCTAACTTAATAGGCAAATTCCCATATTCAAAATCCAATTAATTTGTAGATTCATGTATATGGGTACACCTAACCCAATAGGCAAATTCCCATAATCAAGATCTATTATAAAAAAACATAAACTTTAAACATGATCCAATTCGCATAAATACTAATCGCATAAATACTAACATCATGATTTTACAACTTGTATGATTCAACACAATTTAACATGACATCATTATCATATAACATAAGTATTTCAACATATGTGATAATATGAGATCTACAACATATATAAGATTTACAACATAGCATATCATAATTTGCAACATAGCATGATATGATTTACAACATAGCATAGCATGATTAATCACATATGACATAGCATAGGATTATTTACAACATAATCACTACAACATAACAACATATATATGATAACATAATAGCATAACAAGAGATCCACAACATAATTTACAAATACATAACAATTCATATCACTTTCTTGTGATCCATTCATAACTCAATCAAATTATTTTATAATAATATTGTGAGATTCATCATACTCACAATTTAAAAGAAGAGAAATAGAAAGAGATAGAGCTTTTGATTTGATTTGAGTAGATTTAGTTTGTAGATTAGGCCTTCTTCTTCTTTAGTTTGTGACGGCTATGCTGGACTCCATGGCAACGGCATGTCGGTAGCTCTCCAATTTTTCAAGTGATTTAGGGTTAGAGTCTACCCACTTATTTATAGATGTTAGGATTCATTTAGGCTATTAGATTTAACCTAGAAATAACCGCAGCCATTCAGACCAGATGGGGTTTATCTTATTGACTCGGCAATGAGTCAAAAGTGACTCAGCAAACACTCAGCAAATTAATAAACTTCTATTCATGTTTACATTAACTGCCCATATATATATAAATATATATATATATATATATATACACACACACACACCTATTCATGAATTCAAATTAATCCATAATTAACTTATGACCATTTCTACACATTAATTTTCCAATTAATGTCTTAATTCCATTTTTCGCCTTTTAAGGCAATTCACATATTTCAAATTTGTTATATGCCTTTTTAAGGCTATTTCGTGCAAATTCTCAATATTAATTCTTTTAATTTGTGAATATTAGTATTAACAGAAATACGGGGTGTTACAAGCAGGATGCTTCCACGTAGGATATATATATATTCTCCCTTTGTTATTGTTGGTCGCTACTTTGGGTATTAGTAGTGTACCACTTTCTTTTTATTTAGAAATAGTATTTTGAAGTTGTAATAATGATGTTGGTTTGGATGATAAGCTGTATTTTGGATTTCTTCTGCTATGATTGTTGTGTTTCCAACTTATGTGTTGTCTCGCCTGTTTTATGTCAAAAGTTATGTTATTATTATATTTTATCCCATGCGCTATGAGATATTCTACAAGTTCATTGTTTGTTCAAATTCCTTTCTTTTCCTTTCTTTGGAGACCGTCCTGTGCTAGTCGGCCATTGGCACAACACACTTTCACTTCAAATGCTAGCTGGTGCGAGGCTGGCCCTCACAACATTTGCATGAGTCAAGATGTTCTTTTGTCCATTCATGACTTTGATCTGAGTTCGGCATTCTTGCATTTACTTGCCATGTCATTATGTATTGCCAAAAACAATTTGCCATGTTAAACGGATGTTGTATTGCAGCAGTGACTACTTCCTATTCTCTGCATCTTGACTCCATGCATTTGTATTCTGGCTATTTTCCTTGTGCATGCTTGTTCATCATTTTGCTTCCATATATTGTGTAGCGTGATCTCTTGTGCTTGCATACTATTTGAAACTGAACATAGCCCATTTGAAACTGCCATGTTGTTATGCATATATACATCCACGCTAACATTTAAGCTTGTGTTTGTTTATGAGCTTGGTTGTGCACTTGAACACATTGCTTTGTCATAGCTTTTATACTCGGGTCATTTACATATGCTGGCTATTCCATTTTGATCATGTTGAACCATTGTTCCTTCAATGTGTATACATACACACACACACATACATACATATATATATATATATATATGTGTGCATAAATATGTGTATATACATATGCGTTTGTGTCTGCATTTGAACTGGATTTCTTGGTTCATGCTTATTCAATGATTTGACCATGTTGCCCCTACATAAAATATATGTGTATATACATACACATGTATGTGCACAATATATATATATATATATATATGAGCACTAGAAATACCTTCTAACTTGTGGTACTTACAGTGTATAACTGTGAATATAACAAGTAGTCTAGACACAGATGGATGTCAATATAAATCAAATCATGTCATGAAATATGATGAGAGACACAACAAAATTCTAAGGCAAATAAATTTTAAAATAAAATTATATTTTCTTGAATTTAAAATATTTTTGATCCAGATTATTGTGTGTATTCCTATGACAGGTAT
Organism: Allium sativum; assembly: GCA_030737875.1. NCBI lineage: Eukaryota > Viridiplantae > Streptophyta > Magnoliopsida > Asparagales > Amaryllidaceae > Allium > Allium sativum. The sequence goes on from CM060920.1 coordinate 57,432,273, forward strand.
ATAGAAGACTAGACTGACAGTGAAGAATGCAGAAGACAGAAGATAAATCTGTGTAATTGTATATGAGTGTATGAATGTATTTGTACAATTTGAGTGAAATTTAACTGAGTGACAGACTGTTGTAGTGAGGAACAATGTAATAAATGAAATTAATATTGACTGTAATTATTTTAATGAAATGTACAAATAGCGGAGTTATAAATCTGTACTATTCAAATATAGAAATAAAATATTATATTTTAATAAAACACTGTTTGAATATTTAAATTCTTGTGCAGTAGTATTTTAATTAAATATAAACATTTTATTCTGTCTTTGATGTAGTAGAATAGTATAATAGCAAATACATTCATAATATATATATATATATATATATGTTTGTTATCATCAAACAAAAATCATAGATTTGTTATATACAACAATCTCCCCCTTTTGATGATGGCAAACAAATAATAAGATTTTGAATATTGTAAATGTGTTTAATATTGAATAGTGAAACTCCCCCTACAATAGAAGTCCCCCTAGACATGTGCATGAGTAAAATGAATAAATCAATTGAAACTTCAAAATTAAAATATTTATGACATATTCACTCATAGATCGAAATCTTAACCCGTTCTCCCCCTTTTGTTATCATCAAAAGGATACGTAAATTAAAACAGTGTTGAAAAATTGACTAGAAATATAATATCAGCTTAAGGGAAGAACGTTCATCATAATTCTCAATCAATAAAAAAATCATAATATTCTAAAAACTAATGGAAAATTTCACATTGTAGAATGATGGATTTACGGTGAAGTTTATAAAATAGAGAGTTTATAAAACATGTAGATTCCGAATATTTTCAAAACAAATTTTTAAAAATGACCTCAAAACAGTGATGGATTTTGGACTATGATTATAAATTCAATTTAAGTGACGCAATTAGATAATCTCAAATCCCAATAGCTATCAATCAACAAGTCATAATATTATATAAAATACTAACACATTTCACAAATTAGAAGAATTTCAAATAAATTTTTATTTATTCAAATTATTTTCTTTTCATTTTTCTCTTAACTTAAGAGCACACTGACCATGCATAACCAGATCTTGAATTTTTTAAATGAGGTCAGTTGCAGCTTAAGTATAAGTAATCTCTTAACCATGCATGACCAGAGCTTGGATATTTAATTGAGTTTAGAGAAACACTTATGTACATTATATTTTTATCGTTTAAAAAAAAACTCCTCAGCGTATAAAACCAATATGGATGATAGAAATACGTTAAGTACCGAAATGGCTGTGAAATAAATTTCTAAATTAATCTCATTATGAAATATGCTCAACAGTACTGGGATTCCTGAAAATGAAAAATCAATTGTCTCTATTTCTGAAAAATAATGCAGTCGCTTTTCCATCACAAATTTGAAGCTATATATTCATTAAGATGATTTTCACATTAATGGAAAATCATGATGGATGGTAGAATGATGGTAGATAATGAAGATGGTCATGAAATAAGTACCAATTCAAAGATATTATAAAAGTTATTCAAAATATTATGAGAATTTAAATAAAATTTCCTCTTGTTGTGAAATATACTATAGTCACAGCTCATCACAATTTCAAAAATCTGACTAAAATTTTGATGAGGTCTAAATAGAGTTAACTTTTGGTTATTGATTTCAATTTCTGAATGAATAATAAATAAATGAATTTAAAATTGAAAAATCAATTACAAAAGGGAACTGAAAGATCTATACAATTTGAGAACCAGTATAAAGAATGACACAAATGAGTGGGGAAAATTTTCAAAGCATCTAAGGGTCATACCACTTGTTATCTCCATTAATGAGGATTTCAATAACAACCAGTGGATAACAAAAGTATCTCAGACAACAATATCCAATTACCAAGCCCAAACAAGCAAATCAAGAATATTAAATCCATCGATTAGAGCAGCAAACAATTTTTTACCAAAACAAGCAGTCATCAAGAAGTTTTCAGAAAAATGATTCCTTTTTATCAGAGCAACAAACTTCAATCTCAGAACAAGTTTCACAAGAGAGTTTTTAGAGAAATTACAACATGTCCAAGAAGACAAATCATGATCCAAGATTTAAAGAAATGGTTTATTTGAAATCACTTGAAGGGATGTGAAATCTTCAAGATTTAATGAATCTATCGCACAAAATTATTAATTTCAAATCCAAGAAATGTGCGAGATTCAAGATGTCAAACAAAATTCAAATGATTTCGAATAAAACAATATCCAAGTAAATGATCACGATTTTAGAATGAATTTCAGAATGTAGCATAAGAATCTGTGCTAAAAGATTTTCAATTCAATGTAGTTAAGCCAATCAAAAAAATTTGGACCTTTTCTCAGAGCAGCAGTCAGCAAATTTCAAAGTAGGACTCACAAAATAATTTTTCAGAATTATTTCTAACAAGCATAAGAGAAATTTTCAGAATATTTACATCAAGCTTGAGAGATATTCATGATCCAAGATTTAAAAATAGATTATTTGAAATCACTTGAATATATGTAAATTTTGAGATACGATGAATCATTCACACAAGATTATTAATTTCAAATTCAAGATGTGTGTGAGGTTGAAGATATCAAGATTTCAAATGATTACAAACAGTCAAATATATGAGTCAAATGATCATGAATTAAAAATGAATTTCAAGATTCAATAAAGTGATTCAAGCCAAATATTTTTCAATTTAGAAATATCCAAACCAATCCAAAAACCGACGAAATTATCACAATTAAAAAATAGTAGTGTGTTGAAATGAGCATAGTTTTTCATGTCTTTCCAAAATGAATTAGAAGAAACTCAAAAGAGCAAAGGTGCGTGAAATTTCATAAGTTTTTTAGATCTTCAAAAAAATTAGAATTCATATTAATAATGTTCAAGATATGCTAAGAATACTTCAGCACTGTTAGGAATTCTGAAATCAAAAAAGAATTAAACTTCAAAATAATTATAGAGAATTTACAAATTTGAATTCAAGATCTGGAAATTATTAAAACATGAACGTTTTATAAAAGTGAAGCAAATTTCCAGAAAATCAAGAATTATGCAATTTGAAGTTTAGAAGCAGAAAAAATGTGGCAGACACAAATCAAATCAGCAAAAAATAGAAGCGGTAGAAGGAGGAAAAGAAGAAAAATAAAACAGAGAATATAAACGAAGATGAGTTTGGGGATCATACCTGTAATCAATGTGAATCTCAAACTTAACAAAGTTGGCTAAGGAACTCTGAATAAATCAAATATGTGGAACAGCTTGAATTCAATTTCTCTTTACCAAACCAGTTCCTTGGCCTCCTCCTATACCTAATAGTTTATGGGATTAGGTGGTTTAACAAAATTTGTAAAACCACTCTGAAATTTGTTCACGACTTTAAGCACCCAAACATGTCTGCATAACAATCTATCGATAATTACTTTTGAACCCTTAGGAAGCCAAATATGTTTGAATTTAGTAAAAAAAGAAGAATATTTCCATTTGGGATCCAAGGTCGTCTAAATGGTTTATTACCAAACAAATTCTCATTTCGTTTATGATTAAATAATCCTTTGAAATTGTCAGAGTTTAGATTTTCAAAATGACCGTTTCCAAAACAATTTGAACGATTTTTAAAACCATTTGAATTCAGCTTTTGAGAAAATTTATCAAGTTTTACAAAGCCAAGACCACTTTATTTCCAACAAAAATTTGGTTTTGTAACAACATGTTCAACGATTTTTCCCCATTAGAAAATTTATTCAAAGATGATTCCAATCGTTGAATTTTGAATTTAAGACCACAATTCTCTTTTATCAAATTTGAACAACAATTAATATTGACTTTCTCTTTTCAGCATCATTTTGTTTCACAATTAAGTTTTCTTTTTTTTGAGCAATTTGATTTTGGTCTTGGACTCAAAATTCTTAGATTCAAAATAAATTTGTTTTTCAAATTGTTGTTTCTCAAAACTCTTGAATTTTCAATCTCATTTCAAGCTCTTTCAAAATAGATTCAGTTTTTCGCAAATTTTCTTTTTCAAAAGTTTCAACTTTGGAATTTTCAGGTGTCTTCAAAATTTGAAATTCCTTTTGCAAAAAATTATTTGTACTTTTTAGCTCAATCTCGTTGTCTTTAAAAATCATAATTTTCTCTTCAAGCTTTTGAATGATTTTATTGAGATGAACAAGATCGGTTTTCAATTCCAAACAATTTTTACAATCAAAATTTTCAAATTTCTTGAAGTTTTCAAGCTTTAATTCCAAACCATGATTTTGCTGGTCAACTCAATATTTTTTTGAATTCAGAGTTATATTCATCCGTTGGAGCTTATCAATAGGTTTAGTTAAATCGGTGCATATATAAACTAAATGTTCATATGAGAAATTTCCTTTCTCATCGTTTGTTGATTCTCCAATGTTTGATCTATCTGAATCTCCATCAGTAACTCCAGTTAAACAAAAAATTATGCCCGAATTGACACTTCGAAGTTTTGAGCAGTTGTAGTTTCATCCATACCGCGCATCAAGTGTTTTCCAGATATCCTTTACAGAAGGGCAATGAGAAATAAGGTTAAATTTATCGATATTAATGTAAGAATAAATAATATGCATTGCAATGTCATTTCTATCCACATCATTACATCCATTCACAGTAATATCTTAATTTTTAATATTTCCAGATTTTAAATAGGACTTTATTACTGATTTTCAAATTAAAAAATTTGTGCCATTAAAAATATTTTTAATATGACTAGACTGACTCTCGGTAGACTAACAACTAGGGAACACCATGACTCTAGAGTTAATAAAATACGTGCTCTGATACCACTTGTTGGATCTAGATTAACCCTAGAGGGGGTGAATTAGGTTTATTGAATTTTATTGAGATATTAAAAAATATCACAGCACAGATTGCAACAAAGAAAATAAATGCAGAAAGTAAATTACAAAAATTTTACCCAGCGTCGGCAAACCCTGCCTACTACTGCATTCCCCATGTTTTTTTCTAAGTATTAAACTGACACCCGCATACAAAGACCTATAAACTCGCAAATACCTCGCTAACCATCTAAACAGTTTTGTACACTCGCAAAACATGCTGTTGTTCAAATCCTACGCTTAAAACCCTGCACTTAATTCTGTCCTCGAAACCATATTTTCCCCTAGCTACAAACCCGTAACTAGTAAACCTTAATTTTTACAGGAAAAACTAGTGAACCCTAAATTGTGAGATACAAAAGAAAGTACAATTAAAGTAAAACAAAAACCCTTTGTATAATTAAAAACAAGTCGGCCCTCCCTTTTCTTTTATTTCATTTGAGATGCTTCACTTAAATGAATGTCGGCCTACCTAAATCAAATTAGTGCTTTACTGAAATCCCAAATCTCAATCATGATTGTTGGAAGAAAATGATTCTCTGATGATCTTCCACTGACGTTGTTCTTGGTCGATGATGTGGGTGAGGTTGCGATCAAAAACACAGTGAGTAATTCAAATTGATTTTTCTTGTTGCTCTTCGAATTAGTTGTTTGATTTTTCTGCTTGAATTTCGATCAAATTGCCGATGATGATTTGTGTGTTATATATGATTTAGAAATCCCTAAAACATCTCTGATTTCTATATGCCTTGTTCTGATTGTTGTGTGAATGTTTCCATGATTTGTTGCCCTGACTGTTTGAATGAATCAGCTTTGATGACATGCGATTTTGATTATCAGATTTGTTGCCTTGTAGCCCAGATTAAATTCTGTAAAACATCGATTCACTGGCCCTTGTGAATTTTGATTACTATCCAGAAATGATTCCTCGACTTCATTTATGCTTGCGTGAATTACTAGTTTAAACCAAAAATACACAGAGATTTCTTGCCAAAAATTCTTTTGGAATTTGCAGAAATAACAGAAATTGTTCTTTCCCAAAATGGAAATAATTAAGAAAATTTGCGAAGATTTGAACTATTCAAAAACTGGAAACAAAATAATTTGTTTCTTGCCGTATAAAAACACTATTATGACTGATTTGTGTAATTCTTGAATGTTTTTAAAACCTTGAGTCAAACTTCGAATTTCTGGAAACCAATTTGAAATATGAAGTTTATTTTCATTTCTGGAAAAATAAAACTTGCCAAAAATATTACCTTTGATTTCACTGTTGTGTTCTTGGCAAATTTGGTGCTTGCCATATATTTTCTGCCTATTTTGCCATGTCGAGATTCATTTATGACTTAGTCATTTATGTGTCCATTTTCTTGTACTTTCCATACTGACTTGCATGAAAGTTTGCAGGTGTAGTTACCCTTGTTCAGTTATACACATGAGTTCTGGTCTAGGCTTAACATGTTGTACCTGAAAGGTTGTGTACATTTGCATGAGTTGAGATGTTCTTTTATCCATTCTTGACTTGGACCAAAGTTTGGCATTCTTGCATTTACTTGCCATTCCATGTTAAACTGATGATGTATTGCAACAATGAATACTTCCTCTTCTCTACATCCCGACTCCATGCATTTGTATTTTGGCCATTGTAAACCCTGTAATTTTAACAACACTAAAGATGATAAATTAAATAATAATTAATTTAATATTCAGAATTAAGTGAAAAGGACTACGCCATTGCGTTCATCTCGAAATTCTAGTCAAAATAGACACCTGGTTTGCATAAAACGGACACCGTATGAAGAAGTTATGAAAGTTTGAATTTTGTATACATGCAAGATTTATATATATATATATATATATATATATATATATATATATATCTTAGGTCCAGAAATTCAAAAATCGGTTCAAAATTTGAAATTTGGGGAGGCGGCAGATTTCTCGCTTAGGGGTGTCAAACCCTTAAGGGGGTGTCGACCCGTCAAGAAGGTGTTGACCCATGGTCGTCCCTATAAGGGGGGTCGACCCCCTACAGAAGATTGGGCAGATTGGGGTTTCAGTGGCATCTATAAATATGGCCTCATTTCTCATGTTTTTGCACATAAAAAATAATGGAGAACTAGATGCTGCCTCTGCCCAAATCAAATCAGATCTTTTCTTCTTCCCCAATCAAGTTATTCAAGCTTAGAAATCTATGATTCGATTCTTCTGTTTTTCTAGATCCAAACACTGTGAGTCCATGTTAATTTTAGATCTAAATATTTAAAAGTAAAACTTTATACGACTATAACTTGGATCTATGTCTCTGAATGTTTGAATCACATCGGATCTGCTATAACCTATTTATCTTAGTTATTCGGACATGATTATGAACTCGATCTGAAGCTATACCAATTTATCATGTCAGATCTGCCATTGATTGTAGATCTAATTCACTATTTAGATCACCTTATACTTTTTATATTATGTTTATGGACAAAGTAGATCTGTTATTAGTTGGACAGCTAAATCATTTTTTAGATCATATCATGCATGTCCCTATTATGTTAGAATCAATTCTATTATCATTAGATCTGCTCTTATATGCCTACCTAGTAATTATGCCACTATATGTTTTATGTCTGTTTCTGCAATTATATGTCCATCATGTTAGTATGATCATCTCTGTTCTTTTCCCTCTATCTTTTACCTTTTATTTTTATATATAGTCAGGCTATCTTCGAGCCTAGGCATGCTGTTGAAATATGCGAATGCGTTAGTTTGGGAACGAGGGAAAACGTTAAATTAGGGCATAATTTTCATTAGGTATTTGGGCATAACTTGAATAAAGCGTAATAATATTTGGAGCTTATGGTTCATTATGAACATAACTTCGGAAAAGGGGCATGAAAACCTATAAGGACATAGGTTAGTATGGTTAATAATGGAAATGCCTAGAATTACAGTTATTAGAAACTGTAACCGCGCTTAGACACAAGGTTATATTACACTTGTGGTGGAATCCTGCCTGGGACCGCTTGGCATACCAAGTAACCGCAAGTGGTGAACCTAATGTGAGGGTTCTAAGCGCATAAACACGAGACGTGCTAAGACACAAGGTTAAGCCCGACTTTTGGAAGAAATTTGCCCGGAACCACTCGGCATATCCAGCATCCACAAGTGGTAGGCTTAATGTGGGAGGTCTAGCACATTATAACCATAAATGGACATGGTAATAAATTGGAATACTTAACCTAGTTGAATCCGTAGGGACTGTATGAACATGAACTTGAATATGGCTTAAGTAAACTTGTTTCAAAAAGTGGGTGGATTAAGCAAATCTGGGAGGGTTGGTAATATATATATATATATATATGTATATATATATATAGTCCCACAAACTTAACCTGTTGGGATTATGTAATTTTATGACACTAGTAGGTAGGCACAATCTATCGAAAACCTAGTAGTGGGGATGCAAGACAAAGGGGAGAGCTTGCATCATCTTGTGTGTGGGACCCATTTCAGTCTGTAACCCATATATAGGTATTAAATGAGTACTACAAACTAGGCTGGAGTTGGGGCACACTTACTGGGATGAATATAAGTGATACAAAAGTGGGGACGGTGTCTGAGGGCGCATTCCATCAGGGTCATGTTCGTGCATGGGTCTGCCTACCCGGGAAAATAAGACGCTGTGACATCAGTAGATATGGTTGTGCACATCCGGGAAATGAAGGGTTGCCACTTTAGGGAGTGATACACCCTGCTGTAGGTCTAGCGCAGGGTATTTACGGATTAGGGAGCCAATCGATTAGCTTAGTAATTAGGGTACACTTAGACTCCGGCATGTTTAGGAGCCCGTTATTATCCATAGGGGTAACTACGGAACGTTGGGTTGCTTGTGATTGTATGGGGTGAAAACCTCTCACCGGAAGTACGCCTAAGTCTACCGTCTTAAAGTTGTTGGGATCATCTTATTCAGGTAATACTAGTATTGGTGCAGAGGAATCATTAGTGATGTGTGTGCACTCTGTCGTGTTTATCCTATTTACTTTGTCATACATGCCTTTTATGTTGTTATCTCTCTTATCCGATTTATATGCCTATCATGATACTTTTACTTATTTTTTTGCTAAAAGTAACTAGACTCTCCAAAATTAATGTCTAGTCCTTTTTGTTTCCATTTCTTTCTCTTCCATCCACCCCCCCAAGGTTCTCAGGGTGGGAATACTCAAGCTTGATCAGGATTCTGCTATCACCTTTCTTGGAGCTGCTTAGATGTATTGCTCAAGTTCTTATCTTTGCTACTATGGCTACGTTTCTTTTGGGGATTATGCTTCTTTTATTACTGTACTCTGATGTTTTAAAGTACAAGACAAAAATTTCAATGATGTACTGGTTTTTATGTACTTCAGACATATGATGTTCTGCACCACGATTCTTTATGATTAATAAAGTTTTTAATTCCACTGCTATTTTATAACTGTCTTATAATGTTTATGTTTCTGTTTAGCTATAACGCTTCATGAAACTTAATACATTCTCTTAATGAGTGACATTAACGGACGTGGGGTGTCACACTTGGTATCAGAGCTGAAAGTTACCGGATTAGATAAAAGTTTTTGAAAATTATTTTCAAAAAGGTTTTAAAAGGAAGCATTTTCAAAAATAAAAGTCTGTTTTGAAAAACATATTTCCCCAGCCATATGTAATATCTTTCGGTCCTTTATCTGAATTTCTTTCCTTTTCTTTTTAGCATGTCTGGGGAACCTAATATTCCTGGGGGCGTCACGATACCAGGCTAGTTCAGTAGGTATCTAGAGGCCACAGCGCGTGTCGGTGGTTAAGATGATGTTCCTCCCCCAGCGGCACCCGTTGTTCCTCCTCCTCCTCCACGTGCAGATAATTTCTCTAAGGTCTGCAAAGATTTCCGTGCTATGGAAGAAATCCATTCCATGGAATCGAGACATTCATAGAGGCAAGGAATTGGTTCAAAGAAACGGAGGATCTATTTGGAATCTTCGAAGTGGACGATCGTAGGAAGATCTAGTTAGCCTCCTGGCTATTGGAAGATGAAGCTTCGTTCTAGTGGGAAATAACCCAAGTAGGGCATCCTGTGGAAACTTGGGATGATTTTAGACAGAGGTTTGAAATGTAGTTTCTTTCTCAAGCTAAGAAAAGCATGCAAATGGAAAGATTCTTGGTGCTCACGCAAGGAAACATGACTGTTAAGGAATATATTAAAAAATTCAACCAGCTAGCAAGGTTTGGATTGGAATTGGTGGATACTCTGCATAAGAAAGCTTTGTGGTTTGTAAAAGGACTAAATGAACCCCTTTGTGGGTTATCTATGTCCCATATTCTAATGGGAGCAACTTTTGAAAGGCTTGTTGATGTGGCCTTGATGCATGAGGAAGACAAAAGCGACAAGAAGGAAGTTAGGGTTGAGGAAACAAAAAACAAGATGGTATGGACCAAGAAAGGACAACAACAACAGCAACAAAAGAAGGGCGGAAAGAATGGCACGGCTAAGAATAAGAGGATGTGTAAAAATTATGGAAGTGAGGGTCACTTGGTGAAGGACGGCAAAAGAAGGAATAATATTTGCTTCAGTTGTGGAGAGGCAGACACTTTTTTAAGGAGTGCCTAAAGAAGCAAGGACAAGGTCATACGGCAGGAGCTTCTGGAGAGCAGACGCATGTTATCACGACCAGTGCTCCAGATAGAGGTAGGAAAATTTTCGTAGAAGGTTTTATTTCTCTTTCCAATCACCCTATTAGAACTCTTTTTGATTTTGGTGCTTCACATTCATTTATATCTAGTTCTGTGGTTTAGTCTCTGCACCTAAATACTAGTATGGTAGTGGATCCCGTTGTTCTCTCAAACCTCATTGGTGGTTCAACTCATTTATCCATGCTTTATCGGGGTTTAAAAATATCTGTGTCAGGCGTTGAATTTGAATGCATCGCATATGTGCTTGGGTTATGGGCTATGGTTTGATTCTAGGGATGGATTGGGTAGCCATGTATGGAGCCATTCTGGATTGTGAGAGGAGGGTCGTTAGGCTTCTAAATTGTCATGGGAAGACCCTCAAGATTTCTTATGACCCACAAGGTTCTGTCATACTTGGTTTCCTAGAATCTCTTGATGAATCTATCGATGATCTGTGATCTGTACCAGTAGTCCGTGAGTATCCTGATGTCTTTGATGAGGTTTGGGGTTTACCACCAAGGTACGAGATCGATATTCGTATATATTTAGGTGTACAATGCAAAGCCAGTTGCGTTACCTGTGCGCCATATGGCCCCAAGGGAATGAGGGAGCTTAGTAAGCAAGTAGGGGAGCTACTTGAAAAGGGATTTATTAGGCGAAGCATATCTGAACGGGGTGCTCTAGTGGTATTCGCAACTAAGGCGGATGGTTCTCTTAGCTTATGTGTAGACTATAGAGAGTTGAATAAAATCACCAAGAAGAACTGGAACCCACTCCCGAGGATATATGATTTGTTTGACCAGCTTGTTGGTGCATCAGTATTCTCCCGGTTAGACTTGGCCACGGGGTTTCCTCAGTTGAGGGTGGCTGAGGATAGTATAGATAAGACCACTTTTAGGAAGCTAGATGGTTTCTTTGAGTGGCTCGCAATGCCTTTTGGGTTGACAAATGCACCCGCCTATTTTGTTAATCTGATGAGTAGGGGGTTTTGGGAGTTTCTAAATAAAATTTTTGTGGTCTTTGTTGATGACATCTTTATTTTCTCGAAGAGCGAGAAAAGCATGCCTTACATATAAAGAAGGTTTTGAAGACTCTACGTGTGCATCAGCTTAAGGCAAAATTCTCCAAATGCCATTTTTGGAGAAAAGAGGCAAGATTCCTAGGGCACGTGGTTTCTAAAGATGGGATAACAGTAGATCCCGCGAAGCTGGTTGTAGTTCAGGATTGGCAGATCCCAAAGAATGCAATGGAGGTGAGAAGTTTTCTGGGGTTAGCAGGCTATTATAGGAAGTTCATTAAGGACTTCGCAAATATATCAGGCCCTTTCACCAGGCTGGCGAAGAAGAATTTGACATTTTCATGTGATATAGAATGTGATGTTGCTTTCCAGCAATTGAAAAGGGCTCTGATAACAGCCCCAGTCTTGACCTTTCCCGATGGCAACAAAATGTTTACAGTATATACTGATGTGTGTGATACAGGGCTTGGTGTGGTTCAGATGCAAGAGGGAAGGTAGTATGTTATGGATGAAGACAGCTAAGAGTTCATGAGAAGAACTACCCTACCTAAAACTTAGAGCTAGCTACCATAGTATTCGCACTTAACTCGGGCGTCATTATTTGCATGGAGAGAAGTTCGAATTGTACATGGATCATTAATCTCTCAAGTACTTATTCTCGCAAAAGGATCTTAATTTAAGGCAGCAAAGGTGGATGGAGTTCCTAGCTTCTTATGATTTTGAGATTGCTTATGCCCCTGGCACGAGTAATGTCGTGGCAGATGCACTAAGTAGGCAGAGGATGACCTTATGCCCTTTGTTTGTGGAAAGGAAATGCTTGAAGTTTATATCGACTTTTGACTTTAGACCCTCCACCAAGTTTTTGTCTGGCTTATTTGCATCGCTGGAGGTGCGGCCTACTCTTATGGATCAAATAGGAGCTTCGCAGCGAGAGAATCCACATATTTCAGACATCTTGGATTGCCTCGGTAAAGGGGAGACTTCTAGTCACCTCAGTAGATATTCCATAGACGAAAAAGGGTGGTTGGGATAAGATGGGAGGCTTTATGTTCCCCAAACCGGGAGTTTGTTAAAGATAATCCTAGAAGAACCCATCATTCTAAGATGACTATTCATCTAGGTGGCGATAAGATGTATAGGGATTTGAAGAGGGTTTTCTTTTGGGCTGGGATGAAGAAAGATGTGGCATAGTTTGTTTCTCAATGCTTTATTTGCCAGCAAGTTAAAGCCGAGCAAAATAAGCCCGGTGGTTTGCTTCATCCTTTGGAGGTTCCGTAGTGGAAGTGGTAAAGCGTATTTATTGATTTCATATATGGTTTTCCTAGATCGAAGAAACGCAATACCAGTATTTGGGTTGTAGTAGACAGACTAAATAAGAGCATCCATTTCATTCCATTTAAGAGTAAGAGGACGACAACATGGTTGGCAGCAGTTTATGTCCGAGAGATTGTCCGTCTTCATGAAATACCATCCAGCATCGTAAGTGATCGTGACCCCATCTTCGCTAGTGAATTTTGGAGGAGCTTGCAAGAAGCATTAGGTAAAAAATTGTGTTTGAGCACTGCTTATCACCCTCAAACAAATGGACAGACGTAAAGGGTAAACAGAGTTCTTGTGGATCTTTTCTGGCTATGCATCCTAGACTTTGGAGGGACTTGGGAAGAGCATCTTCCTTTATTAGAGTTCGCCTACAACAACAGTTATTAGGATAGTATTGGAATGTCACCCTTTGAAGCATTATACGGGCAACCCTATAGATCACCAACTTCTTGGTGGGAATCTACAGAAAGACTATTCCTTGGACCAGATATGGTTAGGGAAACATCCGAGAAGATTGATGTTATTAGATGGCGAATGAAGACCGCTCAAGAGAGGTAGAAATCCTATGCAGAAAAGAGAAGGACTGATATTGAATTTGAGGTGGAAGACATGGTTTTCATTAAGACGTCACCTTTGAGGAATGTGGTTCACTTTGGATCTATAGGGAAATTGGCACCAAGATTTATAGGGACATTTCCCATAACGGAAAGGATTGGCCAAACGGCCTATAGAGTAAAGCAACCCGAGAAATGACGTTTTCCATGTTTCTCGTTTGCGGAAGTGCTTGCATGGTACCGTAGAAGTAGTTGAGCCGAGTATATTAGAGGAAGTAGAGGTGGAACGGGAGGTGATAGTCAGACGAGTTCTTACCCGTATTCTTGGATAAAAAGTTAAGAAGCTACACAATAGAGAAGTTAAGTTGATGAAATTTCAGTGGGGAGATAACCCAGAGGATGCAACTTGGGAGATGCAAGACAAGATTCGTGCTTCGTACCCTTTTCTTTTCGAGGGTATTTTCTTAACTTCCTTTCCAAAGCTTTTATTTATATTGTTTCTATCATTTAAAGTATGTGTTATCGATCGAAATCTTCGACCTTAAGGTGGGTATCTCACGGATGTAAACATGTGTCTGAGACATGTTATGTTTGATGGATGCAAGTGTTTGCTAGTGGTTTCTCGTGAATGCATATACACATATATTAGGTACTAGATCGGCTTAATCACTCTCATACTGCATATGGATGTGCGTGCATTTTTCTTCTTTTAATAGATAGAAATGGATGTATCATCATATGGATGTTGCATTTGGACGTACGATTGTGCATCCATTTAGAAATTACATGTTATAATAGGATTATTGCATACATGATGGATTCATGGCACTAACATACATTGCATTAAGGAGGTTGACTGAATCAGTAGACCGCCTGATCTTCGCATTAGATTTGGGACATATACACAAACCTTTGCATATGCTCATATAAGCATTATAAATCTTTAAGGACAATGGATACCTATGATTGGTGGATGAGTAGATGGATGTGGACGGTAGGATATACATTCTTCTTAACTTGGAGTTTTCGGGGACGAAATCCTTTGAGTAGGGGAGAATGTAACACCTCGTAATTTTAACAACACTAAAGATGATAAATTAAAGAATAATTAATTTAGTATTTAGAAATAAGTGAAACGGACTGCGCCACTACGTTCGTCTCGAAATTCAGGTTAATATAGACAACTGGTTTGCATAAAATGGACACTGTGTGAAGAAGTTATGAATGTTTGAAGTTTGTTTACGCGCAAGAGAATTATATATATATATATAATAGGTCCATAAATTCAAAAATCGGTACAAAATTCGAAATTTAGGGAGGCGTTAGATTTTCCGCTAAGGAAGGCTGACCCCTTAAGGGGAGTGTCGACCCCTGCGTCGACCCTTGTGTCGACCCCCCGCGGCAGATTGGCCAGATTAGGGTTTCGGGGGAATATATAAATATGGACTCATTTCTCATGTTTTTGCACACCAAAAATAATGGAGAACTAGATGCTGCCTCTGCCCCGTTCAAATCAAATCTTTTCTTCTTCCGCAATCAAGTTATTCAAGCTTAGAGATCTATGATTCGATTCTTCTGTATTTCTAGATCCAAACACTGTAAGTCCAAGTTTTTTTTAGAGGAAGACGGATTCGCAGCGCAATGCTACATAGCCTATTAAAGCATATATATATATATATATATATATATGTATGTATGTATATAGTAGATAATCCAGTTGACAAGCCCAACTGTTGGCGATACGATCAATACCCAGAAACGAAAATCCAGCAAAAACCTTAAACCAGTTTATGTGCAAAGCACAACTTACATAAATTTACATAGATTTACTGAACAACATAAAATTCTACTATACTAACCAACATCCCCTAACTTCAAAAGTCTTCAGTGCATGTCAGGGCTAGAGCTTCCATGATTCGAACACACAGATTCAGCAAGGCTAGATGGCAGAGGAACAACAAGCCTGAAGTAAGATTGAGATGAAGAACCTGTCCAAGTTTGAAAGAGATGAATAATGAGTCTGCAAATACCATCAAAATGCTTACGAGGTCTATCAAAAGCTGAAGCATTTCTCTCTTTCCAAATACACCAACAACAAATCGCAATGAAGGAATCCAGTGAAGGATCAATAGTATTATATTTCCAGTAATCAAAAAATGATGAGAAAGCAGGAATGTGACTAAACAATTGAGCACTGGTTGCTGCCAAAATAGGGTAAGATACATCACAGTCGAGGAATAAGTGATAAATAGTTTCCTCGTGGTTGGAACATAAAGCACAATTAGGATTCGATATCAGATTATAGCAATATAGCCTAGCTCTGGTATTAATTCTTCCGTGAATAAGGCACCATTGAAAAAAGAGAACCCTTGGGGGCAATCTATATTTCCACTCTCTTGCAAAATTAAAGGATCGACCAGCATAGTTGAGAAAGTGATATAATGATGCCACTGAAAAGCCATAAGGCCCAAATATAATAATCAGGAGAGTAGGAAAGATGAGTGTGTCGAAGCAAGTTAGAGACAGCAAGGAGATAAAGGAAAACAGGAATATCAAAGATAGAAGAAGAAGAAAGACTAAATGGACCAGTGATCAAGTTATGAGCCACAAAAATACTCTGGTGGGAGGATGAAGAGAAAAGAGCAAGGAAAGAGTGAGATAAGGGAAGGTGATCATGCCAAATATCAAGCTAATAGAGGCACGAAGAACCATTACTTAATTTGACATGAAATAAGTTTTTAATGCGAGGCATAACTAAAGTAACACCAGAACAAAAAGGCGAGGGCTTAGCAGATGGTTGAAAATGTAAGGCAAGGTGAGGGTTAGAAGAGTAACAAAGAGAAAGAATCCAATCTTCCCAAATGAAAGAGATTAAAGAAACTAGGTTCCATAACCACTTTGAAAGTAATGCAGTGTTAAAATTCGAGAGATTAATAAGGCCAAGACCTCCTTGATGACAATAAAAACATGTTATTTGCCAATTGATTAGTCTCTTGATATTACTACCATTCCACAAGAAAGAGCTTCTAATCAAATCAATCTTGTTAATAACCCATTTGGGAAGCTTATGGAATGATATCCAATTTGTGGGAATGGTTGAAAGCACCGATTTCACAAGTACTAAACAGCTAGCAGATGATAAGGAGTTAGCCTTCCAAGAAGAAAGTCTATATTCTATCTTATGAACGACCGCATACCAATCACTTTTCAGTCTAAGAGGGACACCAAGATAGACAATCGGAAAGTGCTCAACGACACAGTTAAGAAGGGAAGAAATGGAGGGACTATGATAATCA
Organism: Allium sativum; assembly: GCA_030737875.1. NCBI lineage: Eukaryota > Viridiplantae > Streptophyta > Magnoliopsida > Asparagales > Amaryllidaceae > Allium > Allium sativum. The sequence goes on from CM060920.1 coordinate 57,449,041, forward strand.
GAACTACCCATCATGATGATAGAGCTTTTAGAAAAGTTGATGGAAAGGCCATATACAAGCTCAAAAACAAATAGAAGGACTTTAAGACACTAGATATGTTTGAGGCCAGGGGATGAAATGATAATAGTGTCATCAGCAAATTGTAAATTGGTAATTGAATCTACTGGATTAGGGAGGTGAATGCCATCAAGGAGATTATTAGCTAAAGATTTTTTCACCATTTGGTTAAATACATGTACTATGAGTACAAAAATGAGAGGTAAAAGCTACCCAAACTTCCATTAATTGAGATGGTTGAGGAACTTGTTTTCAGAATACATTCAATCAATTACACCATCTAAGCGGGAAACCCCGATGCTTCATCATGTGAATAATGAAATCCCAGTTGATAGACTCGAAGACTTTGGAAAAATTTAATTTTAGAAGAACTTCAGGAGTTGAAGTGTTGTGGTTGAAAGAAATAACCCTTGCGTGGCTACAATACAATCAAAAATGTTTCGGCCATAGATGAAAGCAGATTACTCAAGACCAACGAGGGGAGAGATGATAGATTGAAGATGACTAGCAACAACTTTAGTGATGATTTTGAAAGAGGTGTTAAGCAAACTGATAGGATGAAAAGAAGAGAGAGAATTTGCACCATCAAATTTAGGAAGAAAAACTATGTTGGCATCGTTTAATCTGGAAATATGGCTAGGGTTTTCATAGAATTCCGTGCACGTATCAATAATATCATCCTTAACGAGGGCCCAAAAATTCTTAAAGAAAGAAGGACCAAATCCATCAGGCCCAGGTGCTTTGTCATCATCCATTTATTTAACTACGACCCAAATCTCATTTTCAAAAAATGGACAATCAATGCATATCGAGGAGCGATTAGGATATAAATATTGCCAGTCAATATATGGTAAGGGAGGAGGAGAACTGCCAAGGATGGAATGATAGAATTTGGTGAAGAGATGGAGAATGTCACTCTGATCAGTATACGATTGGTCATTATGGATAATTTCAGAGATGATAGATGACCTACGTCCACCATTAGCTAAAGATGAAAGTAAGATGTGCTTCGATCACCCTCCTCTATCCATTTGGCTTTTGATATATGGTTCCAGCCGATTTCCTCTTATTTAAAAAGCCTATCTAATTCTATTTCATGGTCTTTCAGTGAATTACTTTCGTCGTTATTCAAGGGACGAGATTCTTCCAAGATGTTTAGGTCAAGAATCTCTTCTTGTATAGTAGAGATGCGAGTTCGAATAGAACCCCAAATGTGTTTACCCAGGGTTTTATCAATTTCCTCAATAATCTTAATTTCAAGACAATATGATGAGAAGAAGATTTAGCTTGAACAGGTGGAGTCCAAACTGTTTTGAAAAAATCTGGAAACGCTGGTTCAAGGAGCCAAAAACATTTAAATTTGAAAGGACGATTAAAGATAGCACGAGGGCAAGTGTCAAGCAAAATGGGACAGTGATCTGATGTAACATCCTCTATTTTTATGGTATAATAATTAATTTATTTAATTATTTAAATAGTGATTTAGAGATTAAATGGTTATTTAATTAAATAAAAGTGAATATTTAATTAAATAAAAATGAATATTTAATTAAATAGAATTGAGTATTTAACCAATATATATAGTATAATAATATATTATAACTTCGAAATAGTCGGAAATAGTAGAATTCACAATATTGTGTGAATTGAATCATTTAAAATATTTAATACATTTTAGAATTGAATTAGAATAACGAATATATTATTTAAACGACGTTAGAACGTATAAATAATAATTTAATTATAATTGAGCCTGTAATGGCATGGTAGTTCATAATTTGGCAATTTGAACTTCAGTTGAATATATAGAATCCGTTTTAAGTCGGATTTCTGTGGAACAAGAAATGTTCAGAGCTGGTGAAGTATATTTTGCTAATGGAAGTGAAAAATCGAGATTTCATCATGTAGATTGCGAGTTATGTCCAAATCAAATTTTAGAAAAGTCGCTACAGAATTCCTTTATAATTATAACGATTTATTTATATTATAAAAGGATTTTCATTATAAATTGAATATCGATATAATCTAGACTTGAAATGTCGAGTTATAAATCCCAATATATTTACTTTGGAGCTATATTATATTCTATGTGAATATATACGATAATATTCAATTATTTTTATTTAATTTAATTATTTTTAAATACATTAATATTTAAATGGGTTTATTTAGAGCTTTAAAATAGCCATTTTTCCAAATGAACTCCGTTTTCGATGAAACTAATTTTGTTGGATCCAAAATATTAAATTATGGTTATATTCCAATTTTCATGATTTTTGGAGTCAATATGTGGCCGTGCGGGATTTTAACATGGAAAACAGTCGATATTATACGCTAGATGAGAAATTGGAGTCGGAATTCGACGAAACAAGTTTTGTTGGGTTCGTAATGTCAAACTCTAGTTGCATGTCAATTTCCATGATTTTTGGATATTGATTGTGATGACGTGAATTTTTAGAAAACAAATACATATAGAAATTGACTAAAATAAAATATAAAATCTAATATAAAAATATTATTCCTATCCTATAAATACACAAACATCCTTCTATCCCTAGAACTCTTTCCTTGCTAGTCAAATTCACAGCGCCGCCATCCTCTTTTCATTTTACAGTAAAACATCCACTTCTAAAATCAAAACGAATTCAAACAAAATTCCTAAAATCATTATAAATATACTTTTTGATTCAGCGTGAGGAGTTCTTCAATGCAACATTCGAAATTTTACAGTGCAGCGAGGTTTAGGATGTAATAACCCGGATTCTGACGGATCGAATTTTTTTCAAAATCCCAATCCATCGAACCCGAGTTGGTTTACTCCGGTATCCTGCAGGAAAGACAGATACATAAAACATGTCAGAGTTCAGAAAATATCTCACACCGAAACGAATAAATATAATGTAGTTAAAACATAGCTTTATCTTAATAACAATACTGCTAAACCAGTATCCAAATCTATACAGTCTTTATCATGAACCTAAACTGCGAGTGTTATGAGGAGGGGGTCAGAACATAAGTTCTGTGTGAATGAATTTAAACAACACTTCTTGGATAATCCTACATATACCGTTCAATTATATTTTCTTATTTATTAGGTTATTTGTGTTATTAGCACTCAAGGCTTACACACACGTCGCACTCATCTACTCTCTTATAGATTAACCCAATATAGTGTATATGTAGGTACCCCCAATTAAGGTATACTCTACTCGCATGGTCTCCACCGTATGTATGCAGTCCCTTATCCAATATCACATGTCGTATGCATATCAATGCTACGTTTGCATAAAACTATCATCACTGTGCTACGTAAGCGTTTGTACCGCCATTCTAGATCCTACTAGATTCTGTCATCGAATAATGCCCTCTAGTCTATGGTACACCACCCAGAGCGACATGAGTGTACCTAGACATTCCCACATACATATCGTTAATCATACTCGATGTCTATTTGCACATATTCTCTATATGTGCGCCCGAGTCCCGTGAGTGGGCTAATCAAGAGACACTGAACTCGGTCGGGAGCTTTTAGTTATCTGCCGATGCAGATGCTAAGGTTTGCTTTTATAGTGGCTATGGTCCCACTAGACCCCTCCCTCAACTAATGAAAGGCACCCAAGAATATCAAGAATGAGAACCGTAACCCCGGCCCCCTATGCCCTTCAATCTTATTGGCCAAACACACCCATAACTTGTTACGACCCAAACTTCCCCGGTAAGGAAAGCCCGAATTGAGTTGAGAACACGACCAATCAGAACACAAACAGAAGAACATTTCATTGCTTATTACAACAATTCCATCCAAATTGGATAGGTATTGTTGTGAACTTGCCCGAATTCAGTCTAACCTCAGGTCCTTATTGGGCTCAATGCTTAACCACCCACATTGGATAGGTATTGTTGTAACTACTGGACAGCCGGACGGGTCCGGGCAGGTTTACATCACAACTCAATCCAACCTCGTGTTAAGCATATTCGTATTTTCTAAATTTACATATTTGTCTTTATTACCTAATATATGTAAATTTGTCAACAATTAAATGGTGTGGCCCACTTTCCAAGTTTAAAATTTTTGGTATAAGAATTTATACCGTTTAAAATGCCACCAATTTTGGCATGTGACAAACATGCCAATTTCATATATTTTTATGTCAAGTTTTACTAATATTCCCTACGTTACCTCGTTTAAACATTAGGCTAACAATCTTAGCCTAATTTTCATTCGCATAGTTTGAACATATAACATTAGGCTAAAAACATAGCCTAATTTAGCACACACAAATAGGCATAAGGGAATTCATAAACATAAACATGACATAGGTTTAAACTTGGCATTTTTTGGCATAGTCAATATGAACATCATAGGTGTGAACTTGCAAAATAGTTAACATGAATGTGAACTTGCAACATGACCTAAATCAACATATATGTGAACTTGCATTGAAATAGGTATCTAACCGAATAGGTGTCACACAAAGTAGCATATGATTTAGATAACATTAGCCTAAATTTGTTTTTGGATCTAGGCATAACATCGAACATCATTAGCATATGATAAGAATATGACATTTTCATAAGTATGAATAATTTTATGATAAGGGTGTGAACTAGATCCAATCATATATCTAATTACAACATGAAACACATATTAAAGTGGATCTTGACATGGATCTAATAAGGAACTTGCAACTTTTGTATAAACATAGGAGCGTGTATATGAACATAACCATTTTGGCATAAAGGTTCTAGCATAAAGTATATACATGAGGTTCTAATTACAAACAACCTATATAATCACATAAACATGAACTATACAACTTGCTTGTGATGTTGTTGTCATTCTAAAAGTACAATAGGATCAACATCAATCTTAATTATACCACAAAATCCCAATTTCATTCGCAACACAATCATTTCAATACATAGATATGAATTAACATCGTCGTTACATAATAGCACAATTCCACTTCCTATTTACATCGAATCAAGTCTTAGTTTTATTCCCATCGAAAAAATCACTATACTTACAACGAATGATGAATTTGAATTCTGGATTTTGAGTTATGAATTTGATATGCTTTCCTTTGGGTAGAGTAATGTTGTTTTGATTCATGTTTTACTTTAGTATTGGCTTGCCTCTAAGCTTTCTAACTGATGACCACTCCTAGTTTCTTTCCAGCAGCATGGCGGCTCTAGTACTGCATTATTTGTGTGAATTAGGTTTAGACTTGACTTGTATTTATTGAATTTTAAACTGATTAGAGCCGTCGATGAAGCTAGAGTTAATCAAGGCCATCCATCTCAAGAGATGCCAATCAGAAAGTGACAAGTTAGCCATAGTGACACAGCAGAGCTCAGAAATTCGAACAGAACCCGACCAGGCCAGCCAGGGTCAAACCAGAAAGCTGTGCAGGCCTGCTGCTCGGCCTGGATGCACCTGCCAAGTGCGCCAATGCAAAATTGCATGGGCGCACTTACAAAGTGCGCTAGTGCAATTTTGTTCTGGCGCACTTCCCAAGTGCGCCAGTGCATTCTGGCCGGTTTCTGGTTTTTCTGCTCTCTTCGTTCGTCCATATCTTCATCGTACGGTATCCGTTTTATGCAAACTCGAACTCTATATCAAGCAGAATTCCGAGACGAACGCAATGGCATAACCCGTTTCCATTGATTCTTATTCTAAAAATTAATTCTGCCTTGATTTATGGTTTTAACATGTTATAAAAATAAAGGTTGTTACATTCTCCCCTCCTTAAAGGATTTCGTCCCCGAAATCTTCAAATTAGGAAGAATGCATCCTATCATCCAATCAACTATCTACTCAACCATCATCCACAAGCAACCATTGTCCTTAAAAGATTTCTAATGCTATATGAACATATGCAGAAAGTGTGTATACGTTCCTTATCTAATGCAAATGATCAAGCCTGATTGATCTTCCTAATGCAAAATATGTTTAGTGTCATGAATCCAACATGTATGCAAATAGTCCTAGTCACATAAACACTATATGTGTGCACAAACATCCATCCTTATGCAACATCCACATGATAACACATTCAATTTCATCCATAAACAAGTATAAACACTCATGCATATGCAATATGAAAATGTGTCTGAGCCGATTAGTGCCTAATGTGTGTTATGCAACCACGAGCAACCACTTGTGACCACTTGCAACCATTTGCAAACATCAACTATAACATGTTTCAATCACATGTTTACATCCAAAAGGGTTGTACCTAAGGCTCTCCAGATAGGATTGAGAAGATAAACAAGATAAAACAAAGCATCAAAGAGAAGAAGTCAAAGATGTACCCCCAGAGGGTCCTGCCTGCAGGGCTTGCCCTTGCTTCTTAGGGCAGTTCTTGCTGATATGTCCAGTTTCACCATACTGAAACATGCTCCCATCTTCATCTTCTTTTTTTCTACAATACTGGGCTATATGGCCCTCAGTACCACATAAGTGGCATTTTCTTTTCTCGCGTGTCTTATTATCATTCTTGTTGTTGTTGTTCTTGCCTCCTTTCTCAGAGTCTACCTTTCTATTTTGAAATTCATTCGCCTTGACTTATCACTCATACCTTCCCTATGTAACATGTTAACAAGCCTCACGGAAACTATCTCCATCGTACGGGAAACCCTCTACATAGCTAGATAGAATATTAGCCGCAGGTAAAAATTACTGCGACTACAGATGGAGAAAAGAAATGAAAAGAGATTCAAACAAGAAAACAAAGGATGCTGCTAATGGCTTTTGGGGAATGGCCTTTTAAATAAAACAAGACTTTTCTTGAAAAATGCTTCTTTATAAACGGTTTTTGAAAATAATTTTAGAAGGTTTTTTTAAAAACTTTTGCCCAGCCTGGTAACCTTCTGCTCTGATACCAAGTGAAACACCCCACCCTCCATTAAGTCACTCACAAAGGGAATGCCTTAACTTTGGTGGAGGTTTGTAAGTAAAAGTCACAGTTAAAACACAAGGCAGATACACACACACACACACACACATATATATATATATATATATATATATATATATATAAGCAGTGGAAAACAACAGACTTTTTATTTTATAAATATGTGTTCATACAAAATATTTCCATAACTGTCACATAATAACTTCCAAAACATTACATCATTTTTGTCTTGGTTATTAAATAAAGAAGCATAAAACATTATTAAAACTGCATAAATCCCCATGATTATGTCCAACAGCCATAGCCAAAGCAAGAGAGTCCAAACCGTACATCTACTATCCTGAAGCTTGCAAAGAGTTTGACTAAGCTGGGTTGTTTCCTCCCTGTGGACCTGGGGGGGGAACGGAAGAAAAGAAGACGAAAGAAAATAGGTTCAGACATAAAGCCTGGTAAGTCTAGTGATTCTTCAGTACGAGAATAAGAATAAGGGCATGATAGGTATAAACTGGAAACAGGAAAGTATCATAAACTAAGATAAAGCAGTTTTGAAATGAATATACTATCGCATCCCACACTATATCTCTGCACCTACATGCATTAGTTCTAAACTTGCACCTCATGCTGAGGGTGAAGTGATCCCCTTTTTTCAAAAGATCGGCTCCTACTCGCATAATTACATGTGTCTTACGGCCCCCAAATATTGTAGATACCTATGCTGGCCCCACCATAGGGTGTATCAAGTCCCATGGTGGCGACCCGACACAATCCTTAGAATGCATAGGTTATACCACTGGTGCGCCCAGTGCCCTGTTTGTTTGCTCCGAAGTGTGTGCACGCCCGCACTCCGTTAGAACCCACACTGTTGCACCCACCGCCGTCGCTTTGACCGCTTACAATCAGCCCAGTAATCGTGCCCCACCCTGCCTAGTTTCAGGGTACCATGATACCTAATTGGGTTACTGCTGAAATGGGTGCCCGTCACTAGGGTTTTCTAGTTAAACATGTTAAGTGGTAAAGTGTCTGTATTTACCTAACCCCACCCATCAGTTTAATTAACATGTTGAATTGGTTAAGTGTTTTAGTTAACTTAACCCTACCATCCTGACTTGTCTGTCCTTAGCTTTTTAAAGCACCGACCACTCACATTAGACATATATTGTTACGGTTACTGGATGCGCCGGTTGGTTCCGGGCAGATTTACACCGTAACTCAATCTAACCTCGGGTCTTTATTGGGCTCAATGCTTAACCACCCACATTGGATATATATTGTTGTGACTACTGGACAGCCGGCCGGGTCCGGGCAGGTTTACATCACAACTCAATCCAACGTCGTGTTAAGCATAATCGTATTTTCTAAATTTACATATTTGTCTTTATTACTTAATATATGTAAATTTGTCAACAATTAAATGTTGTGACCCACTTTCCAAGTTTAACATTTTTGGTATAAGAATTTATAATGTTTAAATTGACACCAATTTTGGCATGTGACAAACATGCCAATTTCATATATTTTTATGCCAAGTTTTACTAATATTCCCTATGTTAACCCGTTTAAACATTAGGCTAACAATCTTAGCCTAATTTTCGTTCGCATAGTTTTAACAATAATATTAGGCTAAAAACTTAGCCTAATTTAGCGCACACAAATAGGCATAAGGGAATCCATAAACATAAATATGACATAGGTTTAAACTTGACATTTTTCGGCATAGTCAATATGAACATCATAGGTGTGAACTTGCAAAATAGTCAACATGAATGTGAACTTGCAACATGACCTAAATCAACATATATGTGAACTTGCATTGAAATAGGTATCTAACCAAATAGGTGTCACACAAATTAGCATATGATATAGATAACATAAGCCTAAACTTGTTTTTGGATCTAGGCATAACATCGAACATCATTAGCATATGATAAGAATATGACATTTTCATAAGTATGTATAATTTTATGACAAGGGTGTGAACTTGATCCAATCATATATCTAATTACAACATGAAACACATATTAAAGTGGATCTTGACATGGATCCAATTAGGAACTTGAAACTTTTGTATAAACATAGGAGCATGTATATGAACATAACCATTTAGGCATAAAGGTTCTAGCATAAAGTATATACATGAGGTTCTAATTACAAACAACCTATGTAATCACATAAACATGAACTATACAACTTGCTTGTGATGTTGTTGTCATTCTAAAAGTACAATAGGATCAACATCAATCTTAATTATACCACAAACATCCCAATTTCATTTGCAACACAATCATTTCAATACATAGATATGAATTAACATCGTCGTTACATAATAGCACAATTCCACTTCCAATTTACATCGAATCAAGTCTTAGTTTTATTCCCATCAGAAAAATCACTATACTTACAACGAATGATGAACTTGAATTCTGGATTCTGAGTTCTGAATTCGATATGCTTTCCTTTGGGTAGACTAACGTTGTTTTGATTCATGTTTTACTTTAGTATTGGATTGCCTCTAAGCTTTCTAACTGACGGCCACTCCTAGTTTCTTTCCAGCAGCATGGCGGCTCTAGTACTATATTATTTGTGTGAATTAGGTTTAGACTTGAGTTGTATTTATAGAATTTTAAACTGATTAGAGCCGTCGATGAAGCTAGAGTTAATCAAGGCCATCCATCTCAAGAGAAGCCAATCAGAAACTGACAAGTTAGCCCTAGTGACACAGCAGAGCTCAGAAATTCGACCAGAACCCGACCAGGCCAGCCAGGGTCAAACCAGAAAGCTATGCAGGCCTGCTGCTCGGCCTGGGCACACCTGCCAAGTGCGCCAATGCAAAATTGCATGGGCGCACTTCCCAAGTGCGCCAGTGCAATTTTGTTCTGGCGCACTTCCCAAGTGCGCCAGTGCATTCTGGCCGGTTTCTGGTTTTTCTACCTAACTTCGTTCGTCCATATCTTCTTCGTACGGTATCCGTTTTACGAAAACTCGGACTCATTTCAAGCAGAATTCTGAGATGAATGCAATGGTGTAACCCGTTTCCCTTGATTCTTATTTTAAAAATTAATTCTGCATTGATTTATGGTTTTAACATGTTATAAAAATACGGGTTGTTACACATGCCGTATAACACAGAACGGGTTTCCTCCCAAGAATACCAGTGCATAAAACAAAAGCGCAATGCTAAATAAAGAACAATAAAACTATTATAAGACCCAGGTCCCATCACACAATGCAACACAAGCCGGAGGATAGGGTTTTACCTTATAATAGCCAAAGAATGCTTGATACGCTAAAGACAAATCATTTGATACTATTATAAGTGCATATGTCGGAATAATTTCAATCATAAGTATTAATCATAGACGACATGGGTACCATATATCAGTCGCCAATACTAGGCTCTACAATAAAAATCGCAAAGTCACATTTGAAAGTTGGATTTCCATATGTGAACCGAGGCAAAAGATAGTCCTCTACCGAATTCGAGACAATCTAGCCCATGTCTCAGGTCAGTGCTCGAGTGACCTTTGGATCCTCAGGGCCGGTCCACCGATGTGGAATAAAATTCCTGAACACTGCGTTTCCCTACCCTTTGGGGCGTAACTGAGCCAATGAATGACTCCATCGGTTCGAGAACGACCAATATATCCGAGGCGCCTCGCAACAGCAACAACCACACAGGTGAAAAGTATATAAGTGTAATCCAGTTTAAGCACTGACACCACCCTAGCTAGAAGGAAACGCATGCCCTCCCTGACGTCCTCTCCCGTTTCTGATTCACTACCGGGGTGTGAGGCCCGCGAATTCACGTTACACAAAGCTATGCCACACAGGCGGTGCTGTTATAATCAACCACAAGACTCTGCTTTTCAACAGAAGCCTTGATCAATTGCCACTTAGGCATGCCACACAGGCAATTCACTCTATATGATTGATATCCATCAATATATAAACCCTGAGCTCGTATGTCTCAGAGAAGGGCGTTAAGCAAGAGAATAAATTCCCGACCGCCAAACAAATATATATTTAATAGAAATCAATCACACAGTATAAAATCCAATGTTAGACACACAGTCCATTTACAAGTCCGTTCTGGGTCTGAACGAAACCGGAGGCACCTTGTACCTCGCATATCCATCGATCTCCAAGTACGTCTGGACGATCACCAACTGATTCCCTCCTCTTGGGTGTACAACCTAATCAAGATCATCAGTAATCACCCAAACGACATGAAGACCTCCGGTCTACAACCACCGCCTTCTTCTTCGACACTACGTCGAATCAGTTATTCAGAATGGGATAAACCCGGTCTTTCTGAATAACTTGCATATATAATAAACAAGTGTTACACAAACACAACATACGCCTCATTCCAAATCATCAGTCACTAACCGTAAATTAGCAAGAGATTAATTCCCCAAACATTAACCCCGAAGGCCGAAACCAACATTAGATCAATACCCAGGAAACCGTTCTTCTTAGCTAACCTACATTTAGTTTCTAAATTTCACATTCTTAGGGAAAGTTTCCCATTAATTTTATCAAAGATAAATTCTTTTAAATTTATTCTTTAATCATCCTTTGAGTATCACTTCAAACTAGTCAGGATTAGCGAACCACACCGAAGTAATTATTTATTTTATTTCCCAATCCCAACCTATTCATCCCATGAAGTAAAACTGGTAATACTTCATATCTAACACCACGGTGTTATCGGTAAAGTTAATTACCATTTCACGTTCAAATCTAGTTAAAGATTTAACTATCGCTTGGAGCAAAACTGGTGATACTCCATTCTCGATCATTTCAATCTAATTAAAGATTCATTAAAGTCCACTTAGTTTTAATCTTTAACTGGGTTAAAGAACCGATGTCATTTAAAACACGGTTCACGATAAACCCTAAAATCACATCACATTTCAATCAGTCCCTAACCGTAAATTAGTAAGAGGACAGTTCCCTAAATATTAACCCTGAAGGCCGAAACCAACATCAGATCAATATCCAAGATATTATCCAACTTAACTGATCCCCAGTCAGTTCTTAATTTTCTTAACTCCATTTGGGTTTAAGAACAGTATTATTAAAGATACCGTTCACGACAACCCAAAATCCCATTTGATATTAAACACAAGGCTCTGAATAGAAAATATATCGGCTTATATTCAATATCAAATTTTGAAACCAACAAATATCGTATTGGAAATAACGATATAAATATATCTTTCAAATTTCCATAACAACATTTGTATAACCACGAAATCCAACATCGAACTATTCCAAGATGATTTTGATTCAAATCCATTCCAATTCAATTATTGGAAATTCTGGTTATTTTCAAAACCATTTCAAATCCAATTTATTTATTTTAAAAATAAATAAATTATTATTCTAGTTCAAAACAAGTTCATTTCGATAAAAATCTACTTTTATCTTTTCAAATATGGAGATTTTCATCCTAATTCTTCCCAAATCATTTCTTATGATTTTACACAAATTATTACTATTTTTAATAATTTTATCAACGCCTTACAGTGGATTTCCATCAACGGCCATCGAACTGCACTTATAGCGACCTTCTCCAAATTTGATTTGGACATAATTCCAGATCCATCCATTAGATTTCAAATCTCTTATACTCATTAGAATGCCCTTTTCGATACGAACCCAACGGTTCCGGTTTTAAGAGAATCCGATGGTCGGATCTCCCGCAATGTCCATTCGAAGTCAATGGTCGAAATTCGCGAATTGTCGCGGCGCGGCGCGTTCTATTCAGGCCATTTAATATATATATATATATATTATATACTTCGTCGATTCCTTTCAAAACGTATTTTATAAATCGTTTTAAATTCGTTTTTAAAAACTATTTCAACTTCATATTCAATTTCGAATCAAAATTGAATACTCCACATCATCGATATACAAATGATAATATTTTCGAAACGTTATATTTTGAAATCACTTTCTTTTGTATATTCATTATAAAAATGAATAAAATCGATGTAAATATCGTTCATGTCAAAATGGCGTCAATCTAATCAACACGGCTTTTATTTAACCCATGAATGTTTTCAATTCAACACATGAATTTATTTTCTATTCAACACATGAATTTATTTTCTATTCAACACATGAATTTATTTTCAATTCAACACATGAATTTATTTTTCTATTCAACACATGAATGTTTTCAATTCAACACATGAATTTATTTTTCTATCCAACACATGAATATTTATTCTATTCAACACATGAATTATTATTTCTTATTTCCAAATTGGAATGAGGCCCGATCAATTACCATATAACGTTAATTATATGGATTCCCTACAACACATGTATATAACAACAATGATAAATCATCAACCATCATCCAGAGTGCACCACACAACTGCATAAGCATTAAATATAAATAATTAACGCTTACACAGTCTGTTAATCCATCGATTGACATACAACTAAACAATCGGGATTAGTGTACGTCAAATCTCATCCCAATACCCGTGTGGGGTTTCAAAACAACAAACACAGATTTAATTTGTGCAGTTGGGCGATGTGTAAAATTTATCGTCCCAATCAATATCAGTCAAATCAGTGTATATAAACAAATCGTCCGATTTGTTTATAAATATTTATTTTATATACACGTTAAAAATCATATTTTTAACTATAAAATATTTTTCATTATAAAATATTTCATTTCATTCCACATCACACAATCAAATTTCACAACATATCAACCAAACAAACAAGTCATCCATAGTCTGTGGACGACGGGTGCCGGGTGCTACTAAGCATCGTCTGCATCCCAGTATATATTTCAACTAGAAATTAAAATAAAAGTGAGGAGTTCCCAACGAGGGTTCCACTCTGCCAGTCTTTCTTTCTGAACGGTTTGAATTTGTTCGAAATTTCAACGCATCCTTTTCTCGCTGTTCATATATAAAAATCACAATTTTATTATCACTTCATGTACATGAAAATCGAATTTTTATTGCTATCATTAATATAAAAATCACATCTTTCCTTTAATAAAATCAAAGAAAACATATTCTTGAAGTCAACGGAAATCTATTCTTGCAATAAAAGAAATTCTATAAATAAAAATCGAATCTTTACTGTTTTTTAAAATCATATTATTTCAGTTTATAAAATCAAATCGTTCTTTACAATAAAAATATAATCTTTCTCAATAATAAAAATCTCGCCTTTCTTTATAAAACTTAAAGCTTTTTATTTCATAATCTCATTTCATTTGCCATACATATGAATAAAATCATGTTTCATTTCGCTAATGCTAATTGAATAAAATTAAATTTAACCATACCCCTTAATCTCTTTCATTCCCTTTCTGTACACGGTAAAAACCTCACGCTAAAGCTTCAAGTTTAGGGCTCGATACTCCTTGCAGTTTGCTGTGCCGGAGGAGCATTGGACCATGCGACGTCGGAGCCAGAACCTTCCTCCCCCACGCCGTGAGTGGTGCGCCACTCGCTTCCTTCCCGGGCTCGTAGAACGAGATCGACGGTTTCTTGGTTGGGGGTGAAATCCAGCGATGTTGAAGCGAGGAAGGGAAGGAGAACGGAGAAGAGGAGGGAGATGAGGAGGTGGCGGCGGGTCTGAGTAGGGTGCGATGGTGGCTGAAGTGGCGTAAGGTGTTGGGGTTTTCACGGTTTGATTGGAGGAAAGGGGAGTGGGTCAGGTCGGAGGAGGTGGAGAAGGTGAGGGAGGGGCAGAGGTCCGGCGAGAGGGACGCAGCGGACGTCGGTGGTGGGTGGCATGGCTAGGGCGCGGGTTTGAATTATTTTATTTTTATTTTCCTTTTCCTGAACGGTGAGGGTGTAACAACCCGCATTCTACGCATCGAAGGATCGTAGATTATTTATTTCTTTCTCATACAAAGTTGTATGGTCATGTAGAGTTGGGGGACGACTATTGGGTTATTTCTCATGTTCATGATTTTTGTCGATTTTTAAAAGACCATTTTACCCCTAGCTGATCTTGTTTCGTCCATAACTTTTGATTGGAAAGGAGTTTTGACCTGAAACCACTTCCATTGGTTTCGGATGATGGTTTATCTTTCCTTAGAGTGGTTACATGCGAAAAACGGACTTACTGTTTGGGAGATATGACTGAAATAAGGTTTGAAAGGTGAAAAACTGCTTAACCGGGCCAAATAAGGTGATTAGTAATTGGGCCCATAACCCATTTCGGGATTAGGGTTATGGGGAGGCTGAAATGAGTTAGGGTTTCATTTCATTTCAGTTTTCTAGCCTCCACTTACCTCTAAGAAACCCTAAAAATGGCCACCAACCTCTAAAACACCTCCAAATCACTTTCTAATCAAGGATTGAGCTTAGCAACGCCAAATCAAAGCGGATCAACACCAAATCAAGATTAGAGCTGCTATTTTGCATTGGGATCTTCACCAAATCAGAGATTTATTTCAGATCTAAGTTTTGGTTGTGGCTAAGGTGAGTGATTTGCATTGTTTTTCACTAATTACGGCTAATTATAGTAATTAGCGAAGATTAGCGAAATTATGGCTCAGAACAATCTAGAAAAATTCCTAAAATTCTAAAACATCATTTTATGCCTCTGATATGAATTTGGGTTAATTTCGATTAATTTTACAAATCCCGGAATTTGGGGGATTAAGGGGTGATTAGTGATAATTAGCGAATTTATGCATGTTAAAAATCTAGAAAAACATTCAGAAATTATGAAATATTTTTTTAGACCTCTATTAGAAAATTTGGCTAATTTGAATAAGTTTTGCTAATTATATGCTTAAACATGATTAAGGGGGATTAAGGGAAAACATGGGGTTTTTGGCTATGTTTGATCCATTTTAACCTATCGTATTGATGTTTTGGTGTTTGACGTCACTTCTATGTGTTGCTATGAATGTATGGTATGCTTTGTGATTAATTACAATAGTTAGAATGGTCGAAAACGTCGTCGAATGGCGTAAAACACTCGCTGGAAAAGTTTCAGGAAAAGTGCAGGTTTTGAACTGGATCGGATCGAATATGGGGGCTCGGGTCGGATAAGTTAACTGGGCAAGGGATTCGATCGGATCGGAACCTGGCACTTTAGAAACTCTGCAAAAAGGAAGGCCATGCTAGTTGAACTGGGAATGGATCGGCTAAAGGAGGGGGATCGGATCGGAGTGAATGAAGGACGAGGGGAGCTGATCGGAGTGAAGGAAGGACGAGGGGGCCGGATCGGAAGCAAGAACAGGTGATCGGACCGGAAATGACTGCCGGAGTACTCAAGCTATGAAGATCCGAACCGAACGGAATTACTCCCACGACTCGAACAGAAGAGACCGAACCGATGAAGCAAATTGATGGAGCCAAAGGGAACCCGAACCGAACTGATGGCAAGGAGGAATCCGAATCGATCCAATATTGACCAAAAGCCTGAGATACAAAGGTAGTCCAAATGGAAGTTAGAGCTCAGGATCCAGATGGGAACCAATGAGTTCACTTCGTGATTGGGCATTGCTGCGGGACGTGTGCAAAGTGGTTGTCGGTATTCATAAATTTGGTTCACCACCGAGAGATGGATGGTGGGCTTGTAGTGATAGTTACATGGGATTGGATTCCGTCGTGGCCCAAAGTATTAGGTGACAAAAGTAGTGGATATCGTCTGCTTTACGCACTGAGTGAGGGATGTGAGGATGATTGTTATGCTTGATTGTTTGACATCACTATGACATGCACACCCCCACCCCCGTTATCTTTACACCATTTGAAATGGCACCTTAGAGTGTTGTACAGCATGTAGTGCTAACTCTTTGGTTGCAGGTCCAGGTTCAGGTATGATTGGATTATACCTGTTATTGTTATGTTTTTTTTGCTTATCGCTCATACCAGACTTTTTGTCTGACCCAGAGTTTTATGTCTCTTCTTATTACTCTGGGTGCTCACACGAGCAGACTAGAGACAGGTTAGCTGGTGATGCGCGAGTAGCTGATTCGAAGGCGAGTAGGAGGCTTCCACGTATGATATATAGATATTCTCCCTGTGTCATTGGTGGTCGCTACTTGGGCATTAGTAGTGTACCTCCTTTATCTTGCTTTTTTTTTGAGACAGTTAGAAAAGTTGTAATAATTTTGGCTTTGGATCATAAGCTGTATTTGGATTTTCCGCTGCTTTGTAAGTTTATTTTCAGCTTATGCACTGTCTCACCTATTTTATATCAAGTATGTTGTTATTATATTTTATCCTATGCGCTGTGAGACATTCTACAGGTTCCTTGATTAGTTCATTCTCTTCCTTCTTTTCTTTTGACGACCGTTCCGTGCTAACTGGACATGTGTACAGCGCAATTTTGGAGTAAATGTCGGTTGGTGCGGGGCGGGCGGTCACAGAGGGAGTGAGTGGGAGAAAGGTAGGGGGTTTTTTATATATAAAATATTAATATATTATTATTATTTTCAAATTTAAGTTGACTTTTCATACGATCTCCAAACAACACCCAACGACTGTTGCCCCTAGCTAATTACCCCCATTCAGAACACAATGGGATATGTATCGCAGGCCAATTCGACCGTTATGATCAATTTCCATTGGATTTAAAATATAAATCTTTATATATTCAATTTAAACGCTCATTTCAATTTACCGGGGCCACATACTAACTCTAAAAATTCTAGAAAAATTATTTCTAGCTTCGTTTTGACGATATGGTCCTAACAAAACTAATTTCGTCAAATTCTGTGATCGTTTGAAAAATGGCCATTTTCTGATCGATCGAAATTGACTGAAACTGTTAAAACACGTTTTCTTTTGCCATGCTCACATACTAATTCGGAAAATTACGTATTTTGAAACCTAGCAATAACTTGACATCATGGATCCAGCGAAAGTGGTTTTGTCGAAAACAGAGGTCGTTTGCAAATTTCCGTTTTTAAGGGCCAGAATTCCACAGCAACTATTTAGAATTTTCAATTGGAAATAACTTCTGATTCCCGCTATGAAATTTCAATTTCTCTGATTCATTGGAAAGATATTTTCAAATAGATTCTAATATTTTTGATTTCGCTAAAATCCGGTTTATTTTGAATTCTGTACATTCATTTGAACTTGAAATCGAATTTTCAAACTACCGCGCCATTTTCAATTCCTTTTATAATTAAAATAAAATATTTATATTCAAACGACGATCTATATAACTATATACATTTGAATTCTATACAAAATAAATTTCTCGTCATTGTTATTTAAAATAATTCATTTAAATATTCTGAATTCATCAAAATTACCAAAATAATTTTTTTTTAATTGGCTCAGATTTCCAGGTTATTACAATCTCCCCCACTAGAAACTTTTCGTCCCTGAAAAGGAACGAAGCCGAAAGTTGTTTAATAAATCAACTCAACTTTCATTATTTTCTTTACGGCTTAAGTTCTTCAACTTTTCAGATTCTTCAAAAATTTGGCTAACACCCTAAATTTTCAAAAAAATTCACCATAACCTCCCCTGCACCGGGGACTTCGGGATATTTCAAATAGCCTTCCATGGCCTTCATTAATCCAAAAAGAAAAAGAAACAGCCAAGCGGCTAGCCAATTGGCTCATAAAATGATCCAAAACCCAATAAATTAGTAAACATGTACCTATTTGTCGGGCAAACAATTTTATTCTTCTGCTCTAGCCTCCTTGCTTTGACCTGTTCAATGTAAGTACATGTATATGCATGCAAATGCGATAAATTTTCAATACAATTCACTATTTGGTAAAATTTGGCTATAGGGTTCAAATTTTAATTACTCAACTAATAATCAAACAATATAACCAGAAATCAATCAGTTGATTAGCTTTTCAAATTCATAATTTTGTACATAGTCAAAAAATCACATTTTTGGTGCCAAATCACAACAATAAGCCCTATCTAGTTTTGGTTCTCACACCAGTCTAATGGAAATATATAAATATCACCCCTTCGAAATTCGAACACATATATTGATGATACTATAGTAATCATCAGGATCGTCACCGGGCGACTATAGTGTGATTCTATTTCTATCCAGTATATTAAAACTTCAAATACACACGGATCAGACGTATATGCAAAATCTTTATATATTGGATTGTCCAAATTCAGTACAAATAAATATTCAAATACGTTGAATAAAGTTTAAATTTTCGAAACAAGATTCATTTTCATTTTAAAAATATACTCACTCGTTCTAGGATACTGCTGATCCCATCTCTAACGAGTCATTCCCATTGGATAT
Source organism: Allium sativum (assembly GCA_030737875.1). Taxonomy (NCBI): domain Eukaryota; kingdom Viridiplantae; phylum Streptophyta; class Magnoliopsida; order Asparagales; family Amaryllidaceae; genus Allium; species Allium sativum. Next base: position 57,468,258 of record CM060920.1, read on the forward strand.
TACTAATCCAATCTCCGATGAATTCTTTTGTATGGTTCTAATATGCCTTGTTCTCTGAGTTCTGCAAACCAAAGCTCCGATACCAAGCTGTTACGACCCAAACTTCCCCGGTAAGGATAGCCCGGATTGAGTTGAGAAAACGACCAATTAGAACACAAACAGAAGAACATTTCATTGCTTATTACAACAATTCCATCAGAATAAAAGAATATACAGAGTATGAATAAATATTACACAGAAAATATCAGAGATTTAAATTACATTTAAATACATCGCAGCGGAAAATAATACAAAACCCAACTAGAAGTGATACACAGATACAGGGCCTTCCGAGTATCATTCCAGCTGTAAACTAGGATCCTATGAATATAAATCTGCAAAACCAAAACTACTAGCTGTCCGTGCGGAAAATAGGGGCACCCAGAGTTTAGGTTAAAATAATAAACTCCAGGTCAGTCATGTGACTGGTGTGAGAAATAAAACAGTTATTTATCTTTATTTTAAAGTTAGGTAAGTCAATGGACCACGCCGTATAACACGGAACGGGTTTCCTCCCAAGAATACCAGTGCATAAAACAATAACATAATGCTAAATATAGAACAATGAAGCTATTATAAGACCCAGGTCCCATCACACAATGCAACACAAGCCGGAGGATAGGGTTTTACCTTATAATAGCCAAAGAATGCTTGATACGCTAAAGACAAATCATTTGATACTATTATAATTGCATAGTGTCAAAATAATTTCAATCATAAGTATTAATCATAGACGGCATGGGTACCATATATCATGTCGCCAATACTAGGCTCTACAATCAAAACTGCAAAGTCACGTGTTGAAAGTTGGATTTCCATCTATGAACCGAGGCAAAAGATAGTCCTCTATCGAATTCGAGAAAATCTAGCCCATGTCTTAGGTCAGAGCTCGAGTGACCTTTGGATCCTCAGGGCCGGTCCACCGATGTGGATTAAAATTCCTAAACACTGCGTTTCCCCGCTATTTGGGGCATAAGTGAGCCAACGAATGACTCCATCGGTTCGTGAAAGACTGATATATCTGAGGCGCCTTGCAACAACAACAACCACACAGGTGAAAAGTATATAAATGTCAGCCAGTTTAAGCACTGACACCACCCTAGCTAGAAGGAAACGCATGCCCTCCCTCACGTCCTCTCCCGTTTCTGGTTCACAACTGGGGTGTAAGGCCCGCGAATTCACGTTACGCAAAGCTATGCCACACAGGAAGTGCTTTGATCATCAACCACAAGACTATGCTTTTCAAAAGAAGCCTTGATCAATTGCCACTTAGGCATGCCACACAGGCAATTCACTCCATGTGATTGATATCCATCAATATATAACCCCTAAGCTCCTACGTCTCAGAGAAGGGCGTTAAGCAAGAGAATAAATTCTCCGCCGCCAAATAGATATATATTTAATAGAAATCAATCACATAGAATAAAATCCAATGTCAGACACATAGTCCATTTACAAGTCCGTTCTGGGTCTGAATGAAAGCGGAGGCACCTTGTACCTCGCATATCCATCGATCACCAAGTACGTCTGGACGATCACAACCTGATTCCCTCCTCTTGGGTGTACAGCCCAATTAAGATCATCAGTAATCACCCAAACGACGTGAAGACCTCCGGTCTTCAACCACCATCTTCCTCTTCGACACCACGCCGAATCAGTTATTCAGAATGGGATAAACCCGGTCTTTCTGAATAACTTGCGTATATAATAAACAAGTGTTACACAAACACAACATACACCTCATTCTAATTCATCAGTCACTAACCGTAAATTAGCAAGAGAATAATTCCCTAAACATTAACCCCGAAGGCCGAAACCAACATCAGATCAATACCCAGGAAACCATTCTTCTTAGCTAACTTACAGTCAGTTTCTAAATTTCACATCCTTAGGGAAAGGTTCCCATTAATTTAATCAAAGATAAATTTTTTAAATTTATTCTTTAATCTTCCTTTGAATATCACTTCAAACTAGTCGGGATTAGCGAACCACACCGAAGTAATTATTTATTTTATTTCCCAATCCCAACCTATTCATCCCATGAAGTAAAACTGGTAATACTTCATATCTAACACCACGGTGTTATCGGTAAAGTTAATTACCATTTCACGTTCAAATCTAGTTAAAGATTTAACTATCGCTTGGAGCAAAACTTGTGATACTCCATTCTTAATAACTTTAATCTAATTAAAGATTCATTAAAACTCCACTTAGTTTTAATCTTTAACTGGGTTAAAGAACCGATGTTATTTGAAACACGGTTCACGATAAACCCCAAAATCACATAACATTTCAATCAGTCCCTAACCGTAAATTAGTAAGAGGACAGTTCCCTAAATATTAACCTCGAAGACCAAACCAACATCAGATCAATATCCAAGAAACCATCCAACTTAACTGATCCCCAGTTAGTTCTTAATTTTCTTAACTCCATTTGGGTTTAAGAACAGTATTATTAAAGATACCGTTCACGACAACCCAAAATCCCATTTGATATTAAACACAAGGCTCTGAATATAAAAAAGAATCGTCTTATATTCAATATCAAATTCTGAAACCAACAAATATCGTATTGGAAGTAACGATACAAATATATCTTTCAAATTTCCATAACAACGTCTGTATAATCACGAAATCCAACATCGAACTATTCCGAAAATGATTTCGATTCAAATCCATTCCAATTCAATTATTGGAAATTCTGGTTATTTTCAAAACCATTTCAAATCCAATTTATTTATTTTAAAAATAAATAAATTAGTATTCTAGTTTAAAACTAGTTCATTTCGATAAAAATCTACTTTTATCTTTTAAAATATGGAGTTTTTCATCCCAATTCTTCCCAAATCATTTCTTATGATTTTACACAAATTATTACTACTTTTAATAATTTTATCAAGGCCCGTACAGTCGATTTCCATCAACGGCCATCGAACTGCACTTACAGCGACCTTTTCCAAATTTGATTTGGACATAATTCCAAATCCAACCATTAGATTTCAAATCCCTAATATTCATTAGAAAGCCCTTTTCAATACGAACCCAACGGTTCCGGTTTTAGGAGAATCCGACGGCCGGATCTCCCGCAATGTCCATTCGAAGTCAATGGTCCAAATTCGCGAACTGCCGCGGCTCGGCGTGTTCTATTCAGACCATTAAATATATATAATATATATATTATGTATACTTCATCGATTTCCTTTCATAATGTATTTTATAAATCGTTTTAAATTCGTTTTTAAAAACGATTTAAACTTCATATTCAATTTTGAATCAAAATTGAATACTCCACATCATCGATATACAAATGATAATGTTTTCAAAACGTTATATTTTGAAATCACTTTCTTTTCTATATTCATTATAAAAATGAATAAAATCAATATAAATATCGTTCACGTCAAAATGGCGTCAATCTAATCAACACGGCTTTTATTCAACACATGAATGTTTTCAATTCAACACATGAATTTATTTTCTATCCAACACAAGAATTTGTTTTCTGTTCATCACAAGAATTTATTTTCAATTTAACACATGAATTTATTTTTCTATTCAACACATAATTGTTTTCATTTCAACACATGAATTTATTTTTCTATTCAACACATAAATTTTTATTCTATTCAACACACGAATTATTATTTCTTATTTTCCAAATTGGAATGAGGCGCAATCAATTACCATATAACGTTAATTATATGGATTCCCTACAACACATGTATATAACAACAATGATAAATCATCAAGCATCATCCAGAGTGCACCACACAACTGCATAAGCATTAAAGATAAATAATTAACGCTTACACAGTCTGTCAATCCATCGATTGACATGCAACTAAACATTCGGGATTAGTGTATGTAAAATCTCGTCCCAATACCCGTGTGGGGTTTCAAAACAACAAACACAGATTTTATTTGTGCAGTTGGGCGATGTGCAAAATTTATCGTCCCAATCAATATCAATCAAATCAGTGTATATAAACAAATCGTCCGATTTGTTTATAAATATTTATTTTATATACACGTTAAAAATCATATTTTTAACTGTAAAATATTTTCCACTATAAAATATTTTATTTCATTCCACATCACACAATCAAATTTCACAACATAGCAACCAAACAAACAAGTCATCCATGCTATGTGTACGACGGGTGTCGGGTGTTACTAAGCCCCGTTTGCATCCCAGTATATTTCAACTAGAAATTAAAATAAAAGTGAGGAGTTCTCACCGAGGGTTCCACTCCTCCAGTCTTTCTTTCTGGACGGTTTGAATTTGTTCGAAATTCCAATGCATCCTTTTCTCGCTGTTCATATATAAAAATCACAATTTTATTATCACTTCATGTACATAAAATTCGAATTTTTATTGCTATTGTAAATTTAAAAATCACGTCTTTCCTTTAATAAAATCAGAGAAGACATATCTTGAAGTCAACGAAAATCTATTCTTGCAATTAGAGAAAATCTATAAAAAAAAATCGAATCTTTACAGTTTTTGAAATCATATTATTTCAGTTTATAAAATCAAATCGTTCTTTACAATAAAAAGATAATCTTTCTCGATAATAAAAATTTCTCCTTTCTTTATAAAACTCAAAGCTTTTTATTTCAAAATCTCATTTCATTTGCCATACATATGAATAAAATCATGTTTCATTTCGCTAATGCAAATTGAATAAAATTAAATTTAACCGTACCCCTTAATCTCCTTCATTCCCTTTCTGTACACGGTAAAAACCTCACGCTAATGCGTCAAGTTTAGGGCTCGATACTCCTTGTTGTTTGCTGCACCGGAGGAGCATTGGACCATGCAACGTCGGAGGCAGAACCTTCCTCCCCCCATGCCTTGAGTGGTGCGCCACTCGCTTCCTCCTCGGGCCCGTAGAACGTGATCGACGGTTTCTTGTTTGGGGGTGAAATCCAGCGATGTTGAAGCGAGGAAGGGAAGGAGAATGGAGAACATGAGGGAGATGAGGAGGTGGCGGCGGGTCTGAGAAGGGCGCGGTGGTGGCTGAAGCGGCGTAAGGCATTGTGGTTTTCGCGGTTAGACTGGAGGAAAGGGGAGGGGGTCAGATCGGAGGAGGTGGAGAAGGTGAGGGAGGAGCGGTCCGGCGAGAGGGACGCGGAGGACGTTGGTGGTGGGCGGCAGGGCTAGGCCGCGGGTTTGGTTTATTTTATTTTTATTTTCCTTTTCCTGAACGGTGAGGGAGTGAGTGGGAGAAAGGTAGGGGGTTTTATATATACAAAATATTAATATATTATTATTATTTTCAAATTTAAGTTGACTTTTCATACGATCTCCAAACAACACCCAACGAATATCGCCCCTAGCTAATTACTCCCACTCAGAAAATAATGGGATGTATCGCAGGTCAATTCGACCGTTACGATCAGTTTCCGTTGGATTTAAAATATAAATCTTTATATATTCAATTTAAACGTTCGTGTCAATTTACCGGGGCCACATACTAACTCTAAAAATTCCAGAAAAATTATTTCTACATTCGTATTGACGATCCGGTCCTAACAAACCTAATTTCGTCAAATTCCGTAACCGTTTGAAAAATGGCCATTTTCTGATCGATCGAAATTGACTGAAACTATTAAAACACGTTTTCTTTTGTCACGCTCACATACTGATTCAGAAATTTACGAATTTTGAAACCTAGCAATAACTTGACATCATGGATCCAACGAAAGTGGTTTCGTCGAAAACAGAGGTCAATTGAAAATTTTCCATTTTTGAGGGCCAGAATTCCATAGCGACTTTTCTGAATTTTCAACTGGACGTAACTTCTGATTCCCGCTATGAAATTTCAATTTCTCGGATTCATTGGAAAGATATTTTCAAATAGATTCTAATATTTTTGATTTTGCTAAAATCCAGTTTATTTTTAATCCTGTACATTCATTTGAACTTTGAAATCGAATTTTCAAACTACCGCGCCATTTTCAATTCCTTTTGTAATTAAAATAAAATATTTATATTCAAACGACGATCTATATAACTATATATATTCGAATTCTATTCAAAATAAATTTCTCGTCGTTATTATTTAAAATAATTCACTTTAAATATTCTAAATTCATCGAAATTGCCAAAATAATTTTTTTTAAATTGGCTCAGATTTCCGGGTTATTACAATTAGATAGCAAAGTACATGATCTTTTGGAGTAATCGCCTTTCCACTTCAAGTGCTGATTGAAGATGGTGGGTGGACGACGAGTTGCTATCGCAAGGAACTAAATGGTCTCGCCGAATCACGCTGGTCCATCTAAGTCTTTTGATTGCCTCTTGTTTTGCAATCAAGGTATACTCATTGGTTCTTCCCACACAAAACTAACCTCTGTGAGCACAGGCGTATCATCTGCCACTCACAGAGGGATACCAAGAGTACCCTCACGTCCCTAGAAGCCGCGTGCTTCGTAAGCCAGTCCCTTGGAGCCTTCTGCATGATCAGATGGACGTTCGGTCCCCCTTGCGCTCTACGACACCGTGATGATCTACCATGTTTGGTTATTCATCCCCTATCGTATGGACTGGTCCAAAGGCCTTACCCTTTAGTGTTATTAGACCTGAAGTCTAATCTTCTAATTTTGCGCTTACTCTATCTCATTAGGTTTTCTTTTTAACTTGGTTATCTCATCCATATTAGTTTTTAAATTATCAATGACCATGCATATATTTACATATACGCACAATCAAATATTTATAGAAATATCCCGGGTATTACATTTTCCCACCCTTAAGAAATTTCATCCTGAAATTCGATAGGGGTAAAATAGATAATCCCTCGCATATTATTCAACCATCATGCGTGCATACAATTTTTGCAACCATTGTGCACATGTGCAAAGTGAAATATGTCATAATAAAGAATGTATGCCTAATAGGTACCACCTATATTTATGTAAACTTTTAAATATTTTTAAAACATGATGCTTACATTATAAATATACTTGCAGTAATATATGTATGCAATATTTTTGAAAAATCAAAACATTTTTGCACCCAAATTTCCCCGCACTCTTATAGAGTAAGAGCATAGTTCATCCAATTGTTGCATCCAAAACCCTACCAGCCATCATTAAATTTTGAAATTTAGAAAAATCTAATTTTCTAAATTCGATTTCTTATGTTACCAAAAGGTATAAAATGGAAAAAAATTCACATCTTCCATTTTTCTTTTATGTACCTTTTCTAATTGTACTTGGATTTTTACATAACTATTCTATAATGATTTCCTATTTTCCAATCCAAGTACAACCACATAAGAAAAAATTTCTTTTCTTTATCAACTTATCTTGGAAAATTTTCATTTTTATTCATCTTTTTCTTAAGATTTTCATTTTCTTTTCCCATCACGTTTGTTGCTTTACTGAATTTGTTGTTTTCTTTTTAGTTAGTCTATTCTCTTCCTTAGCTTATTTGACTTAGTCCAATTACTTAAGTTTATTATTTTTCAAATAAGCCTTCCCATTTTTCTACACAGCTACTATAATGGGCCAAGAATCTTAGGACTAGGTCACAAGTCCAAACAACGGGATCTACACACTTACTTGCCCTTCACTACCTAGTAATTACTACTTGTCCATGTTGTGTATTACTAGCCTGTACTTTTTTCTTTTTCTCAAGCAATAAACCTAAGTTTCTCAATGCTTATGCATTCTACAGGAATTTTATACCATTCCAAGATGATCTTTTTTTATTTCTCTCATTCTTTCTAGGCACTAATCCTTACCTACTCCATTTTAAAAAAAAAACATGGTTTGGCTTCCTTTCTTTTCATTACATTTTTCATCCAAAAATTAAAGTGTTAAAACTCTATTTTCTTCTCCAAAACTCGCTTTTGCCAAACCATAAAAAAATGTCACAAAATAAAATTGCAAAACAATTTTTTTTTTTCAAATCACAAAACTGGATTAGACAAGGTCAACTACTTATTAATCGCATTCACATTGTTTCTACCTATGTTAATTTTGGCTGCTTTCTATAATGTGCAAAAGTCCACTCTATTCTTACTCCCTACAACTTATCTTGTCCTCCCAACAAAATTTCTTTATAGATCAATAATCAAAATTTATTGTCGACGGAATAGGGATTTTAAAACTTCCTGTTCAAAATCCACCTTTTTCATGAGAGAATTCTTTTTAAAACAAGTAATCATTGTTTTACAAAATATACACCCCACTTTACTTTAAAACCCAACATGCACTAAATATGTTCTTTGCATATTTTCCTCAAACATCAAAAATACTTTTAAGATAAAAACATGAAAACACCACAAATTCTTTTGCAAAAACTTTCAAATTCAAGTTCTTAAAAGTTAATCATTGGTTTAGACTCAAAGTGGGTCTTTAACTCAACTAGGCTTTCCTAGACGCTTCTCGAACATATATATATATTCCTAATCCATTTTCCACATTCTAACTTTTTTTCTAATTTATAAGGTTTCACTTCTAAACCCACTATTATGAAATACTAACGTTTCAATTTCCATCCTATGGGATACTTTCTTTCTCGAATACCAAATCATATTGTATACTTTCCAACCAAACCACCTAAGGGTCTTAAAATTTCTATATTCATTCCTTTAGTGTACAGACCAATATCCCAACTCATTCCATATTTTACTCTTTCTACCAAGTTGGCTCTTTTTTGGACTTAGGTTTTTATATATATTATATTTATATTTTCGAAAATACAAATACGCTCACTCATTATTTCCCTAGGAACAATAAACCGAATCTTTGATACTAGATGTAACAACCCGGATTCTGACAGACCGATTTTTTTCAAAAACCCAATCCATCGAACCCGAGTTGGTTTGCTCTGGTATCCTGCAGGAAAGACAGAGACATAAAACATGTCAGAGTTCGGAAAATACCTCACAGCGGAACGAATAAATATAATGTAGTTGAAACATAGCTTTACCTTAATTATAATACTGCTAAACCAGTATCCAAAGCTATACAGTCTCTGTCATGAACCTAACCTGCGAATGTTATGAGGAGGAGGTCAGAACATAAGTTCTATGTGAATGAATTTAAACTACACTTCTTGGATAATCCTACATATACCGTTAAATTATATTTTCTTATTTATTAGGCTATTTGTGTTATTAGCACTCAAGGCTTACACACACGTCGCACCCATCTACTCTCTTATAGATTAACCCAATATAGTATATGTAGCTACCCCCAATTCAGGTATACTCTACTCGCATGGTCTCTACCGTATGTACGTAGTCCCTTATCTAATGTCGCATGTCGTATGTATATCAACGCTACGTTTGCATAAAACTATCATCATTGTGTTACGTAAGCGTTTGGACTGCCATTCTAGACCCTACTAGATTCTGTCATCGAATAATGCCCTCTAGTCTATGGTACACCACCCAAAGCGACATGAGTGTACCTAGACTTTCCCACGTACGTATCGTCAATCGTACTCGATGTCTATTTGCACATGTTCTCTATATGTGTGCCCGAGCCCCGTGGCAGGGTAATCAAGAAACATGGAACTCGGTCGTGAGTTTTCAGATGTCTACCGATGTAGATGCAAAGGTCTTCTTTTATAGTGGCTATGGTCCCACTAGACCCCTCCCTCAACTAATGAAAGGTACCCAAGAATATCAAGAATAACACCGCCCCCCTATGCCCTTCAATCCTGTTAGCCAATCTCACCCATAACTAGATAGCAAGGTATATGGTCTTTTGGAGTTCTCCGCCTTTCCGCTTCACGTGCTGACTGAAGATGGTAGGTAGACGACGAGTTGCTATCACAGGGCACTAACTAGTCTCTCCGAATCATGCTAGTACATCTTAATCTTTTGATTGCCTCTTGTTTTGCAATCAAGGCATTCTCATTGGTTCTTCCCACGCAGACCTAACCTCTGAGCACGGGCGTATCATCTACCACTCATAGAGGGATAAAGAGTACCCTCACGTCCCCAGAAGTCGCGTTCTTCGTAACCCAGTTCCTTGGAGCCTTCTGCATGATCAGATGGACGTTCGCTCCCCCTTGCGCCCTACGGCATCGTGATGATCTACCATGTTTGGTTATTCATTCCCTATTGTATGGACTGGTCCAAGCACCTTACCCTTTAGTGTTACTAGACCTTAATTCTAATCTTCTAATTTTGCACTTACTCTATCTCATTAGGTTTTCTTTTTATCTTGGTTATCTCATCCATATTAGTTTTTAAATTACCAAATTTCTTTTTCATAAGTCTTTCCCTATTTCTTATGTAGCCGCGATCTATTAATTATTTACTTAGTTCTCTTATCTAAGGTTTACTGATAAGCTCAAACACGACTTTCTATAACTGTTTACTTAGTCCTCTTAACTAAGGTTTACTAACATGACTTTCGATGATTGTTTACTTAGTTCTCTTAACTAAGGTTAACTAACAAATTCTCTTTATCGTTTACTCATTAACTTAGTCATCTTAACTAAGTTTTACTAATAAGTTTTCCCCTTACTCGTATAACTTATGTTTTCCCGTTCCCATCGGTTACTTAATCTTCAATTAAGTACGGCTTGCATTCTTTCATAAGTTATTTCATCTTTGTATCGATCATTATAACTTATGTTATAATTCGTACTTGTCTTGTAACAAGCTTACCTATTATCTTCCCATTCACTTAAATTCGTATATGTTGATGTTGCCATAGTCCATCGTTATTTACGTAGTTTTCTTAACTAAGGTTTGCTACTATTCCCCATTATTGCGTTGGTTAAGTTTGTTTATACGCCTCCGTTTACTTAACCTTAGCACACTTAACATGTTTGTTTCATAGCATTAATCTTTTTATTATTGCACTCAGCCTCTCACATTAGACATGTTGCTTGCAGTTCCTAGATATGCCAGGCGGTTCCGGGCAGACTTCTACCGCAAACTCGTTCTAATCTTGGGTTTTGGGCTTAATGCGCTAAACTCTCACATTAGACCTATTGTTGCGGTTGCTGGATATGTTGGGCAGTTCCAGGCAGACTTACACTGCAACTCAATCTAACCTTGGGTTAGGCATGTTCATTTTTTAATTGACAATTTCAATCAAGGTTTTAGATGCCTATTTATCCCAATTCAATAATTCATGTTCATGCTTCTAAACCCAGTTTCATGTTTATGGTTCCAATTTGATTTGGATACATAAATTCTACCATGATTACATTATCTCGTATATAGTTACGCCAATAATCCTTATTATATGTTATGCCCAACTTTTCATGTATATAAGTTATACCTAATTATACCAGAATTAATTGTTCTTAAAAGTTATCAATAATTCATGTCAACCCTCATTCTTATTGCTTAGAACAATTAATTCATGTCAACCCTCATTCTTATTGCATAAATCCCAATTCAAATTATAATCCCATATGTCTAAATCTTCAATTCTAACATTTCTTATGTACATATAGTTCATACATAAATTCTTGATTTAATCATTCTCAATTTTAATCGCACATATTTTCTTTTATGTTCTAGGTAAATATATGTGCCAATTTCCCCTAATTTTCCAATCTCAGGTTATGTTATATGTTATTCCACAATTCCCCAATTACAAATTATTCCCAAATTCCCAAACATCATTTTCACTATTCCAATCTTTGTTCGTACGCATGCTTTTCAGCGAGTTTTGGATTAGGCTCGAAGTTAGCCTAATCTTAAAAATAAAAAGGACAGGGGAAGAAGAAGAACAAAATACGCATAAAATAAAATATGTATTATTTCAATTGAATTAAAAAAATTAACTTAGGGAATTGCTAAACGATACATCTACTATTATTCAATAAGGGTAATTTAAATCCACTCACAGTGATTTTTGCTTTCCTAGGTCTGATTTAGATTAGCATCTAAAGTTTTTTCCTTTCTTGCAGCGTAGATTGTAGATCAAAATCGCTTTTTCTCTTTATTTTGAAATAGAAGAAATTATAAATCTAATATTTTATTTTATTAAGATATTTTTGGAGAAGAAAAGAGATTAGATTTAAGAATTTCTTGGGGAAGAAGAAGAAGGAGGAGGTCATGGCGTCGCCATAGAATTAGATGAATAAATCCGTGGGTTTAAGGTTTTATTTATAGGTGGGTTAGAAGAATTGGGCCCTTAGGATTAAATAAAAAAACTCATCTAAACCATCCACCTCACCCTAAAAAAGAACATTCCAGAACCCAGGCAAGACAGCCAGGGTGCGTTGCACCCATAGACCATGCGCAGGGGCATGTGCTATTATTATTATATATATTTGTATATTTTTTTCCTCTTTATAAGCTCCTCTCTACATAACCCCTTTTCACACCATCTTTTTTATTAAACCATCTTTTTAACTGCTTTCACAATGCATTGCATATATCATTCTTTCTCCAATCAATTAATTTTCCTTCATGCATTTAACTTTCTTTTTATTTTGATTGCACATCCTTATTTTACAATCAATCAATTTACCTTTAATGCATTTATTTATTCATTGTAATTAACGCAGTCTACTTTTATGTTCTCAATTCTTTTTATTATTCTCTGCATTAACATTATAACATTCAATATATTAACTTATGCATATATTCACATGCACATAATTAATTGCATGTTATTAATTCACCTCTTTCTTCTGTTTGCATTTTAATATTAATATATATATATATGCACTGATTATGGTACCCTCTTTATTAACCATTTTTATGCATGCCATCAATTCATTAATGTTTTTTTAATATTATTACATGCACTTTATTGCATGCATTACATGCATTCCTTTGCACTAATCTTCTCATTAATGTATGATATGCATGTATTTTATTACATTGATTCTTTATCTTTCCTTTCGATTTATTGCATACCTTTATTGCTTACATGTTAACTTCCTGTTTCTTTCTTTTCATGCATTAAAACATTACATCTTTCCTTATTTTTATTGTTGCATGAAATTGTCTCATTAATTTATCATTGCTTTTCTATGTTTTTATATAATGCATTAACACATTGATTTCTACCTTTTAATTGCACATTTAATGCATTAACCTTTTTAAAATGCATGAATCTTTTCTTTTAACATATATTCATGCATTACCTTTATAACATTTTTTTTAAATTATCAATGACCATGCATATATTTACATATAGGCACAATCAAATATTTATAGAAATATCCGGGGTGTTACGTAGGATTTTAGGGAAATCGAGGCCTCTATTCAAGAATCGAGTAATGTTTTTGGGTTGCTGGTGTTGAGTAGCAGCTGTATGATTTTTTTGGTGAATTCTATGTTATTAAATGTCGCATGACTTACTGTATGGCGGGGGGGCACATGAGCTCCATGTCGCAATTTGAGGGGAGGGGAGGCATTAGTATGGGTGGTGTTGGAAATGTCGGGCTTGGAAAGAGAGAGACAACAGTAGCTTTGGTTTTGATTTTTTGTGATGGGAAGACAAAGTTCGAAGGCTTGAAATGATCAGTCATGGCTTATTTGAGTGTTGCGTCATTTTCCTGATGGATGAAGATGGAGCAAGAGTTAAATGGGCCAGGGCAGTAGGGAATTGGATGGGCAAAGGGATTTTGGTGAGCCTAAATTGGTAATGTAATGAAATTAAATAAATTGAATACCCATTTAAACTTGAAAATATTATAACTCTGTCATACGATATCAGAATTTAGAAAAACAAGATCCGTTGGGATCGTATGATGGTGGCTACACAATGAAACTGAATAGGGGTGAATTGGAGCTCGTTACAATTTATTGCACAATAAAACGTCCGTCTAAATCAAAGATAGTTAATCGTTAATTAACAATAATCGCCCATTGTGAGTGCTCTGTTTAAATTATATTTTTATAAATATAATCTAGTACTAATAAATAATGATAATTTATGTATGATGATTGTTTGGTTGAATTATTGATTGTTGGTTGAAATTTACAGATAACAATATACACACATATCGTTAACAAATCTTGATTCTATTTATCAGAATAGTACATACTAAACTGAAATTGATATGAATTATATTGTGTAACATATGTGGATGCAGGGAAACGGGTCAGAGGGATCCAACTGGTTTCTCAACATTTATTTTACTGTTTTTCATATATTGTGATATATGATGTGACATATAACTTGTTGTTGATTATGTATGATAGAATGTTATTGATCATTGTTATATGGCATGTTGAAACCATAAGAAGTACTGGAATGTATAAAGAGAATTTTTATAGTATAGACGGAAAATAAAATATTTATATAAATTAAATATACATTGTAAAAAAATAGAACATTTATAAAATGAATAGATTTTATAAAGTGAACCATTTATAAAATGAATAGGTTTTATAAGAGAAGAACATTTATACAATGAAAGATTTTATAAAAAGGAACATTTATACAATGAAAGATTTAAAAAAAGAACATTTATACAATCAAAGATTTTATAAAAATGAACATTTATGAAATGAAAATTTTTATAAAAATGAACATTTATGAAATGAATAGATTTAAAAAAAGGAATTTACAAGATAGAAATGAACTACTAGAAGATGGATTCAAAGTAGAATTTAATTTGTTTAAAACAGATAAATAAAGGAGATTATTTCATAAATGATATTTTATAAATCAAATAAATATTTATCATTCGATAAATGGAATATATAAGTACGTACTTATATAGAGAAGTAGAAATCGGTTTTAACACCGATATTTTAAATGGAACATGAACTCAACATTTATAATGGGAATTATTATTGGGATTTACGTGTTAGAAATAAAAAGGATATTTCGTATGAATAATTCTATAAATAAAAGTATAAATAGAAGTATGGAAATGGGATATTAGTTAAAAACGAAATCAAACTTAATGAATGATATAAAAAGAATGTTATTCACATTCGATGTGAATAATGGTTTTAAGTAAAGATTTTGCAAATAAAAACATTTGTAAAGGAAATTGGATTTTTGAAAACAGGAATTTGTAAAGGAAGAAGAAGAGGAAGCTGGGAGAATGCTTTCATTGCGGAGAGTCTAGACACTTCAGCAAGGATTGCCCAAAGAAGCAAGGACAGGGGCAAGGACAGACTCAGCGAGAAGGACCTTCTGGAGGGCAGGTGCATGCTCTCAACACTACCCCAGCTCCGGACCGAGGTAGTATTTCTGTAGAAAGCCTTGTTTACATTTCTGGTTTTCCTATTAGAACTTTGTTTGATTCTGGCGCATCACATACCTTTATTTCTTCTGACATTGTTAAAATTTTGCACCTAAGTACTAGTCTAGTTGTGGATCCCGTTAGTGTTTCAAATCCAATTGGGGGTTCCGCCCATCTATCTATGATTTGTGTGGATTTGAGGATTTCTATCTTGACCGAAGAATTCACATGTAATGCTTATGTTCTCGGGTTCAAGGGATACGGGTTGATTTTGGGCATGGAATG
Organism: Allium sativum; assembly: GCA_030737875.1. Lineage (NCBI taxonomy): Eukaryota > Viridiplantae > Streptophyta > Magnoliopsida > Asparagales > Amaryllidaceae > Allium > Allium sativum. Next base: position 57,483,724 of record CM060920.1, read on the forward strand.
GTTGTCCAGTTATGGAGCCATTCTCGATTGTGAGCATAGGGTAGTGAGGCTTATGACTCGCCTTGGCAATACCCTAGAGATTTCTTGTAACCCTTTGGATCTCGTCATGTTATGTTATCTTGAATCCCTTGACTCGTCTATTGACAATCTTCAATCTGTGAGGGTGGTCCGAGAATATCCTGATATTTTTGATGAGGTGAAGGGGTTACCCCCTAACCGAGAGATAGATTTCCATATTTATCTTATTGATAATGCCACGCCAGTTTCATTGCCTGTTAGGCACATGGCCCCGAGAGAAAGAAGAGAGCTTAGCAAGCAAATCAAGGAGTTGCTTGAGAAAAATTTCATTAGGCGAAGCATTTCTGAATGGGGTACTAATGTGGTATTCGCTACTAAGGCGGATGGTTCGCTTCGTCTATGTGTTGATTATCGTGAGTTAAATAAGCTGACAAAGAAGAAAAGGCACCTATTACAGAGGATTGATGATCTCTTTGACCAGCTTGTAGGTGCTTCTGTTTTCTCTCAGCTCGGTCTAGCCACCGGATTCCATCAGCTTAGAGTGGCTGAGGATAGTATTGACAAGACTGCATTTAGGACTCCAGATGGATTCTTTGAATGGCTAGTCATGCCGTTCGGCTTGACTAATGCACCCGCATACTTCGTTGATTTGATGAGTAGGGTGTTCAGGGAGTTCCTTAACAAGTTTGTGGTTGTCTTCGTGGATGATATTCTGATCTTCTCTAAGGACGAGGAAGAGCATGCTACACACCTCAAGGAGGTTTTGGATACGCTTAGAGCTCATCAGTTGAAAGCCAAGTTCTCTAAATGCCATTTCTGGAGAAGGGAAGTTCGGTTCCTTGGGCATATAGTTTCTAAGCAAGGCATAGTTGTGGATCCCGCTATGGTAGTGGCGGTACAAGACTGGAAAATTCCGAAGAATGCAACTGAAGTGAGAAGCTTTCTCGGTCTTGCAGGATTTTACAGGAAGTTCATTATGGACTTCGCTAAGATTTCAGCCCCTCTTACTAAGTTAACAAAGAAGAACTTAGTCTTTGCATGGGACTTAGAGTGTGAGCTTGCTTTTCAAAGGCTCAAGAAAGCCCTCACCACAGCTCCAGTTCTAGCATTACCCGATGGAGGGAAGTTGTTTACCGTGTACACCGATGCATGTGGCACGGGATTAGGCGTTGTCCTAATGCAAGAAGGGAGAGTGATATGCTTTGGGGGTAGGCAACTCAAAGCTCATGAGAAGAACTATCCCACTCATGATTTGGAGTTGGCGGCGATCGTCTTTGCACTCAAATCCTGGCGCCATTATCTTCTAGGTGAAAGGTTTGAGTTATATACTGATCACAAGTCAATCAAGTACCTCTTCTCGCAGAAAGATTTGAATCTAAGGCAGTAGAGGTGGATGGAATTCTTGGCATCATATGACTTCGATATAGCTTACACCCCTGGCAAGGGTAATGTCGTGGAGGATTCGCTAAGTAGAAGAAGGTTGAATTTGAGTCCCTTGTTTGTTGAGATGAAGAGCCTAGAGTTCTTAACAACCTTTGATTTCACACCTGCTGTTGAGTCGATGACTGGTTCGTTAGCATCCTTTGAGCTTAGACCTACACTTCTTGATCAAGTTGGGGCTTCACAGAGGGAAGACCCGCAGATAGTCGAGATCATGGACAAGTTGATTCGGGGTGAGACATCAAGTCGCCTCGCTAGGTATGCTATCGATGAAAAGGGGTGGCTAAGGCGTGATGGAAGACTATGTGTCCCACGAGTGGGAGACTTAGTAAATAAAGTTCTTGAGGAGACGCATCACTCGAGGATGACCATACATCTCGGAGGGGATAAGATGTACCGGGACATGAAGCGCATTTTCTTTTGGGATGGGATGAAAAAGGATGTTGCAGAGTTTGTTTCTAGATGCATTGTTTGCCAACAAGTAAAGGCTAAGTCGAAGAAGCCCGGTGGGCTACTGCATCCATTGGAGATCCCGCTATGGAAGTGGGAAAGTATCTATATGGATTTTGTGGATGGATTGCCCAGATCAAGGAAAGGGAATACTAGCATATGGGTCATAGTGGATAGACTCACGAAGAGCGCCCATTTCATTCCAGTGAAGAGCAAGAGGACCGCATCATGGCTAGCATCTGTTTATCTTCGGGAGATAGTACGATTGCATGGAGTTCCTTCTAGCATAGTTAGCGATCGTGACCCAATCTTCACTAGCCAATTTTGGAATAGTTTGCAAGAAGCGATGGGTACACAATTGAATCTAAGTACGGCCTATCACCCACAGACGGATGGTCAGACCGAAAGGGTGAATAGGGTACTAGAAGATCTGTTGAGGCTATGCATTCTTGATTTTGGTGGCACTTGGGAAGACCACCTTCCTCTCGTAGAGTTTGCTTATAATAACAGCTACCAAGCAAGCATAGGGATGGCACCATTCGAAGCTTTGTATGGGAGGCCGTGCAAGTCACCAATATGTTGGTGGGAGATGACGGATAAGCTTATACTTGGGCCCGACATGATAAGGGACACATCCGAGAAGGTTGAGTTGATTCGAAGGCGGATGAAAACGGCCCATGACAGACAGAAATCCTATGCAGACAAGCGAAGGACAGACTTGGAGTTTGAGGTTGGAGATATGGTCTTTGTGAAGGTTTCTCCTTTGCGAAATGTGGTTCGTTTTGGAGCAGTTGGAAAGCTAGCACCAAGGTTCGTTGGACCCTTCCCTATCATCGAGAAGATTGGGCAAATGGCTTATAGAGTGGAATTGCCCGAGAAGCTAGTTGGAGTGCACAATGTCATTCATGTTTCGCATCTTCGAAAATGCCTACATGAGTCAGCCGAAGTAGTCGAGCCTAGCATTCTTGAAGACGTGGAAGTAGAGAAAGAGGCAACCCTGAGGCGAGCTCTGATTCGTATCTTGGGAACGGAGATCAAGAAGCTGAGGAATCGAGAAGTCAAGTTTGTAAAGGTTCAGTGGAGTGAAGCCGATGAAGATGCAACTTGGGAAACCGAGGAGAAGATGCGTGGGCTTTATCCATTCCTTTTTGAGGGTACATTCTCAATCTCCTTTCCTAGTTAGCATATCTTTCTTTTGCTATCCATGTTTATCTTGTTATCTCGTTAACCTTGTCATGAGAACCTTAGGTAGAAACCCTTTGGATGAAACATGTATTTGAAACATGTTATGCTTGATGGTTGCAAATGGTTGCAAGTGGTTGCAAGTGGTTACTCATGGATGCATGATACACGTTAGGCACTAAGATCGGCTCACACACTTTCATGTTGCATATGCATGAGTGTTTATGCTTATTCATGGATGAAACTTGTTATGCTATCACTTGGATGTTGCATATGATTAAATGTTATGTGCACTCATGTAGAGATTATAAATTATGTTAGGGATTTGCATACATTTGGACTCATCAGACTAACATATTTTGCATTAAGGAGGTTTACTGAGTCAGTAACCGCCTGATTTTCGCATTAGATAGGTGCATATACACACACTTTTGCATATGTTCATACAGCATTAGAAATCTCTTAAGGACAATGATTACTTGTGGATGATGATTTGAGTAGATGGATGATGGATGGTAGGATACGTTCTTCCTTACTTGGAGATTTCGGGGACGAAATCCTTTAAGGTGGGGAGAATGTAACAACCCGAATTTATATAACATGTTAAAACAAGAAATCAGGGCAGAATTAAATTATATGTTAATAATCAATGGGAACGTGTTACGTCATTGCGTTTGTCTCGAAATTCTGCTTGGAAACGAGTCCGAAATTTCGTAAATCGGAGTCCGTATGACCAAGTTATGGCCCATAGAAGATTTCAGAAAATTCAAAATTCAGCCCGAAATTCAAAATCAGATCCAAGCAGATTGGGCGGGAAATTTTCCCGCCCTACCCCAGGTCGACAGGGGGGTCGACTAGGGAGTCGACCTGCCCCCCCCCCCCCCCAGGTCGACTGGGGAGTCGACCTGGGTGTCGACCCCCCCTGGTCGGACCATGTTGGTCAGGTGCACCAGTTTGCTCCTTTGGTCTGTCTACTTAGCCTGTGACGGGATTTGATGGTTCAGATCTAAACTAGGGTTAATCCTATGGCCTAAACTAGTCTCTACACCTATAAAAACACCCTAATACCTAGCCTAAACCATCACAAATCAACCTAACAACTAAATTCTGCCAAAATGCTCCCTAATCATGGCCTCCATCTTCATCTTGATAGCTTCTAAGGCAAAAAGGAGCAAGCTTTCTTCTTTCTATCAAAGGAGCTACTTATTCTCAAGGCTATTTGTGTTGCTACATCATTCCTAGAGCCTCTACAACGTCTCTATCTTGTTCTATTTGGTTCTAGTTCTCATAGCCACGCTTTGTAAGCCCCACTCTAGTCTTAGATTTAAACTATGAAGTTAATATGATCATGTAGCAAGTTGAAATGGGACTTTTGGGTATAATACTTGTCTTGGGGCTATATTTGTATGCATAGATCCATTTATTACTCTTTTGATCTATGATTGTGGCACTATCATGAACCTAGTACCATTTACCTTGATTTTTGGGTAGAAAGCTATGATCTTTACTTGGTGGTTATGCATAATGCAACATAGAACTTGGTAGTTATGCATAATGCAACATAGAACCTCTCATAACCTTGATGTTAACTTGCATATGATGTTGAACTACATGCTACCCACAAGTTTATCACACTATGTCAACTATTATCATGTTTCACCTTTTCCTATGATGTTGAACTACATGCTAGTTTATTTTCTAAGTTTGATGTCATGCATGTTTTGAGGCCAATAACCCTATATGCTAGTTGTGTTGAACACCTTTGTCTCAAATAGCATCATGTTTAACCTATGACAAACTTTACCACCTTATGCCCACCTTGGTCATAATTTTATGTTCCTTGATTCACTTGTGTTGATGCGAGTTTGCGTGCGAATGGGAATACGTTATGGGTAGTTAGGCAAACTTGAAAATAACATGAAAAAAACATGACTTGAAAATATGACATGAAACTTGATTTTTTCTTGAAAACTTGAAAATGGTCATGACATGTAGAAAACCATAAAGTGGCCAACTCAAGGTTGGGTTGAGTTTGTAGCATAAATCTGCCCGGAACCGCCCGACAAATCCAGTGGCTACAAACAATAGGACCCAATGTGAGAAGTTGGTCATATCGCGCTTGAAACCCTAGGTTAGACTAGGTTGTGGTGTAAAGCTGCCCGGACCCGCCCGGCATATCCAGTAACCACAACAAAGTCTAATGTGAGAGGTTGGGTGCATTAAATTAATTAATGCCATATGTTAGGGTTAAGTCATGAACCACTTAGAAACACTTAACCAACTTGATACATGATTGGATGGGGTTAAGTCATGAACCACTTGGGTACACTTAACCAACTGGATACATGATTGGATAGGGTTAACCACACTTAACCCGTTAGAAACCCTAGTTACGTGGTCCTTTTCAGCAGTAACCCTCTTGTATGTATCAACGATACCCTAGGGACTAGGCTAGGGTGGGGCACGATTACTGGGCTGATTGTAAGCGACCAGAACGACGGCTGAGTTGGTGCGCCGGCGTAGGTTCAGGCGGACTATGGTCATGCACATAGTCCGGAGTTGAAAAAGCAGGCACGGGCACCAGTAGGTTTAGACTGTGCGTGCTTGATTCGTGTCAGTGGTTGGCACCCTAGGACTTGATACACCCTAGGGTGGACCTAGCACAGTTTGACTACATTCTGGGATTAGGCCGTATGACACCGACACTCGACGAGTTAGGCTTATAGGGAGCCGATCGACTAGACCTTGTAGTTGGACCCCGACTTGGGTCATCTCATGATATTGGGCCAAGGGATCATTTCTTGTTTATACTTGACATGGGTTGGATTACTAGTACTATTGGTGCAAAACTAAACTTTGGATATGCGATGCCACACTTGATTTACCTTGTTATCTATTTATTATGCCAGTTAGTTACCATCTTTATGTTTCATCTCAATTTCTCATGTTTAGTTAACTTTATTAGTTTTTATACTAACAGTAGGTAGGACTTACCAGTCTTTATGACTGACCCTTTTTCTTTCGCCTCTTTTCTTCCGTCCCCCCCCCCCCAGGTTCTCAGGGAGGGAACACTAGTGCTTAGCTTGGACATTTGGCTTGCTTTCTTGTCAGCTCATGTACGGTTTGGACTTGAGCTTGCTATGGCTTCACCACATCTATCTTGGGGATAGTTTTACTTTATGTTATTTTCAGTTTATGTTTACTAGACTTGGGGTAGTTGGAAAATAATGACTAAGTACTTTGATGTAAGTTGACTATTTGGTTTTGAAATAGTTAATCATGGTTTTTAAATCTCTACCGCTGCTTTACTTATTTATTTATCTATGTTCTGTCTTGTGATATCTCTGTGCATGTTCACCTAGACAACAACCCTCCAAAACTAGTGCCAGCACTCGTGAGTGTGGCCCTGGCGGAGGTGGGGTGTTACACATATTGAAGCCCACATTCTTTTGTTCCTTTTAGATATCGTAAAATTCTTTTTGCTGCAATCAAGTGATTGTTACTTGGATTTTGCATGAATCTTGAAAGTATACTTACCGCATGACAAAAATCAGGCCTTGTATGAGTGAGAAAAATTAGCGAACTAACCAAGCTTCTAAATATCTTTCCATCCGCCTTCTTTGCGCCATCTTCTTGCTTTAATTTTTCATTGAGCATCATTGGTGTGTTAACTGGTTTGCAATCTGCCATGTGAATTATTTTGAGAATGTCTTCAATGTATTTCTCTTTTGAAATGAAGATTTTGCCCCTTGCTTGTTTGACTTGCATGCCTAGAAAATACTTCATCAGACCGAGGTCCGTCATCTCAAAGTCCATCATCATTCTTTCCTTAAATTCCTTAACAAGATTGTTGCTTGTACCGAAATAGATTAGATCGTCAACATATAGACATACAACTAGAAATTCTTCTCCTTGATTTTTCACACAAAGGGCAGGTTCGTTCTTGCTTCTTTGGAAACCATTTTGAATGAAGTAGTTATCAATCTTGCAATTCCATGCTCGGGGTGCCTGCTTCAGCCCATACAGCGCCCTTTGAAGCTTATAGACTTTATTTTCTTTTCCTCTTATCACAAATCCTTCTGGCTGCTCAACATATACCTCTTCCTTAAGCTCGCCATTAAGAAAAGCAGACTTCACATTGAGTTGGAAAAATTTAAGCTCTAATTGCGCTGCCACTGCAAGAGCTATTCTAATGGTTTCCATTCGAACTACTGGAGCAAATGTCTCATTAAAGTCAATTCCGGGCTGCTGCGAATATTCCTTTGCAACCAGCTGTGCTTTATGTCTTGTTATAGAACCATCTTCGCCATATTTTGTCTTATAAACCCATTTCAGGCCAATGACTTCTTTATCTTTTGCCAAGTCAACTAACTTCCATGTTTTATTTTTCTCAATGGCTGTTATTTCTTCTTTCATTGCTTCAATCCACACATCTTCTTTGCTTGCATCTTCAAATAACTTCGGTTCACAAGAAAAAAGAACAACATTGCTTGAGTCATAAATATCTTGTAAAGAACGCACCTTTCGAATAGGAGAGTCCAAGTCTTCATATTCATTTTCATCATTTGAGCCGTAACAAGGAGCATTATCTACATGGATACTTTGCAGAGAACCGTCAAGTTGTGAGCCATTATTTTGAGATCTTTTAGGCCCCATAGAATTTGGTTTTTGGTAGCCATCATGATCCCACTGCCATGCTACCATTTCATCAAAGACAACATCTCTTGAGATAATGAGTTGATCATTTTTGGGATTTAATAGCTGATATCCCTTCGACTCTTCGCTGTAACCAACAAAGACACATTTCTCTCCTTTCTTCTCAAATTTATCTTTGTTTGGGCTCTGGTTCAATGCATACGCTACACTTCCAAATACTTTCATGTGATCTACTTTGGGCTTTCTTTTATGCCAGGCTTCAAATGGTGTCATATTTCTAACAGCTTTAGTTGGCGAACGATTCAATATATAGACAACCGTCTTGACAGCTTCAGCCCATAACTTCTTTGGCATGGATTTTCCTTCCAGCATACTTCGAGCCATTTCAACAATTGTTCGATTTTTCCTTTCTGCGATGCCATTTTGCTGCGGTGTATATCGCACAATAAGTTGCCTTGCAATCCCTTCTTTCTTGCAATGATTCATGAACTCGCTGTAAATAAACTCTCCTCCACGATCAGTTCGAAGAGTTTTTATTAAGTTTCCATTTGGCGTTCTACAAGAGCTTTAAACCATAGGATACTTGAGAAACCTTCTGATTTTTCACTTAAAAAAATAAATCCACATCATACGAGTGTAATCATCAACAAAAAGAATGAAATATCTCTTGTTATTTATTGAAAGAGTCCTTGTAGGACCAAAAATATCAGCATGTATCAACTCCAAAGAAGCTTTTGCTCGCCATGAAGTTTTTGGAAAAGGAAATCTATGCATTTTGCCAAAAATACAACCTTCACACACCTTATTTTCTTTCATGATGATAAGAAGTCCAAATACCATATTCTTTGATTTCAGCAAATGCAACCCCTTGTTGCTTAAGTGGCCATATCTCAAATGCCATAAATGAGACACATTAGAATTTTCAGATTTGAATGCACAATTCTCATTTAGAGACATAAATAGGTGGAAAATTTTATTTGGAGCCATGTCAATATTTGCCACTATTAAATTACTTTTCTTATCAATGATCTTGCAAGAATTATCATCAAAATTCATCGCATAACCTTTTAGAACAAGTTGTCCAACACTTAAGAGATTTTGAGCTAAATTTGGCACGTAAAGCACATCATGAATAAATTTCTTACCTTTTTTAGTATGGACTGCAATGGTCCCCTTTCCTTCAACTATTTGCGCCTTTCCATTCCAAGCTTTATCTCTGATGAAAAACTTGCATCAAGTTCTACAAAAATGTCTTTGTTGCCGGTCATTTGGTTGCTACAACCACTGTTAATATACCAAGCATCTTGTGATTCATTTTCAGCGGATAAACAAGAGTAGAAAAACTGCTCTTCATTTTCTTCACTTGTAAAATTTGCTTTGTCCTTCTCTTTTTTATTTTGATACCAACAATCTCTTTGGGAATGATTAGGAATTCGACATCTCGTGCATTTGAAGTGACAATTTTCAGAATTATGATTTGATTTATTGCAAATAATGCAATAAGTGGCGGAATTACCTTGCATTTTATGTTGTTCTCGTCTTTGTTCTCCTTTGCCTTGATAATTTCTTTCGTTGCCCTTTCTTTGATTTTGATTTTGGTTCTGAAATAAGCCCTTCTTTGAGTTGTAATAACTTCGTTTCTTTTCTGAAAAACTGAGATTGGATTGGAATGCTTGCTCCAATGAATTTGCTGATGTTCTATTAATTCTTTGTTCATGAGCTTGAAGTGAACTCATTAGCTCATGTGTTGACATCTTGCCAAGGTCCTTTGATTCCTCTATTGCAGCGACGCAATGATCGAACTTTGGAGGAAGACATCTCAATATCTTCTCTACCACCTTCTTTTCTTGAATGTTATCTCCAAGGCATTGAATTTGATTTTCAATTTCAGAGACTCTGGAGAAGAAATCTTTGATATTTTCAGATTCCTTCATTTGCAGGTTGTCAAAATCTCTCCATAAAGATTGAAGTTTAATGGAGATAACTTTGTCATTGCCTCAAAATTCTTTTTGCAAAACTTCCCAAGCATCCTTTTCTTTTCTTTTATTGAAAATTCTTGGGTAGATAGATTTACTCACTCCTTGTTTGATATACCTAAGTGCAGTGGCATCTTTCTTTTGATTTTCTTTGTACAACTTATCTTATGCAACCGTCCATCTTGTGGAATCTCCATCTTCAGGTTGCTCCGGATAATCTTTTTCGATGACATCCCATAAATCATGAGAGATGAAGAAGTCCATCATCTCACTGCTCCAATAGTCATAATGCTCGCCTTCGAATATTGGCACTTCACTTGGAGAGTACTTGAACATTGTAGGGACTGCTGCCATTGTTTTTGAGTGACTGGTTAATGAAGTTGACAAGGCTCTGATACCAAATTTGTTAGGCACAGCAGAGTGATATATGGAGAGATAGATAAAATATTGAATTATATTTAATACTTTATTTCATTCCCTCAGTAAAAGAGATACAGTTGTCTTATATAATGAAATACATTCTCTAGAGTATTCCTGACAATACCTTATCTAGAATACTCTAATATGTCATATACAGGAATTATTATTCTTAAATTATTCCTTACATTAATAGCAAGGTAAATTTGTAAATGCAATTAATTGTTGCCTAATAACAAAATTACAAATTAACTTTTAACATATGTTCCATATGTTTCATTACTAGAGTACATGGCTGGTAGGAAGTGGACAACTTTAACCTGGAGGCAGCGGGTAAATGTAGCTATTGGAGCTACCAAAGGTAAATCATACAATCTCGATGTAGTTTAACTTAACTTTTGTTATCATCCTATTCTCAATTCCCATGATTGTCTAATGGATATGAAAAGACAATTACATAGTATGCTGCTGAAATTCTCTCGCTTCTTAAAACAGTGGACATGGCCAGCAATCAAATTATTTTTGAATTTTCGAATAATTAATCTATTCTGCTCCTGCATGTACCCTAACTGAAATTTCATCCTTTTGTTTGTACACGCAGCATACTAATATTATTATTTTCAGGAAGAATATGCTTTATAATCCTGTACAAAAAAGGCCCAGTCATTTCTGGTTGGTTCATCTCCAATTATTTGATTCCTATCTACTTTATATTTTTTAATATATTGATTGTTGGTTTCACATCTCTATAGCAACTTGTGGTGGGGTTATGGAAACTCAACAAAGCAACAATTGCAATTAAATGGTAATATTGCATGTTGGTTGAACTCATTTTTCATGGGAGGATAACCAAGAGATATATGAAAGGCTTATGCAAAGTCAGATATATACACAGGGTTAATGGGTATATTGGGTAGAAAAGTTGTTATGAGAGATTTTGATGAGGGTACAATGTTCGATGTCTTGCAAGGCCTCGTCCTGCTCTTGATGATTTTCTGCTTGATTGCGGTGCAACCATTAACGTATGTTTACAATTTCTAGATATTATATCTTCTCTTTAAACTTTTAACATTCAAATTGGTTTTATAATTTGTCACAAACTTACGGCTCTTAGTTACTGTGAGCTCACCCACATTTTAAAAAAAGTTCTTACAAGTAATGAGTTATGACTTGATCGAAGGGTCGTTTTCCTGGAAATATTTACATATATTTGGTCATTAAAAAGAGTGCACTAACTTCTACCTTTATTATAGAGCACAATGTTGAAATGTGTACGTGCGATTGATTATGACCAGGCTGACTTAAGAAAACCCATAGACGATTGACTGTGTAATAGGAAAACCGAAAGAACCTATTTACATGGTAAGTAAACTGGAAAAGAGTTTAACTATTCTTATAGTTAGTTGATAGATGAAGTATGGTCCAAAGCTTACTAGTTTATTCTTGTCTAACTGACTAGTTCTATTTATGTGGACTGAGAAGGCAAAGTGGGACTGATCCAAGGCGCGAAGGCTATGGGAGTACATAATTTGTATCAGCAGCATGATATCTCAACAAGTAGTCAGAGGAATACGAACGTGTTGGATGGACTAATATTTTGGATTCCACGTGTAAAAAACAGGAGCAGGAAAAGGAAGCAAGAAATCAAATATACATGTGTCCACACCAATGTAATATGGTTAGAAATCAAACTAAATATATTTATTTTAGCCTATCATTTGTTTGACTTAACCATGGATGGACCAGTTTGACTTACGTTGTAGTGCAGGTATTAAATGGATATTTTATCCTGTATCCTTGTTGCATGACATTTATGAGCCTTCAAGCTTTTTATTCAGGGTAAATCTAGAACTTTTATTTTGGTGATCACAATTTTACAATTACTAAAATCAATCAGAAACTACATCAGTGCAGTTCTGCGCAACACTAATTTTACAAAATCCCTATCTTATCTATATAAACAAAACTTGATTACTTATTACATGCGTATAGCAATCACAAATAACGTCACAGTTGCAATTATCAAACCAGTACAAAAAAAAAAAGATAACTTGACCTAGTACCTACGTATTACTTGCTCTGAAAGAAAATATAAACAAGATGCATGCTTTTAGTACATATTCTTGCTTTTGTAGGCTTGTATTTCTCGCCCATGACACCACCCTTCTGCTTCGGATAGTGAATTTTTTTTTACAGTATTAGAAAGGAAAGCTGTCGCAGATGGATCGGATGGCATGTTTTTATTTTGCGTCTCTTTTTTTATTAAATCGAGTAAATCCTAAATAACTGAGCAAGTGATTTGAGCATTTCATCTTTCGAAAAAGTACAGGTATTTATTCAATCTTATAAATAATTTAACGGGGCCATGTCTACCCTTTGTAGCAGTGGCCATCTGATGGGTGGCATTTGCAATTCTCAAGGCACATTTCAAGCAAAGGAGAACCCTTTCCCCATCCTTGACTCCATCTTGAACGTCGGCCCAGAAGAGATGTGTAGAAGCATAAACTGCTCTACACTGATCAGGTTTCTTAAGGAGTTTTGCAGAATACCCAGTAGCTTTATGTATTAAGGTATCCTGTTTCTCAACCCCAAATATATTCTTTGAAGTGTTCTGATGATCAAATATAGTGTTGTGATATGTGTCTTCGATTCTGAGATTTCTTCCTCATAGAGTATAATTGCTTGGGTGAAGAACTCAAATGCAATAGGTTCCAACTCTCAGTCATTTGCATCCTCCGCATATTTTAAGTATAGCCTCAGTGCAAACTCCGAAGAAGTGACAAATAACGAAACTTCAACAGTCTGATGTAATATCTGAAATATCTTCTTTGGTGTTGCTGGCGCATCTTCGGGCACATCCTTCTGACCCTGCAAATGCCTGACTAATTTTTCAACAGCATCTGTAATAGTATTAGCATCCCCTTCATATTCTGATCCAATATCAAGAAACTTATCCCTTCTTAATTGGAAAGGTAACCCCTTAAGAAAAGAACACGAACTGGATGTTGGATTCCACGACACATTTCTATAGGATCCTTAAGTACATCTTTTGCAGGAGCCTCCTTTGACTTTATATATATATATATATATACACACACACACGGATCCTACCAGGCATTTCAAATACATCCAAGGTAGAATATTTCCTGCATGTTGCACAAGCTCATAAGGATCAATAACCGAGCATCTATTCTTAGTCTCTTCCCTTAAAAAATCTCAAGTTTCCTTAGCTTGACAAACACTCTCATATAAAGTTCATAACACTTATGAGGCGAAAAGTGAGATGTTCTGAGCTCAGAAAGCATCTGAGCCGAGTACTTCCGCGCATCCTTTAAATTATTTGAATCAAGAGCACGATACATGTAAAATGCGTTTGGCTAAACACCGGCGATGCCTTCTGCAAGGTATTTATCTTCATCCTCTGCCATGTTAGCGGCGACTGAATCCGCTATGGATTCTTTCCTTATTGGATTTTACTGTAAAATTTATTTCCTTTCGATCGATTCAATTTAAGACTTCTCAGAGTCCAGTACTATAAAAATGTTTGATTACGTCAATATAGTCACGTTTAATAGCTTTAGTAAGTAAAGGCCAAGAATATGATATTTTCAATTTTGAAATTGGGTCTGGAGTTGGTTTTTGAAATTGAGTTTTGGTTTAATTATTGGATTAGTTTTTTTAATGTATTAGCATTCATGATTGTTGCAATTGGCTTATTGTTTGCAATTGTATGGGAGTATATAACTGAATATGTTTTTCTTTTTCCTTTTTGCCGCTATGGATTTCAACAATAATACGGTGAATCAGGGTGCGTAGAAAGTGTTTATGAACAAGTTTGGTTATCTTCATATGTTATTTTATTATATTGTCGACCTTATGTTTGTGTAACTTGGATTTGTTACGGTATATTTGTACTTTTTTGTTCCTTTGAAGATATGGTCTATCTTTGTTCGATAGTAATTTATTTGTGGAATTTCTTTTCATATTAAGCTGGAGAACTATTGAATCTATTTCTATCATTGAATTTATCAATTGTACACTTTAGAACAATTTTCATATCTTGAACTCGTAACATATTAGTGGTGCAACAAATTATCAATTCGAAATATATCATAAGAATTTTTAATTGTCAATTTGAAATGTTTAGTAAAGCTGCCAGTTGTCATTTTGAAACACTTAACAAGTGTTGCTGATTATTATCTCAAAACATCCACTAAGTGTTGCTGGCTATCAACTTGAAACACTCATTACGTGTTGTAGATTATCAATTTGAAACACTCAGAAAGTGTTTCAGTCTGTAAATCTGAAACACTCACTAAGTGTTTCAATCCGTCAATCTGAAACACCTGCTAAGTGTTTCAGTTTGTCAATCTGAAACATAACATTGGGGTTTCAAAAGTCTGCAACATACCAATCTGCAACACCTAAAAAATGTTTCTAAAACTTTTAGGAATGTTTTATTACCATTTCAAATTGATCGTTTTGGTGTTGTGGGGTAACAAGGCAGCTTCGTTGATCATAGCATCAAATCTATCTTTCGAGTTCGCTATCGAGTTGTTCTCATGCATGCATGGGACAATCTGTTCTTTTTCATTGTCTAAGAAGAAGGTAACAGGTCTAAATCCAGGATAAGAGTGGAAAATACGCTTCATCTTGATGATATGTGTCTTATTGTTGAAGCGCGCAGCAAAAGAGCTTATTGCACCTATCCCTTCGGAAAACTGAATTTTGACTAGAAATTCACTGTGGTCAAGGTGACACCAATCACAATCCTCAAAAGCCAGAACTCCTCCCATGGTCTTTAAGATCTCCAACACTGCGTCTTCGTTATACTTTAGAACTCTGGAATACCTTCGATTCTAGCCTAGGTGTCAGCCTTCCAGAGCAAGTTCAGGTTCCCTTACACTATCTTCCCAAGCATCCAAGCTAATTGCTGCACCTGGTTTGACTAGAATTTTTAAGTAAAGGGTGTGGTCTCGCTTAAGATAGATAGGGCAATAAACTAGGAAGGAGTTGTTGTTGATGATCGTAATTGGCTAGCTGTCATGATCCAGAGCCGCTTGCAAAGAATACACAACACCAAAATGATCGACTTGAAACGGTAATAAAATGTTTCTAAAAAATTTAGAAACACTTTTTAGGTGCTGCAGATTGGTATGTTGCAGATTTTTGAAACACCAATGTCATGTTTCAAATTGACAAACTAAAATAATTAGTAGGTGTTTCAGATTGACGGATTGAAACAATTAGTGAGTGTTTCTGATTTACAGACTGAAACACTTGTTGAGTGTTTCAAATTGATAATCTGCAACACCTAATGAGTGTTTTAAGTTGATAACCAGCAACACTAGTGGATGTTTCGAGATAATAATCAGCAACATTTGCTAAGTGTTTCAGTATGACAACTGTCAGCTTTACTAAACATTTCAAATTGACAATTAAAAATGCTTATGATATATTTCAAATTGATAATTTGTTGCACCACTAATATGTTGCTAATTCAAGATATGAAAATTGTTTTAAAGTGTAAAATTGATATATTTAATGATAGAAATATATTCAATAGTTCTCCAGCTAAATATGAAAGGAAATTCCACAAACAAATTACTATCAAACAAAGATAGACCATATCTTCAAAGGAAAAAAAAAAGTACAAATATACCGTAACAAATCCAAGTTACACAAACATATGGTCGACAATATAATAAAATATCATATGAAGATAACCAAACTTGTTCGTAAACACTTTCTACGCACCCTGATTCACCGCATTATTGTTGAAATCCATAGCTGCAAAAAGAAAACATATACAGTTTAGTTATATACTCCCATATAATTGTAAACAATAAGCCAATTATAACAACCATGAATGCTAATACATAAGAAGACAACTAATGCATTAATTAAACCAAAATTCGATTTCAAAAACCAAGTCTAGACGCAATTTCAAAATTGAAAATATCATATTCTTGGCCTTTACTTACTAAAGCTAATAAACGTAACTATATTGATGTAAAAAAACATTTTTAAAGTACTGGACTCCGAGAAGTTTCAAATTGAATCGATCGAAAGGAAATAAATTGTACAGTAAAATCCAATAAGGAAAGAATCCATAGTGGATTCGGTCGCCGCTAATGTGGTAGAGGATGAACATAAATACCTTGCAGAAGGCATCGCCAGTGTTCAGCTAAACACCTTTTACATGCGTCGCGCTCTTTATTCAAATAATTTAAAGGATGCGCTGAAGTATTCAGCTCAGATGCTTTCTGAGTTCAGAACATATCACCATTTGCCTCATAAATATTATGAACTATATACGAGAGTGTTTGTCGAGCTGAGGAAAATTGAGATTTTTTTAAGGGAAGAGACTAAGAATAGATGCTTGGTTATTGATATATATGAGCTTGTGCAGCATGCAGGAAATATTTTGCCTCGGATGTATTCGAAATGCCCCGTAAGATTCGTATATATATAAAGTCAAAGGAGGCTCCTACAAAAGATGTAATTAAGGATCCTATAGAAACGTGTCGTGGAATACAACATCCAATCCGTGGCCTTTTCTTAAGGGGTTATCTTTCCAAATAAGCAAGGATAAGTTACCTGATATTGGATCAGAATATGAAGGAGATGCTAATACCGTTACAGATACTGTTGAAAAATTAGTCAGGCATTTGCAAGGTCTGGAGGATGTGCCCGAAGATGCATCTGCAATACCAAAGAAGATATTTCAGATATTACATCAGACTATCGAAGTTTTTTTATCTGTCCCTTCTCCGGAGTTTGCATTGAGGCTATACTTACAATGTGCGGAGGCTGCAAATGACCGAGAGCTGGAACCTATTGCATTTGTGTTCTTCACCCAAGAATTTAAACTCTATGAGGATGAAATCTCAGAATCGAGGACACAGATCACATCACTATATTTGATCATCGGAACACTTCAAAGAATATATTTGGGGTTGAGAATAGGGATACCTTAACACATAAAGCTGTAGGGTATTCTGCAAAACTCCTTAAGAAACCTTATCAGTGCAGAGAAGCTTATGCTTGTTCACATCTCTTCTGGGCTGACGATCAAGATGGAGTCAAGGATGGAGAAAGGGTTCTCCTTTGCTTGAAATGTGCCTTGAGAATTGCAAATGCTGCTCATTAGATGGCCACTGCTACAAAGGGTAGACATGGCCCGATTACATTGTTTATAGGATTGAATAAATACCTGTATTTTTTCAGGAGAGGAAACCCTCAAATCACTATCTCAGTTATTCAGGATTTACTCGATTTTATAAAAACAGAGACTCAAAACAAAAACATGCCTTCCGATCCATCTGCGACAACTTTCCTTTCTAATATTGCAAAAAAAGTTCACTGCTAGAAGTAGAGGGGTGGTGCCATGGGCGAGAAATACAAGCCTATAAAAGCGAGAATATGTACTAAAAGCATGAATCTTCTTTAAATTTTCTTTTAGAGCAAGTAATACGTAGGTACTAGGTCAGGTTATCATTTTTTTTAGTGTACAGGTTTGCTAATTGCAACTATGATGTTATTTATGATTGCTATACGCGTGTAATAAGTAATCAAGTTTTGTTTGTATAGATAACATAGGGATTTTGTAAAATTAGTGTTGTGAAGAACTGCATTGATGCGGTTTCCGATTGATTTTATTAATTGTAAAATTGTGATCACAAAAAAAAAGTTCTAGACTTACCCTGAATAAAAAGCGAGAAGGCTCATAAATGTCATGCAATCAAGGATACAGTATAAAATATTCATTTAATACCTGAACTACAACTTAAGTCAAAATGGTCCATCCATGGTTGGGTCAAACAAATGATAGCATAAAATAAATATATTTAGTTTGATTTCTAACCATATTCCATAGGTGTGGACACATGTATATTTGATTTCTTGCATCCTTTTCCTATTCCTGTTTTTTGCATGCAGAATCCAAAATATTAGTCCATCCAGTAAGTTCGTACTCCTTTGACTACTTATTGAGATATCATGCTGCAGATACAAATTCTGTACTCCCATAGCCTTCGCGCCTTGGATCGGGCCCACTTTACCTTCAGTCCACCTAAATAAAACTAGTCGGTTAGACAAGAATAAACCAGTAAGCTTCAGACCATACATCTTCTATCAACTAACTATAAGAATAGTTATATCCTTTTCCAGTTTACTTACCATGCAAATAGGTTCTTCCAGTTTTCTTGTTACACAGTCGATCATCTATGGGTTTGCTCAAGTCAGCTTGGTCTAATCAATCGCACATACACATTTAAGTATTATCCTCTATAAGAAAGGTGGAAGCTAGTGCACTCTTTTAATGACCAAATATATATAAATATTTCCAGGAAAACCACCCTTTGATCAAGTCATAACTCATTACTTGTAAGAACATTTTTTTTTAAAATGTGGGTGAGCTCACAGTAATTGAGAGCTTTAAGTTTGTGATAAATTATAAAACATATTTGAATATTAAAAGTTTAAAGAGAAGAAATGAAATCTAAAAATCGGAAACATACGGTAACGGTTGCACCACAATCACACAGAAAATCATCAAGAGCGGGACGAGGCCTTGGAGGACATCGAACATTGTACCCTCGTCTAAAGCTCTCATAACAACATTTCTATCCAATGTGCTCATTAGCCCTTTGTATATATTTGACTTTGCATAAGCCTTTCATATATCTCTTTGTTATCCTACCATGAAAAATGAGTTCAACCAACATGCAATATTAACATTTAATTGCAATTGTTGCTTTGTTGAGTTTCCATAACCCCACCACAAGTTGTTATAGAGATGTGAGACCAACAATCAACATATTAAAAAATAGAAATTAGATAGGAATAAAATATTCGGAGATGAACCAACTAGAAATGACTCGGCCTTTTTTGTATAGGATTATAAAGCATATTCTTCGTGAAAATAATAATATTAGCTAGCCGCATGTACAAATAAAAGGATGAAATTTCAGTTAAGGTACTTGCAGGAGCAGAATAGATGAATTGTTCCAAAATTCGAAAATCATTTGATTGCTGGCCATGTCCACTATTTTAAGAAGCGTGAGAAGTTCAACATCATACTATGTAATTGTCTTTTCATGTCCATCTGGCAATTGTTGGAACTGAGAATAGGATGATAATAAAAGTTAAGTTAAACTACATCGATATTGTATGATTTACCTTTGGTAGATCCAATAGCTATACTTACCCGCTGCCTCCAGGTTAAAATTGTCCGCTTCTTACCAGCCGTGTAATCTAGTAATGAAACATATGGAACATATTAATAAACCAGCATCCTATGGCAATGATTTGCATAGTCATATTTAAATTCCAAACTTCGATATAAGGCCAGACTTTTGTTTGGATCCAAGATTCTAATCTGAACTTTGTTACGGATATTAGCTTGTAATGCTAATACTACTTCCTCTCTACTCTCTTTATTTTCAACCACTTTGTTCGCAATCGTTAGCCTTGATACTTTGAGTACATACACGCATTGGTTTGGCAGTAATTTAATAAACCAAATGTCAGACATTCATCTAATCAAATATTTTTAAAGAAAATGTTTTAAAACGGGTTGTGTTTGTTATCTTGATATCCGATTTGTAGAAAATGAAATAAATAACTTACAAAACACTTAAACATTGCAAATGGGCAATCTCGGTAGAAGATGTACAAGAAATTGATTATTCTTGAGTATGTCATAAGGTAATCTTCCATGCACAAATGCATGGAAACCATCATTGTCAAACTTTTAGCTTATTGCCTAATCAGAAAACATCAACACAAAAAATACACGAGGTGTATAAAAATATAAATCACATACCGGAATCCGGTTTTTGCAAACTTAGTCAAGCCACTTATTTGTATTACACCTAATAAAAACAACAAGAATTCAGATTTCAAATAAGCAAGTGCGAACCCGTGCTTCGCACACGGGGTCGTCGAAATACTTGTATGAAAAAATAATTTAAAAATAGCAGCAGTATTAAACTTTGAGCATCATTGTATTATTGTGAATATAGCTTTTTCGTTTCAAGTAACTACTATAATCTCTTTATTTGATGATAGCCTAAAGTTGGATGTGATCTTTTGAACTTCTGCTTCGCACACGGTTGTCTCAATTTTTTTTATTAGAATGTAAATCCAACAAAAAAGAACGTGGATATTGCATTAAAACTATTTAAATCGTTGACCGAAGCTCTCAATCTTGTGAAAAATAACATTTCATTTTAATATTTGTAATATCATTGATGCTTTGTTCTTCTAACGTTATAAAATTGACAAAACAATTTAAAAATGTAAAGCTGAAGATAAAAAAGAATAATTGATGGGTAGTTCAATAAGTTATTACAAAACTACATAAAAACCCATGCTACTTACAGAGCGTACTGAGCTGAATGCAAGCTTATTCCAACTGAAAATGAAGATGCAAAATATGCATGCATATCATTGTTATTAGTATTTGCTATTGCACAATATTTTTCAAATGAAGATTACTCTTTTTAGTTCACTTTGATTTTTGCACTGGGTTTTTTTAGTATGAGATATTATTTTGATCTCAAAGTACCAAACTGATAGAAGTAATAGCATTTTAATATAATATCTATAATCTTACACGTTGCACTTTTTCTTCATTCAATGTTTATTTCCATTGGGGTTTTTCTAGTTTTTTTTTTTTTTCAATAAGACAACAGACAATAGCTATATTGATTGAATGGATATATGTCAGCAAGATAATAATAAATGGGAGCAATTATCATATATGTTTCAAAAGAGATAATTTCAACTTAACAGGGCATTCAAGATTTTGAAGAAACATATTCCAGAGAGAGTCTTGTAATATATTAGTAAATATGCTTTTGTAATTTTCTGTTTAGTCCAACATCATGGAACATGTTTAATCACTAACTGCAACGCCTATATATAAAGGTTTCAACGTAATAGAAGTAGAGAACTAATATCTACAATGAATAAAAGTCTCTTCCTTTTTTTCACTCCAGTGGATTCTATTGCTTTATTGTGTCACATAATTCACATTAACACCAGCTGAATACTATTTCTAATCCGTGAAGAATTACAACACTAAACACACTTATTGATTATTTTTCAAGCGTACGAAAATATAAATGCAACATAGGTTTATCTTCGAGTGTGATTCCGCTCAACGCACAGAGATAGAACAAAACATATTTACAAAAAATTTGAAGGAAATGAAATTTATTTATATGCAAACACAAATAAAGGCATAAACCCAATTTTCAACAGAAAGATACAGAAAATAAAAAAGTATAATGGACAAAAAAGTGTAAATCGCTCCCAAATTCATACACACCCACAAGATTTGATTCAATTAATCAGCACAACTCCTCAAAATTTATCTACTATCCAAATTAATGTCTTCCAATCTAAAATCAATGTTAGCGCAATCATGTAGAATTCCAAAAACATGTGAAATTTTAATCATGGCCATTGGAAAGTTGGTTGAAATCAAAAGCCTCACTTGTCCACGTTATAGTCATTGTATTAGTAATTGACCATTGTATTTGTAAATGACGATGTTCGTCCTAGGTTCAATATAACAGTAGATCATATTAAAAGATTCAGTATAACAGTAGATCATATTAAAAGACTAAACGCATTAATCTTATCATAAACTTGGAGGTTTTAATATGGAAAGACAATTTTTGTAGTTGGATATTAAATAAAACAATCGATTATTGCAAAATAACTCAATTGGTTTGATTTAAGAAGGATTTATTAAAACTACACTGACATATATCCAACTTTTATCAATAATACTTATCCGTCAACTGCATTCAATAAAAAAGTGGAGCTATAAACAGTTGACCGAAACATTAAAACATAAGACACAGCACAACTCCTCAAAATTTATCTACTATCAAAATTAATGTCTTCCAATCTAAAATCAATGTTAGCGCAATCATGTAGAATTCCAAAAACATGTGAAATTTTAATCATGGCCATTGGAAAGTTGGTTGAAATCAAAAGCCTCACTTGTCCACGTTATAGTCATTGTATTAGTAATTGACCATTGTATTTGTAAATGACGATGTTCGTCCTAGGTTCAATATAACAGTAGATCATATTAAAAGATTCAGTATAACAGTAGATCATATTAAAAGACTAAACACATTAATCTTATCATAAACTTGGAGGTTTTAATATGGTAAGACAATTTTTGTAGTTGGATATTAAATAAAACAATCGATTATTGCAAAATAACTCAATTGGTTTGATTTAAGAAGGATTTATTAAAACTACACTGACATATATCCAACTTTTATCAATAATACTTATCCGTCAACTGCATTCAATAAAAAAGTGGAGCTATAAACAGTTGACCGAAACATTAAAACATAAACAGTTGACCGAAACATTAAAGCATAAGACACATGGACTCACGGTAAAAAATATCACCCAACTACACAACAAAATCCAGATACATGAAAACATATTTTAAAATACCACCCAACTACACAATAAAATAAAGCTTAACATTGTGGGACATTGGCATTAATAATGTAGTCTAGACAACTGTAACTTTGCAATGATAGGACTTCAGGTTGCTTTTTTCTTCAAAGCTCTTTTAACTTAGCAAAACAGATCTTTGAAGATTATCCATTGTACCAAAATGATTGCTGAGGAAGAAAGACTATCTGCATTTATCTTCTGCATGTTGTATAAAATGTTGTATACACTTTACTTAGAAGTATTACGTTTGTCTACTACCTTTTATACTCAACTAAATTTAGTGGTGGCATGATTAATATTTTATTAACAGGTTATGGCATAAATGAAATCCAGTTTGGCAGTGCCTTAGATTAAATACCATGAAAACAACAATCAAAACTACTGAAGCTTTTGTAATATGATGAAAAATTCATAATTTCACTTGTATTACTGTTTTTAGTGTACTTAAAGCTAAATCAAAGAGTAGGATTTTAATTGACTAAATGTTTCTTCAGCAAAATTAGAACAAACATTAAATTGTGAAATATGAATATTTGTCAATGATGTTCAGCTGAATGAATCAAAAAACACAAATGTAAAGGTTCAAAGACTTTGTGGATGTGTGCAAGCATTTAGGGGGTTGGTATATAATTAGCATCAAAGAGTAGGATAATTTCTTAGTAAGACTATATGAGTATTTATCATGATAGATCCCGCCCATTTTCCCAATCATTCTTTTATCTACAAACTTAAAAACAAACTACTTTTTCACTCATCACTCCAGATCTCTGCTTCCTTCTAGATTATTTTAGAATTTTTTAGGTATGCAGTATTTTGAGTTGTGCAATAAAAATTTCCTAAGTAATAAGCTTGAAGTGTGAGAATTCGTTGTCTATCAAATTGCGATTAGGTAAAAACTAAAAGATGTAATATTTTGTTGTTCATTCCATCATAATGGATCTGTCTTTTTATATATATGTTCAAACTGGGTTGAAGCCAATGGTTTGTGAACAGATTCTCTATGGATGTATAATTGCAAGTTTAGGAGTCGGTAAAAGCTTACTATCCTGGTTTATTACCCTATGCCTATATCTTTTTTGCTTAAGTAATATTGATTTTTTGGAACTGTTAATTAGAGACCAAGATACAAATTTTTGTACTACTGTTTTGAGGTTACGTACAAATTTTTGTATTACTATTTTTAGGTTACGTACAAAAACAAAAATGAAAATAAAAATGAATAACTGTTTTCATTCCACAAAACTGACATAGAGGTATCTACAAATCCGCTTTTACATAAGTGGGAAAATATCTCGGTTCCTATAGCTGATGTAGACTGTAACACTAAAATTCAATTGAAGACAGTACAAAACATGATTTTTAGGGTCTTCTTTTTCTTTCTTTTTGAGTCTAAAAATCACCATAGGGTATTTACTCTAATGCAATTTAGTTAAACTTCATTCTTTTTGTAAAATTTATCGAATTTTTTCCACCGTAAAAGAAGACCCTTGTTATGTCCAGTGCGAGTGTCAACAAAAGAGTTGTGCATAACCCTCGTTATTTTTTGCACCATCATTCAAATTATGATTCACAATTAGATATACATCAATAGATATATCATTGCTCTAGAACAACTAATTCTATACCAACAATATTCGTTCGATTTTATTGGCAATTAATTATTATAAATTCGTGGCATAGTTAAAAATGTATGATAAAGGAGTATACGGACCAATTACAGAATAAAAGTTGATTCAAAATTATATTAAATCATGTCAAATGAGTAGCAAAAATAAAAATATGAAGCTGATGCAAAACATGAATATTTTATAGTCGGCAATTTTGTCTTAAATTATTCTTTGATCCATTCACTAAAATTTCGATGGTTGTTCTTACTTTAGATTATATGTGCATACCCAATAAATATCTAAAAGTAGGCTACTGAAAGATTCACTAAGCGATGAAAATAATTTCAACATTTTTTGCGTGGGGAATAAATTGAAAATTTGATAGATCATAATTCTAGAATCTCAATATTTTTTGTTTGTGGATTTATTTATTGTTAATGTAATATAAAACATTTATCAGGATGTTGAATTATTAAATGTTAAATTTAATGATGTGAGACCAAGTCTTAACCGAATTTCGCATTGTTAAATATCTATTGTCGGTACGAAAATAAAATTCTATGTGATGAACCAAGTTGCATATTTTTTTAAACAGGTATATAGGTTATAGAATTAATTAATGCATGCGAACGAAGAAGAGAAAAAATAGTTTAGGTCGATTTATGTCCAGAAAGGGTCCCCACATTAGCCAGCAACACACTTGATTTTCAGCTTTACCACTCAAGATATGCATCCCACCACAAAAGCTGATTGTCGGCATCTACAAAAAGGAACACCATAAGGTTCGAAGAATAAGTTATAATAGTAATGACCAATCTAATAAAGGGAATTAAGACAAAATGAGACACGACAAATATAGACTGTTTGATCCCTTTTTCTTTACACGGGAGGAGGAAATCAGGGAGATCTAGTGGTCAAGCTCTCGTTTCCCATTCTATGTTTATATTTTGTGCCCGAATAAAATTTACCTTTAAGAAAATCTCTAAGTGCACAGGCTTTGATAAAAGATTAAGCACAACAACATTGTACATGCAATGTCAATTGTATCGAAGATAAAATTTCATTTTCTATCA
Source organism: Allium sativum (assembly GCA_030737875.1). Classification (NCBI taxonomy): domain Eukaryota; kingdom Viridiplantae; phylum Streptophyta; class Magnoliopsida; order Asparagales; family Amaryllidaceae; genus Allium; species Allium sativum. Next base: position 57,509,041 of record CM060920.1, read on the forward strand.
TACTATTTTAAATGAATCCAAAACTTGTTGCTTATAGCAAACAATGAACAACCAAACCCATTATTTTAATAAATTTTGCAGCATTATCCCACTAACTCTTAACACATCTTGCAGTATTACTCCATTATCCCAGCTAATATTTTAGTCTCTCATATAATTTAGAACTAAATTAAATATTAATTGTGATAGCCAACAATCGACATTTCATAATATTATTCTCCTAACTTACACCAAGCTGGTCCTCATAACAGAATATTTTAATCGAAAATTAGTGTGTTTAAATTTAGATAGCCTCATGATGAATATGACGCATACATCGCTCTCTAAACTTCATATGAACCAAGTGTACTGTAAATTCAATAACAAATTGTCGTATAATGTTCTGGTGAGCGTATATGAAATTACAAATTACTTTTTATCATTCATCTAAAATTCAAAGTCATATTTAGGATTCCTATTTCAATATTGAAGAGGCAACAAAGAAGAGAATTAGATGCAATGAATTATTATAAGATGAATAAACAACATATTGTTGTCAAGAAACATTGGTCGTGGAAAACAATACTCGGTAGTTTATAAGGCAGGTATGTAAATCAAATATAGGTAAATTCTAGCTATACACCGTAAATTGTAGTACACATACCGAAAATTTTGTTGCAATCATGTACAATATTTTTTTCGTAATATATGCATCATACATATTACAAAGCTATCATCACTTTAAAATTAAACAAACTGCAAGTCTCACTTCACTAAATCTATATCATGCATTAACCTAACTAATGAACCTCACCCGTAGAATACCCAAAATGACTTCTGTAGGTTTCAACAGAAATATTGAAATAAAATTAAACTAAATTAATCATTTATACATAAAACATTGCATATAGTTTTATGTTAGATTAAGGGGTCAATGACCAAATATGTTATGTAAAATGAAGGGGTCCTAATGTTTATACAATAGCTTAATGGCCTATTATTTAAAAAGGTTTTACCTCTTGGGATGAGATAAGAAGATATAGCGCCAATCGAAAGCTAACGTGCCTAAAATGAAATATCCATTTGCATTAAACGGTTTTTGAGCAAAACAATTAAGAATAACCCAATTTATTGTTAAATCCCTTTTATCAGACTTACAATCATGCACTAGTGTTAGTCGATGAAATTTGCATTCGACGTTTGAATGACTACGTCATCCATCCCGAAAAGTAGTTTCATATGAGTTGCAACCACGAATCAGTTTGTTACTTAATAGTTTCATTATCATTAACATTTTCGTTCACATTTTTATATAAACATAGTACTATCGTTACATCACTCGATCATGAATGGTAAAACACTTCACTTCAATCTTCAATCCCACTTTTGGGTTAAAAAAATTGAAACACTGTTTATCATAATATTTAAAATATGTAAACAAAAGACAATGAAACAATAATATGATAAAAAAAATTGCATCCAACCTGGATTTTTAACTGTTGGGAAACAATGGCTGAGTCGCGGACCAGGTCGCTCTCTTGAAGACGATTCGGCGATCTGGTCGGTGGTGCAAAACCAGTTCGTACTCTCGCCGCCGCCTCTAGGATAAAACAGCCTCGTAGAATAGTAACTGATTTGCTTGCACAACAAATCAGTGCAGATTTGCACTTTCGAAATAAATAACTGCTCGAAAAATTTCTGTAAGAATGTTTTAATGGCGGAGGAGGGAAAAAATATTTTTTTTCTATACTAATCTCGTCTACAACTAAAGATAATATATAGACGGGGATTACGGTTAATCAAAAATACTGGGCAGTAGGAGAAAATAGGATCTGCTGAAATACTGGGTCAAAAGTTTACCTCTTCATGATAAAGCCGGCTCAAAAATATTTTTCATAAAAACGGTTTGAAAAAGTCAAAGTTTTCTGGTCCAAAAATATAAGTGTTTACACCACATAGCCAAGGCCCAAGTCCAAGTCCAAGCCCAAGCCCGAACCGAACCGAGCCGGGCCGGGCCGGGTCGGGTCGAGTCGGTCGGTCGGTCGTGCGCGCGTGTGTGCTGTTCATGATGCATGGTCTCCCTCCTCACAAGAAAGCATGCATTGGGAGCCCAAGGCCCCAACATGACTTCTTAGAAACAAGTATAAATACTTGCATCTTTCTTATGATCCCATGATGTGGGACTATTCACATATAGGAGCCATCATACACTTATTTCTATATTTTAAATAATTCACATAAGTTTCCAACAATCCCCCACTTGAATTTTTTAAAATATTATCGAGCAGTTTCTAAAAACATAAGACTTTTCATAAACAAAGGTGTCATCCGACTTGAACCTTTGCATAGTGAGTAAGATTCAGTTTTTACTAGAGTGACACGTAGTCTTGAACTCTATTCCTGACATCAAACCACACACAACCTTTTTTATAGTGCAATCGAATAAGCCCGTGCGTTTATGACCATGCACGTCTATCCCAGTTTAGTGAATGCTCTAGAAGTTCTGCCCAAAACTCCATAGGAAACGACCACATTTCCACATTCACACAGCTGAGTCTATCAAGAGTACTCCTGAAGGTAGGTACTCCACACCAAATAGAGTATAGATCTCGTTAAGAATTTCTATTAACTCATCCTCTAATCACTTCAAGAATACATGCTTCTTAGTTTATTAAATAGCATGTTCTACTTCTATCACTACATAACTTGTTTTTACCCATTGAACCTATTTCTTGGGATCTCCAGTCATTTAGGTCGGGTTACCATTGTGCGTGATTCCACAATCTCAGGGCAATAGTCCCATTCTTTTAGAATTATTAAGGACTTTCTTTTTGGTCAGTCCTTTCGTTAAAGGATCTGCCAAATTATCATCACTTCATATGTGATGTCCTCTAACAATACTGTGCATACGACTGTCATTTCTTACCGTTGTATTATCGGTTCTATTTTTCTTTCAATAGTCGTCAAATCTTTCATCACTATATATGTGATGTTCTTTTACAGTATTGTGCTTACGACATCGTTTTCTGCCGTTGTTATAACGGTTCTATACTTTTTGTAATAGTTGCGGAACTATCACAATCGATTACACCACTGGTGTCTATCTTTCCCGTATAGGGATCTCAACTAGCAGATTTCTTTAGTTCTCTACTTCTTCACTAGCTGTGGCTAGTGCTCTTATCTCAGTCACTATAGTATACTGAGTCAAGATATTCCGTTTCTTAGATTTCCAAGAAACAGTTCTTCCAGCAATGCTAAATATATAGCCACTGATCGCAATAGAATCATCAGAAAAAATATACCAGTCAGCATCGGAATATCCTTCAAGTACAGCTTGAAACTTTTCATAATGTAATCCAAGGTTCATGGTTCGTTTAAGGTATCTCATGACCCTTTCAATAGCATGTCAGTGCTCTATACTGGGTCTACTGGTAAATCTGCATAATAATCCCACGACATAGTCAATTTCGGGTCTAGTATATTCAGTGGCATACCGAAGGCTGCCAATGATGCTCGCAAAATCAGACTGTCTTACACCTTCATCAGTGTTCTTAAATAATTTTACACTGAGACCATATGGTGTATATGCAGGTTTACAGTCAAAATAATTGTGTTTCTTTAGAGTATTCTCATTTTAATGAGATTGATCCAAAGAAAATCCCCTTTTTACCCAGTAATCTTAATACCAAGGATTACACTCACCTCACCTAGATCTTTTATATCAAAAATTGGCATTTAATAAGGATTTGACTGAGTTTATGGCATGAATGTTTGACCCAAAGATGAGTAGGTCATCTACATAAAGGCATATAATAGTGCAAATGTCATTCTCAGATTTGTAATAAATGCATTTGTCACTTTCATTAACTTTAAAACCATGTGAAATGATTAAAGTTATCAAAAAAAAATTATGTCATTGTTATGTGCTTGTTTTAAACCATATAATGGTTTATCTAATTTGCATACTTTATGTTCTTGACTATATACTACGAATCCTTCAGGCTGGTCCATATGAATTTCTTCTTCCAATTCACCGTTCAAAAATGCGGTTTTAACATCCATTTGGTGTACTAATAAATTATGAATGGAAGTAAGTGAGATTAATACCCGGATGGATGTTATTCTAGTTACAGGTGAAAAAGTGTCGAAGAAATCTATATTTTCTTTTTCTCTAAAACCTTTAGCTACTAGTCGTGCTTTGTATTTATCAATAGTACCATCAGGTTTTAGCTTTCTTTTTAAGTATTCATTTACAGCCTATAGATTTACAACCAGAGGGTAAATATGTCAAATGCCAAGTCTTTTTGGATTTCAAAGAATCCATCTCATTATTTATAGCCTCTCGCCAAAAATCAGCATCTAAAGAAGATAAGGACTCTTGGAGGTTTAAGGGATCCTCCTCTATAGTAAAATCACAAAAATTCGAACCAAATTTGTTTACGGTTCTTGCTCTTTTACTTCTTCTAGGTTCAACTTCAGAACTTTTATTATGTTCTGTTCTAATAGGCGTACTTGATGTGCCCCCGCTATTCCTTAATATAAAAAGAAAATTCGTTTCATAAAAATTGGCATCATTTGATTCAAATTACATTATGTGTATTTAGGTCATAAATTCTGTATGCTTTGCTATTAACAGCATAACTTATAAATACACATTCGTATGATTTACTTGCCAATTTTATTCTCTTAGGGTCTGGAATGCGAACATATGCTAAGCAACCCCAAGTTCTAAAGTATGACATATTGGATTTATATTTCTCTAAAATTTCGTAAGGAGAAATTTTATTCTTAGATTTGGGGATTCTATTTAGAACATAACATACAGTCTATAAAATATCCCACACTAATGTTTTGCTGCACCAAAATTTAATAAAATGACAATAACTAATTTGGTAAAGGTCCTATTTTTTTTTTTAGCTTTACCTTCCATTTCAGGTGAAAATTGTGCAGTTCTCTTATGTACAATATATCACATAAAAAATCCAGAATAGAATTTGATTCATATTCTGTTCCTCTATCACTATGTAGTCTCTTAATTTTCCTATTTGCTTGATTTCAATTTTGAATGTTTCAAACATATCAAATGCATCACATCTTTAAGAATCAATGTCTTTCCGATCATATGTTTTATTTTCATATTACCAGTCTCTACAGCTTAAGTGGTGCGAGAATCTCACAACACACTTTCTAATCGTCAGCAACTGTGTATATTGCGAATATATCATGATCATAGCAAACATGACGAGAAACACCAATGTCTACCCACCAACCTCTGATTCACTAATAAGGCGAATCTCAGTAATCATAGCCGTAAGAGGCTCCTCAGTCAGGTTAGCCTGCGTTGTAGGGTCTGGCCTGTTCCAATACATTAGTGTCATATGATCTGGTTTTCTACAGTTGTATTATAGAATAACTGTCCAGAATCATTCATTTGGGTTGATTGTTGTTGTCATTTATGGTTTCCTTGCGGATTCCATTCTGTTATTTACTGGTCGGTTGTTGATGCTTACTATTTTTAAAGATGTTCATATGTTTGAGAATTTATATTTTCTCATAGGAAAATATTCATAAACTCAGAGACTAACATAAATTATCCACATGTATGCAACAAAGGTGTTCTATATTCTATCTTTTCACTTGTATGCATATAAACTATGTCAATTTATTTGATGCAAAAAACCTATTCATCTAATTAATGTCAATTCTTAAGGACATTATCAAATAACATACCCATTCTATTAATGTCAAATTTTTAGTGATATTTCCCAGTATTATATGTGTTCTATTAATGTCAATTCTTACTGACATTTTTCAAATAACATACACATTCTATTAATGTCAAATTTTAATGACATTTCCATATAATCATATGCATTTCAAATGTATTGACCAATTATTTATTTTGGCCAATTCTTATCTTGCCTAAAATATATATAAATAAATCGAGAGATTTATGCATCATAATACAGTCTGAACATCGCAATTCATGCATTTCTACTTGCTCAACCTCGTGGTCATCACTTGAGTGTGTAATTACATTTAACTATGTATATGTGCTTCGGCATTCACAACCAATTTAATCAGCATTGATAAAGCACATTACTGTATAAGTTATCATACTTCAAACGTCACATGGAGCAAAAGAAATGATAAAAAATTAAAACCATACCAGGCATTAAGTTGCAAGTAGGAAACAAGTTCTGAAGCATTACTTCTCTTTATGACCGCGCATCAGCTCTCTTAACTCAACAATCTCATCTTCACCGTGCATGTATTTCTTTAGATCCAGGGTATAACCGAAAGCTCAATCAGGCCAAATTATTAGATCTGGGATCTTTAGTGAATATCGAGAGTGGTAGCTGCGGTCTAGTATGTACAGATAAACATAGAAATGAATACAGCAAACCCTAGACGGGTATCAGAAATGAGCGAGGTTGAAGATGTTTGGTCGACGAATGTAAATGGGGCAGTCGAAGCCATTGTTTCACGGATCATCTTCAAATTGTTGGGAAACAATGGCTGAGTCGCGGACCAGGTCGCTCTCTTGAAGACGATTCGGTGATCTGTTCGGTGGTGCAAAACCAGTTCGTACTCTCGCCGCCGCCTCTAGGATAAAACAGCCTTGTAGAATAGTAACTGATTTGCTTGCACAACAAATCAGTGCAGATTTGCACTTTCGAAATAAATAACTGCTCGAAAAATTTCTGTAAGAATATTTTAATGGCGGAGGAGGAAAAAAATATATTTTTTCTGTACTAATTTCGTCTACAACTGAAGATAATATATAGACGGGGGTTAGGGTTGATCGAAAATACTGGGCAGTAGGAGAAAATAGGATCTGCTGAAATACCGTGTCAAAAGTTTACCGCTTCATGATAAAGTCGGCTCAGAAATATTTTTCATAAAAACGGTTTGAAAAAGTCAAGGTTTTCTGGTCCAAAAATATAAGTGTCTACACCACATTCCAAGGCCCAAGTCCAAGTCCAAAGCCCAAGCCCGAACCGAACCGAACTGAGCTGGGCCGGGCCGGGTCGAGTCGGTGGGTCGGTCGCGCGCGCGTGTGTGGTGTTCATGATGCATAGTCTCCCTCCTCACAACAAAGCATGCATTGGGAGCCCAAGGCCCCAACATGACTTCTTAGAAACAAGTATAAATACTTGCATCTTTCTTATGATCCCATGATGTGGGACTATTCACATATAGGAGCCATCATACACTTATTTCTATATTTTAAACAATTCACATAAGTTTCCAACATTAACAAATAATAATAGCGTATGGGATAAATTTAGTATTCTTAACCTATTCTTTGAAATTGTATCTAAGCATAATTTTCTGTCTAATTCATCTTACCATTATTGACTGTACAGTAATTTCCCCCCCAATTTTGGCATAAAATTTAAGGATCATCATTGATCACAATATTCGGAATATATAAACAAATTTGACATGGAATATAAATAGAGTAATGATTACTTATACTCTAGATTCTGTATCAAATAATAATGCATTGCAAATAAGTCGGAATGGTTTAAAAAAATGCAAATCTAATCAAGTATATGGGAAAATATACCTGAAATGAAGCACCGATTAAAGCAGCAATCAGTCGAGGTTCAATCTGAAAACATGCGCAGTAGTAGGTCAGTATAAATAAGTTGTTAGAAAAGAGATTCAAAATACTAATAACGATAAAATAGTAGGTAGTAAAAAAATGTCTTCAATGCAAATGAAGTTTAGATTAAAGGTAAAAAAAGCTAAGCAGAAAAAGGTCCTCTTATTTATACAGGTTAAATTAGAGTACAAATCGGCTTACAAAAGCAATCATTGAAGGAAAATGAATTGGCTGAACTAACTATAATTGACAGACCTTATAATGAGCTAGGGCTTTAAGAAGCTAATAGGGAAAGTAATGTAAGGTAAACCGATGTACTATTTCCACCAAATATTGCGGTCTTCCCTTTTATAAATGATTTGATGTACATATAAACGAAATGAAATATTTTTTGCCCCAAACTATCTAAAAACTTACACATAACTTACAGAAATCTGATGTCAAGACTTAAATTAAATATAAATCTACTACACAACAAAGAAATGGTTTTTAAAATCACCCTTTGTTGCAGCTAAGCTGAAACTGGCATCTCAACAGAAATATAGGTGCAGAACTGACTTATCTACATTCAGTGGCTTGGTTGAAGACATGAAGATCCACCTAAAAATACACAAAGGTTTAAACATACAAATGCATTAAGTAGCACTATAGATCCAAATTTAGCAAGCTGAGTAGCAGGTTATACATATTGTTTTACGATGCTTGAATTTATATACATACATCAGATTAAAAGCAACATGAGTAGGAATCAAACTAAAGGCACAGCATGCGTAATTATAAAAGCATCTACTTGCTTGGAGGAAGAACAAAATGCTGATGTTCTCATGTGCATAAATAACGAAGATGCAGCGCCCTAAACCGAATCATGAAGATGAAGAACGCTGGTCCTGTCAAATGATAGTAGTGAAAAAAAATCAAGGAAGAAATGGTATGAAATCCAATCCACAAATCAAGACGTAAAACAATGAACGTGATGGAAGACGATGGCGGAAAAGAGGAAAAGGAAAGGCGGGTTAGTTAACGGCCGATTTGAGGGAGTTGACATGACGAAGGGCTGGGAAAAGGCAGATCGGGCAGGAGACTGTCGGAGAGAGAAGGAAATGGGGATCAATACGCTAAAGGAGGAAGGTACGATGGGGCAGAACCAAATAGGCGTCATTTCACTTTAAAGATACAGAGAAAAATGGGAACAACTGGCAAGCGCGATTCAAATATTTGCAGTTTTTCTCTTTGCAATCATTCCAAAAACTCATCAGTTGAGGGCGATCCCTGATTAACTGAACAACAAAAGTACAACTACAGATATATAGAAAGGAACCATAAGAAGGCAGGAACATAATTTGTACAATGTAGATGGAGAAAACAAAATGGATAAGCTTGATAGCATCAAGTATGGAAGAATTGGATTTATTTCTTTAATCCTTTGGAGGACACGAAGGACGCCATTAGCTGAAAGAAGAAAGTTTGCGGTTTTTTTAACTGTTATTATCTTTTGATCATGGAGAAGATAGGAAGAGCAGGCAAAGATAAAGGAAAATAAAAGAAAGCTAAAACGTGACTCTTGAGTAACATTCACGGAAGTGTGAACGGGCGATCGTTTAGTTCCCAAATGACGAAAATTCTCTTGCGCGTAAAGACTAAGGAGGCGTTTCGGTTCATTATAAGGTGAGAGCGAAGGAGATTGCAGCATTTTATACTCAGTTTTTATAATATAGTATAGATTACATCCACAATTAAATAACCGAAAATTTCAGCTAATAAAAGGCCAATAATGTAGAGACGTGCCAATTTACTACACATTTCCTCTTCATCCATTCATTTTCACTCAGTGAAACCTTTCATTTCTATTACGCCAGCACGAGTTCTTCATTTCGCAGTAACCACCACAATCACCTGTATGATGCAACACTCATCATTTGCATATTATTGCTCTAGCAACTCTTCAAGACAACTTTTCTTCCCTCTCTTCTTGATTATCCACTGCTAATGATATTGAAACGTAACCTACCTAATACTCATCATTAACAGTTGATAAATTAATTTTGTTGCATATTATTAATATTAGCATTTAGGTACCCACGTAACATTTGTTGCCGAATCAAAGAATTCAAGTATCTTATTAGAAAATTCATTATTTACAGTGTCACTATGTGGCCTAACACAAGTTAAACATGAATAAAAGTACATTTACACCTGCTTAATTATTCCTACAATGGAGGAACACATTGAATTTGATGAGAACGGTAACGAAGCACACATGGATATATAAATATGTAAATAGAAGGATGTGAACTAGATGTTGATAAGGTTAATACATGGCTACTACGTGAAATGAGAATGAAGCACACATGACAAACATGGAAACTAGTAAGACTAAGCAGGTGAGTGCAGACAAGGACTTGCACGTATATAAACTCCATGGTCAAACAACGATACAACATAAACAGATAATGCATGAACATGTACAGAAACAAGCATGAATAGATGATGTTTGCCAAATATATTAACCTACTCTTGGGCTATAAAATATAATACAAAATGTAATGTGAGCATAAACAGGTTGGAAACTTCGTCGTCTACCCAAAAATAGTTCCTACCAAACAGAACATCTCAACATTTGTGAATACAAACATAAAATTGAACAAATATAATATAATATCAGCATTCTTATGTTTAAAGCAAAAGAATGTCACAAAGTGGGCAGGATACAACTGCAACAACATTACAAGCCCAGCAAAATTAATTAACTAACAAAGCATGTAAAAGTTCACTTCATTTTATATATACATAGTTCAGATTAAGTAAAAAATAACAAAATCCTGTATACAACTCGTTGAAGATAGTGACTGTAGGACATCAAAACATTGTATGACTTGTATGCAGAGCATTAATTTCTTTGCCATTATCCAATATATTTTTTTGTTTGTGGTCCATTTATGAGTGTTAATTACTATTCATGCAGAGTGATGGTGCCTGCAGTTTGGGTTTAAAGTGATAAATATTTCCAAATTCTTTCCCTCAACATCTTGACCATTACAATTCGACATCAACATATCTGAAATTGATAAATTAGGGAAAACATTAACCTCGTTCATGGATCTTGTTCCCGATCCCATAATAAAAGAAATCATCCATACCTGAGTTCCATTAGATTCAAATTTAGTAATAGAAACCTAATTGCAAACAACCCAATTCAAGACCAAAACGAGACAATTCCTTGCAAACAAAACAACGAATATGTTCAATAATCAATTTGTCATGATAACATACTAACCTTTACCAGATCCGATAAGTGGACAGAGGAGGGAAGCATAGCTCAATGACCAAAGTTAATCAATACAAATCTATTGATGAAAACTTAGAAATTGACAATGACTAGATGGTAGTGATTTACAATCGACAATGAAAAAAACTGATGTTGAAAAAGAAATCGACATTGAAAAATAATTGCAGGAGGTAAAGGGCTTGCGAAAAGAAGGAACCGCAGCCGATGTTTTGGGTTTTGGGAATGGATTTAATTTCAGGTATCACGCTTAATCATATATGTGCATTGGTCACAAAGGAATTAGGCCCAGTCCTTCTTTAGCGTAAATATCAAAACACTTCGAAATACACAGAAACACTAAATAATTCTTTCATACTTAGAAGCATAAATAAAGCTATTCAGACAAAAAATATCATGTGTTTCTAATTTTCTTATTTGGTGTAGTGATAGTGAAGAGATTCAATGCTCCATTTCCCATTGGGAATTGTAGCTATGATGCATTTTGAAGAGTTTGCCATTCTGTAATATTCTAGAGCTTCAATTTTCGTGGAAAAAGGAGATGCAAAATGATGATTAGGCAATACTTTATGGTTTGGATCTGAATTCTCGTGGTAATTATGATGACAGGTGGCTTCAGGAGGCAGAGTGTGGTGTGATGGCTCTGCTATTTGAAAATATTTTTTGGGGACCCATCGTACTTTCACACCATAATTCCTACTTCCGGTGTACTGCATGGAAGATGAAGCATTCAAACGTCTGTTATTTGTTGGACAACGTGGAGTTGCATGACCGAAGAAGCCGCATTTATAACATATTGTTAGGTCCCTACAATTTTGCGCCATGTGGTCCTTACATGCACAATGCAAGAAACATTTTTCTTTTTTCAAAAAACTAACAGTTTGAAAAATGGATTTGAAAATTGGGAGAGGGTTTTTCAGTTTTCTAGGGGGTGGTGGTTTCGGTGGAGAAGGTGGGGTTGCGGTCACCTGAGCATAGGTTTTGACTAGAGGTTCAGATGGTAAATCTGACAAAGCTGAGAAACGGTTGGAAGAAGTGAGAAGAGATTAACTACCGGGATCAGGATAGGGAAAGGGTGGACGAAGACATCGTTTACCAGTAGACACTAACTGGCGATGGTGATTTAGGACATGAAAGGAAGAAGAAGGGACATAATGGGAAGAAGGATGCGATTGAGGACAATGATGAGAATTAGCTGACTTGAAACGATTTTGAGAAGACGATGAGGATCATGATGATGAACGAGGAAGAATGAAGGATTTGTATCTAGTTGGGATATGAGACAGAAGTGGCGGAGATGAAAGTAGGGATGAGGGAAAAGAAGAGGACGCCACGGCCGAAACTTTTTCTTAACATTCCTTACTCACTCCAATATTGCATTTGTTGAAGAAAAACTGTGAGTCCATGTTAATTTTAGATCTAAATATGTAAAAGTAAAACTTGATATGACTATAACTTGGATCTATGCCTAAGAACATTTGAATCATTTCAGATCTGCGATAACCTATTTATCTTAGTTATTCTGACTTGATTATGAACTCGATCTGAACCTATACCTATTTATCATGTCAGATCTGCCATTGATTATAGATCAAATTAAATGTTGAGATCACTTTATACATGTTCTATTAATAGCCAAAGTAGATCTTATAAGTTGGACATCTAAATCATTGTTTAGATCATATCATGTCAGTCCCTATTATGTTAGAATCAGTTCTATTATCATTAGTCTGTTCCTATATGCCTACCTAGTCATTATGCCATTATATGTTTTATGCTTGTTTCTACCATTATATGTCCATCATATTTGTATGATCATCTCTGTTCTATTCCCTCTATCTTTTCCCTTTTATTTTTATGTATAGCTAGGCTATCTACGAGCCTAGGAATGCCGCTGAAATACACGAATGCGTTAGTTTGGGAACAAGGGAAAACGTTAAATTGGGGCATAACTTGTCATTCGGAATTTGGGCATAACTTGAGTAAAGTGTAATAATATTAATTTGGGGCATATGGTTCATTACAAGCATAACTTGGGAAAAGGGGCATGAAAACCTATAACGACATAGGTAAGTTGGGTAAATAATGGAAATGCCTAAAATTACAGTAATTAGAAATTGTAACTGCGCTTAGACACGAGGTTAGATTACACTTGTGGTGGAATCCTGCCCAAAACTACCCAGCATATCCAGCAACCGCAAGTGGTGAATCTAATGTGAGGGGTCTAAGTGCATAAACAAGAGACGTGCTAAGACACGAGGTTAAGCCCGAAATCTGCCTGGAACCACCCGGCATATCCTGCATCCACAAGTTGTAGGCTTAATGTTGGAGGTCTAGCACATTATAACCATAAATGGACATGGTAATAAATTGGAATACTTAACCTAGTTGAATCCATAAGGATTGTATGGACATGAACTTGAATAGGGGTTAAGTAAACATGTTTGAAATACTGGGTGGGTTAAGTAAATCTGGGAGGGTAGGTAATATATATACATATACATATACATACATATATATATATACACACACACATACATATATAGGCACACAAACTTAACTTGTTGGGATTATGCAATTTTATGACACCAGTAGGTAGGCATAATCTGTGGAAAACCTAGTAGTGGGGATGCTAGACAAAGGGGAGAGCTTGCATCATCTTGTGTGCGGGACCCGTTTCAGTCAATAACCCATATATAGGTATCAAACGAGTACTCCGAACTAGGTCGGACTCGGGGCACGCTTACTGGGCTGATTATAGGTGATCCAAAAGTGGGGACGGTGTCTGACGGCGCGTTCCATCGGGGTCATGTGCGTGCATGGCTCCGCCTTCCCGGGAAAATAAGACGCTGTGACATTAATAGTTATAGTTGTGCACATCTGGGAAATGAAGGGTTGCTGCTTTTGAGAGTGATACACCCTATTGTGGAGCCAGCACAGGGTATCTACGGAGTAGGGAGCTGATCGATTAGGGTAGTAATTAGGGTACACTTAGACTCTGGTATGTTTAGGATCCCGTTATTCTCCATTGGGGTAACTCTGGAACGTTGGTCTGCCTGTTGATTGTATGTGGTGAAACCCTCTCACTGGAAGTACGCTTAAGTCTACCATCTTTAAGTTGTTGGGATCATCTTATTCTGGTAATACCGATTTTGGTGCAGAGGAATCAATAGTGAAGCGTATACACTCTATCATGTTTATCATGTTTACCTTGTAATCTCTCCTATCCACTTTATGTGCCTATCATGAAATTTTACTTATTTTTATGGTAAAGTAACTGGACTCGCCAGATTTTATGTCTGACCCTTTTTATTTCCTCTCCTTTCTCTTCCATTCCCCCTCCTCACATTCTCAGAGTGGGAATACTCAAGCTTGATCAGGATTCTACTATCGTCTTGCCTGGAGCTGCTTAGATGTATTGCTCAAGTTCTTATATTTTATACTATGGCTACGTTTCTTTTAGGGATTATGCTTCTTTTATTACTGTACTATGATGTTTTAAAGTACAAGATAGAAATTTCAATGATGTACTGGTTTTTATGTATTTCAGACATATGATATTTTGAACTACGATGCTTTATGATTAATAATTTTTTTAATTCCACTGCTTTTTATATCTGTCTTGTAATGTTTCTGTTTCTTTTTACCTACAATGCTTCACGAAACATAATGCGTTCTCTTAATGTGTAACAACACGAAATTTTGGAACCAATTTAAAATTTTTATTTTAGAAATTTTATTGGGATTTTAATATTTAAAATAATTTATCTTAAATAGTAACGACTAAAAATTTATTTTAATTGAAATTAGAATGAATAAATCTATTTTAATTATAAAAGGAGTTAGAAATAGCACGAGAGTTTGAATATTTGAATTTAAACTTTGACTGAATGTACATGATGCAAAATAAATCGGATTTTAGTAAAACGAAAAATATTTAAATCTGTTTAAAAATATCTTTCCAACGAATATGAAAAATTGAAATTTCATAGCGAGAATCAAAAGTTATGCCCAGTTTAAAATTCAGAGTCGATATAGAATTTAATATAACATATAGCCCGTTAAATAGCCATTTTGCAAACGACCTCCGTTATCGACAAAACCACTTTGGTTGGATCCGGAATGTCAAATTATTGCAAGATTCCAATTTTCATAATTTTTGGAATTAATATGTGAGCGCAGTAAATAAAAACATATTTGGTCAATTTCAGTTGAATTGGATCGACTAGAAAATGACCATTTTCCAAATGGTCTCTAAATTCAACAAAATTGATTTTGTTACGACCGTATCATCAAAACATAGCTAGATTTATTTTTCGGGAATTTTTGTAGTCAGTATGTGGCCCATGTAAATTTAAAATGTACGGTCAAATTAAATAATTAAATGTTTTATATTTTAAATTAAAGAAAAGAGTGCTGAGACAATAAATGGGCTGATAAGAACTAGCCCATTGTGTTCGGAACGGTGGTATTTGCCTATGGACAACTTTCGCTGGGTTGAAATTGGAGCTACTGAGACTTAACGGGTTTATTTGGAAAACTTGGAATCTAATATTATTTTATTATAAATATCTCACGACTAGCAAACCCTAATTCTCATATTTAAACAGCCGCTGCTTCACAAGAAGCCAACGCACCGAATCATCCCATTTTGATTCATGAATTTCTTTCAATCTCCACACTAATTCAATCAACTTCTGAAACAAAAATGAAAGATATTTTCACTATCTTTTATATGATACGGACGTGATCAAGTTCAATGAAGAAATGTGACCGGAAATCACCCTCTTACTCACTTCGTTCGCTATCATTTCTGGCGAAGTGGAGATGGCCGAGTTGGCCGAACCTGGGCACGATGGCGGAGCTTCCTAAGGCCGAAGTCGTGTACTGGTCCGATCCTCCTTCAGCTCCTTGATGCGCATGCAAATTGAAGCCCTAAGAGCTGAGCCATTTTGAAGAACACGGACCTAGAGTTTGAACGTAGAAGAAGGGATTAGTTCCTTAAAGATGGTTAAGTAAATTAATTAATTAATTATTAAAATAATTGATGTACGAATGACCATAACTAGTTCAAACAGCGATGGAATTGAACGAAACGAACTCCGTTGGAATCGTGAAATCCAGATCTACAATATGGAACAAACGGAAACAGATTTGGAGCGATCTATAATTTCTGAGGAATTACAAACCAATATGAGAATTCTATTTTACTTTCTTTATTTATTTTTCTTAAATAATTAAAATTAATTATGATTATGTTATCACAAATTCGTTGTTAAATTCTATCTGTTATGGTACATGATTTGATCTGTGATTGATATGTTATGTAGATCTGTTGGCTTGATCAAATTTGTTAATTAGAATTTTTTAGCAAAAATTATCATTTTTGTTAATTAGATTAGTTGGATCAAAATAATTAACATATTTGTTAATTAGAATTGTGTTTAACAAAAAATATCATTTTTGTTAATTAGATTAGTTGGATCAAAAAAAAGTTAACATATTTGTTAACTAGAATTGTGTTTAACAAAAATTATCATTTTTGTTAATTAGATTAGTTGGATCAAACAAATTAACATATTTGTTAATTAGGATTGTGTAAAACAATTTTTTTTTTTCAAATTAGAATAATGGAATTAAGATTATCATTATATAATTACTGGATCAAAATTGTTGAATTAAAGTTGACATTTTTGTTGTAACAAAATAGTTGAATTAAAAAGGACATTTTTGTTGTAACAAAATAGTTGAATTAAAAAGGACATTTTTGTTGTAAGAAGATAGTGAAACAAAAATTATCATTTTTGTAGTTGAAATAAAAACATTCATTTTTGTCAAAATTGTATAGTTAAACAAAAATATACGTTTTTGTCAAATTAGAATTGTTGAAACAAAAACATCCGTTTTGGTCAAAATAGTATGGTTAACCAAAAATAAACATTTTTGTCAAATTAGAATAATTGAACAAAAATGGTCATTTTGTTAGGTTAGTTGTAATAAAATATACATTTTTTTCAAATTAGAATAGTTGAACAAAAATAAACATTTTTGTCAAAACATATTAGTTAAAATAAAAATATACATTTTTGTAAACATATAATTATTGAATAAAAATACACATTTTTGTCAAATTAGAATAGTTGAATAGAAATGTACATTTTTGTTAAAACATAATTGTTGAAGCAAAAATATACATTTTTGTCAAATTAGAATGGTTGAATCAAAAATATACATTTTTGTCAAATTAGAATGGTTGAAACAAAAATATACATTTTTGTCAAATTAGAATTGTTGAAATAAAATTTTTCATTTTGGCAAAATAGAATAGATGAATTATAAATATCATTTTTGTCAAAATATAATTATTGGATTAAAATTGTCATTTTTGACAAAATAGAATAGTTGTGTCAAAATATAAATCATTTTGCCAAAAAGATTAATTGAAACAAAAATGAACATTTTGTGTAATGAAAATAGTTGAAACAAAATGTACAATTTTTTCAAAACATATTAGTTGAAACAAAATGTACATTTTTGTCAAAACATATTAGTTGAAACAAAATGTACAATTTTGTCAAAACATATTAGTTGAAACAAGGATTTACATTTTGCCAAAATATGATGTTTGAAAACAAAAACTACATTTTGGTTAAATAGATTTGAGTTATAACAAAAATTACATTTTTGATAAAAAGATTGGAGTTATAACAAAAATAATACTTTGGTTAAATAGATTTGTGTTTGAGAAAAAATATTAATTTTGTCGAACTAGAATAGTCAACAAAATGAATGAATCACTTTTTAATCATTTTGTTGAAATAGAATTGTCAACAAAAATGAATGTATCACTTTTTATGCATTTGTTGAACTAGGATTTGTATGTAAATTAAACAATAATTTTTATTGTCACAACGTACATTAGAATTTGTATGTGTGTTAAAGAATTATTTTTATTGTCAAAACATACATTGAAACTATATACAAATGAAGTATTTCTTTTTATTTGTTAAAGTTAAAAATAGAAAAACAAAAAAAAAAATACCTTTTTATTTGTCATTAGCTAAATTGTCATGTAAATAAAATACAATTTATTTGACATCATGAACATGTAGATATAATATGCCAATAAAAACATTCTTTTATTCAGCGGATTAAACACGTTAGTGGAATCGTCAAATGGTTTATATACATATATATATATAATTATATATATATGTATATTAAAATTAAACGAATCGCATGCGGTAATTCGCGTTTCGAAATCGTGACTTTAAACGATTATACGAAAGATCCGACCGTCGGATTTTCCCAAAACTGGAATCGTTAAGACTGCTTTGGGAAGATCTTTCCAACGATATATATTTTGTTAAAATCCAATGGTTAGATTTCAAGATATGTGTAAATCAAATTATGATAAAAATAGTGCCAGGGCCGCCTATTGACCCGAAGCGTTGTTAAATTAAATTGAGCTATTTTTATTTAAATAAAAATAGCAATAAAGATCTTTATAAAGTAATATTAACGATACAAAATGGTTTTAAATTATATATGCGATAATTATTCGAAAAGACCGAGTTCATTCTCATTTCAAATAGTTATATGATGATTTAAATCGAAGATATTGAAGATGGTGATTGCGATCTTCACATCGAATGGATGACTACTGATGCACGACATTAGTTGGCTCCCAGTAAAGGGTTAAAGTGGTAGTTGTCCGAATGTACTTGCTGATTTTTCGAATAAGCGAGCACCTCTCTTCCGTATTGGACATACGGGACGAGGAATAAGGTGTCTCCTGTTTCTTTCAGACCTAGAACAGATTTGTAAATGGATGTATGTCTGACATTGGATTTCATTCCATATAAATTGATTTCTATTTAATATATATCTGTTTGGTGGCGGAGAATTTATTCTCTTGCTTAACACCCTTCTCGGAGATGCACGAGCTCAGAGGTTATATATTCGTAGTTACTGATCGCATGGCGTGAATTGTCAATGTGGCATGCCAAGATGCAAATGATCGAGGCTTTTGTTGAAAAGAAAAGCCTTGTGGTTGATGATCAAAGCACGTCCTGTTTAGGCGTAGCTTTGTGTATAGCGTTACTTCGCAAGCCTCAAACCCCGGTAAGAGTCTAAAACGGAACAAGGGAACACAGGGAGTGCACACGTTTCTTTCTAGCTAGAAGCGGTTTCAGTATTTTGCAAGCCTTGACATTTTACTTATGTGGATGATAGATTACGGGACCTCGATTATATTGGTCGATAGTGACCAATTTATAGGTTCAATACGACCGAGAAACGTGTGTTCAGGCATAACTAATCCACTAAGATATATTTGTAGACTGGCCCTGTAGGATCCAAGGGTTCACTACGGGGGATCCTGAGACATTTGCTAGAGTGTTTTGAATCGGTAAGGAGCTCGTCCCTAGCCTTAACTCATGATGGAAACCCAATTTCCAATATGACATTAGGATTTTGATTGTAAACCTATATATGGGGACATAGTAGGAGGGTTGTTGTGCCGTTTAGGATTGATACATTTACTTTGAAGTATTTTGAAACTGATTAGACACTAATAATAATATTAAAATATTAATATCTACGTATCAAGCATGTTTGATCATTATAAGATAAAAATCTATCCTCCGGTTTGCATTGCATTGTGTGATGGGACTTGAGTCTTATAATGATTTCATTTTTCTAAAAGTATATTTGTAGACCGGTCCTGCAGGATCCAAGGGTTCACTACTGGGGATCCTGAGACATTTGCTAGAGTGTCTCAAATCGGTAAGGAGACCGTCCCTAGCCTTAACTCATGATGGAAATCCAATTTCCAATACGACATTACGGTTTTGATTGTAAACCTATATATGGGGACATGGTAGGAGGAGGTACTATGCCGTTTAGGATTCATACTTTTACTTTGAAGTATTTTAAAACTGATTAGACACTAATAATAATATTAAAATATTATTATCTATGTATCAAGCATGTTTGATCATTATAAGGTAAAACTCTTTCCTCCGGTTTGCATTGCATTGTGTGATGGGACTTGAGTCTTATAATGATTTCATTTTTCTAAAAAGCATTGCGTTGTTTTGAATAAAATTTATTTAAATTATGCACTGGCAATCCTATGAAGTAAACCCGTTACGCGTTAGCGGCATGGTCCAGTGATTAGCCAAATTGTTAGATAAGTTAGGAAAGATTTCTCATACCAGTCCCACGACTTACTCGTAATTTGTTTCACTTTGCAAACTCGGGTGCCCTCTTTCCACATGAGCAGCCGAGTAGCTTATTTTGCAGATATATTGAGTAGGATTCTGGATCGAAGCTTAAAACTGTGTCCAGAGCATTGATAGTCTTCCGTTATGTTAGTTTATATTTCTACTCTGCAGTGCATTACATTTATTGTAAATTATCTTCCGCTGTATTTTATCGATGTACTCTGATACATTCTGTACTCTGATGTAACATTATTATGATGTAATAAAAGTCTTCTGTTATTTGTTATGATGTGTTGTATGCCCAAAGTTAGTGCATTTGAGGATTTCCAACTTTTGGATCAGACCTGTGTGGTTTACGGTCAATTCAAAGGGCGGAGATTTTCGGGTCATTGCATAATGAGTGACATTAATGGACGTGGGGTGTCACATCCATTTTTCCTGTGCATGCTTCTTCATAATTTTGCTTCCATATATTGTAAAGTGTGAACTCTTGTACTTTCATATTGTCCTACCGTGTTCCTAGAGAGTGTGTGTATATGTGTTTGTGTGTGTGTTTGTGTGTGTATACATAACATGTGTGTATATACATGTATGTGGCTATACTTTGGCTTGAACAGCTTGTGTGTTGTTTTATTCTTTTATCTAGTTTTCCATGTTACCCTTTTGTCCATCCATATGAACATGTGCCATCGACCTGTTTTACTTATTTGCAAACATGTTGTTGTATCTTTGTTTGCACTTCAGGCCAGTTTTCATACTATGTTGGTCTAGTTTGCATTTGGTTTGTTCCTTGTTGTACATCATTTGTTCAAACCTACCTTAGCCATTTATGTGCCACTCTAACTTGTGTAGCTTTGATCATGCTACCTGATTATTGTTGCATGTATGTAACTGCAACCAAGCTTGCTTTTGAGTTGTTGCACTCCTAGTTTGCAGCACTGCTTGTCTGAACATAGCCCAATTGAAACTGCCATATTGTTATGCATATGTACATCCTTGCTGGCATTTAAGCATGTGTTTGTTTGAGAGCTTGGTCATGCACTTGAACACACTTCTTTGTCTGCTTGAGTTTTTTGCATATGCCGACTATTCCATTTTGATCATGTTGAACCATTGTTCCTTCAATATATATACATATGTACATATATATATATATATATATATATATATATATGTGTGTGTGTGTGTGTGTGTAAGATCCAAAATTGGGTCTAACACCCGAATTATTATAATTTGTGGGAGATTAATATTAGAATAAATGCGAGAAAAAGCAGAAAAGACACAGGGTTTATAGTGATTCGGCGTTAAAGAGCCTACGTCCACTTTATATCAATGATTATACTTAAGTTTTTAGTACAACCAATGATTTATCTCTCAACCTCACTTTTACATATTGATCCACTCAGTAAATTCAAGATAACTCTGAGTAGAAATAATGGAGATATGATAATGGTGGAATCAAAGCTCCGAATTGCCAAAAGATCATGAAAAATGCCAAGTCTGGGACTATTTATAGCTGATTTCTTCAAGCGGATCGTGATCGTATGTGTCACAAATCCCAATGATCTCGGACGGGTTCGTAGCCTGATGGAGAAATGGTCAAAATGACAGTTATGGACAGGTGGCATAAGATCCTTCATCTTCGGATCATGAATGACTTGGTCATGGCCTTCATCTCTCGGTTTCAGGGATCAGATCGTGGTAATGGCTCAGGGGTGGATGGATCGGGTCGCTGTAGAGAACCGTGATCGAGGTGGCGTAGTAGTAGTGTCACGATCCGGCAAGGGCTTGGTGACCACGATCAGGGTTTCATAGCTTTTATGAATAAAACTCCATATATGTGAAATCTTGGTGGCTTGATCCAAAAGCTACCCAACATCTTGCCCCCTCGAAGTATGTTTTATTAGGGATGGAAAATGCTTCGAAATTTCTGAGATATCTTTTCACGAAGCAATGTGAATTAGTAGTCATGTCTGTCTGAAATGTCGTATTGCTTCAGGAAGTTGCGTTCCTTGACTGGTATAAATATTGGGTTGTATAATAAGTCATTTCTTTGTTCATTAAGTGATTTTCGTCTTTTGAATTCTTGAAGATATTGTTATCAAATCGCCAAGTAAGTCTCAAAACTCCTTGTAAAAAGTAGCGCGTAACAGCTTTCGTATTTCTGCAAATATGGAACTCTGTCATTTTTGATTCATCGGTCACGCTGGTGCTTAGATCGTCACCTCCAGCCTTGGGTCGTGATGGACCACCTCACACCTTCGAGTAGAGTCATCCTATGGGCTTCGGATCGTAGCGTGAAGGGGGTCTGGTACGGGCCCTGGTGGGCTTTCTCCTTCTCGTGGCCCGTGATGGCCTGGAGAGCCATACAGGACAAAAAAAGGGATGCTAAGAGTCTTCTCTTTTTACTATATAAACGGGTTTACTCTCCCTTTTTTACTTTTTACTTTTTCTTTTACTAGCCGCCGCTCCCTTTACCTCTAACCTTCAAAACCCTAATTCTAACAAATCGATACTTTCTTTCAATTAAAAAGGTAATAATAATGATAACTTTGCTTGTATCTCTTCTCTTCCTTTTGAGTATTGATTCGGGTTCAATTTCCGTGGGCTTTTTCTTCAATGGCTCAAGATTACGCGGCGGTTCCGTGATCTTTAATGGGCTTGTTGTTACATAGTGGAGCTAGAAGAATTGGAGAGGAGAAACGAGGAAGAAGAGGAGCGGGTTAGGTCAGCTCGTACGTGAGGTTTGGGTCGCGATAGCAGTGGGACGAAGGAACGCGAGGTGGAGCTGGTGTTTATCGCAGCAACGGATCGGATCGCCATATGTTGGGGGAATACTGGCTGATGGAGACATAGAGTGGAACGGGTCGGGGGAGTGGTCATGGACTGGATCGTTCTATGATCCATAGCCTACATCACGAGGCAATGCTACCTTGCTAGCATAACTTGCCAGCGATCGGATACCCATGATCCGATCCTAGTTCCACGCACTGACATTTATGTCGCGATCCAATCCCCAAGACTCCGATAAACCATCTTTGTCGACGATCTCAGATACATATCAACTTAAGCAATGCAATATATGATAATGGACAGTTAGGCTAGACCCTTCAAGATGAACTTTCTGGACTGAATAACTTAAATTGATGGCATATCACGACCAATATCCTGTTCATTTAACCAACTTCCTGCTTTTTTTTATATGTATGCACAAGCACACACTTGCACTTGCACACACGAGGAACGGGTAACTTGTGTTCTAATTTTTACTCGCCAACACAACTATGTCGGATAAACATGTGACCGAGACACCAAATGTAAGTACTGAATCAGAGACATCAGTACATCACGACCCTGATGTGCTTCCCTCAGATTCATATGAGGAAAAATATGACCCTGATTACGAGACAGATAGCGATATAGAGTCAACGACTTCTGAGAGCACATCCCTTGAAGATGAGAATGATCAAGCTCCTGACGAAATTCCGGGTGTTAAGGAAATAGAGAAGCTCACTAATTCTCTACCTTCCAAGTTAGATGATATAAAACTTAAGAAGATATCTTAAGACATGGAATTCCCTGGGACGATGTGAAAACTCCAAAAAGCGGAGATAGACCTCATTTTTCCACAAAGGGGTACATGACTATTAGTTGACTCATGTGCGGGGTAGGAGCTTTTCCTCCTTTCCCTCCACTTGTCGTCGATCTCTTAAGACAGTTACACATTGCCCCTATACAACTTCATCTGAATGCCTACGTGGCTCTGTATACTCTGTATATTGCTTATATGGAGATTCTACAGACCGAACTTTCCCTTAAAGATCTGAAATATTATTACCATTTCAAGCATCGTTCAGCAGCGGCTCCCAATTTTTCTTTCTTCGAATCAGTTGCTGTAACACCCCACGTCCATTAATGTCACTCACAAAGGGAATGCATTAACTTCCATGGAGGTTTTAAGTGAATATAGAACAGTAAAATTACAACAAGACAGATATAAAATAGTACTTGGAAATTCAAAAACTTTATTTCATTGTAGCAGAAGTCAAAACATGTTTGATTACATCATAACACCATATTCAATGTCAAGTACAATATCTATCTTGATAAAACAAGTACATAATCCCATTACATGAATAGCCATTAAAAAGAAAGATAACAAGCTGGACTTTACTTCAGCAGTCCAAGCTTTCCAGAAGATAAGCGATCCAACTAGACTCCACTAGAACTTGGCCCAACCTGCGGACCTGAAGGGAGAAAAAGGATGGAAAAGAGGGGGTCAGACATAAAGTCTGGTGAATATGATAATTCTACAATACTATTACCAAAATAACTGGACTAAGGCATAAGCTGGAAAACAAGAAAATGTCTATGAAGAGCAGATTAAGGACATAGACAATCGCTAAAGGCAACGTTATAGGCGCTCCTAAATACTAAAGGATAAACACTATACTGCACCACACCAGTCACCCTAAAGATTCATCCCACTTAGCTTCACTTAGAAACTTTCCCAATGGCTTTACGTACCCCTAGCTGACTACATAGGTGCCGCCTGCCCCTATCCACTAGGTGTACCCTACTTCCCATTATTCGATCGGCTCCCTAACTCGTAGATACCCGTGCTGGCCCCACAGTGGGGTGTATCACTCCCCTAAAGTGGCAACCTAATACAACGGACATGCACGGCTTATACCTACACGATGCAACAACGTCTTACCTACCAGCCCGGGTCCACACACGCATATGAAACCCGTTGGACTTGCGTTGCCACCGCTCCCTGTTTTGGCCTCTTATAGTCAAACCCAGTATGCGTGTCCCGTCCTCGACTTGGGTCGAGCCCACAAAGATACGTTTTGGGATACTGGTTGAAATGGGCCCCCACTATTTACCACAAGCATTCCACCTAAGCTTGTCCCCATTAGTCCATCCCACTTAACCCACTTAGTCATGTTCATTTACATGTGTGTTTGGTTAAGTCTAATCGTATTTCAAACGCCTCTAAAGGCAACCACCAGATTCCTCATGCCACCCAAGGCACCTACTTAACCCCCATGTCCCACCTTACATGATTATCTGGTTAAGTATTTCTTAGTTCATTAAGGCCATAACCTCATAAAGACCTCTCACATTAGACTGGCATTTATGGCAGCTGGAATTGCCGGGCGGGTCCGGGCAGTCTTACACCATAAAAGAGTCTAACCTCGTGTCTTTACAACTTTTATGCTTTAGTTTGGGCCTAGGACCTCTCACATTGGGCCGACATTTGTGACTACTGGATTTGCCGGGCGGGTCCGGGCAGGTTTACATCACAAACGGGTCCAACCTCGTGGCCTAAGCATTGATTATTAATAATAATCCACTTTCCCCCAATTTTAATAATTCCCTACTTGAATTATTAATTACTTCCAATTTTTAACAATGTCCATAATTGATTCAATTATGGACATTCATTCATGGTATGCAACATCTTACAAAATTGCACCCAATTTATTAATTCCTAATATTACCCCTACCCCACGTTTCAACGTTTATTCGCAAAATATACGTTAGACTCGAATAGCCTAACTCATAGCATAAAAGAGATTATCATAATAACAACATGTATATGTGACCAAATGAATCATAATAAGGGGTGAAACTTGCATATGTCCAACTTGCATAGATTATACATGTCATGGACCTAAAGGTGTCAACTTGTTCAAAATTCACCTAATATAATCTCAATCAATTTTCATAAACTTACATATGAACATGTGTGAATCAACATCATCTAATTTTTTTAACAACATGGTTTTATATGGGTACACCTAACTCAATAGGCAAATTCCCATAATCAAGTTTTATTTAATTATAGTTTCAAGTTTATGGGTACACCTAACCTAATAGGCAAATTCCCATAAACAAGATCCATTTAAATTAAGAAAAAAAAACATAACTTTAAGCATGATCCAACAACATCATGATTTTTCAACATAATATAGCATGATTTATAACATGGCATAGTATGATAGTATAACATAGCTTGACATGATTCTCAACATAGCACGACATAGCATAAGAGAATTTACAACATAGCATGACATAGCATATATAATTTACATCATACGACAACATAATAACATAATAAGAGATCCACAATATATAGAATTTACAATTACAAATCACATCACTTTCTTGTGATCCATTCATAACTGAGTCAAATTAGTTTGTAATAGTCTTGTGAGAATCATCATACTCACCAACAAAAGAAAAGAATTAGAGAAAGAGAGATCTTTTGATTTGATTTGTTTTGTTGAGTAGAATTTAGTTGTAGTAGATTAGGCTTCCTCTTCTTAGTTTGTGACGGCTACGCTGAACTCCATGGCAGCAGCATGACGGTAGCTTCTCTAATTTTACAAGTGATTTAGGTCTAGGGTCTACCCACTTATTTATAGATTTTAGAATTCATTCTAGGCCATTAGATTTAACCTAGAAATAACCGCAGCCGTTCAGACAAGATGGGGTTTATCTTGTTGACTCAGCAATGAGTCAGAAGTGACTCAGCAAACACTCAGCATATTAATAAACTTCTATTCATGTCATAAATATATATATATTTTCTACAATGTACATATTAGATACATCCCCCTTTACTTATTATTGTTTTTATATACATATTAGATACATCCCCTCTCTCACACACTTATTAATATTTTAGCAATTTTAGTGTTAATAGAAAATTCGGGGTGTTACAGTTGCCAACAGAAAAGTTGTGATGGATGGTTACAGTAATATAGGGATATCAAATCTGACTGGTACTATATAAAACATCAAGCTGGGTGTGCGAGGAAGTGGCTACAAGGAAGTATGTTTTCAACTTTCCCGTGTTTACTTTGAATGCACAATTTTAGTGCTAATGAGTCATTTTGTTCCATACAGATCACAACTTTGAGAGAACTGAAGGATCGATATCTGAAGACCGAATGTCCCGCCTTCTTAAAAGTAACTCATATTTCTTAAGGATTAAGAAATGTATTGCCGATGAGAACCTTCACGAACACCGTCTTCTAGATATAAGATTCGGACTTGGAGTGGGCGAAAACCTTACAAGTATATACCTCCAACTGAGGGAGAAGGAACTTCTCAAGCTGTAGAGACAACCAACTATCGCAAGAGTCCTTCGCCGATGGTCAATAAGGATGATGAAGATTTAAACATATTCGAAGGAGACGAGGGGCAAGCTGACGAGCCAAAGGAGGTCCCGACCTCTGAGGAGCGGTCTCCTTTAAAAACTTCATCACTGGTTGAGTCTGTCACTCAGGATGAGTTAACGGAGGAACAGATACTCGGGGAATTGAATAAGATTCCCTTACCAGATGATATCTACCCTCAGGAAGACTTCGGAGGGGAACCAATTTTTCCTATTTCTGAGGAGACGAATGCCCCAGTTGGAGAAAAAGGAGTCACACAAACGAGCCTGACTCTGGGCCCTGGTGCGTTAAAAGGGGATTCCACGGGATGCACAAATCACATGCACCATTTATCATAACACTCTTATACCACTAACTTTCTTATTTTTAACATGCACTTGTTTCTTTTGTAGGGGAGATGTCTCGTAAACGGTCTTATTCTTATCATTCCCTTCGAGAGGGCACACCAAGCCTCCTTCCAAATTCCGAGCATGTTCGTAGTGATAGTCGGGGAAGAGATAGTCGTCGGACCCGGGATTCTTATCAATCTTATTCTACACGATCTGGATCTCCGTCAAAGCAAGGCTCTAAAAAGCCTCACAGTCGTCCGTCGCTACCGGCTGGGGGTAAGCAACTTCCTAAAGATTTGACCCCTCCGAAAAGTATGCCTTCTCATGTCCAGTCTTCTAAAAAACACCACGAGCCGAAGGGAAAAAACAAAGATGAGGGCAAGATCATGGAGAATAGAAAAACATCTCATGTTTCCTCTAGTGAGCACGACTTGGATACCACCTCTGCATAGAATATTGTTCCGAATTCTGAAATTCAGGCCAAGCTGGAGCGCTTGCGAAAGCAATTCCCTGATATTTTCTTTGAGAGGATGATGTTCGTCCCGGATCTTGAACCGGTCCCCGAGGATTGGGACACAAAGGTGATAGGGTATGTATGCCATGTGGCTAAACAATATAGGGTAATGAAGAAGCATGCTGCCACACTTTCTACCGCCATCCGCCACCTGGAGGCAGAAGCAGCCAGAGCCCGAGTGAAAATTGAGAATGACACTAGGTCTATGAGTAAAAAGGAAAATGAACCAGAGGATGCACAAGCCCAACTGGCTTTATCTCGGCGAGATGCAGGAAATTATAGGTCTGAGCTGGAAAGTGCCAGGGAGCGTTTTCGCAGTGAGCTTGATTCAAACAGCCAGGAACGGGTGGCCCTGAGGAAGGAAGTGGAAGATCTTAGGGCAATTAACCCTGAACTGAAAACAACACAGGAACGCTTTTCCATTGAGAAAGCTGCTTGGGAGAAAGAAAGGGCGATCTTTAAAGACAACCTCACTCTTGCCAAAAAAAGAAAAAGAGGTTTTAAATGATCAACATGCCCAAGCTGAGGAGCGTGCAGCTCTCGCTGAAAGTAATGCCAATAATTCTCTTGAATCGGCCACTGCTGCTGATAAGCTCGATGAAAAAGAGAAAGAGATAGCTAGTTTTGAGGAACTGTAGTTCGACTTCTTTGGTCAAGTCATCAAGAATCGAGACATCTCTTGGATTCCGGACTATCATGTTACTCTGGCCAATGTATGGGATGCAAATGTCGAAGGCGAGAAGCGGCGGTTGATGGTCGATGAGATTGACGAAAACAAGTTGATGTAGACCTTTCTCAGAGGTGAAGAACCTGAGGCATTGGAGAAAGGAAGACTCCTAATCCACGAAGAGATCGAGAGGGAGAAGACTAAGCTCAAGGGCAAGGATAAGGTTGACGAAGGCTCGAGCTTGGTAGTGGAGCCCAAAACCTCCGAAGTTGAGGAATGTAACCCTGATGATCCATTGATTCCCTTGGTTCCAACCCCTCCAGTTGTCGGAGCCACCATTACAAATTTGGGCAATGAGTCGGCTGAAGGTATCTCCATATTCTCTCCACAGTTCATCAAAGCAATTGTAGCTTTTCGTCGTCTCATGGGACAGACAACTGATATGGCCACATCTTCTCCCGATTCACTAACATTTGTTTCTCATGGTGTAGGTATCAAACCGGTCCAGAAAGATGCAGAGGAGAAGGTAATGGCAGAGAAAGTTGATGTCCCCTCGGGTACTGTTGTTGAAGTTTCTGAGATTCCAAAGCAAACCGATGGTACAACAAGTGAGAAAGGCACTGTAGCACCCGTGGAATCTGGCATCGGCGCTCCTGCGGATGCTGAGATTATTGCGGCTTTGCATGACACAGATGGTGGTCACGGAGATGAGGAAGAGGAAGTTGTCATCACAGATGAGGCCAAGGATGATGATAGTGAAACCTTGACTGACATGCAGGCTAGGAAAGAAAAGCAGTTGGTTCTTAAGAAGGGGGAATAAGACCCTATATATGTGTTCCCTATCTCTAAAATCGACCCCAAAACTGGGTTGGTTATAAGATTCTCTTCCAAATCAATAAGTACTCAGCTTGGCTCCCAGCCTTCTAGTTCTCCCCCAAAATCTCTCATTGATAAGAGAAAGAGGAAGAAAAGTGACCGCTTTGATGTTTGAAAAAAGGAGTCGGAGAAACAGAAGAAGGAAAAGAAATCAAAGTCGTCTCCTAGGCCTAAATAGAATGCACTTATTGGCTCATATTTTTGCTTTTAGGCTTTCCATTGGCCAAAAAATGTAGTTCTGAGAATGTCCCTCACTTTTGTTTAGCTTCTTGTTCTTGTAAACCTGCTTTTAGCGAATGAAAATCTATTTCTTTTACACCATTGTGTACCTGCAAGTTTACCATGTTTGCAAAGTTTATTATCCTGAATCACAAAATTTAAAAGTAATTGCAACCCAAAAAATCGTAACTAAATATTAAAGTCATGAATGATAATCATTGAAAAGTTCGTGTACTAAGTAAACATGTAATGTTCACGGATGCAAAGTGTCGTAAGAACATGCCCCCAATCAATCATTAATATGGTGCCTGGCCAGGGCTTATTGAGAATTGATTAGAGTTATATATGTGCTACCCCCCATTTCCGGGAATGAGGGGTTCGGGCCCCTTTTTCCATTCTTGTCCCCACTCGTGTGGTGGGATGGGAGCCCTTGAGTGGATATGTCACTATGCCTTTATATTCTCCCGATCCTTCGGTGGGGTAAGATTTCTTGTAGTGCTAAGTCTCTAGCACCTTTATACTCTGCCGATCCATCAGCAGGTTAGAGTTCAAGTGGCGCTAAGTCTTTAGCACCTTTATACTCCCCCGATCCTTCAGCGGGTTAGAGTTTGAGCTCGATTCTTGGTCTGCTTACCGATCCTTTAGCGGGGCAGAAGTTCTGGGAACGCTAAGTCTCTACCGCCTTTATACTCGCCCGATCCTTCAGCGGGTTAGAGTGTTATCAAGGCGGTTTTATCGCGGTGCACCTGAGTGCCTTGGGGACATTATTTTTGCGTCCTTTATAATCTCTCCCTAATCTCGTGAGTTAAAGTGCAAGCAGTAGTGTGATTTACCTCACCGCCCCTTTTGGAGCTTTAGTTACCGTTAGTCTTCCGATCTGATAGATGGCCTTTTTAATTAGGTATATTGTGATCGCTGCCTAGCTTAAAACAAATCTCAAAGTAGTAATGATCATTTTTAATTAAAATAAAAGAGCAGATAGGAAATAGTGCAGAAAAAGTAAATGACACTCGATATTTTTATAGTGGTTCGATCGAATCATGACCTACGTCCACTTTATAATCTTTTATTCAAGTAACCAGACTGTTCTAGGCAAGTCAAGCCTTCCGACATAGTCCTAAAAACGAAAGAGTAAAACCGAAAATTTCATGTCAGATAAGGCAGAAAATGCTGGGCATTCTACACTTTGGGGGTTTCATCTCCATCACGGTTGCTAGCTTGATGGTTCCGTTCTCAAGCCTTCGTAAAATGGAGTACGGTCCTTCCCATTTTAGGCCCATATGTACTGGGGGTGGAAAGACGTGCTTCAGAACCAAGTCTCCGGTTTCGAAGGTTCGAGCTTAGACTTTCTTGTTGTTATACTGAGCAACTTGTTGCTTGTGCCTCAAGGCACGTAGTTTGGCTTCATCCCTCTTTTCTTCAACCATGTCTAAAGACTCAAGGAGCAGCTCATTGTTGGTCATCGGATCATAATAAGTGGTCTGATGAGATGGTACTTCCAACTCGACTGGAATGACCCCTTCAGCTCCAAAAGCAAGGGAAAATGGGGTGTGACCCGTCGCCGACTTGTACGTTGTCCTATAGGCCCATAGTGCCAAGGGTAATTCATCAACCCACATGACATTGGCCCTCTTCAATCTTTTCTTTAGAATGGATTTGATCACCTTGTTCATCGCTTCAACTTCTCCGTTCGGTTGCGGATGTGCCACAGAGGTGTATTTTCTCGATATGATACTTCTAACAGAAATCCCGAAACTCGGTACTATCGAATTTGGTCCCATTATCAGTAACGATGACATTTGGATTCCAAACCGACATATAATGTTCTTAACAACAAAAGTGATCACTCGCCTGGTTGTGATCGTGGTCAAAGGCTCTACTTCTACCCATTTAGTGAAATAATCCACGTCTACAATAGCGAACTTTGCTTCGCCCTTTGCTATGGGAAGGCTCCCAATAATGTCAATTCCCCACATAGCAAAAGGCCACGGGCTTGTCATTGTCTTCAACTGGCTAGGTGGCGCCCTAGGAATCTTGGAGAATTTATGACAAGTGTTACAACGTCGTGCATACTTGGCTGCATCCTTGTTTATGTTGGGCCAGATATAGCCATACCGCAATATCTTCTTTGCCAGCATTTGCCCTCCAGTGTGATCGCCACATTCGCCTTCGTGGACCTCTTTCAGCATATGCTTGATGTCATCATAGGCGATACACCAGAGGAGGGACATCGAGAAACCTTGTTTGTATAGAACATTGCCTTGCAACACGTATCAGGAAGCTTTTCGTGTAACTGCACACCTCTCACTTTTCTTGTTGGAAGCGTTCCATTTATCAAGAACTTTTTTAGAGGAGTCATCCATGACTCCCTCTCAGGTTCAATATCTAGTACCAAATCAACATCCATCTGATCTATGCTAGGAGACTGTAGTACTTCAATTGGGACCAGCTCCGTATCCTTAGGATTATCTGAACTAGCCATTTTCGCTAACTTGTCCGCCTTTTGATTCTCCGTTCGGGGAATATGAGATATGTTGTGGTGGTCAAAACCATCCAGCAACTTCTTCACTTTTTCAAAGTATGATATTAGTCTTGGACTCTTGGCCTGAAACTTTCCAGTGACCTGGTTTACGTTTATCTTGGAATCGCAAAAGATGTTTAGCTTTGTGATATTCAATTCCTTTGTGAGTTCCAGCCTGGCAATTACGGCTTCGTACTCGGAGTCGTTATTAGTGGCGTGGAACTCCATTCTAAGAGCGTAATAAATTAACCGTTTCTCTGGAGTTTCGGGAACCACTCCGGTGCCGGATCGTCTGTCATTTTTAGCTCCATCAGTGTATAGTTTCCAAGCATTAGGGTCGAGGAGTAGCTTTGGCAGATCATCCTCTTCGGTTACTACACCATCTTCTGGGATGGTGAACTCTGCTATAAAATCTGCGAGTGCCTGCCCTCTTATCGACCTTCGGGGTTGGAAGTTCAGGTCGAATTGACTCAACTCGATGTTCCATTTGAGCAACCTTCCTGATGCTTCTGGCCTTTGCAGAACTTGCTTTAGTGGGCGATCGATGTACACAGTTATAGGATGAGCCTGGAAGTAGTGGCGAAGTTTTCTACACGCAATTAGTAAGCTATACTCCAGCTTTTCTATTTTTGGATAATTCCATTCTGCGGCCGCCAATTTCTTACTCACATAGTACACCGGTCGTTGCACCTTATCCTCTTCTCTTACCAAAGCCGAACTGATTGCGTGAGATGACATTGCCAAGTACACAAATAAATCCTCATGATCCACAGGCTTTGACAGTATCTGGGGTCTTTCTAGATGGTTCAACAGATTCTGGAATGCTTCTATACAATCGGGAGTCCGTTTAAAGTTGCGCTTGCCTCGCTTTATCAGCTCGAAAAACAGGATGCATTTATCTGTAGCTTTGGAGATGAACCTACTCAGCACCGCCACCTTTCCAGCGAGGCTTTGGACATCCTTAATTGATTTGGTTCGGATTGCTGTAATTTGATCTGGATTGATTTCGATTCCATTCGAGCTGACGATGAATACTAGGAATTTTCCAGATGCTACCCCAAATGAACATTTCAAAGGATTCAGTTTCATTCCATACTTTCGGAGAATCCTAAACATCTCTGCTAAATCGGTAGTGTGATCTGATGATTGTATGGACTTTGCCAACATGTCGTCAATGCATAGCTCCATCGTTTTCCCGATTTGGTTGTAGAACATTCTAATCACCAATCGCTGATATGTAGCACCGGTATTCTTCAAACCGAAAGGCATCACCACATAGCAGTATAATCCCAAATCTGTAATGAAACTGGTGTGCTCTTTGTCTGGGACATGCATGAGGATTTGATTGTACCTCGAGTATGCATCCATAAAAGAAAGAAGTTCATGACCCATGGTTGAATCTACCAACTGATCGATTCGAGATAATGGAAAGTTGTCCTTTGGGCAGGCTTTGTTTAGATCTGAAAAGTCGATGCATGTACGCCACTTTCCATTGGCCTTTTTTACCAAAACCGGGTTTGAAATCCAGTCGGGGTATGTCGAATCTTTAATAAATCCATTACTCCTCAGCTTTTCGACTTCTTCTTTCAAGGCGGTAGACCTCTCCGGGCCAAGCTTTCGCCTTTTCTGTTTGACAGGAGGATGTTCGGGTTGATGCTTAATGAATGACTCATAATCGAGGGAGATATCCCACACATGTCCGCACGGGTCCAGGCGAATACATCCAAGTTAGCTTTCAAGAAATTTGTTAATTCTTTGGCTCGAACAGGATCCAACTGGGATCCAATCTTCAGGACCTTCTCTGGGTCACTATCATCGATTGGTACATCCACAGTCGCTTCATTGGGAGTCGTTATTCTGCCCCTAGGCTCCTCATCCTCTCTGGGATCTATGTCCTCGGGCAACTCTCTGGGCGACCCTCCCGGAGGTATTTTCTTTAGTTGCTACGACGATTCCTCCCCCGAAGGGGAAGAACCACCTTTTGTTTCTACATCTTTCCCTTTGCGGAGCAATTTTAATTCTGCAATGTAGCATGCTCGTGCAACAACTTGATCTCCTCTGACTATGCCTATGTCGGCATCCGTTGGGAACATCAACAACAGGCACCAGCGTGGAATCAGGCCCTGAATTTTCCTAGGTCTGGCCGACCCAAGACGGCATTGTACAGCGACTCAATGTGCAGGACTACAAAGGGGAGAATTCTCACTCTCTGGCGTTCTCCTTCCCTAAGGGTTACTGACAATTCCACATATCCCACTGGAGCGATCGAGGCTCCATTAAATCCATGCATCCAACCCTCGCATGGTTTCAAATCCTTTTGCTTGAGTTTCATTTGGTCAAATGTTTTCTTGAACAGAATGTTGACCGAACTCTCGTTATCCACTAAAACTTTATGAACTATAGCTGGACCGATGGTGACAGTGATCACTAGTGGGTCTTCAGTTGGGGAATGAACCCCAATACTCTGTCGCTCTCGAAATATGTCGTCATCAGACATCGTCCTTTGTTGCTTAACCGGAGCGTTATCTTCGAGGTTGCTATATTCCCCTACTTCAAAATGCTATTTAGCTACATTCACGAACTGATCCATAGCTCTGAAACTGTGCCCTGCCAGGTGAAGCCCACTAACTATGGTATTGATAACGATATTTTTTCCTTTTTGCTGAGTCGTTGGTTTGGCAGGAGGTTGGCTTTGGTTCGGGGCTTGTATATCTTGCCACCATCCCTAGGAGTCACCTTATATTCATCAAGCTTCCCTTCTCAGAGCACTTTTTCAATCACGTCTCTCAAATGACGACATTCGTTTGTGGAATGACCATGGACCTGATGAAAAAGACAGAATTCCCTAGTTTCACACTCTTTTTCTGTAGAATCTCCCGGAGGAGGCCTTTTGTATTGGAGGACATTATATTATCCAGGAAGATGTTTTCCAACGTATCATTTAACGGTGTGAAGCTCTCAAACGGTCTGGGCCGGGATCTACTCTGAGAGTCGTTTCCTCGATTTCTTTTCTGATTATTGTTATTATTATTCCCCGATTGGCGACCACTGCCTTGATTCTTGTTCCCGACATTAACTTCAACTTTTCCTGAGCTATCTCTCTTTGGCTTAATGGCCACATTAGTTGGGATATCCTCCTTATCAGCTGCATTCCGCTTTTGGTTGGTGTAAATTTCCTCCCGACGCATGCAGAAGTTGGCCTTTTCGTAAAATATCTCTCTGGTTAATGCTGGTTTACCGGCCAGGTATCTTCCAAACTCAGTATCCTTATCCACTCTGTCAATCAGAGCCATCAAAATAGTTTGTTCATGGGGATCTCTAACCTCTGTGATCGCTAAATTGAAGTGATCTAAACAGGACCTCAAGGATTCGTCCAGACATTGTTTAATGAGGGACAACTCAATGACATTCTTAGATCTCTGGGTACGTAATTGGAACTGATTTACAAACTGTTCACTTAATTCCCTGAAACTAGAGATCGATCGCACTGGTAAACGAGTGAACCACATTAACGCCGTGTCCTCCAGGAATATCGGGAACGCCTTACATTTCATGGCAGAGGAAGCGGTAGCAGCATTCATGTACCATGAATATCTCATCAGGTGCTGAACTGGATCAGCCTTCCCCGCATAATGGTTCATGTATGGCATGTCAAATTTCCTCGGGAATCGAACCTCTAAAATATCATCTGTAAAAGGCTAATGACTACGGCCTATACCCCAATCTTCGATTCTTTGTCCGCGACTTTCCACCATTATTTGCCTGATCATGGCTTCAACATCCGCATGGGTCATAGTGGATTCGGGATCAGCACTTCTTGCCTGGCGAGCCCCTCCTGCACTTCTTTGACATGTTGCTGCAAGATCTGGGTCCTAGACAGAACTCCCTTGCCTCCTGTTGCCGCGATCAGTCGCACGACGAGCAGGAGGAACATATCTATTCCGAGCAGGATCAATAACGCCTCCATTCCTAGGCGGTAGGATGGGCTCATTTAAGTTACGGTCATTGGTTTGCTGATTAAGAACTTCTATATTCTTAGCTCTTTCCAATGGAGGCCATCGCCGGTTTCTCCGAGTTTCTTCAAACGAGGATGTATGTTCCGGGGATAAAGGGTGAGATGGAGGTGGTGAAACCTGCCTTTGAATGTCGCCAATTCGTATGCCTAAGGCAGTAATATTCTGACGCAGCAACGAGGTCTCCTTCCTTTGAACGACCAATTCATCAGTTTGCCTGTCCAATGCTTCAAGTATTCGAGTCAGATGTCCTTTGGTAACTGGAGCAGAAGGGTCGAACTTGTCATCTTCATCTTCTCTTATATGCAAGGAACTTGAACCGGGTTGAGCAGAAGTACCAGCACGAGCAGAATGAGCCATAATTTCCTTCCCAGGTCGGGTAGCTGTCTGATTGTCAGTTCGGATCGTGGTACCCCTAGGCTGGTGTCTCGTGGTACCCACTTGACGACGGTTCGTGGTCATGCGATCAGGTAGTGACTCCTTCAGCTGTCTGGTTCATTGCACCATCACGAGATCAGATCGACCCTACATTAGCACGATCTGAGGGCTCTTCTTCGACCTGTTCGTGCATGCTTTCTTCAATTGCTTCGTTTGCAACTTCATTCGCCTGTGAAGTTCGTACTTCCTTAGACTTCTTTCCAGCCATGATATCTGAGCTTCACTGAAATATTCAAAAATCAAAACAGTGGAGTTTTGGACTGTTTTCTTTGGACTTTACTATCCAAATAATAGAAATACAATCCAATACTCTAAGACTTCGATTCTCAGTGAAAGCACCAAAATGATAGATCCCAAAATTGGGTCTAACACCCGAATTGTTATAATTTAGGGGAGGTTAATATCAGAATAAATGCAAGAAAAAGCAGAAAAGACACAGGGTTTATAGCGGTTCGACGTTAATGAGCCTACGTCCACTATATATCAATGATTATACATAAGATTTGAGTACAACCAATGATTTATCTCTCAACCTCACTTTTACTATATTGATTCACTCAGTAAATTCAAGACAACTCTGAGTAGAAATAATGGAGATATGATAATGGTGGAATCAGAGCTCCGAATTGCTAAAAGATCCTGAAAAATGCCAAGTTTGGGACTATTTATAGCTGATATCTTTAAGTGGATCGTGGTCGTATGTGACACAAATCCTAATGATCTCGGACGGGTTCGTAGCCTGATGGAGAAATGGTCAAAATGGCAGTTATGGACAGGTGGCATAAGATCTTCATCTTCAGATCGTGAATGACTTGGTCATGGCCTTCATCTCTCAGTTTCAGGGATCAGATCATGGTAATAGCTCAAGTGTGGATGGATCGGGTCGCTGTAGAGAACCGCGATCGTGGTGGCGTAGCAATAGTGTCATGATCCGGCAAAGGCTCGATGACCACGATCGGGGTTTCATGGCTTTTATGAATAAAACTCCATATGTGTGAATCTTGGTGGCTTGATCCAAAAGCTAGCCAACTATATATATACACACACGTGTATATATATACATGTGTGTGTGTTTGTGTCTGCATTTTAATTGGATTTCATGGTACATGCTCATTCACCGATTTGACCATGTTGCCCCTACACAAAATATATGTGTATAAACACACACATATATGTGTATAGATGTATGTGCAGAATATATATATGTACATACATGTGTATGTGTGTGAGCACTAGAAATACTGCCTACCTTGTGGTATTTATTGTGTATCACTATGAATATTACAAGTAGTCTAGACACAGAGGGATGTCCATATAAATCAGATCAAGTCGTGAAATATGATGAGAGATGCACCAAAATTTTGAGGCAAATAAATTTTGAAATAAAATTATATTTGCTAGATTTTAAAAATATTTTTGTTCCAGATTACTATGTGTGTTCCTGTGATAGGTATGCAGATACTAATGTGTAATTGTATATGAGTGTATGAATGTATTTGTACAATTTGAGTGAAATGCAACTTAGTGACAGAGTGTTGTAGTGAGGAACAGTGCAATAAATGAAATTGAAATTGATTGTACTGTATTTCAGTGAAATGTACAAATAGTGGATTTGTAGATCTGTACTATTCAAATGTAAAAATAAAATATTATATTTCAATAAAATACTGCTTGAATATTTAAATTCTTGTGTAGTAGTATTTTAATTAAATATAAATATTTTGTTTTGTCCGTGATGTAGTAGAATAATACAATAGCAAACACATTTATAAAATATATATTTGTTTGTTATCATCAAATAAAAATCACAGAATTTTTATATATAACAGTTAAGATTTTCCTCTTAGGAACGTTGTCCAATTTAGAAGAAAAGGGGAATTAGCAACGAATTTTTATGGACAATTTCTGATTATGGAAAGAATCAGGAAGTTAGCTTATAGAGTGGATTTGCCTTCGAAGATAGCGAGTGTGCGCAATGTTTTCATTCCTTATATCTATAGAAGTTTGTGAATGATTCGAGTGTTTTGGTATCTCTTGTTCATCTTTGAGATATAAAGGTCGAGCTAGAGGTTTCAAGTCCTCGTAAGCCACTTCAAGTCATTGCAAATGACACAAAAAAATTTAGGAGGAAGATAGCTAGGCTTGTCAAGGTAAAATGGAGTGAGGATGATAACAATTGCGCATGAAATGCAGAGGAAAGTGTGAAGATGACTTATCCATAACTATTTGAGCGGTATGTCCCATATATAATATCTAATTATGTCATTGTGTCTTATGCTATTAGAATTCTACATGATAGGATAGCCATTTGTTTGTCAGTCATTGTTTAGGTGTTAGGTTGGATGATAGGAAGGTTGCTCGTGGATAGTAGGCATTCAGGATGTAATGTTTGCTTGTATTTGTTTAGGGATTTCAGGGGTGAAATTCCTAAAAGGGGAAGGAGTGAGAGAATGCAATGATCCATATTTTAAGTATCAGATTATTGCAAAATAATTCTATTTAATTCATAAATGGTCATATCACCCTAATTTTTGGAATGTGGTTCATAGAGATGATTCACATATCCATGATTTTTCTAAAACTTTATGTGGCCATTCTACCCTTGGATAATCTTATTTGTAACATAACTTTTGATAGTAGTCGAATTGTATGCTCTAACCTATCTCATTGCTTCGAGATGGTAGTTTCCCATTTCATAGAGTGGTCACATTAGGACAATTTGGCATTTTAAGAGACATTGCAATTTTAAGTTTTCAAGACTACTAGATAAAACTAGAGTAATTAGTGATATTGGGTTGAAAACCCATTTGTCTAAACACCCTCAATTATAAATAGAGACCAAATGAACAGATTAAAAAAATTCCCTCTTTCTTAATTATATTTTGGACTATAATCTACTATAATTTATCCTAGTTTCTTAAATCAATTCTTTAATTCACGTCAAATCATCTCTAAGCTCAAATTAGAGGCTAGGTCTACATTGGAGGATTATATCCTGTAACGACCCAGGGTTTTCGGCACTGAAAATCGACATAAATACCTTTACTGTATCTCAGGTCGACCTTTCAAACAACGAGAACACCAGGTTGTTAATGAAAGAATTTAGAGGGTGAGATAAGAAAGAAAGAAATACAAGAATAGAAGAAGAAGAAGAACACGTCACAGAGTCTCACATCACAGCGGAACAAAATATAATATAGAAATAAATCTTTATTGAGAGCTTTGAATAAAACTTACAATCATCAGAGTACATCATCATCATTGGACAGTTCTAATAATCTGCCCTTATATACAACACAGCGGAATAATATCATACGTCTGAACTCTTTCAGCCCGTCTCTTCACAGCCTTCGATAACCTGAACCTGTACATTCCGGGCTAACCCGAGCATTTACAAAACACCGGGTCAGTCTGGTGAACCAGAGTGAGATAAACTCGCGCAGTATTTAAGGATGAATCATCCAATCATGATTTTAAAGTTCGAAACCTTTTCAAAAGCAAAAGATAATCGTAAGACCGAATCCATACATAAACACGGACGGTTTTTACCTTACGATAACCCAAAACAGTTTTGAAAATCCAATATCTTTTCTGATATTGTAATAATGTCTAAATACAAGTAAATAACAATCTAGTGGAATGCTTGCATCTAACAATCCACATATATAGTATATAATCAAAACCGCAGGCACTTATTGGAGGTTGGATTTCCAACTCTGACAAGGTATGGGACCACCTGCCGATCGTGTATCTCTAGAGACGAATACACTGGGTTCAACAAGAACGTCTTGTAACCCGGCCCACACATGACCGACCACTCATTTCGCTTGAGTGTATCGAGTGTATATCACCGACGGTTGCGATCAGCAACCGCCTCCCGAAAAGGGACAGCATCGAATATAGATTAAAGAAACAAATGGAATTCCTCTAGATAGGTGATCATACACCCTAATGGGAGTGACCCACATAGCCATGCTGCCTGCCCGATTTTTGTCATCTTCCAGTTGATGAGGCTTGAGGTCAGAATTTACTTTGAATTTTTTTGTCAGCATTCACTTTGAATGCCACATCGTCAGATCCATCAGATATCACTAATTGACGTCCACAAAAATACCCTAGTCGGGAGCGACCCAACTATGATACGTTTGAAGAAATCAACCTACGCAATCCCCTTTGGAAATACTCTGTCAGACACTCGTCCATACAAGTCATCCAGGAACAGGATGAACCGAAGGCACCCTCCTACTGCATCCTAGGAATCACCCTACAGATCAGTAGCGAGCAGTCCTTGACATCCGTAGATTCCGATCACGACAGAATCACTGTTGAGATATCCCCGGCCGCTAAACCAGAGAAATTCAAATCAGTAGTCCTTCCGCTCACGAAGATCAATGGTCTTCCATTTCTTCATCTTTGAAAATATTCTTACACGTATTCGATGATCGGAATGGTTTTCGAATATGAATTCGATCCCGGTCTTCCCGTACCAACGATCGTATGGTCAAGTTTGATGGTCGGGGATTTAACTATCAAATAAAACAGGTGTGCAACCAACGATATTATTTCCAGATGGAAATCCTATCGACCAAACATCCAATGTTTATTTCTCTTTAGATTAACTTATCCTTGACTTAGTCATTTATCATTTACGTAAATCCTTATTAACATTTCCAGAGTTTACTTCTTTTACTTATTCCTATATATTAAAACATTCCTGAACTTTATTTGGAAACGTTCCCTCTACTTCTTTATCTGA
This sequence comes from Allium sativum, assembly GCA_030737875.1. Lineage (NCBI taxonomy): Eukaryota > Viridiplantae > Streptophyta > Magnoliopsida > Asparagales > Amaryllidaceae > Allium > Allium sativum. The sequence goes on from CM060920.1 coordinate 57,550,665, forward strand.
TTTAAACCGATGTTTAAATAAAACATCACTCAGCCAATTCAACTCCTTTCACTCATTGGCTCAATTTACTTGACCAATCATCACCACTGAACTTTAGGCAACCCTTAGTTAAAAACGAAGCCAATCAAGTTGGGGTATAATTACCTCTCAGACCTTAACTGAACAATATTTCCAACCTCGGAATAGCCAAAGTTCATTCTCGCAATTTTTAACAACTTCCTTTCGAATAACCATATTCAACTTCTCATTTCTTTCGAATAAAACAGTATTCGATAATCTCTCTTGCGGATAACTATATCCAATTAACTATCTCTTCGAATAACTTGTATTCGATTTAACTCACTTCTAGAATAAACTATATTCGATAACTCTCCTTCGAATAAATGCTAATCGATTAATTCCTTTTCAAATTACCACTACACGATTAACTCAAACCTGATTAAACCCATTTGAATAACTCTAATTTGATCTAATCCCACTTGACTTACTTTAAATTGATTAACCGTAACTGGTTAATCCTACCTAACTAACTCCACCTGATTTACACTAACTGGTTATTCTAATTGATTAACTCTAAACGATCAACTTTAAATGATCAACTCTAACTGGTCAACTCTAACTGATCAACTCTAACTGGCTAACTCTAACTCGTCTTATTCAACTAAATTTGAACAACTCGACTTAATTAACTTTTATCGATTACTACTATTTGATTTAACACCATTCGCTTAACTCTAGATCGCAGCGATCACAATGGTTACGCCTGATTCCCTCAAGAAACATCCGACCGCCGTAGGCTGTCTGCAGCCCTGCGAATTACGCTAGCAGTCTTACGAAATTGTACTCATCTTGAATAACTATGTTTGACTAACTCTGTTTCAAGTAACTATATTCGATCAATTCAAATTTAATAACAAATATTAAATTAAAACCTAACTCGATTTACTGGATAATAAAAATCCTTATTTTTCTTTAAAAATTCCCTATTCAAAATAATATACGTAAACTTCTTTTAATTATAAAATAGATTTATAAATTTCATAAGGGTCGACCTACTTGATGATAAAATTCATGATTGTCTGATAGACAAAGTGATACCAAATTCCTCAACCAATATTTTCACTAGTTAAAACAACTCAAGTTTGAATTTTTAATTCAAAGATTTATCGATTAACTCAACTGTCCAATCAGAACTGTTGTATTTATCTGATAATACCTAATGACCATCAATTAACAAACAAATCACTCAACAGTTCAACCAATTTCAAAACACGTTTATTTTATTGACGTGATAAATAAAGGGAATTACCCTTTATTGGGTTTAATCGTTAAAATAACGATTATATAATTCACTGACCGTTTAAAACTCATTGTTCAAATCAACAATATATATCTATCAGACGGTCAATCACTAGCAACCAGAATGCATACAGCAAAAACCCAATTTGTATAAAATATAAACGGAAAGAAACTGAGTGAGGTTAACTCACCTGGATGGGTTCGTTGATAGATCAGCCCATTTCATTCGAATTAAACTGTGTTTAATTCATTTGAAAAATCCAGCTGTTGCCTGCCCTATTCAGTCCTTATCCATCGTGTCGTACTCGTCTTCAGGGTCATGGTGTTTTTCGTTTCGTTTGAATCTGATTTCGTGAACGTTCGAAACCAGTAATTGAAGTTTTATAAAACATTAAACTAAGACTTTAAATAAAAAAAGAATAAAAATTGGGCCTCACCCACTACGTCCAGCCCATCTCGAAAATAACCGGCCGACCCTCCTTAACTTAAAGCCCTTCGATCCCTTTACTTCCTCTTCAAAATACACGCCGCCACAAAAAAAAATCAGAGCAAACCCTAGAGGAAACGAAAATGGCCTCCCCGTCGCCAATCGGATCTCCTCCAAGCTGCGATGCCTACTGCCTCGGTCTCCTTCCACTCGATTCAACCCCGACCGAAGCCCAAAAGCTAAGTAATTTCGTGTTTTAATTTCTGGTATTTTGTTTCTGATTTTTCTATGTTTTGATTGATGATTTTTTTCTCCGGTGGTTCGAATTGGGGTTTTTCTTCACTGAGTTGTGCTGGGAAATAGTTGTGGTGCGTGGTGTATTTATAGTTGAATTCGATAATGATAGGAACGATATCAACATCCACTATAATGTCATAGGTTTCAGGTTTTCCTGAGCTTAGATCATAGGTGATTTTCCTTTCAGTTCCGCTGTAGGCAAGTGATCGAACTGTTTTGTGCTTTGATAGGTTGATGGTTAGCAGATTTTGTTCGATCTTCCCACGTGAAATGCTCAGTTATGAACATGAATCAAACTGCCCCTATGGTTTAAGCTATACATCTGTAAATATTGGTTGTTCATATGGTCTTGTCTGCTATTATTTTAATTCGATTTCAGACCTGTATTGGGATATTGTAATATCAGAACAGGTTTTATAGATGATTTTCTGACTATAAAGATACACATATCTGTTTTGATAGTCTAAAGATTTGGTTCAGCTATTTATTTTCTATTCACCTATCCTCTGTTTAAGTTGTCAATTTTGTTCATTTCATTTTCAGATTTGAACTGATGTACATATATATACATCAGACAGGATTTTTGCACATGAGATTTTCTGAGCCTATATGCTTACATTGATACCCTTTTGGGATAGAAAATAAGTTCTTTTACAAGCATTAAGTCATGTTTGTATTTATTAATATTTCTTCGTTTGTGATATATATTCTAAGATAGGGTATGTTGTTTCCTTTTGGAATGGCTAAGTGATTTAATTACATGTTACTGCACTTGAATTGGACACGTTATTGACTATGCCGCATGTTTCTGCTGCTGTCACCACTCATGAACACTTAGTTAATTATAATATGCATTAGCGCATGTGCCCATGCATGTGGTTATTGCAAATCTATTTTAGTCGCTTGATGTTGGAATTACACTATGATTTTAGTTCTGCCTCCTGACCTGCTTACAACATTTTGTTGAGTACCCTGTTACAATTGGCATTGGGTTTATCTGAAGTAGGCTAAACTTTATTTACTGTAAGTATTGATTCACTTGGCCGCATTTCATTTAGACCGCCCCTTTCTCACCAAGTCGCATGAACTGTCACGTACCCGTTGTGCATTTCCGGTTTATCGAAGCATGATTTTTTTTGTGTATATGTGGGGGCTGGTGCACGCATGTGTATATTCATACTATTGTATGTGTATATACATGTTGTCAGCATACGTATACACATGAATTCCTATGCTGACTCGATCTGTTCCATCCTAAGTTGATATGCTGTATTTTGGCAGTTTCCATGGGTTCAGTGTACTCGAAATCGTGTACTGTTTTTGTTTGATTTTGTTGTGTACTTTATTGTTTACATGTGATAATTCCCTGATTTGGAAATCTTTCAACTTAAAATATATATCCATATCCTTCTAGCTACTCATAGCTGTTGAATATTACTATTTCAATGTGGTAAAAAAAATTCCTCTTTCAAAATCTTCAGCTCTATCTACATTTATTAGCTATTAATAGCTGTATTTTTTTCCTTCTTAGGTTGATTCCACGGTGATGGACAGTTGAAATCTCGTGACAGGCAGTTGGATGGCTGCGCCATACACAAGGAAGATTTTTTTGTTGTAAATTTCCTTTCATTGCTGTTTATGAAGATATTGATCTGTAAATTCGTATATATTTTCCTGTATGAGTTGCCCTTTTCATTTTTTTATTTTTATATAGCTGTTGAATTACTGTCTGTATTGTCAATTTGGCAAATGACTTGTTTATTTCATTTCAGGATTTTGAAATGGAGTGCATGTACTATGGTCTGCTGAAAAGTGTACATTGCGTAGGGTGTACAGAGGGTTGGTTGAGGCTATCGAGTGGTTATATCAATTGTGCGGATCAGCCTTTTTCAAAAAACAAAAGAAAAGAAAACAATTGATAGTTGTAGGTTCCTTCAAGTAGATGAGTATATTATTAGAGTCTGATCATGTGTCTTCAATTCAAAGTGTACTATTCTGTGTACACTCTTGTTTGCTGTATGATGAAAGGGAAAACAGTGCATATTAGTTTAACCAAGTATGTCTTGTATAGTTTTATTTCAAGTGAATTGTTTTATCCATTAGCCTTAGATGCTGTACTAGAATTCGAAAATAATAGATTATATTTTTGCTTTCCATTTATTTTCCATATTATGTTGTACTGTCCATGACTTGTTTTTCTTCAATTGATGTATTGTTTTAAATGGGAAAATTTCGTACGAAAGAAATATGACGTACTATACCAATAAGGATACATGAACGTGTGGTATTTCTTTGTATTAAAAATATAACCGTCGTTGTTATCAAACGATATGAATTAAATTTAAACGGATAAATTTAAAGGTACTGTCATCGTATTTATCAAGCAAACAACTTCAATTTCCATCGGTATAGAATTTTGAACTAACATTAAAATTCTGGGTTAAAAATTAAATTCCCATTTATTTATTAATATACTTAAATATTCAAATTAAAATGGTTAAATCCAATTATTTAAACTCAAATAAATATTTTAAATAAATAAAATATTTTAAATAAATGATCAGAAAAATACGGGACATTACATTCTTCCCCCCTTAAAATAATTTCGTCCTCGAAATTGCTATGGTAAGGAAAAGGTTGCAAATCCGATTAACTTTAAATATATTTTATTTTCAAAGTAAAACCAATTTATTTTGGGTAAAACAAAATTTTCGAAAAACAAAAATTAAAATCCCAAAATTTTTATTTTCGCGAAGGCGTACCTTTTTCGAGCGTGATTGAGTCTACTACTCAATTTACGTGCAACTTACGCCTTCAACTCAATCTTCATAGTCCTTTGGCTCCTGTACTTAACTTGATTCATTACATATATGAAATATTTAAGTAACGCTTCCATTTTCTCTAGGTTTTAGTTTATTTCTCCCTTTATCAACCCATGGTTGAAATATATTCAACTAGTCTAATAAGCACACAAAAATCAACCAACAATCAAGGCGCAACAACCTAATCAAATTAACTAAGTTCTCATCCAATATTATTATTTAATTTAATTCAACATACTTGAATATCAACCAATTTATATTCAATTTAATTATATTGTTCATTAAATCTCCAAATTCGGATTAACTTTATCTAATTACCACATTATCTCTTAATTTAGTTTCAATACGAAAATTATTTAATTCGATTTCACTTAACTTAATTGAGTTCCAATCCAAAATTTTAACCAAATTTTGAATAAAATTACACAACACACCACATTTCAATAATTCCACAAATTATTTCTTTTCTATACAAAAATCTATTTTGAGTAAAATTATTTCATTTGCCCTCTTTTCAAAATAATATTGTATTGATTACCAGTTCAACGTTTTTCAACACTTGAACCGATCAAACAACACAATACAAAAAATTTACAAACACGCTCTCATATATATACACTCAAACTCAATCTAGGGTATTACTAACCCCATCTTTATCGAGTTATGCTACAGTGCCAAGGTTATCACTAAACCAATTGCTCCGATACCAACTGTAACGACCCAGGGTTTTCGGCTCTGAAAATCGACATAAATACCTTTACTGTATCTCAGGTCGACCTTTCAAACAACGAGAACACCAGGTTGTTAATGAAAGAATTTAGAGGGTGAGATAAGAAAGAAAGAAATATAAGAATAGAAGAAGAAGAAGAACACGTCACAGAGTCACACATCGCAGCGGAACAAAATATAATATAGAAATAAATCTTTATTGAGAGCTTTGAATAAAACTTACAATCATCAGAGTACATCATCATCATTGGACAGTTCTAATAATCTGCCCTTATATACAGCACAGCGGAATAATATCATACGTCTGAACTCTTTCAGCCCGTCTCTTCACAACCTTCGATAACCTGAACCTGTACATTCCGGGCTAACCCGAGCATTTACAAAACACCGGGTCAGTCTGGTGAACCAGAGTGAGATAAACTCGCACAGTATTTAAGGATGAATCATCCAATCATGATTTTAAAGTTCGAAACCTTTTCAAAAGCAAAAGATAATCGTAAGACCGAATCCATACATAAACACGGACGGTTTTTACCTTACGATAACCCAAAACAGTTTTGAAAATCCAATACCTTTTCTAATATTGTAATAATGTCTAAATACAAGTAAATAACAATCTAGTGGAATGCTTGCATCACACAATCCACATATATAGTATACAATCAAAACCGTAGGCACTTATTGGAGGTTGGATTTCCAACTCTGACAAGGTATGGGACCACCTGCCGATCGTGTATCTCTAGAGACGAATACACTGGGTTCAACAAGAACGTCTTGTAACCCGGCCCACACATGACCGACCACTCATTTCGCTTGAGTGTATCGAGTGTATATCACCGACGGTTGGGATCAGCAACCGCCTCCCGAAAAGGGACAGCATCGAATATAGATTAAAGAAACAAATGGAATTCCTCTAGATAGGTGATCATACACCCTAATGGGAGCGACCCACATAGCCATGCTGCCTGCCCGATTTTTGTCATCTTCCGTTTGATGAGGCTTGAGGTCAGAATTTACTTTGAATTTTTTTGTCAGCATTCACTTTGAATGCCACATCGTCAGATCCATCAGATATCACTAATTGACGTCCACAAAAATACCCTAGTCGGGAGCGAACCAACTACGATACGTTTGAAGAAATCAACCTACGCCATCCCCTTTGGAAATACTCTGTCAGACACTCGTCCATACAAGTCATCCAGGAACAGGATGAACCGAAGGCACCCTCCTACTGCATCCTAGGAATCACCCTACAGATCAGTAGCGAGCAGTCCTTGACATCCGTAGATTCCGATCACGACAGAATCACTATTGAGATATCCCCGGCCGCTAAACCAGAGAAATTCAAATCAGTAGTCCTTCCGCTCACGAAGATCAATGGTCTTCCATTTCTTCATCTTTGAAAATCTTCTTACACGTATTCGATGATCGGAATGGTTTTCGAATATGAATTTGATCCCGGTCTTCCCGTACCAACGATCGTATGGTCAAGTTTGATGGTCGGGGATTTAACTATCAAATAAAACAGGTGTGCAACCAACGATATTATTTCCAGATGGAAATCCTATCGACCAAACATCCAATGTTTATTTCTCTTTAGATTAACTTATCCTTGACTTAGTCATTTATCATTTACGTAAATCCTTATTAACATTTCCAGAGTTTACTTCTTTTACTTATTCCTATATATTAAAACATTCCTGAACTTTATTTGGAAACGTTCCCTCTACTTCTTTATCTGATTTAAACCGATGTTTGAATAAAACATCACTCAGCCAATTCAACTCCTTTCACTCATTGGCTCAATTTACTTGACCAATCATCACCACTGAACTTTAGGCAACCCTTAGTTAAAAATGAAGCCAATCAAGTTGGGGTATAATTACCTCTCAGACCTTAACTGAACAACATTTCCAACCTCGGTATAGCCAAAGTTCATTCTCGCAATTTTTAACAACTTCCTTTCGAATAGCCATATTCAACTTCTCATTTCTTTCGAATAAAACAGTATTCGATAATCTCTCTTGCGGATAACTATATCCAATTAACTATCTCTTCGAATAACTTGTATTCGATTTAACTCACTTCTAGAATTAACTATATTCGATAACTCTCCTTCGAATAAATGCTAATCGATTAATTCCTTTTCAAATTACTACTACACGATTAACTGAAACCTGATTAGACCCATTTGAATAACTCTAATTTGATCTAATCCCACTTGACTTACTTTAAATTGATTAACCATAACTGGTTAATCCTACCTGACTAACTCCACCTGATTTACACTAACTGGTTATTCTAATTGATTAACTCTAAACGATCAACTTTAAATGATCAACTCTAACTGGTCAACTCTAACTGATCAACTCTAACTGGCTAACTCTAACTCGCCTTATTCAACTAAATTTGAACAACTCGACTTAATTAACTTTTATCGATTACTACTATTTGATTTAACACCCTTCGCTTAACTCTAGATCGCAGCGATCACAATGGTTACGCCTGATTCCCTCAGGAAACATCCGACCGCCGTAGGCTGTCTGCAGCCCTGCGAATTACGCTAGCAGTCTTACGAAATTGTACTCATCTTGAATAACTATGTTTGACTAACTCTGTTTCAAGTAACTATATTCGATCAATTCAAATTTAATAACAAATATTAAATTAAAACCTAACTCGATTTACTGGATAATAAAAATCCTTATTTTTCTTTAAAAATTCCCTATTCAAAATAATATACGTAAACTTCTTTTAATTATAAAATAGATTTATAAATTTCATAAGGGTCGACCTACTCGATGATAAAATTCATGATTGTCTGATAGACAAAGTGATACCAAATTCCTCAACCAATATTTTCACTGGTTAAAACAACTCAAGTTTGAATTTTTAATTCAAAGATTTATCGATTAACTCAACTGTCCAATCAGAACTGTTGTGTTTATCTGATAATACCTAACGACCATCAATTAACAAACATATCACTCAACAGTTCAACCAATTTCAAAACACGTTTATTTTATTGACGTGATAAATAAAGGGAATTACCCTTTATTGGGTTTAATCGTTAAAATAACGATTATATAATTCACTGACCGTTTAAAACTCATTGTTCAAATCAACAATATATATCTATCAGACGGTCAATCACTAGCAACCAGAATGCATACAGCAAAAACCCAATTTGTATAAAATATAAACGAAAAGAAACCGAGTGAGGTTAACTCACCTGGATGGGTTCGTTGATAGATCAGCCCATTTCAGTCGAATTAAACTGCGTTTAATTCATTTGAAAAATCCAGTTGTTGCCTGCCCTATTCAGTCCTTATCCATCGTGTCGTACTCGTCTTCAGGGTCATGGTGTTTTTCGTTTCGTTTGAATCTGATTTCGTGAGCGTTCGAAACCAGTAATTGAAGTTTTATAAAACATTAAACTAAGACTTTAAATAAAAAAAAAAGAATAAAAATTGGGCCTCACCCACTACGTCCAGCCCATCTCGAAAATAACTGGACGACCCTCCTTAACTTAAAGCCCTTCGATCCCTTTACTTCCTCTTCAAAATACACGCCGCCACAAAAAAAAATCAGAGCAAACCCTAGAGGAAACGAAAATGGCCTCCCCGTCGCCAATCGGATCTCCTCCAAGCTGCGACGCCTACTGCCTCGGTCTCCTTCCACTCGATTCAACCCCGACCGAAGCCCAAAAGCTAAGTAATTTCGTGTTTTAATTTCTGGTATTTTGTTTCTGATTTTTCTATGTTTTGATTGATGATTTTTTTTCTCCGGTGGTTCGAATTGGGGTTTTTCTTCACTGAGTTGTGCTGGGAAATAGTTGTGGTGCGTGGTGTATTTATATTTGAATTCGATAATGATAGGAACGATATCAACATCCACTATAACGTCATAGGTTTCAGGTTTTCCTGAGCTTAGATCATAGGTGATTTTCCTTTCAGTTCCGCTGTAGGCATGTGATCGAACTGTTTTGTGCTTTGATAGGTTGATGGTTAGCAGATTTTGTTCGATCTTCCCACGTGAAATGCTCAGTTATGCACATGAATCAAACTGCCCCTATGGTTTAAGCTATACATCTGTAAATATTGGTTGTTCATATGGTTTTATCTGCTATTATTTTAATTCGATTTCAGACCTGTATTGGGATATTGTAATATCAGAACAGATTTTATAGATGATTTTCTGACTATAAAGATACACATATCCGTTTTGATAGTCTAAAGATTTGGTTCAGCTATTTATTTTCTATTCACCTATCCTCTGTTTGAGTTGTCAATTTTGTTCATTTCATTTTCAGATTTGAACTGATGTACATATATATACATCAGACAGGATTTTTGCACATGAGATTTTCTGAGCCTATATGCTTACATTGATACCCTTTTGGGACAGAAAATAAGTTCTTTTACAAGCATTAAGTCATGTTTGTATTTATTAATATTTCTTCGTTTGTGATATATATTCTAAGATAGGGTATGTTGTTTCCTTTTGGAATGGCTAAGTGATTTAATTACATGTTACTGCACTTGAATTGGACACGTTATTGACTATGCTGCATGTTTTTGCTGCTGTCACCACTCAGGAACACTTAGTTAACACTTAGTTAATTATAATATGCATTAGCGCATGTGCCCATGCATGTGGTTTTTGCAAATCTATTTTAGTCGCTTGATGTTGGAATTACACTATGATTTTAGTTCTGCCTCCTGACCTGCTTACAACATTTTGTTGAGTACCCTGTTACAATTGGCATTGGGTTTATCTGAAGTAGGCTAAACTTTATTTACTGTAAGTATTGATTCACTTGGCCGCATTTCGTTTAAACCGCCCCTTTCTCACCAAGTCGCATGAACTGTCACGTACCCGTTGTGCATTTTCGGTTTATCGAAGCATGATTTTTTTTGTGTATATGTGGGGGCTGGTGCACGCATGTGTATATTCATACTATTGTATGTGTATATACATGTTGTCAGCATACGTATACACATGAATTCCTATGCTGACTCGATCTGTTCCATCCTAAGTTGATATGCTGTATTTTGGCAGTTTCCATGGGTTCAGTGTACTCGAAATTGTGTACTGTTTTTGTTTGATTTTGTTGTGTACTTTACTGTTTACATGTGATAATTCCCTGATTTGGAAATCTTTCAACTTAAAATATATATCCATATCCTTCTAGCTACTCATAGCTGTTGAATTTTACTATTTCAATGTGGTAAAAAAAATTCCTCTTTCAAAATCTTCAGCTCTATCTACATTTATTAGCTATTAATAGCTGTATTTTTTTCCTTCTTAGGTTGATTCCACGGTGATGGACAGTTGAAATCTCGTGACAGGCAGTTGGATGGCTGCGCCATACACAAGGAAGATTTTTTTTGTTGTAAATTTCCTTTCATTGCTGTTTATGAAGATATTGGTCTGTAAATTCGTATATATTTTCCTGTATGAGTTGCCCTTTTCATTTTTTTATTTTTATATAGCTGTTGAATTACTGTCTGTATTGTCAATTTGGCAAATGACTTGTTTATTTCATTTCAGGATTTTGAAATTGAGTGCATGTGCTATGGTCTGCTGAAAAGTGTACATTGCGTAGGGTGTACAGAGGGTTGGCTGAGGCTATCGAGTGGTTATATCAATTGTGCGGATCAGCCTTTTTCGAAAAACAAAAGAAAAGAAAAGAAAACAATTGATAGCTGTAGGTTCCTTCAAGTAGATGAGTATATTATTAGAGTCTTATCATGTGTCTTCAATTCAAAGTGTACTATTCTGTGTACACTCTTGTTTTCTGTATGATGAAAGGGAAAACAGTGCATATTAGTTTAACCAAGTATGTCTTGTATAGTTTTATTTCAAGTGAATTGTTTTATCCATTAGCCTTAGATGTTGTACTAGAATTCGAAAATAATAGATTATATTTTTGCTTTCCATTTATTTTCCATATTATGTTGTACTGTCCATGACCTGTTTTTCTTCAATTGATGTATTGTTTTAAATGGGAAAATTTCGTACGAAAGAAATATGACGTACTATACCAATAAGGATACATGAACGTGTGGTTTTTCTTTGTATTAAAAATATAACCGTCGTTGTTATCAAACGATATGAATTAAATTTAAACGGATAAATTTAAAGGTACTGTCATCGTATTTATCAAGCAAACAACTTCAATTTCCATCGGTATAGAATTTTGAACTAACAATAAAATTCTGGGTTAAAAATTAAATTCCCATTTATTTATTAATATACTTAAATATTCAAATTAAAATGGTTAAATCCAATTATTTAAACTCAAATAAATATTTTAAATAAATAAAATATTTTTAATAAATGATCAGAAAAATATGGGACATTGCATATCCCATCAATTAATCATATATTTCTATAGTTCCACTTTTGCCCAAGATAGATCTCCATTCAGTTTAATTGGATTTGGAGATTAAGTGAATGGTTATGATCTCTCATATGTCTTATATGTTGCAACTTAATATTTTAATCACTTATATGTTAATTTGACCTTAAAATTCGATTAGATATGTTAGCATCAGATTTAGAAACCTTTCTTAAAACCTAGTTATTACATATGTTGATTAACTTATTAGACCCAATGTAATTAGTGAATAATTAGCTATGTTCAGTGCTAGATTTATGATTATAATTGATCATTTCATGTTAGCGTGAAGTTGAATGTTCATGTATAATCGAATATTGGTTGAATTTTCTATTTGAATGATTTAATTGCATGTTATTCCTTATTTATGCGTTAAAGTGTGCTTGAGTTATGACTTAGGTTGAAGATCAGAGCACATTAGGATCAACATGCATTAGATCCACATGAAACTTGAAGGATAAGCTCTGAATGACAATGGGGTGGCACATAAAAAAAGTCACATGAAAAATTGCTAAATACAATAGATCAGCAGGGATCCTTGTAAGGAGATTGAATGGAGGTGTGATTTTTATGAAAGATGGTAGGGCCATGCATATGTTATTGTGACACTCCACACCCATTAACATCATCCAAATATAGAATCCAGTTAAGAAATACGGAGCGTTATAGGTATAAAGACATAAACTACACAGAGACTAAGATTTCATAAGACATAAGCAAATAAAATTTATAGCGAAAAGGACAATTTACATTAAAATAATAAAATCATTTATTCTGACATAACCAAATTGTTTCAAATTAACATGTCTCAAATCTTAGTTAGAAGAACTACCATCATGGTACGTAATTATTAAATATTCCCCCACATAGCCAAAGTAACAACAAAATCATGGAAATGAAAAAGAAGAAAAATTATACATCTTCAGAAGAGTATCCAAGAAAGAACCAGCCAAGCAACCCAACTATGTGCTTCCTCTCTACGAGCCTGGGGGAAAGAAAAAGGAAAGAAGGAAAGGAGAAATAGGTCAAACAATAAGTCTAGTGAGTTATAGTGATTACTATCACAATTGATAAGAAGATAATGAAAAAGTCGGGTGTGTACGACTTATGCAGGATCTATAATATGGCTATGCGGAATATGATAACAAACTTTAAATGCAGTAAAGTAAAGTAAAGTAGAGTAACGACACCAGGATTTTTATACTGGTTCGGACCTCCAGTCCTACGTCCACTCCCGAAGCTTCTCTTCGGCTTTTCACTAAACAACACCCTCGCTTCACCCGGAGGAACAGGTTCACAACTACTTGATTTACGGGCTACAAGTTTACCCACTTGATTTCACGGGCTACAAGCTTACCCACTTGATTTCACGGGCCACAAGCTTACCCACTTGATTTCACGGGCTACAAGCTTACCCACACAGGACAATTACAAGAGTTTGACTTCTGATTGTGTTCTTCTTTCAACACTGATTTGCCAACGATTGAGTACACCCTTCCTATAATCTTATCCTCAAGTATATGATTTGAATGCAAAGATTTAAGGAAGAAAGATTGCTTGTTGAATCAAATGATATAAAACTGATTCAAGGATTCAACAAGTATTGAATATTTGAGAGAGCTTTTAGAATGCAAGAGAGTATAGAGTTAAGATCAGAAAATAGAAGAAGATTCGGTGATTTGAAAGTATGATTTCAAGTCTATTTATAGTGTAGAATAGTTGCATTCCTTCATGAAGAGTTTCTATAAAGAGTTGTGTCCATTTCTCTTGAAATTGAATAGAAATCTCTTCACAAAAAGAAGCATCCTTTCAGAAAAAATTACAGCAAGAAAAAAGGTCGACAGGTCGAAATTAACAGGTCGACAGGTATTTGAAAAAAATAGCCGTTATGTGAAAAAAACAGCAGGACCGGTCGACAGGTCCTTTTTGGGCGGTCGACCGTTTTTCTTGCTGTGGACCGGAGTACCTCGGTCCACAGTCTATATCACTCTGCAATCTTTCCCGGTCGAAGCCTGGACCGTTTGGGCTTTTTCTGTGACTTTTCAATTCTTCAAATATACAGATTTCAGCCCCAGCTAATTTCAATTTCTAAATTGTTTTGTGCATTCGTGTTATACTTTGAGGATAGATCTTAACATAAATCTAACACGACTCCATACCTACATATATATAATCTTAGCTCCATGTCATGATTTCCATTGATCTTCACTGTGATCTTCATTGATTTCCACTTTGATAAATATGAATTCAGCTCGTCAATGATCTCTATTTCTATGTTGTCATTAATCAAAATCTTGTGTATCAACATTCTCCCCCTTTTTGATTGATGACAATATCTTGCATATATTTTTGAGATACTGAGTAGCTCCCCCTGAATATATGCTTATATATATTTATCTCCCCCTGTCTAAAAGCTTTCTGCACATTTTGTTAGTATAATAAAAACTTACTGTTTCCTGTAACAAAATGTTAGTGCATATAAAATGAATATATATATATATATATGCATATTTCTCCCCCTTTGTCATCGATTAAAAAGAATAAACATCATGATAGAACAGTAATCGAACATAAGACATAAATTAAAGTACCTTCGGGAGATATTGGATCATGTGCAATTTGATAAACTGAATTTTGTTTTCAGAGACATTTGGAGAAATCAAAATCGCCTTCCTTTTATTGTGGTGTACCTGTAAAAAAAAAATAGAATATATATACTTTGGTACCCACTTGCTTTGTTTGGGTCCATGAGTTAGATGGAAGGTAACCATACCCAAGAGGGTTTAACGGAACCTTTAAAGATAAAATTTTGGTTATTAACTACCGAATCAAAATAATCATCAATATATTTTTCTCTGTTTTTCCAACTTACAGGAACCCAAATACTTAAGTAATCTCTATTGATATTCCTTTTCGTACTTCTAGATCTATTATATAGATCTCTAGTCATAGAAGTATTCGAATTTCTATAATAATTGGATCTAGGATGAGCATTAGTACTAGCAGTAATATTTTTATTGTACATGAAAGCATATCTAGTACTATTTCTAAGATTAGTTTTATTATATCCTAAACCACTTTTGTCATGTAAAGGTCGAGATCTAGATAAAATCATATTTAAATCATTTTGACCTTTATTAAATTTTGCGAACTTATTTGCACTTTTATCAAATTTATTTCCAAAGTCGCTATTGACATTTTCAAAAGGAATTTTGTTATTCTTTAAATCATCAATTTCCTTATTTAATTCAGAATTTTTCCTTTTTAAAGTACCATTCTCAGTTTTGAGACATAAAATTTGAGATTCTGAATTATCTAAAGAAGATTGTAACTTTTCAAAATTTTCTTTTGAGTCAGAAATTTCATTTTGCAAAATATTATTATTCACCTTTAAAAACTCACATTCTTTAGATAGTTCTAAATTCTTTTCAGTTAAAGCTCCATTCTCTTTTTCCAGAGACGAAATTAAAGAACTAGAATTATTTAAAGAATCTTCTAATGATATATTTCTATTTTGCAAAAGATCGATTTCCTTTAAAAGAACATTGTTTTTATCTTCTAGTTGCTCATTTTCTTTTTGAATGAAATCTTTTTGAGAAACAAGCTCTTCTAAGGTATCTTCAAAACATTTGGCTTGTTTTACCAAACGATTGTTTTCTTCTTTTAATTTGGAATTTTCTTCCTTGTACTTTTTTGACATAGCTAAAACAATTTTATGGAGTTTCAATAATTTTTCATGGTCTAACATAAGATCTTTATATAATGAATCTGTACATACCGATTGTGATCTGACTTTAGCCATGAGACATTTGTTTCCTTGCTCTCCTGGTTCTGCTTTGTTGCTCTTCCATTTTCTATATCCCTGACTAGATTTCTTTATTGCCATTTGTTCTAAGATGTTGTTACGATCTCTAGAACAACCTTGCTCTGATACCAATTGAAAAAGTCGGGTGTGTACGACTTATGCAGGATCTATAATATGGCTATGCGGAATATGATAACAAACTTTAAATGCAGTAAAGTAAAGTAAAGTAGAGTAACGACACCAGGATTTTTATACTGGTTCGGACCTCCAGTCCTACGTCCACTCCCGAAGCTTCTCTTCGGCTTTTCACTAAACAACACCCTCGCTTCACCCGGAGGAACAGGTTCACAACTACTTGATTTACGGGCTACAAGTTTACCCACTTGATTTCACGGGCTACAAGCTTACCCACTTGATTCCACGGGCCACAAGCTTACCCACTTGATTTCACGGGCTACAAGCTTACCCACACAGGACAATTACAAGAGTTTGACTTCTGATTGTGTTCTTCTTTCAACACTGATTTGCCAACGATTGAGTACACCCTTCCTATAATCTTATCCTCAAGTATATGATTTGAATGCAAAGATTTAAGGAAGAAAGATTGCTTGTTGAATCAAATGATATAAAACTGATTCAAGGATTCAACAAGTATTGAATATTTGAGAGAGCTTTTAGAATGCAAGAGAGTATAGAGTTAAGATCAGAAAATAGAAGAAGATTCGGTGATTTGAAAGTATGATTTCAAGTCTATTTATAGTGTAGAATAGTTGCATTCCTTCATGAAGAGTTTCTATAAAGAGTTGTGTCCATTTCTCTTGAAATTGAATAGAAATCTCTTCACAAAAAGAAGCATCCTTTCAGAAAAAATTACAGCAAGAAAAAAGGTCGACAGGTCGAAATTAACAGGTCGACAGGTATTTGAAAAAAATAGCCGTTATGTGAAAAAAACAGCAGGACCGGTCGACAGGTCCTTTTTGGGCGGTCGACCGTTTTTCTTGCTGTGGACCGGAGGACCTCGGTCCACAGTCTATATCACTCTGCAATCTTTCCCGGTCGAAGCCTGGACCGTTTGGGCTTTTTCTGTGACTTTTCAATTCTTCAAATATACAGATTTCAGCCCCAGTTAATTTCAATTTCTATATTGTTTTGTGCATTCGTGTTATACTTTGAGGATAGATCTTAACATAAATCTAACACGACTCCATACCTACATATATATAATCTTAGCTCCATGTCATGATTTCCATTGATCTTCACTATGATCTTCATTGATTTCCACTTTGATAAATATGAATTCAGCTCGTCAATGATCTCTATTTCTATGTTGTCATTAATCAAAATCTTGTGTATCAACAGATAAAGTAGACAAAACGTTAGTTCTAGTGTCATAAGAAGGAAAGTGTCTGTGTACACCTAAAAGTGAATAAATAGAATAAAGTTACCCAAAATGAAATAAATGATTTGACTGTTCTCATTCGCAATATTTGAAAATGATGATTGTTTTGCACTTGTATACATTTGAAACAAAATAAATAAGTAGGAAGGAGTTTCCTAATTCTACCCAATCGATCGGCTAAAACAAATCATTGAGATTCTATCCCTACTACGGGTTTGGGTTTAACAAGCTTTGGTCCTTCAAAAAAGACAACCTTATCCATAGGTGCCAAAGTTGCTTATGCTCCCAATCGGATCAGTGCACGCATAATGATCTGTCGCAACGCACCCACATCCTCCAAGTGAACCAACTTACATTTACAAAATGACATGGCGCATACCCTTGCCTCTTAATTAAGACCGAAAGTGATACAAACGATATGCTACATGGAATGGATCCCAACCAACAAAATAATTTGGCTAAAATCTCAGCCCTTGATTTTTGCCCCAAGCAATTTCAATTTATTAGGCCCGTAATCCCCATACACTATAAATCAATGTGTTCTTATTAAAGCCTAATGCCAAAATCTTAGGCTCGTAATTTACCTACGCACTATAAATTATTACGTACATATAATGGCTTAACCATGACATTCTAGAGTTTAGGTTCGAAATTTACCCTGTAACGACCCGGATTTTTCGATCATTTGAATTCGAATATTGAAATCTATTTTAAATATTATATTTGGAATTTTTATCGGATTCTAATATTAATTCGTTTATTAAACGACGATTTAACGTTATATCTATATTAAAACGAACTCGTAATTGCATGGTGTTCGTAATTTTGAGTTTCAAACTTCAATTGAATATACAGAATCCATTTCAAGTCGGAATTCTGTGAAAAAAGAAACATGTGGACCTTATTGATGATAATTTTCTAATGAAAGAGAAAATTCGAGATTTTAATTTGTAAATTGTTTGTTTTGTCCAGTTCAAATTTTAAAATAGTCGCTATGGAAATCGTTAATAAACGATAACGTTTATTTAATAAATTTAACCGGAATTTCAGTAGATTTCGAATATTGTTTTTCTCGAAAATATTAATATTGAGTCATAACTTCATATTAGTTTTATATTTGGAATTGCATATTATTTTATTTAAATATATGACGATAATAATTTATTATTATTAATTTGAATTGTTTTGCAATTTAATTTATATATATCGATATTATATAAGCCGTAGAAATGGCTATTTTTCCAAACAACCTTCATTTTAAATGAAACAAATTTTATTGGAATACGTATAGCCAATTATTGCTAGATTTCCAGTTTGGAGCCAATTGGAATTGTTTTGTCAGTACATTCAATTTAAATGAGAATCGATAAATATATTGAAATTAAAATGACGTTATTTTCCAAATGAAGTCCGTTTTCAACAAAATTAATTTCATTGGGACCGGAGCGTTAAGACCCAGCAGTGTGTTTATTTTCGTTGTATTTGGAATGGGTGTTTAGCGGTGCGTATACTTAACGGTAATGCAAATAGTGGTCAAAATTATTAATTGTGTACGTTCTTTCTTTTCAACACAAGACACCCTTCGTTATATACTGCTAGCCCGCCATTTGTACCAAAATTTTCCCCATTAGAAAAAATAACACACTTGCATGCTGTCCACCTATATTTTCTTTTCAACGATCCATCTATTCTATTTTTCATCTGCAATCCAATTAAGCACTCGCATAGAGTCTCCATCACATTTCACGCAGGCCTGAACTGCACTTCCCCAAATCCTATGACTTGCGCACCTATCTCCATTTAAAGCAAATCACCTATCCTACATACACCTGCATGCCTAAATAAGTAAATTCGAATACCCATTTGAATTGAAATTGCACAAGCCTATCTAACCCATATTTGTACACGCATATTGCAATTGTATATGTAAGATTTATTCACTACTATGAAAAGAAAAAAGTACTACAAACTATATTTTCTTACATTTGCCTGCTCTGTAACATACTGTACAAAAGCATTTCTTCCACATTAAGGAAAAGGGAGACAGTCTATGCTAAACATAATCTATATGCTACAGTCTAGAGTAGTGACAAACCAAAACACAGACAATAGAAAAGAAA
The DNA here is from genome assembly GCA_030737875.1 of Allium sativum. NCBI lineage: Eukaryota > Viridiplantae > Streptophyta > Magnoliopsida > Asparagales > Amaryllidaceae > Allium > Allium sativum. The sequence continues at coordinate 57,569,966 of CM060920.1, forward strand.
GAATATACCTAGTTGTTCTATATTTACCTTTTCACATACCTACCATATTTGCGTGATAATCAAACAAAACACTTGACTACAAGGTAACTTCGATTTCGTGCCCACCAAACCGTAATCGTGCTTAGCAAGGCTTCTCACGGTATATATACAAGCCACTACTCTCCTCATTGTGCCATATTCTTTCTTCTAGTAAGAGCAAAGCTGGAACTCAATATATGAACTAAACCATAAACCACTCATACAGTAAAACTCAAGCCTTCCTTTAGCATGTATTAATTTTCCTTCTCTAACGCGAAGGGTTTGAGGTGAACTCGGAAGCAAGTGGCGGGGGCAGTTCAGGTTAGAAGTGGACGCTGGATTTTGGGATGAGCTTCCAGTTGCAAAGTGGGTGGTTCAGTTGAAGAAGAAACAGCTGGGGGTGCACCATGGCAGTTTGGGGAAGGAGAGGATGACGGTCAGGCAGGTGGCGGGGTTGAGAGGTCCAGTGGCGTAAGTCTTTGGCGGTGTGAGGACAGAAATGGTGCTTGTGGGTTTTGTTTTTATGTTTGGACGTTGGTTATGGGAATACTTTTTGGCCACCATTTATAAAAAAAGGAATTTAAAATACAAACGATGATGGTTAGAAGAACTGGGAAGGCGCTACATGTGGAAGAAAGGAAGAACGTGGGGGGAGAAGAATGGGATTTGGGGGGATGTATGTAAGAAATGGCAAAGCTTGGGAAGTGGGCTTGTACACAATGGACTTGCAGGTAGAAAATAGAAAAAATAATATATATATATATATATATAAATGATTCGACATGATCCACTGAAGGTGGTTTCAGAATTCTGGATGTGGAGGGAAGATGTTTGGGTAGGAGGTGATATTGGGGGGAGAGAGAGAGAGAATATGGGGGTGGGTTGCCAAGTTAGTAAATGGGTTGTTGGGCTTTCAACAACGTGAATGGTAAGTTTAGTAATAAAATAATCATAGGACTAATTTAAAACCTAATAACGAATATTAGGGTAACAATATGATTAGTGTTAAGTAAAATTAGATTAAGATTTCATCAAATCTAAATGAATGATCATATAAATTTTATGACATACAGTGTTAACAGACTTGTACAAAACCAGAAACATTGGTACCGTACTGACGAACGCTTCATGCTAGAGCCAATTTGGACAGGGATGGAATGTACCGGGGAATTTAATTAAATTAAACACCAGTTTAATTTAATTAAAATAAACCATTTCAACGTCAAACTTAAATCAAGGCCAGTTAAATTCAGTCATTTCTCCCACTAATAATTATTATAAGTCAGGTAATTATTTTTATGTTATGTTTGCTAATAGTTGGTTGATTTGATGATTGTTTGGATGTTGTTAAATATTGTTATATCATTTGTTTAAATTAAACATTGTTTAATTTAAATGAAACCACATCGTTATTTTTGAGGATTTATTTCCAATAGAGGTAACTTACCATATTGGTTACGTTTATAATAGTATAAACATATTTAAATTAAATTGGATGCTTGAATTATTATTATTGGTTGACCGTTATCAGTTGAATGGATTATTTACCTGCATATGATCATTATATGAACTGTTTAACCCATGTGATTGGATTATTGATTTGGTTATTGATTGTTGAATCCAAATTCAACATTGTTTGATTTTTACCAATGGGCATTACGGGTTGAGGAATTTATAGCAGATGGCCAAAATATACACTGTTTTATAAAGATTGATTTACCGTCAGGTGAATCGATAGAAATGAAGTTATGAAATTTAGAAAGGTAAGCGCAAAATTTTTTATAACACTATGTAAACTGATTACAATGAGTATGACTTTATAAACAAAAATACAAGAACAACCACATGAATATCACATAATCTATACAACAAAAAGAAACTAAACTAATTATCCTTGTAAGCTCCTTGATAAGAAAATGATACTCCAAAAAGTCTTCAGTTGATAACTCCCATATACACGGATTGAAGTATTGATAGCACACCCATAGATGACTAATATTCATCAACTGGCATACTGTATTTCAACAAAAAAATCACTCCCAACAGAGTCAAGCAAACGTATACTTGCACCACTTCAGAGCTAATTAATACCAAGAATCCAAAGAAAATTTCATAACACCAAAATCAACTAGAAAAGCATCAAGATAAGGTAGAGTCATACATTGGATTATTTCTTATATGCCTTCTGGATGATTTTAGATTTGAACCAAAAGGAAAAACATCCTCCTACGAATATTCAACTCCTTCATCTAAATCGTCCGCCCAAAACTTTCCTTTTAGCTTCTTATATTTTGAAGAGGACATAGAGTGCTTAGGAATAGAAGAAGACAAATGGGCTGGATCAATTTCAGGAAATGTTAATCCACTGCCAGTCACAACAGGAGGAGGGGGTAGAATGATATTCGGTGGGGTCTTCAAATGGGTGTAAGGAGAAGTATTAGCCTTCGAAGAAGAAGCACCACCGAAAATTTTGCCAAAAACAGAAAAATCTTTGGCAAAATTTGCTTTAGCAACTTTCATAACTGGCTTCTTAGCAATGTTATCCTCATCATTGAACAACGAATTCAAACAAAAATCACCTTCAAAATTGTTAATAACTTTTTTACCAGAATTCACATTATTAACATCATTACCATCCTCAGCTTGTCCGACTTTATCACTGCAATTGGCATTACTAACTTTATTAACTTTCTTAGAAGTACTAACTTCATTTCTAGCAGAAGCACCACTAACATCCTTACCATCACTTGCATTACTAAAAATGTCATCAGGCTCACCATTATTATCCTTGACAGCAGTATCACTCCTATTCAAGTTCTCATCTCCCAAGCCTTTATTCAAATTAGTCTCCTCAGTATTTGTATTTGCAACATTCTTCATCTGCCAAACCATCTTCCTTTTCGATATTACTTTCGTCCATCCTTTATCTTTATTATTGGCCTTATTCCTTCCTTTATTCTGATTTTTAGAATTAAAACCATGGTTATGATCACCAATATCCTCATTATGCACCACCTAAGACTCTTCATTCTTATCCTCTGTAAAGCACTCAGATGTTCTATGCCCAAAACACTTACAAGAGACACAAATACTCGATTTCCATATATATGATATATTCACTATTGGTCTATCACTTAAGCATTAAAGCACAATTCAATCAGGTAATTCTGCCCCAGCATTAATTTCAACAAGCGCTTTCGCATAACAAAAGCGCTGCATCCTCTTTGTATTGTAATCAAAAAAATCAAAATATATTATTTATAACTGAACATAGATTTTTATAACTGAATATAGATTTTTAAATATATTATTTTAATTGGAGTTTATAAAAAGAAAATAAACCAACCACATATATATTGATTGTTTTAATCATCATTTTTGGTACCAAAAAGGGTTTTATATTAAACCATAATTTATTATTACACGGATAGATTTTGGTATCAAAAATTATCGTTAAAACATTTTTACCATTACAACTAAAATTATGGTACCAAAATTGTTTATAAAATTATGGTTTAATATAAAACCCTTTTTCATTTCGATGGTATTAGTTGTAATGGTAAATATGTTAGAAGAGATTTATTTTGAGAATATATAATGCAACATCATTGGAAAGATTTGAGGATAGATAATGAGATTCCAAAATATAAAAAATAAAAGTATTTAAAGAAATGAATATGGAAATTTCCATAGTAGCGGAAGTAAAAGAGGCTTGAGTATATGAAATGATATTTCCATGGTAAAGGAAATAAGGGGAGATTTGAGAAAATATAACAATAATTTCGAAGTAATGATATAAGATTTAAAAAGGGTTTCTTATAAAAGGATAGGTGACGATTATTTTGTTTAAATAACAAAACAAAAAGGGGGTTTCATAATGATTGTTTACGATGATAAGTTGAATCGAATTTTCTAATTTTAGATAATAAATCGTTTGTAGATATGTTTTGAAATGATGGTTAAGAGAAGAATTGGATTTGATTTTAAGATAATTTCCAAAAATATAAATAAAATGATTTGAGAAAATTAATATTTTAAAACTGGTATATTATTTTTAATGGCTAAGTGACGTTGTATAATCAACCAATGGATTTATTTATTTTTATGATTTTTTATTTTAATAGTAACAATCGACTATCAAAATTTGACCTAACGCGTGTTGGTACGGAAAGATCAGGATCGAATTTATATTCGAAAATCATTCCGAACCAGCAAATACGATATGGTCGAAGATGATTACTCAAGATGGAGTAATTGAAGACTATAAATATTCATGAGCGGGAGAACTATTGTTAAATATCTCTGGTTGATCCCTAGAGTTAACAATGATTCTATTTTGATTGAAATCTATGGATTGCAAGGACTACTCACAACTGATTTATAGGGTGATTCCTAGGATGTGGTAGGAGAATGCCTTCGATTTGTCCAGTCCCAGGACAACTTACACGGATGGATGTCTGACAGAGTGTTTCCAAAGGAATCATGTACATTGATCTCTTCAAACGTACCAAGTTGTTGGCATAGAAGGGAAACTTCTTCAGCTTAACAACCAGAGTATTTTTTTGTGGATGTCAATTAGTGATATCTGGCGGATTTGACGATGTGGCATTCAAAGTAAATTATGGCTAGATATTCTAAAGGTAGATCAAGCATCATCAACTGGGAAATGACAAAAATCGGGCAGGCAGCTGGCTATGTGGGTCGCTCCCATTAGGGTGTATAATCACCTATCTAGAGAAATTCATTTTGCTTCTTTAATCTATTTCGATGTTGTCCCTTTTTGGGAAATGGTGGTTTGAACCCAACCGTTGGTGATATACATTCGATACATTCAAGCGAAATGAGTGGTCGGTCATGCGTGGGCCAGGTTGCAAGACGTTCTTGTTGAACAAAGTGTATTCCCCTCTAGAGATACACTATCAGCAGGTGGTTCCATACCTTGTCATAGTCGGAATCCAGTTTCCAATAAGCGCCTGCAGTTTTGTTTGTATACTATATATGTGCGGCGTGAGATGCAAGCGTTCTGCTAGATTCTATTTATTTGTATTTAGACATTATCATAATGTCAGAATAAGGTATTGATTTCAAAATGTTTTGGGTTATCATAAGGTAAAAACCATCGTATTTATGTGTGGATTTGGTCTTATGATTATCCTTTTCTTTCAAAAGTATTTTAACTTTAAAATAAAGAAGGATGATATAATAAACTTAGCGAGTTTTTCTCACTCTAGTTTACCAGACTGACCCTGTGTTTGTAATGCTCGGGTTAGACCAGGTTGTGCAGGTTCAAGTTATCGAATGTTGTGAAGTCCAAAGACAAGTTGAAAGAGTTCAAAAGTATGATTTATACCATTATTATTTCGCCATGTGTTATATATATATAATGACAGGCTATTATAACTGTCCAGATGTATTGATATACTCTGATGTTGTAAGTATTATTTCAAGCTCTCAATAAAAGTTATTTCTACATTATATTTTGTTCCGCTGCGATGTGAGACTCTGATTCTGTGTCAATTCTTCTTATTCTCCTCCTTCTTCTTCTATTCTAATATTTCTTTTTTTTTCTTATCTCATTCTCTTGATTCTTTCTATTAGCCTTCTGGGTTTTGATACTTGAGTTTGGTTACGGAATGGGTCAGTGTCTAGATTCAACTATCGAAATTCCTGGGACGCTACAGTTGGTATCAGAGCAATGGTTTAGGAATAACCTTGGCTCTGTGGTGTAACTAGATAGGGATTGGGTTAGTAATACCCTAGATCGAGATTGAGTGCATATATATATGAGCGTGTATTTGTAGATTTTATATATACAAATGTTTTGTATTGTGTTGTTTCATCGGTTCAGGTTGAACTGACAAGTGACGCAATATTGTTTTGTAAAGAGGGTAAATGGAATAATTTTTCCCAAATTACATTTTTTTTATAGAAAGAGAAATAATTTTATCAAATTATTAATATGTTGGTGTGTTTGATTGATTTGAATGATAATTCAAATAGGATTGTGAATTTGAATGGTTTAATAAAACCAGAAGAGAATTTAAAATAAAGAATCTGTGAATGAAATAAATATACGTCTTTAAATGAATTAGGAGTTAACTTAAAATGAATTGGTTAAATTGATGGTGTATTGTGAATTGTTTGTTTATTGGATGTTAGATTGATCTAGTAGAATTCATCAACAATTAAATAAATTTTGGTATAATTAATATGAATTAAAGGGATAAATTCCAGTATAATGATTTTGAATGGAATCAATATGAAATAGGAATAAAAAGATTTAACCGTATATCTGTTATTTGTACAATATTGAGTTAGGGAAGGATGAAAGATGAATAATTATTGTGCTGCGAGATTGGAGTATTGATTGCCCGACAAATAGGTAAACCTTAATTTTATTAGTTTGGATAATTTATTTTATACCCCTGAGTTGGGTTGCAATTCGGCTTTTTTTCTTTTGATGATATGAGGCCGGAGTTGCAGTTGTAGTTGTTTGGATTAAATAGTACAGAGGAGGTGCTATCGAAATTTTCTTAAATTTTTAGACTTGAAATATTTTTAATAATATTTTGAATTAATTATTTATAAAATAATTGGGTTTGGAACATTCTTCTTACTTTGTAATTTCGGGGACGAAATTCTATTAAGGGGGAAGAATGTAACGACCCATATTTTTCGATCATTTGAATTCGAATATTTAAATCTATTTTGAATTTTATATTTGGAATTTTTATTGGATTCTAATATTAATTCGTTTATTGAACGACGATTTAACGTTATATTTATATTAAAAAGAACTTGTAATGGTGCAGTAGTTCATAATATTGAGTCTCAAACTTCAATTGAATATATAAAATCCATTTTAAGTTGGAATTCTTTGAAAGAAGAAACATTAGGATCTTATTGATGGTAATTCTCTAATGAAAGAGAAAAATCAAGATTTCAATTTATAAATTATTTGTTATGTCCAGTTCAAATTTTAAAATAGTCTCCATGGAAATTGTTAATAAACTATAACATTTATTTAATAAATTTTATAGGAATCTGAATAGATTTCGAGTATCGTTTTTCTCAAAAATATTAATATTGAGTTATAACTTCATATTGGTTTTACATTCGGAATTGTATATTATTTTATTTGAATATATGACGATAATAATTTAATATTATTAGTTTGAATTGTTTTTTAATTTAATTTATATATATCGATATTATATACCGTAGAAATGTCTATTTTTCCAAACAACCTTCGTTTTAATTGAAACAAATTTTATTGGAATACATATCGCAAATTATTGCTAGATTTCCAGTTTGGGGCTAGTTGGAGTTGTTTTGTCGGTATGTTCAATTTAAACGAGAATCAATAAATATATTGAAATTAAAATGACATTTTTTTCCAAATGGAGTCCGTTTTCAACAAAATTAATTTCATTAGGATCGGAGTGTTAAGACACAACGGTGTATTTATTTTCGTTGGATTTGGAATGGGTGTTTAGCGGTGCATATACTTAACGGTAACGCTAATTGTTAACCCTCTTTTTGGCAAGAGTGTCAACGAGCCAGACCAAAGCCCGAACGCGCAAATGGATATAAGCCGCGCTTCAGGAAACCCAGCAGACGTACGGTCCGAAGCAGTCACATATTGGCCCCAGTCCAACCCAGTAAATCGACAGCTCACTCCGGAAGAATCGCTCTCTAGGTCAACCGATTATCTCGCTTCCGTGAAAGGCGCGTCGATTGATTATCTCGGGCCAGTGTGGAAATTTTCTACAGGGCCATTCAACCATATATCCCGACTTCCAAGGAAATAAAAGCAGTCAAACAACATCCGGACAAAGCTCTACTTTTGATATACCTTTCCGTGGAGGCCACGTCAGCTGCAACTTTCGAGGATACTATTTATGAATAGCAGAATCAGTCCCCAGCCGTTATTCAAAACAACTGATGGGTTCCACGTATCCAGGCTTTCCCGAAATGGCCGGATCATCTTGCAACTACCCAAGCTGCACTTTCCTTCTATAAATACCCCCAAGCTAAAAGAGAAAAAGAGACTCTTCTCCTCCACCAACTTCTTTTGCACTTCGATTCTGGAGTTCATTCCTCTTAACCTCTCTCAAAAAGAAGAAAGGAAAATAACCATCTTCTCTTTCTTCTTCAAACAAAAAAAGCATTGTACTTGTAATAAAAAAAGAGAAATAATATATAAAGTGGACGTAGGCACTGTTTTTGCGGAACCACTATAAAAATTCTATGTGTGCTCCTCATTCTTTTTGCTTTTACTGCATTTTATAATCTTTACTCGTGTGTTGATCGCACGATTGGGGGTTGATTGTCACTAGTAACCAACTTTTGACGTCAACACTTTTGGCATGCCAGGAAGGGGCTAAGCACTGATATTCCGTTAGAGCCTCTGCTCACTTCTGTTTATGGCAAAGAAACGAAAGAAAGATGCAACATCCTCTCGTCCCGCAAACACTGATGCAGCCGATACAGATGTTGCGGAAGCAATTTTCATCTCATGACAGCATGTCTCGATTCCTAACCCGTGATGACATGTATAAAATAATGGTCGAATTCAGAGAACAAATGGCATCTCAGGGTAAACTCCTCGAACGACAGCAGCAGTTAATGGATCACCTTCTCGGTCGACTGGAGATAGGATTGAACGCTTCAACATCAATTCCTCCGCCGGCCAAGACAGGGGCAACAACTAATCTTCAGTTTGCAAAGAATCGGGCCACTGATTAGGTTACATCTTTATTTCATCCTGGTTTGGTCCCACCAACCAATCCTTCACAACCAGGAGTATCACTTCCAGCAACTAGCACAGGTGCAGTAGCAGAAGCTCAAGAGGCAGGCGATCGAGATCTAGGTCGTCTGGCAAATTTGCCCCCACTCTTGGGAGCAAGTCGACCTATCGAACCAGTCGAGCTACCTTCGGGTCCCTCAGAATCAACGCCATTCCCATTACAATCTGGAATCATACCACAGACCAGTCTAACCACTCTCCACCTTCAACGAAGAGCTGGTGCATTCTTCCCTTCGAACGAGGGAAGCCACCATACTATATCGAACCACGGCGGAAGAAAACACAACCGTAGACCCTCCTAACCTCGCTCCAAACGGGGGCAACCCCGAGCCCCGAATATCACATGCTATGCTGGATCAGCCTAGACCCTTTGTTACAGGCATGGCTCGACCAACAACTCATTAGGTTCCAGAGGGGCCATTCTACCTCGAACCACCTACTGTGGCTCACCTTCCCTCACACCTTCACTCAACTATCAAAAGCCGAGCCCCACAAATGGCCGCCCTTCCGAGCATGCTTTTGCCAGATCCCCGCACATAGGCTCTTCCAAATGCAGAGTTAAATTCATGGCAATGACTCCTCGGAGATGGGAGCCAGCTTGAATGAATTATTTGACGCATAACTTGGGGCAACTCTTCGCAGCAATACATAGACAATGCCAATCGCAGCCCCTTCACCATGGAAATCAGAAATTCTCGAAACCCTCTGTACTTCAAGTTCCCAGTTATCGAGCCATACAATGGTCGCACTGACCCGACCATTTACCTCTTGAGATAAATGAGCTATATGGAATTACTGGGTGCATTGACCAATGTTGTAACAACCATGAATTTTGGGGCCAATTTAAAATTTATTTTAAGTGATTTTAATGAGTTTTGATATTTAAAATAATCTATTTTAAATAATAATGATCACAAATTTGATTCAAATCGAAGTTAGAATGAATAATTTAATTTTAATTATAAAAAGAGTTAGAAATAGCGCGGTAGTTTGAAAAGTCAAACTTGAACTTTGACTGACCATACATGACGCAAAATTTAACGGATTTTAGTGAAACAAAAAATATTAGAATCTATTTAAAAATATTTTTCCAAAGAATCTGAAAAATCGAAATTTCATAATAGGAATCAAAAGTTATGGCCAAATTAAAATCTAGAACGGTCGCTATGAAATGTATAAGGGTCAAAATGCCACTTTTCACATACGAAGGTAATTCGACTCGAAACCACTTCCATTGAGTTCAGAATGATGTTCTACATTTAAAAACAGTAAACACTTATATATTTCGAGTTTCGGAAATTATATGTTAAGAAATTAATATTAAAGCCCTTGAAAATAGTCATTTTTCAAACGACCTCTGTTTTCGACGAAACCACTTTTGTTAGAACCGGAATGTCAAATTATTTCTAGGTTTCAATTTTTAGAATTTTTTGAATTAATATGTGAGCGGGGTAAAAGAAAATGTGTTTTGACTATTTTAATTAAATTTAAACGCCTTGAAAATAGCCATTTTTCAAACAGTCTCAGAATTCGACAAAAATAATTTTGTTGGGTTTGTATCGTCAAAACAAAGCTAAAAATGATTTTTCGGTAATTTTTAGAATTAATATATAATTATAATTGATTTTTCAGTGTAAACGGACAAATTTTGACTTTTAAAATTAATTAAAAATTCATACGAGCTCGGAATTGAACGATATTAATTTTTCTAGGTCCGCAGCGTCAAAACATAGCTAAATATATTTTTTGGGAATTTTTGAAGTTAATTTGTGGCCCCGGTGAATTTTCATGTACGGTCAATATTTAATTAATTAGTTTTTAATGGGATTTTAATAAAAAAAACGCTACAGGCATCAGAATTGGGGCCCGAGACATAGCCCATCGCGTTCAGAAGGCGTCAAAATGTTAAGATAGACAGTAAGCATGCCTAATTCTGAGTTCGGGCCAAAACGGACCTTTATTGGATAATTAGATATTAACCTAATTAAATAATAATATAAATAAGAAGCAAGTACGGGTTACTTCTTCTTCCTCTCGTTCTACACGCCGCACACACAACCCATGGACGAAATTTTCCCTCTCCAAATCCTCCCAATCCACAAAGAATTAGCTTAGGCCATAGTTAAACTTTTTGAAGCTCTTCTCACTCTCTTTAATCTCCAACAAGTTTCATCCATTTTCATCAACCGTAGGCGAAGAACGAGCACCGCCAACCCGCGGCCTTTGCACCCAAACCGCACCCTCCATGTGCCACCATCCATCACCCTATTTTCTGAGCTTGTAGATCTCTCGTAGCCGGTCGTTTTGCCGTAAACCGTTCGCAAAACCATCGACTACAGCTCCCGAAATCCGAATTCAAAGTTTTGAACATTTCTGAAATTTAAGGTATGAACATTTCAGATTTTGCGACGCTTTTAAGCGTTACAGCGACAGTTGTTAAAAGTCAGTTTTGATTTATTTGTATGAACTTCGAATTGAAATCTTTCAGATCCGTGACTGCCGTGACTTTGAACACGAGATCTGATGGAATCCGAACCTTCCTTTCAAATCCGAGCTAGGTGAGAATTTATTTTTAATTTAATATTAATTAATTTAATTATTATTCTTTTGGTGCTTAATGTTGAATGGTGAAAATAAATCGATATGCATGGATGTTGTTCTATGTTGTGAATTCGAATTGTTTTTGGATGACGTGATATTAGATCTGAAATTGAAGTGCTAGATTGGAGTTGGTAATAGATCATATGATTATCTTTTACCGTTGTGGTTGGATTGGTAATGAAAATTTGACGATGAAAATAAAAAGATCATCTTTTTATATTAAAAATTAAAAGATGAAAATTTGACGATGTAAATAGAAAGACGATCTTTTTATATTGAGAATAAAAAAAGACGATATTTTTATTGTAAATTAAAAGATCACATCTTTGTTTTGAAAATGAAAAGATGACATCTTTGCATTGAAAATGAAAAGATGACATCTTTGCATTGAAAATGAAAAGATGACATTTTTGCATTGAAAATGAAAAGGTGACATTTTTGCATTGAAAATAAAAAGATGACATTTTGTTTTGTAATAAAAAGAATGGACTTTACATTGTAATTAAAGAGTAAATTTTACATTGTAAAGAAAGAATGGATTTTATATTGAGAATTTGGCGATGTAAATAAAAAGACAATCTTTTTATGTTGAAAAAAAAAGACCATCTTTTTATATTCAAAATAAAAAGGACATTATTTTTACATTATTTTTACATTGTAAATAGAAAAGATTACATTTTTACATTGTAAAGTAGAAAAGGTAATATTTTTACATTTGTAAATAGTAAAGTTGATATTTTTACTTTGTAAAATAGAAAAGATAATATTTTTACATTGTTAAATAGTAAAGTTGATATTTTTACTTCGTAAAATGGAAAAGATCATATTTTTACGTCGTAAAATAGTAAAGTTAATATATTATAAATATAAAAAGATGATATTGTTGCATTGTACATAAAAAGAAAATGTTTTTACATTGTATGAAATGAAACATATTTTTATATGTTATTTATGAATGATTTTTCATCGCATTAATTATATAACATTTTATTTTGTTATTTATGAATGATTTTACATCGCATGAATTATATAACATTTTATTTTGTTATTTATGAATGAATCTGCATCGCATGAATTAAATAACATTTTATTATGCAGTTTAAGAATGAATTTATACCGCGTGAACAAAAGTTACATTTTCATATGTAATTTATATATAAATTTGTACTGTATGACGAAAATTACATTTTTCTATGTAATTAAAATGTAACTTTACATTTCATGACAAAAATTTACATTTTTATAGGTAAATTATAAAGTGAATCAACGTTGAATGTTAAAAATTACATTTTTCTTTGTAATTAAAAGGGGAATTACATCGTATGATAATATTTACATTTTTATATGTAAATTATATAGGAATATACACCGTATTGTAAAAATTACATTTTTCTTTGTAGTTAACATGTGAATGCCACTGTATGTTAAAATTTACATTTTTATAGGTAAATTATAAAGTGAATTTATGTCGTATATTAAAAAAATTACATTTTTCTTTGTAATTAATATGAGAATTCCATAGTATGTTAAAATTTACATTTTTATATGTAAATTATAAAGTGAATTAATGTCGTATGTTAAAAATTACATTTTCCTTTGTAATTAACATGGAAATTTCATCGTATGTGAAAAATTACATTTTTATATGTAAATTATATAGGGAATTACACCATAGGATAAAATTTACATTTTTATATGTAATTAAAACATGAATTTACATTGTGTGTTAAATATTACAATTTTATATGTAATGTCTATAGGAAAGTATACCGTATGACAAAACTACATTTTTCTATGCAATTAAAGGATGCAATTTCATTGTATGATCGAAATTGCATTTTTCTTATGTATATATGTAATATGAAATGAGAATGAACATTAGAAATAAAATTGATTTATTTCATATGTAATTTGATGTAGTGTTTGCATTGTAATTAAAAATTATATTTTTACAATGTGAATTAGATGTAGTGTTTGCATTGTAATTACAAACCATGTTTTCACAATGTGAATTAGATGTAGTGTTTGCATTGTAATTAAAAATCATACTTTTACAATGTAAATTAGATGTAGAGTTTGCATTATAATTAAAAATTATATTTTTATAATGTAAATTAGAAGTAGAGTTTGCATTGTAAATAAAACTTACATTTTGATATGTAAATTTAAAATAGGATTCACTGCAAATATAAGTTACATTTTTATAATGTAACTAAGATGAGAATGTACATTGAAGTTGAAATCTACGTTTAAAAGTAGGATTTTGAATGTATCAAATTTTACATTTGTTTTACATATAAATAAAGGATATAGGAATTTGCATAGGAATTAAACTTACATTTTTATGTAAATAAAAAGGATGGAATTTACATTTTCAATGTAAGGAAAGAATGAATTTAGGATGCGGTAATATTATCTTCATTTTCAAATGAATTAAAATTTAGTAAGTATCAGTAATTGTGTAGAGCGTTGTTTTAATCAAACGACGTTATTATGATTCAATGATTATAAATATCATTAAAATTAAATGAATAGGGCGTGGTAGTTCGCGTTTTGAAATCGTACTTTTAGACGACTATACAAGAAGATCCGACCGTCGGATTTTCTTGAAACTGAAACCGTTAGGACCGTCTTGGAAAAATCTTTCCAATGATATATATTACGTTAAGATCCAACGGTTAGATTCTGAGAAATGTGAAAATCAAAATTTGTTGAATGCAGCACCATAGTCACCCATGGACTTAAGGCGTCGTTATATAAAAATTTAATTATTTTAAATAATTAAAATAGAAATGAATAGTTAATAAAAATAATTATTAATGTGTAAGAAGGATTTTCAATATATATATATATATATATATATATATATATATACGAGGATTATTTGGAAAGTCCGAGTTTATCTTATTCCAAATAATTAAACGACGTTTAAAAATCCAAGATTGGAAGACGGCGATTGAAGACCGTCAAATCTCCACATCGAATGGACGATGATGACTGCTGCATTAGAATGGCTCGCTACCATGATAAGGTAATAGTAGGAGTTGCCCGGACATATTGTTGGTTTGTACGGATTTGGCTTTCGCTCAGACCCAGAGCATAAGCTTATAAATGGATTGTGTGTCTGACATCGTACTCCATTATATATCATGTTATTAATCTTCGGTCGAATGTATGGATGTTTGGTGGCGGAGAATTTATTCTCTTGCTTAACACCCGTTCATATATTTCGGCAAAGGATTGGTAGTGTGATATGGAGTGATGATGTGGCATGCTAAGATGCATATGATCAAGGCTTTGTTGAAAAGCAGGCCTTGTGGGACGATCAAAGCATAGTCTGTTTAGGCATAGCTTTGTGTATAGCGTGACTTCGCGAGCCTCACACACCGGCGGAGTCTAAAACGGGAGAAGGGAACGCAGGGAGAGCAGCATGTTTCTTTCTAGCTAGAGTGGTGTCAGTGACCTACCAGCCCTGACATTTTACTTATATGGATGATGGAATGAGGCGCCTCGGATGATAGGTCCTATAGGACCGGGAAACGTGTGTTTAGGTATAACTAATCCGCTAAGCTGTATTTGCGGACCGGCCCTGCAGCTATCCAAGGGTTCTCCGCGGGGAATCCTGAGACATTAGCTAGAGTGTCTCGAATCGGTAGGAGCTCCTCCCTAGCCTTGACTCATGATGGAAACCAATTTCCAATACGCCCCATTCGAATTTGATTGTATTACTAGTACGGAGGCATAATATATGGGTACCTATGCTTCCTAGGATTGATACATTTACTTTGAAATGTTTTGATATTTACTAATAATAATATTAACTCGTATTTGTCGTATTTATCATGTTTGATCACCATAAGGTAAAACTCTATCCTCTGGTGTGCGTTGCATTGTTTGATGGGACATGAGTCTTATGGTGATTTCATTTTTGTAAAAAGCATTGCGTTGTTTTACGATTTACTTTAAGTTATGCACGACAATCCATTAGAGCAAACCCGTTCCGCGTTAGCGGCGTGGTCTTTGGATTTGTCCTATTAATAGTGATTAATTAGCTAAAAATTCTCACACCAGTCCCACGACTGACCCGTTGTTTGTTTCCACCTTTTTACAAACTCGGGTGCCCTCTTTCCACACGGGCAGTCGAGCAGTTTGTCTACAGGTTTATCTCTTTAGCAGGATCCTGGATTGAAGCTTAAAGCTGGGTCAAGAGCATAGTTATCTTCCGCTGTATCTATTTTATTGTTTCCGCTGTAATGTATTAAATATATTGTAAAATTTTCTTCCGCTGTATTTTAATTTCGATGTACTCTGATATATTTGTACTCTGATGTTATATTATCATGATGTAAAGAAAGTCTGCTGTTGTTGTTCTGATGTGTTGTATTCCCAAAGTTAACGTAGGCGGGATTTGAACGGTTTTTGTCGATTTTGCGATCGATTAAGGCCGGGCAAAATCCGACTCGTTACAGTTGGTATCAGAGCCTTGGTTAGCTCAAATCTTTGGGATACAACTCATTAGAACTGAACAAAAGGCTCATCAGAGATTGGATTAGTAATATCCAATAAGAATACTCATTAGAGATAGGATCAGCAGTATCCTAGAATGAGAAAACTCATTAGAGATAGGGTTAGTAATGCCCTAGAATGAGTTGAGAGTAGCAAGCCTATAATATACGTATTTGTGATTAATTATACTCTATTTTGGAAAATATGATTTTGAATATATAAAAAATTATATATTTGAAAGTTAATCAACTAATGAAATTATTTAAACCATGGGAGAAAATAAATAAATATATATAATTAGTTAGTTAATTAATCAACTTTTAGCTTCGTCCCTTTTCGAGGACGAAAAGTTTTTAAGTGGGGGAGACTGTAACAACCCTGAATTTTGGGGCCAATTTAAAATTTATTTTAAGTGATTTTAATGAGTTTTGATATTTAAAATAATCTATTTTAAATAATAATGATCACAAATTTGATTCAAATCGAAGTTAGAATGAATAATTTAATTTTAATTATAAAAAGAGTTAGAAATAGCGCGGTAGTTTGAAAAGTCAAACTTGAACTTTGACTGACCATACAGGACGCAAAATTTAACGGATTTTAGTGAAACCAAAATTATTAGAATCTATTTAAAAATATCTTTCCAACGAATCTGAAAAATCGAAATTTCATAACGGGAATCAAAAGTTATGCCCAAATTAAAATCTAGAACGGTCGCTACGAAATGTATAAGGGTCAAAATGCCACTTTTCACATACGAAGGAATTTCGACTCGAAACCACTTCCATTGAGTTCAGAATGATGTTTCTACATTGAAAAACAGTAAACACTTATATATTTCGAGTTTCGGAAATTATATGTTAAAAAATTAATATTAAATATATAGCCCTTGAAAATAGTCATTTTTCAAACGACCTCTGTTTTCGACAAAATACTTTTGTTGGAACCGGAATGTCAAATTATAGCTAGGTTTCAATTTTTAGAATTTTTTGAATTAATATGTGAGCGTGGTAAAAGAAAATGTGTTTTGACTATTTTAGTTAAATTTAAACGCCTTAAAAATAGCCAATTTTCAAACAGTCTCAGAATTCGACAAAAATAATTTTGTTGGGTTCGTACCGTCAAAACAAAGCTAAAAATGATTTTTCGGTAATTTTTAGAATTAATATATAATTATAATTGATTTTTCAGTGTAAACGGACAATTTTTGACTTTTAAAATTCATTAAAAATTCATACGAGCTCAGAATTGAACGATATTAATTTTTCTAGGTCCGCAGCATCAAAACATAGCTAAATATATTTTTCGGGAATTTTTGAAGTTAATTTGTGGCCCCGGTGAATTTTCACGTACGGTCAATATTTAATTAATTAATTTTTAATGGGATTTTAATAAAAAAACGCTACAGGCATCAGAATTGGGGCCCGAGACATAGCCCTTCGCGTTCAGAAGGCGTCAAAACGTTAAGATAGACAGTAAGCATGCCTAATTCTGAGTTCGGGCCAAAACGGACCTTTATTGGATAATTAGATATTAACCTAATTAAATAATAATATAAATAAGAAGCAAGTACGGGCTCCTTCTTCTTCCTCTCGTTCTACACGCCGCACACACAACCCATGGCCGAAATTTTCCCTCTCCAAATCCTCCCAATCCACAAAGAATTAGCTTAGGCCGTAGTTAAACTTTTTGAAGCTCTTCTCACTCTCTTAGTCTCTTTAATCTCCAACAAGTTTCATCCATTTTCATCAACCGTAGGCGAAGAACGAGCACCGCCAACCCGCGGCCTTTGCACCCAAACCGCACCCTCCATGTGCCACCATCCATCACCCTATTTTCTGAGCTTGTAGATCTCTCGTAGCCGGTCGTTTTGCCGCAAACCGTTCGCAAAACCATCGACTACAGCTCCCGAAATCCGAATTCAAAGTTTTGAACATTTCTGAAATTTAAGGTATGAACATTTCAGATTTTGCGACGCTTTTAAGCGTTACAACGACAGTTGTTAAAAGTCAGTTTTGATTTATTTGTATGAACTTCGAATTGAAATCTTTCAGATCCGTGACTGCCGTGACTTTGAACACGAGATCTGATGGAATCCGAACCTTCCTTTCAAATCCGAGCTAGGTGAGAATTTATTTTTAATTTAATATTAATTAATTTAATTATTATTCTTTTGGTGCTTAATGTTGAATGGTGAAAATAAATCGATATGCGATGGATGTTGTTCTATGTTGTGAATTCGAATTGTTTTTGGATGATGTGATATTAGATCTGAAATTGAAGTGCTAAATTGGAGTTGGTAATAGATCATATGATTACCTTTTATCGTTGTGGTTGGATTGGTAATGAAAATTTGACGATGAAAATAAAAAGATCATCTTTTTATATTAAAAATTAAAAGATGAAAATTTGACGATGTAAATAGAAAGACGATCTTTTTATATTGAGAATAAAAAAAGACGATATTTTTATTGTAAATTCAAAGATCACATCTTTGTTTTGAAAATGAAAAGATGACATCTTTGCATTGAAAATGAAAAGATGACATTTTTGCATTGAAAATGAAAAGGTGACATTTTTGCATTGAAAATAAAAAGATGACATTTTGTTTTTGTAATAAAACGAATGGACTTTACATTGTAATTAAAGAGTAAATTTTACATTGTAAAGAAAGAATGGATTTTATATTGAGAATTTGGCGATGTAAATAAAAAGACAATCTTTTTATGTTGAAAAAAAAGACCATCTTTTTATATTCAAAATAAAAAGGACATTATTTTCACATTATTTTTACATTGTAAATAGAAAAGATTACATTTTTACATTATAAAGTAGAAAAGGTAATATTTTTACATTTGTAAATAGTAAAGTTGATATTTTTACTTTGTAAAATAGAAAATATAATATTTTTACATTGTAAAATAGTAAAGTTGATATTTTTACTTTGTAAAATAGAAAAGATCATATTTTTACGTCGTAAAATAGTAAAGTTAATATATTATAAATATAAAAAGATGATATTGTTGCATTGTACATAAAAAGAAAATGTTTTTACATTGTATGAAATGAAACATATTTTTATATGTTATTTATGAATGATTTTTCATCGCATGAATTATATAACATTTTATTTTGTTATTTATGAATGATTTTACATCGCATGAATTATATAACATTTTATTTTGTTATTTATGAATGAATCTGCATCGCATGAATTAAATAACTTTTTATTATGTAGTTTAAGAATGAATTTATACCGCGTGAACAAAAGTTACATTTTCATATGTAATTTATATATAAATTTGTACCGTATGACGAAAATTACATTTTTCTATGTAACTAAAATGTAACTTTACATTTCATGACAAAAATGTACATTTTTATAGGTAAATTATAAAGTGAATCAACGTTGAATGTTAAAAATTACATTTTTCTTTGTAATTAAAAGGGGAATTTCATCGTATGATAAAATTTACATTTTTATATGTAAATTATATAGGAATATACACCGTATTGTAAAAATTACATTTTTCTTTGTAATTAACATGTGAATGCACTGTATGTTAAAATTTACATTTTTATAAGTAAATTATAAAGTGAATTTATGTCGTATATTAAAAAATTACATTTTTCTTTGTAATTAATATGAGAATTCCATCGTATGTTAAAATTTACATTTTTATATGTAAATTATAAAGTGAATTAATGCCGTATGTTAAAAATTACATTTTCCTTTGTAATTAACATGGAAATTTCATCGTATGTGAAAATTTACATTTTTATATGTAAATTATATAGGGAATTACACCGTAGGATAAAATTTACATTTTTATATGTAATTAAAACATGAATTTACATTGTGTGTTAAATATTACAATTTTATATGTAATGTTTATAGGAAAGTATACCGTACGACAAAACTACATTTTTCTATGCAATTAAAGGATGCAATTTCATTGTATGATCGAAATTGCATTTTTCTTATGTATATATGTAATATGAAATGAGAATGAACATTAGAAATAAAATTGATTTATTTCATATGTAATTAGATGTAGTGTTTGCATTGTAATTAAAAATTATATTTTTACAATGTGAATTAGATGTAGTGTTTGCATTGTAATTACAAATCATGTTTTCACAATGTGAATTAGATGTAGTGTTTGCATTGTAATTAAAAATCATACTTTTACAATGTAAATTAGATGTAGAGTTTGCATTATAATTAAAAATTATATTTTTATAATGTAAATTAGAAGTAGAGTTTGCATTGTAAATAAAACTTACATTTTGATATGTAAATTTAAAATAGGATTCACTGCAAATATAAGTTACATTTTTATAATGTAACTAAGATGAGAATGTACATTGAAGTTGAAATCTACGTTTAAAAGTAGGATTTTGAATGTATCAAATTTTACATTTGTTTTACATGTAAATAAAGAATATAGGAATTTGCATAGGAATTAAACATACGTTTTTATGTAAATAAAAAGGATGGAATTTACATTTTCAATGTAAGGGAAGAATGAATTTAGGATGCGGTAATATTATCTTCATTTTCAAATGAATTAAAATTTAGTAAGTATCGGCAATTGTGTAGAGCGTTGTTTTAATCAAACGACGTTATGATGATTCAATGATTATACATATCATTAAAATTAAATGAATAGGGCGTGGTAGTTCGCGTTTTGAAATCGTACTTTTAGACGACTATACAAGAAGATCCGACCGTCGGATTTTCTTGAAACTGAAACCGTTAGGACCGTCATGGAAAAATCTTTCCAATGATATATATTACGTTAAGATCCAACGGTTAGATTCTGAGAAATGTGAAAATCAAAATTGGTTGAATGCAGCACCATAGTCACCCATGGACTTAAGGCGTCGTTATATAAAAATTTAATTATTTTAAATAATTAAAATAGAAATGAATAGTTAATAAAAATAATTATTAATGTGTAAGAAGGATTTTCAATATATATATATATATATATATATATATATATATATACGAGGATTATTTGGAAAGTCCGAGTTTATCTCATTCCAAATATTTAAACGACGTTTAAAAATCCAAGATCGGAAGATGGCGATTGAAGACCGTCAAATCTCCACATCGAATGGACGATGATGACTACTGCATTAGAATGGCTCGCTACCATGATAAGGTAATAGTAGGAGTTGCCCGGACGTAGTGTTGGTTTGTACGGATTTGGCTTTCGCTCAGACCCAGAGCATAAGCTTATAAATAGAATGTGTGTCTGACATCGTACTCCATTATATATCATGTTATTAATCTTCGGTCGAATGTATGGATGTTTGGTGGCGGAGAATTTATTCTCTTGCTTAACACCCGTTCATATATTTCGGCAAAAGATTGGTAGTGTGATATGGAGTGATGATGTGGCATGCTAAGATGCATATGATCAAGGCTTTGTTGAAAAGAAGGCCTTATGGGACGATCAAAGCATAGTCTGTTTAGGCATAGCTTTGTGTATAGCGTGACTTCGCGAGCCTCACACACCGGCGGAGTCTAAAACGGGAGAAGGGAACGTAGGGAGAGCAGCATGTTTCTTTCTAGCTAGAGTGGTGTCAGTGACCTACCAGCCCTGACATTTTACTTATGTGGATGATGGAATGAGGCGCCTCGGATGATAGGTCCTATAGGACCGGGAAACGTGTGCTCAGGTATAACTAATCCGCTAAGCTGTATTTGCGGACCGACCCTGCAGCTATCCAAGGGTTCTCCGCGGGGAATCCTGAGACATTAGCTAGAGTGTCTCGAATCGGTAGGAGCTCCGCCCTAGCCTTGACTCATGATGGAAACCAATTTCCAATACGCCGCATTCGGATTTGATTGTATTACTAGTACGGAGGCATAATATATGGGTACCTATGCTTCCTAGGATTGATACATTTACTTTGAAATGTTTTGATATTTACTAATAATAATATTAACTCGTATTTGCCGTATTTATCATGTTTGATCACCATAAGGTAAAACTCTATCCTCTGGTGTGCGTTGCATTGTGTGATGGGACCTGAGTCTTATGGTGATTTCATTTTTCTAAAAAGCATTGCGTTGTTTTACGATTTACTTTAAGTTATGCACGACAATCCATTAGAGCAAACCCGATCCGCGTTAGCGGCGTGGTCTTTGGATTTGTCCTATTAATAGTGATTAATTAGTTAAAAATTCTCACACCAGTCCCACGACTGACCCGTTGTTTGTTTCCACCTTTTTACAAACTCGGGTGCCCTCTTTCCACACGGGCAGTCGAGTAGTTTGTCTATAGGTTTATCTCTTTAGCAGGATCCTGGATTGAAGCTTAAAGCTGGGTCCAGAGCATAGTTATCTTCCGCTGTATCTATTTTATTGTTTCTTCTGCAATGTATTAAATATATTGTAAAATTTTCATCCGTTGTATTTTAATTTCGATGTACTCTGATATATTCTGTACTCTGATGTTATATTATCATGATGTAACAAAAGTCTGCTGTTGTTGTTCTGATGTGTTGTATTCCCAATGTTAACGTAGGCGGGATTTGAACGGTTTTGGTCGATTTTGCGATCGATTAAGGTCGGGCAAAATCCGAATTGTTACAGTTGGTATCAGAGCCTTGGTTAGCTCAAATCTTTGGGATACAACTCATAAGAACTAAACAAAAGGCTCATCAGAGATTGGATTAGTAATATCCAGTAAGAATACTCATTAGAGATAGGATCAGCAGTATCCTAGAATGAGAAAACTCATTAGAGATAGGGTTAGTAATGCCCTAGAATGAGTTGAGAGTAGCAAGCCTATAATATACGTATTTGTGATTAATTATACTCTATTTTGGAAAATATGATTTTGAATATATAAAAAATTATATATTTGAAAGTTAATCAACTAATGAGATTATTTAAACCAAGGGAGAAAATAAATAAATATATATAATTAGTTAGTTAATTAATCAACTTTTAGCTTCGTCCCTTTTCGAGGACGAAAAGTTTTTAAGTGGGGGAGACTGTAACAACCCTGAATTTTGGGGCCAATTTAAAATTTATTTTAAGTGATTTTAATGAGTTTTGATATTTAAAATAATCTATTTTAAATAATAATGATCACAAATTTGATTCAAATCGAAGTTAGAATGAATAATTTAATTTTAATTATAAAAAGAGTTAGAAATAGCGTGGTAGTTTGAAAAGTCAAACTTGAACTTTGACTAACCATACAGGACGCAAAATTTAACGGATTTTAGTGAAACCAAAAATATTAGAATCTATTTAAAAATATCTTTCCAACGAATTTGCAAAATCGAAATTTCATAACGGGAATCAAAAGTTATGCCAAAATTAAAATCTAGAACGGTCGCTACGAAATGTATAAGGGTCAAAATGCCACTTTTCACATACTAAGGAATTTCGACTCGAAACCACTTCCATTGAGTTCAGAATGATGTTTCTACATTGAAAAACAGTAAACACATATATATTTCGAGTTTCGGAAATTATATGTTAAAAAATTAATATTAAATATATAGCCCTTGAAAATAGTCATTTTTCAAACGACCTCTGTTTTCGACGAAACCACTTTTGTTGGAACTGGAATGTCAAATTATTGTTAGGTTTCAATTTTTAGAATTTTTCGAATTAATATGTGAGCGTGGTAAAAGAAAATGTATTTTGACTATTTTAGTTAAATTTAAACGCCTTAAAAATAGTCATTTTTCAAACAGTCTCAGAATTCGACAAAAATAATTTTGTTGGGTTCGTATCGTCAAAACAAAGCAAAAAATGATTTTTCGGTAATTTTTAGAATTAATATATAATTATAATTGATTTTTCAGTGTAAACGGAAAATTTTTGACTTTAAAAATTCATTAAAAATTCATACGAGCTCAGAATTGAACGATATTAATTTTTCTAGGTCCGCAGCATCAAAACATAGCTAAATATATTTTTCGGGAATTTTTGAAGTTAATTTGTGGCCCCGGTGAATTTTCATGTACGGTCAATATTTAATTAATTAATTTTTAATGGGATTTTAATTAAAAAAAACGCTACAGGCATCAGAATTGGGGCCCGAGACATAGCCCATCGCGTTCAGAAGGTGACAAAACGTTAAGATAGACAGTAAGCATGCCTAATTCTGAGTTCGGGCCAAAACTGACCTTTATTGGATAATTAGATATTAACCTAATTAAATAATAATATAAATAAGAAGCAAGTATGGGCTCCTTCTTCTTCCTCTCGTTCTACACGCCGCACACACAACCCATGGCCGAAATTTTCCCTCTCCAAATCCTCCCAATCCACAAAGAATTAGCTTAGGCCGTAGTTAAACTTTTTGAAGCTCTTCTCACTCTCTTTAATCTCCAACAAGTTTCATCCATTTTCATCAACCGTAGGCGAAGAACGAGCACGGCCAACCCGCGGCCTTTGCACCCAAACCGCACCCTCCATGTGTCACCATCCATCACCCTATTTTCTGAGCTTGTAGATCTCTCGTAGTCGGTCGTTTTGCCGTAAACCGTTCGCAAAACCATCGACTACAGCTCTCGAAATCCGAATTCAAAGTTTTGAACATTTCTGAAATTTAAGGTATGAACATTTCAGATTTTGCGACGCTTTTAAGCGTTACAGCGACAGTTGTTAAAAGTCAGTTTTGATTTATTTGTATGAACTTCGAATTGAAATCTTTCAGATCCGTGACTGTCGTGACTTTGAACACGAGATCTGATGGAATCCGAACCTTCCTTTCAAATCCGAGCTAGGTGAGAATTTATTTTTAATTTAATATTAATTAATTTAATTATTATTCTTTTGGTGCTTAATGTTGAATGGTGAAAATAAATCGATAAGCGATGGATGTTGTTCTATGTTGTGAATTCGAATTGTTTTTGGATGATGTGATATTAGATCTGAAATTGAAGTGCTAGATTGAAGTTGGTAATAGATCATATGATTACCTTTTATCGTTGTGGTTGGATTGGTAATGAAAATTTGACGATGAAAATAAAAAGATCGTCTTTTTATATTAAAAATTAAAAGATGAAAATTTGACGATGTAAATAGAAAGACGATCTTTTTATATTTAGAATAAAAAAGACGATATTTTTATTGTAAATTAAAAGATCACATCTTTGTTTTGAAAATGAAAAGATGGCATCTTTGCATTGAAAATGAAAAGATGACATTTTTGCATTGAAAATGAAAAGGTGACATTTTTGCATTGAAAATAAAAAGATGACATTTTGTTTTGTAATAAAAAGAATGGACTTTACATTGTAATTAAAGAGTAAATTTTACATTGTAAAGAAAGAATGGATTTTATATTGAGAATTTGGCGATGTAAATAAAAAGACAACCTTTTTATGTTGAAAAAAAAAGACCATCTTTTTATATTCAAAATGAAAAGGACATTATTTTTACATTATTTTTACATTGTAAATAGAAAAGATTACATTTTTACATTGTAAAAATGAAAAGGTAATATTTTTACATTTGTAAATAGTAAAGTTGATATTTTTACTTTGTAAAATAGAAAAGATAATATTTTTACATTGTAAAATAGTAAAGTTGATATTTTTACTTTGTAAAATAGAAAAGATCATATTTTTACGTCGTAAAATAGTAAAGTTAATATATTATAAATATAAAAAGATGATATTGTTGCATTGTACATAAAAATAAAATGTTTTTACATTGTATGAAATGAAACATATTTTTATATGTTATTTATGAATGATTTTTCATCGCATGAATTATATAACATTTTATTTTGTTATTTATGAATGATTTTACATCGCATGAATTATATAACATTTTATTTTGTTATTTATGAATGAATCTGCATCGCATGAATTAAATAACATTTTATTATGTAGTTTAAGAATGAATTTATACCGCATGAACAAAAGTTACATTTTCATATGTAATTTATATATAAATTTGTACCGTACGACGAAAAGTACATTTTTCTATGTAATTAAAATGTAACTTTACAATTCAAGACAAAAATTTACATTTTTATAGGTAAATTATAAAGTGAATCAACGTTGAATGTTAAAAATTACATTTTTCTTTGTAATTAAAAGGGGAATTTCATCGTATGATAAAATTTACATTTTTATATGTAAATTATATAGGAATATACAACGTATTGTAAAAATTACATTTTTCTTTGTAATTAACATGTGAATGCCACTGTATGTTAAAATTTACATTTTTATAGGTAAATTATAAAGTGAATTTATGTCGTATATTAAAAAATTACATTTTTCTTTGTAATTAATATGAGAATTCCATCGTATGTTAAAATTTACATTTTTATATGTAAATTATAAAGTGAATTAATGCCGTATGTTAAAAATTACATTTTCCTTTGTAATTAACATGGAAATTTCATCGTATGTGAAAATTTACATTTTTATATGTAAATTATATAGGGAATTACACCGTAGGATAAAATTTACATTTTTATATGTAATTAAAACATGAATTTACATTGTGTGTTAAATATTACAATTTTATATGTAATGTCTATAGGAAAGTATACCGTATGACAAAACTACATTTTTCTATGCAATTAAAGGATGCAATTTCATTGTATGATCGAAATTGCATTTTTCTTATGTATATATGTAATATGAAATGAGAATGAACATTAGAAATAAAATTGATTTATTTCATATGTAATTAGATGTAGTGTTTGCATTGTAATTAAAAATTATATTTTTACAATGTGAATTAGATGTAGTGTTTGCATTGTAATTACAAATCATGTTTTCACAATGTGAATTAGATGTAGTGTTTGCATTGTAATTAAAAATCATACTTTTACAATGTAAATTAGATGTAGAGTTTGCATTATAATTAAAAATTATATTTTTATAATGTAAATTAGAAGTAAAGTTTGCATTGTAAATAAAACTTACATTTTGATATGTAAATTTAAAATAGGATTCACTGCAAATATAAGTTACATTTTTATAATGTAACTAAGATGAGAATGTACATTGAAGTTGAAATCTACGTTTAAAAGTAGGATTTTGAATGTATCAAATTTTACATTTGTTTTACATGTAAATAAAGAATATAGGAATTTGCATAGGAATTAAACTTACATTTTTATGTAAATAAAAAGGATGGAATTTACATTTTCAATGTAAGAAAAGAATGAATTTAGGATGCGGTAATATTATCTTCATTTTCAAATTAATTAAAATTTAGTAAGTATCGGTAATTGTGTAGAGCGTTGTTTTAATCAAACGACGTTATTATGATTCAATCATTATATATATCATTAAAATTAAATGAATAGAGCGTGGTAGTTCGCGTTTTGAAATCGTACTTTTAGATGACTATACAAGAAGATCCGACCGTCGGATTTTCTTGAAACTGAAACCGTTAGGACCGTCTTGGAAAAATCTTTCCAATGATATATATTACGTTAAGATCCAACGGTTAGATTCTGAGAAATGTGAAAATCAATATTGGTTGAATGCAGCACCATAGTCACCCATGGACTTAAGGCGTCGTTATATAAAAATTTAATTATTTTAAATAATTAAAATAGAAATGAATAGTTAATAAAAATAATTATTAATGTGTAAGAAGGATTTTCAATATATATATATATATACGAGGATTATTTGGAAAGTCCGAGTTTATCTCATTCCAAATAATTAAACGACGTTTAAAAATCCAAGATTGGAAGACGGCGATTGAAGACCGTCAAATCTCCACATCGAATGGACGATGATGACTGTTGCATTAGAATGGCTCGCTACCATGATAAGGTAATAGTAGGAGTTACCCGGACGTAGTGTTGGTTTGTACGGATTTGGCTTTCGCTCAGACCCAGAGCATAAGCTTATAAATGGATTGCGTGCCTGACATCGTACTCCATTATATATCATGTTATTAATCTTCGGTCGAATGTATGGATGTTTGGTGGCGGAGAATTTATTCTCTTGCTTAACACCCGTTCATATATTTCGGCAAAGGATTGGTAGTGTGATATGGAGTGATGATGTGGCATGCTAAGATGCATATGATCAAGGCTTTGTTGAAAAGCAGGCCTTGTGGGACGATCAAAGCATAGTCTGTTTAGGCATAGCTTTGTGTATAGCGTGACTTCGCGAGCCTCACATACCGGCGGAGTCTAAAACGGGAGAAGGGAACGCAGGGAGAGCAGCATGTTTCTTTCTAGCTAGAGTGGTGTCAGTGACCTACCAGCCCTGACATTTTACTTATGTGGATGATGGAATGAGGCGCCTCGGATGATAGGTCCTATAGGACCGGGAAACGTGTGTTCAGGTATAACTAATCCGCTAAGCTGTATTTGCGGACCGACCCTGCAGCTATCCAACGGTTCTCCGCGGGGAATCCTGAGATGAAAATTAAAAGATCATCTTCTTATATTGAAAATTAAAAGATGAAAATTTGACGATGTAAATAGAAAGACGATCTTTTTATATTGATAATAAAAAGACAATATTTTTATTGTAAATAAAAAGATCACATCTTTGTTTTGAAAATAAAAAGATCACATCTTTGTTTTGAAAATAAAAAGATCACATCTTTGTTTTGAAAATAAAAAGATCACATATTTATTTTGAAAATAAAAAGATCACATCTTTGTTTTGAAAATAAAAAGATCACATCTTTGTTTTGAAAAAAAGATCACATCTTTGTTTTGAAAATAGAAAAGATGATATTTTTACATTTTAAAATAAGGATGTTAATATTTTTACATTGTAAAATAAAGAAGTTGATATTTTTACATTGTGAAATATAAAAACTGATATTTTTACATTATAAGTATAAAAGTTGATATCTTTACATTGTAAATATAAAAGAGAACACCTTTACATTGTACATAAAAAGATGATGTTTTTACATTGTAAGTAAAAGAATGAAATTTTATGATGTAAAATAAATTGCATTTTCATATGAAATAAAAGAATGAATTTTTGCGATATAAAATAAAAATAACATTTTTATATGTTATTTAGCTGTGAATTAGGTCCGCATGAAATAAATTACATTTTATTTTGATATTTATGAATGAATTTACATCGCATGAATTATACTGTAACAACCCTGAATTTTGGGGCCAATTTAAAATTTATTTTAAGTGATTTTAATGAGTTTTGATATTTAAAATAATCTATTTTAAATAATAATGATCACAAATTTGATTCAAATCGAAGTTAGAATGAATAATTTAATTTTAATTATAAAAAGAGTTAGAAATAGCGCAGTAGTTTGAAAAGTCAAACTTGAACTTTGACTGACCATACAGGACCAAAATTTAACGGATTTTAGTGAAACCAAAAATATTAGAATCTATTTAAAAATATCTTTCAAACGAATCTGAAAAATCGAAATTTCATAACGGGAATCAAAAGTTATGCCTAAATTAAAATCTAGAACGGTCGCTACGAAATGTGTAATGGTCAAAATGCCACTTTTCACATACGAAGGAATTTCGACTCGAAACCACTTCCATTGAGTTCAGAATGATGTTTCTACATTCAAAAACAGTAAACACTTATATATTTCGAGTTTCGGAAATTATATGTTAAAAAATTAATAGTAAATATATAGCCCTTGAAAATAGTCATTTTTCAAACGACCTCTGTTTTCGACGAAACCACTTTTGTTGGAACCGGAATGTCAAATTTTTGCTAGGTTTCAATTTTTAGAATTTTTCGAATTAATATGTGAGCGTAGTAAAAGAAAATGTGTTTTGACTATTTTAGTTAAATTTAAATGCCTTAAAAATAGTCATTTTTCAAACAGTCTCAGAATTCGACAAAAATAATTTTGTTGGGTTCGTATCGTCAAAACAAAGCTAAAAATGATTTTTCGGTAATTTTTAGAATTAATACATAATTATAACTGATTTTTCAGTGTAAATGGACAATTTTCGACTTTTAAATTTCATTAAAAATTCATACGAGCTCAGAATTGAACGATATTAATTTTTCTAGTTCCGCAGCGTCCAAACATAGCTAAATATATTTTTCGGGAATTAATGAAGTTAATTTGTGGCCCCGGTGAATTTTCACGTACGGTCAATATTTAATTAATTAATTTTTAGTGGGATTTTAATAAAAAAACGCTACAGGCATCAGAATTGGGGTCCGAGACATAGCCCATCGCGTTCAGAAGGCGTCAAAACGTTAAGATAGACAGTAAGCATGCATAATTCTGAGTTCGGGCCAAAACGGACCTTTATTGGATAATTAGATATTAACCTAATTAAATAATAATATAAATAAGAAGCAAGTACGGGCTCCTTCTTCTTCCTCTCGTTCTACACGCCGCACACACAACCCATGGCCGAAATTTTCCCTCTCCAAATCCTCCCAATCCACAAAGAATTAGCTTAGGCCGTAGTTAAACTTTTTGAAGCTCTTCTCACTCTCTTTAATCTCCAACAAGTTTCATCCATTTTCATCAACCGTAGGCGAAGAACGAGCACCGCCAACCCGCGGCCTTTGCACCCAAACCACACCCTCCATGTGCCACCATCCATCACCCTATTTTCTGAGCTTGTAGATCTCTCGTAGCCGGTCGTTATGCCACAAACCGTTCGCAAAACCATCGACTACAGCTCCCGAAATCCGAATTCAAAGTTTTGAACATTTCTGAAATTTAAGGTATGAACATTTCAGATTTTGCGACGCTTTTAAACGTTACAGCGACAGTTGTTAAAAGTCAGTTTTGATTTATTTGTATGAACTTCGAATTGAAATCTTTCAGATCCGTGACTGCCGTGACTTTGAACACGAGATCTGATGGAATCCGAACCTTCCTTTCAAATCCGAGCTAGGTGAGAATTTATTTTTAATTTAATATTAATTAATTTAATTATTATTCTTTTGGTGCTTAATGTTGAATGGTGAAAATAAATCGATATGCGATGGATGTTGTTCTATGTTGTGAATTCGAATTGTTTTTGGATGATGTGATATTAGATCTGAAATTGAAGTGCTAGACTGGAGTTGGTAATAGATCATATGATTACCTTTTATCGTTGTGGTTGGATTGGTAATGAAAATTTGACGATGAAAATAAAAAGATCATCTTTTTATATTAAAAATTAAAAGATGAAAATTTGACGATGTAAATAGAAAGATGATCTTTTTATATTGAGAATAAAAAAAGACGATATTTTTATTGTAAATGAAAAGATGACATCTTTGCATTGAAAATGAAAAGTTGACATTTTTGCATTGAAAATGAAAAGGTGACATTTTTGCATTGAAAATGAAAAGGTGACATTTTGTTTTGTAATAAAAAGAATGGACTTTACATTGTAATTAAAGAGTAAATTTTACATTGTAAAGAAAGAATGGATTTTATATTGAGAATTTGGCGATGTACATAAAAAGACAATCTTTTTATGTTGAAAAAAAAAGACCATCCTTTTATATTCAAAATAAAAAGGACATTATTTTTACATTATTTTTACATTGTAAATAGAAAAGATTACATTTTTACATTGTAAAGTAGAAAAGGTAATATTTTTACATTTGTAAATAGTAAAGTTGATATTTTTACTTTGTAAAATAGAAAAGATAATATTTTTACATTGTAAAATAGTAAAGTTGATATTTTTACTTTGCAAAATAGAAAAGATCATATTTTTACGTCGTAAAATAGTAAAGTTAATATATTATAAATATAAAAAGATGATATTGTTGCATTGTACATAAAAAGAAAATGTTTTTACATTGTATGAAATGAAACATATTTTTATATGTTATTTATGAATGATTTTTCATCGCATGAATTATATAACATTTTATTTTGTTATTTATGAATGATTTTACATCGCATGAATTATACAACATTTTATTTTGTTATTTATGAATGAATCTGCATCGCATGAATTAAATAACATTTTATTATGTAGTTTAAGAATGAATTTATACCGCGTGAACAAAAGTTACATTTTCATATGTAATTTATATATAAATTTGTACCGTATGACGAAAATTACATTTTTCTATGTAATTAAAATGTAACTTTACATTTCATGACAAAAATTTACATTTTAATAGGTAAATTATAAAGTGAATCAACGTTGAATGTTAAAAATTACATTTTTCTTTGTAATTAAAAGGGGAATTTCATCGTATGATAAAATTACATTTTTATATGTAAATTATATAGGAATATACACCGTATTGTAAAAATTACATTTTTCTTTGTAATTAACATGTGAATGCCACTGTATGTTAAAATTTACATTTTTATAGGTAAATTATAAAGTGAATTTATGTCGTATATTAAAAAATTACATTTTTCTTTGTAATTAATATGAGAATTCCATCGTATGTTAAAATTTACATTTTTATATGTAAATTATAAAGTGAATTAATGCCGTATGTTAAAAATTACATTTTCCTTTGTAATTAACATGGAAATTTCATCGTATATGAAAATTTACATTTTTATATGTAAATTATATAGGGAATTACACCGTAGGATAAAATTTACATTTTTATATGTAATTAAAACATGAATTTACATTGTGTGTTAAATATTACAATTTTATATGTAATGTCTATAGGAAAGTATACCGTATGACAAAACTACATTTTTCTATGCAATTAAAGAATGCAATTTCATTGTATGATCGAAATTGCATTTTTCTTATGCATATATGTAATATGAAATGAGAATGAACATTAGAAATAAAATTGATTTATTTCATATGTAATTAGATGTAGTGTTTGCATTGTAATTAAAAATTATATTTTTACAATGTGAATTAGATGTAGTGTTTGCATTGTAATTACAAATCATGTTTTCACAATGTGAATTAGATGTAGTGTTTGCATTGTAATTAAAAATCATACTTTTACAATGTAAATTAGATGTAGAGTTTGCATTATAATTAAAAATTATATTTTTATAATGTAAATTAGAAGTAGAGTTTGCATTGTAAATAAAACTTACATTTTGATATGTAAATTTAAAATAGGATTCACTGCAAATATAAGTTACATTTTTATAATGTAACTAAGATGAGAATGTACATTGAAGTTGAAATCTACGTTTAAAAGTAGGATTTTGAATGTATCAAATTTTACATTTGTTTTACATGTAAATAAAGAATATAGGAATTTGCACAGGAATTAAACATACCTTTTTATGTAAATAAAAAGGATGGAATTTACATTTTCAATGTGAGGAAAGAATGAATTTAGGATGCGGTAATATTATCTTCATTTTCAAATGAATTAAAATTTAGTAAGTATCGGTAATTGTGTAGAGCGTTGTTTTAATCAAACGACGTTATTATGATTCAATGATTATATATATCATTAAAATTAAATGAATAGGGTGTTGTAGTTCGCATTTTGAAATCGTACTTTTAGACGACTATACAAGAGGATCCGACCGTCGGATTTTCTTGAAACTGAAACCGTTAGGACTGTCTTGGAAAAATCTTTCCAATGATATATATTACGATTAAAAATGAGAATGAACATTAGAAATAAAATTGATTTATTTCATATGTAATTAGATGTAGTGTTTGCATTGTAATTAAAAATTATATTTTTACAATGTGAATTAGATGTAGTGTTTGCATTGTAATTACAAATCATGTTTTCACAATGTGAATTAGATGTAGTGTTTGCATTGTAATTAAAAATCATACTTTTACAATGTAAATTAGATGTAGAGTTTGCATTATAATTAAAAATTATATTTTTATAATGTAAATTAGAAGTAGAGTTTGCATTGTAAATAAAACTTACATTTTGATATGTAAATTTAAAATAGGATTCACTGCAAATATAAGTTACATTTTTATAATGTAACTAAGATGAGAATGTACATTGAAGTTGAAATCTACGTTTAAAAGTAGGATTTTGAATGTATCAAATTTTACATTTGTTTTACATGTAAATAAAGAATATAGGAATTTGCACAGGAATTAAACATACCTTTTTATGTAAATAAAAAGGATGGAATTTACATTTTCAATGTGAGGAAAGAATGAATTTAGGATGCGGTAATATTATCTTCATTTTCAAATGAATTAAAATTTAGTAAGTATCGGTAATTGTGTAGAGCGTTGTTTTAATCAAACGACGTTATTATGATTCAATGATTATATATATCATTAAAATTAAATGAATAGGGTGTTGTAGTTCGCATTTTGAAATCGTACTTTTAGACGACTATACAAGAGGATCCGACCGTCGGATTTTCTTGAAACTGAAACCGTTAGGACTGTCTTGGAAAAATCTTTCCAATGATATATATTACGTTAGGATCCAACGGTTAGATTCTGAGAAATGTGAAAATCAAAATTTGTTGAATGCAGCACCATAGTCACCCATGGACTTAAGGCGTCGTTATATACAAATTTAATTATTTTAAATAATTAAAATAGAAATGAATAGTTAATAAAAATAATTATTAATGTGTAAGAAGGATTTTCAATATATATATATATATATATATATATATATATATATATATATATACGAGGATTATTTGGAAAGTCCGAGTTTATCTCATTCCAAATAATTAAACGACGTTTAAAAATCCAAGATTGGAAGACGGCGATTGAAGACCGTCAAATCTCCACATCGAATGGACGATGATGACTGTTGCATTAGAATGGCTCGCTACCATGATAAGGTAATAGTAGGAGTTGCCCGGACGTAGTGTTGGTTTGTACGGATTTGGCTTTCGCTCAGACCCAGAGCATAAGCTTATAAATGGATAGTGTGTCTGACATCGTACTCCATTATATATCATGTTATTAATCTTCAGTCGAATGTATGGATGTTTGGTGGCGGAGAATTTATTTTCTTGCTTAACACCCGTTCATATATTTCGACAAAGGATTGGTAGTGTGATATGGAGTGATGATGTGGCATGCTAAGATGCATATGATCAAGGCTTTGTTGAAAAGCAGGCCTTGTAGGACGATCAAAGCAAAGTTTGTTTAGGCATAGCTTTGTGTATAGCGTGACTTCGCGAGCCTCACACACCGGCGGAGTCTAAAACGGGAGAAGGGAACGCAGGGAGAGCCGCATGTTTCTTTCTAGCTAGAGTGGTGTCAGTGACCTACCAGCCCTGACATTTTACTTATGTGGATGATGGAATGAGGCGCCTCGGATGATAGGTCCTATAGGACCGGGAAACGTGTGTTTAGGTATAACTAATCCGCTAAGCTGTATTTGCGGACCGGCCCTGCAGCTATCCAAGGGTTCTCCGCGGGGAATCCTGAGACATTAGCTAGAGTGTCTCGAATCGGTAGGAGCTCCTCCCTAGCCTTGACTCATGATGGAAACCAATTTCCAATACGCCCCATTCGGATTTGATTGTATTACTAGTACGGAGGCATAATATATGGGTACCTATGCTTCCTAGGATTGATACATTTACTTTGAAATGTTTTGATATTTACTAATAATAATATTAACTCGTATTTGCCGTATTTATCATGTTTGATCACCATAAGGTAAAACTCTATCCTCTGGTGTGCGTTGCATTGTGTGATGGGACCTGAGTTTTATGGTGATTTCATTTTTCTAAAAAGCATTGCGTTGTTTTACGATTTACTTTAAGTTATGCACGGCGATCCATTAGAGCAAACCCGTTCTGCATTAGCGGCGTGGTCTTTGGATTTGTCCTATTAATAGTGATTAATTAGTTAAAATTTCTCACACCAGTCCCACGACTGACCCGTTGTTTGTTTCCACCTTTTTACAAACTCGGGTGCCCTCTTTCCACACGGGCAGTCGAGCAGTTTGTCTACAGGTTTATCTCTTTAGCAGAATCCTGGATTGAAGCTTAAAGCTGGGTCCAGAGCATAGTTATCTTCCGCTGTATCTATTTTATTGTTTCCGCTGTAATGTATTAAATATATTGTAAAATTTTCTTCCGTTGTATTTTAATTTCGATGTACTCCGATATATTCTGTACTCTGATGTTATATTATCATGATGTAACAAAAGTCTGCTGTTGTTGTTCTGATGTGTTGTATTCCCAAAGTTAACGTAGGCGGGATTTGAACGGTTTTGGTCGATTTTGCGATCGATTAAGGCCGGGCAAAATCCGACTCGTTACAAATGTCATGGCTATGTGCTTTCCCCTCTTTCTTAAAGATATAGCCGGCATATGGTTTCGGCAGCTAACAACGGAGTCGATTAGCAGTTGGAACACCCTGGTCACCCACTTCATTGAACAATTCTGAGTGCATATCTCCCGACCAAAAAGTCTTATGTTCTTGTCTACCATAAAGCAGCGATCCGGAGAGATGCTCAGGTCTTTCCTAGAAAGATTCAGCATGGCCGTAGCATCTGTTGATCGGCCCGAACCATCGATGGTACTCATGGTCGCCATCGCAGGAGTTCAAAATCGATCAGAATTTTCAGTCTCTTTAACCAGAGATCCTCCTAAGGATATAGATGACTTTTACTCGAAGCCAAAATATTCCTCCGACAAGAGGATGCCATCCTTGAAATGGAGAGGCTCGAGGTTTTAGTATCCAAACAACAAGGTCCATTTAGTGGTAACAGCCTGAATAAAGGAAGAGGAAATGCCCTGGACAAAACCGAGCACAATGTGCGACCTCGAAATGAAAATAAATACAATCAGTACACCGAGCTCAATTCCTCTTTGCTCGATATCTAACTCAGCATACGCGAGTCCTTACCAACTCCAAGACCACCTCGACGAGAGCCGACCCAAATGGAACTCGATTCTGGCAAGCATTGTATATTCCACAACGTAGCTGGACATAATACAAATGAATGCCGACATCTGCGTGATATCATCGAAGGGCAAGTCACAAAAGTAAAGCTCCCCGAATATGTCAAAGATCGCGCCCCGGCCGTGCCGCCGCGACTTTCTTCCCAAGATCCTCAAGTCGGTCCTCGAGCTCCTAAAAACGGAAAGGACCCCGAGACTAGCACTAACGGCATTATCGTTAAATAGATTTCTTTTCTTTTGATGTATTGCTTCCAATGATAAGGACACCTTGATATACACATGTATGAGGTTAGGATTTGGCTCCTAGGCATGCTCTGAGATCAACTGATGTTCCCTTAGAATTTCTTTTCTTTGTAATAGTTGTTTAACAATTATGAATTTTATTTTTCCAAATATCGATCATGTTTGGAAACCTCTAAGCCGAGCATGAATAACGCTCATCCCTTATTTTATGTTGTCAGCGCGAAAGCCCACCACCCTTTCTTTTCTTCTAAACACCTACTCCCTTAACCAAGTGAGGCCGTGTTTTCTAAATATGAAGTATAGATTATACTCCCTCTTTTCATTTTACACCACGAGCATTCATAGCTCACTGGACAAACTAACTTAACATGAGTCAAGCATTAAAAACACACTTGCCCTAAGGCGAGTATAATTAATACTCGCCACCTTTCTAAGCCGAGCATGGTTAATGCTTTCCACTAAGCTGAACTTGGTTAAGCGTTCGCCATTAAGCCGAACATGGTTAATGTTCACTACTAAGCCAAGCATGGTTAATGCTCGCCACCCTACAAAGCCAAGTGAAACATAATGTTAGACCCATTAGCCTTCTCCAAAACGAGAATGGTTTATTTTGTATTTACAGGAACTAACTCTTATACAAATGGCGATTGTCACCTCGGCCTTAATACGGTTCCTGATCGTTGTCGGTTTTCCAGCCTTAATATGACCTAGTACGGTCGTCGGTTTTCTGGCCATAATACAACATCGGAACCGTTAGTTTTTTGGCCTCAATATGGTCCAGCGTGACCATAACTGCTCAAGCGTTTGTTCTTCTGTTCAAATTTCAGAACACACCTCCGTCTACCGATGAAGATGCATTCTGAGGGGCAAAGTGTTAACCGTCTTTTTAGCAAGAAGCTTAACGAGGCAGGCCAAAGACCAAACACGCAAATGGATATAAGCCGCGCTTCAGGAAACCCAACAGACGCACGGTCCGAATCAATCACATATCGGCCCAAGTCCAGCCTAGTCAATCGACGGCTCACTCAGGAAGAATCGCTCTCCCAGTCGATCGAGTATCTCGCTTCCGTGAAAGGCGTGTCGACCGATTTTCTCAGGCCAGCGTGGAAATCTTCTACATAGCCATTCCACCATATATCCTGACTTCCAAGGCAATAAAAGCAGTCAATCCACATCCGGATAAAGCTCTACTTTTGATATACCTTTCCGTTGAGGCCACGTCAGCCGCAACTTCTGAGGATACTATTTATAAACAGCAGAATCAGTCCCCAGCCACTATTCAAACCAACTGCTGGGTTCCACGTGCCCAGGCTTTCCCAGAATGGCCGGATCATATTGCAACAGTCCAAGCTGCACTTTCCTCCTATAAATACCCAAAAGCTAAAAGAGAAAACGAGACTCTTCTCCTCCGCCAACTTCTTTTGCACTTCGATTCTGGAGTTCATTCCTCTTAACCTCTCTCAAAAAGAAGAAAGGAAAATAGCCATCTTCTCTTTCTTCTTCAAATAAAAAAAGCATTGTACTTGTAATGAAAAAAGAGAAATAATATATAAAGTGGACATAGGCACCGTCTTTGCCGAACCACTATAAAAAATTTGTGTGTGCTCCTCATTCTTTTTGCTTTTACTGCATTTTATAATCTTTACTCGTGTGTTGATCGCACGATTGGGGGTTGATTGTCACTAGTAACCAACTTTTGATGTCAACACTAATGGTGTTAAAATTATTAATTGTGCACATTCTTTCTTTTTAACACAAGACACCCTACGTTATATACTACTAGCCTACCATTTGTACCAAAATTTTCCATACTAGAAAAGATAACACGCTTGTGTGCTATCCACCTATATTTTCTTTTCAACAATCGAGCTATTTTATTTTTCATATGCAGCCCTATTAAGCACTCGCACAGACCATTCTCTCCGTCACATTTCATGCTGGCCTAAGCTGCACCTCCCCAAATCCTATGACCTATGCACCTGTCTCCGTTTAAAGCAAATCAACTATCCTATTTGTTCCAGGCTACGCACATAAATCTGCATACACCTGCATGCCTAAACAAGGATATTCAAATACCCATCTGAACTGAAATTGCACAAGCCTATCCAACCTATATATGTACACGCACAGTCCAATGGTATATGTTAGATTCAGTCACTCCTATGAAAAGAGAAAATGCTGCAAACCATATTTTCTTGCATGTGCCTACTCTATAACAGACTTTACAAATGCATTTCTTTCGCACTATGGAAAAGGGAGATAACCTATGCTAAACATAGTCTATATGCTGCAGTCTAGAGAAGCGACAAATCAAAACATAGACATTACAAAAAAAAGATTATACCCAGTTATTCTACATTTACCCATAGACCTACCTACCATATTTGTGTGATAATCAAACAAAACACTTGATTGCCAAGTAACATCGATTTTGTGCCAACCAAACTGTAACCGTGCTCGGCAAGGCTTCTCATGGTATATATACAAGCCACTATCCTCCTCATTGTGCTATATTCTTTCTTCCAGCAAGAGAAAAGCCGGAACACAATACAAGAACTGAACCGTAAACTCCTCATACAGCTCATACAGTAAAACTCAAGAATTCCTTCCGCTTGTATTAAATTTCCTTCTCCAACATAAAGGGTTTTAGGTGAACTCCGAAGCAAGTGGCGGGAGAAGTTCAGGTCAGAATTGGATGTTGGATTTTGGGATTAGCTTGCAGTTGCAAAGTGGGTGGTTTGGTTGAAGAAAAAACAGTAGGGGAGGGGTGCAGCATGGCAGTTTGGGGAGGGAGAGGATGACGGTCAAGCGGGTGGCGGAGTTGAGAGGTCCAGTGGCGTATGTCTTTGGCGGTGTAAAGATAGAAATGGTGCTTGTGGGCTTGGTTTTTATGTTTGGACGTTGGTTTATGGAAATGGGTTTTGGCCACCAATTATAAAAGAAAGAATTAAAAATACAAATGATGATGGTTAGAAGAACTGGGAAGGGGTTACATGTGGAAGAAAGGAAGAACATAGGTGGAGAAGTATGGGATTTGGGCGGATGTTTGTATGAAATGGTGAAGTTTGGGAAGTGGGCTTATACACAATGGACTTGCGGGTAGAAAATAAAATTATATATATATATGATTTGGCCATGAGCTGCTGAAGGTGGTTTTGGAATTATAGACGTGGAGGGAAGATGTTTGGGTAGGAGGTGATATTGGCGAGAGGGAATATGGGGGTGGGTTGCCAAGTTAGTAAATGGGCTGTTGGGATTTCAACAATGTGAATGGTAAGTTTATTAATACAAAAATCATAGGAATAATTTAAAACATAATAATGAATATTAAAGTGACTATATGAATAGTGTTAAGTAAAATTAGATTAAGATATAATTAAATTTAGATGAATGATCATATAAATTTTATGACATACTGGGTTAACAGAATTGGACAAAACTAGAAATGTTGGAACCATGCCGACGAACGCTTCATGCTAGAGCCAGTTAGAACACGGATGGAATGAACCGGGAATTCAATTAAACCAAACACCAGTTTAATTTAATTAAAATGAACCACATAAACCTCAAACTGAAACCAAGGTGAGTTAAACTCACTCAATTCTCTCACTTATAATTATTATAAGTCGGGTTATTATTTGTATGTTAGGTTTGCTAATGGTTGGTTGATTTGATGATTGTCTGGGTGTTACTAAATATTGTGATATTGTTTGTTTAAATTAAACGTTGTTTAAATTAAATCAAACAACATCGTTATTTTTAATGATTTATTTTCAATAGAGGTAACTTACCTTGTTGGTTAATTTTATAATAATTTAAACATAATTAAATAAAATTGGATGCTTGAATTATTATTATTGGTTGACCGTTATCAGTTGAATTGATTATTTACCTGCATATGATCATTATATGAACTGTTTAAACCAAGTGATTGGATTATTGATTTGGTTATCGATTGTTGAATCCAAAATCAACATTATTTGATAATTACCAATGGGTATTATGTGTTGCGGAATTTATAGCAGATGGCCAAAATATACACTATTTTATAAGGATTGATTTACCGTTAGGTGAATCGATAGAAATGAAGTCATGAATTTATTTTATAATTTAATATAGATTTTTAAATATATTATTTTAATTGGAGTTTATAAAAGGAAATAAACCAACCACATATATACTGATTGTTTTAATCACCATTTTTGGTACCAAAATCTACCCATGAGCGAAGCATGTGCCTTATTGTTCGGAAAACGGCATTTCTATGGAATTAGAAAACCGTTGACAAAATATCGTAATAATAACCGCAAGTGCCCGGCGTACAATCATAGTACGTGGCGAATACAAGTCGATCCGCAAGGAATGAATTTGTTCTAATCTTACTCAATCAAATTAAGCCGAAAGCAAGTAAAATTGTTAACTATAAACAAAAAAAACTAAAGATGATAAAATGAATACAAATATGAGATAAGAGAAAATTTAGGAGTAGATTCACTATCAACATCAATCTAATTAATATAAAAAATGGCTCTAACTCTCTTTAATAACTAGCACATTACGTGTTGTATTCATACAAGCATGATTTATGTAACACCCCGTATTTTGTATGAACATTAAAGTAACAAATTAAAGAATAATTAATTTTAAAAGTGAAAATTAGGGTAAACGGGTTTCGCCATTGCGTTCGTCTCGAAATTCTATTTGAGATAGAGTCCGAGTTTGCGTGAATCGGACTTCGTATGAAGAAGTTATGGAATTCAGTAGATTTCAAGTTTAAATGGAAATTAAATATAAACAATAATTAAATTAAAAGCAGTTCAAATTAAAAAATCCGAGAGAAGCGGCTGGGTGGGAAAATTCCCACCCATATGGGTCGACTCCCCCCCGGGGGGTCAACATAGGTGTCTACCCCCCAAGAAGGGTGTCGACTGGGGTGTCGACCCCCCTGTAGGGTTTGACCCCCTAGGCCAGATCTGGACTGTTTTGTCCAGTGACGTTTACTGAGTCATTATGGCTTATGTGGCGACTTCTGGTTAGCTCTGTTTGGTCTGGATGGCTTTGATTACTCCTAGTTTGATCTAACAGCTCTCATTAATATAAACTTCTATATAAACAACCCTAACCCTCAACCCTAAAACCACATAAAATTGCTCTCTGAAGTCGTCATGATGTCCATGGCCAAACTATCATAGCCTCCATTTTTCTCTAAACTAGAAAGCAAGTTAGGAAGTCCCCAGTCAAATCAAAACTAGAGAATAAGTTGTCTACATCAAAGGATAACTTTTCAGTTTCAGAAAACAAATCCCAGAAAACAAGATTTATACTTCTGTTTGTAAGTTCAGTTATTCTTTAGATTTGAACAAATAAAAGTCATGACTTGTAATGAAGAGAAACTAGAACTGTGCTTAGTTGAAAGATAATCGTATTTTGATTCTGAAATTACCTATGCCTACATGACTATTGTGATTGATACAACCTATCATGTTGTATCTTAATTTGGTGATGAACCAATCATGTTGTATATAAATTTGTGATGAACCTATCATGTTGTATATTAAATTGGAGATGGACTTATCATGTTGTATGTTAAATTGGTGATGAACCTACCATGTTGTATGATAATTTGGCAATGAACCTATCATGTTGTATATAAATTTGGTGATTCCTTATGTTATTTTATATGCAAGATCATAGGCTAAGTCATGTTCATATATGCTGATATGTCCAGATCTACATGCTTAGATGTTTAGATCTATGTTAATTTGATCCAACTCAAATGCAAGTTCACATTTACATGCTTAATTAAATTTGTGTAGTACTATGCCAAATTTATATTACACATGCTTAGTTGATCTAAACTGTTTTATGGCATTGGAATGTTACATGTCCCTTTTCTTTTTCCCTCTTTGTTTATGAGTTAGGCTAATTTGCGAGCCTAACGTTCTTTGTAATTTATGCGAACGAATAACGGGGAGTACGATGGGAAAAATATTAAATTATATGCTATTGGCATAGGTTGGCTCTTAATCATGTAAATGATTAATGGCATGAAATGGTATAATTTGTATACCTAAGAATTATAGACAAAATTTAGAAGAGTAAATGGGACAGGACTTGGGTTGACAACATTGGTGGATAATTTACATATAAACATAAATAGTAAATATGTAAATTAATTAAAAGATGATTGTGCCTAACCCGAGGTTAGATTGAGTTACGGTGTAAGACAGCCTGGAACCGCCCGGCACATCCAACAACCGTAACAATATAGATCTAATGTGAGAGGTTAACGCATTAAGCCTGAAAAACTCGAGGTTAGATTGAGTTGCGGTGTAAGACTGCCCGGAACCGCCC
The DNA here is from genome assembly GCA_030737875.1 of Allium sativum. NCBI lineage: Eukaryota > Viridiplantae > Streptophyta > Magnoliopsida > Asparagales > Amaryllidaceae > Allium > Allium sativum. The sequence goes on from CM060920.1 coordinate 57,613,249, forward strand.
GACACATCCAGCGACCGCAACAATACATATCTAATGTGAGTGGTTGGTGCTTTAATGAATGAATTAAAGCTAAGACAGGCTATGAATGGTAGGGTTAAGTTAATTAAGGCAACACTTAACCAATACAACATGTTAACTAAACTGATGGGTGGGGTTAGGTTAAATTTAGAACACTTAACAATTTTAACATGTTGATTAGGAAACCCTAGTAATAGGGACCCATTTCAGCAATAACCCATATAGATGTATCATAGTACCCTGAACTAGGCAGGGTGGGGCACAATTACTGGGCTGATTATAAGCAGTCAAAATAATGGTGGGTAGTGCAGTAGTGTAGGTTCTGACGGTGTTTTGGTGTGCATGTACGCGTGAATGGACAATTCAGGCACTGGGCATTAGTAATATACACTGTACATCTTGAATTTGTGTCGGGTTGCCACCATAGGAATTGATAAACCCCATGGTGGGACCAGCGCAGATATCTACAATCAAGTGGCGCCGAATGACACAAGTCATAAATGCATGCGAGTAGATGTCGATCGATAAAGGGGATCATTTTATCATGAACACATGGTGCTAGTTGAAAACACTTGTTTGTAGGTACAGAGAAATAGAAATGAGTGCGATAGTATATTCAGTTTATCTTGCCTTATTTATCGTTATCTTATTTCTAGGGTATTGTCCTAGGTTTAGTTTATTATCCTTTTACCTGTTTATGTGCTAAATAATTACTGGACATACCAGGCTTATGTCTAACCCATTTTCTTTCAACTTCTTGTCTTCCGTCCCCCCCTGTCCGCAGGGAGGGAATACTTCAACTTAGTCCGGACCTTTTCCAGCTTGAAGAAAGTACACGTATTGCTTGGACTCTCTTTTCTTGGGCTATGGTTGTGGTTAATCTCTTAATCGGGGATTTATGTTGCTTTATTTTTGTTCATGCTTCTTTATGTTTTAGTCAAGACAGAGGCTTTAGTGTAATAATTTTGGAAGTTGGTTTTTAAGACAGTTGTTATAATTTTTTGACTAGGCCACGTGCTTTTGAAATAAAATTTAGTCTTTCTGCTGTTTATATGTCTGTCTTGTAAATTACTTGTACCTTTTACCTATAATACCCCACCAAAGTTAATTCATTCCCTTTGTGAGTGACCTTAACAGAGGTGAGTGTTTACAATTTATATGCTAGAAAATTCAAGCTACATAAATCATCTTTTTTCAATACAAACTTAAAGCCCTAATTATCACATAAAAAATAATAGTTATAATAAAAATGAAATATTATGAGTATGTTCTGTATAACTACATTGAACATCAAGGATGCTTCCACTTTTAATGTCATTACTTTTCTAAAATGAATTAGATTATGATAAAGTATGATTCTATTAATAATATGAGTATAACACATTTGGGAATAATCAACCAACATGTGCTATCAATTTTCACCATATAAAATCTTTACTTTATCTATATCCAATTTTAGATTAAGCTCAAATAAGAGAGTTAGAAACTTGAAATTCTTATGTTAATTATTCATGAATCATGAGAGCTTCACTACCCCTAAATTGAAGGGTTTAACTACTCATAATGGATTCAATGATAACATAAAGAGATTTCATTATAAAAGACAATAAAAGAAAAGAGCAGTATATTAAAATTACACTAAAAAAATTACATAAAAGAAATGGCTAAGAAGCCATGGAAGAGAAATAGACTTTTTGATTTCAGCCACTCTAAACTAAATAAAATCCAAGATGATTTTTACATCAACATGAAGGGGTTATTTATACATGTGAAAGACCCTAATTCACTTTTAACGTGCTACCAAGAATGCCCTTCATTAAGCTTCCTTTTGTCTTTAGTAATAATGATTCATGAAGCCCTTTTTTGTTTCCACTAAAGAAGGAGGGAGAGTGGGTGGGGTCCTCCACTAATCTTCTATTTGAATTGATTCCTTCTCCATTGATTGATGTCCATTTCTGTGGAAAGGAATTAATTACCTTTTTATCGGCCATGCATTAATTTCCTTTTTTTTTCATTGTACGCATATATATCTTTATGAAGTCCTCTTCTAAATGCATCAAATCTATACAAAAATAATGAAAAAAGTCAAAGTAAAAAATTCTCAAAATAACTTAAGCACAAAAATGACCATTTCCCCTTATATGATGATGAACGCATGATGTTTTGAAATCAATTGAATTACAGTGTAAACATAATAAAATACCCACATATGACATTTATTTGCACTAAACAAGAACAAATATGTGAATATAAATGTGCATTTTTACGTGCACATCAAATACCCCCATACTTATCTTTTTATTTGTCTCGAATAAACTGAAAAACTAAGCTAAATCAGTTTTCATAGGGAGCACATGTAACACCCCGTATTTTTTAATACAATTAAAAATTAAGAATACAAAATATATGAATATATGTTTAAATGGTAAATAATGGTGATGTGAAATGAGAATTAGTTAATACATGAAAGAGAAGAATAATTAATTCAATAACAGTGTACGTAACGGAGAAGTTAATAAAATAAGGATAATTAATTTAAATATCAGGAAATAGGGAAAACGGACATCACCATTGCGTTCCTCTCGAAATTTTACATGAAATAGAGTTTGAGTTTTCGAAATTCGGAGTCAGTATAAAGGAGTTATGGCCTTCGGAAGATTCAGTGAAAAATTACAAATCAACCAGCCCAGCCTAGCCCAGAAAAAAAAAGAGGCCAGCTCGACCAAAGTGTCGACTTCCCTAGGGGAGGTCGACCATGGTGTCGACCCCCCTTGGGGAGGTCGACCAGTAGCGACCTTGAGCGGGAATTTTGGTCCAGAAGCAGGAAATTCGCCCCAGAAGCTGGTCAGGTTCATTTTTGAGCACCTGGATGAGTTTTTGGGCCTGGTATGTTGGTCTAACACCTATATAAACCCCCTAGGCTCATTGTAAACGCCACTACAATTCATGGCAAGGCCATGGCTCTCTTATAACTTGATTTCTTCTTCCTCAAGCTATTGATCTAAATAAATTTTAGATCTATTCTTCTCTCTTTTCTCTACCATATCTATTCTTAAAATTTAAAAGAACAAGATTTAGAACAATGAATGAAATAGAAGAGAGATTCAAATCTAAATAGAAGATAATGGATTTAGATTCACAAATTTATGCCGCAAAGAGAAATCAAAATTGAATCAAAAGGGGAAATCAATCAAATCAAATAGCAATGATCTTCAACAACAATCAATTAAGAAGGTTAATCAACTCCAAATCGGTGTATTGTTCAAGTCTCCAATCCAATCAAGGTGAGTGGATTTATAATGCACTTTTAGTATAAGATTATTATCTATCATTCAATCATTCCCTATGTAAACAAATTATTGTGAATAATTGGATCTGAAATGTTTAATTTTTATGCCTACGATTAAATTCCTCCTTTTATTCTTTCCCTTTTTACTTTTATAGCCAGGTTATCTCGAGCCTAGGTCTATCATGAAATAAATATGATTGAATGGTTATTGCGGATGAAAAGGGAAACACTTGATCTGGGGATTATAATTAGAGTTGGAGGATTTGAATATAAATTACCATGAGTTGGAGCATAATATAATATTGGCAAGATTTGAATGTATAAACCAAGTTGGGAATTGTAAGTACGGACATGGTTTAGGGTTTGGCAAAGAATTGACATCATTGAAACATGAATTTGCTTATAAAATTGTTAATGGGCACATGACACTTGAATAAGACATGAATTGTAACTTGGACATGGATAGGAACATGAAATTTATAGTTAAAACTTGGCTTGGAATTTACCTCTAGAAATTAATATGGAATTTATGTAAGTGTGTCATAATTAAATTTGATTATGGAATTGGCATAATAAACGACGTGTAAATTTGATAATATGGATTGGTGAAAGTTAATTGTGACTTAACAAATAAGCCAAAAATGATGAATTTGCCTATAATTTGATAATATATGGGGCTGGCTAATTAATATTAGTATAGTTAATGACAAACAGGCATAATTATGAACATAATTATGTGTTGAATTAGAATCACTTGACATGAACTTGGGGTTGGGTGAAATATGATTTCAATGAACCTTTGACACGAGGTTAGTCGCAATTGTGATGTAAGACTTCCCGGAACCGCCCGACATATCCAGCAGTCACAATTGGACGTAGAATGTGTGAGGTCAAAGGAAGTAATTTGAGCATAACAGTTTATGACACGAGGTTAGACTCGATTTGTGGTATAAGTCTGCCCAGAACCGCCTGGCACATCCAGCAGCCACAAAGGGTTAGTCTAATATGGGAGGTCATACATCGTTATGGCATAATATATGAATTATGGAGTACTAACCATAATAAGACATGTGGGTGACATGGGTAGGGTTAGAGGGTTAAGTGGGTGGTATAAATGACATGTAAAATACGACTAAGTAGACTTAACCATAGTAAGACATGTGTAAAACACGGAAACCATAATAAAAGGGAACACATGGGACATGTGAAACAAAAGTTTAGATATGCTTAACCAAATGGGACCCGCATCAATATTATGAATTAATTGAATTGAATAAATTTTAAGTAATGGGTCAATTAAAAGGAAGGGTTGAGTCCAATCTAAAATTAATGACACAGTAATGGGGGAATGATAACTACCTATTCTAAACTTGAATTGTGGTAATGTAAAATTAAATAATATGTAAAACTTGTCCTAGGGACCAGGGAAGATTATGACTTAAGATGTAATACAAGACTTGAAGGGTAGGATGACTTATACTATGAAATAAGTTAATCTAAGCTGAAAATGTGGGAAAACACCAGTACACTATCGTCTGATACGGAAAACTTAAGTCATGTTTGAATTCAGTAGTAAACCTTAGTTAAGGGAACTAAGTAGTAAACCTTAGTAGAACACGAGAAGGAGCGAACGTCCATCTGATCTTAAAGAAGGCTCCAATGAACTGGATTATGAAGCACGCGACATCGAGGGGACGTAAGGGTACTCTTGGTATACCTCTGTGAGGCTGCAGATGATCCTCCTGGGCTCACAGAGGTTAAGGTCTGCGTTAGAAGAACCAAGGGTATGCCTTGGTTGCAATATAAGGCAACCTAAAGACTAGGATGGACCAGTGTTATTCGGCGAGACCAATATTCCTGTGATAGCAACTCGTCGTCTACCTACCATCTTGAGTCAGTCGAGATACGCAAAGCGGAAAGGCGGAGAACTCCAAAAGACCATATACTTGCTATCTAGTTATGGGTGCGGATGGCCACATATTAGTGGGGCATGGGGGGCCTGTGTATAGTTCTCATTTTTTTCAAGTGTGGCCTTTCATTAGTTGAGGGAGGGGTCAAGTGGGACCATAGCCACTGGAAAAAAATAGACCTTAGCATCTGCATCGGCAGATAACTTAAAGCTCCCGACCGAATCCCTTGTTTCTTGATTTGCCCTACCACAGGACTTGGGATGCACATATAGAGGACATGTGCAACTAGACATCGATAACGATTCACGACACGTACATGGGGAAAGTCTAATAACATATATCGCTCTGGGTAGTGCATCATAGACTAAGGGGCATCGTTCGATAGGTAGCATAATCCCTAATTGGACCTAGAACGCGTAAACCTGAATCCGAGAAGCGTCCAATAGGTAGCATAAACGCTGGTTGAATCTTGGAAGAGCTCGATAGTATACCCTAGATTTGATCTAGATGATACACGGATTCTAGCAAGATTGAGAGTGGCATTCCAAACGATTCAAGAATGGTGGCACTACACTAGAGTAGTATATATTTACATGACGAAGCCCGTACGACATACGGCAAGGGACTGTATATATACATGGAAAGGATTAGACGGGTTGGGGGTATTTACATACACGTTGTGTTAGGTTAACCTACTAGTGGGACATGAGTATAGCCTAGGGAGCTAATGTCGCGAGTAACCTGATAGGCAAGAAAATATAACTGAACGATATATGTAGGATTATACATAAGTTTATTATAAGTCCAGTCACACAGAACTTATGTTCTGACCCCCTCCTCATTACATACTTCCAGGTTAGGTTCAGGACAGAGATGGTATAGCTTTGGATACTGGTTTAGCAGTATTGTTAACAAGGTAAAGCTATGTCTTGACTATATTATATTTTAATCCTTCCCTTGTGAGATGCTTACGAGTTCTGACATGTTTCTTTATCTCTGTCTTTTTCTGCAGGATACCAGAGCACCCAACTCGGATCTCGATGGATTGGATTTTGAAAAAAAATCGGTCTGTCGAAATCCGGGTTATTACATCTGGTATCAGAACTTCGGTTTAGTGGTCTTAGGGCGATATGAGTGAACGTATTTGTATTTTCTAAAATATAAATATTATATATATATATATAAAATAACCTAGATCCACAGAGTAACCCACTAGATATGGAAAGCGTTGGGATATTGGTTTGTACACTAAAGGCATGGACATAGAAACTTTGAACCATTAGGTGGTTGCAAAAAGTGTACAATATGACTTAGAGATAGAGAAAGGAAGTATCCCATAAGATGGAAACTAAAATGATAGTATTTCAGAGAAGTGGGTCTGGAAGTGAACCTTAGAGAATAGAAAAAGGTTGTAATGTAAAAATGGATTAGGAATATATACAGTTGAGAAAATTTAATTTGTATAAGTGCCTAGGGAAGCCTATTTAAGTGAAAGGCCCGATTTGAGTCTAACCCAATAACAAACTTTTAAGAACTTGAATTTGTAAAAGAGTTTGTGGTATTTTCCGAGTTATGATCTTAAAAGTATTTCGGTGTTTGAAAAATCCATGTTGGGTTTTAAAGTAAAGTGGGGTATATTTCGTAAAACAATGTTCTCTTGTTTTAAAAGAATTCTATCATGAAAAGGTGCATATTATGGAGCATATACATAGTTCACTAGTTATCATATATGAAAAGGTTGAAAGGAAAATGTTGCATTTTGAAAAAGAAGTTTTTGAAATCTCTATTCTATTAAATTTTGATTATTGTTTTAAAATTTTGTTGGGTAAAACAAAATAATCGGTAGAGCGTAAGAATAAAGTAGATATTTGCACCTTAGAAGTCAAAATTAACATAGTAAGCAGAAACAGTGTAACCCATTAGTTGTCCTTGTCTACTCCAAGTTTGTGATTTGAGAAAAAGAAAATGTTTTACATTTTATCTTGTGATATGTTTTTATGGTTTGGCAAAAAGTAAATTTTTGAGAAAATAATAATTTTTTTAACACTTTTAATTTTTGGAAGAAAGATTTAATGGAAAAAAAAAACGAGATCAGGCCATGTTTTATAAAGGATGGAGTAGGTAAGGTTAGGGCCAAGAAAGAACGAGATAAAGTTAAAGCTATTTGGACCAACTGGAAATTGACTGAGTTGGATAATTCTCTGAGTGTCAATCTGATGTTGATTTCGGTCTTCGGGGTTGATACTTAGGGAGTTATTTTCTTGCCAATTTCCAGTCAAGGATTAGATAATATTGAACTAATGGAAGATTCTCGTCAAATGATTAAGCATTGTGAGATCTAGACTTGTTGCTTGGAAAAGAGAAGTATAGGCTAGTAATACACAACATGGACTAGTAGTAACTACTAGGTAGAGAAGGGAAAGTAAGTGTATAGATCATGTTGAGTGGACTTGCGATTATCAGAGGTGATAAAGTCCTAAGATTCTTGGCCCATAGTTGTAGCTGTGTAGGATATTGTTTGATTGGAAAACGGAAAAGCTTATTTGAAAAATAAACTTGAAAATCTGGACTAAGTCAAATAAGTCAACAAGACGGGGAAAAGAAAATGAAAATCTTAAGAAAAAGATGAGTAAATATAAAATTATTCTAAGATAAAATTAAAATACGAGAAAGAAATTTTCTTATGTGGTTGTGCTTGGATAGGAAAGTAGGAAACCTTCATAGTACAGTTATATAAAAATCCAAGTACAATTAGAAAAGAAAAACGGAGGATGTAAATTTTTCCGTTTTATACCTTTTCGTAACATAAGAAATCGAATTTGGAAAATTAGACTTTTCTAAATTCCGAATTTAATAATGGTTGATAGGGTTTTGGACGCAAAAATTGGGTGAACTATGCTCTTATTCTAAGAGTATGGGAAAATTTGGGCGAAAAATGTTTTGATTTTTCAAAATGTTGCATTCATATAGAATTGCAAGTATATTTAGGATGTGAGCATCATGTTTTGGAAAAAAAAATTAAGCTTTGCATACATATAGGTGGATCCAAATTAGGCATACATGCTTTACTATGATGTATTTCACTTTGCACATGTGCACATAGTTGCAACAATTGGTTGAACGCTTTTGGGTTGTGTGCGATGGGTTATTTATTTTACTCTTATTGAATTTCAGGGACGAAATTCCTTAAGGGTGGGAGAATGTAACACCCCATATTTTTTTAATATAATTAAAAATTAAGAATATAAAAAATATGAATATATGTTTAAATGGGTAAATAATGGTGATGTGAAATGGGAATTAATTAATACATGAAAGAGAAGAATAATTAATTCAATAGCAGTGTACGTAATGGAGAAGTTTATAAAATAAGGATAATTAATTTAAATATTAGGAATTAGGGAAAACAGACATAACCATTGCGTTCCTCTCGAAATTTTACATGAAATAGAGTCTGAGTTTTCGAACATCGGAGTCCGTATGAAGGAGTTATGGCCTTCGGAAAATTCAGCGAAAAATTAGAAATCAACCAGCCCAGCCCAGAAAAAAAGAGAGGCCAAATCGACCATAGTGTCATCCTCCATAGGGGAGGTCGACTATAGTGTCGATCCCCCCTTGAGGAGGTCGACCTGTAGCGATCGGGAGCGGGAATTTTGGTCCAGAAGCAGGAAATTTGCCCCAGAAGCTGGTCAGTTTCATTTTTGAGCACCTGGATGAGTTTTTGGGCCTGGTACGTTGGTCTAACACCTGTATAAACCCCCTAGGCTCATTGTAAACTCCACTACAATTCTTGGCAAGGCCATGGCTCTCTTCTAACTTGATTTCTTCTTCCTCAAGCTATTGATCTAAATAAATTTTAGATCTATTCTTCTCTCTTTTCTCTACCACATCTATTCTTAAAATTTAAAAGAATAAGATTAATGAAATTAAAGAGAGATTCAAATCTAAAGAGAAGATGATGGATTCAGATTCACAAATTTATGCCGCAAAGAGAAATCAAAATTGAATCAAAAGGGAAATCAATCAAATCAAATAGCAATGATCTTCAACAACAATCAATTAAGAAGGTTAATCAACTCCAAATCAGTGAATTGTTCAAGTCTCCAATCCAATCAAGGTGAGTGGATTTATAATGCACTTTTAGTATAAAATTATTATCTATCGTTCAATCATTCCCTATATAAACAAATTATTATGAATAATTGGATCTGAAATGTTTAATTTTTATGCCTACGATTAAATTCCTCCTTTTATTCATTCCCTTTTTACTTTTATAGCTAGGCTATCTCGAGCCTAGGCCTATCATGAAATAAATACGATTGAATGGTTATTGCGGATGAAAAAGGAAACGCTTGATCTGGGGATTATAATTAGAGTTGGAGGATTTGAATATAAATTACAGTGAGTTTGGGAAAAATATAATATTGGCAAGATTTGAATGTATAAACCAAGTTGGGAATTGTAAGTATGGACATGGTTTGGGGTTTGGCATAGAATTGACATCATTGAAACATGAATTTGCTTATAAAATTGTTAATGGGGACATGACACATGAATAAGACCAGAATTGTAACTTGGACATGGATAGGAACATGAAATTTACAGTAAAAACTTGGCTTGGAATTTACCTCTAGCACTTAATATGGAATTTATGTAAGTGCGTCATAATTAAATTTGATTATGGAATTGGCATAATTAACGACGTGTAAATTTGATAATATGGATTGGTGAAAGTTAATTGTGACTTGACAAATAAGCCGAAAATGATAAATTTGCCTATAATTGGATAATATTTGGGATTGGCTAATTAATATTAGTATAGTTAATGACAAATAGGCATAATTATGAACATAATTATATGTTGAATTAAAATCACTTGACATGAACTTGGGGTTGGGTGAAATATGGTTTCAATGAACCTTTGACACGATGTTAGGCGCAATTATGATGTAAGACTGCCCGGAACCGCCCGACAAATCTAGCAGTCACAATTGGACGTCTAATGTGAGAGGTCAAAGGAAGTAATTTGAGCGTAACAGTTTATGACAAGAGGTTAGACTCGAGTTGTGATATAAGTATGCTCGGAACTACTCGGCACATCCAGCAGCCACAAAGGGTTAGTCTAATGTGGGAGGTCATATATCATTATGGCATAATAAATGAATTAAGGAATACAAACCATAATAAGACATGTAGATGACATGGGTAGGGTTAGAGGGTTAAGTGGGTGGTATAAATGACATGTAAAACACGACTAAGGTAGACTAACCATAGTAAGACATGTGTAAAACATGGAAACCATAATAAAAGGGAACACATGGGACATGTGAAACAAAAGTTTAGATATGCTTAACCAAATGGGACCCGCATCGATATTATGAATTAATTGAATTGAGTAAAGTTTAAGTAACAGGTCAATTAAAAGGAAGGGTTGAGTCAAATCGAAAATTAATGACACAGTAATGGGGGAATGATAACTACCTATTCTAAACTTGAATTGCGGTAATGTAAAATTAAATAATATGTAAAACTTGTCCTAGGGACAAGGGAAGATTATGACTTAAGATGTAATACAAGACTTAAAGGGTAGGACGACTTATACTATGAAATAAGTTAATCTAAGCTGAAAATGTGGAAAAACACCAGTACGCGATCCTCTGATAAGGAAAACTTAAGTCATGTTTGAATTCAGTAGTAAACCTTAGTCAAGGGAACTAAGTAGTAAACCTTAGTAGAACACGAGATGGAGCGAACATTCATCTGATCTTAAAGAAGGCTCCAATGAACTGGATTACGAAGCACGCGGCTTCAAGGGGACGTAAGGGTACTCTTAGTATCCCTCTGTGAGGCTGCAGATGATCCTCCTAGGCTCACAGAGGTTAAGGTCTGCGTTAGAAGAACCAAGGGTATGCCTTGGTTGCAATATAAGGCAACCTAAAGACTAGGATGGACCAGCGTTATTAGGCAAGACCAGTAGCCCTGTGATAGCAACTCGTCGTCTACCTAACATCTTGAGTCAGTCGAGATACGTAAAACTGAATGGCGGAGAACTCCAAAAGACCATATACTTGCTATCTAGTTATGGGTGCGGATGGCCGTAGGTTAGTGGGGCAATGGGGGCCTGTGTAGAGTCCTCATTTTTTCCAAGGGTGGCCTTTCATTAGTTGAGGGTGGGGTCAAGTGGGACCATAGCAACTGAAAAAAAAAGACCTTAGCATCTGCATCGGCAGATAACTTAAAGCTCCCGACCGAATCCCGTGTTTCTTGATTTGCCTTGCCACCGGACTCGGGACGCATATATAGAGGACTTGTGCAACTCGACATTGATAACGATTCACGACACGTACGTGGGAAAGTCTAGGAACATATATCGCTCTGGGTAGTGCGTCATAGACTAAGGGGCATCGTTCGATAGGTATCATAATCCCTAGTTGGACCTAGGTCGCGTAAACCCTGAATCCGAGAAGCGTTCAATAGGTAGCATAAGCGCTGGTTGAATCTAGGAAGCGCTCGACAGTATACCCTAGATTTGATCTAGATGATACATGGAATCTAGCAATTTCGAGAGTGGCATTCCAAACGATTCGAGAATGGTGGCACTACACTAAAGTAGTATATATTTACATGATGAAGCCCGTACGACATACGACAAGGGACTGTATATATACATGGAAAGGATAAGACTGGTTGGGGGTATCTACATACATGTTGTATTAGGTTAACCTACTAGTGGGACATGAGTATAGCCTAGAGAGCTAATGTCGCGAGTAACCTAATAGGCAAGAAAATATAACTGAACGGTATATGTAGGATTATACAGAAGTTTATTATAAGTCCAGTCACATAGAACTTATGTTCTGACCCCCTCCTCATTGCATACTTCCAGGTTAGGTTCAGGACAGAGATGGTATAGCTTTGGATACTGGTTTAGCAGTATTGTTAACAAGGTAAAGCTATGTCTTGACTATATTATATTTTAATCCTTCCGCTGTGAGATGCTTACGAGTTTTGACATGTTTCTTTATCTCTGTCTTTTTCTGCAGGATACCAGAGCACCCAACTCGGGTCTCGATGGATTGGATTTTGAAAAAAAATCGGTCTGTCGAAATCCGGATTGTTACATCACGATTGCATCAAGCGTATACAACAAGCCTTTAAACCTTTGGGTGTCCCCAGTAGGACGAGTGTTGTCTCGTGAGCGTTTTCAGTGGATACTACCCACAAAATCCAAAAGCAAAATTTATGTACAAAATGCAAAATACAAAAATATTTACAATACAAATGCATGTTTTTTAAAGGATTATTTACAAATGAACAATTTACTTTTAAATTTTATATGAATGAGTTAACACAAATTTGGGTCGTCACTATGAAATTTGAGTCCATTACTAATCAAAACATCAAACCAAAGTCATGTTATCATCACAAACTCCTCCAGCTTGGCCGTTTGTTTTGGTCGAAACATAGTGCAAATATGAAATGAATTCGATAATCGATATCAATGATTGTAAAACGGCATCTCAGCTTCCTTTTTGTTAACATGTTAGGTCGAATAAGTGAAGTGTATGCTTGGATTTCAAGTGCTTACTCTCCCTTTATTACAAAATATTTACATTATTACTGTTTACAAACACCTAACCGAACAAATCAAGGTATACCACTGTGAGTTTTTGGGACAGAGGTTGGGAATTGTGTAGACTGACGCTGAATTTGTCAATAAGATGTCGGTAATCCTTAGGGGTACAACTCTTAAAATGAGACCAAGGTATACCGACGCTGACTTTGTCAACAAGGTGTCGGAAGGAGCTTGGCTGGTTTGCACACCAAGGCGAAATGTACTAGCAATGTTGGATACCCTTGGATTATTATTATATATACGTTCATTTTTTTCTTTTTTTTTTCCACTTTTTTTAACATAATAGAGAGAGTTAAGAGAGAATATATTAGCACAACTTCACTTAAAAGATCTAAAATGTTATCGGAAGTAGTCTAAATCAACCATTCATTTAATCAGATTACAGTTCTGGAAAACATTTCATACTCAACACCCATGAATCTCCCTATATACCAATTACACCAAATTTTCTCATAATTCAAACATTCCTTTCGTTATCCGCTAAGAGAAGTAAAATTTCCAAACATTTTAATCAAACGACCGGAATTGTATGCTAACAGTATACAGAAATGCAAAATTCTTTTTTTTTCTTCTTTTTTTTGAAAAGACAAAAAAGAAAGGAAAATTCTATGTAAAACCAAAATAAATATGAAACTCCCCCCGCACTTGATTCGGACTGTGTCTCTATAGTCAATGCATGACACAATGAGTGAACAGAAGAGAAATATTTACATATTTACATATTTACAAAGGAGGGTTATACTTAACTTTCTTACTTCACGTAGCATGGCTCATGAAGAATCATGAGTTCCTCCTCTTGATCAGTGGGCAATTCCAAGAATGGTTTTAGACGATGACCATTGACTTTGAAAATGGATCCATCCCTCGGGTTTTCTATTTCAATAGCACTATGTGGAAAAACAGTTCGAACAACATATGGTCCAGTCCATCTCGATTTTAACTTCCTAGGGAATAAATGAAGTCGTGAGTCACACAGCATAACTTTTTGGTCTGGAATTTTTTTTCTTAGGATTGACTTATCATGAAAAACATTGGTTTTTTCCTTGTAAATTTTCGCGTTTTTGTATGCGTCATTCCTGATTTCTTCTAGCTCGTTGAGTTGCAATTTTCTGTTTTCGCCAGCTTGTTCAAGATCAAAGTTTAAGTTCTTTATTGCCCAAAGTGCTTTATGTTCAAGTTCAATAGGTAAATGACAGGTTTTACCGTAAACCAATCGAAAAAGGGACATTCCAATATTAGTTTTAAAAGTAGTACGATAAGCCCAAAGCGCGTCGGTCAATTTTTATGACCAATCTTTCCGGATTTTATTTACAGTTTTCTCCAAAATATGTTTTATTTAATGATTCGATACTCTGACTTAACCACAAGTTTGCAGATGTTAAGGAGTGGATAATTTGTGGGTTATTGAGTATTTCTTCATTAAGGATTCAAAAGATCAATTACAGAAATGTGTTCCATTGTCTCTTATTACTGTGTGAGGTGTGCCGAACCTCGAAAAGATGTTCTCTTTTAGAAATTTCATAACAATTTTATGATCATTTGTTTTACATGGAACAGCTTCGACCCATTTCGAAACGTAATCCAGAGCGAGAAGAATATACAATTTTCCAAAGGAGTTTGGGAAAGGTCCCATAAAGTCAATACCTAATACATCAAAGATCTCGATTGTAAGGATCGGGTTCAAAGGCATCATATTTCATCAAGAAATATTTCCTAGCATTTGACAATGATTACAAGTTTTACAGAATTTGAATGAATCTTTAAGGAGAGTAGACCAATAAAAACGACATTGAAGCACCTTTTCAGTGGTTTATCTAGGACCAAAATGTCCACCACATGCATGATCATGGAAAAATGAGAGAACACTCCTTATTTCGCTATCAGGAACGCATCGACGAATGATTTGGTTCAAACAATAATTGAACAAGTATGGGTCATCCCAATAGAAGTATTTCACTTAAGAAAGAAATTTATATTTATCTTGTTTAGACCAAAATGAGTGGGTTTCCTTGGTGATTAGATAGTTCACTATGTCGACAAACCAAGGATCAATTGAAACAGAAAGAAGTTGTTCGTCAGGAAAGTTTTCATTGATTAGCATCGAAGATGGCGTGTTAGAAAGATGAGATAAGCGATTGGCACGTTATCGGATCCTTTTTGTCTTTGATTGTATGATCAAATTCTTAAAGCAAAAGGATCCATCGAATTAAGCGTGACTTAGCATCCCAAAAAGGTGCTGAAGAGTAGAATGGTCAGTGTAGACCGTGACGTGGGAATCAATCAAGTAAGATCGAAACTTCTCAAGTGCAAAAACGACAGCTTAAAGTTCTTTTTCGATGGTCGTATAATTCAGTTGAGCGTTGTTCAAGGTCATACTCTAGTAGTAAACAACGTGAAGGATTTTTTGATGCGTTGTCCTCGGATAGCACCAACCGCGAAGTTAGAAGCGTCACACATGATTTCAAAAGGAAGTTCCCAATTGGGCGAACAGATTATAGGGGCTGAAATAAGTTCATTTTTAAGACATTCAAAAGAAGCGACACATTCAGAGTTAAATTAGAACGGGATGTTCTTTCCTAGAAGCGTAGTCAAAGGACGAACGATTTTGCTAAATCTTTCACCAAGCATCGATAAAAACTAGCAGCCCAAGAAATGAACGAATGTCCTTAATGCATTTTGGAATGGGTAATTTTGAAATAATGTCAACTTTCACTTTATCTACCTCAATGCCATTATTTGAAATTACATGTCCAAGGACAATGCCTTGTTTGACCATAAAGTGGCATTTTTTCCAGTTCAATGTTAAGCGTTCTTCTTTACACAGATTTAAAACAAGTTCAAGATAATTTAAGCAAGAGGAAAAAGAATCGCCAAAGATCGAAAAATAATCCATAAAGACTTCAAGAAAGAATTCGACCATATCGGAAAAAATTCCAACCATACATCATTGGAAAGTTGCCGGAGCAATGCAAAGAACGAAAGGCATACGTCGATAAGCAAAGGTACCAAATGGTCATGTGAAAGTCGTTTTTCTTGATCTTTGGGAGAGATTGGAACTTGGTTATAACCAGAATAACCATAAAGAAAGCAGTAGAATTTGTGACCGGTTAAACATTCGAGCACTTGGCCGATGAAGGGAAGAGGAAAGTGGTCTTTACGTGTTGCAACATTCAATTTTCGATAATCGATGCAAACACGCCAACCTGTTTGAGTATGAGTTGGAAGAAGTTCGTTTTTGTCATTTGCGACAAAGGTGAATCCGGATTTTTTAGGAACAACGTGAATGGGGCTAACCCATAAGCTATCAGAAATGGGGTAAATGATACCATTGTCGAGAAGTTTAAGAATTTCTTTGCAAACTACCTCTTTCATCTTAGGGCTAAGCCTACGTTGTGCTTCACGAGTGGGTTTGGCTTCATCGGTTAAGTGAATACAATGTTGAACGATTGCAGGGCTAATTTCCATGATGTCAAAAATAGACCAACCAATTGCATCTTTGTTTTTACAAAGAGTCAAGAGAAGAGAAATTTCTTGATCACGAGTTAAATTTGAAGAAATTATGATAGGACAAGTTTCGTTATCACCTATGTGTACATACTTAAGGTGACCAGGAAGAGGTTTAAGGTCCAACTTTGGTGGCTTCTCGATCAAAGAACTTGGTTGAGATTTGGACTCAACCGAAAGCGATTCAAATGGAAGCGTGTGTTCGACTTCGTTAGGACCGCCTTGGAAAAAACTTTCATACTCAGCCTCACGCTCATCATTAAGGTCAATCGATTCTTTTTCGGAGTTCTCGTGAATGGCATTAACTTCCAACGTTTGGGCACATGATTCATTCGAACGACTTTCAAGATTGAAAATATTAAGATATAAAGTCATGTTTCAAAAAGAGATTTTCATTGAACCATTGCAACAATTTATTAAAGCATTTGAAGTAGCCAAAAAGTGTCGACCTAAATTCAAAGGAATTTGACTCATTGGATTATTGATAGGTTGAGTTTCCAAAATAACGAAATCGACAGGGAAGATGAATTTACCAATTTTGATGAGTACGTCCTCGACAATGGGTTTCTTAACTGAACGATCAACGAATTGAAGAGTTATTTTCGTTGGTTTAAGTTCACCCAAACCAAGTTGTTGGTAAACGGAATATGGAATCAAATTGACACTCGCACCCAAATCAACTAAGCGTTTGTTAATTGTTTTATCTCCTACCGTGCATGAGATTATAGGGCATCTAGGATCTTTGTATTTGATCGGGATCGATTGGGTCAAGACTTCGCTAAGTCCACAGCTAAGAAGACTTTCTTGGATACATGAGTGTGTCGTTTTTGGGTACACAAGTCTTTGAGAAATTTAGCATAGGTGGTGACTTGTTGAATGATGTCAAGAAGAGGGATGTTAACTTTCACTTGTTTGAAAATTTCCAACATCTTTTCCATTTGGTCAGAATGCTTCTTTGGTCGAAAACAGTGTGGAAATGGAATGAAAAACTCAATAGGTCGGTCTACTTGAGTTAGAGCAGAACTAGACTTAGAATTAGGATCAAGATCATTCTTGGTTTTAAAAGAGTCGAGAGAAACACTCGGTAAGTTATTTGGATTTTCAACTGGATTACCGATTTTCTGACCGGATCGTAAAGTTGTGAAAGCATTCAACTAAGTTTGATTGCTATCCTGGATGACATGAGCTTGGTTTGGATTAGGATTTTGACTCCTAGGGTTTAAAATGGTTGACTAGGAAAGTAACTCTTTCCCATTCACTTAGGAAGTGGCTAACTGACTCATTTGTGCTTCAAGTTTAGCAATCGAGTGACTCGTGGTTTGCATGTACGAAGTCAATAAATTTTGCAGACTACTATTTGATTGGATATTTTTAGTCGTTTCTTTAGTCAACATTTCAAGAATTTTCTCATGTGACGTCAATCGTTTATCATCCAAGGGAACAAAAGATTGTTGCTCTTGATTTTGAGAAGGTGGCGCAAGATTTGGGAATTGAGTTTGTTGAACGGGAGGATTCAAAGGATTATTCGAAAATGGTTGAAAAGGGTGTCGAACCATATACAAATTTGCATTGTTTTGGGTCCAAGAGAAGTTAGGATGATTTCTCTTACTAGGATTGTACGTTCGGGAAAATGGGTCGTTTCTAACTTTATTAAATGCGTTGAGTTGTTCTAATGAATGTAGGCATTGATCAGAAATGTGGTTAGGATCGTTACATTTGTAACATGAGGGCTAAGATGCTTGAGCTTGATTTATTTTGTTTGATGAAAGGACATTATCAAATTTGGTTAACATCGCGTCTATTTTAGCTTCTAAAGTCGTTTAGGATCCTATTTGATCAGGAATAAATTGATTTCTCGTTAGATATTTCCCATCGAGCTGATTTTTTGGCCAAATTTTCAAGAAATTGCCAAGCGGCATCGTGATGTTAGGCTAGCAAGTTTCCTTGGCACATCAATTCGAGCATGGTTCAAGAGTTATTTTCAAGTCCGTCCTATAACATTTGACAAAACATCCATTTTTTTGAAATTGTGATGTGGACATTTGACAAGAAGTTCTTTAAATCTCCCGAAATATTCTGCAAAGGATTCACCCCCAAATTGATGAAAATTAGCGATTTCATTTCTAATTTTAGATGTGTTTTCCAAGGGGTAGATTTTTTTTTTAAGAAAAACGTTCACAAATTCATCCCAATTTCCAATCGTATTTGAAGACAAGTTATACAACCATTTTTTGGATAATCGGTAAGTGCAAATGGAATTAACCTAAGTTTGATTCCATCGTCACATAATTGTTGAAATCTCCTGATTGCACAAACTTATTCAAATTTGGTTAAGAAAATGTAAGGATCATCACATTCAAGATTACCGAATTTTGGAAGATTATTTATGTGATTCGAATGAATTTCGAAGTGGTTACCCATTGGGGCGGGCAATATGATACAAGAAGGAATAGAAACTCGATCGGCGAAGTATCTATCCATAGGAGTTCGAGGGGGATTTTCTTCGGCCATAGTTGAAAGAATGTTTTTTTGGACTAAACGATTAGTTGAAGGATCATGAGTCCAACTGTGCATGCACTAGCGCAAATAATGAGAGAAAAGGAGAAAGAACAAACTTAAAAAGAGGATTGAAGCGAATATTTTTTTTCTAAGAGAGAAAATGTAAATTTGTACAAAATGAAGAAAAAACTATTGGCCCCCTTTTTTTAAAGATGGATGAACCTAATGCAATTTACAATTTTTCTAGAACTATATAATGACAGTTAGATTAATTTCAGCAAAAGATTTCTCAGCCACTTAGCAGGCAAGAGTTATCGATGCACAAGGGATAACCCTTGCAATGCAACCGAAGTTTTAAGTATCTTCAGAGGAACTACCGATATAATATTTACGAATCACTGTAATATTTATAAACGGTTATTACTCTGCCGTCGTCTAGACACCGAGAAATAATCCGTTAGAAATAAACCAATTTGTCAAAAAATAATGAAGTCCTTAGAGAATAAACAAAAAACTAAGATGAACGCAAATTTTTTTTGGAATATTTTAATCAGTCACGGAACTATCAGTCTCAGAACAGTCGCAGAACAATCACCAAACAAGAAATTGCAGAAATAAATTTTTACAAGCAAGCCGCAGCACCTGCACAGAATCTTTACAAGCAATTTTTTATATATTTTGAGGCAAGCAGCAACAGCAGGTCCAGTAGAGTTTAGAAAACTCTCACCTATATCGGCAGTCCGTTATGTGCAACTGAGTAATCCTAGCGCGTACACACCCCACTTGTTGTGCAACTGTTCCAACAATTCCAATTCTGCTAATTGCAGATTGCTTGACTTTTGAATCCCTGTTTGTTGATTGTTTGAACTCTTTACATCCTGTTGGCCTTTGATGTGAAAATATTTTCTTCTTAGTAAAAGAAAGAAGGGAGAAAATAAAACAAACTAAATCGGAATTGAAGAATACTAATTTAACGAATTTACTGGACTAAGAAAACAGACAAAACAACCTCACTTAAAGAAAAAAAAAACTAAGCTAAACTAAAGAAGAATTAAACATGAAGAAACTAGATTCAAAAAATTAGAACTAAAGTAGACTCAAAACCAAAACCAATAAACAATTTTAAAAAAAGAAACAAACATTCCTACACAAGGAACAATTAGGTTCTTACCTAAATAAACAAAAAAAACCCCTTGCTTTTGACACAATTAGGACCCAAAGCAAAACATACCAACAAATTGTTGTTGTTAACCCAATACAACTCACAAACTAACCAATTGATACCTAAAGAGCCACGTGTTCAAGGATAAAAAATTGAAGAAATCCAACTTTCCCAAACATAAGATATATGACCCCTGTTCAATCATAAAAATGCCCCCTTTCTGTTTCTCAAAAACAAAAGTAATTTTGAATTTTGCTTTGAGGGTTATCAATTTCGGGTAGCGATTTTTGGGTAGGTAACTACCGTTTTCTTTTATGGTAGTTCGATTAGGAGGTTCGTGTTATTTGGAGGTCACGGTGGCAAAATTCAGGCGCTCACGTGAATTATAGATTAGAGGAGGGAATCTGCGATTGGATTAATGGTTTGTGGAGCTGATATGTGGACGTTGATGGTGCAATCTGAAGTCTGCTTGATGAGGGCGGTTGTTAGTGTTTGAATTGATTTCAGATTTGGGCATTGAGGCGGCAGGTTTGTGTAGGCTTCGGTTTCCTGGAAATGAGTCGGAGTTTCATAGTGAGACAGTGGAAATTGCTGCTGTTTGCTGGTAAGAAATGAGTTGGCAAGGCTAGACTTGTGTAGCTGTTAACTGTTGGTGGTTAGTGAGTTTGTAATGTGTGTGCTTAACTTTGGAATTTGGGCACAGCGAATTTGAGTAGTCAGAGGTTGATGGGTATTTGGGATTGGGTTGAAGAGGTATGAAAGTGTGGTATGTTATGGTCTGTGATGTTGAACATGGATACATGAAGATGGTTGGTGATTTTGATAATTGGTGTGCATGGAGGGATAATGGTGGTCCGACTGTTGTTGATAGCGGTGAGATCTGAAGTGGATGGTGCAGTAGTGGATTAGGAAGAATTGGTGAGGGGGTATTCGTATAGCAGAGAATAGAATGTTAAGTGGAGGTTGGTTTATAAAGGATTGTGAATTGTGAATAGAATAAGGCAGAGAACGGAAGAAAATTATAGAGGGAGGACAAGAAAAAGGAAAAAAATAAATCAGAGAAGGAGAAAGGGAAAGAAGTAAAGGAGAAAAAAAATGAAAAGATATAATTTAATTAATTACAGGAAAGAAAAAAGGAAGGCAGTCAAGAAACAAATGAAAGAAGGGAATGGAAATTAAAAAGGTTGTAAAAGGAAAGCACTAAATTTTATTTTTTTAGGGAAAGAAAAAAATGGCAAGCAATAAATTCGGTTCTAATTTTTTTAATTTCTTTTTTTTGTAAGAATTGTATAAAGGAAAGGGATAAATATGTACTGAAAATAAGGCAGAAAAAATAGGAAAGCAATCAAAGGAAATATGACAATTTTTTTCTTTTTAATAAATATAAACACAAAATAAAAACACACACAAAACAAACACTAACAACAAATGCAATTCACATAACTAACTACAAAATGAAACAACAAATTTTATTTTAACCAAAGAAAACTAAGACACAAAAACAAGGCACAATGACACACACAAACAAACAAATAGAAGTGAAATAAAACAAACAAATACACATTCTTTTTTTCCTTTTTTCAGTAGAACACAAATAAGAAAATTAATTCGAAGAATAAAATTAAACTAATTTATATCACTAGCAACGGCACCAAAAACTTGTTCGACAAACAATGTTTCTATGGAATTAGAAAACCGTTTACAAAACATCATAATAATAACCGCAAGCGAACGGCGTACAATCATAGTACGTGGCGATTACGGGTAGATCCAAAAGGAAAGAATTTATTCTAATCTTACTTAATCAAATTAAGATGAAACCAGTGAAATTGTTAACTATAAGTTGAAAGAAAACTACGGATGTTAAAATGAATATAAATATGAGACTAAGAGACAACTTGGGAGTAGATTCACTATTAACATCAATCTAATTAACATGAAAATGGCTCTAACTCTCTTTAGTAACTAGCACAATAGGTGTTGTATTCATACAAGCATGATTTATATGCTAGAAAATTCAAGCTACATAAATCATCAATTTTCAATACAAACTTAAAGCCCGAATTATCACATAGAAGATAATAGTTCTAATAAAAAAGAAATATTATGAGTATGTTCTGTATGTTAACATTCACTAACTACATAGAACATCAAGGATCACTTTTAATATCACTACTTTTTCTAAAATGAATTAGATTGTGATAAAGTATGATTCTAGTAATGATATGAGTATAACACATTCGGGAATAATCAACCATCATCTGCAATCAATTTTCACGATATAAAATCTTTACTTTATCTATATCCAATTTTAGATTAAGCTTAAATAAGTGAGTTAGAAACATGAAATTCTTATGCTAATTATTCATGAACCATGAGAGCTTCACTACCCCTAAATTGAAGGGCTTTAACTACGCATAATGGATTCAATGATAACATAAAGAGATTTCATTATAGAAGACAACAAAATAAAAGAGCACTATATTAAAATTACACTAAAAAAATTACATAAAAGAAATGGCTAAGAAGCCATGGAAGAGAAATAGAGTTTTTGATTTAAGCCACTCTAAACTAAATAAAATCCATGATGATTTTTACATCAACATACATGGGTTATTTATACATGTGAAAACCCCTAATTCACTTTTAGCGTGCTACCAAGAATGCCCTTCATTAAGCTTCCTTTTGTCTTTAGCAATAATGATTCACGAATCCCTTTTTTGTCTCTACTAAAGGAGGGAGAGTGGGTGGGATCCTCCACTAACCTTCTATTTGAATTGATTCCTTATCCATTGATTGATGTCCATTTTTGTGGAAAGGAATTAATTCCCTTTTTATCGGCAAGGCATTGATTTCCTTTTTTTCTTCTTTGTATGCATATATATCTTTATGAAGTCCTCTTCTACATGCATCAACTCTATACAAAACAATGAAAAATGTCCAAGTAAAAATTCTCAAAATAACTTAATCACAAAAATGACCATTTTCTCCCTATATGATGATGAATGCATGATGTTTTGAAATCAATTGAATTACGGTTTAAACATGATAATATACCCACGTATGACATTTGTTTGCACTAAACAAGAATAAATATATGAATATAAATGTGAATTTTTACGTGCACATCACTTATCTTAATTATTAAATGATCTATAAAACTGATTCTTTATTACTAAGATTGATAAGCAAGTGGGCAAGGATTAATGTAATGATTAATAGCTGAGAATAATTGTTTTTAAGAAACAACTAAAATGAGATTATTTTGAAATAAATTATTATATATTTAGTAATAATTGATGTAAATGAGGTAATATAATTAATAATATTATTAGTTTAAATTAAATGGCGAGTTAGAGTTGATCAACAAGTTAATCATGTTTTAAAATTGACCAAGCTAACTACTTTTATTAAATTAAATTAGTTTGTGCCAATTAATCTAAAATAATTTAGTGAATAGCTTTTCAGTTTAATAAGATTTTTTTTAAGAAAATAACATTAATTCAAGTTTGTGTTGATGTAAATTATAAAAATTAAATTATAATAAGGAAATACTTCTTGAATGAAGTTCATTTAAGTAATAAAAGTTAGTAATGAAATATATTTGAATTTCAAAGTGAGTTTATGTACGGTTTTATATTTAAACCGGGTTTGGTAAATTAAATTATAAAAGGATTTTAAGCGAAGGCGATAGGCTTAAAATAAATGTTACTTAATGTTTGAATTAAGTCAGGAAAATCGAAATTAAAAAAGGTTTTATATTAAACCAGAATTTTATAAATGAGTTTATAAAAAGAGATGGGAAGTTAAAGCACTAATTTTAAATTAACGTTACTTAGTAACGGTATTAAGTGAAATTGATGGGATTTAAAGTAAGATTTCCCAGGGGGAATGATTGAAAGGATTATAAAGAGGGATTATTGTAATTGAATTGGAAAAAAGGTCGCGTAATGGGATTTGTAATAAAAACTGAGATAACAAAACAAATATTTAAAGACATTAAAGTTCAAAAGTTAATGTTTTATTAATCATTTACTAAATCAATAAATTTAGTAGTAATAATATATTTAGAAAATGAGTTTTCAACAATAAAAAGGTTTATAAGACCGTATGTTAAATAAAATAGTGAATGATAATTGTTGGTATTTGAATGAATATGGGTTTTTGAATTACAATTCATATATATCTTAAGATAAGAATGACGTTGATCAAGGTTTAAGAGGTAATTGGAATACCACAACTTGAAAGACTTCAGGATTATCGAAAGATGATATTAGTTGTAACGGTAAAGATGTTAGAAGAGATTTTATTTAGAATATATAATGCAACATCATTGGAAAGATTTGAGGATAGATAATGAGATTCCAAAATATAGGAAATAAAAGAATTTGAAGAAATGCATATGGAAATTTCCAAAGAAGCGGAAGTAAAAGAGGCTTGAGTATATGAAATGATATTTCCGTAGTAAAGGAAATATAAGGAGATTTGAGAAAATATAATGATAATTTCAGAGTAACGAAATGAGACTTAAAAAGGTCTTATTATAAATGGATAGGTGATGATTAGTTTGTTTAAATAACGAAACAAAAAGGGGATTTCATAACGATTGTTCACGATGCTAAGTTGAATCGATTTTTCTAATTTTAAATACTAAATAATTTGCAGAAATGTTTTGAAATGATAGTTAACAGAAGAATTGGATTTGATTTTAAGATATTTTACCAAGAATACAAATAAAATTATTTGAGAATATTAATATATTCACTACACCAGAAGATGCCTTTAGCAGCGTTGTAAAAAAAGCTACAATAACTTGTAGAAGCGTTCCAATAAACGCTACTATACGACATGCAACTAAAAGTTTTAAAATTTTTGTTTTATTTTAGTAAACACAAGCAAAAATGAAAATAATGTAGCGTTTTTGAAACCCTACAATAAGGTTTTTTGGTAGCGTCTTAAAAATGCTACTAAAGTGATACTTGCATCATTTTTCAATTTTTTTACAGTGGGTTTTCAATCCTACTATATGTTTTTTGTTGTCTTTCATTTCAGCTACAATTTCTTTTGTAACTTACATTTGTAGCACTTTTTCAATGCTACTAAAACGCACTGATGTACACCACATTGCGGTTATTTACTGTTAATGGCTTGTAACATTTCCATCAATCACTTATATATAATAGAAATATTAAAATAGAAAATTAAATGAGTACCATTTTCAAACTAAAATCAATAATCTCCATACTTAAATATTTAAAATAACACATTACTCCCAATATCAAATATAATACCCATAATCATCTCAATAGTAGTATTTCGACAAAATAAGTGAGTCCATATACCACAATTGCTTACAAACAAGTCTATACGACTAATACAAACAAAATAATAGTTAAAGTCTTCTTCATAGCATAATAACCACTAGTTCTTTGATGGGGGTGTTCTTCAATTTGGAAATCTAATTACCTATACATAAGTGTAACGATCAACGGTAAGAATTACATACTAGTATAACAACCAACAGTTAGAATTACATAAATATGTTAAATTCATAAACTATATATGCTGACAGGCAAGGTTTTAAATCTTGGATATCGGTAGCGTCTCGTCTCGGGGATTTTATAGACTCGATCTCGTATCGGGGGAGATCTCGGACGAGATGAGTCTAACTCGGGAGTTCATCTCGGATTTTCATCTCGGGTATGAAAGTTCATATCAGAACAATCTCAGGTACATGATATGTTAAAAATTATATTTTAACAAAAAAATTGTATGAATGTTATCAAAAAAATAGTAACTTAAACATAAAATGCAAAATAACTTTATTATTCTTTATTTTGCGAAAGATCATTCATACTCTAAATCGTAATATACTTAAAAACAGGAATATTGTTAAACAGGAAACATTAAAAAATTCAAAACAAATAGACCATAAAATACATAATTTCATTAGTAACATGAACGTCAAAAGACGAATATGAAAATCATAAGCGTTGTAAAACATATACGAACATACGATATTGTAACATCCCGGATTTTTAGTTGTTTTATAGTGAATATTTACATTAGTTTTAAATAAATAATTTGAATTATAAATGAATTTTTTTATTGAATTTATTGATTTAATAATTGATATATGAATTAGTATCAAATATATCAAATTACCGTAATACAGAAACATAATAAAATTGAATTCACAGCTAAAATTGAATTAAAAAAATTCTATAGATTAAAATAAATTTCATTTGAATTAGAATTGTTTAATAATGATTTATTATCGATAAATTTATTTGTTTGAAACCGAATTATAATTTATTTAGAATTTAATTTAAAACATTGATTTAAATTGATATCTTCTCCATATGATTGAATTAGACTCCAGAACTTGTTCCAGTGTGTTCAAAATGGTAGTTAAACACAAGGGGTGCTAGTTGCTACGTTGAAAACAGTGTTCGAAATCAACGGGTATCTTCAATTAAATAAATTCATATTAATTAAAATTAAAATTAAATAAAAATAAAAGTTAGGCCAACCAAATGTTGGATATCAAGCCAACCAAAACAGAATATGTAACAACCCGGAAAATCTGAACCAGTTTGAAAATTTTAATTTCGCTATTTTAGTGAATTTAAAATATTTAAAATAAATATTTTAAATAATAACAACAAAAAGTAAGTTTGAATTGATGTTTGAAAAGTAATATAATTAATTCTAATTATAAACAAGGCCTGAAATGGCGTGGTAGTTTCAAAAATTGATTTCAAACTTTGACTGACTGTACCGGGTGCAAAAAAAATATGAATTTTAGTGTAACCAAAAATATTTAAATCTGTTAGTGAATATCTTTCTAAAGAATCTGAAAAATCGAAGCTTCATAGCGGGAAGCAAAAGTTGCGGCTAAATGAATTTTCAGAAAGGTCGTTACAGAGTTTATATAGCCCATGAAAATGGCCATTTTGCAAACGACCTCAGAATTCGACGAAACTACTTTTGTTGGATCTGGGATGTCAAATTATTGTTAGGTTTCAAATTTCATAATTTTAGAAGCTAGTATGTGAGCATGGCAAAGGAAAATGTGTTTGGTCGATTTCTATTAAATTGGATCGACCAGAAAAGGGCTATTTTTCAAACGGTCTCAGAATCCGATGAAACTAGTTTTGTTGGGACCGTATCGTCAAAACATAGCTAGATTTATTTTTTGGGAATTTTTAGAATCAATATGTGGCTCCGGAAAATTGAAATGTACGTTCAAACCAAATATTGAATGTTTTATATTTTAATTTGAAGGAAAACTGACTGAAACAGTCGAATCGGCCTTCGAAACGTATCCCATTGTGTTCGGAATGGGGGTATTTGGCTAGGGATGACAGTCGTTGGGTTTGGATTGGTGTTCGTGTGTGAAAGTGGGTATTTTAGAGATTTTGAAAATATATAATTAAATAAATAAATCCCATTGGTCAACGAAACCATTCTCTCTCCCCGTAACCCCCCGATCGACGACGGAAACTCCTCAGTTGATTCCCCCTCCGATTTCTCCTTCCACACTCAATAAAAACCCATGCCCCAGTTGAGGTTTTTGTAGAACGTCTCATGAGCTTCAAATCCATATGAAGTTTGGATTTTTTTCGTGACCTGTAGAGCTCGAATCGAGCTCGGGAAGTTGGTGGCTTTCAACCGCCGTCATGGCCACGTCTGACCACCGAGTGGGCCCCACCGCTGCGCGCAGGTGCGCCGTTCTTTCCCCTCCGACGCTGCAAAGGCCGATCGACGAATAGCTACACGGATTCGAAGAAAAATCGAAACCTAATTTTGAAACCTTCAGCTGAGGTACGGCTGATTTTAATTAAACTATTTAATAGCACTTTAAAGCGCTAAGGTTTTTGATTTCACAATAAAAATCATATCTTTTTCGTTTGTTGACGAAATTCAGTGAAACAAGAGACAATGGACTCGTGTGGACGTCTTCTACATTCTAGAAGAGACCGTATATTTTTCTGAGCCTTCTGCTATTTTTGGTGGTGTGGAACCCAATGAGAGATTTCTGAATTATAAACGATATGGAAAACGACGATGTATAAATAATATAGTCGATGTATGAGTTATATAAGCATTGTACACCTCATGTATAAGCGTTGTACAAGTTGTATGGTCGTTGTATAAGTTATATATGCGCTGTAAAAATTATATATGTATTGAATAGAAGTGAAATTTACTTATATATATATATACGCCCCTCGTCCACAAACCATGGACGATATTTATTGGTTATGATTGGTGTGAAAATTGGTTGATAGCGAATGGTTGATTAGAATTGTTTGTGGTTGAAATTGATTGATTGTGGTTGAAAAATACCCGTTTGTGGTTGAGAATTATTTGGTTGAAACCACATAGGATTAGTTTGTGGAAAAAGAAAAATATAAACATGCTGCCTGCGTGCGAACTAGATGCATGAAATCCCCATTGTCAAAAGCTGCGAGGCTTTAGGGTAGAGCGAGGAGCCGTACTTGGGACGGCCCCGGTTTTAACTACCCTGCCGCTATGCTACCGGAATTTTGAATAATATTCATGTGTTATAATTATTTTCATGTGTTGAAACTATATTCATGTGTTGAATAGAAAACATTTATGTGTTGAATGGTATTCGTGTTTTAAAAAAAATGTTTTAACAATAAAAATCACATTTTTATTTTATATATACGAACTATAGAAAACATTCATGTGTTGAATAGAAATTCATTCGTTGAATAGAAACTCATGCGTTGAATGGTATTCGTGTTTTAAATAAATTGTTTTAACAATAAAAATTACATTTTTATTTAATATATACGAACTATAGAAAACATTCATGTGTTGAATAGAAATTCATTCGTTGAATAGAAATTCACGTGTTGAATGGTAGTCGTGTTTTGAAATAAATTGTTTTATAATAAAAATCATATTTTTATCATCTATATGAACTATATAAAATAGTCGTGTTTTGAAATAATTGTTTTATAATAAAAATCATATTTTTATCATCTATATGAACTATATAAAATAGTCGTGTTTTGAAATAAATTGTTTTATAATAAAAATAATATTTTTATCATCTATATGAACTATATAAAATAGTCGTGTTTTGAAATAAATTGTTTTGCAATAAAAATCACATTTTTATTATATACATGAATTGTTAAAAATAGTGAAGTGTCGAAATAAATGTCGGTTGGATAATAACATCATTTCTATCAAATGTATGAAAAGAAAATAGTTTTGAAATCGAAGAATCGATTATATATATATATATATATATATATATAATTGAAATATATCGAATAACGAAGCTGCAGTTCGTGTCTTGAAACCGTGATCTCAAACGATTAGTGCGGGAGATCCGACCATCGGATTTTCCCGAAAACGAAACCGTTAGGTTCGCCTAGGAAATATCTTTCCAACGACACCCACTTTGTGAAGATCCAACGGTTGGATTGTCCGGAATGTTTAATTCAAATCTAAAGAAAAACAGCGCCAGAGTCGATTATATATATATATATATATAATTATAAATAAATTAAATCGAATAACGACGCTGCAGTTCGTATTTTGAAATCGAAACTTCAAACGAGGGTACCGGGAGATCCGACCGTCGGATTTTCCCAAAACTTGAACCTTTAGATTCGTTTTGAAAAGATCTTTCTAATGATATAAAATTTGTGAAGATCCAACAGTTAGATTTTCTGATATGTGTAAATCAAATCTGAAGAAAAACAGCGCCATGGTCGCGTTATGGCCCGAAGCATCGTTTGAATGAATTGGCTATAAATAAATAAATAAAAATAGCGATAAATCATTATAAAATATTATAAACGATACGGACTCGAAATAAACCAAATTTACAAGGTTTATTGAATATTTGATGGTTGAATGTGAAATTTATAAACTAACTGGAGGTTAGCTAAGTCGAATGGTTTCCTGGGTTTTGATTTGATGTTGGTTTCGGCCTTCGGGGTTAATATTTGGGAAATCGTTCTCTTACTGTTTTACAGTTAGTGAATAATGAATTGGACTGAAGCATATGTTGTGTTTGTGTAGCACTTGTTAGTTATATATGCGAGTTGCTCAGAAAGACCGGGTTTATCCAATTCTGAATAACTGAATCGACGATAAGAAATCGAAGATGAAGACGATGGTTGAAGACCGGAGATCTTCACCTCGGTTGGATGGTCACTGATGTCCTGATCGGGGGGCATCCCGAAATATGGATAATGAGTGGTGATCGTCCAGACATACGTGGAGATCGATGGGTATGCGAGGTATATAGTGCCTCCGGTTTCGTTCAGACCTAGAACGGACTTGTAAATGGACTGTGTGTCTAACATTGGAATTCATTTTGTGTGATTGATAGCCATCAGTTGCATGGTGTGAATTGCCCGTGTGGCATGCTAAGATGCAGTGATCAACGCTTCTGTTGAAAAGCAAAGTCTTGTGGTTGATGATCAAAACACCGCCTGTGTAGCATAGCTTTGTGTATAAAGTGAATTCGCGAGCCTCACACCCCGGTATAAACCAGAAATAGGAGAGGATCTCAGGGGGGATGTGCGTTTCTTTCTAGCTAGAGGTGGTGTCAGTGCTTAAACTGGCTGGCATTCATATTAATTTCTCCTTTGTGGTTGTTGCTATTGCGAGGCGCCTCGGATATATCGGTCGATCCGGGACCAATGGAGTCATTCGTTGGCTCATTGACGCCCCATAGGGCGGGGAAACGCATTGTTCAGGCATTATAATCCACTCCGTGTGGACCGGCCCTGACGACCCAAGGTGCAGTTGCGGCTGTTCCTGAGACACGGGCTAGAGCATCTCGAAGTCGGTAAGGACTATCTTTTGCCTTGGTTCATGACGGAAATCCAATTTCCAAATACGACACTGTGCGGTTTTGATTGTATACCTATATATGGCGACATAGTGGTATAGGGCATTTATGCTGTCTATGATTGATACTTATGATTTGAAATTGTTTTTGAAATATATAAACACTAGTAATAATATCAAATTCTTTTGTTTTATTCGTATCAAGCATATTTTGGCCATTATAAGGTAAAAACTCTATCCTCCCGTTTGCGTTGCATTGTGTGATGGGAACTGAGTCTTATAATGGCTTCATATTTATAAAAAGCATTGCGATGTTTAAAAGATTTACTTGTTTTAAAGCACTGGCAATCCAATGGAGTAAACTCGTTCCTCGAAAGTGGCGTGGTCCTGTGATTAGCCATATTATAAAATGTGTTGAGTAGATTTCTCATACCAGTCCCATGAATGACTCGTAGTTTGTTTCACTTGCAAACTCGGGCGCTCTTATTTTTGCACGGGCAGCCTTGTATTCAGGTTTTAGCAGGCTCCTGCTGGATAGCAGGAGCTGAAGATGGATTCTATCATTTATCTCTTTTTATGCTGTTCAGCCCCTATTGTATATATTATGTTTATTTTCAGCTGTAGACATTTATGTATAGCTAAACCGTATTTGTACTAAGTATGATCTTGTATACTGCGTAACTCTGATGATTATGTTTATCCAGTGTATTATTTGTACATTATCTGGTGTATTTATTTATTTCTGTTCTGCTATTTACCTGTTTATATGTTATATTCCAAAGATTACCCTTGCCACCGTCAGTACGGGGTTCGGGTCGTCTCATTTTGGTATCAGAGCTTGGTTAACTCAAATCTTTGGGGTACGACTCATTAGAACAGAACAAAAGACTCATCAGAGGTAGGATTAGTAATATCCTATAGAAGAATCCTCATTAGAGATAGAATCAGTAGCATTCTAGAATGAGTGACTCGTTAGAGATGGGGTTAGAAATGCCCGAGAATGGGTTCAGAGTAATATGATTATATATAACATATTTATGATTATATATATAATCCGGTCTTAGAAAATTTGATTTTTGATTATATAAAATTATATGTTTTAAATTTTAATCAACAAATCGATTGTTGGTTGTGTTGTGTGATTATTAGTTCAACTAATCAGAATATTGAATTGATAATACCAATAAGAGAATGTAAGGTGGATCAGCCAATTTGAATCAAATATAGAACTGAATTGAAAATTGGTTGAAATTGCATGCATATACATGTACTTACATTGAACATGTCATAGCAAGGAGGCTAGAGCAGAAGAATAAAATTGTTTGCCCGACAAATAGGTATATGTTTATTGTATTTCTTTGGGTTTGGATGATTTTATGAGCCGACTGGCTAGCCGCTTGGCTTTTTCTTTTTCTTTTGGGTTGAAGAAGGCCATGGTAGGCTATATGACATATCCCGAAGTCCCCGGTGCAGAGGAGGTTATGGCGAAATTTTTCGGAAATTTAGGGTGTTAGCCAAATTTTTGAAGAATTTGAAAATTCTTAGAAACTGAAAAGTTGGAGAATGGAAGCCAGATTGAAAGTAGAGTTGATTAATCAAACCTCTTTCGACTTTGTTCCTTTTCGGGGACGAAAAGTTTTAAGTGGGGGAGATTGTAGCAACCCGGAAAATCTGAATCAGTTTGAAAATTTTAATTTGGCTATTTTAGTGAATTTAAAATATTTTAAATAATAACGACAAAAAGTAAGTTTGAATTGATGTTTGAAAAGGAATATAATTAATTCTAATTGTAAACAAGGCCTGAAATGGCGCGGTAGTTTCAAAAATTGAATTCAAACTTTGATTGACTGTACCGGGTGTAAAACAAAACGGATTTTAGTGAAACCAAAAATATTTAAATCTGTTAGTGAATATCTTTCTAACAAATCAGAAAAATCGAAGTTTCATAGCGGGAAGCAAAAGTTAAGGCTAAATGAATTTTCAGAAAGGTCGCTATAGAGTTTATATAGCCCGTGAAAATGGCCATTTTTCAAACGACCTCAGAATTCGACGAAACCACTTTTGTTGGATCCGGGATGTCAAATTATTGTTAGTTTCAAATTTCATAATTTTTGAAGCTAGTATGTGAGCGTGGCAAAGGAAAATATGTGGATCGACCAGAAAAGGGCCATTTTTCAAACGGTCTCAGAATTCGACGAAACTAGTTTTGTTGGGACCATATCGTCAAAACATAGCTAGATTTATTTTTTGGGAATTTTTAGAATCAATATGTGGCCCCGGCAAATTGAAATGTACGTTCAAACCAAATATTGAATGTTTTATATTTTAATTTGAAGGAAAACTGACTGAAACAGTCGAATGGGCCTTCGAAACATATCCCAGTGTGTTCGGAATGGGGGTATTTGGCTAGGGATGACAGTCGTTGGGTTTGGATTGGTGTTCATGTGTGAAAGAGGGTATTTTAGAGATTTTAAAAATATATAAATAAATAAATAAATCCCATTGGTCAACGAAACCATTCTCTCTCCCCGTAACCCCCCGATCGACGACGGAAACCCCTCAGTTGCTTCCCCCTTCGATTTCTCCTTCCACACTCAATAAAAACACATGCCTCAGTTGAGGATTTTGTAGATCGTCTCATGAGCTTCAATTCCATATGAAGTTTGGAATTTTTCGTGACCTGTAGACCTCGAATCGAGCTTGGGAAGTTGGTGGCTTTCAACCGCCGCCATGGCCACGTCTGACCACCGAGTGGGCCCCACTACCGCGCGCAGGTATGCCATTCCTCCCCTTCCGACGCTGCAAAGGCCGATCGACGAATAGCTACACGGATTCGAAGAAAAACCGAAACCTAGTTTCGAACCTTTCAGCTGAGGTACGGCTGATTTTAATTAAACTATTTAATAGCACTTTAAAATGCTACGATTTTTGATTTCACTGTAAAAATTATATCTTTTTCGTTTGTTGACGAAATTCAGTGAAACAAGAGACAGTGGACTCATGTGGACGTCTTCTACATTCTAGAATAGATCGCATATTTTTTTGAGCCCTCTGCTATTTTTGGTGGAGTGGAACCCAATGTGAGATTTCTGAATTGTAAACGATATGGAAAACGACGATGTATAAATTATATACTCGACGTATGAGTTATATAAGCGTTGTATAAGTTGTACGGTCGATGTATAAGTAATATATGCATTGTAAAAATTATATATGTGTTGAATAGAAGTGAAATTTACTTATATAAGTAAATATATATATATATATATTTATATTTTTATATATATATATATATATATACGCCCCTCGTCTACAAACCATGGACGATATTTATTTGTTGTGATTGGTGTGAAAATTGGTTGATAGCGAATGGTTGATTAGAATTGTTTGTGGTTGAAATTGATTGATTGTGGTTGAAAAATACCCGTTTGTGGTTGAGAATTATTTGGTTGAAACCACATAGGATTAGTTTGTGGAGAAAGAAAAATATAAACATGTCGCCTTCGTGCGAACTAGATGCATGAAATCCCCATTGTCAAAAGCTGCGAGGCTTTAAGGTAGAGCGAGGAGCCGTACTAGGGACGACCCCGATTTTAACTACCCTGCAGTTATGCTGCCAAAATTTTGAATAATATTCATGTGCTAGAATTATTTTCATGTGTTGAAACTATATTCGTGTGTTGAATAGAAAACATTCATGTGTTGAATAGGAATTCATTCGTTGAATAGAAATTCATGTGTTGAATGGTATTCGTGTTTTAAATAAATTGTTTTAACAATAAAAATAACATTTTTAATTTATATATACGAACTATAGAAAACATTCATGTGTTGAATAGAAATTCATTCGTTGAATAGAAATTCATGTGTTGAATGGTATTCGTGTTTTAAATAAATTATTTTAACTATGAAAACCACATTTTTATTTAATATATATGAACTATAGAAAACATTCATGTGTTGAATGGAAATTCATTCATTGAATAGAAATTCATGTGTTGAATAGAAATAAATTGTTTTATAATAAAAATCATATTTTTATCATTTATATGAACTATATAAAATAGTCATGTTTTGAAATAAATTGTTTTATAATAAAAATCATATTTTTTATCATCTATATGAACTATATAAAATAGTTGTGTTTTGAAATAAATTGTTTTATAATAAAAATCATATTATTATCATCTGTATGAGCTATATAAAATAATCGTGTTTTGAAATAAATTGTTTTGCAATAAAAATCACATTTTTATTATATACATGAATTGTTAAAAATACTGAAGTGTCGAAATAAATGTCGGTTGGATAAAAACATCTTTTTTATCAAATGTATGAAAAGAAAATAGTTTTGAAATCGAAGAATCGATTATATTTATATATATACATATAATTGAAATATATCGAATAACGAAGCTGCAGTTCGTGTTTTGAAACCATGATTTCAAACGATTAGTGCGGGAGATCCGACCATCGGATTTTCCTGAAACTGAAACCGTTGGGTTCGCCTAGGAAATATATTTCCAGCGACACCCACTTTGTGAAATCCAATGGTTGGATTGTCTGGAATGTATAATTAAATTAAATCGAATAACAACGCTACAGTTCGTATTTTGAAATCGAAACTTCAAACGAGGTACCGGGAGATCCGACTGTCGGATTTTCCCAAAACTGGAACCGTTGGATTCGGATTGAAAAGATATTTCTAATGATATAAAATTTGTGAAGATCCAACGAATTGATTTTCAGATATGTGTAAATCAAATCTGAAGAAAAACAGCGCCGCGGTCGCGTTATGGCCCGAAGCGTCATTTGAATGAACTGGCTATAAATAAATAAATAAAAATAGCGATAAATAATTATAAAATATTATAAACGATATGGAATGGAAATAAACCGAATTTACCCGGTTTATTGAATATTTGATGGTTGAATGTGAAATTTATAAACTAACTGGAGGTTAGCTAAGTCGGATGGTTTCCTGGATTTTGATCTGATGTTGATTCGGCCTTCGGGGTTAATATTTGGGTAATCATTCTCTTACTGATTTACGGTTAGTGAATAATGAATTGGAATGAAGCGTATGTTGTGTTTGTGTACCACTTGTTAATTATATACGCGAATTGCTCAGAAAGACTGGGTTTATCTCATTATGAATATATGAATCGACGATAAGAAATCGAAGATGAAGACGATGGTTGAAGACCGGAGATCTTCACCTCGGTTGGATGGTTACTGATGTCATGATTGGGAGGCATCTTGAAATATGGATATTGAGTGGTGATCGTCCAGACGTACGTGGAGATCGACGGGTATGCGAGGTATATAGTGCCTCTGGTTTCGTTCAGACCCAGAATGGACTTTTAAATGGACTGTGTGTCTGACATTGGAATTCATTTTGTGTGATTGATAGCCATCAGTTGCATGGTGTGAATTGCCTGTGTGGCATGCTAAGATGCAGTGATCAAGTCTTCTGTTGAAAAGCAAAGTCTTGTGGTTGATGATCAAAGCACCGCCTGTGTGGCATAGCTTTGTGTATAACGTGAATTCGCGAGCCTCACACCCCGGTATGAACCAGAAACAGGAGAGGACCTCAGAGGGGACATGCATTTCTTTCTAGCTAGAGGTGGTATCAGTGCTTAAACTGGCTGGCATTCATATTATTTTCACCTGTGTGATTGTTGCTGTTGCGAGGCGCCTCGGATATTGTAACAACCCGAAAATCTGGGCCAGTTTAAAATTTTTATTTTGGCAATTTTAGCGAATTTTGATTATTTAAAATGGATTATTTTAAATAATATCGACGAAAATTTATTTTGAATATAATTAGAACGTATATATTATATACGTCGTCGTTAGAATATATAATATTTATATATAATTATAAATAGAATTGAAAATGGCGCGGTAGTTCGATAATTCGATTTCAAACTTCAATTGAATGTACCGGGTGCAAAACAATCCGGATTTTAGTGGAACCAAAAACATTAGGATCTAATTGATAATATCTTTCCAACGAATCCAAAAAATCAAATTTTCATAGCGGGAATCGAAAGATATATCCAGTTGAAAATTCTGAATAGTCGCTATGGAATTTATGCCCTTAAAAATGGACATTTTGCAAACGATCTCGGATTTCGACGAAACAACTTTTGTTGGGTCCGTGATGTAAAGTTATTGCTAGATTCCAAATTTCATAATTTTCTGAATCAATATGTGAGCGTGGCAAAGGAAAACGCGTTTGACCAGTTTCAGTTGATTTTAATCGACTGGAAAATGGCCATTTTTCTAACGGTCTCAGAATTCGACGGAACTAGTTTTATTAGGACCGTATCGTCAATACGAAGCTAGAAAATATTTTTTCTGGAATTTTTCGAGTTAGTACGTGACCCCGATAATTTGAAATGTACGTTTAAAATTCAATATAGTGATTTAAATGTAAATTTAACGGAAACTGATTGTAACGATCAAATCAGCTTGCGAAACATGTCCCATTGTGTTCGGAACGGGGGTAATACGCTATGGACGACAGGCGGTGGACCTCGTTTTGAGGTCGTATGGAAAAGTCAACTTTTTGCAATTAAAATAATAATAAAAAAAAGGATATTCTCTCTCCCTCCCCTTATTTCTCTCTGCCCCCCCCGTTCGTTTCATTTCAAAACAAAACCGAAAAAAAAGAGAAGAAGCAGCGACAGCTGCCGACGCGCCGCCGCCAGAGGTGCCGAGCCCCCCCTGCTCCACCCGTCTTCTTCTTCCTGCTCCCCTCTTCCTCCCACGACCGATTCGAGGTCGCACCCCCCCCAGGTCGATCGACGCACGAGAGCCCCCCCTTTTTTCCTCCCCTGCGCCGAGCATCTGAAGCCCTCCCCGACCCCGCAACGCCCCGACGCCACCTAACTTCACCAGCCTCCGATAACAGCACTGAAACCCTAGGTTAAATGGATGTAAGTTTTTCGATTTAAAGCTTAGATTTTTTAATTTCTATAAAGAATAGATTTTTATTTTCTAGGAAGAATAGATTTTTATTTTCTAGGAAGAATAGGTTTTTATTTCTGTAAGTGTTAAAAAAAACTGATTTTATTAGTGTTTAAAAACTGATTTTTTTTATTAAGTCTAAGAACTGAAAATATAGATTTTTCTTTAGAGAAAATAAAGATTTTTCATTAGGAAAATATATGATCTTTCATTGTATACAGACATGATTTTTATTTAGAAACAAATATAATTTTTATAACGAAGAAAAGTAAAAATATGATTTTTATATATTGAACATCAAAGTAAAAATATGATTTTTATATATTGAACATCGAAGTAAAAATATGATTTTTATATATTGAACATCGAAGTAAAAATTCTATTTTTATATATTGAATAGTATAGTAAAAATTCGATTTTTATATATTGAATAGCGAAGTAAAAATTCGATTTTTACATATGTAGTGAATATGGGCAACGAAAGCGATAAAAGGCGAGATTGACGAAGATTTCCTGCCTTAGAAGAGTCGTGGAATCGGGATAGCTATATGTGAGAATTTCTCACCTTTCAACTTCTATTTCTAGTTAAATATATATACTAGGATGCAGTCGGTGCTTAGTAGCACCCGACACAATCGTCCACAGACCATGGACTTGTTTGTTTGGTTGCATAGATTAACTAGATGATTTGAATTGAATTGTTTGGTGAATTGAAATTGATTTGATTGATGTGTGAATGGCGTGGGCCTTCACTAGACCGGGGATAAGGCTAGGCCTCGTCCCGTTTCTAGTATCGAGCCGTTATGCCGTCGAAATTTTCTAAAATAAGTTAGAAAAATAAAAATATCATTTTATCGAATAAATGAATTGAATAGAAATTCATATGTTGAAATAAAATGTTTTATCGTTAAAAATATAATTTTTAACGTGAATGTGAATAAATAAATATTCATTTACAAACCAGACGGTTTGTTTATGTACACCTATTTGAAGGACATTAATTGGGCCGATAAATTTTACACATCGCCCAACTGCACGAATAAAATATTTGTTTGATTGTTTGAAACCCCACACGGGTGTTGGGATGAAATATGAAGTTCACTCATCCTGATTGATTAAATATGTCGATCGATTGATTGACAGGCTGTTATAAGCGTTAGATATCTGTATCTGATGCTTATACAGTGTAGTGCACTTTGGTTGATGGTTGATTATTTTTCAATGCTATTATATGTGTGTAATGTATGAAAATCCATATAATTAACTTTATATGGTAATTGATTGGGCCTCGTTCCAATTTAGAAAATAAAGAATATTATAAAATAAAGGTTCATGTGTTGACAGTACTCATCCATTGAGATTGGTTATGTGTTGAACGAAATATTTTAGTAATAAAAATTTACATCTTTATCAATATAAAATAAAGGTTCATGTGTTGACAGTACTCATCCATTGAGATTGGTCATGTGTTGAACGAAATATTTTAGTAATAAAATTTATATCTTTATCAATATAAAATAAAGGTTCATGTGTTGACAGTACTCATCCATTGAGATTGGTCATGTGTTGAACGAAATATTTTGATAATAACAACTATTTTGAAAAAGAAATATTTGAAATAGAATATTTGAAAATAGAAATTTATGAAGCCGTGTTGATTAGATTGACGCAATTTTGACGTGAACGATATTTATATCGATTTTATTCATTTTGAAATGAATTGAATTGAAAATGATTTCGAAATGAATTGAATTGAAAACGATTTCGAAATGAATTGAATTGAAAACGATTTCGAAATGAATTGAATTAAAAACGATTTCGAAATGAATTGAATTAAAAACGATTTCGAAATGAATTGAATTGAAAACGATTTCGAAATGAATTGAATTGAAAACGATTTCGAAATGAATTAAATCGAAAACGAATTCAAATTGAATTGAAAGCAAATTGAAATGAATTCAAATTGAATTGAAATTTGAATTGAATAGAAATGAATTTTAAAACGAATTTATAAAGAAGAATTCAATTTTGATTTGAATTGAAATGGAAGTTGAAGTTGCTTTTGAAACGAATTTTAAAACTATTTATATAATTCGTTTTAAATAGAAATCGACGAAATATATATTATATATATTATATATATAATATAATGGCCTGAATAGAACGCGCCGCGCCGCGGCAATTCGCGAATTTCGACCATTGATTTCAAACGGACATTACGGGAGATCCGACCGTCGGATTCTCCTAAAACCGGAACCGTTGGGTTCGTATCGAAAAGAGCTTTCTAACGAATATGAGAAATTAGAAATCTAATGGTTGGATTTGGAATTATGTCCAAATCAAATTTGAAAAAGGTCGCTATAAGTGCAGTTCGATGGCCATTGATGGAAATCGACTGTACGGGCCTTGGTAAAATTATTAAAAATAGTAATAATTTGTGTAAAATCATAAGAAATGATTTGTGAAGATTTGGGATGAAAAAATCCATATTTGAAAAGATAAAAATAGATTTTTATCGAAATGAACTAGTTTTGAACTAGAAATATAATTCTATTTATTTTTAAATAAATAAATTGAATTTGAAAAGGGTTTTAAAAATAACCAGAATTTCCAATGATTGCATTGGAGTGGATTTGTATCGAAATTGTCTTCGGAATATTTCGATGTTGGAATTCGTGATTATACAGATGTTGTTATGGAAATTTGAAAGATATATATTTATATCGTTATTTCCAATACGACATTTGTTAACCGTAGAATTTGATATTGAATATAAGCCGATATATTTTCTATTCAGAGCCTTATATTGAATATCAAATGTGATTTGGGTTTGTCGTGAATGGTGTCTTCACTAACACTGTTCTTGAACCCAGTTGAGAAAAGATTAAATCTTTTTATTTAGATTTAATGAAGTGTACCAATTAAATGATATTTAATTGGAATGGAATTGGTATTGATTTTTGGGTTTATCGTGAACAGTGTTTTAAATAACACTTGTTCTTTAACCCGATAATTAATGAAATGTGATTTTGGGTTTATCGTGAACCGTGTTTTAAATGACACTGATTCTTTAGCCCAGTTAACGATTAAAACTAAATGGAGTTTTAATGAATCTTTAATTAGATTGAAATAATCGAAATGGAGTATCACCAGTTTTGCTCCGAGCGTTAGTTAAATCTTTAATTAGATTTGAACGTGAAATGGTAATTGAATTTACCGATAACACTGTGGTGTTAGATATGAAGTATTACCAGTTTTACTTCATGGGATGAATAGGTTGGGATGGGGAAATTAAAATAAATAATTACTTCGGTAAGGTTCGCTAATCTCGACTAGTTTGAATTGAGATTCAAAAATAGAATAAAGAATAAATTCAAGGAATTTATCTTGGATAAAATTAATGGGAACCTTTCCCTATGAATGTGAAATTTAGAAACTAACTGTCGGTTAGCCAAGCAGAATGGTTTTCTGAATATTGATCTGATGTTGGTTTCGGCCTTCGGGGTTAATATTTGGGGAATTATTCTCTTGATTAATTTACGGTTAGTGACTAATGAATTGGAATGAGGCGTATGTTGTGTTTGTGTAACACTTATTTAAAATATACGCGAGTTATTCGGAAAGACCGGGTTTAACCCATTCTGAATAACTGATACGA
Source organism: Allium sativum (assembly GCA_030737875.1). Taxonomy (NCBI): domain Eukaryota; kingdom Viridiplantae; phylum Streptophyta; class Magnoliopsida; order Asparagales; family Amaryllidaceae; genus Allium; species Allium sativum. Next base: position 57,654,748 of record CM060920.1, read on the forward strand.
CGATAAGTCGAAGATGAAGACGATGGTCGAAGACCGGAAGTCTTCACGTCGTTTGGGTGATTACTGATGATCTTGATTGGGCTGTACACCCAAGAAGATGGAAACAGTTGGTGATCGTCCAGACGTACTTGGAGATCGATGGATATGCGGGGTACTAGGTACCTCCGGTTTCGTTCAGACCCAGAACGGACTTGTAAATGGACTGTGTGTCTGACATTGGATTTTAGTCCGTGTGATTGATCTCTATTAAATATATATCTGTTTGGCGGCGGAGAATTTATTCTCATGCTTAACGCCCTTCTCTGAGACGTACGAGCTCAGGGGTTATATATTGATGGATATCAAACGCATGGAGTGAATTGCCTGTGTGGCATGCCTAAGTCGCAATTGATCGAGGCTTCTGTTGAAAAGCAAAGTCTTGTGGTGGTGATCAAAGCACGACCTTTGTGGCGCAGCTTTGTGTAACGTTTATTTCGCGAGTTTCACACCCGGTATGAACCAAAAACGGGAGACGGACCTCAGGGAGGGCATGCGTTTCTTTCTAGTTAGAAGTGGCGTCAGTGGTTTTACACGCCCTGACGAGTTTGACTTATGTGGTTGTTGCTGTTGCGAGGCGCCTCGGATTGATCGGTCGTTCTCGAACCGATGGAGTCATTTAGTTGGCTCATTTACGCCCCAAAGGGCGGGGAAACGCAGTGTTCAGGCATTTTAATCCACATCGGTGGACCGGCCCTGTCGCTCCAAGGGCCCACCTGAGTCTGGGTCCTATGGCTCGAGCTAGAGAGTCACGAATCGGTAGAGGACTATCTTTTGCCTCGGTTCATAGACGGAAATCCAATTTCCAAATACGTGACATTTGCGGTTTTATTTGTAGAGCCTAGTATGGCGACATAGTGGGATGGGGCGCTCATGCCGCCTATGATTGATACTTATGATTTGAAGTTGTTTTATACACTATGCACTTATAATAGTATCAAACGATTTGTTTTAACCGTATCAAGCATTCTTTGGCTGTTATAAGGGAAAACCCTACCCCCGGCTGCGTTGCATTGTGTGATGGGACCTGGGTCTTATAACAGCTTCATTTTTCTTTATTTAGCATTGCGCTGTTTGTTTTATGCACTGGTATTCTTGGGAGGAAACCCGTTCCGTGTTATACGGCGTGGTCCCTTGATTTACCTAACTTTAAAAATAAAGATTAACTGTTTTAGTTCTCATACCAGTCACATGACTGACCTGGAGTTTATTGTTTTAACCTAAACTCTGGGTGCCCTTATTTTGACACGGGCAGCTAGTAGTTTCGGTTTTGCAGATTTATATTCACAGGATCCTGGATTACAGCTGGAACGATATCCGGAAAGCTTTGTATCCGTATATCTCTTCAAGTTGTGTATTGTATTATTTTCCGCTGCTATGTATTTAAATGTAATTTAAATCTCTGATATTTCTGTGTAATATTTATTCATTTTTACTCTGTATACTCTTGTAATCTGATGCATTGTTGTAATATACAGTGAAATGTTCTTCTGTATGCGTTCTGTTGTGGCTTGTTCTCGAACTATCCGCTCTTTCCTTCACGGGGAAGTTGCGGGCTTTCACAGTTGGTAACAGAGCTTTGGTTTACAGAGCTCGAGAACAAGACACATTAGAACCATACGAAAGAACTCATCAGATATTGGATTAGTAATATCCAATTAGAATGACTCGTTAGAGATAGGATCAGTAGTATCCTAGAACGAGTGTGCAGAGTATATTTTTCAAATGAAAATAATTTTGTTTGAAAATTTAAATCGCTTTATACGTATTTGGTTATTTATTTATTTTGAATTTGGACAATTCAGTATACAAAGAATTTGCATATACGCCTTGCAAACGTATATTCAAAGTTTTAATATATTGGATAGATATAGCATCACACTCTAGTAGCCCGGAGATATTATTGATGATAGCGATCGCATCATCAACATTTATGTTCGAGTTTCGAAGGTGTGATATCTATATATTTCCATTAGACTGGTGTGAGAACCAAAACTAATATAGCTAGAATACATTGTTGTGATTTGGCATCAAAACATGATTTTCTTTATATATATCAAAATTATCAATTTGAAACGTTAAATTCACTAATTGATTGATGTTTGTGTTGTTTGTTTATTTGTTTGATAATTTTGAACCATTATGCCTAATTGAAACAAATATTGAATTGTATTGAAAATTGGTCGCATTTTCTTGCATATACATATACTTATATTGAACAGGTCATAGCAAGGAGGCTAGAGCAGAGAATAAAATTTGTTTGCCCGACAAATAGGTACATGTTTACTACATAATTACTGTTTTGTTTGGGTGATGATGATTTTATGAGCCTATTGGCTAGCCGCTTGGCTTTTTCTTTTTCTTTTTGAGATCTGAAGGACCGGGGAAGCTATTTGAAATTCCCCGATGCTCCCGGTGCAGGGGAGGCTATGGCGAAATTTTTCGAAAATTTAGGGTGTTAGCCAAATTTTTGAATTTTTGAAAATTCTCAGAAACTGAAAAGTTGGAGAATGGAAGCCGGATCGAACGTAGAGCTGATTAATCAAACCACTTTCGACTTTGTTCCTTTTCGGGGACGAAAAGTTTTAAGTGGGGGAGATTGTAACAACCCGAAAATCTGGGCCAGTTTAAAATTTTTATTTTGGCAATTTTAGCGAATTTTGATTATTTAAAATGAATTATTTTAAATAATATCGACGAAAATTTATTTTGAATATAATTAGAACGTATATATTATATACGTCGTCGTTAGAATATATAATATTTATATATAATTATAAATAGAATTGAAAATGGCGCGGTAGTTCGATAATTCGATTTCAAACTTCAATTGAATGTACCGGGTGCAAAACAATCCGGATTTTAGTGGAACCAAAAACATTAGGATCTAATTGATAATATCTTTCCAACGAATCCGAAAAATCAAATTTTCATAGCAGGAATCGAAAGATATGTCCAGTTGAAAATTCTGAATAGTCGCTATGGAATTTATGCCCTTAAAAATGGACATTTTGCAAACGATCTCGGATTTCGACGAAACCACTTTTGTTGGGTCCGTGATGTAAAGTTATTGCTAGATTCCAAATTTCATAATTTTTTGAATCAATATGTGAGCGTGGCAAAGGAAAACGCGTTTGACCAGTTTCAGTTGATTTTAATCGACTGGAAATGTAACAACCCGGAAAATCTGGGCCAGTTTAAAATTTTTATTTTGGCAATTTTAGCGAATTTAGATTATTTAATCTGAATTATTTTAAATAATATCGACGAGAAATTTATTTTGAATATAATTAGAACGTATATATTATATACGTCGTCGTTAGAATATATAATAATTATATATAATTATAAAAGGAATTGAAAATGGCGCGGTAGTTCGAAAATTCGATTTCTAATTTCAAATGAATATACAGAATTCAATATAAGTCAGAATTGAACGAAACAAGAAATATTTGAATCTGTATAATTATATCTTTGTAACGAAGTTAACAAACTGAGATTTCATTTTAGAAATGATAAGATATGTCCAGTTTAAAATTAGAAATAGTCGCTGTGGAATTTATATATATTTTTATATATATAAGGCCCTTAAAAATAGCAATTTTGCAAACGACCTCAGATTTCGACGAAACCAGTTTTGTTGGGTCCGTGATGTCAAGTTATGGCTAGGTTTCAAATTTCATAATTTTTCGAATCAATATGTGAGCGTGGCAAAGGAAAACGCGTTTGACCAGTTTCAGTTGATTTTAATCGACTGGAAATTGGCCATTTTTCCAACAATCTCAGAATTCGACGAAACTAGTTTTGTTAGGACCGTATCGTCAATACGAAGCTAGAAAATATTTTCGGGAATTTTTCTAGTTAGTGTGTGGCCCCGGTAAATTGAAATGTGCGTTTAAATTGAATATATAAAGATTTATATTTTAAATTTAACGGAAACTGGTCGTAACGTCCGAGTTGGCTTACGCAGCATATCCCATTGTGTTCGGAATAGGGGTATTGCGCTAGGGACGGCAGTCGTTGGGTGAAACTCCGAGTTAGAAGGAAAAGTCAACAATTAGGGTTTGGGAAAAAAAATTAAATATAAAATAAAATAATAAAATATAAAAATATAAACATTTACACTAAAGCCCCCCCCCCCCCCCCGTCTTTACTTTTCCCCAATCAGAAAAACCCGATCCCCAATTTAAAAATGGCCACCTGCGATCCGTCGCACCACCGTGGTTGGTCAACAAGCCTCCCCGAGCATCTCCCCCTCGCAACCCTTCTCCTTCGTCGATCCTTCTCTTCCCTCCAACACCCCACCTTGAACTGACCAAGCCGCCGCTCCCTATCACCACCCCCGCTCCGTCTAGGCGCGCCACGCATGAAGACCGCGCCCCTCTGCATCGCGAGGCCCTCCACCAGACCGCGCTCACACCAAATCGAGACGCCCATCTCCACAGACCCGAAGAGAACCACCGCCACCCCTGATGGCGCCAATGACCTGCCGTGACCCCTCCCCCCCGTAAGTATTTTATTGTTTTTTTTTTTTATTTATTTATTTTAATTCGTTAAAAAAAAACTGAATTGTTTTATTTAAAAAAAAAAAAAAGGTAAGTTCTGATTTTTAAAACGATAAAAAAACTGATTTTGTTTATTAGAATATAAAACTGATTTTGTTTATTAGAATATAAAACTGATTTTTGATTTAAGAATATAAGAATGATTTTGATTTAAAAATATAAAACTGATTTTGTTTTAATAGTAAAAACAGGTTTTAAAGGAAGTATAAAAACTGATTTTTGGAAATTTTAAACTTTAAATAGAAAATGGTTTGATCTTTAAAGTAGAAAAGACGGATTTTTATTAAGCAGAAAGTTTTAATTTTTATTTCATATAAAGATGCGATTTTTAAAATAGAAAAAAGATGTGATTTTTACAATAGAAAAGAGGCGATTTTTACAATAGAAAAGATTCGATTTTTAAATGGAATAGATTCTATTTTTATAAAAAGGAAAGGAATGATTTTTACCATTAAGTAACGTATATAAAAATTCGATTTTTATATATTGAATAGCGAACTAAAAATTCGATTTTTATATATTGAACTTTGAACTAAAAATTCGATTTTTATATATTGAACTTCGAACTAAAAATTCGATTTTTATATATTGAACTTCGAACTAAAAGTTCGATTTTTATATATTGAACTTTGAACTAAAAATTCGATTTTTATAAATTGAATAGCGAAGTAAAAATGTGATTTTTACGTATGTAGTGAAAGCAGCAACGAAGGTGACAAAAAGGCGAAACGACGAAGACTTCTGCAAAAGAAGTGCCGTGGAGCTAGGATAGCTATATGTGAGAATTTCTCACCTTTCTATTTTATTTCTAGTTATATATATATACTAGGATGCAGACGGTGCTTAGTAGCACCCGACACAATCGTCCACAGACCATGGACTTGTTTGTTTGACTGTTTGGTGATTGATTGCGATATTGGTTTGAATGTGGTTTGTGGTGTGAAAAATCGAATCGATAAATTGGTTAGGATTAGACGTGCGCCGTTATAAGGCGAAGGAGTAAGGCTAGGTTAGATCCTTACTTCAAAGTTTGTGGTTTGCATAACGAATTGATTTGATTGATGTGTGAATGGCGTGGGCCTTCACTAGACCGGGGATAAGGCTAGGCCTTGTCCCGTTTCTAGTATCGTGCCGTTATGCCGCCGAAATTTTCTAAAATAAGTTAGAAAAATAAAATTAGCATTTTATTTAACGAATGAACTGAATATAAATTCATATGTTAAAATAAAATGTGTTATCGTTAAAAATATAATTTTTAACGTGAATGTGAATAAATAAATATTCATTTACAAACCAGACGGTTTGTTTATGTACACCTATTTGAATGACGTTGATTGGGTCGATAAATTTTACACATCGCCTAACTGCACAAATAAAATATGTGTTTGATTGTTTGAAACCCCACACGGGTGTTAGGATGAAATTTGAAGTTCACTCATCCTGATTTATTAAATATGTCGATCGATTGATTGACAAGCTGCTATAAGCGTTAAATGTCTATATTTGATGCTTATACAGTGTAGTGCACTTTGGTTGATGGTTGATTATTCATCGTTGTTGATATATACATGTGTTGTAGAAAATCCATATAATTAACATTATATGGTAATTGATTGGGCCTCATTCCAGTTTCGAGAAAAATAGAAATATTTGAAATAGAAATATTTGAAATAGAAATATTTGAAATAGAAATATTTGAAATAGAAATATTTGAAATAGAAATATTTGAAATAGAAATATTTGAAATAGAATATTTGAAAATAGAAATATGTGAAGCCGTGAGGATTAGATTGACGCCATTTTGACGTGAACGATATTTATATCGATTTTATTCATTTTAAAATGAATATTGAAACGTGATTTCGAAATCGAATATTTTGAAATGAATTGAATTGAAAACGATTTCGAAATGAATTGAATTGAAAACGATTTCGAAATGAATTGAATTGAAAACGATTTCGAAATGAATTGAATTGAAAACGATTTCGAAATGAATTGAATTGAAAACGATTTCGAAATGAATTGAATTGAAAACGATTTCGAAATGAATTGAATTGAAAACGATTTCGAAATGAATTGAATTGAAAACGATTTCGAAATGAATTGAATTGAAAACGATTTCGAAATGAATTGAATTGAAAACGATTTCGAAATAAATTGAATTGAAAACGATTTCGAAATGAATTGAATTGAAAACGATTTCGAAATAAATTGAATTGAAAACGATTTCGAAATGAATTGAATTGAAAACGATTTCGAAATAAATTGAATTGAAAACGATTTCGAAATGAATTGAAAACGAATTCAAATTGAATTGAAAGCGATTTCGAAATAAATTGAATTGAAAACGATTTCGAAATGAATTGAATTGAAAACGATTTCGAAATGAATTGAATTGAAAACGATTTCGAAATGAATTGAATTGAAAACGATTTCGAAATGAATTGAATTTTAAAACGATTTCGAAATGAATTGAATTGAAAACGAATTCAAATGGAATTGAAAGCGAATTGAAATGAATTCAAATTGAATTGAAATTTGAATTGAATAGAAATGAATTTTGAAACGAATTTATAAAGAAGAATTCAATTTTGATTTGAATTGAAAAGGAAGTTGAAATTGCTTTTGAAACGAATTTAAAACCATTTATATAATTCGTTTTAAATAGTAATCGACGAAATATATATTATATATATTATATATATAATATAATGGCCTGAATAGAACGCGCCGCGCTGCGGCAGTTCGCGAATTTCGATCATTTGTTTCAAACGGACATTACGGGAGATCCGACCGTCGGATTCTCCTAAAACCGGAACCGTTGGGTTCGTATCGAAAAGAGCTTTCTAATGAATGTTAGAAATTTGAAATCTAACGGTTGGATTTGGAGATACGTCCAAATCAAATTCGAAAAAGGTCGCTGTAAGTGCAGTTCGATGGCCGTTAATGGAAATCGACCGTACGGGCCTTGATAAAATTATTAAAAATAGTAATAATTTGTGTAAAATCATAAGAAATGATTTGTGAAAGTTTGGGATGAAAAACTCCATATTTGAAAAGATAAAAATAGATTTTTATCGAAATGAACTAGTTTTGAACTAGAATTATAATTCTATTTATTTTTAAATAAATAAATTGAATTTGAAATGGTTTTGAAAATAACCAAAATTTCCAATGATTGCATTGGAGTGGATTTGAATCGAAATTGTCTTCGGAATATTTCGATGTTGGAATTCGTGATATTACAGGTGTTGTTATGGAAATTTGAAAGATATATATGTATATCGTTATTTCCAATACGACATTTGTTAATCGTAGAATTTGATATTGAATATAGGCCGATATAGTTTCTATTCAGAGCCTTGTATTGAATATCGAATGTGATTTGGGTTTGTCGTGAATGGTGTCTTCACTAACACTGTTCTTGAACCCAGTTGAGAAAAGATTAAATCTTTTTATTTAGATTTAATGAAGTGTACCAATTAAATGATATTTAATTGGAATTGAATTGATATTGATTTTTGGGTTTATCGTGAACAGTGTTTTAAATAACACTTGTTCTTTAACCCGATAATTAATGGGATGTGACTTTGGGTTTATCGTGAACCGTGTTTTAAATGACACTGATTCTTTAACCCAGTCACAGATTAAAACTAAGTGGAGTTTTAATGAATCTTTAATTAGATTGAAAAGATCGAGAATGGAGTATCACCAGTTTTGCTCCAGGCGATAGTTAAATCTTTAATTAGATTTGAATGTGAAATTTAGAAACTAACTGGCGGTTAGCCAAGCAGAATGGTTTTCTGGATATTGATCTGATGTTGGTTTCGGCCTTCGGGGTTAATATTTGGGGAATTATTCTCTTGATTAATTTACGGTTAGTGACTAATGAATTGGAATGAGGCGTATGTTGTGTTTGTGTAACACTTTTATAATATATACGCGAGTTATTCGGAAAGACCGGGTTTATCCCATTCTGAATAACTGATACGACGATAAGTCAAAGATGAAGACGATGGTCGAAGACCGGAAGTCTTCACGTCGTTTGGGTGATAACTGATGATCTTGATTGGGCTGTACACCCAAGAAGATGGAAACAGTTAGTGATCGTCCAGACGTACTTGGAGATCGATGGATATGCGGGGTACTAGGTGCCTCCGGTTTCGTTCAGACCCAGAACGGACTTGTAAATGGACTGTGTGTCTGACATCGGATTTCATTCTGTGTGACTGATATCGGTTGCATAGGATGGTTTGCCTGTGTGGCATGCTAAGATGCAAATGATCGAGGCTTCTGTTGAAAAGCAAAGTCTTGTGGTGATGATCAAAGCACGGCCTTTGTGGCGTAGCTTTGTGTAACGTTTACCTCGCGTGTTTCACACCAGGTATGAACCAAAAACGGGAGACGGACCTCAGGGAGGACTTGCGTTTCTTTCTAGCTAGAAGTGGCGTCAGTGGTTTTACACGCCCTGACGAGTTTGACTTATGTGGTTGTTGCTGTTGCGAGGCGCCTCGGTTATATCGGTTTCGGCCGAATGCATTCTGGTCGGCTGACGGACCAGACTTACACCCCATAGGGTGGGGAGACGTATTGTTCAGGCATAATAATCCACTCCGTGTGGACCGGCCCTGACGATCCAAGGCTTGCCTGCGCGCTTGCCTGAGACATGGGCTAGATTGTCTCGAATCGGTTGAGGACTATCTTTTGCCTCGGTTCATAGATGGAAACCCAATTTCCAAATACGAGACTTTGCGGTTTTGATTGTATATCCTATATATGGCGACATAGTGGGATGGGGCGCTCATGCCGCCTATGATTGATACTTATGATTTGAAGTGTTTTATATACTATGCACTTATAATAGTATCAAATGATTTGTTTTAAACGTATCAAGCATTCTTTGGCTGTTATAAGGGAAAACCCTATCCTCGACTGCGTTGCATTGTGTGATGGGACCTGGGTCTTATAACAGCTTCATTTTTCTTTATTTAGCATTGCGCTGTTGGTTTTATGCACTGGTATTCTTGGGAGGAAACCCGTTCCGTGTTATACGGCGTGGTCCCTTGATTTACCTAATGATTTGAAATAAAGATTAATAACTGTTTTAGTTCTCACACCAGTCACATGACTGACCTGGAGTTTATTGTTTTAACCTAAACTCTGGGTGCCCCTATTTTCGACACGGGCAGCTAGTAGTTTTGGTTTTGCAGATTTATATTCACAGGATCCTGGTTTACAGCTGGAACGATATCCGGAAAGCTTTGTATCCGTATATCTCATTCTAGTTGTGTATTGTATTATTTTCCGCTGCTATGTATTTAAATGTAATTTAAATCTCTGATATTTCTGTGTAATATTCATTTATACTCTGTATATTCTTGTAATCTGATGCATTGTTGTAATATACAATGAAATGTTCTTCTGTATGCGTTCTGTTTTGTCGTGTTCTCAAACGATAGGGCGTTTCGAACGGTCTGGGTCGGTTTAGCGACTGGTTCGGACCGAGCGAAGTTCCTTGCCGTCACATTTGGTATCAGAGCTTTGGTTTACAAAGCTCAGAGAACAAGGCACATTAGAACCATACGAAAGAATTCATCAGATATTGGATTAGCAATATCCAATGGAATGACTCGTTAGAGATAGGATCAGTAGTATCCTAGAACGGGTGTGAAGAGTATATTTTTCAAATGAAAACATTTTGTTTTGAAAATTTAAATCAACTATTCGTATTTGATTATTTGTTTATATTGATTTTGGGCAATTCAGTATATAAAGAATTTGCATATACGCCTTGCAAACGTATATTCAAAGTTTTAATATACTGGATAGATATGGAATCACATTCTAGTCGCCCGGAGATGGTACTGATGATTGTCATGACATCATCCGTATTTATATTCGTGTTTCGAATGTGTGATTTTCTATATATTTCCATTGGACTGGTGTGAGAACCAAAATTAGATAGGGCTTATTGTTGTGATTTGGCATCAAAAATCTGATTTTTGTATATGTATCAAAATTATGAATTTGATAATCTAATTCACTAATTGATTGATGTTTGGGTTGTTTGTTTATTTGGTTGCTAAATTTTAACCATTTTGCCTAATTCAACCAAATATTGAATTGTATTGGAATTTGGTCGCATCTACTTGCATATACATGTATATCATTGAACAGGTCATAGCAAGGAGGCTAGAGCCAGAGAATAAAATTTGTTTGCCCGACAAATAGGTACATGTTTACTACATAATTTCCTGTTTTGTTTGGGTGATGATGATTTTGTGAGCCTATTGGCTAGCCGTTTGGCTTTTTCTTTTTCTTTTTGAGATCTGAAGGACCGGGGAAGCTATTTGAAATTCCCCGATGCTCCCGGTGCAGGGGAGGTTATGGCGAAATTTTTCAAAAATTTAGGGTGTTAGCCAAATTTTTGAAATTTTGAAAATTCTCAGAAACTGAAAAGTTGGAGAATGGAAGCCAGATCGAGCGTAGAGTTGAATTATCAAACCACTTTCGACTTTGTTCCTTTTCGGGGACGAAAAGTTTTAAGTGGGGGAGATTGTAACAACCCGGAAAATCTGGGCCAGTTTAAAATTTTTATTTTGGCAATTTTAGCGAATTTAGATTATTTAATCTGAATTATTTTAAATAATATCGACGAGAAATTTATTTTGAATATAATTAGAACGTATATATTATATACGTCGTCGTTAGAATATATAATAATTATATATAATTATAAAAGGAATTGAAAATGGCGCGGTAGTTCGAAAATTCGATTTCTAATTTCAAATGAATATACAGAATTCAATATAAGTCAGAATTGAACGAAACAAGAAATATTTGAATCTGTATAATTATATCTTTGTAACGAAGTTAACAAACTGAGATTTCATTTTAGAAATGATAAGATATGTCCAGTTTAAAATTAGAAATAGTCGCTGTGGAATTTATATATATTTTTATATATATAAGGCCCTTAAAAATAGCAATTTTGCAAACGACCTCAGATTTCGACGAAACCAGTTTTGTTGGGTCCGTGATGTCAAGTTATGGCTAGGTTTCAAATTTCATAATTTTTCGAATCAATATGTGAGCGTGGCAAAGGAAAACGCGTTTGACCAGTTTCAGTTGATTTTAATCGACTGGAAATTGGCCATTTTTCCAACAATCTCAGAATTCGACGAAACTAGTTTTGTTAGGACCGTATCGTCAATACGAAGCTAGAAAATATTTTCGGGAATTTTTCTAGTTAGTGTGTGGCCCCGGTAAATTGAAATGTGCGTTTAAATTGAATATATAAAGATTTATATTTTAAATTTAACGGAAACTGGTCGTAACGTCCGAGTTGGCTTACGCAGCATATCCCATTGTGTTCGGAATAGGGGTATTGCGCTAGGGACGGCAGTCGTTGGGTGAAACTCCGAGTTAGAAGGAAAAGTCAACAATTAGGGTTTGGGAAAAAAAATTAAATATAAAATAAAATAATAAAATATAAAAATATAAACATTTACACTAAAGCCCCCCCCCCCCCCCCGTCTTTACTTTTCCCCAATCAGAAAAACCCGATCCCCAATTTAAAAATGGCCACCTGCGATCCGTCGCACCACCGTGGTTGGTCAACAAGCCTCCCCGAGCATCTCCCCCTCGCAACCCTTCTCCTTCGTCGATCCTTCTCTTCCCTCCAACACCCCACCTTGAACTGACCAAGCCGCCGCTCCCTATCACCACCCCCGCTCCGTCTAGGCGCGCCACGCATGAAGACCGCGCCCCTCTGCATCGCGAGGCCCTCCACCAGACCGCGCTCACACCAAATCGAGACGCCCATCTCCACAGACCCGAAGAGAACCACCGCCACCCCTGATGGCGCCAATGACCTGCCGTGACCCCTCCCCCCCGTAAGTATTTTATTGTTTTTTTTTTTTATTTATTTATTTTAATTCGTTAAAAAAAAACTGAATTGTTTTATTTAAAAAAAAAAAAAAGGTAAGTTCTGATTTTTAAAACGATAAAAAAACTGATTTTGTTTATTAGAATATAAAACTGATTTTGTTTATTAGAATATAAAACTGATTTTTGATTTAAGAATATAAGAATGATTTTGATTTAAAAATATAAAACTGATTTTGTTTTAATAGTAAAAACAGGTTTTAAAGGAAGTATAAAAACTGATTTTTGGAAATTTTAAACTTTAAATAGAAAATGGTTTGATCTTTAAAGTAGAAAAGACGGATTTTTATTAAGCAGAAAGTTTTAATTTTTATTTCATATAAAGATGCGATTTTTAAAATAGAAAAAAGATGTGATTTTTACAATAGAAAAGAGGCGATTTTTACAATAGAAAAGATTCGATTTTTAAATGGAATAGATTCTATTTTTATAAAAAGGAAAGGAATGATTTTTACCATTAAGTAACGTATATAAAAATTCGATTTTTATATATTGAATAGCGAACTAAAAATTCGATTTTTATATATTGAACTTTGAACTAAAAATTCGATTTTTATATATTGAACTTCGAACTAAAAATTCGATTTTTATATATTGAACTTCGAACTAAAAGTTCGATTTTTATATATTGAACTTTGAACTAAAAATTCGATTTTTATAAATTGAATAGCGAAGTAAAAATGTGATTTTTACGTATGTAGTGAAAGCAGCAACGAAGGTGACAAAAAGGCGAAACGACGAAGACTTCTGCAAAAGAAGTGCCGTGGAGCTAGGATAGCTATATGTGAGAATTTCTCACCTTTCTATTTTATTTCTAGTTATATATATATACTAGGATGCAGACGGTGCTTAGTAGCACCCGACACAATCGTCCACAGACCATGGACTTGTTTGTTTGACTGTTTGGTGATTGATTGCGATATTGGTTTGAATGTGGTTTGTGGTGTGAAAAATCGAATCGATAAATTGGTTAGGATTAGACGTGCGCCGTTATAAGGCGAAGGAGTAAGGCTAGGTTAGATCCTTACTTCAAAGTTTGTGGTTTGCATAACGAATTGATTTGATTGATGTGTGAATGGCGTGGGCCTTCACTAGACCGGGGATAAGGCTAGGCCTTGTCCCGTTTCTAGTATCGTGCCGTTATGCCGCCGAAATTTTCTAAAATAAGTTAGAAAAATAAAATTAGCATTTTATTTAACGAATGAACTGAATATAAATTCATATGTTAAAATAAAATGTGTTATCGTTAAAAATATAATTTTTAACGTGAATGTGAATAAATAAATATTCATTTACAAACCAGACGGTTTGTTTATGTACACCTATTTGAATGACGTTGATTGGGTCGATAAATTTTACACATCGCCTAACTGCACAAATAAAATATGTGTTTGATTGTTTGAAACCCCACACGGGTGTTAGGATGAAATTTGAAGTTCACTCATCCTGATTTATTAAATATGTCGATCGATTGATTGACAAGCTGCTATAAGCGTTAAATGTCTATATTTGATGCTTATACAGTGTAGTGCACTTTGGTTGATGGTTGATTATTCATCGTTGTTGATATATACATGTGTTGTAGAAAATCCATATAATTAACATTATATGGTAATTGATTGGGCCTCATTCCAGTTTCGAGAAAAATAGAAATATTTGAAATAGAAATATTTGAAATAGAAATATTTGAAATAGAAATATTTGAAATAGAAATATTTGAAATAGAAATATTTGAAATAGAAATATTTGAAATAGAATATTTGAAAATAGAAATATGTGAAGCCGTGAGGATTAGATTGACGCCATTTTGACGTGAACGATATTTATATCGATTTTATTCATTTTAAAATGAATATTGAAACGTGATTTCGAAATCGAATATTTTGAAATGAATTGAATTGAAAACGATTTCGAAATGAATTGAATTGAAAACGATTTCGAAATGAATTGAATTGAAAACGATTTCGAAATGAATTGAATTGAAAACGATTTCGAAATGAATTGAATTGAAAACGATTTCGAAATGAATTGAATTGAAAACGATTTCGAAATGAATTGAATTGAAAACGATTTCGAAATGAATTGAATTGAAAACGATTTCGAAATGAATTGAATTGAAAACGATTTCGAAATGAATTGAATTGAAAACGATTTCGAAATAAATTGAATTGAAAACGATTTCGAAATGAATTGAATTGAAAACGATTTCGAAATAAATTGAATTGAAAACGATTTCGAAATGAATTGAATTGAAAACGATTTCGAAATAAATTGAATTGAAAACGATTTCGAAATGAATTGAAAACGAATTCAAATTGAATTGAAAGCGATTTCGAAATAAATTGAATTGAAAACGATTTCGAAATGAATTGAATTGAAAACGATTTCGAAATGAATTGAATTGAAAACGATTTCGAAATGAATTGAATTGAAAACGATTTCGAAATGAATTGAATTTTAAAACGATTTCGAAATGAATTGAATTGAAAACGAATTCAAATGGAATTGAAAGCGAATTGAAATGAATTCAAATTGAATTGAAATTTGAATTGAATAGAAATGAATTTTGAAACGAATTTATAAAGAAGAATTCAATTTTGATTTGAATTGAAAAGGAAGTTGAAATTGCTTTTGAAACGAATTTAAAACCATTTATATAATTCGTTTTAAATAGTAATCGACGAAATATATATTATATATATTATATATATAATATAATGGCCTGAATAGAACGCGCCGCGCTGCGGCAGTTCGCGAATTTCGATCATTTGTTTCAAACGGACATTACGGGAGATCCGACCGTCGGATTCTCCTAAAACCGGAACCGTTGGGTTCGTATCGAAAAGAGCTTTCTAATGAATGTTAGAAATTTGAAATCTAACGGTTGGATTTGGAGATACGTCCAAATCAAATTCGAAAAAGGTCGCTGTAAGTGCAGTTCGATGGCCGTTAATGGAAATCGACCGTACGGGCCTTGATAAAATTATTAAAAATAGTAATAATTTGTGTAAAATCATAAGAAATGATTTGTGAAAGTTTGGGATGAAAAACTCCATATTTGAAAAGATAAAAATAGATTTTTATCGAAATGAACTAGTTTTGAACTAGAATTATAATTCTATTTATTTTTAAATAAATAAATTGAATTTGAAATGGTTTTGAAAATAACCAAAATTTCCAATGATTGCATTGGAGTGGATTTGAATCGAAATTGTCTTCGGAATATTTCGATGTTGGAATTCGTGATATTACAGGTGTTGTTATGGAAATTTGAAAGATATATATGTATATCGTTATTTCCAATACGACATTTGTTAATCGTAGAATTTGATATTGAATATAGGCCGATATAGTTTCTATTCAGAGCCTTGTATTGAATATCGAATGTGATTTGGGTTTGTCGTGAATGGTGTCTTCACTAACACTGTTCTTGAACCCAGTTGAGAAAAGATTAAATCTTTTTATTTAGATTTAATGAAGTGTACCAATTAAATGATATTTAATTGGAATTGAATTGATATTGATTTTTGGGTTTATCGTGAACAGTGTTTTAAATAACACTTGTTCTTTAACCCGATAATTAATGGGATGTGACTTTGGGTTTATCGTGAACCGTGTTTTAAATGACACTGATTCTTTAACCCAGTCACAGATTAAAACTAAGTGGAGTTTTAATGAATCTTTAATTAGATTGAAAAGATCGAGAATGGAGTATCACCAGTTTTGCTCCAGGCGATAGTTAAATCTTTAATTAGATTTGAATGTGAAATTTAGAAACTAACTGGCGGTTAGCCAAGCAGAATGGTTTTCTGGATATTGATCTGATGTTGGTTTCGGCCTTCGGGGTTAATATTTGGGGAATTATTCTCTTGATTAATTTACGGTTAGTGACTAATGAATTGGAATGAGGCGTATGTTGTGTTTGTGTAACACTTTTATAATATATACGCGAGTTATTCGGAAAGACCGGGTTTATCCCATTCTGAATAACTGATACGACGATAAGTCAAAGATGAAGACGATGGTCGAAGACCGGAAGTCTTCACGTCGTTTGGGTGATAACTGATGATCTTGATTGGGCTGTACACCCAAGAAGATGGAAACAGTTAGTGATCGTCCAGACGTACTTGGAGATCGATGGATATGCGGGGTACTAGGTGCCTCCGGTTTCGTTCAGACCCAGAACGGACTTGTAAATGGACTGTGTGTCTGACATCGGATTTCATTCTGTGTGACTGATATCGGTTGCATAGGATGGCTTGCCTGTGTGGCATGCTAAGATGCAAATGATCGAGGCTTCTGTTGAAAAGCAAAGTCTTGTGGTGATGATCAAAGCACGGCCTTTGTGGCGTAGCTTTGTGTAACGTTTACCTCGCGTGTTTCACACCCGGTATGAACCAAAAACGGGAGACGGACCTCAGGGAGGGCATGCGTTTCTTTCTAGCTAGAAGTGGCGTCAGTGGTTTTACACGCCCTGACGAGTTTGACTTATGTGGTTGTGGTTGTTGCGAGGCGCCTCGGTTATATCGGTTTCGGCCGAATGCATTCTGGTCGGCTGACGGACCAGACTTACACCCCATAGGGTGGGGAGACGTATTGTTCAGGCATAATAATCCACTCCGTGTGGACCGGCCCTGACGATCCAAGGGGCAGTTGCGGCTGTTCCTGAGGCTCGGGCTAGACAGTCTCGAATCGGTTGAGGACTATCTTTTGCCTCGGTTCATAGAAGGAAATCCAATTTCCAAATACGTGACTTTGCGGTTTTATTTGTAAACCTATATATGGCGACATGATATATGGTACCCATGCCGCCTATGATTGATACTTATGATTTGAAGTTGTTTTATGCACTATGCACTTATTATAGTATCAAATGATTTGTTTTAAACGTATCAAGCATTCTTTGGCTGTTATAAGGGAAAACCCTATCCCCCGGCTTGCGTTGCATTGTGTGATAGGACCTGGGTCTTATAACAGCTTCATCTTTCTTTATTTAGCATTGCGCTGTTTGTTTTATGCACTGGTATTCTTGGGAGAAAACCCGTTCCGTGTTATACGGCGTGGTCCCTTGATTTACCTAACTTTTAAAATAAAGATTAATAACTGTTTTAGTTCTCACACCAGTCACATGACTGACCTGGAGTTTATTGTTTTAACCTAAACTCTGGGTGCCCTTATTTTGACACGGGCAGCTAGTAGTTTCGGTTTTGCAGATTTATATTCACAGGATCCTGGTTTACAGCTGGAACGATATCCGGAAAGCTTTGTATCCGTATATCTCTTCTAGTTGTGTATTGTATTATTTTCCGCTGCTATGTATTTAAATGTAATTTAAATCTCTGATATTTCTGTGTAATATTCATTTATACTCTGTATATTCTTGTATTCTGGTGCATTGTTGTAATATACAATGAAACGTTCTTCTGTATGCGTTCTGCTGTGGCTTGTTCTCGAACTATCCGACGCTTTCCTTTACGGGGAAGTTACGATAGGGCGTTTCGAACGGTCTGAGTCGGTTTAGCGACTGGTTCGGACCGAGCGAAATTCTTTGCCGTCACATGAAAATGGCCATTTTTCTAACGGTCTCAGAATTCGACGAAACTAGTTTTATTAGGACCGTATCGTCAATACGAAGCTAGAAAATATTTTTTCTGGAATTTTTCGAGTTAGTACGTGACCCCGATAATTTGAAATGTACGTTTAAAATTCAATATAGTGATTTAAATGTAAATTTAACGGAAGCTAATTGTAACGATCAAATCAGATTGCGAAACATGTCCCATTGTGTTCGGAACGGGGGTAATACGCTATGGACGACAGGCGGTGGACCTCGTTTTGAGGTCGTATGGAAAAGTCAACTTTTTGCAATTAAAATAATAATAAAAAAAGGATATTCTCTCTCCCTCCCCTTATTTCTCTCTGCCCCCCCCGTTCGTTTCATTTCAAAACAAAACCGAAAAAAAAAGAGAAGAAGCAGCGACAGCTGCCGACGCGCCGCCGCCAGAGGTGCCGAGCCCCCCTGCTCCGCCCGTCTTCTTCTTCCTGCTCCCCTCTTCCTCCCACGACCGATTCGAGGTCGCACCCCCACCCCAGGTCGATCGACGCACGAGAGCCCCCCCTTTTTTCCTCCCCTGCGCCGAGCATCTGAAGCCCTCCCTGACCCTGCAACGCCCCGACCCCACCTAACTTCACCAGCCTCCGATAACAGCACTGAAACCCTAGGTTAAATGGATGTAAGTTTTTCAATTTAAAGCTTAGATTTTTTAATTTCTATAAAGAATAGATTTTTATTTTCTAGGAAGAATAGATTTTTATTTTCTAGGAAGAATAGGTTTTTATTTCTGTAGGTTTTAAAAAAAAACTGATTTTATTAGTGTTTAAAAACTGATTTTTTTTATTAAGTCTAAGAACTGAAAATATAGATTTTTCATTAGGAAAATATATGATCTTTCATTGTATACAGACATGATTTTTATTTAGAAACAAATATAATTTTTATAACGAAGAAAAGTAAAAATATGATTTTTATATATTGAACATCAAAGTAAAAATATGATTTTTATATATTGAACATCGTAGTAAAAATATGATTTTTATATATTGAACATCGAAGTAAAAATTCGATTTTTATATATTGAATAGCATAGTAAAAATTCGATTTTTATATATTGAATAGCGAAGTAAAAATTCGATTTTTACATATGTTGTGAATACGGGCAACGAAAGCGATAAAAGGCGAGATTGGCGAAGATTTCCTGCCTTAGAAGAGTCGTGGAATCGGGATAGCTATATGTGAGAATTTCTCACCTTTTAACTTCTATTTCTAGTTAAATATATATACTAGGATGCAGACGGTGCTTAGTAGCACCCGACACAATCGTCCACAGACCATGGACTTGTTTGTTTGGTTGCATAGATTAGCTAGATGATTTGAATTGAATTGAATTGTTTGGTGAATTGAAATTGATTTGATTGATGTGTGAATGGCGTGGGCCTTCACTAGACCGGGGATAAGGCTAGGCCTCGTCCCATTTCTAGTATCGTGCCGTTATGCCGTCGAAATTTTCTAAAATAAGTTAGAAAAATAAAAATATCATTTTATCGAATAAATGAATTGAATAGAAATTCATATGTTGAAATAAAATGTTTTATCGTTAAAAATATAATTTTTAACGTGAATGTGAATAAATAAATATTCATTTACAAACCAGACGGTTTGTTTATGTACACCTATTTGAAGGACATTAATTGGGCCGATAAATTTTACACATCGCCCAACTGCACGAATAAAATATTTGTTTGATTGTTTGAAACCCCACACGGGTGTTGGGATGAAATATGAAGTTCACTCATCCTGATTGATTAAATATGTCGATCGATTGATTGACAGGCTATTATAAGCGTTAGATATCTATATCTGATGCTTATACAGTGTAATGCACTTTGGTTGATGGTTGATTATTTTTCAATGCTATTATATGTGTGTAATGTATGAAAATCCATATAATTAACTTTATATGGTAATTGATTGGGCCTCGTTCCAATTTAGAAAATAAAGAATATTATAAAATAAAGGTTCATGTGTTGACAGTACTCATCCATTGAGATTGGTTATGTGTTGAACGAAATATTTTAGTAATAAAAATTTACATCTTTATCAATATAAAATAAAGGTTCATGTGTTGACAGTACTCATCCATTGAGATTGGTCATGTGTTGAACGAAATATTTTAGTAATAAAATTTATATCTTTATCAATATAAAATAAAGGTTCATGTGTTGACAGTACTCATCCATTGAGATTGGTCATGTGTTGAACGAAATATTTTGATAATAACAACTATTTTGAAAAAGAAATATTTGAAATAGAATATTTGAAAATAGAAATTTATGAAGCCGTGTTGATTAGATTGACGCCATTTTGACTCCATTTTGACGTGAACGATATTTATATCGATTTTATTCATTTTGAAATGAATTGAATTGAAAACGATTTCGAAATGAATTGAATTGAAAACGATTTCGAAATGAATTGAATTGAAAACGATTTCGAAATGAATTGAATTAAAAACGATTTCGAAATGAATTGAATTGAAAACGATTTCGAAATGAATTGAATTGAAAACGATTTCGAAATGAATTAAATCGAAAACGAATTCAAATTGAATTGAAAGCAAATTGAAATGAATTCAAATTGAATTGAAATTTGAATTGAATAGAAATGAATTTTAAAACGAATTTATAAAGAAGAATTCAATTTTGATTTGAATTGAAATGGAAGTTGAAGTTGCTTTTGAAACGAATTTTAAAACTATTTATATAATTCGTTTTAAATAGAAATCGACGAAATATATATTATATATATTATATATATAATATAATGGCCTGAATAGAACGCGCCGCGCCGCGGCAGTTCGCGAATTTCGACCATTGATTTCAAACGGACATTACGGGAGATCCGACCGTCGGATTCTCCTAAAACCGGAACCTTTGGGTTCGTATCGAAAAGAGCTTTCTAACGAATATGAGAAATTAGAAATCTAACGGTTGGATTTGGAATTATGTCCAAATCAAATTTGAAAAAGGTCGCTATAAGTGCAGTTCGATGGCCATTGATGGAAATCGACTGTACGGGCCTTGGTAAAATTATTAAAAATAGTAATAATTTGTGTAAAATCATAAGAAATGATTTGTGAAGATTTGGGATGAAAAACTCCATATTTGAAAAGATAAAAATAGATTTTTATCGAAATGAACTAGTTTTGAACTAGAAATATAATTCTATTTATTTTTAAATAAATAAATTGAATTTGAAAAGGGTTTTAAAAATAACCAGAATTTCCAATGATTGCATTGGAGTGGATTTGTATCGAAACTGTCTTCGGAATATTTCGATGTTGGAATTCGTGATTATACAGATGTTGTTATGGAAATTTGAAAGATATATATTTATATCGTTATTTCCAATACGACATTTGTTAACCGTAGAATTTGATATTGAATATAAGCCGATATATTTTCTATTCAGAGCCTTATATTGAATATCAAATGTGATTTGGGTTTGTCGTGAATGGTGTCTTCACTAACACTGTTCTTGAACCCAGTTGAGAAAAGATTAAATCTTTTTATTTAGATTTAATGAAGTGTACCAATTAAATGATATTTAATTGGAATGGAATTGGTATTGATTTTTGGGTTTATCGTGAACAGTGTTTTAAATAACACTTGTTCTTTAACCCGATAATTAATGAAATGTGATTTTGGGTTTATCGTGAACCGTGTTTTAAATGACACTGATTCTTTAGCCCAGTTAACGATTAAAACTAAGTGGAGTTTTAATGAATCTTTAATTAGATTGAAATAATCGAAATGGAGTATCACCAGTTTTGCTCCGGGCGTTAGTTAAATCTTTAATTAGATTTGAACGTGAAATGGTAATTGAATTTACCGATAACACTGTGGTGTTAGATATGAAGTATTACCAGTTTTACTTCATGGGATGAATAGGTTGGGATGGGGAAATTAAAATAAATAATTACTTCGGTAAGGTTCGCTAATCCCGACTAGTTTGAATTGAGATTCAAAAATAGAATAAAGGATAAATTCAAGGAATTTATCTTGGATAAAATTAATGGGAACCTTTCCCTATGAATGTGAAATTTAGAAACTAACTGTCGGTTAGCCAAGCAGAATGGTTTTCTGAATATTGATCTGATGTTGGTTTCGGCCTTCGGGGTTAATATTTGGGGAATTATTCTCTTGATTAATTTACGGTTAGTGACTAGTGAATTGGAATGAGACGTATGTTGTGTTTGTGTAACACTTATTTAAAATATACGCGAGTTATTCGGAAAGACCGGGTTTAACCCATTCTGAATAACTGATACGACGATAAGTCGAAGATGAAGACGATGGTCGAAGACCGGAAGTCTTCACGTCGTTTGGGTGATTACTGATGATCTTGATTGGGCTGTACACCCAAGAAGATGGAAACAGTTGGTGATCGTCCAGACGTACTTGGAGATCGATGGATATGCGGGGTACTAGGTGCCTCCGGTTTCGTTCAGACCCAGAACGGACTTGTAAATGGACTGTGTGTCTGACATTGGATTTTAGTCCGTGTGATTGATCTCTATTAAATATATATCTGTTTGGCGGCGGAGAATTTATTCTCTTGCTTAACGTCCTTCTCTGAGACGTACGAGCTCAGGGGTTATATATTGATGGATATCAAACGCATGGAGTGAATTGCCTGTGTGGCATGCCTAAGTGGCAATTGATCGAGGCTTCTGTTGAAAAGCAAAGTCTTGTGGTGGTGATCAAAGAACGGCCTTTGTGGCGCAGCTTTGTGTAACGTTTATTTCGCGAGTTTCACACCCGGTATGAACCAAAAACGGGAGACGGACCTCAGGGAGGGCATGCGTTTCTTTCTAGTTAGAAGTGGCGTCAGTGGTTTTACATGCCCTGACGAGTTTGACTTATGTGGTTGTTGCTGTTGCGAGGCGCCTCGGATTGATCGGTCGTTCTCGAACCGATGGAGTCATTTAGTTGGCTCATTTACGCCCCAAAGGGCGGGGAAACGCAGTGTTCAGGCATTTTAATCCACATCGGTGGACCGGCCCTGTCGCTCCAAGGGCCCACCTGAGTCTGGGTCCTGTGGCTCGGGCTAGAGAGTCACGAATCGGTAGAGGACTATCTTTTGCCTCGGTTCATAGACGGAAATCCAATTTCCAAATACGTGACATTTGCGGTTTTATTTGTAGAGCCTAGTATGGCGACATAGTGGGATGGGGCGCTCATGCCGCCTATGATTGATACTTATGATTTGAAGTTGTTTTATACACTATGCACTTATAATAGTATCAAATGATTTGTTTTAACCGTATCAAGCATTCTTTGGCTGTTATAAGGGAAAACCCTACCCCCGGCTGCGTTGCATTGTGTGATGGGACCTGGGTCTTATAACAGCTTCATTTTTCTTTATTTAGCATTGCGCTGTTTGTTTTATGCACTGGTATTCTTGGGAGGAAACCCGTTCCGTGTTATACGGCGTGGTCCCTTGATTTACCTAACTTTGAAAATAAAGATTAACTGTTTTAGTTCTCACACCAGTCACATGACTGACCTGGAGTTTATTGTTTTAACCTAAACTCTGGGTGCCCTTATTTTGACACGGGCAGCTAGTAGTTTCGGTTTTGCAGATTTATATTCACAGGATCCTGGATTACAGCTGGAACGATATCCGGAAAGCTTTGTATCCGTATATCTCTTATAGTTGTGTATTGTATTATTTTCCGCTGCTATGTATTTAAATGTAATTTAAATCTCTGATATTTCTGTGTAATATTTATTCATTTTTACTCTGTATACTCTTGTAATCTGATGCATTGTTGTAATATACAGTGAAATGTTCTTCTGTATGCGTTCTGTTGTGGCTTGTTCTCGAACTATCCGCTCTTTCCTTCACGGGGAAGTTGCGGGCTTTCACAGATATATCGGTCGATCCGAGACCGATGGAGTCATTCGTTGGCTCATTGACGCTCCACAGGGTGGGGAAACGCATTGTTCAGGCATTATAATCCACTCCGTATGGACCGACCCTGACGATCGAAGAGGCAGTTGCGGCTATTCCTAAGACACGGGCTAGAGCGTCTCGAAGTCAGTAAGGACTATGTTTTGCCTTGGTTCATGACGGAAATCCAATTTCCAAATATGACACTGTGCGGTTTTTATTGTATACCTATATATGGCGACATAGTGGTATGGGGCATTAATGCCGTCAATGATCAATACTTATGATTTGAAATTGTTTTTGAAATATATAAACACTAGTAATAATATCAAATTCTTTTGTTTTATTCGTATCAAGCATATTTTGGCCATTATAAGGTAAAAACTCTATCCTCCCGTTTGCATTGCATTGTGTGATGGGAAATGAGTCTTATAATGGCTTCATTTTTATAAAAAGAATTGCGATGTTTAGAAGATTTACTTGTTTTAAAGCACTGGCAATCCAATGGAGTAAACCCGTTCCGCGAAAGTGGCGGGTCCTGTGATTAGCCATATTATAAAATGTGTTGAGTAGATTTCTCATACCAGTCCCATGACCGACTCGTAGTTTGTTTCACTTGCAAACTCGGGTGTCCTTATTTCTGCACGGGCAACCTTGTATTCAGGTTCTAGCAGGTTCCTTCTAGATAGCAGGAGCCAAAGAAGGATTCTATCATTTATCTCTTTTTTTACCGTTCAGCTCCTATTCTACATATTGTGTTTGTTTTCCGTTGTAGACATTTATGTATAGCTGGACTTTATTTGTAATAAGTATGATACTGTATACTACGTAACTCTGATGATTATGTTTATCCAGTGTATTATTTGTACATTATCTGGTGTATTTATTTATTTCTGTTCTGCTATTTACCTGTTTATGTGTTATATTCCAAAGATTACCCTTGCCACCGTCAGTACGGGGTTCGAGTCGTCTCAGAGTAGCCACCCTAAACATTTCATTTGGTAGACGTATAGTTTTCTCAAGCCAAAAATATTGTCTCTTCTCTTCGATATGCAGGAGACAGAAATTTAATGGCAGTACTATTCTGTTTCCTTTTGCTCCTATAAAACTAAGTCATCGCCCTCATTAGTTTTCCATCTCAAACCAGCAAGGATACTTACTTTCGTTCCTTTTCCCAGTTAAAACCAAACCCGTGCTTTCTTCCCTCAACGCAGAAAAACAAATTGAAGTCGTGACTTTTTGTTTATTTCCTTAAATCAGTTCAGAAGCTTCAAAATCTATAAATTGTTGCTCCTCTCAATTTTCTTATACCCGAAATCATTCGAGCCTTGGCCATTTTGTTCCTGTTCCTCAGATGAATTAAAATCAAAGGCTCTGATCTAATTAAAAAAAAAGAGAAATCAAGACCACAATTGCAAGAGGGGATCGCGATGCTATTCCTAGGCTAACCTTGGGCTGGCGATGAAGGGGATTCTCGATTTTGAACAACATGATGAGAGGAGATCACTACAGAGTTGGGGAAGGCAGAAGCTGTGTGATCGATTGATGTGGTGTCGCGATAAGTTTTGGGAGAGATTGCGATGGAAACAAATTGCGTGGATTGATGGAACTCGATAGTGAGGTGTAGAACAGTTCAGGTTTGCGTTTTTGTGGATGTTGATAGGAAATGGCCTTCGAGTGAGGGAGAGTACTTGTTAGTAAGGGCTGCTGAAATTTTGGCAGCGAGTGATTGGGGCCGACTATGGTGGCTGCTGGTGACTGTTCAGAGGAGGTATCGAGAGTTGGGTTCAGCATGGTACAAGCAGAGAATAGTGCAAGCGGCAGAAGGGTCTGTAGTGAGATTGAGGACAACCTAAGTGATATAGCAGCAGTAGTTCAGCAATGAGGATAATTGTTTAGAAGGATACAAAAATTGAATGTGTGGTGTTTGACGAAATGCCAAAGTGATATGAATCAGTTTTTGGGGCTGTTTGACAAGCAATAATTGATCGATGGTTTGCTAAGTTGTTCATGGATTAACCGAGTAGTTGGAGTAGCAATAAGGTATGAATTTTTACAGATTTAAAGGTTACATAGAACAATTTAATTAATTTGTTTAGTAGTCAGTTTAAATTAAAAATAGCATAATCGTTAAATAAAAATAAATTATCATAGATATAAATTCATTCCAAATGATTCGAACAGATTCGAGGATTAGACGGTATGGGATTTTAGCTAGATAGTCAGCAAATCAAAATTTTGGTGAGTAATTCTCACTCAAAGTTTATTTAAAAATAAATTGTTGGTTGTTTTGGTTGTGTAACGACCGGGAATTTTGCTCGATCCGAATCAGTCGTTAAACCAATCAAGACCATTCAAAACGCCTGATTGTTTTGAGAACACAACAAAATAGAACTCAAACAGAAGAATATTTCATTGTATATGACAACAATTACATCAGAATACAAGAATATTCAGAGTATGAATAAATATTACACATAAATTATCAGAGATTTAAATTACATTTACATACATCACAGTGGAAAATAATACAATACACAACTAGAAGTAATACACGGATACAGAGCTTTCCGAGTATCGTTCCAGCTGTAAATCAGGATCCTGTGAATATAAATCTGCAAAACCAAAACTACTAGCTGCCCATCTCAAAATAAGGGCACCCAGAGTTTAAGTTAAAATAATAAACTCCAGGTCAGTCATGGGACTAGTGTGAGAACTAAAACAGTTATTAATCTTTATTTAAAAGTTAGGTAAATCAAGGGACCACGCCGTATAACACGGAATGGGTTTCCTCCCAAGAACACCAATGCATAAAACAACAGCGCAATGCTAAATAAAGAACAATGAAGCTATTATAAGACCCATGTCCCATCACACAATGCAACATAAACTGGAGGTTAGGGTTTTCCCTTAAAATAGCCAAAACATCCTTGATACGTTTAAAACAAATCATTTGATACTATAATAAGTGTATAGTGTTTAAAACAAATTCTATCTTAAATATCCATCATAGACGACATGGGTACCATATATCATGTCGCGATACTAGGCTCTACAATCAAAACCGAATTATCACGTATTGGAAGTTGGATTTCCTACTGTGAACCGGTGCAAGGGATCGTCCTCTACCGAATTCGAGACGCTCTAGCCCGCCCCTCAGGATCAGAACGCATAGACCCTTGGATCTTCAGGGCCGGTCCACCGATGTGGATTAGACGAAATCCTGAACACTACGTTTCCCCACCCTATGGGGTGTCAATGAGCCAACGAATGACTCCATCGGTTCGAGAACGACCGATATATCCGAGGCGCCTCGCAACAGCAACAACCACATTAGTCAAACTCGTCAGGGCGTGTAAAACCACTGATGCCACTTCTAGCTAGAAGGAAACGCATGTTCTCCCTGCAGTCCTTCTCCCGTTTTTGGTTCACTACCGGGTGTGTGAGGCTCGCGAATCAACGTTACACAAAGTTATGCCACACAGGCCGTGCTTTGATCATCAACCACAAGACTCTGCTTTTCAACAGAAGCCTTGATCATTTGCATCTTAGCATGCCACACAGGCAATTCATGCTATGCAGCCGACATCAATCACACAGAATGAAATCCGATGTCGGACACACATCCATTTACAAGTCCGTCCTGGGCTTGAACGAAACCGGAGGCACCTAGTACCCCGCATATCCATCGATCTCCAAGTACGTCTGGACGATCACCAACTGATTCCCTCCTCTTGGGTGTACGACCCAATCAAGATCATCAGTAATTATCCAAACGACATGAAGACCTCTGATCTTCAACCACCGTCTTCATCTTCAACTAATCGTCGAATCAGTTATTCAGAATGGGGGTAAACCTAGTCTTTCTGAATAACTCGCGTATATAATAAACAAGTGCTACAGAAACACAACATACGCCTCATTCCAATTCATCAGTCACTAACCGTAAATTAGCAGGAGAATAATTCCCCAAATATTAACCTCGAAGCCCGAAACAAACATCAGATCAATGTCCAAGAAACCATTTAACTTAGCTAACCTACAGTTAGTTTATAAATTTCACATTCTTGGGTAAAGGTTCCCATTAATTTTATCAAAGATAAATTCCTCAAATTTATTCTTTAATCTTCTTTTGAATATCAATTCCACTAGTCGGGATTAGCGAATCACACCGAAGTAATCATTTATTTAATTTCCCAATCCCAACCTATTCATCCCATGAAGTAAAACTGGTAATACTTTATATCTATCACCACGGTGTTATCGGTAAATTCAATTACCATTTCACGTTCGAATCTAATTAAAGATTTAACTATTGCCTGGAGTAAAACTGGTGATACTCCATTCTCGATCTTCTCAATCTAATTAAAGATTCATTAAAACTCCACTTAGTTTTAATCTTTAACCGGGTTAAATAATCAGTGTCATTTAAAACACGATTCACGATAAACCCAAATCACATTTGATATTAAATACAAGGCTCTGAATAGAAAATATATCGGCTTATATTCAATATCAAATTCTATGACCAACAAATATCGTATTGGAAATAACGATATAAATATATCTTTCAAATTCCCATAACAATGTCTGTATCATCACGAAATCCAACATCAAAATATTCCAAAGACAATTTCGATTCAAATCCATTCCAATTCAATTATTGGAAATTCTGGTTACTTTTAAAACCATTTTCAAATTCAATTTACTTATATCAAAAATAAATTGATTTTAATTCTAGTTCAAAACAAGTTCATTTCGATAAAAATCTATTGTTATCTTTTAAAATATGGAGTTTTTCATCCCGAAACTTCGCAAATCATTTCTTATGATTTTACATAAATTATTACTATTTTTAATAAATTTATCAAGACCCGTACAGTCGATTTCCATCAACGGTCATCGAACTACACTTACAGCGACCTTTTCCAAATTTGGACATAATTCCAAATCCAACCGTTAGATTTCAAATTCACTTTATTCGTTAGAAAGCTCTTTTCGATACGAACCCAACGGTTCCGGTTTTAGGAGAATCCGACGGTCGAATCTCCCGTAATATTCATTCGAAGTCAATGGTCGAAATTCGCGAACTGCCGCGGCGCGTTCTATTCAGGCCATTATATATATAATATATATATTATATATATAATATATATATTATATATATTTCGTCGATTTCCTTTTAAAACGGATTTTATAAATCGTTTTAAATTCGTTTTCAAAACGATTTCAACTTCATTTCAGATTCAAATAAAAATTGAATTTTTCCTTATAAATTCGTTTTAAATTCATTTCAAATTGATTTCAATTCAAATCGATTTTTAATTCAATTTCAGTTCGTTTTCAATTCAATTCAATTCCGATTCGAATTCATTCTATTCAATTTCAATTCGAATTCAATTCTATTCAATTTCAATTCGAATTCAATTCGAATTCATTTCATTTTCAATTCAATTCTAATTCTAATTCGTTTCAATTCAATTTGAATTCTAATTCGTTTTAATTCAATCCGAATTCTAATTCGTTTCAACTCAATTTAATTCGAATTTCATTTCAAAATATTCGATTTTGAAATCACTTTTCAATATTCATTATAAAAACGAATATAATCGATATAAATATCATTCGCGTCAATATAGCGCATATCTAATCAACACGGCTTTATATATTTCTATTTCAAATATTCTATTCAAATATTTCGTTTCGAATATTTCTTCTCAAATATTTTATTCAAATATTTCTCTTCAAATATTCTATTTCAAAACTGCAATGAGGCCCAATCAATTACCATAGATTTTATTTCTATGGATTTCCATACAACGCATGTATATATCAACAATGACAAATAATCAACCATCATCCAAAGTGCATTCTACACTGTATAAGCATCAAATATAAATATTCAACGCTTATAACCGTCTGTCAATTAATCGATCGACATACAACTAATTATTGGGATTAGTGTATGTCATATATCACCCCAATACCCGTGTGGGGTTTTCAAACAATCAAACACAGATTTTATTTGTGTAGTTGGGCGATGTGTGAAATTTATCGTCCAAATCAATATCAGTCAAATGTGTGTATATAAACAAATCATACGATTTGTTTATTTTTATTTCATTTTAAATACACGTTCAAAATTCTATTTTCAACTATAAAATATTTTAACTATATAAATATTTTATTTCATTTCACATCACATCACACAATCAACTACGTAGCAAAATCAAACATACAAGCATACAAGCCGTCCATGGTCTGTGGATGACGGGTGTCGGGTGCTACTAAACACCGTCTGCATCCTAGTATATATTTTAACTAGAAATAAATTTAAAAGTGAGGAGTTCTCACCGGCTAGCTAAACCAAACGCCACAACACTTCTTATGTAGAAATCTTCGCCCTGCTCGCCTTTCATTCCTTTCGTTGTCCTTACTCACTACATATATAAAAAATATATTTTTATATCGCTACTTCTAAAATAAAAATCACATATTTTTATTTCACTTTCAAGATGATAAAAATAGCATCTTTAACACGATGTCTTCATTATAAAGATTATACTTTTATTATCCTCCCTATATAAAAATTGTATTTTTATATTCTCTACCTTATAAAAATTATATTTTTATAATCCCTACTATATAAAAATCATATTTTTGACCTTCACATTATATATATAAAAATTATATTTTTAATCCTCACATACAATAAAAATCACGCCTTTATATTTTTAAAATCTAATCCTTGCAAATATAAAGATTCAAACTGTATTCGCCTTCGAAAATATAGCTTTACATTTATTAAAAATTATATTTTTAAATTTTTAAAGTCATATAAAAACTAAAAATAATTAAATGTAAGTAAATTAACAAGAAAACTCACTGATTTTGTCTTAGAGGGAGGGGGAAGATGGCCTGCGCGTCGGAGGGGGGGGTTAAGGTCCGTTGGAGGTCATCCGGGGAGGGGTGCGCTCGGCTGGAGGAGGTGCAGGTCGGAGGTGGGGTCTGGGTGAGGCACATCAGGTCGGAGGTGGCCCAGTTGCCGCGGCGGGCCCCTCTATGGTGGCGGGTTCCTCGTGGTTTGGGGAGGGTTCAATTAGGGAAGAGGAGAGAGGGCGCATGCGAGCAGAAGAGAGGGGGTCTGAGGGAAAGGTCGGCGGCGGTGGCCCACCCCCGGCGACGCGGTGACGAAGAGAAGGGGGGGGGGCGATTAGGTTTTGTTTATTTTTTTTCTTTTGAACGGGGGACCCGGGGGGGGGAGGGGTTGCTGAGAAGGGAAAGTAAGAGAGAGGGTGAGGTTATTATATAATTATATATATATATATACATATATAAATATATTAAATAATTTTAAAAAGCAACTTTTTATCTCGACCTCGAAATCGAACCCACCGACTGTCACCCCTAGCTAATTACCCCCATTCCAAACACAATGGGATATGTATCGTAGGCCGATTCGAATGTTTCGATCAGTTTCAGTCAAAATCAAAATATAACTCTATAAATTGAATTTGAACACACATTTCAATTTATCGGAGCCACATACTAACTCTATAAATTCCAGAAAAACATTTTCTAGCTTCGTATTGATGATACGGTCCTAAAAAAACTAATTTCGTCAAATTTTGAGATCGTTTGAAAAATGACCATTTTCTAGTCGATTAAAATCAACTAAAACTGGTCAAACGCGTTTTCCTTTGCCACACTCACATATTGATTCGAAAAATTATGAAATTTGAAACCTAGTAATAATTTGACATCACGGATCCAACAAAAGTGGTTTCATCGCAAACCGAGGTCATTTGCAAAATGGCCATTTTTTAAGGGCCGAAATTTCATAGCGGCTATTCTGAATTTTCAACTAGACATAACTTTTTACCCCCGCTATGAAATTTCAGTTTTTCGGATTTTTTGGAAAGATATTCCCAATTAGATTTAACTATTTTTGGTTTCACTAAAATCCGGTCTATTTCGAATCTGGTACATTCATTTGAATTTTGAAATCGAATTTTCAAGCTACTGCGCCATTTCAGGCTCGTTATATAATTAAAATAAATTATTTATACTGTAACGATGATCTATATAAATATATACGTCCGAATTCCATTCGAAATAAATTTCTCGTCGTTATTATTTAAAATAATTCATTTTAAATAATCAAAATTTGCTAAAATCGCCAAAATTAAAATTTTAAATTGGCTCAGATTTCCGGGTTATTACAATCTCCCCTATTTAAAACTTTTCATCCCCGAAAAGGAGCGAAGCCGAAAGTTGTTTCACTAGTCAACTCAACTTCCAGTATTTTCACTATGGCATAAGTTCTTCAACTTTTCAGTTTCTAAGAACTTTTCAAAATTTTCAATTTTTTTGGCTAACACCCTAAATTTCGAAAAATTTCGCCATAACCTCCCCTGCACCGGGGACTTCGGGATATTTCATATTGCCTCCCATGGCCTTCTTCAATCCAAAATAAAAAGAAAAGGCCAAGCGGCTAGCCAATCGGCTCACAAAATCATCCAAACCCAAAGAAATACAATAAACATGTACCTATTTGTCGGGTAAACAATTTTATTCCTCTACTCTAGCCTCCTTGCTATGACCTGTTCAATGTAAGTACATGTATATGCAAGAAATTGTAATCATTTTTCAATACTGCTCACTATTTGGTTCAATTTGGCTAAAAGTTCAAATTTTAATTAATCAACCAATAATCAACAACACAACCATCAATCAATTAGTTGATTAGCTTTTCAAATTCATAACTTTGATACATAGTAAAAAAAATCAGATTTTTTGTGCCAAATCACAACAATAAGCCCTATCTAGTTTCGTTTCTCACACCAGTCAATTGGAAATATATAAAAATCCCACCTTCGTCACTCGAAAATAAATACTAGCGATGGTGCCCCATCACCAGAATTATCCCCGGGCAACTAGAGTGTGATTCTATAACTATCCAGTACATTAAAAATTCGTATACACGCTAGCTAGGCGTATATGCAAAATCTTTATATATCGGATTGTCCAAATTTAATGCAAATAAATATTCAAATACATATAAAACGATTTAAATTTCAAAACAAAACTTGTTTTCATTTTTAATTTTAAAAACAACACTCTTCACACTCGTTCTAGGATACTACTGATCCCATCTCTAACGAGTCATTCTGATTGGATATTACTAATCCAATTTCTGATGAATTCTTTCGTTTGGTTCTAACATGTCTTGTTCTCCAAGCTCTGTAAACCAAAACTCTGATACCATAATGTAACGACCGGGAATTTCGCTCGATCCGAATCAGTCGCTAAACCGATCAAGACCGTTCGAAACGCCTGATTGTTTTGAGAACACGACAAAATTGAACTCAAACAGAAGAACATTTCATTGTATATTACAACAATTACATCAGAATACAATAATATTCAGAGTATGAATAAATATTACACAGAAATTATCATAGATTTAAATTACATTTACATACATCGCAGCAGAAAATAATACAATAAACAACTAGAAGTAATACATGGATACAGAGCTTTCCGAGTATCGTTCCAGCTGTAAATCAGGATCCTATGAATATAAATCTGCAAAATCAAAACTACTAGCTGCACGTGTCAAAATAAGGGCACCCAGAGTTTAGGTTAAAACAATAAACTCCAGGTCAGTCATGGGACTGGTGTGAGAACTAAAATAGTTATTAATCTTTATTTTAAAGTTTGGTAAATCAAGGGACCACGCCGTATAACACGGAATGGGTTTCCTCCCAAGAACACCAGTGCATAAAACAACAGCGCAATGCTAAATAAAGAACAATGAAGCTATTATAAGACCCAGGTCCCATCACACAATGCAACACAAACCGGAGGATAGGGTTTTCCCTTATAATAGCCAAAGCAAGCTTGATACATTTAAAACAAATCATTTGATACTATAATAAGTGTATAGTGTTTAAAACAAATTCAATCATAAATATCCATCATAGACGACATGGGTACCATATATCATGTCGCGATACTAGGCTCTACAATCAAAACTGAATTATCACGTATTGGAAGTTGGATTTCCATCTGTGAACCGAGGCAAGGAATCATCCTCTACCGAATTCGATACGCTCTAGCCCGCCCCTCAGGATCAGAACGCATCGACCCTTGGATCTTCAGGGCCGGTCCACCGATATGGATCAGACGAAATCCTGAACACTACGTTTCCCCACCCTATGGGGGTGTCAATGAGCCAATGAATGACTCCATCAGTTCGAGAACGACCGATATATCCTAGGCGCCTCGCAACAACAACAACCACATAAGTCAAACTCGTCAGGGCGTGTAAAACCACTGACGCCACTTCTAGCTAGAAGGAAACGCATGTTCTCCCTGCAGTCCCTCTCCCGTTTTTAGTTCACTACCGGGTGTGTGAGGCTCGCGAATCAACTTTACACAAAGCTATGCCACACAGGCTGTGCTTTGATCATCAACCACAAGACTCTACTTTTCAACAGAAGCCTTGATCATTTGCATCTTAGCATGCCACATAGGCAATTCAAGCTATGCAACCGACATCAATCACACAGAATGAAATCCGATGTCAGACACACATCC
The DNA here is from genome assembly GCA_030737875.1 of Allium sativum. Taxonomy (NCBI): domain Eukaryota; kingdom Viridiplantae; phylum Streptophyta; class Magnoliopsida; order Asparagales; family Amaryllidaceae; genus Allium; species Allium sativum. The sequence goes on from CM060920.1 coordinate 57,689,410, forward strand.
ATTTACAAGTCCGTTCTGGGCCTGAACGAAACCGGAGGCACCTAGTACCCCACATATCCATCGATCTCCAAGTACGTCTGGATGATCACCAACTGATTCCCTCCTCTTGGGTGTACGACCCAATCAAGATCATCAGTAATTATGCAAATGATGTGAAGACCTCTGGTCTTCAACCACCGTCTTCATCTTCAACTAATCGTCGAATCAGTTATTCAGAATGGGGTAAACCCGGTCTTTTTGAATAACTCGTGTATATAATAAACTAGTGTTACACAAACACAACATACGCCTCATTCCAATTCATCAGTCACTAACCGTAAATTAGCAAGAGAATAATTCCCCAAATATTAACCCCGAAGGCCGAAACCAACATCAGATCAATGTCCAAGAAACCATTCAACTTAGCTAACCTACAGTTAGTTTCTAAATTTCACATTCTTATGGAAAGGTTCCCATTAATTTTATCAAAGATAAATTCCTCAAATTTACTCTTTAATCTTCTTTTGAATATCAGTTCCACTAGTCGGGATTAGAGAATCACATCGAAGTAATCATTTGTTTTATTTCCCAATCCCAACCTATTCATCCCATGAAGTAAAACTGGTAATACTTCATATCTAACACCACGGTGTTACCATTTCACGTTCAAATCTAATTAAAGATTTAACTATCGCCTGGAGTAAAACCGGTGATACTCCATTCTCGATCTTTTCAATCTAGTTAAAGATTCATTAAAACTCCACTTAGTTTTAATCTTTAACCGGGTTAATGAATCAGTGTCATTTAAAACACGGTTCACGATAAAACCAAATCACATTTGATATTAAATACAAGGCTCTGAATAGAAAATATATCGGCTTATATTCAATATCAAATTCAACGACAAACAAATATCGTATTGGAAATAACGATATAAATATATCTTTCAAATTCCCATAAAAATGTTTGTATCATCAGGAAATCCAACATCGAAATATTCCAAAGACAATTTCGATTCAAATCCATTCCAATTCAATTATTGTAAATTCTGGTTACTTTTAAAACCATTTTCAAATTTAATTTATTTATTTCAAAAATAAATTGATTTTAATTCTAGTTCAAAACTAGTTCATTTCGATAAAAATCTATTTTTATCTTTTCAAATATGGAGTTTTCATCCCGATTCTTCACAAATCATTTCTTATGATTTTAAACAAATTATTACTATTTTTAATAATTTTATCAAGGCCCGTACAATCGATTTCCATCAACGGTCATCGAACTGCACTTACAACGACCTTTTCCAAATTTGATTTGGACATAATTCCAAATCCAACCATTAGATTTCAAATTCACTTTATTCATTAGAAAGCTCTTTTCGATACAAACCTAACGGTTCCAGTTTTAGCGCGAACTGCCGCGGCGCGGCGCGTTCTATTCAGGCCATTATATATATATATATATTTCCTTTTAAAACGTATTTTATAAATCATTTTAAATTCGTTTTCAAAATGATTTCAACTTCATTTCAAATTCAAATCAAAATTGAATTTTTCCTTATAAATTCGTTTTGAATTCATTTCAAATTGATTTCAATTCAAATTGATTTTTAATTCAATTTCAGTTCGTTTTCAATTCAATTCAATTCCAATTCGAATTCATTTCTATTCAGTTTCAATTCCAATTCAATTCTATTCAATTTCAATTTGAATTGAATTCTATTAAAAATTCGAATTCAGTTCGAATTCATTTCATTTTCAATTCAATTCGAATTCTAATTCGTTTAAATTCGAATTCTAATTCGTTTTAATTCAATCCGAATTCTAATTCGTTTCAACTCAATTTAATTCGAATTTCATTTCAAAATATTCGATTTTGAAATCACTTTTCAATATTCATTATAAAAACGAATATAATCGATATAAATATTGTTCGCGTTAAAATAGTGCATATTTAATCAACACGGCTTTATATATTTCTATTTCAAATATTCTATTCAAATATTTCGTTTCGAATATTTCTTCTCAAATATTTTATACAAATATTTCTCTTCAAATGTTATATTTCAAAACTGGAGTGAGGCCCAGTCAGTTACCATAGATTTTATTTCTATGGATTTCCATACAACGCATGTATATATCAACATTGACAAATAATCAACCATCATCCGAAGTGCATTCTACACTGTATAAGCATCAAATATAAATATTCAACGCTTACAACAGTCTATCAATCAATCGATCGACATACAACTAATTATTGGGATATGTGAATGTCATATATCACCCCAATACCCGTGTGGGGTTTCCAAACAATCAAACACAGATTTTATTTGCGCAGTTGGGCAATGTATAAAATTTATCGTCCAAATCCATATCAGTCAAATGTGTGTATATAAACAAATCGTCCGATTTGTTTATTTTTCTTTCATTTTAAATACACGTTAAAAATTCTGTTTTCAACTATAAAATATTTTAACCATATAAATATTTTGTTTCATTTCACATCACATCACACAATCAACTACATAGCAAAACCAAACGAACAAGCATTCAAGTCATCCATGGTCTGTGGACGACGGGTGTTGGGTGCTACTAAACATCGTCTACATCCCAGTATATATTTTAACTAGAAATAAATCTAAAAGTGGCGAGTTCTCACCGGCTGGCTAAACCAAACGCCATGACTCTTCTTATGTAGAAATCTTCGCCCTGCTCGCATTTCATTCCTTTCGTTGTCCTTATTCACTACATATATAAAAAGTATATTTTTATATCGCTACTTCTAAAATAAAAATCACATATTTTTATTTCACTTCCAAGATGATAAAAATAGCATCTTTAACACGATGTCTTCATTGTAAAGATTATATTTTTTGTTATCCTCCCTATATAAAAATTGTATTTTTATATTCTCTACCTTATAAAAATTATATTTTTATAATCCCTACTATATAAAAATCATATTTTTGACCTTTACATTATATATATATAAATTATATTTTTAATCCTCGCATACAATAAAAATCACGCCTTTATATTTTAAAATCTAATCCTTGCTAATATAAAGATTCAAACTTTATTCGCCTTTGAAAATATAGCTTTACATTTATTTAAAATTATATTTTTAAAATTTTAAAGTCATATAAAAACTAAAAATAACTAAATGTAAGTAAATCAACAAGAAAACTCACTGATTTTGTCTTTAGAGGGAGGGGGAAGATGGTCTGCGCGTCGGAGGAGGGTTTAAGGTCCGTCGGAGGTCATCCGGTGTGGGGTGTGCTCGGCTGGAGGAGATGCAGGTCGGAGGTGGGGTCTGGGTAAGGCGCTTCAGGTCGGAGGTGGCCCAGTTGCGGCGGCGGGCCCCTCTACGGTGGCGGGTTCCTTGTGGTTTGGGGCAGGTTCAATTAGTGAAGAGGAGAGAGGGCGCGTGCGAGCAAAGGAGAGGGGGTCTGAGGGGAAGGTCGGCGGCGGTGGCCCTCCCCCGGCGGTGCGGCGACGAAGAGAAAGGGTGGGCGATTAGGTTTTTTTTCTCTCTTGAATGGGGGGGGGGGGTTGCTAAGAAGGGAAAGTAAGAGAGAGGGGTGAGGTTGTTATATAATTATATATATATATATATATATTAATTTTCAAAAAGCAACTTTTTATCTTGACCTCGAAATCGAACCCACCGGCTGTCACCCATAGTTATTTACCCCCATTCCGAACACAATGCGATATGTATCGTAGGCCGATTCGACTGTTTCGATCAGTTTCCTTCAAAATCAAAATATAACTCTATATATTGAATTTGAACGCACATTTCAATTTACCGGAGCCACATGCTAATTCTATAAATTCCAGAAAAATATTTCCTAGCTTCGTATTGACGATACGGTCCTAACAAAACTAATTTCGTCAAATTCTGAGACCGTTTGAAAAATGACCACTTTCCAGTTGATTAAAATCAACTAAAACTGGTCAAACGCGTTTTCCTTTGCCACACTCACATATTGATTCGAAAAATTATGAAATTTGAAACCTAGCAATAATTTGACATCGCAGATCCAACAAAAGTGGTTTTGTCAAAAACCAAGGTCGTTTGCAAAATGGCCATTTTTTAAGGGCCGAAATTCCATAGCGACTATTATGAATTTTCAACTGGACATAACTTTTTACCCCTGCTATGAAATTTCAATTTTTCGGATTTGTTGGAAAGATATTCCCAATTAGATTCAAATATTTTTGGTTTCACTAAAATCTGACCTACTTTGAATCCGGTACATTCATTTGAATTTTGAAATCGAATTTTCAAACTAATGTGCCATTTCAGGCTCGTTATATAATTAAAATAAATTATTTATATTCTAACAATGATCTATATAAATATATACGTTCGAATTCTGTTCGAAATAAATTTCTCGTCGTTATTATTTAAAATAATTCATTTTAAATAATCAAAATTTGCTAAAATCGCCAAAATAAATTTTTTAAATTGGCTCGGATTTCCAGGTTATTACAGGATGCATTGTTGTTATTGATGAATTATGGTTATATATATATATATATTAGTTACATTAGGCTTGGTGTTTGTGGTTATTATATATATATATATATATATATATATATATATATATATTAGATTTCCCGCAATACCATTAGCGGATGCCCGTAGTATCATTAGCGGATGACCCTATCACCCCACGATGTATGAGTGGATGACCTTCTATACCGCGATATCCTGCCTTGAAGGCAGGATATGTATTATTTATGTTGTCTAACATATGTGATGCAGGAAAACAGGTTCGAGGAATCCAACTGGATTCCTCAAATTTATTTACTGTTGTGTACATATTTATTTATATGTTTGTGATGTGTGAATTGAATGGATGATTTGTGTGTTTGGATATTAGAATATCACTGGCCTTAGATATTAATATTTAAAAATATCAAAAGGGATTTTTGGACAATTTACTTTTCGAAATGGAAATGAAATTTCAAATGGGTTGAGAAATATTAACTTGTTTTTAATAATAAAAACAAGTAGCTGAATAAACAATGTTATAAATGGGAAGAAAACTTTTCATTTGATAATATTAGATTTTTAAATTCAAGTTTGAATTTAAAAAGGAAAAAAATATTTTCCTGAATGGGAATTGGATTTCAACTAAGATTTGAAGTAAGGACTTGTTTCAAATAATTTAAAATAGGAAGTGAAATGTATAAATGATGTTTATAAACGGATAAAAATAATATTATCATTGGATAATTTGAAAATTAGCGGATATAAGTATGATTTTTAAAAAGGAATGTTTATTTTTCGAAATAGAATTGAATTTTGGATTTGGCCAGAAAAATATTAGTTTATTTTAATAATAAAAACAGGTAGTTTTACTTAGAAACGATGTCTATAAATTATCATCGGGTAATTTAGAATGTAAATGCAAGTATGATGTCAAAAAAGGAATCTTATGTTTCAAAAAGGGAAATTTGATTTCAAATGGAATTTGAAACTGGAATCTTGTTTTAATATTTGAAATAGTAAATGAAATTTATAAACGATGGTTATAAATAGAAATGAATGATTATCATAGGATAATGGATTATATAAATTCAAATATGAATTTAAAAAAGGGGAATTGGGCATCGTTTTAAAAAGGAAACGATAAAATCATTTCCGATGTTTGGAATATAAATAAAATGGGAATAAATCGATTCAAAGTTATGGTTTGAATTCGACTATGTCGAATATATGAAATAAATTATTTTCAAAAAGAATATTGGAATTTGTTTTAGATAAATACTAAAATATAAGATTTTAAAAGGAAAATAGATGATATGTTATGTATATATATATATATACACACACACACACACACACACGCACGCTGTGGTAATAAAATATCCCAAATAGGAGTTGAATTTAAAAATGGGTTTCTAAATGAAAGCTTGATTTTAAATTATAAAACAAGTTAATTTACAATCAATATTTATTGGAATTGGATATTTTTGGAGTTAGCTTCAAATGGAGTTTAAGTATGGAAGTCTGTTTGATTTAAAAAAAGGAAGCGATTTATAAACGCTGTTATAAATGAAATGAAGAAATTTTCATTGGATAGATTGGAAATAGATTTTCCAAATATAAGAACCAACATTTAAAAATCATATTTTTAAATGAAATAGAAGAAGAAATTTTTATGATTTGTAATGACAGTTTTTGTATTACAAACTCTTATCCGTCCTAAGATAAGAACGTTGTCGGTCAAGATCTGAGAGGTAAATAAAATACCTCAACTTGAACGACTTCACTATTATCAAGGGATGATATTAGTTTGTAATGGTAAATGATGTTGACTTACTTGATTATTCACATAAAAAGGAATTTATAATTGGAATTTGAGTATATCAAATTTTATAATTAATTTAAGGAATTGGAATTGAATATAGGAGTTGAGTTTTGATTAAATTCATAACTAAGTTGTGAATGTGGCATAAAGAAATCGACGAGTTGAATAATCTGAATTGTGAAGTTAGATTTGGGATAACGGGATTAATTTACTTTAGTGAAAATAGAATTTACTTTATAAATGAAGATTTTAAACGTTATAATTGAATTAGATTAAAATGAACCCGCCGCAGCACGATAGTTCGTAAATTGACGATTCAAACTTCAAACGAGTATACATAACTCAATATAAGTTGGAATTCGATAAAACAAGAAACGCCCGGACTGATTAAATGATAGTTTTCAAATGAAAGAGGAAAATATTGATTTCATCGTATAAATTTTTTGTTATATCAAAAAACAAATTTTAGAAAAGTCGCTGTAAAATCGTTTAAAAACCATAACGATTATAGGGATTTTTAGTGAATGAAAATACGAATTTGAATTAGAAAAATCCAGATTTGAGTATAAAATAGATTTGAATGCACGAGGAGTAAATGGACTGATTTTTGGATTAAAAATTATATTTTTAATTATAAAATGAAGTAACTAATTTCAAATGAAATTATTTAATAGAGTTTTGGGCCGAACTTAACCTTGTTAAGTAATCTGGATTTGTTAATTAAAGATTGGAAAATCGAATACGAAATTCGAGTTAGAAATGGAATTTGATTTGTTTATTAGCGAATTAAAATATATTTGAATATGAAATGTTCAAATCAAAAGTTCATTAGGCAATTAAGTGAATTAAAGAAACGGTTAGCCAATTTTGTTAAAAAGGGAATGGGTTGATTGAAATGAGTTGGAAACAAACATATAAATGTAAACAGGTATGGGATGAAGAATATGAGGAGAGTACGAAGATTATAATTAATTTCCCGAAAAAAGGTACATTTTTAAATTTCCATATGAGGTTTTATGCGCAGAATCGGTAAGCCACTTGGCTTTTTGATTTTCTTTTTGAATGGAAAGAGCCTAGAGAGGCGAGTTAAGGTTTGAACGATTGACCGGTATAGGGGGGGTGCTGGCGAAATTTTCTGAAAATTTAAGGATTTAGAATATTTTTAAGAAATCTTGAAAATAGAAATCAATATGTCGATATATATAGAATTTGATAAGGGATTTGGAAAATAGTTAATGAATGAAAAGGGCCAGTGATTGTTTGACATTTTAGATGGATGTTTTGTTTTCTTTTGATAGTTAAATCACCGACTATTAAAGATTTTTGACCATCGTTGTCATTATGGAGAGACCGATTGGATTTATTATCCAAAACCCCCTCCGTATAGGCACAGGCGTTGCGAATAAGATTATGCTGATGATAAATTGAAGACGGAATGGAATGCAAGGGCTCCTATGTTTGTTTAGACCCAGGACAACTTGTATGGACGAATGTCTGACAGAGTATTCCTAACAGATAACATAAGACAATCTTTTCAAGATATTACGTCTGGTGGTGGAGGAATTCATTTCTCTTAGCTTTTATACCCATAATATTTTTAGGAAGATCAACTAGTGATTTGACGAGTTTGAAGATGTGGCATTCAAAGTATATGGTGGCCAGATGTTCGAAAAGATAGACGTAGCCTCAAGCCTCACAACCTGGAAATGACAAAAATCGGGCAGAAAGCATGACTAGGTGAGTCATACAAAAGCAGGGTATATTTTTCACCGATCTAGAGAAAATTCAATTATTTATTCTTCTTTCGATTCTGTATTTTACGAATTACGTTTGGACAGCCGACAACCGTGGGTGACAGTATATTCGCTACACTCAAGCTAAACGAGTGGGCGGTCATGTGTGGCCGAGTTACAAGAAGGAACCCCAGTGTATCCCCTCTAGAGTACACTGATCGGGAGGTGGTCCCATACGTTGTCATAGTTGGAATCCAATCCCAAGAAGCGCCCTGCGGTTTTAGATTTTATACTATATATGTAGAAGGTGGGATGCAAGCGTTCTACTATTTGGTTATTTATTTGATTAGATAGTATTATAATATCACAGGATTTTGCTAAAAAAAATGGCTTGGGTTACAATAAGGTAAAAACCGTCCATGTTTATGTGTGGTCTGGTCTTACTATTACCCTTTCTTTCAAAGGTTTTTCCAAGTTAAACAATATGGTTGGAGTTTACTCACACCGGTCCCATGACTGACCTAGATTTTTTTTTTTTGGTTTTTTCTAAACTCTTGGGTGCCTAAATTTGTATGGGCAGTCAAGTGTTTCAGGCTTTTATAGATACACTTGGAGGAGTTTGAAGCAGGCGGCTTCACCGTTAGATATTTAAGAGTTATTTTCGCTGTATCAAATGTTGTATTATACTCTAATGTTGGTATGTATATATGATACAAAATTTTGTATTCAAAAGATTATGTTATATAATATATTTTGATCGTTCCACTGTGAGATTCTGTGTTGTTATTTCTGTTCTTCTTCTATCTGTTTCTATTTTTTTAACCCTAATGACTCATATTTCTGTATTATTTGAGTTGGACATGTGTTGTATCAGTCGACTCAGATAGTATGGATTTGCGGGCCGTTACAGTTGGTATCGGAGCTTAGGTTGAGCGAACACCTAGGCTTTGGTAGGGGTTTACTCATTAGAGATAGGGTCAGTAGTACCCTAGAATGAGTTGAGTGTACATATATGAGAGAGTGTATTTGTAAGTTGATATAAAAATTGTTTTATATAGTGTTGATTGGTTTATCTAGTGGTTTATGAATTCTGGTCGATACAGGATGTACAACTGTATCGATAGGTGTTCATAAACACTTGAGCAGAGTAGTTCGACATAGTATGTTTTAAAAGATGGGTAAATGAGATAATTTTACCCAAAACTATATTTTTATATAAAGGAATAATTTTTTGAAATTACTATAATATATGGATGTGTTGGATGTATTAGATTATTAAATTGAAATCATTATATATAACCAAGTAAAATTTGTAAATGCAAATGAGATGAATTAAAATTGAATTCAAACCAGAATTGGAATCTAAATCCCGGATAGTGGGAAAATATTTTTCCGATGTATATCAAAATTAATATTGCATTGTATTGAAATATTTTTTGAGTAGAAATAATTTTGAATGGATTTTGAAAATGATAAAGCATTGACTTTACTCCGGACACTGGAAAATAATTCTGATGATGAAGCGCGCCATCATCGGTGTTCATTTTCGAGTCTCAAAGTGATGGATTGCTACCATACTGAGATTTTCATTGGAAACTTATTTTAGAAACCAACTTGTTTGAAAAATTCAAATGTTTTAATTTAAGATGATTATAAATATATTTTGAAAAGATTTGAAATAAAAATACACAGGAATTTGAATTCTGGAATTTAACTTAAGCAAGTTTAATAAATCAAAATAATGGAAACTATTTAAATGAAATGAAATTGAATATTCCCATGAAAACTTAAAAATTGTATGGGATTTGAGTTATACAATTTGAAAGGTTGAACAAAGTGAGCTTTTGAAATGTTAGCGGGTCTATAACATTTCTTCTGTCTTAGTAATTTCGGGGAAGAAATTCGGTTAAGGGGGAAGGAATGTAACATCCCAGAATTTTAGCTGTTTTATAATGAATATGTAATAACCTGGAAAATCTGGGCCAGTTTAAAATTTTTATTTTGGCAATTTTAGCGAATTTTGAATATTTAAAATGAATTATTTTAAATAATATCGACGAGAAATTTATTTTGAATATAATTCGAACGTGTATATTTATACGCGTCGTCGTTAGAATATAAATATTTATATATAATTATAAATAGAATTGAAAATGGCGCGGTAGTTCGATAATTCGATTTCAAACTTCAATTGAATGTACCGGGTGCAAAACAATCCGGATTTTAGTGAAACCAAAAACATTGGGATCCATTCGTGAATATCTTTCCAACGAATCCGAAAAATCAATATTTCATAGCGGGAATCAAAAGATATGTCCAGTTGAAAATTATGAATAGTCGCTATGGAATTCAGGCCCTTAAAAATGGACATTTTGCAAACGACCACGGATTTCGACGAAACCACTTTTGTTAGATCCGCGTTGTCAAATTATTGTTAGGTTTTAAATTTCATAATTTTTCGAATCAATATATGAGCGTGGCAGAGGAAAACGCGTTTGACCAGTTTCAGTTAATTTTAATCGACTGGAAAATGGCCATTTTTCCAACGGCCTCAGAATTCGACGAAACTAGTTTTGTTAGGACCGTATCATCAATATGAAGCTAGAAAATATTTTTATGGAATTTTTAGAGACAGTATGTGACCCCGGTAATTTGAAATGTACGTTTAAAAATTCAATATAGTGATTTAAATGTAAATTTAACGGAAACTGATTCAAACGATCGAATCAGCCTACGATACATATCCCATTGTGTTCGGAATGGGGGTAAAACGCTATGGACGACAGGCGGTGGGCCTCATTTCGAGGTCGTATGTAAAAGTCAACTTTTTGAAAATAAATTAATTAAATAAATTAAAAATATAATTTTTAACGTGAAGGGAATAAAGAAAAATATTCATTTACAAACCGGACGGTTTGTTTATGTACCCCTATTTGAATGACATTGATTGGGACGATAAATTTTACACATCGCCCAACCGCACAAATAAAATCTGTATTTGATTGTTTGAAACCCCACACGGGTGTTGGGATGAAATTTGAAGTTCACTCATCCTGATTGTTTAAATATGTCGATCGATTGATTGACAGGCTGTTATAAGCGTTAGATATCTTTATTTGATGCTTATACAGTGTAGTGCACTTTGGTTGATGGTTGATTATTTTTCAATGCTATTATCTACGTGTGATGTATGAAAATCCATATAATTAACATTATATGGTGATTGATTGGGCCTCATTCCAATTTAGAAGATGAAGAATATATAAAGTAAATGTTCATGTGTTGACTGCACTCATCCGTTGAGATTAGTCATGTGTTGAACGAAATATTTTTATAATAAAATTTACATCTTTAACAATATAAAGTAAATGTTCATGTGTTGACTGCACTCATCCGTTGAGATTAGTCATGTGTTGAACGAAATATTTTTATAATAAAATTTATGTAATGTCCCGTATTTTCTGACCATTTATTGGAACTATTTTATTTATTTTATATAAAAGGGGAAATCATTAAAAGTTCGGGATTTTTAATGTTGGTTTTAAATTCTACTAATGGCAATTTGTATTACTAAAAATGACGATATTAATTCATTATCATTAGATGTTTGAATTTTAATTCAAACAAAACATACTAGTGCAAAGCAAAATGGACAAAACAATTGATGGTTGGATTCAAGGACAGCAAGCATGTCCAGTGAGAAATAGTAAATAGAATTCCACCATAATAAAAACTGCTATGCAAATAGCAAAATACACGACTAAAATATATAACAGTAGACTCAACAGTAAGATCATAATATTAGATAGTTAACAAGACACATATAGTACAATATCACCAAATCTTTTACAATCAAAACAGCTATATATTTATATGTATAACCTCATGTACAAACTGTCCTGAAATTCATACGATATTTTACAGTTCAAATCTCGAGTTGAATAAACAATTCAACAGCTGAAAGAGACAATACAATTTGACATCAAGAATAAACAAATTAAAAGATTTGTATACATAGACCACTTGAACAAGAAATTTCGAACAGGCCATGTGAATAAAGAAGACTTGAAATCCAACCAAATCTTCACTGTCTGATAAGTGCAGCCTTCAAAGCACTATTGCCATCAGTGAATCAACCTGAGAAAGAAGGAAGGAAAAGACAGCTATTAATAGCTAGAAAATATATTATATGTAGATATATATAAGGTTGAAAGATTTGCAAAAGATAAAATACAACAGAGGATCGAATAAATGCACAACACAATCAAACAGAACAGCTATGTATTTTTACAGCTAAGAATGTACAATGCAAAACAAAGGTAAGACAATTCAAATTCAATCTCAGTACAACAAACATGCCATGTTCCTTTCACTAAAACAGTAAAATCAACAGTGAGCCTAACAGTAGGAAACAGGGAATAAACAGCTAGAAGAATTAAAGAAATAAAACAAACAAAATATATATGTCCACATTTAAAATCAGTAAAACAAGATAATCAGATTGACAAAACAATTCGAACAGACAAAGAAAGATATGCATCAAATCTTCATAGATCTGGAACAGCTAAGGAATAGCTAGAACAGCTATATTTTTTTTATATAGCTTAACAGCTAAGAAAATGAACAATGTAGAGAGAAAGAAAAATCAATTATATGAATATATTTTTGAAACAGCTAAGGATATATTAAATTTGTACCATAAACTATTAAACAAGATATACGCAGTCCCAAATCTTCAAATGATAGGGACAATTCAATAGCTTGATAAATCCCTAATTTATAGGGAAACAGTTCGATCATTTATATAAGATTTGGTACAGAAAATCAACGCAAAATCTCAGACAAGTACTACTATACTTTTAATCAAATACAGGCATCTATAATAGGTGGGTTCTCCAATTTCCGAATGAAGTAACAGTGCATAGCCTCACTAAATCTAAGCCCTAACCAGTCGATCAGTGTAGGTATACGTCTGAACAGGGTAGTACATCACTAAGTCAACACCAATCTATACATTGCCCTGTCAAGTATCATCTCAATCACAACCAGATTCGATCACTACTCAAGCCTGAAATATCATATCAACATACCACAGTTCGATTGTAACAGGACTGAAATGAAAGGAGATAGCACCTAAGAACTAGGATTAACCCTATGATTTTACAACTCAAGTATTGACCTTTAGAACGAATTCGACTATAAATAGGCATTCATATTCGTTGTTTCAGAACACAACAGCAAAGGAGAAATCGAAACAGAAATTATATAAACAGGAAGTAGATTTAGGAAAAGAAAATACTTAGCTTTTATGGGGAAGGCTTCGACCTAGGTAAATCGGAAAGGACGATTTCCGTTAGTTGAGCGTGGTGGTCCCTGCAGTGCTGGACGGAGACAAAAAGGGGTCGGACTTGGAAGCCTGGATGGCAGCGTCGCTGGTGAAACTGGAGATGTAGGGTCCGGCGTTAGCAGGTGTCGGCGGCGAGATCATCAAGGTGTTGTAGGGTTTTCTTTTTCTCCATTTTGGAGTGGCGGCGGATGATGGAAAAATGGTCTGAGGGTTTGAAATGAGAGGATCCGATGGTTTTTGGATTTAAAAGGAAAAGGGATGCGGGCTTGAAACGAGTGGGCTGAAGATAATTAAGGTAAGGCCCAAAATTTATTTATTTGTTTAGTTTAAATCTAAATGAAAGTTAATTTAAGGTATTAACTAAGGAGTTTTTAAAATTTAAAGTAAGCTGATCTACTTAACGAAATTTAAAAACCCTTTCATTCTGGTACCTTGCGGGTCTAGATTGGTCGTGTTAATTTCGTTAACCAGTTTAAACGTATTTAGTTATTTGTTTAATATAATGAAGTTATTAGTAAATGTGATTAAGGATTATCGTTTTAATTAATATAATTAATTTAACTTGAAAATAGGGATTTAAGGAAATCAGTTAGGATCTGTATAACAAGGTTATTAGTTCAATTAATAGAATTAGTTCATTTATAACTAAGGATTTAATTAATTTAAAGGCGTTAATATTTGAAAATTTATAACTCGTTCATATATGAACAGAAATGGACAAACCAACTCGTGTTATGATAGTGACTACAAGCAGAACAAAACTAGGACAAAGCTGGCGATAGTGAAATCAAGGTGAGTTAATTCTCACACCTTCTGGAATTCTGTGATGTGGTAAATTCATACTAAAATATAATTTACCGTTAAAAATATAAATTGGTTGATTGGTTGCTATTGGCTGATTATTGGTTGCTGTTATCTATAGATGATTGAATTTATTTCATATATTATTATGAAACGTATAACGAGCTGTGATGCAGGGAAGGACAGGTTGGAGGGATCCGACCGGATTCCTCAAATATTATATATATTGTTTGTTGTTTCATATCGTTGATATGTGAACTAATTGAACCCCTATGGTCGTAAAACCTGTTTGAGTGTGATGGTTGAACAGACATTCCCCGTGTTGTGTTTAAAATCAACCGACAGTGTTGGTTTGGTATTTGGCAGTGAAGGGCCTCAAATGTGTTGTTTTAGACGTCGATTTACCGTTCGGTGAATTGACGCGGTTTAAAAATTATAAATTGTTTTATAACTGGACTGAAGCTTTTCAGATATTTTATATAAATAATTAAATTGGAAATTTATAAATATATATATATATATATTTTAAATCAAGTTTATGTAAGAATTTCATTAAGGGGATTATAATCCAAGTTCAAACAAGATTGGTATAATGAGAATTCGATTAAAGAATGATTAATCGACGATGAAGTTTGATCGAAAAAGTGGAAAAAGTTATAAGGAGATTTATGAAACCAAGTTTTAAAAATGAGATTTTTGAATAAAAATGGGGAGTAAATATAGAAATAAGATTTGTCTTAATTTAAGAAAAAGGGAATTTATTAAACTCAAAGGTTATAATTGAAATTGTGGTTTAAGATTAAAAATGTGTTTTAGTGGAAAACTTACTTAATTAAGGGAATTAAGTAAAAATGGATTATTAAATGATGATTCCGAATATGAGAAATGGTTTATAAAACCCGACTTGAGATCAAGGTGGTAACGAGATTTAATATAAGGGTTTTAAGTTATAAACTAATATTATTCTGAGGTAAGAACGTTGTCGATCAAGGTCTGAGAGGTAACTAAAATACCCCAACTTGATTGGCTTCACTATTATCAAAGGATGATATTAGTTTGGAGTGAGTAAAGTGGTGAAATTGGTCTTACCTTATACAAGGAATATCGAACTTTGATGTAAGGTTTTGGAATTTAAATAATATGACGATATTAGTTCAAAGGGGATAAGAATATTGTTTTCAAATTATAGTGAATATCGTTTATTCAATTAGAGTTGATCAAATATAGTTAGAGTTAAGCAAAATATAGTTAGAGTTAAGCAAAATATAGTTATTCAGGAAAAGTTACCATTGCTTACGACTGCTAGCGTAATTCGCAGGGCTGTAGATAGCCTACGGCGGTCGGATGTTTCCTGGGGGAATCAGGCGTAACCATTGTGATCGCTGCGATCTAGAGTCAAGCGAATAGAGTTAAATCAAATATTAGAGTTGACTAACGATTTTGTTAAATATAATTTAAAAAGGCCAGGTATTGCCAAGTACCGAATCAGAAACACATATTCACACTATTGTATTTGATGGTTAAAACACCGACTATCAAACCTGACCAATACGATTGTTGGTATGGAAAGACCGGGATCGAATTTATATTCGAAAACCATTCCGACCAACCAATACGTGAAAATATCAGAAGACGGTCGAGATGGGCATTGAAGACCGTGGATCTTCATAAGCGGAGGAACTGCTAAGAATCTCGGGTTTAGCGGCCAGAGATAAACTGTGGTTTCGTCGTGGTTGGAATCCACGGGTTGCAAGGACTACTCGCTACTGATCCATGGGGTGATTCCTATATGAGATGCGGTAGGAGAATGCCTTCGGTTCATCCTGTTCCTGGATGACTTGTATGGACGAGTGTCTGACAGAGTATTTCCAAAGGGGTCACGTACGTTGATTTCTTCAAACGTACGATAGTTGGTGACGAAGGACGACGGTTCTCTTATCAACTAGAGTATTTTTGTGGACGTCAATTAGTGATGTCTGGCGGATCTGACGATGTGGCATTCAAAGTGAATGGTGGCCAGATGTTCACAGAGGAATTCTAGCCTCAAGCCTCATCAACCGGGAAATGACAAAAATCGGGCAGGCAGCATGGCTATGTGGGTCGCTCCCATTAGGGTGTATAATCACCTATCTAGAGAAATTCCTTTTGCTTCTTTAATCTATCGATGCTGTCCCTTTACGGGAGACGGTGGTTTGAGCCCAACCGTCGGTGATATACATTCGATACACTCAAGCGAAATGAGTGGTCGGTCATGTGGGGGCCGGGTTGCAAGACGTTCTTGTTGAACCCAGTGTATTCGCCTCTAGAGATACACAGTCGGAAGGTGGACCCATACCTTGTCAAGTTGGAATCCAATATCCAATAAGCGCCGCGATTTTGGTTTGTATATATATATGGGGAGCGTGAGATGCAAGCGTTCCCCTAGATTGTTATTTACTTGTATTTAGACATTATGATAATATCAGATCAAAGTATGATTTCAAAAATGGTTTGGGTCATAGTAAGGTAAAAGCCGTCCGTGTTTATGTGTGGACTGGTCTTACTATTACCCTTTTTGATTTCTAAAGGATTTTCCAAAGTTAAACAAGTGTGTGTTATGTGAATTTATCACTGATGGTATTCCAGACTGACCCGGTGTATTTTGTTTTAAATCAAATGTGCTCGGGTCAGACCGAGTATGTTCCAGGTTAGGTTTCGCTTGGAGTTTCAGGAGCTAGAAGCAGGAGGCTTCACCGCTAGTTATATAAAGCTATTTCCGCTGTGCAGTTATATGTTGTACTCTGATGATTGGTATGTATATACAGTTTTTTTTCTATAAAGAGATTTGTTATATTATATTTTTATTCGTTCCGCGTTGAGATTCCGATGTGTTCTACTTCTTTCTTCTACTCTAATACTTCTTTCTCTCTATTCTCACCCTCTAAATTCTTTCTCATAACAATCTGGGGGTTCGATACTTGGGTTTTTGGCAAGCGATACGGGTTTATGTATTGTTGTCGAAGACTCGAGCGTCGACCTTTTTCTCTGGGTCGTTACAGTTGGTATCAGAGCTGGTTGCTTAATTGGTACGGATGATATGGGGTTCTCGCTTCGCGTTAGGTGGCGAACGGGAGACTCTTACCCCTACATCTCCCGACAATGTGGGTTGGTCGAGTCGAGAGGCTGGCCGTAAAAGCAGTTCTGAGGTATCTCTGTAAGCCACGCTGGGAGGTTAGCCCAGTGCCGAGGGAGGAGAGGATGGTTGAAAAGCCTACTCGAATCCCGGGTCGTTACAGTTGGTATCAGAGCTATTGGTTTAAGAATAACCTTGGCTCTGTGGCGTAACTCGATAGAGATGGGGTTAGTAACACCCTATATTGAGTTTGAGTGTATATATATGATAGCGTATTTGTAAATTTTATATACAAATGATTTGTATTGTGTTGTTAATCGGTTCAAGTGTTGAAAAGCGTTGAACTAGTAATCGACACAAAATTGTTTTGAAAGGAGGGTAAATGAAATAATTTTACCCAAATATATTTTTGTATTAAAAGGAAATAATTTTATGAAGATATTATGTTGTGTGAATGAAATTCAAAATTGGGTTAAAATTTTGAATTGAAACTTAATTGGGTTAAGTGAAATCGAATTAATCATATGGAATTAAATTAAAGTTGTAATTAAATGAATTTGAATTAAATTTGAAAATTAAATAAATGATAAGTTAAATAGAAATCGATCGAATAATTGGTTGATATCCAAATATGTTGAATTAAATTAAATAGTAATATTGAATGTGAATTTGGTTGATTTGATTGAGATTATGGTGCCCTGAGTATTGATTGTTAGTTAGACAGGTTGAATATAATCCATCCAGGGATTGATAAAGAATTAAATAAACTGCTGATTTTTTTTTCTTAGAACTTAAAATTTGAAAATTTTGTTTTATCAAGATAAATTGGTTTTGCTTTGAAATAAATTATATTTTTAAAGTTAACAGGAGTTGCAACATTTTTCTTACCTTAGCAATTTCGAGGACGAAATTATTCTAAGGGGGAAGGAATGTAATGTCCCGTATTTTCTGACCATTTATTGGAACTATTTTATTTATTTTATATAAAAGGGGAAATCATTAAAAGTTCGGGATTTTTAATGTTGGTTTTAAATTCTACTAATGGCAATTTGTATTACTAAAAATGACGATATTAATTCATTATCATTAGATGTTTGAATTTTAATTCAAACAAAACATACTAGTGCAAAGCAAAATGGACAAAACAATTGATGGTTGGATTCAAGGACAGCAAGCATGTCCAGTGAGAAATAGTAAATAGAATTCCACCATAATAAAAACTGCTATGCAAATAGCAAAATACACGACTAAAATATATAACAGTAGACTCAACAGTAAGATCATAATATTAGATAGTTAACAAGACACATATAGTACAATATCACCAAATCTTTTACAATCAAAACAGCTATATATTTATATGTATAACCTCATGTACAAACTGTCCTGAAATTCATACGATATTTTACAGTTCAAATCTCGAGTTGAATAAACAATTCAACAGCTGAAAGAGACAATACAATTTGACATCAAGAATAAACAAATTAAAAGATTTGTATACATAGACCACTTGAACAAGAAATTTCGAACAGGCCATGTGAATAAAGAAGACTTGAAATCCAACCAAATCTTCACTGTCTGATAAGTGCAGCCTTCAAAGCACTATTGCCATCAGTGAATCAACCTGAGAAAGAAGGAAGGAAAAGACAGCTATTAATAGCTAGAAAATATATTATATGTAGATATATATAAGGTTGAAAGATTTGCAAAAGATAAAATACAACAGAGGATCGAATAAATGCACAACACAATCAAACAGAACAGCTATGTATTTTTACAGCTAAGAATGTACAATGCAAAACAAAGGTAAGACAATTCAAATTCAATCTCAGTACAACAAACATGCCATGTTCCTTTCACTAAAACAGTAAAATCAACAGTGAGCCTAACAGTAGGAAACAGGGAATAAACAGCTAGAAGAATTAAAGAAATAAAACAAACAAAATATATATGTCCACATTTAAAATCAGTAAAACAAGATAATCAGATTGACAAAACAATTCGAACAGACAAAGAAAGATATGCATCAAATCTTCATAGATCTGGAACAGCTAAGGAATAGCTAGAACAGCTATATTTTTTTTATATAGCTTAACAGCTAAGAAAATGAACAATGTAGAGAGAAAGAAAAATCAATTATATGAATATATTTTTGAAACAGCTAAGGATATATTAAATTTGTACCATAAACTATTAAACAAGATATACGCAGTCCCAAATCTTCAAATGATAGGGACAATTCAATAGCTTGATAAATCCCTAATTTATAGGGAAACAGTTCGATCATTTATATAAGATTTGGTACAGAAAATCAACGCAAAATCTCAGACAAGTACTACTATACTTTTAATCAAATACAGGCATCTATAATAGGTGGGTTCTCCAATTTCCGAATGAAGTAACAGTGCATAGCCTCACTAAATCTAAGCCCTAACCAGTCGATCAGTGTAGGTATACGTCTGAACAGGGTAGTACATCACTAAGTCAACACCAATCTATACATTGCCCTGTCAAGTATCATCTCAATCACAACCAGATTCGATCACTACTCAAGCCTGAAATATCATATCAACATACCACAGTTCGATTGTAACAGGACTGAAATGAAAGGAGATAGCACCTAAGAACTAGGATTAACCCTATGATTTTACAACTCAAGTATTGACCTTTAGAACGAATTCGACTATAAATAGGCATTCATATTCGTTGTTTCAGAACACAACAGCAAAGGAGAAATCGAAACAGAAATTATATAAACAGGAAGTAGATTTAGGAAAAGAAAATACTTAGCTTTTATGGGGAAGGCTTCGACCTAGGTAAATCGGAAAGGACGATTTCCGTTAGTTGAGCGTGGTGGTCCCTGCAGTGCTGGACGGAGACAAAAAGGGGTCGGACTTGGAAGCCTGGATGGCAGCGTCGCTGGTGAAACTGGAGATGTAGGGTCCGGCGTTAGCAGGTGTCGGCGGCGAGATCATCAAGGTGTTGTAGGGTTTTCTTTTTCTCCATTTTGGAGTGGCGGCGGATGATGGAAAAATGGTCTGAGGGTTTGAAATGAGAGGATCCGATGGTTTTTGGATTTAAAAGGAAAAGGGATGCGGGCTTGAAACGAGTGGGCTGAAGATAATTAAGGTAAGGCCCAAAATTTATTTATTTGTTTAGTTTAAATCTAAATGAAAGTTAATTTAAGGTATTAACTAAGGAGTTTTTAAAATTTAAAGTAAGCTGATCTACTTAACGAAATTTAAAAACCCTTTCATTCTGGTACCTTGCGGGTCTAGATTGGTCGTGTTAATTTCGTTAACCAGTTTAAACGTATTTAGTTATTTGTTTAATATAATGAAGTTATTAGTAAATGTGATTAAGGATTATCGTTTTAATTAATATAATTAATTTAACTTGAAAATAGGGATTTAAGGAAATCAGTTAGGATCTGTATAACAAGGTTATTAGTTCAATTAATAGAATTAGTTCATTTATAACTAAGGATTTAATTAATTTAAAGGCGTTAATATTTGAAAATTTATAACTCGTTCATATATGAACAGAAATGGACAAACCAACTCGTGTTATGATAGTGACTACAAGCAGAACAAAACTAGGACAAAGCTGGCGATAGTGAAATCAAGGTGAGTTAATTCTCACACCTTCTGGAATTCTGTGATGTGGTAAATTCATACTAAAATATAATTTACCGTTAAAAATATAAATTGGTTGATTGGTTGCTATTGGCTGATTATTGGTTGCTGTTATCTATAGATGATTGAATTTATTTCATATATTATTATGAAACGTATAACGAGCTGTGATGCAGGGAAGGACAGGTTGGAGGGATCCGACCGGATT
Organism: Allium sativum; assembly: GCA_030737875.1. Taxonomy (NCBI): domain Eukaryota; kingdom Viridiplantae; phylum Streptophyta; class Magnoliopsida; order Asparagales; family Amaryllidaceae; genus Allium; species Allium sativum. The sequence goes on from CM060920.1 coordinate 57,710,550, forward strand.
CCTCAAATATTATATATATTGTTTGTTGTTTCATATCGTTGATATGTGAACTAATTGAACCCCTATGGTCGTAAAACCTGTTTGAGTGTGATGGTTGAACAGACATTCCCCGTGTTGTGTTTAAAATCAACCGACAGTGTTGGTTTGGTATTTGGCAGTGAAGGGCCTCAAATGTGTTGTTTTAGACGTCGATTTACCGTTCGGTGAATTGACGCGGTTTAAAAATTATAAATTGTTTTATAACTGGACTGAAGCTTTTCAGATATTTTATATAAATAATTAAATTGGAAATTTATAAATATATATATATATATATATTTTAAATCAAGTTTATGTAAGAATTTCATTAAGGGGATTATAATCCAAGTTCAAACAAGATTGGTATAATGAGAATTCGATTAAAGAATGATTAATCGACGATGAAGTTTGATCGAAAAAGTGGAAAAAGTTATAAGGAGATTTATGAAACCAAGTTTTAAAAATGAGATTTTTGAATAAAAATGGGGAGTAAATATAGAAATAAGATTTGTCTTAATTTAAGAAAAAGGGAATTTATTAAACTCAAAGGTTATAATTGAAATTGTGGTTTAAGATTAAAAATGTGTTTTAGTGGAAAACTTACTTAATTAAGGGAATTAAGTAAAAATGGATTATTAAATGATGATTCCGAATATGAGAAATGGTTTATAAAACCCGACTTGAGATCAAGGTGGTAACGAGATTTAATATAAGGGTTTTAAGTTATAAACTAATATTATTCTGAGGTAAGAACGTTGTCGATCAAGGTCTGAGAGGTAACTAAAATACCCCAACTTGATTGGCTTCACTATTATCAAAGGATGATATTAGTTTGGAGTGAGTAAAGTGGTGAAATTGGTCTTACCTTATACAAGGAATATCGAACTTTGATGTAAGGTTTTGGAATTTAAATAATATGACGATATTAGTTCAAAGGGGATAAGAATATTGTTTTCAAATTATAGTGAATATCGTTTATTCAATTAGAGTTGATCAAATATAGTTAGAGTTAAGCAAAATATAGTTATTCAGGAAAAGTTACCATTGCTTACGACTGCTAGCGTAATTCGCAGGGCTGTAGATAGCCTACGGCGGTCGGATGTTTCCTGGGGGAATCAGGCGTAACCATTGTGATCGCTGCGATCTAGAGTCAAGCGAATAGAGTTAAATCAAATATTAGAGTTGACTAACGATTTTGTTAAATATAATTTAAAAAGGCCAGGTATTGCCAAGTACCGAATCAGAAACACATATTCACACTATTGTATTTGATGGTTAAAACACCGACTATCAAACCTGACCAATACGATTGTTGGTATGGAAAGACCGGGATCGAATTTATATTCGAAAACCATTCCGACCAACCAATACGTGAAAATATCAGAAGACGGTCGAGATGGGCATTGAAGACCGTGGATCTTCATAAGCGGAGGAACTGCTAAGAATCTCGGGTTTAGCGGCCAGAGATAAACTGTGGTTTCGTCGTGGTTGGAATCCACGGGTTGCAAGGACTACTCGCTACTGATCCATGGGGTGATTCCTATATGAGATGCGGTAGGAGAATGCCTTCGGTTCATCCTGTTCCTGGATGACTTGTATGGACGAGTGTCTGACAGAGTATTTCCAAAGGGGTCACGTACGTTGATTTCTTCAAACGTACGATAGTTGGTGACGAAGGACGACGGTTCTCTTATCAACTAGAGTATTTTTGTGGACGTCAATTAGTGATGTCTGGCGGATCTGACGATGTGGCATTCAAAGTGAATGGTGGCCAGATGTTCACAGAGGAATTCTAGCCTCAAGCCTCATCAACCGGGAAATGACAAAAATCGGGCAGGCAGCATGGCTATGTGGGTCGCTCCCATTAGGGTGTAGAATCACCTATCTAGAGAAATTCCTTTTGCTTCTTTAATCTATCGATGCTGTCCCTTTACGGGAGACGGTGGTTTGAGCCCAACCGTCGGTGATATACATTCGATACACTCAAGCGAAATGAGTGGTCGGTCATGTGGGGGCCGGGTTGCAAGACGTTCTTGTTGAACCCAGTGTATTCGCCTCTAGAGATACACAGTCGGAAGGTGGACCCATACCTTGTCAAGTTGGAATCCAATATCCAATAAGCGCCGCGATTTTGGTTTGTATATATATATGGGGAGCGTGAGATGCAAGCGTTCCCCTAGATTGTTATTTACTTGTATTTAGACATTATGATAATATCAGATCAAAGTATGATTTCAAAAATGGTTTGGGTCATAGTAAGGTAAAAGCCGTCCGTGTTTATGTGTGGACTGGTCTTACTATTACCCTTTTTGATTTCTAAAGGATTTTCCAAAGTTAAACAAGTGTGTGTTATGTGAATTTATCACTGATGGTATTCCAGACTGACCCGGTGTATTTTGTTTTAAATCAAATGTGCTCGGGTCAGACCGAGTATGTTCCAGGTTAGGTTTCGCTTGGAGTTTCAGGAGCTAGAAGCAGGAGGCTTCACCGCTAGTTATATAAAGCTATTTCCGCTGTGCAGTTATATGTTGTACTCTGATGATTGGTATGTATATACAGTTTTTTTTTCTATAAAGAGATTTGTTATATTATATTTTTATTCGTTCCGCTGTGAGATTCCGATGTGTTCTACTTCTTTCTTCTACTCTAATACTTCTTTCTCTCTATTCTCACCCTCTAAATTCTTTCTCATAACAATCTGGGGGTTCGATACTTGGGTTTTTGGCAAGCGATACGGGTTTATGTATTGTTGTCGAAGACTCGAGCGTCGACCTTTTTCTCCGGGTCGTTACAATTTACATCTTTAACAATATAAAGTAAATGTTCATGTGTTGACTGCACTCATCCGTTGAGATTAGTCATGTGTTGAACGAAATATTTTTATAATAAAATTTACATCTTTAACAATATAAAGTAAATGTTCATGTGTTGACTGCACTCATCCGTTGATATTAGTCATGTGTTGAACGAAGTATTTTTATAATAAAATTTACATCTTTATCACTTTAAAATAAAGGTTCATGTGTTGACTGCACTCATCCATTGAGATTAGTCATGTGTTGAACGAAAGAATTTAACAAAAATAGTCACACGTGGACAGTACTCATTCGTTGAGATTAGTCGTGTGTTGACAAAAATAAATATTCATTTGTTGAAAATAGAAATATTTGAAATAGAAATATTTGAAAACGAAATATTTGAAAACGAAATATTTGAAAAAGAAATATTTGAAACAGAACATTTGAAAATAGAAATATATGAAGCCGTGTAGATTAGATTGACGCCATTTTGACATGAACGATATTTATATCGATTTTATTCATTTTAAAATGAATATTGAAAAGTGATTTCGAAATAGAAAACGAAACGAATTTGATTTGAATAGAATTTGAATTGAATTGAATTCGAATTGAATATATAACGAATTGAATTCGAATTGAATATATAACGAATTGAATTCGAATTGAATTCGAATTGAATATATAACGAATTGAATTCGAATTGAATATATAACGAATTGAATTCGAATTGAATATATAACGAATTGAATTCTAATTGAATATAAAACGATTTCGAAATGAATTGAATATAAAACGATTTCGAAATGAATTGATTATAAAGAGAAAACGAAATGAATTTGAATCAAATAGAAAACCAATTTGAATTGAATCGAATTGAAAACGAATTCGAATTGAATTTAAAATGAAGTGAAATGAATTCAAATTGAATTAAAACTTGAATTGGATAGAAATGGATTTTAAAACGAATTTATAAGGAAAGAATCAATTTTGATTTGAGTTAAGATGGAAGTTGAAATTGTTTTTGAAACGAATTCAAAACGATTTATAAAATTCGTTTTAAATAGAAATCGACGAAATATATATTATATATATAATTTAATGGCCTGAATAGAACGCGCCGCGCCGCGGCAGTTCGTGAATTTCGACCATTTATTTCAAACGGACATTACGGGAGATCCGACCGTCGGATTCTCCTAAAACCGGAACCGTTGGGTTCGTATCAAAAAGGGCTTTCTAACGAATATTTGAAATTTGAAATCTAACGGTTGGATTTGGAGTTATGTCGAAATCAAATTCGAAAAAGGTCGTTGTAAGTGCAGTTCGATGGCCATTGTTGGAAATCGACTGTACGGGCCTTGATAAAATTATTAAAAATATCAATAATTTGTGTAAAATCATAAGAAATGATTTGGGAAAATTTGGGATGAAAAACTCCATATTTGAAAAGATAAAAATGGACTTTTATCGAAATGAACTATATTGAAATAAATTTGAAACCCGATTTGTTTTTAAATAAATAAATTAGATTTAAAAAGGGGTTTTAAATAATCGGAATTCCTAATATATATGATTTGAATTGAACTAGAATTGATTTGTGGGTTTATCGTGAACTGTGTTTTAAACAACACTAGTTCTTTAACCCGATGATAAATAGAATGTGATTTGGGTTTGTCGTGAACTGTGTTTTAAATAACACCTAGTTCTTTAACCCAGTAAAAGGAGTTCTAACGAATCTGCAATTAGATTGAAATGTGAATCTATAATCTAAATTATCAAATTTAGAAATGAGCGGGAATGGAGTATTACCAGTTTTGCTCCAAAGCGATAGTTAAATCTTTAATTAGATTTGAACGTGAAATGGTAATTAATTTTACCGATAACACCGTGGTGTTAGATATGGAGTATTACCAATTTTGCTTCATGGGATGAATAGGTTGGGATTGGGAAATCAAATAAATAATTACTTCGGTGTGGTTCGCTAATCTCGACTAGTTTAGAAAAACCATAATTTGGTTTGAAACGACATCCAAAGGAAGATACAGGATAAATTTTAAAGAATTTATCTTGGATAAAATTAATGGGAACCTTTCCCTAAGAATGTGGAATTTAGAAACTAGCTGTAGGTTGGTTAAGAAGAATGGTTTCCTGGGTATTGATCTGATGTTGGTTTCGGCCTTCGGGGTTAATGTTTGGGAAATTGTTCTCTTGCTAATTTGCGGTTAGTGACTAATGAATTGGAATGAGGCGTATGTTGTGTTTGTGTAACATTTGTTTTTAATATACGCGGGTTGTTCGGAATGTCTGGGTTTACCCCCATTCTGAATAACCGATTCGACGATACGTCGAAGATGAAGACGGTGGTCGAAGACCAGAAGTCTTCACATCGTTTGGGTAATTACTGACGATCCTGATTGGGCTGTACACCCAAGAGGATGGAAATAGTTGGTGGTTGTCCGGACGTACTTGGAGATGGATGGATATGCGAGGAAAGTGCCTCCGGTTTCGTTCAGACCCAGAACAGACTTGTAAATTGATTGTGTGTCTGACATTGGATTTAATTCTGTGTTGATTGATTTCTATTAAATATACATCTATTTGGCGGCGGAGAATTTATTCTTTTGCTTAACGCCCTTCTCTGAGACGTACGAGCTCAGAGGTTGTATATCGATGGACATCAGTCGCATGGCATGAATTGCCTATGTGGCACGCTAAGATGCAATGATCAAGGCTTCTGTTGAAAAGCAAAGTCTTGTGGTTGATGATCAAAGCACAGCCTACGTGGCAGCTTTGTGTATAACGTAAATTCGCGAGCCTCACACCTCGGTATGAGTTAAAAACGGGATACGGACCGCTGGGAGAGCACGACGTTTCTTTCTAGCTTTGGTGGTGTCAGTGACTTACCAGCCCTGACATTTATATACTTTTCACCTTTGTGGTTGTTGGAATGAGGCGCCTCGATTATAGGTCTGTAAGGACCGGGAAACGTGTGTTCAGGAATTGCCAATCCTCTAACGTAAGTGAGGACCGGCCCAGCCGATTCCAGGGTTGCCCAGAGTGCGTAACCCTGAGGCATTTGCTAGAGTGTCTCGAACGCGGAGAGGATCTTGCCCCTTGCCTTGACTCATGACGGAAATCCAATTTCCAATACGTGTATTGCGGTTTTAATTGTAGAACTAGTATGGCGACATGATATATGGTACCCATGCCGTCTATGATTTATATTTATGATTGAAATTGTTTTGACACTATACACTTATTATAGTATCAAATGATTTGTTTTAAACGTACCAAGCATGTTTGGCTATTATAAGGGAAAACCCTATCCTCTGGCTTGCGTTGCATTGTGTGATGGGACCTGGGTCTTATAATAGCTTCATTTTTCGAAAAAGCATTGCGTTGTTTATCTATATGCACTGGTATTCTTGGGAGGAAACCCGTTCCGTGTTATACGGCGTGGTCCCTTGAAATACTCTCTTTTAAAGTAAAGTTTTAAATAACTGTTTTAGTTCTCACACCAGTCACATGACTGACCTGGAGTTTATTGTTTTAATCTAAACTCTGGGTGCCCCTATTTTCCGCACGGGCAGCTAGTAGTTTTGGTTTTGCAGATTTATATTCAAAGGATCCTGGTTTACAGCTGGAATGATATCCGGAAAGCTCTGTATCCGTATATCACCTTCAGTTGTGCTTTGTATTATTTTCCGCTGCTATGTAATTTATTGTAATCTCTGATATTTATCGAATGTAATTTATTCATTTATACTCTGTATATTCTTGTATCTGATGGAATTGTTGTAAAAGCAATGAAATGTTCTTCCGTCTGCGTTCTATTTTGTCCTGTTCTCAAAACGATCAGGGGTTTCGAACGGTCTAGATCGGTTTAACGACTGATTCAGATCGAGCGAAATTCAAGGCCGTCACAGAATATTTAAATTAGTTTTAAATAAATAATTTGAATTATAAATGAATTTTATATTGAATTTATCGATTTAATAATTGATATATGAACTAATATCGAATATATCAAATTACCGTAATACAGAAACGTAATAAAATTGAATTCACAGCTAAAACTGAATTAAAACAATTCTATAGATTAAAATAAATTTCATTTGAATTAGAATTGTTTAATAATTATTTATTATCGATAAATTTATTTGTTTGTAATCGAATTATAATTTATTTAGAATTTAATTTGAAACATTGATTTAAATTGATATCTTTTCCATATGATTGAATTAGGCCCCAGAACTTGTTCCAGTGTGTCCAAAATGGTAGTTAAACCCTAGAGGTGTCGGTCCCTAGGCTGAAAACTGTGCTCGAAATCAACGGGTATCTTAAAATTAAATAAATTCATATTAATTAAAATTAAATAAACATAAAAATAAAAGTTAGGCCAACAAGATGTTGGATATCAAGCCAACCGAAACAGAATAGCCGCCCTAAACATTTCATTTCACAGACATATAGTTTTCTTGAGCTAAAAATATTGTCTCTTCTCTTTGATATCTAGGAGACTGAAATTTAATGGCGGCACGATTCTGTTTCCTTTTGCTCCTATAAAACTAAGTCATCGCCCTTATTAGTTTTCCATCTCAAACCTGCAAGGATACTTTCTTTCGTTCCTTTTCCCAATTAAAACCAAACCCGTGCTTTCTTCCCTCAACGCAGAAAAATAAATTGAAGTCGTGACTTTTTGTTTATTCCCTTAAATCAGTTCAAAAGCTTCAAAATCTATAAATGGCCGCTCCTCTTAATTTTCTTATACCCGAAATCATTCGATCCTTTTCCATTTTGTTCCTGTTCCTGAGATGAATTAAAATCAAAGGCTCCAATCTAATTAAAAAAAAGATAAATCAAGATCGCAATTGCAGGAGGGGCTCGCGACGTTCTTCCTAGGCTAACCTCGGGCTGGCAATGAAGGGGATTCTCGATTTTGAAAACATGATGAGAGGAGTTCACTGCAGAGTCGAGGAAGGCGTAACATGTGTGATCAATCAATGTGGTGTCACGATGAGTTTTGGGGAAGATTGTGATGGAAACAAACTGCGTGGATTGAGGGAACTCGACAGTGAGGTGTAGAGCGGTTAAGGTTTGTGTTTTTGTGGATGTCGATGGGAAATGGCCTTCGAGTGAGGGAGAGTACTTATTAGTAAGGGCTGTTGAAATTGAGGCAGTGAGTGATTGGGGCTGACTATGGTGACTGTTGGTGACTATTCAGAGGAGGAATCGAGAGTTGGGTTCAGCGTGGTACAAGCAGAGAATAGTGCAGGCGGCGAAAGGGTCTGTAGTGAGATTGAGGACAACCTAAGTGATATAGCAGCAGTAGTTCAGCAATAAGGATAAGTTTTAGAAGGATACAAAGATTGAATGTGTGGTGTTTTAGGAAATGCCAAAGTGATATGAATCAGTTTATGGGGCTGTTTGACAAGCAAGAATTGATCAATGGTTTGCTGAGTTGTTCATGGATCAACCGAGTAGTTGGAGTAGCAATATGGTTTGAATTTTTATGGATTTTAAGGTTACATAAACAATTTAATTAATTTATTTAGTAATGAGTTTAAAATTAAAAATAGCCTAATCAATAAATAAAAGTAAATAATCGTAGGTATAAATTCATTCCAAATGATTCATACAGATTCGAGGATTAGACGGTATGGGATTTTAGCTAGATAGTCAGCAAATCGAAATTTCGGTGAGTAATTCTCACTCAAAGTTTATTTAAAATAATTGTTGGTTGTTTTGGTTGCATTGATGCAATTAATGAATTAAGGTTATATATATATATATATATTAGTTGCATTAGGCGTAGTGTTTGCGGTTATTATATATATACATTAGATTTCCAGCTGTACCATTAGCGGATGCCCGCAGTATCATTAGCGGATGACCCTATCGCCCCAAGATATATGAGTGAATGACCTTCTATATTGCGATATCCTGCCCTGAAGCAAAATTGGTATTATTTATGTTGTCTGACATATGTGATGCAGGAAAACAGGTTCGAAGAATCCAACTGGATTCCTAAAATTTATTTACTGTTGTTTACATATTTATTTATATGTGTGTGATGTGTGAATTGAATGAATGATTTATGTGTTTGGATATTAGAATATCACTGTCTTTAGATATAAATATTTAAAAATATCAAAAGGGATTTTTGGAAAATTTACTTTTCGAAATGGAAGTGGAATTTCGAATGGGTTGAGAAATATTAACTTGTTTTTAATAATAAAAACAAGTAGCTGAATAAACAATGTTATAAATGGAAAGAAAACTTTTCATTTGACAATATTAGATTTTTAAATTCAAGTTTGAATTTAAAAAGGAAAAAAATTATTTTCTAGAACGGGAATTGGATTTCAACTAAGATTTGAAGTAAGGACTTGTTTTAAATAATTTAAAATAGGAAGTGAAATGTATAAAAGATGTTTATAAACGGATAAAAATAATATTATCATTGGATAATTTGAAAATTGGCCAATCTAAGTATGATTTTAAAAAGGAAAGTTTATTTTTCGAAATAGAATTGAATTTTGGATTTGGCTAGAAAAATATTAGTTTATTTTAATAGTAAAAACAGGTTGTTCTACTTACAAACGATGTCTATAAATTATCATTGGGTAATTTAGAACATAAATTCAAGTTTGATGCCAAAAAAGGAAACTTAAGTCTTAAAAAGGGAAACTGGATTTCAAATGGAATTTGGAACCAGAAACTTGTTTTTACATTTGAAATAGTAAATGAAATTTAAAAACATTGGTTATAAATGGAAATGAATAATTATCATAGGATACTGGATTATATAAATTCAAATATGAATTTAAAAAGGGGAATTGGGCATTGTTTTAAAAAGGAAACGATAAAATTATTTCCTATGTTCGGAATATAAATAAATTTGGAATAAATCCATATAGTGTTATGGTTTGAATTCGACTATGTCGAATATACGAAATAGATTATTTTTAGGAAGAATATCGGAATTTGTTTTAGATAAATATTAAAATATAAGATTTTAAAAGGAGAATAGATGATATGTTATATATATATATATAAGCTACGATAATAAAATATCCCAAATAGGAGTTGAATTTAAAAATGGGTTTTTAAACGAAAGCTTGTTTTTAAATTATAAAACAAATTAATTTACAATTGATATTTATTGGCATTGGATAATTTTGAAGTTCATTTCAAATGGAGTTTAAATATGGAAGTTTGTTTGATATAAAATAAGGAAGCGATTTATAAACCCTGTTATAAATGAAATGAAGAAATTTTCATTGGATAGATTGGAAATAGATTTTCCAAATATAAGAACCGACATTTAAAAATCATATTTTTAAATGAAATAGAAGAGAAAATTTTTATGATTAGTAATGACAGTTTTTGTATTACAAACTCTTATCCGTCTTAAGATAAGAACGTTGTCGGTCAAGGTCTGAGAGGTAAATAAAATACCCCAACTTGAACGACTTCACCATTATCAAGGGATGATATTAGTTTGTAATGGTAAATGATGTTGAATTAATTGATTATTCGCATAAAAAGGAATTTATAATTGGAATTCGAGTATATCGAATTTTGTAATTAATTTAAGGAATTGGAATTTAATATAGGGGTTGAGTTTTGATTAAATTCATAACTGAGTTATGAATGTGGCATGAAGAAATCGGCGAGTTGAATAATCAGAATTGTGAAGTTTGATTTGGGATAACGGGCTTAATTTATTTAAGTGAAAATGTTGTTGAATTATTTTATAAATGAAAATTTTAAACATTATAATTAAATTAAATTAAAACGTACCCTCCGTAGCGCGGTAGTTCGTAAATTGGCGATTCAAACTTCAACTGAGTATACATAACTCAGAATAAGTCGGAATTCGATAAAACAAGAAACGCCCAGACCGATTAAATGATAGTTTTCAAATAAAAGAGGAAAATCTTGATTTCCTCGTATAAATTTTGAGTTATATCAAAAATCAAATTTTAGAAAAGTCGCCGTAAAATCGTTTAAAAACCATAACGGTTAAAGGGATTTTTAGTAAATAAAAATCCGAATTTCAATTAGAAAAATCCAGATTTGAGTATAAAATAGATTTGAACTCGTGAGGAGTAAATGGACTGATTTTTGGATTAAAAATCAGATTTTTTTAATTATCAAATGAAGTAACTAATTTCAAAAGAAATTAGTTAATAGAGTTTTGGGTAAAATTTGACCTTGTTAAGTAAATTGGATTTGTTCATTAAAGATTGTAAAATCGAATACAAAATTCGAGTTAGAAATGGAATTCGATTCGTGTATCAGCGAATTAAAATATATTCGAATATGAAATGTTCAAATCAAAAGTGCATTAGGCAATTAAGTGAATTAAAGAAACGGTTAGCCGATTTTGTTAAAAAGTGAATGGGATGATTGAAATGAGTTGGAAACAGACATATAAATGTAAACATGAATGGGATGAAGAATATGAAGAGAGTATGAAGATTATAGTTAAGTGCCCAACAAAAAGGTACATGTTTAAATTTCCTATGAGGTTTTCTGCACTGAATCGGCAAGCCACTTGGTTTTCTGATTTTCTTTTTGAGTGAAAAGGGCCTAGAGAGGCGAGTTGGGGTTTGAACGATTGACCGGTACAGGAGAGGGGCTGGCAAAACTTTCCGGAAATTTGAGGAGTTAGAATATTTTTAAGAAATTTTGAAAATAGAAATCAATATGTCGATATATATGGAATTTGATATGGGATTTGGAAAATAGTTAATGAATGAAAAGGGCCAGTGATTGTTTGATGGTTTGGATGGATGTTTTGTTTTCCTTTGATACTTAAATCACTGACTATCAAAGATTTTTGACCATCGTTGTCAATATGGAGAGATCGGTTGGATTTCATATTCGAAAATCACTCCATATAGGCATAGGCGTTGCGAATTAGATTATGCTTATGATAAATAGAAGACGGAGTGGAATGAAAGGGTTGTCATGTTTGTCCAGACCCATGACAACTTGTATGGACGAATGTCTGACAGAGTATTCCTAACGTGTCACATAAGACGATCTTTTCAAGATATTATGTCTGGTGGCGGAGGAATTCGTTTCTCTTAGCTTTTATACCCATTATATCTTTGGGAAGATCAACTAGTGATTTCACAGGTTTGACGATGTGGCATTCAAAGTATATGGTGGCCATATGTTCGAAAAGATAGACGTAGCCTCAAGCCTCACAACCTGGAAATGACAAAAATCGGGCAGGCAGCATGGCCAGGTGGGTCATACCCAAGCAGGGTATATTTGTCACCGATCTAGAGAAAATTCAACTATTTATTCTTCGTTCAATTCTGTATCTTACGAATTACGGTTGGATGGCCGACAACCGTGGGTGACAATATATTCTCTACACTTAAGCTAAATGAGTGGGCGGTCATGTGTGGTCGGGTTGCAAGACATTCTTGTTGAACCCCAGTGTATCCCCTCTAGAGTACACTGATCGGGAGGTGGCCCCATACCTTGTCATAGTTGGAATTCAATCCCAATAAGCACCCTGCTGTTTTTGATTTTGTACTATATATATAGAACGTGAGATGTAAGTGTAACACCCCACATCCTTTAGTGTCACTCACAAAGGGAATGCACTAAGTTCTGTGGAGCATTTTAAGGTAAAAGATGCAGATAAATTACAAGACAGACAAGATTAAAACAAGCGGAAAATAAAACTTTGCTTTATTGATAAAATAGTTTGTACACGATTTCTTTATAATATCAGAGTGTCACCTGTCTTACAAAAAAAAGAAGCATAAAACAACATTTATATTCCCCAATTGTAGCAAGAGCCAGCCATAGCATCTGAAAAGAGAATCCGAGCAAAACTTCGACAAATCTTCAAGCTGGGAAAGAGTGACAGTCCAACTTAACCTGAGCTATACTATTCCCTCCTTTACTACCTGGGGGGGGGGAGGGAACGGAAGAAAAGAAGACGAAAAAAAACAGAGTCAGACATAAAGCCTGAGTAAGTTCAGTCACTTCTAGCATGTGAACATGGAAAAACAAAACGACATGAATTAACTGAATACAAGATAACACCATGATGATAGGATCAACAAGAATAGACAAGATTAACACAAGATATGCTAAGACAAGATAAACTGGATATGCTCTAATACTTTCGCTGCTTCGCTATTTCCTTGTTATACTGGTTTCTATATCTATGCACCACCTAACTAGTGTCCCAACTAGTAATGATAACGTGATCCCAATCTCGGAAATTTCGGTTGCCTTCAGGCATACATTTATTATTTATTACCTAGATCAAATCTAGGGCTTTCTATCATGTTCTTCCTAGATTCAACCAGGGCTTATGCTATCTACTAAACGTTTCTCGAATTCAGGGTTTATGCACCCTAGGTCCAACTAGGGATTATGCCACCTGTCGAACGATGTCCTCTAGTCTACGACACACTACCTAGAGTGGTATATGTTCGTAGACTTTCCCCACGTATGTATCGCGAATCGTTATCGCTTGTCTAGATGCACATGTCCTGTAATGTGAGACCCGAGTCCCGTGGCAGGGCTGCTCTAGAAACACGGAACTCGGTCGGGAGCTTTCAGATATCTGCCGATGCAGATGCTAAGCTCTATTTTTCCAGTGGCTATGGTCCCACTCGACCCCTCCCTCAACTAATGAAAGGCACACCTTGAAAAATGAGAACTATACGCAGGCCCTCTATGCCCCACTAACCTATGGCCATCCTCTTTCATAACTAAATAGCAAGTATATGGTCTTTTGGAGTTCTCCGCCTTTCCGCTTTACGTATCTCGACTGACTCAAGATGGTAGGTAGACGACGAGTCGCTATCACAGGACTACTGGTCTCGCCGAATCACGCTGGTCCATCATAGTGTTTAGGTTACCATATATTGCAACCAAGGCATACCCTTGGTTCTTCTCACGCAGAACTTAACCTTTCTGAGCCCAGGCGGATCATCTGCATTCTCACAGAGGGATACCAAGAGTACCCTTACGTCCCCTCGAAGCCTCGGGCTTCGTAACCCAATTCGTTGGAGCCTTCTTTAAGATCAGATGGACGTTCGCTCCTCTTCGTGTTATACTAAGGATTACGACTTAGCCCTTTTTAACTAAGGTTTACTACTTAGTCCTCTTTCTCGTCAAGTTGGATTGGTTAAGTGTCATTAGTCAATTCAAGCTAACTTAACCCATTCCTTTGTCATATTAAACTGGTTAAGTGTTATCAGTAATTCATGTTGACTTAACCCTACCACAAACCAAGTTATATTGGTTAAGTATTTCTTATTACTTAACCCTACCCATTCATCCTGTATTGGTTAAGTGTTCCTTTTCAACTTAACCTTGCCCATCTGTTTTAACTAACATGTTATTAATGGTTAAGTATTATCCCTTCATGTTTTAGACTTAACCCTATTCATTTATCACAATCTGATGGTTAAGTGTTCAAGTTTACTTAACCCTACGGTCTAGTCCAGCTAACATTTCAAATTGGCTAAGTGTATTAAATTTTACTTAACCCTAACCTCTAGTCTAGTTAACATGTTAATTTGGCTAAGTGTATTAACTTTACTTAACCCCACCTTCTAGTCTAGTTAACATGTTAATTTGGATAAGTGTTTTCTTAGTTACTTATCCCCTACAAATCTTGTCTTGTTACCATGTTAAGTTTGGTTAAGTGTTCCTATGGACTTAACCCTCCCATTCAAGCTTAACTGTGCTAAGTTAGTTAAGTGTTCCTATGGACTTAACCCTCCCATTCTAGCTTAACTGTGTTAAGTGTCTGTATGAATCTAACCCCACCCATCGGTTTAGTTATCATGTCAAATTGGTTAAGTGTCTTAGTTAACTTAACCCTACCATTCTTGTTCTAGCTTTAACTAAGTAAATTAAAGCCGCAACCACTCACATTAGATAGATATTGTTGCGATTACTAGTTGTGCCAGTTGGTTCCGGGCAGGTTTACATCGCAACTCAGTCTAACCTCGGTTTAGGCATATTCGTGTTTTCTTAGTTCAAAGGGTTTTGATTAATTTCCAAATCAGGTTTTGAAAGTAACCATCCCGTCCGTCAGATTAGTTAGGGATAGTCAGGGAGAGCAGGAAACCTGTATTTTCCAAACCCAAGCCTAGACACTATCCTCTCTGTCACCCTAGAACTTTCCGGTGTATGTGTTATTAAAAGAGATGTCATTAATAAACCTTTCTTTTGTATATATATAGATTGTTAACGATTTATCCTCAAAGTTTAACCATTTTTCCTCAAAGTTCATTTTCCCTTTTTAAATAAATTTGGCCTATACCATATTCATTTGCCATGCCCACTAATGGACTTATATTCTAGGCCCAAATCTTGATTTGCATATCTTACAGTTTATAGCAATTTAGATCCAACATCCTCATTTACAGTTCATGCCAAAACTAGATTTTATATTCTAGTTTACAGTTTATGCCAAACTAGATTTCATATTCTAGTTCACCGTTTATGCCCAAAACATAATTTGCATACCAATTACCTACTTTGTGGCATATTTAACCATTTACCATTTATGCCCAATGTATGTAAATTATTCACAATTTTGCTAATATACTTATCATGCTTAATTTAGCCACCCAATTATGATTTAATATTCTAATCTCAGTTCATGTCAAAACTAGACTTGTTATTCTAATTTTCATCTTAATAGTCATGCTATAATGCATGTTCCCAAATTATGCCAATTTCCAAGTTTAGTCAATTTCATGTTTTTCCCAAAACGTATTCCCATCGTTCGTATAATCGTGATTTAACCTAGATTTTAATTAAATCTAGATTCGTGGATAAAATGGAATGAACCAAAATGCCATGAAAGAATAGATGTAATAACTGGCATAAGATGATAATTCACAGGCATATAGATCTGGTAATATTACGACATGAAAAGGGTTGAATAGTATAGGTTCAAGAACATGGGTAGACCTAACTTAATAGGTAAATTCCCAAGATCAAGATCCAAGGATAACTAAGAACAAACTAAAATAGAAAGTCAAGCCTAGATCCAATATAATGCCAGTTTGGGGTACAACATGGTTTTGTAACTACAGTGTCATGGGCATAAATAATAATCTTATATCCATAGCCATAGGCAATAAATCCTCACAGTTAATGAATCGCAGTCATAGGCGATGTTCATAGTCAAAGGAAAATAATTCTCACAGTCATGAGTTACAGTCATAGGCAATGTTCATAGGCAATGTTCATAGTCAAAAAGTCATATGGTTTTAAGGTCCCTAGTTTCATAGTCACAGTCTTATTTGTCATCGAATCATAACAGTTCTTGATTAGGTCCAAAGATATAAGCACTGATTCGAATAGAAAGATTTGGCATATTCTTTTATTCCTTTAATTTCATGTCACGAATAGAGAAAACGTTCAAATCTAAAAAGTAACCGACTTACATTGATCGGGTTTTAGAATAGAAAGATGGCATTGCTATGATTCGTGCGACGTTGCTCGAAACCGTTTGAGTTAGCCTTTGATTCTTATCTTGAAGCTTTAATCTTGATTCGAATCTCTTCTTGACAAACTTGAGCAGCGTAACCTTGTCTTAGATTTTCGTATTATTTTCTTATTTTTATTTATTTATACATTTTCTCAGAGGCAGCATAAGGATAGAATGAAACGGTGTAGAGAGAATGAGGCCAGAGGCTGTTTATATAGGATTAGGGTTATGAATCTGGTCAGAAAATCGGGCCAGAAACATCAAAATGAACCTAGGTTCAAAACCGGATTCTGGCACCAGGTCGACCCCCAGGTCGACGGCGCAGTCGACCTGGTCAGGAGGGGTCGACTGCCCAGTCGACTCCCAAGTCGACCTGGGCTTGGGCGGGAAATTTCCCGCCCAGCCTGCTTCTGGGTTTGAATTCGAATTTTGAATTCGAATTTCGAGCTGTTTTCAATTCTGAAATTTCCTGAAACTTCGGAGGGTCATATCTCCTTCATACGCACTCCAATTCTCACAAACTCGGACTCGTTTTCATGTAGAATTCCGAGATGAACGCAATGGCGCAGCCCATTTCCCTTGATTTTGATTTTAAATTTTAATTCTTCCTTGATTTGTGAATCCTAGTGTTACAGAATTACGGGGTGTTACATTCTCCCCCACTTAAAAGGATTTCGTCCCCGAAATCTTCAAGTTAAGAAGAATGTGTCCTACCATCCAATCACCCATCTACTCAATCATTCAATCACAGGCATTCATTGTCCTTAAAAGATTTCTAATGCTTTCATGTTCATATGCATTGTGTGTGTATATGTCTTTATCTAATGCAAAATCAAGTGGTCTACTGATTCAGTTGACCTCCTTAATGCGAACCATGTCAGTGCCATGCGTCCAATCATTGTAACAACCCGCAAATTCTGGGCCAGTTTAAAATTTTTATTTTGGCAATTTTAGCGAATTTTGATATTTAAAATGGATTATTTTAAATAATATCGACGAGAAATTTATTTTGAATATAATTCGAACGTATATATTATACGCGTCGTCGTTAGAATATAAATATTTATATATAATTATAAATAGAATTGAAAATGGCGCGGTAGTTCGATAATTCGATTTCAAACTTCAATTGAATGTACCGGGTGCAAAACAATCCGGATTTTAGTGAAACCAAAAATAATGGAATCTAATTGATAATATCTTTCCAACGAATGCGAAAAATCAAGATTTCATATCGGGAATCAAAAGATATGTCCAGTTGAAAATTCTGAATAGTCGCTATGGAATTCAGGCCCTTAAAAATGGACAGTTTGCAAACGACCTCGGATTTCGACGAAACCAGTTTTGTTGGGTCCGGGATGTAAAGTTATTGCTAGATCCCAAATTTCATAATTTTTCGAATCAATATGTGAGCGTGGCAAAGGAAAACGTGTTTTGACCATTTCAGTTGATTTTAATCGACTGGAAATTGGCCATTTTTCCAAAGGTCTCGGATTTCGACGAAACTAGTTTTGTTAAGACCGTATCGTCAATACGAAGCTAGAAAATATTTTTCGAGAATTTTTAGAGTTCGTATGCGACCCCGGTAATTTGAAATGTACGTTTAAAATTCAATATAGAGATTTAAATGTAAATTCAACGGAAACTAATTCAAACGATCGAATCAACTTGCGATACATATCCCATTGTGTTCGGAATGGGGGTATTTAGCTAGGGGCGACAGTCGTTGGGTCTCGTTAGGTGTTCGAATTAAAAGTCAACGTTTAGGGTTGAAAATAAAATAAAATAATAATAAAAAAAAAAAAAAAAAAAAATACCTTTCTCCTTTAAACCCGCTGCCCCCCCCCCCCCCCTTCAATTCATTTCGATCCAGATAAAAGAAAAAAAAAAAAAGGGGGAAAGTCGAAGTCGCGCCTGCCACCAGGAGGAGCTCCCCCACCGCCGCTTCGCCCTCCTCACCGCCGACGACCAACCACCTCCCTCTCCCCACACCAGTAGCGAATCCCGAACCGCAAGCCCCTCCGACCCCTCTAGACATCGCGACGCCTCCCGAAACCCCAATCCGCCAGCGAGCTTCGCCCTCCTCCGCTATCATCGTGGTTTCCCACCGCTCGCGCCTGACAGCCCCCCCCCCTGTGAGTTTTGATGATTTATTTAACTGTTTTTTTTTTTTTTATTTATTTTAGTTTAAAACTGATTTTTAATTTTAGTGTAAAACTGATTTTTTTTAAATTTAGTTTAAAACTGTTTTTTTTATTTACTTGAAACCTGTTTTTATTTATTTATTTTGAAAACTGTTTTTTTTATTTAGTTTAAAACTGATTTATATATTAAGTATAAAAACTGATTTATATATTAAGTATAAAAACTGATTTATATATTAAGTATAAAAAACTGAATTTTATTTTAAGATAAAACTGAATTTTAATTTTAAGTTAAAAGCAAAAAGGTTTAATCTTTTAATAGAAAAAGATTGTTTAGAAAACATATATGAAATTGTTTTGAAAATATATGTTGTTTTAAAAATAAAGATAACAACTTTGTTTTATAAAGATAACAACTTTGTTTTATAAAGATAACAACTTTGTTTTATAAAGATAACAACTTTGTTTTATAAAGATAACAACTTTGTTTTTATAAAGATAACAACTTAGTTTTTAGAAAGGCGAGAACTTTAAATTGAAAAGTTGAAAACTTTATTTTAGAAAGGCGAGAACTTTAAATTGAAAAGTTGAAAACTTTATTTTTATAAAGGCGGAATTTTTAAATATATGATAGCGATATAAAAATATGATTTTTATATATCACATCGAAGTAAAAATTCGATTTTTATATATTGAATAGCAAAATAAAAATTCGATTTTTATATATTGAACTTTGAAATAAAAATTCGATTTTTATATATTGAACTTTGAACTAAAAATTCGATTTTTATATATTGAACTTTGAAGTAAAAATTCGATTTTTACATATATAGTGACTACGGGCAATGAAGATGACGAAGAGGCGATAACGAAGAAGATTTCTATCAAGGAAGTGCCATGGAGCTAGGATAGCTATATGTGAGAATTTCTCACCTTTCTATTTTATTTCTAGTTATATATATATACTAGGATGCAGACGGTGCTTAGTAGCACCCGACACAATCGTCCACAGACCATGGACTTGTTTGTTTGACTGTTTGGTGATTGATTGCGATATTGGTTTGAATGTGGTTTGTGGTGTGAAAAATCGAATCGATAAATTGGTTAGGATTAGACGTGCGCCGTTATAAGGCGAAGGAGTAAGGCTAGGTTAGACCCTTACTCCAAAGTTTGTGGTTTGCATAACGAATTGATTTGATTGATGTGTGAATGGCGTGGGCCTTCACTAGACCGGGGATAAGGCTAGGCCTTGTCCCGTTTCTAGTATCGTGCCGTTATGCCGCCGAAATTTTCTAAAATAAGTTAGAAAAATAAAAATAGCATTTTATTTAAAGAATGAATTGAATAGAAATTCATATGTTGAAATAAAATGTTTTGTCGTTAAAAATATAATTTTTAACGTGAAGTGAATAAAATAAAATATTCATTTATAAACCGGACGGTTTGTTTATGTACACCTATTTGAATGACATTGATTGGGACGATAAATTTTACACATCGCCCAACTGCACGAATAAAATTCTGTGTTTGGTTGTTTGAAACCCCACACGGGTGTTGGGATGAAATTTGAAGTTCACTCATCCTGATTGATTAAATATGTCGATCGATCGATTGACAGGCTGTTATAAGCGTTGAATATCTATATTTGATGCTTATCCAGTGTAGTGCACTTTGGTTGATGGTTGATTATTTTTCAATGCTATGATATACATGTGTTGTATGAAAATCCATATAATTAACTTTATATGGTAATTGATTGGGCCTCATTCCAGTTTTAAAATAGAAATATTTGAAAAAGAAATATTTGAAATAGAATATTTGAAATAGAATATTTGAAAATAGAACTTTATGAAGCCGTGTTGATTAGATTGACGCCATTTTGACGTGAACGATATTTATATCGATTTTATCGATTTCGAAATGAATTGAATTGAAAACGAATTCGAAATGAATTGAATTGAAAACGAATTCGAAATGAATTGAATTGAAAACGAATTCAAATTGAATTGAAAACGATTTCGAAATGAATTGAATTGAAAACGAATTCAAAATGAATTGAAAACGATTTCGAAATGAATTGAATTGAAAACGATTTCGAAATGAATTGAATTGAAAACGAATTCGAAATGAATTGAATTGAAAACGAATTCAAAATGAATTGAAAACGATTTCGAAATGAATTGAATTGTAAACGATTTCGAAATGAATTGAATTGAAAACGAATTCAAAATGAATTGAAAACGATTTCGAAATGAATTGAATTGAAAACGATTTCGAAATGAATTGAATTGAAAACGAATTCGAAATGAATTGAATTGAAAACGAATTCAAATGGAATAGAAAGCGAATTGAAATGAATTCAAATTGAATTGAAATTCGAATTGAATAGAAATGAATTTTTTTAACGAATTTATAAAGAAGAATTCAATTTTGCTTTGAATTGGAATAGAAGTTGAAATAGAATTTGAAACGAATTTAAAACTATTTATATAATTCGTTTTAAATAGAAATCGACGAAATATATATTATATATATTATATATATAATATAATGGCCTGAATAGAACGCGCCGCGCCGCGGCAGTTCGCGAATTTCGACCATTTATTTCAAACGGACATTACGGGAGATCCGACCGTCGGATTCTCCTAAAACCGGAACCGTTGGGTTCGTATCGAAAAGAGCTTTCTAAAGAAGGTTAGAAATTTGAAATCTAACGGTTGGATTTGGAATTATGTCCAAATCAAATTCGAAAAAGGTCGCTGTAAGTGCAGTTCGATGGCCATTGATGGAAATCGACTGTACGGGCCTTGATAAAATTATTAAAAATAGTAATAATTTATGTAAAATCATAAGAAATGATTTGTGAAGATTTGGGATGAAAAACTCCATATTTGAAAAGATAAAAATAGATTTTTATCGAAATGAACTAGTTTTGAACTAGAAATATAATTCTATTTATTTTTAAATAAATAAATTGAATTTGAAAAGGGTTTTGAAAATAACCAAAATTTCCAATGATTGCATTGGAGTGGATTTGAATCGAAATTGTCTTCGGAATATTTCGATGTTGGAATTTGTGATTATACGGATGTTGTTACGGGAATTTGAAAGATATATATTTATATCGTTATTTCCAATACGACATTTGTTAATCGTAGAATTTGATATTGAATATAAGTCGATATATTTTCTATTCAGAGCCTTATATTGAATATCAAATGGGATTTGGGTTTGTCGTGAATGGTGTCTTCATTAACACTGTTCTTGAACCCAGTTGAGAAAAGATTAAATCTTTTTATTTAGATTTAATGAAGTGTACCAATTAAATGATATTTAATTGGAATTGAATTGGTATTGATTTTTGGGTTTATCGTGAACAGTGTTTTAAATAACACTTGTTCTTTAACCCGATAATTAATCGAATGTGATTTGGGTTTGTCGTGAATGGTGTCTTCACTAACACTGTTCTTGAACCCAGTTGAGAAAAGATTAAATCTTTTTATTTAGATTTAATGAAGTGTACCAATTAAATGATATTTAATTGGAATTGAATTGGTATTGATTTTTGGGTTTATCGTGAACAGTGTTTTAAATAACACTTGTTCTTTAACCCGATAATTAATGGAATGTGATTTTGGGTTTATCGTGAATCGTGTTTTAAATGACACTGATTCTTTAACCCAGATAATGATTAAAACTAAGTGGAGTTTTAATGAATCTTTAATTAGATTGAAAAGATCGAGAATGGAGTATCACCAGTTTTGCTCCAGGCGATAGTTAAATCTTTAATTAGATTTGAACGTGAAATTTAGAAACTAACTGTCGGTTAGCCAAGCAGAATGGTTTTCTGGATATTGATCTGATGTTGGTTTCGGCCTTCGGGGTTAATATTTGGGGAATTATTCTCTTGATTAATTTACGGTTAGTGACTAATGAATTGGAATGAGGCGTATGTTGTGTTTGTGTAACACTTATTTAAAATATACGCGAGTTATTCGAAAAGACCGGGTTTATCCCATTTTGAATAACTGATACGACGATAAGTCGAAGATGAAGACGATGGTCGAAGACCGGAGGTCTTCACGTCGTTTGGGTGATAACTGATGATCTTGATTGGGCTGTACACCCAAGAAGATGGAAACAGTTAGTGATCGTCCAGACGTACTTGGAGATCGATGGATATGCGGGGTACTAGGTGCCTCCGGTTTCGTTCAGACCCAGAACGGACTTGTAAATGGACTGTGTGTCTGACATCGGATTTCATTCTGTGTGACTGATATCGGTTGCATAGGATGGTTTGCCTGTGTGGCATGCTAAGATGCAAATGATCAAGGCTTCTGTTGAAAAGCAAAGTCTTGTGGTGATGATCAAAGCACGGCCTTTGTGGCGTAGCTTTGTGTAACGTTTACCTCGCGTGTTTCACACCAGGTATGAACCAAAAACGGGAGACGGACCTCAGGGGGGACATGCGTTTTCTTTCTAGCTAGAAGTGGCGTCAGTGGTTTTACACGCCCTGACGAGTTTGACTTATGTGGTTGTTGCTGTTGCGAGGCGCCTCGGATTGATCGGTCGTTCTCGAACCGATGGAGTCATTTAGTTGGCTCATTTACGCCCCAAAGGGCGGAGAAACGTATTGTTCAGGCATTATAATCCACTTCGTGTGGACCGGCCCTGACGATCCAAGGTACGGTTGCGGCTGTGCCTGAGGGGCGGGCTAGAGCGTCTCGAATCGGTTGAGGATCTTGCCCCTAGCCTCGGTTCATAGACGGAAATCCAATTTCCAAATACGAGACTTTGCGATTTTAATTGTAATCCTATATATGGCGACATAGTGGGATGGGGCGCTTATGCCGCCTATGATTGATACTTATGATTTGAAGTTGTTTTATACACTTATAATAGTATCAAATGATTTGTTTTAAACGTATCAAGCATTCTTTGGCTGTTATAAGGGAAAACCCTATCCCCCGGCTTGCGTTGCATTGTGTGATAGGACCTGGGTCTTATAACAGCTTCATTTTTCTTTATTTAGCATTGCGCTGTTTGCTTTATGCACTGGTATTCTTGGGAGGAAACCCGTTCCGTGTTATACGGCGTGGTCCCTTGATTTACCTAATGATTTAAAATAAAGATTAATAACTGTTTTAGTTCTCACACCAGTCACATGACTGACCTGGAGTTTATTGTTTTAACCTAAACTCTGGGTGCCCTTATTTTGACACGGGCAGCTAGTAGTTTTGGTTTTGCAGATTTATATTCACAGGATCCTGGTTTACAGCTGGAACGATATCCGGAAAGCTTTGTATCCGTATATCTTCTTCTAGTTGTGTATTGTATTATTTTCCGCTGCTATGTATTTAAATGTAATTTAAATCTCTGATATTTCTGTGTAATATTCATTTATACTCTGTATATTCTTGTAATCTGATGCATTGTTGTAATATACAATGAAACGTTCTTCTGTATGCGTTCTGTTGTGGTTTGTTCTCGAACTATCCGACGCTTTCCTTTACGGGGAAGTTACGGGTCTTCACATTTGGTATCAGAGCTTTGGTTTACAAAGCTAGAGAACAAAGCACATTGGAACCATACGAAAGAATTCATCAGATATTGGATTAGTAATATCCAATTAGAATGACTCGTTAGAGATGGGATCAGTAGTATCCTAGAACGAGTGTGAAGAGTATATTTTTAAAATGAAAACAAAATTTGTTTTGAAAATTTAAATCAACTATTCGTATTTGGTTATTTATTTATATTGATGTGGACAATCCAGTATATATAGATTTTGCGTATACGTCTGATCCGCGTGTATTCGAAATTTTAATATACTGGATAGATATGGAATTACGCTTTAGTCGCCCGGGAGTGATTCTGATGATTGATATATCATCATCAGAATTTATATTCGAGTGACGAACGTGTAATATCTATATATTTCCTATTGACTGGTGTGAGAACCAAAATTAGATAGGGCCTATTGTTGTGATTTGGCATCAAGAACGTGATTTTTGTATATGTATCAAAATTATCAATTTGAAATTCTAATTCACTAATTGATTGATGTTTGTGTTGCTTGTTTAATTGTTTGCTAATTTTGAACCATTATGCCTAATTTAATCGAATATTGAATTGTATTGAAAATTGGTTGCATTTGCTTGCATATACATATACTTATATTGAACAGGTCATAGCAAGGAGGCTAGAGCAGAGAATAAAATTTGTTTGCCCGACAAATAGGTACATGTTTACTACATAATTTCCTGTTTTGTTTGGGTGATGATGATTTTGTGAGCCTATTGGCTAGCCGCTTGGCTTTTTCTTTTTCTTTTTGAGATCTGAAGGACCGGGGAAGCTATTTGAAATTCCCCGATGCTCCCGGTGCAGGGGAGGTTATGGCGAAATTTTTCAAAAATTTAGGGTGTTAGCCAAATTTTTGAAATTTTGAAAATTCTCAGAAACTAAAGAGTTGGAGAATGGAAGCCTGATCGATCGTAGGGTTGATTAATCAAACCACTTTCGACTTTGTTCCTTTTCGGGGACGAAAAGTTTTAAGTGGGGGAGATTGTAACAACCCGCAAATTCTGGGCCAGTTTAAAATTTTTATTTTGGCAATTTTAGCGAATTTTGATATTTAAAATGGATTATTTTAAATAATATCGACGAGAAATTTATTTTGAATATAATTCGAACGTATATATTATACGCGTCGTCGTTAGAATATAAATATTTATATATAATTATAAATAGAATTGAAAATGGCGCGGTAGTTCGATAATTCGATTTCAAACTTCAATTGAATGTACCGGGTGCAAAACAATCCGGATTTTAGTGAAACCAAAAATAATGGAATCTAATTGATAATATCTTTCCAACGAATGCGAAAAATCAAGATTTCATATCGGGAATCAAAAGATATGTCCAGTTGAAAATTCTGAATAGTCGCTATGGAATTCAGGCCCTTAAAAATGGACAGTTTGCAAACGACCTCGGATTTCGACGAAACCAGTTTTGTTGGGTCCGGGATGTAAAGTTATTGCTAGATCCCAAATTTCATAATTTTTCGAATCAATATGTGAGCGTGGCAAAGGAAAACGTGTTTTGACCATTTCAGTTGATTTTAATCGACTGGAAATTGGCCATTTTTCCAAAGGTCTCGGATTTCGACGAAACTAGTTTTGTTAAGACCGTATCGTCAATACGAAGCTAGAAAATATTTTTCGAGAATTTTTAGAGTTCGTATGCGACCCCGGTAATTTGAAATGTACGTTTAAAATTCAATATAGAGATTTAAATGTAAATTCAACGGAAACTAATTCAAACGATCGAATCAACTTGCGATACATATCCCATTGTGTTCGGAATGGGGGTATTTAGCTAGGGGCGACAGTCGTTGGGTCTCGTTAGGTGTTCGAATTAAAAGTCAACGTTTAGGGTTGAAAATAAAATAAAATAATAATAAAAAAAAAAAAAAAAATACCTTTCTCCTTTAAACCCGCTGGCCCCCCCCCCTTCAATTCATTTCGATCCAGATAAAAGAAAAAAAAAAAGGGGGAAAGTCGAAGTCGCGCCTGCCACCAGGAGGAGCTCCCCCACCGCCGCTTCGCCCTCCTCACCGCCGACGACCAACCACCTCCCTCTCCCCACACCAGTAGCGAATCCCGAACCGCAAGCCCCTCCGACCCCTCTAGACATCGCGACGCCTCCCGAAACCCCAATCCGCCAGCGAGCTTCGCCCTCCTCCGCTATCATCGTGGTTTCCCACCGCTCGCGCCTGACAGCCCCCCCCCTGTGAGTTTTGATGATTTATTTAACTGTTTTTTTTTTTTTATTTATTTTAGTTTAAAACTGATTTTTAATTTTAGTGTAAAACTGATTTTTTTTAAATTTAGTTTAAAACTGTTTTTTTTATTTACTTGAAACCTGTTTTTATTTATTTATTTTGAAAACTGTTTTTTTTATTTAGTTTAAAACTGATTTATATATTAAGTATAAAAACTGATTTATATATTAAGTATAAAAACTGATTTATATATTAAGTATAAAAAACTGAATTTTATTTTAAGATAAAACTGAATTTTAATTTTAAGTTAAAAGCAAAAAGGTTTAATCTTTTAATAGAAAAAGATTGTTTAGAAAACATATATGAAATTGTTTTGAAAATATATGTTGTTTTAAAAATAAAGATAACAACTTTGTTTTATAAAGATAACAACTTTGTTTTATAAAGATAACAACTTTGTTTTATAAAGATAACAACTTTGTTTTATAAAGATAACAACTTTGTTTTTATAAAGATAACAACTTAGTTTTTAGAAAGGCGAGAACTTTAAATTGAAAAGTTGAAAACTTTATTTTAGAAAGGCGAGAACTTTAAATTGAAAAGTTGAAAACTTTATTTTTATAAAGGCGGAATTTTTAAATATATGATAGCGATATAAAAATATGATTTTTATATATCACATCGAAGTAAAAATTCGATTTTTATATATTGAATAGCAAAATAAAAATTCGATTTTTATATATTGAACTTTGAAATAAAAATTCGATTTTTATATATTGAACTTTGAACTAAAAATTCGATTTTTATATATTGAACTTTGAAGTAAAAATTCGATTTTTACATATATAGTGACTACGGGCAATGAAGATGACGAAGAGGCGATAACGAAGAAGATTTCTATCAAGGAAGTGCCATGGAGCTAGGATAGCTATATGTGAGAATTTCTCACCTTTCTATTTTATTTCTAGTTATATATATATACTAGGATGCAGACGGTGCTTAGTAGCACCCGACACAATCGTCCACAGACCATGGACTTGTTTGTTTGACTGTTTGGTGATTGATTGCGATATTGGTTTGAATGTGGTTTGTGGTGTGAAAAATCGAATCGATAAATTGGTTAGGATTAGACGTGCGCCGTTATAAGGCGAAGGAGTAAGGCTAGGTTAGACCCTTACTCCAAAGTTTGTGGTTTGCATAACGAATTGATTTGATTGATGTGTGAATGGCGTGGGCCTTCACTAGACCGGGGATAAGGCTAGGCCTTGTCCCGTTTCTAGTATCGTGCCGTTATGCCGCCGAAATTTTCTAAAATAAGTTAGAAAAATAAAAATAGCATTTTATTTAAAGAATGAATTGAATAGAAATTCATATGTTGAAATAAAATGTTTTGTCGTTAAAAATATAATTTTTAACGTGAAGTGAATAAAATAAAATATTCATTTATAAACCGGACGGTTTGTTTATGTACACCTATTTGAATGACATTGATTGGGACGATAAATTTTACACATCGCCCAACTGCACGAATAAAATTATGTGTTTGGTTGTTTGAAACCCCACACGGGTGTTGGGATGAAATTTGAAGTTCACTCATCCTGATTGATTAAATATGTCGATCGATCGATTGACAGGCTGTTATAAGCGTTGAATATCTATATTTGATGCTTATCCAGTGTAGTGCACTTTGGTTGATGGTTGATTATTTTTCAATGCTATGATATACATGTGTTGTATGAAAATCCATATAATTAACTTTATATGGTAATTGATTGGGCCTCATTCCAGTTTTAAAATAGAAATATTTGAAAAAGAAATATTTGAAATAGAATATTTGAAATAGAATATTTGAAAATAGAACTTTATGAAGCCGTGTTGATTAGATTGACGCCATTTTGACGTGAACGATATTTATATCGATTTTATCGATTTCGAAATGAATTGAATTGAAAACGAATTCGAAATGAATTGAATTGAAAACGAATTCGAAATGAATTGAATTGAAAACGAATTCAAATTGAATTGAAAACGATTTCGAAATGAATTGAATTGAAAACGAATTCAAAATGAATTGAAAACGATTTCGAAATGAATTGAATTGAAAACGATTTCGAAATGAATTGAATTGAAAACGAATTCGAAATGAATTGAATTGAAAACGAATTCAAAATGAATTGAAAACGATTTCGAAATGAATTGAATTGTAAACGATTTCGAAATGAATTGAATTGAAAACGAATTCAAAATGAATTGAAAACGATTTCGAAATGAATTGAATTGAAAACGATTTCGAAATGAATTGAATTGAAAACGAATTCGAAATGAATTGAATTGAAAACGAATTCAAATGGAATAGAAAGCGAATTGAAATGAATTCAAATTGAATTGAAATTCGAATTGAATAGAAATGAATTTTTTTAACGAATTTATAAAGAAGAATTCAATTTTGCTTTGAATTGGAATAGAAGTTGAAATAGAATTTGAAACGAATTTAAAACTATTTATATAATTCGTTTTAAATAGAAATCGACGAAATATATATTATATATATTATATATATAATATAATGGCCTGAATAGAACGCGCCGCGCCGCGGCAGTTCGCGAATTTCGACCATTTATTTCAAACGGACATTACGGGAGATCCGACCGTCGGATTCTCCTAAAACCGGAACCGTTGGGTTCGTATCGAAAAGAGCTTTCTAAAGAAGGTTAGAAATTTGAAATCTAACGGTTGGATTTGGAATTATGTCCAAATCAAATTCGAAAAAGGTCGCTGTAAGTGCAGTTCGATGGCCATTGATGGAAATCGACTGTACGGGCCTT
Organism: Allium sativum; assembly: GCA_030737875.1. Classification (NCBI taxonomy): domain Eukaryota; kingdom Viridiplantae; phylum Streptophyta; class Magnoliopsida; order Asparagales; family Amaryllidaceae; genus Allium; species Allium sativum. The sequence goes on from CM060920.1 coordinate 57,739,616, forward strand.
GATAAAATTATTAAAAATAGTAATAATTTATGTAAAATCATAAGAAATGATTTGTGAAGATTTGGGATGAAAAACTCCATATTTGAAAAGATAAAAATAGATTTTTATCGAAATGAACTAGTTTTGAACTAGAAATATAATTCTATTTATTTTTAAATAAATAAATTGAATTTGAAAAGGGTTTTGAAAATAACCAAAATTTCCAATGATTGCATTGGAGTGGATTTGAATCGAAATTGTCTTCGGAATATTTCGATGTTGGAATTTGTGATTATACGGATGTTGTTACGGGAATTTGAAAGATATATATTTATATCGTTATTTCCAATACGACATTTGTTAATCGTAGAATTTGATATTGAATATAAGTCGATATATTTTCTATTCAGAGCCTTATATTGAATATCAAATGGGATTTGGGTTTGTCGTGAATGGTGTCTTCATTAACACTGTTCTTGAACCCAGTTGAGAAAAGATTAAATCTTTTTATTTAGATTTAATGAAGTGTACCAATTAAATGATATTTAATTGGAATTGAATTGGTATTGATTTTTGGGTTTATCGTGAACAGTGTTTTAAATAACACTTGTTCTTTAACCCGATAATTAATCGAATGTGATTTGGGTTTGTCGTGAATGGTGTCTTCACTAACACTGTTCTTGAACCCAGTTGAGAAAAGATTAAATCTTTTTATTTAGATTTAATGAAGTGTACCAATTAAATGATATTTAATTGGAATTGAATTGGTATTGATTTTTGGGTTTATCGTGAACAGTGTTTTAAATAACACTTGTTCTTTAACCCGATAATTAATGGAATGTGATTTTGGGTTTATCGTGAATCGTGTTTTAAATGACACTGATTCTTTAACCCAGATAATGATTAAAACTAAGTGGAGTTTTAATGAATCTTTAATTAGATTGAAAAGATCGAGAATGGAGTATCACCAGTTTTGCTCCAGGCGATAGTTAAATCTTTAATTAGATTTGAACGTGAAATTTAGAAACTAACTGTCGGTTAGCCAAGCAGAATGGTTTTCTGGATATTGATCTGATGTTGGTTTCGGCCTTCGGGGTTAATATTTGGGGAATTATTCTCTTGATTAATTTACGGTTAGTGACTAATGAATTGGAATGAGGCGTATGTTGTGTTTGTGTAACACTTATTTAAAATATACGCGAGTTATTCGAAAAGACCGGGTTTATCCCATTTTGAATAACTGATACGACGATAAGTCGAAGATGAAGACGATGGTCGAAGACCGGAGGTCTTCACGTCGTTTGGGTGATAACTGATGATCTTGATTGGGCTGTACACCCAAGAAGATGGAAACAGTTAGTGATCGTCCAGACGTACTTGGAGATCGATGGATATGCGGGGTACTAGGTGCCTCCGGTTTCGTTCAGACCCAGAACGGACTTGTAAATGGACTGTGTGTCTGACATCGGATTTCATTCTGTGTGACTGATATCGGTTGCATAGGATGGTTTGCCTGTGTGGCATGCTAAGATGCAAATGATCAAGGCTTCTGTTGAAAAGCAAAGTCTTGTGGTGATGATCAAAGCACGGCCTTTGTGGCGTAGCTTTGTGTAACGTTTACCTCGCGTGTTTCACACCAGGTATGAACCAAAAACGGGAGACGGACCTCAGGGGGGACATGCGTTTTCTTTCTAGCTAGAAGTGGCGTCAGTGGTTTTACACGCCCTGACGAGTTTGACTTATGTGGTTGTTGCTGTTGCGAGGCGCCTCGGATTGATCGGTCGTTCTCGAACCGATGGAGTCATTTAGTTGGCTCATTTACGCCCCAAAGGGCGGAGAAACGTATTGTTCAGGCATTATAATCCACTTCGTGTGGACCGGCCCTGACGATCCAAGGTACGGTTGCGGCTGTGCCTGAGGGGCGGGCTAGAGCGTCTCGAATCGGTTGAGGATCTTGCCCCTAGCCTCGGTTCATAGACGGAAATCCAATTTCCAAATACGAGACTTTGCGATTTTAATTGTAATCCTATATATGGCGACATAGTGGGATGGGGCGCTTATGCCGCCTATGATTGATACTTATGATTTGAAGTTGTTTTATACACTTATAATAGTATCAAATGATTTGTTTTAAACGTATCAAGCATTCTTTGGCTGTTATAAGGGAAAACCCTATCCCCCGGCTTGCGTTGCATTGTGTGATAGGACCTGGGTCTTATAACAGCTTCATTTTTCTTTATTTAGCATTGCGCTGTTTGCTTTATGCACTGGTATTCTTGGGAGGAAACCCGTTCCGTGTTATACGGCGTGGTCCCTTGATTTACCTAATGATTTAAAATAAAGATTAATAACTGTTTTAGTTCTCACACCAGTCACATGACTGACCTGGAGTTTATTGTTTTAACCTAAACTCTGGGTGCCCTTATTTTGACACGGGCAGCTAGTAGTTTTGGTTTTGCAGATTTATATTCACAGGATCCTGGTTTACAGCTGGAACGATATCCGGAAAGCTTTGTATCCGTATATCTTCTTCTAGTTGTGTATTGTATTATTTTCCGCTGCTATGTATTTAAATGTAATTTAAATCTCTGATATTTCTGTGTAATATTCATTTATACTCTGTATATTCTTGTAATCTGATGCATTGTTGTAATATACAATGAAACGTTCTTCTGTATGCGTTCTGTTGTGGTTTGTTCTCGAACTATCCGACGCTTTCCTTTACGGGGAAGTTACGGGTCTTCACAATCATGTATGCAAGCATCCCTAGTTATGTAAATACTACATGCGTGCATAGCCATTCATCTATATGCAACATCCATATGATAACATATCAAGTTAAACTTACAAACAAATACATATCTGTAAATGCAATATGAAAGTGTTCGAACTGATCTAGTGCCTAATACGCATGCATATGCATTCGCGAGCAACCATTAGCAACCACTCGCAACCATCAACCATAACATGTTTCAAACACATGTTTACATCCAAAAGGGTTTCTACCTAAGGATCGATGATACGTCCTAGAGGATATACCTTAAAATCTAGAAATTAGTATGCATAGAATTCCTAGAAAAAGGAATCAAGGATGTACCCTTAAGAAAAAGGGTATGAGGTGCGTATGCCTTATCTTCAATCTCCCGTATCATGTTTTCTTGAGCTTTACTCAACTATACCTTAACAGATTCAACTTCACGATTGGGAAGTTTCTTGACCTCCATTTCCAAAATAAACAAATGTCAACCATGACACTGAGTGTATATACTAGGATGATCGGAGGTCTCTCTTCTTAGCTTACCCATCATGCCATAACTATGAGGGTCAAAATGTCACTACGTACTTTTTACCTCTCTTAAGGTTAGTCCTTCTCTATATAGAGCGCCTGCCACAACTATTCATCTCTCAAGCAAACCATCCTAGTCGAACTCAACATCCCTCAAGTACAAGCCCCAAAGGCCTAAACCAATATCAGACAAGCACCCGAGGAATGTGTACTCCGAATTTGGACGATCTACGTGAGATGATCTAAGAAAAAACAACCAAACACTTGAGCACTAGTTGGGATCTTTTACTATACAAGTACTAAGGTGCAGAGACTCAACTATGGAAGCAAATATGAACAAATCCGAAGCGCTAAAACCAAAGGAAAGAGTACAAACAGCAAAACTAGACTCTTCCAACAAAACTTTACTACCTTTCTCCTAGGTACGCTTGGTGGGGAAAGTAGGTACTTGCCCTTCTGAAAATCTTGTCCTTTGCCCTTAATTACATGCCCTATTACACCATAGTAAAGATACTTCCTCTTGTCTTAGGGTTTATAATTCCTTCCTCCTTTGTGAGCTAAATCTACATCCGTGAATTCCTCATCCTCTTCCGTGTGTAGTCATGTTGACAAATCTCTCGAAAGATGCTTCCATCGTACAGAAAACCCTATAAGCTTGAAAGAAAACTGGCCGTAGGTGAAACAACTACGGCTATGGATGGAAGCCGGGCACTACTTCGCCCATCGATGAGGTTACCTCCTAGAAAGCCAGGAGCCCCAGAGACTCAAGAAAGAAGGAGAAAAAATTCAAACAGAGGAAGAGAAGATAGTGCGTATGGCTTTGGGGAATATGCCTTTAAAACAAATCTTTTCTCTTGAAAATGCTTCTTTTAAAACCATTTTGAAAATAATTTTTCAAATCCTTTATCTAATCTAGTAACCTTCAGCTCTGATAGCACGTGTAACACCCCACATCCTTTAGTGTCACTCACAAAGGGAATGCACTAAGTTCTGTGGAGCATTTTAAGGTAAAAGATGCAGATAAATTACAAGACAGACAAGATTAAAACATGCGGAAAATAAAACTTTGCTTTATTGATAAAATAGTTTGTACACGATTTCTTTATAATATCAGAGTGTCATCTGTCTTACAAAATAAAGAAGCATAAAACAACATTTATATTCCCCAATTGTAGCAAGAGCCAGCCATAGCATCTGAAAAGAGAATCCAAGCAAAACTTCGACAAATCTTCAAGCTGGGAAATAGTGACAGTCCAACTTAACCTGAGCTATACTATTCCCTCCTTTACTACCTGGATGGGGGAGGGGGACGGAAGAAAAGAAGACGAAAGAAAAAAAGAGTCAGACATAAAGCCTGAGTAAGTTCAGTTACTTCTATCATGTGAACATGGAAAAACAAAACGACATGAATTAACTGAATACAAGATAACACCATGATGATAGGATCAGCAAGATTAGACAAGATTAACACAAGATATGCTAAGACAAGATAAACTGGATATGCTCTAATACTTTTGCTGCTTCGCTATTTCCTTGTTATACTGGTTTCTATATCTCTGCACCATCTAACTAGTGTCCCAACTAGTAATGATAACGTGATCCCAATCCCGGAAATTTCGGTTGCCTTCAGGCATACATTTATTATTTATTACCTAGATCAAATCTAGGGCTTTCTATCAAGTGCTTCCTAGGTTCAACCAGGGGTTATGCTATCTACTAAACGTTTCTCGAATTCAGGGTTTATGCCACCTAGGTCTAACAAGGGATTATGCCACTTGTCGAAGGATGTACTGTAGTCTGGGACACACTACCTAGAGTGGTATATGTTCCTAGACTTTCCCCACGTATGTATCGCGAATCGTTATCGCTTGTGTAGATGCACATGTCCTGTAATGTGCGACCCGAGTCCCGTGGCAGGGCTGCTCTAGAAACACGGAACTCGATCGGGAGCTTTCAGATATCTGCCGATGCAGATGCTAAGGTCTGTTTTTCCAATTGCTATGGTCCCACTCGAACCCCTCCCTCAACTAATGTAAGGCACACCTTGAAAAATGAGAACTATACGCAGGCCCTCTATGCCCCACTAACCTATGGCCATCCTCACCCATAACTAGATAGCAAGTATATGGTCTTTTAGAGTTCTCCGCATTTCCTCTTTACGTATCTCGACTGACGCAAGATGGTAGGTAGACGACGAGTCGCTATCACTGGGCTACTGGTCTCGCCGAATCACGCTGGTCCATCCTAGTCTTTAGGTTGCCATATATTGCAACCAAGGCATACCCTTGGTTCTTCTCATGCAGACCTTAACCTCTGTGAGCCCAGACGGATCATCTGCATTCTCACAGAGGGATACCAAGAGTACCCTTACGTTCCCTAGAAGCCTCGGGCTTCGTAACCCAATTCGTTGGAGCCTTCTTTAAGATCAGATGGACGTTCGCTCCTCTTCGTGTTATACTAAGGATTACTACTTAGCCCTTTTTAACTAAGGTTTACTACTTAGTCCTCTTTCTCGTCAAGTTGGATTGGTTAAGTGTCATTAGTCAATTCAAGCTAACTTAACCCATTCCTTTGTCATATTAAACTGGTTAAGTGTTATCAGTAATTCATGTTGACTTAACCCTACCACAAACCAAGTTATATTGGTTAAGTATTTCTTATTACTTAACCCTACCCATTCATCCTATATTGGTTAAGTGTTCCTTTTCTACTTAACCTTGCCCATCTGTTTTAACTAACATGTTATTAATGGTTAAGTATTATCCCTTCATGTTTTAGACTTAACCCTATTCATTTGTCACAATCTGATGGTTAAGTGTTCAAGTTTACTTAACCCTACGGTCTAGTCCAGCTAACATATCAAATTGGCTAAGTGTATTAAATTTTACTTAAACCCAACCTCTAGTCTAGTTAACATGTTAATTTGGCTAAGTGTATTAACTTTACTTAACCCCACCTTCTAGTCTAGTTAACATGTTAATTTGGATAAGTGTTTTCTTAGTTACTTATCCCCTACAAATCTTGTCTTGTTACCATGTTAAGTTTGGTTAAGTGTTCCTATGGACTTAACCCTCCCATTCTAGCTTAACTGTGCTAAGTTAGTTAAGTGTTCCTATGGACTTAACCCTCCCATTCTAGCTTAACTGTTATAAGTGTCTGTATGAACCTAACCCCACACATCGGTTTAGCTATCATGTTAAATTGGTTAAGTGTCTTAGTTAACTTAACCCTACCATTCTTGTTCTAGCTTTCACTAAATAAATTAAGGCCGCGACCACTCACATTAGACAGATACTGTTGCGATTAATGGATGTGTCGCTTGGTTCCGGGCAGGTTTACATCGCAACTCAGTCTAACCTCGGGTTAGGCATATTCGTGTTTTCTAAGTTCAAAGGGTTTTGATTAATTTCCAAATCAGGTTTTGAAAGTAACCATCCCGTCTGTCGGATCAGTTAGGGATAGCCATGGAGAGCAAGAAACTTGTATTTTCCAAACCCAAGCCTAGACACTATCCTCTCTGTCACCCTAGAACTTTCTGGTGTATGTGTTATTAAAAGAGATGTCATTAATAAACCTTTCTTTTGTATATATATAGATTGTTAACAATTTATCCTCAAAGTTTATACTCAAAGTTCATTTTCCCTTTTTAAATAAATTTGGCCTATACCATATTCATTTGCCATGCCCACTAATGGACTTATATTCTAGGCCCAAATCTTGATTGCCTATCTTACACTTTATAGCAATTTAGATCCAACATCCTCATTTACAGTTCATGCCAAAACTAGATTTTATATTCTAGTTTACAGTTTATGCCAAACTAGATTTCATATTCTAGTTCACCGTTTATGCCCAAAACTTAATTTGCATACCAAATACCTACTTTGTGGCCCATTTAACCATTTAGCATTTATGCCCAATGTATGTAAATTATTCACAATTTTGCTAATATACTTATCATGCTTAATTTAGCCACCCAATTCTGATTTAATTTTCTAATCTCAGTTCATGTCAAAACTAGACTTGTTATTCTAATTTTCATCTTAATAGTCAAGCTATAATGCATGTTCCCAAATTATGCCAATTTCCAAGTTTAGCCAATTTCATGGTTTCCCGAAACGTATTCCCATTGTTCGTATAATCGTGATTCAACCTAGATTATAATTAAATCTAGATTCGTGGATAAAAGGGAATGAACCAAAATGCCATGAAAGAATAGACGTAATAACTGGCATAAGATGATAATTCATAGGCATATAGATCTGATAATATTACGACATGAAAAGGGTTGAATAGTATAGGTTCAAGAACATAGGTAGACCTAACTTAATAGGTAAATTCCCAAGATCAAGATCCAAGGATAACTAAGAATAAACTGAAATAGAAAGTCAAGCCTAGATCCAATATAATGCCAGTTTGGGGTACAACATGGTTTTGTAACTACAGTGTCATGGGCATAAACAATAATCTTATATACATAGCCATAGGCAATAAATCCTCACAGTTAATGAATCGCAGTCATAAGCGATGTTCATAGTCAAAGGAAAATAATTCTCACAGTCATGAGTCATAGTCGTAGGCAATGTTCATAGTCAAAAAGGAATATGGTTTTAAGTTCCCTAGTTTCATAGTCACAGTCTTATTTGTCATCGAATCATAACAGTTCTTGATTAGGTTCAAAGATATAAGCACTGATTCGAATAAAAAGATTTGGCATATTCTTTTATTCCTTTAATTTCATGTCACGAATAGAGAAACTGTTCAAATCTAGAAAGTAACTGACTTACATTGATCAGTTTTTAGAATAGAAAGATGGCGTTGCTATGATTCGTGCGACGTTGCTCGAAGCCGTTTGAGTTAGCCTATGATTCTTATCTTGAAGCTTTAATCTTGATTCGAATCTCTTCTTGACAAACTTGAGCAGCATAACCTTGTCTTAGATTTTCGTATTATTTTCTTATTTTTATTTATTTATACATTTTCTCAGAGGCAGCATAAGGATAGAATGAAATGGTGTAGAGAGAATGAGGCCAGAGGCTGTTTATATAGGATTAGGGTTATGAATCTGGTCAGAAAATCAGGCCAGAAACATCAAAATGAACCCAGGTTCAAAACCGGGTTCTTGCACCAGGTCGACCCCCAGGTCGACTGCGCAGTCGACTTGGTCAGGGGGGGTCAACTGCCCAGTCGACTCCCCAGTCGACCTGGGCTTGGGCGGGAAATTTCCCGCCCAGCCTGCTTCTGGGTTTGAATTCGAATTTTGAATTCGAATTTCGAGCTGTTTTCAATTCTGAAATTTCCTGAAACTTCGGAGGGTCATATCTCCTTCACACGGACTCCGATTCTCGCAATCTCAGACTCTTTTTCATGCAGAATTCCGAGACGAACGCAATGGCGCAACCCGTTTCCCTTGATTTTGATTTTAAATTTTAATTCTGCCTTGATTTGTGAATCCTTGTGTTACGGAATTACGGGGTGTTACAGTAAGCGTTTTACTATTTGGTTATTTATTTGATTAGACATTATTATAATATCACTGGATTTTGCTAAAAAAAATCTTGGGTTATAGTAAGGTAAAAACCTTCCATATTTATGTGTGGTCTGGTCTTACTATTACCTTTTCATTCAAAGGATTTTCCAAGTTAAACAATATGGTTGGAGTTAACTCACACCTGTCCCATGACTGACCCAGAGTTTATTTTTTTGTATTTTCTAAACTCTTGGGTGCCCAAATTTGTACGAGCAGTCAAGTGTTTCATGCTTTTATAGATACACTTGGAGGAGTTTGAAGTAGGCGGCTTCACCGTTAGATATTTAAGAGTTATTTCCGCTATATCAAATGTTGTATTATACTCTGATGTTGGTGTGTATATATGATACAAAATTTTGTATTCAAGAGATTATGTTATATAATATATTTTGATTGTTCCACTGTGAGATTCTGTGTTGTTATTTATGCTCTTCTTCTATCTGCTTTGATTTTTTAACCCTAATGACTCTTATTTCTATATTATTTGAGTTGGACGTCTGTTGTATCAGTCGGCTTAGATAGTATGGATTTGCGGGCCGTTACAAGTATAGTCATTTAACATACAAGATGTAAAATAACAAAAGATTGATATGGCTAGATTTGAGTTTTTTAATCATGGTTCTAGTTCAGGCACAAATTTAAATTTTAACCAAAAAGACTAAGATCTCGGACGATATTCCAGTATTTCGTCTCGGTCGATATATCGTTTGATATTGCAATATCTCGGGCGATATATTCAAAAGGAGATTTAGAGTGATATTTGCTATTTCATATCGGAAGGAGCCCAAAATGAGATCTCGGGGGGAGATCTCGGGCGATATTTACGAGATTTGAAACAGTGCTGACAGGTGGTCAAATAGGATTTATTTGCATGCATAAATTGAAGAAAACATATTGATAGGCAATTTCATTTTATGATTAATGAATAGTGAGAAAAAAGAACAATTAGGAAGTAATTCATCACCTAGCAATAAACCGGATCAAAAAAATTAATAAAGTAACAACCCGGAAAATCAGAACCAATTTAAATTTTTAGTTTTGGCAATTTAAGTGGATTTTGAATATTTAAAATGAATTATTTTAATTGATAACGACTAGAAATTTATTTTGAATAGAATTAGAACATATAATTTTGTTTAAATCGAAGTTAGAATGTAAATATTTATTTTGATTATAGAAGGATTTTAGTGAAACCAAAAATATTTGAATCTGTTTGAAAATATCTTTCCAACGAATCGAAATAATCAAAATTTCATAGCGCAAATAAAAAGTTATGCCTAGTTGAAAATTCAGAATAATCGCTATAGAAATATAGCGCTTAAAAATGGCGATTTTGCAAACAATCTCGTTTTTCGATGAGAACCCTTTTGCTGGATCCGGAATGTCAAATTATTGTTGGTTCCAATTTTCATAATTTTTTGAATCAATATGTGAGCGTGGCAAAAGAAAATGTGTTTTGTCAGTTACAATTGAAATAGATCGACCAGAAAATGGCCATTTTTCAAACGGTCTCCAAATTTGACGAAATTTGTTTTGTTAGGACCGTATCATCAAAAAATAGCTAGATTTATTTTTCTGGAATTTTTGGAGTCAGTATGTGGTCCCAATAAATAAAAACGTACGTTTGAATTCAATTTATATTGATTTATAATTTGATTTAAAGAAAATCTATTCATAACAGTTGAATTGACTAGCGAAATATATTCCATTATATCAGGAATAGGGGTATTTATCTAGGGGCGACAGTCGTTGAGTTTTATTTGGAGTTCAGAGCGTGAAATAGTTAAAATTCAAATTAAATAATAATATTAATTAATATAAATACCACACCAATACCCTAACCCTAAGTCAAAAAGATTTCTAGGCTCAAACATCTCGTTGCCGCCCCTTTTTCTCTCGTGAAAACTCAACCCGTGATTTTAGAAATCAAATAGAAAATCAAAACAATTCCTATGAAATTCTATAAAACATAAAACATAAGTATTTTTAATGAGAAGGAAACTCTCTTCACACTCGTTTCCACTTTGTAGTGTTCGAACACATGATAGGGACACAAGAATTTCACCGCGTCAGGTTTTGGGGTTTAAGGTTGGTTGACGCATTGCCCGTGGGCGGCGTGCGTTCAACAAGATGGGGCAGAGAAGAAAGAGGACTGGAAGAGATAATAAATGGAGAATTTGTTGTGAAGATTAGTCAAGTGTAGAGAGAGATGAGACCTTGGGGATTCACGGCTATAGTGGTACAGGGAGTGCGTGGTGCATCTATAGGAGAGGAAGGGGATGAGGGTATAATTAAGATGTAATTAAGGGGTAATTATTTTAGTAATTAAATTGTTAATGATAATTAAAATGTACACAATCTTATAAAATAAGTAATTTATTCATATGTAATCAGAATTGTGGAAACAAGGGTCCGTTGGAACCTCTTGAAGAGCACTTCGCGATGGAGCTGACTAGAGCTAAAACGGAGCACATTGGAATTTTAGGAAAAATCAAATCCAAACGGTTCAGAAATTCAGAACAAGAACTAGCGGAGTGGAAACCGACTGTGAGAAGTTATCATTATAATTTTTGTACAGTTATTCATTTTATAACTGCATATATGAACTGTTCCCCGTCGTCCATAGACCATGGACGACTTGTTTAATTGGATTGTATTGTATTGTGTTGCGTTGTGATGAATATATAAAACATTCATGTATGGAATAAAATATTTGAATAATAAAAATATCATTTTTATTGAATGAATATATTATATAAAATGTAGCGACCCGGAAAATCTGAACCAATATAAAATTTTTAAATTGGCTAAAATAGTGGATTTTAAATATTTAAAATAAATATTTTATATAATAATGATGAAAAGTAAGTTTGAATCAAAGTTGAAAATAAATATAATTACTTTGAATTATAAACAAGGCCTAAAATGGCGCGGTAGTTTCAAAATTTGAATTCAAACTTCGACTGACTGTACCGGGTGCAAAACAAAACGGATTTGAGTGAAACCAAAAATATTTAAATCTATTTGTGAATACCTTTCTAACGAATATGAAAAATCGAAGTTTCATAGCGGAAAGAAAAAGTTATGGCCAAATGAATTTTCAGAAAGGTCGCTATGAATTTATATAGCTCGTGAAAATAGCCATTTTGCAAACGACCTCGGAATTCGAAGAAACCACTTTTGTTGGATCCAGGATGTTAAACTATTGCTAGGTTTCAAATTTCATAATTTTTGAAGCTAGTATGTGAGCGTGGCAAAGGAAAATGTGTTTTGGTCGATTTCTATTAAATTGGATTGACCAGAAAAGGGCCATTTTTCAAACGATCTCAGAATTCGATGAAACTAGTTTTGTTGGGACCGTATCATCAAAACATAGCTAGATTTATTTTTCTGGAATATTTCGAATCAGTTTGTGCCCCTGGCAAATTGAAATGTACGTTCAAATCGAATATTGAATGTTATATATTTTAAATTGAAGGAAAACTGACTGAAACAGTCGAATGGGCCTACGAAACATATCCCATTGTGTTCGGAATGGGGGTAAAACACTGGGGACGACAGTCGTTGGGTTTGGATTGGAGTTCGTATGTGACAATGGGTATTTTAGAAATTAAAAAATATATAAATAATTAAAAAAATTCCTCATTGGCCAAGATATTTTTTCTCTCCCCGATACCAGGTCGCGAACGACGGAAAGGAGTTCAATCCTTCTCTCTTCTTTTTCTCACAATCCACGCCGAATTAGCTCGTGCCACAGTTGAACTTTTTGAAGATCTCCCCGAGCTCTTCAAACCCATACCTGGTTGGGATTTTTTCGTTGTGTGGTTTGGGAGAATCGGCGACAGAAAGATCACGACTTGAAGCCGCCGCCGCCGCTTCCTTCGACCACCGAGTGCCACCAAATCCCCATCGATCTGAGCGCCGTTCCAAGGCCTAGAGGGTGGCGCCGACCGATCTGAACATCGAGCTACGGATTTTGCAAAAATCTAAAACCTAGTTTGGAACATTCAAAGTGAGGTACGACTGTTTTTAATATAAACTATATTATAGCAGTTTTAAGCGCTACGGTTTTTGATTCCACAGTAAAAATCATATCCTTTTCGTTTTTCGATGAAATTCGATGAAAAAGGAAACATTGTGTGTAACAACCAGGAAATGCGAGCAAGTTTAAAATTTTTATTTTGGCAATTTTAGCGAATTTTGAACATTTAAAATAGATTATTTTAAATAAAAACGATGAGAAATTTATTTTGAATTGAAATCGAACGTATATATTATCTACATCGTCGTTAGAATATATATAATTATATATAATTATAAAAGGAATTGAAAATGGCGCGGTAGTTCGATAATTCGATTTCAAACTTCGATTGAATTTACCGGGTGCAAAACAATACGGATTTTAGTGAAACAAAAAATAATGGGATCTAATTGATAATATCTTTCAAACGAATCCGAAAAATCAAGATTTCATAGCGGGGATCAAAAGATATGTCCAGTTGAAGATTCTGAATAGTCGCTATGGAATTCAGGCCCTTAAAAATGGGAATTTTGCAAACGACCTCGGATTTCGACGATACCACTTTTTTTTGATCCGTGATGTCAAATTATTGCTAGGTTTCAAATTTCATAATTTTTCGAATCAATATGTGAGCGTGGCAAAGGAAAATGCGTTTGACCAGTTTCAGTTGATTTTAATCGACTGAAAAATGGCCATTTTTCAAACGGTCTCAGAATCCGACGAAACTAGCTTTGTTAGGACCGTATCGTCAATACGAAGCTAGAAAATATTTTTCGGGAATTTTTAGAGTTAGTATGTGGCCCCAGTAAATTGAAATGCGCGTTCAAATTCAATGTATAGAGTTATATGTTGATTTTGACGAAAACTGATCGAAACGATCGAATCAGCCTAAGATACATATCCCATTGTGTTCGAAATGGGGGTAATTAGCTATGGACGACAGGCGGTGGGCCTCGTTTCGAGTTCGAATTAAAAAGTCAACTTTTCGAATTTAAAATTAAATTAAATATATATTTATACTTTGGCCCCCCCTCTACATTATCTCTCCCTTTCAGTTAAAAGGAAAAAACCCGCCGCTTTAAAACCTCGATTCCCAAATCGCTCCCCTCGATTTCCGCCGCCGGAGCCCACCAGCACCGTCGAGATCGACGGCGCCCTCCTCCCCCGTGCTAGCCGCGTCGCCCAGCCCTCCCTCCTCTCTCCTCTTCCTTCAAGAATCCCCAAACCGCGAGGACCCACGCCCTAGGCAGGAAACCCGCCGCCGACGGTCTTCCCCCGGCCCACCACCGCGCGTGCGACACCCCCTTCCACCTCCTGACCGTAGCGCCTCTTCTCCAGCCCCCAATGACGGAAAACAGTGAGGTATATATATTTTTATTATTATTTATTTTCTTTTTTTTCAGTTTTAATATAAATAGCATGGGTTAAAAACCTGATTTGGTTTAGGTTGATTTTTTTTTTTGAAACTGAAAAGGAGCTGGTTTTTGAAACTGAAAAGGAGCTGGTTTTTGAAACTGAAAAGGAGTGGTTTTTAACTAAACAACGAAGTGATTTTTAATTACATGAAAATATAATCTTTCCCATATTTGTAGCGTTTTAAAAATATGATTTTTACAAAGTAGAAATAATAAAAATATAATTTTCATATGATGTAGAAGAATAAAAATATAATTTTTATAATGTAGAAAAGTTAATTTTTTTTTATAGGTATGGTGATAAAAATTTGATCTTTATATATGTAGTGAAATAAAAATCTGATTTTTATTATATATACATTGAAGTGGAAAAGCGATTTTTATAACGATGACGTAAAAATTCGATTTTTATATATTGAATAGCAAAGTAAAAATTCGATTTTTATATATCGAATAGCAAAGTAAAAATTCGATTTTTATATATTGAATAACAAAGTAAAAATCCGATTTTTATATATTGAGTAGCGAAGTAAAAATCCGATTTTTATATATTGAGTAGCGAAGTAAAAATTCAATTTTTATATATTGAATAGCGAAGTAAAAATTCGATTTTTATATATTGAGTAGCGAAGTAAAAATTCGATTTTTATATATTGAATAGCGAAGTAAAAATTCGATTTTTATATATTGAATAGCGAAGTAAAAATTCGATTTTTATATATTGAGTAGCGAAGTAAAAATCCGATTTTTATATATTGAGTAGCGAAGTAAAAATTTGATTTTTATATATTGAATAGCGAAGTAAAAATTCGATTTTTTTATATTGAATAGCGAAGTAAAAATTCGATTTTTATATATTGAATAGAAATATAAAAATGTGATTTTTATATATATAGTGACTACGGGCAGTGAAAGTGACAAAAGGTGAGAACGACAAGATTTTCTACATAAGAAGAGTCGAGATGATTGGATTAGCTATCGGTGAGAAATTCTCACTCTTCAATTTCTTTTTCTAGTTATATATATACTAGGATGCAGACGGTGTTTAGTAGCACCCGACACCACTGTCCACAGACAATGGACTTATTTGTTTGGTTGCACAGATTAGTTAGATCATTTGATTTGAATTTGATTGTTTGGTGAAATGGAATTGAATTGATTGATATGTGTATGGCGTGGGCCATCACTAGACCGGGGATAAGGCTAGGCCTCGTCCCGTTTCTAGTATCGTGCCGTTATGCCGCCGAAATTTTCTAAAATAAATTAGAAAAATAAAAATATCATTTTATTTGATAAATGAACTGAACAGAATATTTTCATAGGTTGAATAAAATGTTTTATCGTTAAAAATATAATTTTTAACGTGAATGTGAATAAATAAATATTCATTTACAAACCGGACGGTTTGTTTATGTACACCTATTTGAAGGACATTGATTGGGACGATAAATTTTACACATCGCCCAACTGCACAAATAAAATATGCGTTTGATTGTTTGAAACCCCACACGGGTATTGGGATAATATATGACATACACTAATCCCAATAATTAGTTGTATGTCGATCGATTGATTGACAGGCTATTATAAGCGTTAGATATCTATATTTGATGCTTATACAGTGTAGTGCACTTTGGATGATGGTTGATTATGTATCGTTGCTATTATATACATGCGTTGAATGGAATCCATATAATTAGCTTTATATGGTAATTGATTGGGCCTCATTCCAATTTAGAAGATAAAGAATATTATAAATAAAGGTTCATGTGTTGACAGTACTCATCCGTTGAGATTAGTCATCTTTATCATATATAAAATTAGAAATTGACTGGAAAATAGATGAGATGAGTGGTCTCCTGGGTATTGATCTAATGTTGGTTTCGGCCTTCGGGGTTGATATACAGGGAATCGTTCTCTTACTAGTTTACGGTTGGAGTCTGATTTGAAATCAAACGATAGATACCATATTTTTATAAAATATATTAAATAACAAAAATAGTCACGCATGGACAGTACTCATTCGTTGAGATTAGTCATGTGTTGACAAAAATATAGATTCATGTATCGAATAGAATAAATATTCATTTATTGAATAGAATAATGGAATTATTGAAATATATAAAGCCGTGTTGATAAGAGGTGCGCTATTTTGACGCGAACGATAAGTATATCGATTATATTCGTTTTATAATGAATATTTAAAAGAGATTTAAAAATCGAATATATAGAAAACCAATTCGAATTGAATCGAATAGAAAACCAATTCGAATTGAATCGAATAGAAAACCAATTTGAATTGAATCGAATAGAAAACCAATTTGAATTGAATCGAATAGAAAACCAATTCGAATTGAATCGAATAGAAAACCAATTCGAAATGAATTGAATAGAAAACCAATTTGAATTGAATCGAATAGAAAACCAATTTGAATTGAATCGAATAGAAAACCAATTCGAATTGAATTGAATAGAAAACCAATTTGAATTGAATTGAATAGAAAACCAATTTGAATTGAATCGAATAGAAAATTAGTTCGAATTAAATCGAATAGAAAACCAATTTGAATTGAATTGAATAGAAAACCAATTTGAATTGAATCGAATAGAAAACCAATTTGAATTGAATCGAATAGAAAACAAATTTGAATTGAATTGAATAGAAAATGAATTCAAATTGAATTGAAATTTGAATTGAATTTAAATGAATTTTAAAACGAATCTATAAGGAAAAATTCAATTTTGATTTGAATTGGAAATAGAAGTCGAAATGTTTTTGAAACGAATTTAAAACTATTTATAAAATTCGTTTTAAATAGTAATCGATGAAATATATATTATATATATTATGTATATGTAATATAATGGCCTGAATAGAAAGCGCCGCGCCGCGGCAGTTCGTGAATTTCGACCATTGACTTCGAATGGACATTACGGGAGATCCGACCGTCGGATTCTCCTAAAATCAGAACCGTTGGGTTCTTATCGAAAAGAGCTTTCTAACGATTATTAGAAATTTGAAATCTAACGGTTGAATTTGGAGATACGTCCAAATCAAATTTGGAAAGGGTCGCTGTAAGTGCAGTTCGATGGTCGTTGATGGAAATCGACTGTACGGGCCTTGATAAAATTATTAAAAATAGTAATAATTTGTGTAAAATCATAAGAAATGATTTGGGAAAAATTGGGATGAAAAACTCCATATTTGAAAAGATAAAAATAGATTTTTATCGAAATGAACTAGTTTTGAACTAAAATTAAACCCGTTTATTTTTAAATAAATAAATTGGATTTGAAACGAGTTTTAAATAGAATTGATTTGTGGGTTTATCGTGAAGGGTGTTTTAAATAACACTTGTTCTTTAACTCGATAATAAATAGAATGTGATTTGGGTTTATCGTGAACTGTGTTTTAAATGACATTAGTTCTTTAACCCAGTAAAAGGAGTTTTAACGAATCTGCAATTAGATTGAAATGTGAATTGATAATTTAAATTATCAAATATAGAAAATGAGCGAGAATGGAGTATCACCAGTTTTGCTCCAGGCGATAGCCAAATCTTTAATTAGATTTGAACGTGAAATGGTAATTAATTTTACCGATAACACCGTGGTGTTAGATATGAAGTATTACCAGTTTTTCTTCATGGGATGAATAGGTTGGGATTGGGAAATTAAATAAATAATTACTTCGGTGTGGTTCGCTAATCTCGACTAGTTTAGAAAACCATAATTTGGTTTGAAACGTCATCCAAAGGAAGATTAAAGGATAAATTTTAAAGAATTTATCTTGGATAAAATTAATGGGAACCTTTCCCTAAGTATGTGGAATTTAGAAACTAGATGTAGGTTAGTAAAGAAGAATGGTTTCCTGGGTATTGATCTGATGTTGGTTTCGGCCTTCGGGGTTAATATTTGGGAAATTGTTCTCTTGCTAATTTGCGGTTAGTGGATGCTGAATTGGAATGAGGCGTATGTCGTGTTTGTGTAACATTTGTTTTTAATATACGCTGGTTGTTCAGAAAGGCCGGGTTTATACCCATTCTGAATAACCGATTCGACGATATGTCGAAGTTGAAGACGGTGGTTGAAGACCGGAAGTCTTCACATCGTTTGGATAATTACTGATGATCCTGATTGGGATGTACACCCAAGAGGATGGAAATAGTTGGTGGTCGTCCAGACGTACTTGGAGATCGATGGATATGCGAGGAAAGTGCCTCCGGTTTCGTTCAGACCCAGAACGAACTTGTAAATGGATTGTGTGTCTGACATTGGATTTTATTCTGTGTTGATTGATTTCTGTTAAATATATATCTGTTTGGCGGCGGAGAATTTATTCTCTTGCTTAACGCCCTTCTCTGAGACATACGAGCTTAGAGGTTATATATCGATAGATATCAATCGCATGGCATGAATTGCTTGTGTGGCACGCTGAGTTGCATGGATCAAGGCTTCTGTTGAAAAGCAAAGTCTTGTGGTTGATGATCAAAGCATGGCCTTTGTGGCGTAGCTTTGTGTATAGCATGAATTCGCGAGCCTCACACCTCGGTATGAGTTAAAAACGGGATAAGAACTGCAGGGAGAGCACGACGTTTCTTTCTAGCTTTGGTGGTGTCAGTGACTGACCAGCCCTGTCATTTATATACTTTTCACCTATGTGGTTGTTGGATGAGGCGCCTCGATTTTAGGTCTGTAAGGACCGGGAAACGTGTGTTCAGGCATAACTAATCCTCTAACGTAAGTGAGGACCGGCCCTAAAGATCCAAGGATTGCCCAAAGTATGTAGTCCTGAGGCATTTGCTAGAGTGTCTCGAAAGCGGAGTGGAGCTTGCCCCTTGCCTCGACTCATGACGGAAATCCAATTTCCAATACATGTATCTCGGTTTTATTTGTAGAGCCTAGTATGGAGACATGATAGATGGTACCCATGCCGCCTAGGATTGATATTTATGATTGAAATTGTTTTAACACTATACACTTATTATAGTATCAAATAATTTGTTTTAAACGTATCAAGCATGTTTGGCTATTATAAGGGAAAACCCTATCCTCCGGCTAGCGTTGCATTGTGTGATGGGACCTGGGTCTTATAATGGCTTCATTTTTCGAAAAAGCATTGCGCTGTTTATTCTATGCACTAGTATTCTTGGGAGGAAACCCGTTCCGTGTTAAACGGCGTGGTCCCTTGAATTACCCTCTTTTAAAGTAAAGTTTTAAATAACTGTTTTAGTTCTCACACCAGTCACATGACTGACCTGGAGTTTATTGTTTTAACCTAAACTCTGGGTGCCCCTATTTTCCGCACGGGCAGCTAGTAGTTTTTGTTTTACAGATTTATATTCACAGGATCCTGGTTTACAGCTGGAATGATATCCGGAAAGCTCTGTATCCGTATATCACCTTCAGTTGTGCTTTGTATTATTTTCCGCTGCAATGTAATTTATTGTAATCTCTGATATTTATCGAATGTAATTTATTCATTTATACTCTGTATATTCTTGTATCTGATGGAATTGTTGTAATAACAATGAAATGTTCTTCCGTCTGCGTTCATTTGTGTGTTGTTATCAAAGTATCCGCTCTTTCCTTCACGGGGAAGTAACCGGTTCTCACATTTGGTATCAGAGCTTTGGTTTACAGAGCTCGAGAACAAGACACATTAGAACCATACGAAAGAATTCATCAGATATTGGATTAGTAATATCCAATTAGAATGACTCGTTAGAGATGGGATCAGTAGTATCCTAGAACGAGTGTGAAGAGTATATTTTTCAAATGAAAACAATTTTGTTTTGAAAATTTAAATCGTTTTATACGTATTTGAATATTTATTTATTTTGAATTTGGACAATCCGATATATAAAGATTTTGCATATACGCATCATGAATGTATATTCGAAGTTTTTATATACTGGATAGATATAAGATCACATTCTATACACCCGGAGATGATTCTGATGATTGATATATCATCATCAGAATTTGTGTTCGTGTTTCGAAGGTGTGATATCTATATATTTCCATTAGATTGGTGTGAGAACCAAAACCAATATAGCTAGAATACATTGTTATGAATTGGCATCAAAAACATGATTTTCTGTATATATATTAAATTTATGAATTTGAAACGTTAATCCACTAATTGATTGATGTTTGTGTTGTTTGTTTAGTTGTTTGACAATTTTGAACCATTATGCCTAATAGAACCAAATATTGAACTGTATTGAAAATTGGTCGCATTTGCTTGCATATACATATACTTACATTGAACAGGTCATAGCAAGGAGGCTAGAGCAGAGAATAAAATTTGTTTGCCCGACAAATAGGTACATGTTTACTATAATTTACTTTTTTGTTTGGGTGATGATGATTTTATGAGCCTATTGGCTAGCCGCTTGGCTTTTTCTTTTTCTTTTTGAGATCAGAAGGCCTATATGGCAATTTCGGGATTTTCCCGTGGCCCCCGGTGCAGGGGAGGTTATGGCGAAATTTTTCGAAAATTTAGGGTGTTAGCCAAATTTTTGAAAATTTGAAAATTCTCAAAAACTGAAAAGTTGGAGAATGGAAGCCAGATCAAACGTAGAGTTGATTAATCAAACCACTTTCGACTTTGTTCCTTTTCTGGAATGAAAAGTTTTAAGTGGGGGAGATTGTAACAACCCGGAAATGCGAGCCAGTTTAAAATTTTTATTTTGGCAATTTTAGCGAATTTTGAACATTAAAAATAGATTATTTTAAATAAAAATGACGAGAAATTTATTTTGAATAGAAATCGAACGTATATATTATCTACGTCGTCGTTAGAATATAAATAATTATATATAATTATAAAAGGAATTGAAAATGGCGCGGTAGTTCGATAATTCGATTTCAAACTTCAATTGAATGTACCGGGTGCAAAACAATCCGGATTTTAGTGAAACCAAAAATAATGGGATCTAATTGATAATATCTTTCCAACGAATCCAAAAAATCAAGATTTCATAGCGGGGATCAAAAGATATGTCCAGTTGAAGATTCTGAATAGTCGCTATGGAATTCAGGCCCTTAAAAATGGGAATTTTGCAAACGACCTCGGATTTCAACGAAACTACTTTTGTTGGATCCGTGATGTCAAATTATTGCTAGGTTTCAAATTTCATAATTTTTCGAATCAATATGTGAGCGTGGCAAAGGAAAACTCGTTTGACCAGTTTTAGTTGATTTTAATCGACTGAAAAATGGTCATTTTTCAAAC
This sequence comes from Allium sativum, assembly GCA_030737875.1. Classification (NCBI taxonomy): domain Eukaryota; kingdom Viridiplantae; phylum Streptophyta; class Magnoliopsida; order Asparagales; family Amaryllidaceae; genus Allium; species Allium sativum. The sequence continues at coordinate 57,761,087 of CM060920.1, forward strand.
GGTCTCAGAATTCGATGAAACTAATTTTGTTAGGACCGTATCATCAATACGAAGCTAGAAAATATTTTTCGGCAATTTTTAGAGTTAGTATGTGGCCCCAGTAAATTGAAATGTGCGTTCAAATTCAATGTATAGAGTTATATGTTGATTTTGACGAAAACTGATCGAAACGATCGAATCAGCCTACGATACATATCCCATTGTGTTCGGAATGCGGGTAATTAGCTATGGACGACAGGCGGTGGGTCTCGTTTCGAGTTCGAATTAAAAAGTCAACTTTTCGAATTTAAAATTAAATTGAATATATATATATACTTTGGCCCCCCTCTACATTATCTCTCCCTTTCAGTTAAAAGGAAAAAACCCGCCGCTTTAAAACCTCGATTCCCAAATCGCTCCCCTCGATTTCCGCCGCCGGAGCCCATCGGCACCGTCGAGATCGACGGCGCCCTCCTCCCCCGTGCTAGCAGCGTCGCCCAGCCCTCCCTCTCTCTCCTCTTCCTTCTAGAATCCACAAACCGCGAGGACCCACGCCCTAGGCAGGAAACCCGCCGCCGACGGCCTTCCCCCAGCCCTCCACCGCGCGTGCGACACCCCCTTCCACCTCCTGACCGCAGCGCCTCCTCTCCAGCCCCCAATAACGGAAAACAGTGAGGTATATATATTTTTATTTTCTTTTTTTCAGTTTTAATATAAATAGCATGGGTTAAAAACCTGATTTGGTTTAGGTAGATTTTTTTTTTTTTTTTTGAAACTGAAAAGGAGTGGTTTTTAACTAAACAAAGAAGTGATTTTTAATTCCATGAAAATATAATCTTTCCCATATTTGTAGCCTTTTAAAAATATGATTTTTACAAAGTAGAAATAATAAAAATATAATTTTCATATGATGTAGAAGAATAAAAATATAATTTTTATAATGTAGAAAAGTTAAAAATATAATTTTTTTTATAGGTATGGTGATAAAAATTTGATGTTTATATATGTAGCGAAATAAAAATCTGATTTTTATTATATACATTGAAGTGGAAAAGTGATTTTTACAACGATGAAGTAAAAATTCAATTTTTATATATTGAATAGCAAAGTAAAAATTCGATTTTTATATATTGAATAGCAAAGTAAAAATTCGAATTTTATATATTGAATAGCAACGTAAAAATTCGATTTTTTATATTGAGTAGCGAAGTAAAAATTCGATTTTTATATATTGAGTTGCGAAGTAAAAATTAGATTTTTATATATTGAATAGCGAAGTAAAAATTCGATTTTTATATATTGAGTAGCGAAGTAAAAATTCGATTTTTATATATTGAATAGCGAACTAAAAATTCGATTTTTATATATTGAATAGCGAAGTAAAAATTCGGTTTTTATATATTGAATAGCGAAGTAAAAATACGATTTTTATATATTGAATAGTAATATAAAAATGTGATTTTTATATATATAGCGACTACGGGCAGTGAAAGTGACAAAAGGCGAGAACGACAAGATTTTCTACATAAGAAGAGTCGAGATGATTGGATTAGATATCGGTGAGAACTTCTCACTCTTCAATTTCTTTTTCTAGTTATATATATATACTAGGATGCGGACGGTGTTTAGTAGCACCCGACACCACTGTCCACAAACCACGGACTTGTTTGTTTGGTTGCATAGATTAGTTAGATCATTTGATTTGAATTTGATTGTTTGGTGAAATGGAATTGAATTGATTGATATGTGTATGGCGTGGGCCATCACTAGACCGGGGATAAGGCTAGGCCTCGTCCCGTTTCTAGTATCGTGCCGTTATGCCGCTGACATTTTCTAAAATAAATTAGAAAAATAAAAATACCATTTTATTTGATAAATGAACTGAATAGAATATTTTCATAGGTTGAATAAAATGTTTTATCGTTAAAAATATAATTTTTAACGTGAATGTGAATAAATAAATATTCATTTACAAACCGGACGGTTTGTTTATGTACACCTATTTGAAGGACATTGATTGGGACGATAAATTTTACACATCGCCCAACTGCACAAATAAAATATGCGTTTGATTGTTTGAAACCCCACACGGGTATTGGGATAATATATGACATACACTAATCCCAATAATTAGTTGTATGTCGATCGATTGATTGACAGGCTGTTATAAGCGTTAGATATCTATATTTGATGCTTATACAGTGTAGTGCACTTTGGATGATGGTTGATTATGTATCGTTGCTATTATATACATGCGTTGAATGGAATCCATATAATTAGCTTTATATGGTAATTGATTGGGCCTAATTCCAATTTAGAAGATAAAGAATATTATAAAATAAAGGTTCATGTGTTGACAGTACTCATCCGTTGAGATTAGTCATGTGTTGAACGAAATATTTTAACAATAAAATTTACATCTTTATCATATGTAAAATTAGAAATTGACTGGAAAATAGATGAGATGAGTGGTCTCCTGGGTATTGATCTGATGTTGGTTTCGGCCTTCGGGGTTGATATTCAGGGAATCGTTCTCTTACTAGTTTACGGTTGGAGTCTGATTTGAAATCAAACGATAGATACCATATTTTTATAAAATATATTAAATAACAAAAATAGTCACACATGGACAGTACTCATTCGTTGAGATTAGTCATGTGTTGACAAAAATATAGATTCATGTATCGAATAGAATGAATATTCATTTGTTGAATAGAGTAATGGAATTATTGAAATATATAAAGCCGTTTTGATTAGAGATGCGCTATTTTGACGCAAACGATATTTATATTGATTATATTTGTTTTATAATGAATATTGAAAAGAGATTTAAAAATCGAATATATAGAAAACCAATTCGAATTGAATTGAATAGAAAACCAATTCGAATTGAATCGAATAGAAAACCAATTTGAATTGAATTGAATAGAAAACCAATTTGAATTGAATCGAATAGAAAACCAATTTGAATTGAATCGAATAGAAAACCAATTTGAATTGAATCGAATAGAAAACCAATTCAATTGAATTGAATAGAAAACCAATTTGAATTGAATCGATTAGAAAACCAATTTGAATTGAATCGAATAGAAAACCAATTCGAATTGAATTGAATAGAAAACCAATTCGAATTGAATTGAATAGAAAACCAATTCGAATTGAATCGAATAGAAAACCAGTTCGAATTGAATCGAATAGAAAACCAATTTGAATTGAATTGAATAGAAAACCAATTTGAATTGAATCGAATAGAAAACCAATTTGAATTGAATCGAATAGAAAACGAATTTGAATTGAATTGAATAGAAAATGAATTCAAATTGAATTGAAATTTGAATTGAATTTAAATGAATTTTAAAACGAATCTATAGGGAAAAATTCAATTTTGATTTGAATTGGAAATAGAAGTTGAAATGTTTTTGAAACAAATTTAAAACTATTTATAAAATTCGTTTTAAATAGTAATCGATGAAATATATATTATATATATATATATAATATAATGGCCTGAATAGAACGCGCCGCGCCGCGGCAGTTCGTGAATTTCGACCATTGACTTCGAATGGACATTACGGGAGATCCGACCGTCGGATTCTCCTAAAACCGGTACCGTTGGGTTCGTATCGAAAAGAGCTTTCTAACAAATACTAGAAATTTGAAATCTAATGGTTGGATTTGGAGATAGGTCCAAATCAAATTTGGAAAAGGTCGCTGTAAGTGCAGTTCGATGGCCGTTGATGGAAATCGACTGTACGGGCCTTGATAAAATTATTAAAAATAGTAATAATATGTGTAAAATCATAAGAAATGATTTGGGAAAAATTGGGATAAAAAACTCCATATTTGAAAAGATAAAAATAGATTTTTATCGAAATGAACTAGTTTTGAACTAAAATTAAACCCGTTTATTTTTAAATAAATAAATTGGATTTGAAACGGGTTTTAAATAAAATTGATTTGTGAGTTTATCGTGAAGGGTGTTTTAAATAACACTTGTTCTTTAACCCGATAATAAATAGAATGTGATTTGGGTTTATCATGAACTGTGTTTTAAATGACATTAGTTCTTTAACCCAGTAAAAGGAGTTTTAACGAATCTGCAATTAGATTGAAATGTGAATTGATAATTTAAATTATCAAATATAGAAATTGAGCTAGAATGGAGTATCACCAGTTTTGCTCCAGGCGATAGCCAAATCTTTAATTAGATTTGAACGTGAAATGGTAATTAATTTTACCGATAACACCGTGGTGTTAGATATGGAGTATTACCAGTTTTTCTTCATGGGATGAATAGGTTGGGATTGGGAAATAAAATAAATAATTACTTCGGTGTGGTTCGCTAATCTCGACTAGTTTAGAAAACCATAATTTGGCTTGAAACGTCATCCAAAGGAAGATTAAAGGATAAATTTTAAAGAATTTATCTTGGATAAAATTAATGGGAACCTTTCCCTAAGAATGTGGAATTTAGAAACTAGCTGTAGGTTAGTAAAGAAGAATGGTTTCCTGAGTATTGATCTGATGTTGGTTTCGGCCTTCGGGGTTAATATTTGGGAAATTGTTCTCTTGCTAATTTGCGGTTAGTGGCTGCTGAATTGGAATGAGGCGTATGTCGTGTTTGTGTAACATTTGTTTTTAATATACGCTGGTTGTTCAGAAAGGCTGGGTTTATACCCATTCTGAATAACCGATTCGACGATATGTCGAAGATGAAGACGGTGGTTGAAGACCGGAAGTCTTCACATCGTTTGGATAATTACTGATGATTCTGATTGGGTTGTACACCCAAGAGGATGGAAATAGTTGGTGGTCGTCCAGACGTACTTGGAGATTGATGGATACGCAAGGAAAGTGCCTCCGGTTTCGTTCCGACCCAGAACGAACTTGTAAATGGATTGTGTGTCTGACATTGGATTTTGTTCTGTGTTGATTGATTTCTGTTAAATATATATCTGTTTGGCGGCGGAGAATTTATTCTCTTGCTTAACGCCCTTCTCTGAGACATACGAGATTAGAGGTTATATATCGATAGATATCAATCGCATGGCATGAATTGCCTGTGTGGCACGCTGAGTTGCATGGATCAAGGCTTCTGTTGAAAAGAAAAGTCTTGTGGTTGATGATCAAAGCACGACCTTTGTGGCGTAGCTTTGTGTATAGCGTGAATTCGCGAGCCTCACACCTCGGTATGAGTCAAAAATGGGATAAGCACTGCAGGGAGAGCACGACGTTTCTTTCTAGCTTTGGTGGTGTCAGTGACTTACCAGCCCAGACATTTATATACTTTTCACCTATGTGGTTGTTGGATGAGGCGCCTCGATTTTAGGTTTGTAAGGACCGGGAAACGTGTGTTCATGCATAACTAATCCTCTAACGTAAGTGAGGACCGGCCCTGAAGATCCAAGGATTGCCCAGAGTGTGTAGTCCTGAGGCATTTGCTAGAGTGTCTCGACAGCGGAGAGGAGCTTGCCCCTTGCCTCGACTCATTACGGAAATTTAATTTCCAATACGTGTATCTCGGTTTTATTTGTAGAGCCTAGTATGGCGACATTATAGATGTTACCCATGCCGCCTAGGATTGATATTTATGATTGAAATTGTTTTGACACTGTACACTTATTATAGTATCAAATGATTTGTTTTAAACGTATCAAGCATGTTTGGCTATTATAAGGGAAAACCCTATCCTCCGGCTTGCGTTGCATTGTGTGATGGGTCATGGGTCTTATAATAGCTTCATTTTTCGAAAAAGCATTGCGCTATTTATTCTATGCACTAGTATTCTTGGGAGGAAACCCATTCCGTGTTATACGGCGTGGTCCCTTGAATTACCCTCTTTTAAAGTAAAGTTTTAAATAACTGTTTTAGTTCTCACACCAGTCACATGACTGACCTGGAGTTTATTGTTTTAACCTAAACTCTGGGTGCCCCTATTTTCCGCACGGGCAGCTAGTAGTTTTGGTTTTGCAGATTTATATTCACAGGATCCTGGTTTACAGCTGGAATGATATCCGGAAAGCTCTGTATCCGTATATCACCTTCAGTTGTGCTTTGTATTATTTTCCGCTGCTATGTAACTTTTTGTAATCTATGATATTTATCGAATGCAATTTATTCATTTATACTCGGTATATTCTTGTATCTGATGGAATTGTTGTAATAACAATGAAATGTTCTTCCGTCTGCGTTCATTTGTGCGTTGTTCTCAAAGTATCCGCTCTTTCCTTCACGGGGAAGTAACCGGTTCTCACATCGTGACCGTGTGGACGTCTTCTACATTCTAGAAGAGACCGCATATTTTTCTGAGCCTTCTGCTATTTTTGGTGGAGTGGAACCCAATGTGAAATTTCTAATTTATAAACGATATGGAAAACGATGATGTATAAATTATATAGTCGATGTATGAGTTATATAAGTGTTGTACACCTCTTATATAAGCATTGTATAAGTTGTACGTTCGATGTATAAGTTATATATGCGTTGTAAAAATTATATATGTGTTGAAATAGAAGTGAAATGCTTATATATATATATATATATATATATACACGCCCCTCGTCCACAAACCATAGACTATATTTATTGGTTGTGATTGGTGTGAAAATTGGTTGATTACGAATGGTTGATTAGAATTGTTTGTGGTTGAAATTGATTGATTGTGGTTGAAAAATACCCGTTTGTGGTTGAGAAATATTTGGTTGAAACCACATAGGATTAGTCTGTGGAAATGAAAAAAAATATACATGCCGCCTGCGTGCGAACTAGATGCATGATTCCCTATTGTCAAAAGCTGTGAGGCTTTAAGGTAGAGTGAGGTGCCGTACTAGGGATGGTCCCGGTTTTAACTACCCTGTCGTTATGCTGCCGAAATTTTGAATAATATTCATGTGTTAGAATTATTTTCCTATGTTGAAACTATATTCATGTGTTGAATAGAAAACCTTCATGTGTTGAAAAAAATTCATTCGTTGAATCATATTCATGTGTTGAATGGTACTCGTGTTTTGAAATAAATTGTTTTATAATAAAAAATCATATTTTTAACATCTATATGAACTATATAAAATAATCGTGTTTTGAAATGAATTGTTTTACAATAAAAAATCACATTTTTATCTATATATATATATATAAACTATAGAAACCCTTCACGTGTTGAACAGAAATTCATTCGTTGAATCATATTCGTGTGTTGAATGGTATTCGTGTTTTAAATATAAAAATCACCTTTTTATCTATATATATAAACTATAGAAAACCTTCATCTGTTGAATTGAAATTCATTCGTTGAATAGGAATTCATATGTTGACTGGTATTCGTGTTTAGAATAAATTGTTTTAACAATAAAAATCACCTTTTTATCTATATATATAAACTATAGAAAACCTTCATGTGTTGAATAGAAATTCATTCGTTGAATCATATTCATGAGTTGAATGGTATTCGTGTTTTGATATAAATTGTTTTATAATAAAAATCATATTTTCATCATCTATATGAACTATATAAAATAGTCATGTTTTAAAATAAATTGTTTTACATTAAAAATCACATCTTTATTATATACATGAATTGTTAAAAATAGGGAAGTGTTGAAATAGAAGAGAGTTAGATAAAAATATCATTTTTATCAAATGTATGAAAATCATATAGTTGTGAAATTGAAGAATCTATATATATATATATAAATAGTATTGAAATATATCGAATAACGAAGCTGTAGTTTGTATTTTGAAACCGTGATTTCAAACGATTAGTGCCAGAGATCCGACAATCGGATTTTCCCGAAACCGCAAACGTTGGGTTCGCTTTGGAAATATCTTTCCAGTGGCACCAATTTTGTAAAAATCCAACGGTTGGATTGTCTGAAATGTTTAATTCAAATCTGAAGAAAAACAGCGCCATAATCGATTATATATATATAATTATATTAAATCGAATAACGACGCTGCAGTTCGTAATTTGAAATCAAAACTTCAAACGATTATACCGGGAGATCCGACCGTCGGATTTTCCCGAAACTGGAACCGTTGGATTCGTTTTGAAAAGATCTTTCTAATGATATAAATTTGGTGAAGATCCAATGGTTAGATTTTCAGATATGTGTAAATTAAATCTGAAGAAAAACGACGCCACGGCCGCGTTATGGCCGAAGCGTCGTTTGAATAAATTGGCTATTTTAAAATAAATAAAAATAGCGATAAATCGTTATAAAATATTATAAACGATACTGATGTGAAATTTAGAGACTAAATGAAGGTTGGCTAAGTCGAATGGCTTCCTGGGTTTTGATCTGATGTTGGTTTCGGTCTTCGGGGTTAATATTTGGGAAATCGTTCTCTTACTGATTTACGGTTAGTGACTATTAAATTGAAATGATGCGTACGTAGTGTCTGTGTAGCACTTGTTTATTATATATGCGAGTTGCTCAGAAAGACCAGGTTTATCCCATTCTGAATAACTGAATCGACGATAAGAAATCGAAGATGAAGATGGTGGTCGAAGACCGGAGATCTTCACCTCGTTTGGATGGTAACTGATGTCCTGATTGGGAGGAATCCCGAAATATGGATAATGAGTGGTGATCGTCTAGACGTACGTGGAGGTAGATGGGTTTACGAGGTATATAGTGCCTTCGGTTTTGTTCAGACCCAGGACGGACTTGCAAATGGACGGTGTGTCTGACATCAAAATTTATTCAGTGTGATTGATAGCCATCAGTTGCATGGTGTGAATTGCTTGTGTGGCATGCTAAGATGTAGTGATCAAGACTTCTGTTGAAAATCAAAGTCTTGTGGTGATGATCAAAGCACCGCCTGTGTGGTGTAGCTTTGTGTATAACATGAATTTGCGAGCCTCACACCCTGGTATGAACCAGAAACGGGAAAGGACCTCAGGGAGGACATGCGTTTCTTTCTAGTTAGAGGTGGTTTCGGTGCTTAAACTGGCTGACATTTATATTATTTTCACCTATGTGGTTGTTGTTGTTGCGAGGCGCCTCGGATATATCGGTCGATCCGGGATCGATGGAGTCATTCGTTGACTCATTTACGCCCCATAGGGCGGGGAAACGCAGTGTTCAGGAACTTTAATCCACATCGGTGGACCGGCCCTGTCGCTCCTAGGGTCACTCGAGCTCTGATCCTGAGACTCGGACTAGACAGTCTCGAATTTGGTAAGGACTATCTTTTGCCTTGGTTCAGGACGGAAATCCAATTTCCAAATACGACATCGTGCTGTTTTGATTGTATACCTATATATGGCGACATAGTGGTATGGGGGCATTAATGCTGTCTATGATTGATAGTTATGATTTGAACGGAAATCCAATTTCCAAATACGACATCGTGCTGTTTTGATTGTATACCTATATATGGCGACATAGTGGTATGGGGCATTAATGCCGTCTATGATTGATAGTTATGATTTGAAATTGTTCTTAAAACATATAAACACTAGTAATAATATCAAATGCCTTTGTTTTATTCGTTTCAAGCATATTTCGGCCGTTATAAGGTAAAAACTCTGTCCTCCGGTTTGCGTTTCATTGTGTGATGGGAACTGAGTCTTATAATGGCTTCATTTTTATAAAAAGCATTGCGATGTTTAAAAGAATGATTTATTTTAAAGCACTGGCAATCCAATGGAGTAAATCCGTTCCACGAAAGTGGCGAGGTCCTATGATTAGCCATATTATAAATGTGTTGAGTAGATTTCTCATACCAGTCCCATGACTGACTCGTAGTTTGTTTCACTTTCAAACTCGGGTGCTCCTTTTTCTACACGGGTAGCCTTGTATTCAGGTTTTAGCTGGCTCTCTCTGGATAGCTGGAGCTAAAGATGGATTCTATCATTTATCTCTTTTTATGTTGTTTAGCTCCTATTGTACATTATGTTTGTTTTTCCGCTGTAGACATATATGTATAGCTGAACTGTATTTGTACTAAGTATGATCCTGTATACTGTGTAACTCTGATGATTATGTTTACCCAGTGTATTATTTGTTCATTATCTGGTGTATTTAATTAATTCTGTTCTGCTGTTATCTATTTATGTGTTATATTTCAAAGATTACCCTTGCCATCGTCAGTACGGGGTTTGGGGTCGTCACATCGTGGTATCAGAGCTTTGGTTAAGCTTAGTGCTGGAGTATAACATATTAACGAACTCGTCAGAAATAGAACCAGTAGTGTTCTAGGACGAGTAACTCATTATAGATAGGATCAGTAATATCCTAGTATGAGTAAAGCAGAATGAAATTACACCTTGATAGACACATTTACATTTGAAGTATGTGTTTTTATATTTTAAATTATCTTTTCTGTGACCTGACACTTGATCTGCTGTTTGCAGAAGTACTAGAAAATGAGTGTCAGAAACAGAAGAAATGCAGAACCAGATCTAGAGGCTCTATTTAAGAGATATCAAAATCTGGGTGGAGCATAATTCTCGGGCAATGAATCTATTATTCAAACTCAAGCTTGGGTGAGCTCTGCAGAAAGAATATTTGAGCGTTTCCAGCTGAGAGATGACCAGAAAAGGTTAGTAGCATCTTGGGCGCTTAAAGAAGAAGCTTTAATCTGGTGGGAAACAATCATCAAAGATAATCCAGAAGGTGATATCACCTGGGATATATTCAAGGAGATTTTCCTAGAAAGATTTACTCCTCCTGAGGTGACAGAGAGATTATGTGATGACTTTTCTTATCTGATACAAGGTGATATGACCATCCCAGAATATCATAAGAAATTCAACAAACTTTCTCACTTTGCTCCTCATCTGATTCAAGATCCAAAGAGGAAGAATCTGAGATTTATTCATCGCCTGCAAAGGAGATATCAGAATAGTGTAATGAGGAATGCGAAGCTTCCTTTTTCAGAAATGATTTATATATGGCTTATCAATATGAAGATCTCCATAAGAAAGGTATGTTGCATGACGAAGAAGAGGTCAGTTCTAGTAACAAAGTGGAGTCTGTGACTGATAGTCCCGAGGTCAATGAGAAGCCCAGTGCCAAGAGGAAAAGGGCTAAATCTGAGAAAGAACCAGTAACGACAGCTGTATGCAATAACTGCAAGAAACAAGGGCATTTGACCAGGAGTTGTAAATCCTCGAAGAAACTAAAGGGGGATGAATCTACATCCGGTAAGAAGTTTCAAGAAAATAGAAAGTGCAGTCAATGCCATCAGACCGGTCATCTTTCAAAGGCCTGCCGCTATTCAGAAAACCTGAAGCAGTACATTTAAATGAAGTAGCAGAAGCTTCTGAGCCCTCAGCCAGTCAAGAAAGGGCTGATGTTTTGGAAGGCATGCTTAATGTCAAAAATACTCTAGTTAAAGTACTGTTTGATACAGGCGCATCGCGAAGCTTTATTGCAAAGAATGCGGTTAAGAAACTGGATTTGAATTTGAAGAAGCTCAAAGAACCAATGACTGTCCAAAATCCGGCCGGGGGTTCCATCGATCTCAGTTGGGTTTGTGCTGTACCTATCTCTTTTTCCTGCTATAAATCCCCTACTATCTCTATCGTCATGAATTTTACTGAATTCGATCTTATTCTGGGATTGGAATTGCTAACCAAATATGAAGCAGAGGTTAGAAGCGCCGATAGAGTTGTTAAGGCGAAGGCCCAATTAGGGAATTATATAACCATACCATGCGAAGGTCCGAATTCCAATAGAAAAGACTTTTGGTCAGCTCTAGATGTTTCTCCTGCCCAAATTGAAAATATCCCTGAAGTCACAGAGAATATTCCCGAACTCATAAAAGATATTCCTGTCGTCAAGAATTATGCGGATGTGTTCGAAGAAGTTGTTCGCTTACCTCCGCAGAGAGAAATTCATTTCAAAATTGCTTTAATTCCGAATGCAAGGCTGGTAGTTCACGCTATTCGAACAATGTCCTTGAAAGAGAAAGAGGAATTAGACAATCAAACAAGACAACTTGTATGGAAGGGTCTGATCAGGCCTAGTTTCTCTGATTGGGGAGTAGCAGTGGTGTTTGTCCCAAAATCAGACGGTACTCTGTGACTATGTGTGGATTATCACGATTTGAACAAGCAGACGATAAAGAACAAATATCCATTGCCGCGAATCGATGATTTATTGGATCGTCTGAATGGAGCACAAGTATTTTCAAGGATGGACCTAGCTACAGGCTTCCATCAGCTTCGAATTGCCGAAGAGTGTGTTCCTATGACAGCATTCAGAGGTCCAGACTTATTCTATGAGTGGTTAGTAATGCCGTTCGGCTTATGCAACGCTCCAGCATACTTCGTCGATTTGATGAATAGAGTGTTCAGAGGAGTCCTGAATAAATTTGTTCTAGTTTTTATTGACGATATTCTAATCTTCTCTAAATCAAAGGCCGAACATGAAAAGCATCTGGAACAGGTTCTAGAAATTCTGAGACGGAATGTATTGAAAGCCAAACTGTCCAAATGCATATTCTGGCAAGATAAAGTGAAATTTCTGGGCCACGCCGTATCGAAAGAAGGAATTGCTGTGGATCCAAGTAAAATCACAGCTATTCAAAATTGGAAACAACCCAGTACTCCTACAGAAGTCTGCAGTTTTCTCGGATTGGCTAGTTATTACCGGAAGTTCGTTAAAAACTTTTCGAAGATATCTGGTCACTTAACGAAACTTACAAAGAAGCACTCAAAATTCAAGTGGACTCCAGAATGTGAGGAGGCTTTTGAAGAGCTAAAGTTAAGATTAACGACTGCTCCAGTGTTAACCATTATAGACGGCAATTAGGATTTAAAAGTCTGGACAGATGCCACTAGAGAGGGCCTTGGAGCAGTGTTAATGCAAAGGGGTCAAGTGATTGCGTATGCTAGCCGCCAGCTGAAGCCACACGAGAAAAACTATGTAACTCATGATCTTGAGTTATTGGCTATCGTATTCTCTTTGAAAATCTGGAGACACTATCTTCTGGGTGAGAAATTCGAACTGTATACAGACCATCAGTCATTGAAGTATTTATTCACTCAGAAAGACTTGAATCTGAGGCAGCAACGTTGGCTAGAATTCCTTGCAGTATACAATTTTGAGATTCTATACACCCCAGGGAAAGCCAATGTCATGGCCGATGCGTTAAGCCGAAAGAATGTAATGATCGCCAGCTTTATTATTACGACTTCCTTGACTGACAAAATATCTATTCTTCAGAAGGAGGATAATTTTATTAAGGTTATAATCAAAATGATTCAGAAAGGCGAACCCTCATGTTTTCAAACAGATAACGACGGAATCCTGAGATTGAAAGGAAGGATTTGTGTTCCTGGCATCCCCAAGCTAAAAAGGGAAGTGTTAGACGAGTGTCACAAGTCCAAGCTGAGTATCCATCCTGGTGTGGACAAAATGTATAACAATCTCAAGCGAACATTCTGGTGGAAGGCTATGAAAAGAGACGTTTCAATATATGTTAGTCGATGACCTACTTGCCAGCTAGTCAAAAGCGACCAACAAAAACTGGCTGGACTGTTGCAACCGCTGGATGTTCCAGGCTGGAAGTGGGAACATATTTCCATGGATTTCATAGATGGTTTGCCCAGAACCATAAAAGGGAATGACGATATTTGGGTGATCGTAGATCACTTCACGAAGACCGCCCATTTCATACCTGTCAGATCAAACAGAACTGCTCAGAGTCTGGCGCAGATATATTTCAAGGAAATTGTTAGACTACACGGAGTGTCAATCAAGTATAGTTAGTGGTAGAGATCCAATATTCACTAGCAAATTCTGGGAGGCATTTCAAGTAGAGCTGGGAACGAAGATGAACTTGAGCACCGCTTATCATCCTCAGACAGATGGTCAGACTGAGAGGGTGAATTGTATTTTAGAAGATCTATTGCGGGCTTGTGTTCTAGATTTCGGCGGATCATGGGAAGACCATTTACATTTGGCTGAATTCTCATATAACAACAGCTACTAGGCGAGCCTGACAATGTCGCCATTCGAAGCATTATATGGTAGACCGTGCCGATCAACTGCTTGTTGGGTCGAACCTGGTAATAGGCTTGTATTGGGACCAGATATGATCTGCGAGGCTGCCGACAAAGTCGATTTCATTAAGAAATGATTACTCGCCGCTCAGAGCTGACAGAAGAGCTATGCTGATTCGAGAAGAAGGGATTTGGCTTTTTCTGTTGGTGATTATGTGTATATAAAGGTTTCTCCGATGAGGGGAGTGATTCGCTTTGGCAAAACTGGGGAATTAGCGCCCAGATTCATTGACCCATTCCCTATACTAGAAAGAATTGGAACTCTCGCAAATAGGGTTAAATTGCCAGATTGGTTGCCTGGAGTGCATGTTGTATTTCACATATCTCAACTTCGAAAGCACGTTCATGATCCAGAATTGATCGTGGAAGAAGCAGCTAAACAGGATATTGAAATTACTCCAGAATTAGCTGTGAGAAGAGAGCCGCTAAAGATCATTGGCAAAGAAACCACAGAACTAAGGAACAAGAAGGTTCACTTAGTCAAAGTGCAATGGAGTGGAGATCCGCGAGATTGTACTTGGGAAACTGAGGAGAGCATTCAGAAAGCCTATCCTAGGTGCCGAGTGGATATCTCTGATTGACTCCCGTGCAAGGTATATTTACCATACTTTGCATTACCAATTAGTTCTCTACTCTGTTGTTATTTTCTTTCCATGGATGTGCACTGGTAAATCTATAGTCTGAATGATTTTAAAAGAATATAGAAGTTAATTAGTATATTTTTGAAAAGTTAAAAACAAGTTGATTGTTGTTTGCATTGTGTGATAGTAAATTGGATTAATTAAGTTATTGAAATGATATTTAATTTAATCAATAATAGAACGAATGCTAGAATTTATTTGATTAAATCACACATTGAACTGATATGAAAATAGATAAAAATATATACATGTGCATTATATATGTTTGAACAAGTAATTGGATAGCTGTTGAGTAAAGATTTTATTTGCGTGCCCGACAAATAGGTAAATCTTAATGAGTTGGATGCGAAATATTATTATATCAACTCCTGTGAATGCCATTGGATGCGGAGTGCTGGTTATTCTGTGTGAAAAAAATTAATGTCGCCATAGGATAGTAACAATTAATTTTGAACTACATTACATGGCATACTTCTTGAAGATAAGCATACTTAATCATATACCACATAAGCATTTAGAGCTTGTGTGACGAGGTGGAAGATTTACCATATGAGCGAGAGGCTTGTATGGCGATGACTATATATTACAGGTTGAACTGATGACTGATATGGACCATATAAAATTGGCACGATAAATTACCAGATTAATAAAAAAAACCCACACGGGTTTGGAGTTGACAATAATCACGTCTCTCTAGTTATTAGATACGGCACATGGATTATTTATTTCCCACACGGGACGAGGTGACGAGGATTTATCCTCTGGAGCAATTAAAATACACACTCCCTCAGGCTATGAAAGGGTGACGAGAATTTATTCTCTGGAGTTGTTATCTATACACGCTCCCCTGTAAACACCAGAATATATCACTATAAATATGTGTATGCTTTATAGGATTTATTGGGTACCTAATACGGCCCAAAAAAATTTCCAAACCCCTCCCCGTACAAAGGAGGTTATGGCGAAATTTTTCGAAAATTCCGGGTGTTAGCCAAATTTTTGAAGAATTTGAAAATTCTCAGAAACTAAAAACTTGAAGAATGGAAGCCAGATTGAACGTAGAGTTGATTAATCAAACCACTTTCGACTTTGTTCCTTTTCGGGGACGAAAAGTTTTAAGTGGGGAAGTTTGTAACGACCCAGAAAATCTGAACCAATTATAATTTTTTAAATTGGCTAAAATAGTGGATTTTAAATATTAAAAATAAATATTTTAAATAATAATGATGAAAAGTAAGTTTGTATCGAAGTTGAAAATAAATATAATTACTTTGAATTATAAACAAGGCCTGAAATGGCTCAGTACTTTCAAAAATTGAATTCAAACTTCGACTGACTATACCGAGTGCAAAACAAAACGGATTTGAGTGAAACCAAAAATATTTAAATCTGTTAGTGAATACCTTTCTAACAAATTTGAAAAATAGAAGTTTTATAGCGGAAAGCAAAAGTTACGGCTAAATGAATTTTCAGAAAGCTCGCTATGAATTTATATAGCCCGTGAAAATGGCCATTTTGCAAACGACCTCGGAATTCGACGAAACCACTTTTGTCCGGGATGTTAGACTATTGCTAGATTTCAAATTTCCTAATTTTTGAAGCTAGTATGTGAGCATGGCAAAGGAAAACGTGTTTTGGTCGATTTCTATTATATTGGATCAACCAGAAAAGGGCCATTTTTCAAGCGGTCTCAGATTTCGACGAAACTAGTTTTGTTGGGACCGTATCGTCAAAACATAGCTGGATTTATTTTTCTGGAATTTTTCGAATTAGTTTGTGGCCCTGGCAAATTGAAATTTACGTTCAAATCGAATATTGAATGTTATATATTTTAAATTGAAGAAAAACTAACTGAAACAGTCGAATGGGCCTACGAAACATAACCCATTGTGTTCGGAATGGGGGTAAAACGCTGGGGACGATAGTCGTTGGGTTTGGATTGGAGTTCGTATGTGACAAGGAGTATTTTAGAAATTTAAAAATATATATATATAAATAAAAAATCCTCATTGGCCAAGATATTTTCTCTCTCCCCGATACCAGGTCGCGAACGAAGGAAAGGAGTTCAACCCTTCTCTCTTCTTTTTCTCACAATCCACGCCGAATTAGCTCGTTCCACAGTTGAACTTTTTGAAGATCTCCCCGAGCTATTCAAATCGACACCTGGTTGGAATTTTTTCGTTGTGTGGTTTGGGAGAATCGTCACCAGGAAGATCACGACTTGAAGCCGCCAACGCCGCTTCCTCCGACCACCGAGTGCCACCGAACCCCCATCGATCTGAGCGCCGTTCCAAGGCCTAGAGGGTGGCGCCGACCGATCTGAACATCGAGCTATGGATTTTGCAAAAATCTAAAACATAGTTTGGAACATTCAAAGTGAGATACGGCTGTTTTTAATATAAACTATATTATAGCATTTTTAAGCGCTATGGTTTTTGATTCCACTGTAAAAATCATATCTCTTTCGTTTTTCGACAAAATTCGATGAAACAGGAAACATCGTGGCCGTGTGGACGTCTTCTACATTCTAGAAGAGACCGCATATTTTTATGAACCTTCTGCTGTTTTTGTTGGAGTGGAACCTAGTGTGAGATTTCTAATTTATAAACGATATGGAAAACAACGATGTATAAATTATATAGTCGATGTATGAGTTATATAATCGTTGTACACCTCTTGTATAAGCATTGTAAAAATTATATATGTGTTGAAATAGAAGTGAAATACTTATATATATATATATATATATATATATATATATATATATATATATATATATATACACACGCCCCTCGTCCACAAACCATGGACGATATTTACTGGTTGTGATTGGTGTGAAAATTGGTTGATTACGAATGGTTGATTAGAATTGTTTGTGGTTCAAATTGATTGATTGTGGTTGAAAAATATCCGTTTGTGGTTGAGAAATATTTGGTTGAAACAACATAGGATTAGTTTGTGGAAATGAAAAAAAAAATATGCCGCCGCGTGCGAAGTAGATGCATGATTCCCCATTGTCAAAAGCTGCGAGGCTTTAAGGTAGAGCGAGGAGTCGTACTAGGGACGGTCCCGGTTTTAAATACCCTGCCGTTATGCTGCCGAAATTTTGAATAATATTCATGTGTTAGAATTATTTTCCTGTGTTGAAACTATATTCGTGTGTTGAATAGAAAACCTTCATGTGTTGAATAAAAATTCATTCGTTGAATCATATTCATGTGTTGAATGGAATTCGTGTTTTGAAATAAATTGTTTTATAATAAAAATCATATTTTAAACATCTATATGAACTATATAAAAGAATCGTGTTTTGAAATGAATTGTTTTACAATAAAAAACACATTTTTATCCATATATATAAACAATAGAAAACCTTCATGTGTTGAATAGAAATTCATTCGTTGAATCATATTCATGTGTTGAATGGTATTCGTGTTTTAAATATAAAAATCACCTTTTTATCTATATATATAAACTATAGAAAACCTTCATGTGTTGAATTGAAATTCATTCGTTGAATAGAAATTCATGTGTTGAATGGTCTTCGTGTTTAGAATAAATTGTTTTAACAATAAAAATAACCTTTTTGTCTATATATATAAACTATAGAAAACCTTCATGTGTTGAATAGAAATTCATTCGTTGAATCATATTCATGTCTTGAATGGTATTCGTGTTTTGAAATAAATTGCTTTATAATAAAAATCATATTTTTATCATCTATATGAACTATATAAAATAGTCATGTTTTGAAATAAATTGTTTTACATTAAAAATCACATTTTTATTATATACATGAATTGTTAAAAATAGTGAAGTGTTGAAATAGAAGAACGTTAGATAAAAATATCATTTTTATCAAATGTATGAAAATCATATAGTTGTGAAATTGAAGAATCGATATATATATATATATATATATATATATTTATAAATAGAATTGAAATATATCAAATAACGAAGCTGCAGTTCGTATTTTGAAACCGTGATTTCAAACGATTAGTGCGAGAGATCCGACCATCAGATTTTCCCAAAACCGCAACCTTTGGGTTCGCTTTGGAAATATCTTTCCAACGGCACCAACTTTTTAAAAATCCAACAGTTGGATTGTCTGGAATGTTTAATTCAAATATGAAGAAAAACAACTCCAGAATCGATTATATATATATATATAATTATATTAAATCGAATAACAACGCTGCAGTTCGTAATTTGAAATCAAAACTTCAAACGATTATACAGGGAGATCCGACCATCGGATTTTCCCGAAACTGGAACCGTTGGATTCGTTTTGAAAAGATCTTTCTAATGATATAAATTTTGTGAAGATCCAACGGTTAGATTTTCAGATACGTGTAAATCAAATTTGAAGAAAAACAGCGCCACAACCGCGTTATGGCCGTAGCGTCGTTGGAATAAATTGGCTTTTTTAAAATAAATAAAAATAGCGATAAATCGTTATAAAATATTATAAACGATATGGATGTGAAATTTAGAGACTAACTGAAGGTTGGCTAAGTCGAATGGTTTCCTGGGTTTTGATCTGATGTTGGTTTCGGCCTTCGGGGTTAATAATTGGGGAATCATTTTTATAAAAAGCATGCGTATGTAGTGTTTTTGTAGCACTTGTTTATTATATACGCGAGTTGCTCAGAAAGACCGGGTTTATCCCATTCTAAATAACTGAATCGGCGATAAGAAATCGAAGATGAATACGGTGGTCGAAGACCAGAGATCTTCACCTCGTTTGGATGGTAACTGATGTCCTGATTGGGAGGCATCCCGAAATATGGATAATAAGTGGTGATCGTCTAGACGTATGCGGAGGTCGATGGGTTTACGAGGTATATAGTGCCTCCGGTTTCGTTCAGACCTAGAACGTACTTGCAAATGGACGGTGTGTCTGACATCGGAATTTATTCTGTGTGATTAATAGCCATCAGTTGCATGGTGTGAATTGCTTGTGTGGCATGCTAAGATGCAGTGATCAAGACTTCTGTTGAAAATCAAAGTCTTGTGATGATGATCAAAGCACCGCCTGTGTGACGTAGCTTTGTGTATAACGTGAATTCGCGAGCCTCACACCCCGGTATGAACCAGAAACGGGAGAGGACCTCAGGGAGGACATGCGTTTCTTTCTAGTTAGAGGTGGTGTCGGTGCTTAAACTGGCTGACATTTATATTATTTTCACCTATGTGGTTGTTGCTGTTGCGAGGCGCCTCGGATATATCAGTCGATCCGGGACCGATGGAGCCATTCGTTGGCTCATTTACGCTCCTAGGGTCACTCGAGCTCTGATCCTAAGACTCAGACTAGAAAGTCTCGAATTCCGTAAGGACTATCTTTTGCATTGGTTCAGGACGGAAATCCAATTTCCAAATACGACATCGTTCGGTTTTGATTGTATACCTATATATGGCGACATAGTGGTATGGGGCATTAATGTCGTCTATGATTGATAGTTATGATTTGAAATTGTTTTTAAAACATATAAACACTAGTAATAATGTCAAATGCCTTTGTTTTATTCGTATCAAGCATATTTTGGCCGTTATAAGGTAAAAACTCTATCCTCCAGTTTGCGTTGCATTGTGTGATGGGAACTGAGTCTTATAATGGCTTCATTTTTATAAAAAGCATTGCGATGTTTGAACGAATGATTTGTTTTAAAGCACTGGCAATCCAATGGAGTAAACCCGTTCCACGAAAGTGGCGTGGTCTTGTGATTAGCCATATTATAAATGTGTTGAGTAGATTTCTCATACCAGTCCCATGACTGACTCGTAGTTTGTTTCACTTTCAAACTCGGGTGCCCCTTTTTCTACACGGGCAGCCTTGTATTCATGCTTTAGCTGGCTTTCTCTGGATAGCTGGAGCTGAAGATGGATTATATCATTTATCTCTTTTTATGTTGTTCAGCTCCTATTGTACATTATGTTTGTTTTTCCGCTGTAGACCTATATGTATAGCTGAACTGTATTTGTACTAAGTATGATCTTGTATACTATGTAACTCTGATGATTATGTTTATCCAGTGTATTATTTACTCATTATCTGGTGTATTTATTTAATTCTGTTCTGCTGTTATCTGTTTATGTGTTATATTCCAAAGATTACCCTTGCCACCGTCAGTACGGGGTTTGGGGTCATCACATAAAATATTCGTGTATGGAATAGAATAATTGAACAATAAAAATATAATTTTTGTCGAATATATGAACCATATAAAATGGTCATGTGTTGAAAATAAATATTCATTCACAAATCAGACGATTTTTCTATGTACACCCATTTAACTGATTTTGATTGGAACGATAAATTTTACACATCTCCCAACTGCACAAATAATGCTCAGTATGTGTTGTTTGAAAACCCCACACGGGTATTGGGATAATATTTGACATATATTGATCCCAGTAATTAGTGGTAAGTCAATCGATGGGTTGACAGACTGTATAAGCATTATTTATTTATTTTAATGCTTATATAGTTGTAGAATCCACTCTGGATGTTGTTCGAATTTTTAATAATTGCAAATAAATATTGTTGTATATATGATGTTGAAATCCATATAAATAAAATTATATGGTAATTGATTGAGTCTGATTCTAGTTCAGAATTAACGAATGTTTTAAAATAATTTTCAGTGAATTTTGAGATGTGAAGCTGTGCAAGTAGTTAAACGCCATTTTAACACTAACGGGAATTTTGTCGATTTTATTCATTTTATAATGAATATCGAAAAGTGATTTCAAAATCTGATATTTTGAAAATATTACATTTTAATATTGAAATTATATGGAAAATTAAATTTTGATTTAAATTTGAAAATCAAATTGAAATCGATTTGAAAGGAATTTAAAACGAATTGAAATTGAATTGAAATCGATTTGAAATGAATTTAAAACGAATTGAAATTGAATTGAAATCATTTTAAAATGAATTTAAATCGAATTGAAATTTAATTGAAATCGATTTGAAATGAATTGAAATCGATTTGAAAGGAATTTAAAACGAATTGAAATTGGACTGAAGTCGATTTGAAAGGAATTTAAAACGAATTGAAATTGAGTTGAAATCGATTTGAAAGGAATTTAAAACGAACTGAAATTGAATTGAAATCGATATTAAATGAATTTAAAACGAATTTATATAGGAATATTCAAATTTGATTTAAATTTGAAAATGAAATTGAAATCGTTTTAAAATGAATTTAAAACGATTTTAAAATGGAATATTCAATTTTGATTTGAAATTGAAATGGATTTGGTAATCATTTTTAATACGAATTTAAAACAATTTATAACATTTGTTTCAAATGGAAATCGATGAACCATATAATATATATATATTATACATATTATAATGGCCTGAATAGAACGCGCCGTGCAGCGACTGTTCGCGAATTTTGACCATTAACTTCAAATGGACGTTACAAGAGATCCGACCGTCGGATTCTCCTAAAACCAGAACCATTGGGTTAGTATCGAAAAGAGCTTTCCAATGAATACAAGAGATTTGAAATCTAATGGTTAGTTTTCATGATATGTCCAAATCAATTTCAGAAAAGGTCGCTATGGATGCAGTTCGGTGGCTGTTATTGGAAACCAACTGTACGAGCGATAGAAAAATTATTTAAAATACGGAAAAATTGTGTAAAATCATAATAAATGATTTGGAAAGAATTGGGATGAAAAATTCCATATTGCAAAAGATAAAAATATATTTTTATCAAAATGAACTAATTATGAACTAAATTTGAAATCCAATAATTTTTAAATAAATAAATTGGATTTGTGAATGGTTTTAATATGACTAGTGATTTCCAATATATGAATTGTAATGGATTTGAATCGAAATTATCTTTGAAATATTTCGATATTGGATTCCATGATTATATGAATATTGTAGAGGAATTTGGATGATATATATATTGTTATTCCAATACGATGTTTGTTGAGTTCAGATTTTGATATTGAATATAAGCCAATATATTTTCTATTCAGAGCTTTGTATTTAATATCAAAAGGGATTTTGGGTCTATCGTGAACGGTGTCTTCACTAACACTGTTCTTAAACCCAGTTGAGAAAAGATTAAATCTTTTTATTAAGATTTAATGAAGTTTACCAATTAATTAACATTTAAATGGAATTAAACTGAAATTGGTTTTTGGGTTTTTCGTGAACTGTGTTTTGAATAACACTTGTTCTTTAACCCGATTAACAATGGAATGAGATTTTGGGTTTGTCACAAATGGTATCTTTAATAATACCGTTCTTAAACCCAATGGAGTTAAGAAAATTAGAAACTAACTGGAGATCAGCTAAGTTGAATGCTTTCCTGGGTATTGATCCGATGTTGGTTTCGGCCTTCGGGATTAGTACATAGGGAATTATTCTCTCTCTAATTTAGAGACTAATGAGAAGGGGTCTTCAGTAACACTGTTTTGAAACCCCGTGTGAAAAGAAAAAGTCCTTTATCTAAGATTTAAAGAAGAATTACAATTAATTAAACATTTAAATGGAATTGAAATGGAATGTGAATTGGGTTTATTGTGAACTGTGGTTTTAACGACATTCGTTCCTTAACCCGATTCACAGTGAAATATGATTTGGAATTTATAAATCTTTTAATTATGATTTTGGGGAAATTCCAAAAGAAAAGCTTTCAAGTTTAATAAAATAAATTGGAATGGAATGGAATTCGATTTGGTAATAATCGAAGTGAACTTCTATTGAGGAAGACTGTTACTATATATGGAATTTAAGAGGCTTTGTTGTTATTCCATTTACATTATCGGTTGGATATGGAAGTTTATAACGATTATATATATTGATCTGTTTTCCTTGAAGAATCCATAATTAATGGAATGGGATTTTGGGTTTATTCTGAACTGTGTTTTAAATGACACTAGTTCTTTAACCCAGTTAAAGATAAGATTAATTCCTTAACTTTGAATAATCATTAGGTAATGATTTTTGAGATTAAAACTGAATTGGAGTATTAATGAATCTTTAATTAGATAGGAAAAGAGGATGTGATAATTTAAATTATCAAATTCGAGAAATGATCGAGAATGGAGTGGCACCAATTTCATTTCAAGCGACAGTTAAATCTTTAATTAGATTTAACGTGAAATGGTAATTAACTTCACCAATAACACCGTGAAGTATCACTAGTTTTGCTTCATGGGATGAATAGGTTGGGATTGGGAAGATAAACAAATGATTACTTCGGTAAGGTTCGATAATCCTGACTAGTTTGGAAAAACCATAATTTGGTTTGAATTGATATCCAAAGGAAGATTAAAGAATAAATTTAAAGAATTTATCTTTGATAAAATTAATGGGAACCTTTCCCAAAAGATATGAATATTTAAATAAAAGAATATTCAGAATTGGAATGAGGCATATGTTGTGTTTTTAAAACACTTGTTTTTAATATACGCGAGTTATTCGGAAAGAACGAGTTTATCCCATTCTGAATAAATGAGTCGGCGATGAGTCGAAGATGAAACGGTGGTTGAAGACTACAGGTCTTCACATCGTTTGGATGATTACTGATGTCTTGATTGGGCGGTACACCCAAGACGAGGTAATAAGTGGTGATCGTCTAGACGTACTTGGAGATCGACCGGATATGCGAGGAACTCTCTCCTATATTGGACATATGGGAAGAGGAATAAGATGCCTCCGGTTTCGTTCAGACTGAGAGCAAACTTGGAAATGGATGTGTGTCTGACATTGGATTTCATTCTGTTTGATTGATAGACATCGGTTGCATAGCGTGAATTTCCCGTGTGGCATGCTGAGATGCAAATGATCAAGGTTTCGGTTGAAAATCAGAGTCTTGTGGTTGACGATCAAAGAATGGCTTTAATATAGCATAGCTTTGTATATAGCATTAATTCGCGAGCCTCACACCCCCGTGTGATCTATAAACGGGAGAGGTCATTTGGGAGGACATGCGTTTCCCTCTAGCTAGGAGTGGTTTCTGGGTTTTGCATGCCTAGATGTTTTATTTATATGGATGATGGATAGCGAGGCTCCTCGGATATATCGACACTACGGGGCCGATGGATGGTATGGTCTTTATACAAACCAGATTGACGCCCATAAGGTGGGGAAATGAAGTGTTCAGGCGTTTTGATCCACATCGAGTGGACTGGCCTGACGATCCAAAGGCTTGACTGAGCACTTGCCTGAGACTCAAGGTAGAGCATCTCTAAGTAGTAAGGATGATTCTTGCCTTGGTTTACAGATGGAAATCCAACTTCCAATACATGACATTTCAGTTTTGATGATAAAGCCTAGTATGGCGACATAGTGGGATGGGGCTTTATGCCATCTATGATTGATACATTAATATTTCAAGTTGTTTTCATACACTGTACACTATAATAGTATCAAAATTGTTTGTTTTAACCGTACCAAGCATGTTTGGCTATTATAAGGAAAACTCTATCCTCCGGCTTGTGTTGCATTGTGTGATGGGACACGAGTCTTATAATAGCTTCATTCTTCCAAAAAGCATTGTGTTGTTTATTCTATGCACTGGTATTCTTGGGAGGAAACCCATTCCATGTTATATGGTTGGTCCCTTGATTTACCTTATCTTTTTAAAGTAAAGTTTTAAATAACTATTTTAGTTCTCATACCAGTCACATGAATGACCTGGAGTTTATTGTTTTAACCTTAACTCTGGGTGCCTTATTTTCCACACGGGCAGCTAGTAGGTTTGGTTTTGCAGATTTATATTCACAGGATCCTGATTTACAGCTGGAATGATATTCGGAATGCTCTGTATCCGTTTATCTCTTTCAGTTGTGTTTTGTATTATTTTCCGCTACATTTTAAATTGTAAATCTTTGATATTTATCAAATGTATATTATTTATTCATGCTCTGTATATTCTTGTGCTCTGATGTAAATTATTGTAATAAGCAATGAAATGTTCTTCTGTTTGTTTTCGGATTTGTCGTGTTCTCAACTCAATCCGTGCTTTCCTATACGGGGAAGTTCGAGTCGTCTTAGTTGGTATCAGAGCTTTTGTTTACAGAGCTCGAGAACAAGACACATTAGAATCATACTAAAGAAATCATCAGAGATTAGATTAGTAATATCCAATAAGAATGGTTCGTTAGATATGGGATCAGTAGTATTCTAGAATGAGCCGGAAGAGTGTTATTTTTGAAATAAAAGTGAGAACAAATTTTGTTTTGAAAATTTAAACCATGTTATATGTATTTGAATATTTTATTTGTATTGAATTTGGACAATCAAGTATATAGAGATTTTAATATACGTCTGATCCACATGTATTTGAAGCCTCGAACATACTAGATAGATATAGAATCACACTCTAGTCACCCGTGGATAATCCTGATGATGATGCATCATCATCAGCATTCATGTTCGAGTGTCGAAAGTAGGATATCTATTTATTTTCAATTGACTGGTGTGAGAACCAAAACTAGATAGGGTTTATTGTTGTGATTTGGAACCAAAAAGATGATTTTTGAATATATATATATATATATATATCAAAATTACGAAGTTGAAATGATAATCACTAATTGATTGCTGGTTGTGTTTTTTTATTATTGTTTTGATTAATTAAAATTTTGAACCATTAAGCCAACTTGAATCAAAATATTGAATTGAATTAAAAATTGTTTGAAGTTGCATGCATATACAATGATATACATTGAACAGGTCATAGCAGGGAAGCTAAGCAAAGGAATAAAATTGTATGCCCGACAAATAGGTACATGTTTACTAATTATTGGGTTTGGATGATTTTATGAGTCAACTGGCTAGCCGTTGGACTTTTTCTTTTTCTTTTTGAGATGAGAGGGCATGTGTGGCAGTTTGGGGATTTTCCTGGTGCCCCCCGTACAAAGGTGGTTATGGCGAAATTTTTCAAAAATTTAGGGTATTAGCCAAATTTTTGAAAACTTGGAAATTCTTAGAAACTGAAAAGTTAAAGAATGAAAGCCAAAATGAAAGTTTAGTTGATTAGTAAAACAACTTTCAGCTCCGTTCCTTTTCAAGGACGAAAAGATTTTAAGTGGGGGGATCGTAACAAACCGGAAAATCAGAACAAATTTAAAAAATTTATTTTGGCAATTTTAATGGATTTTGAATATTTAAAATGAATTATTTTAAATGATAACAACTAGAAATTCATTTTGAACAGAACTAGAACGTATAATTTTATTAATATCAAAGTTAGAATATAAATATTTATTTTAATTATAAAAGGCATTGAAAATGGCGCGGTAGTTTGAAAATTCGATTTCAAATTTCAAACGAATGTACAATATTCAAAATAAATCGAGTTTTACTGAAACCAAAAATATTTGAATCTGTTTGAAAATATCTTTCCAACGAATCTGAAAAATAAAAATTTCATTGCGGGAATAAAAAGTTACGCCCAGTTGAAAGTTTAGAATAGCCGCTATGGAAATATAGCCCTTAAAAATGGCGATTTTGCAAATGACCCGTTTTTGACGAGACTACTTTTGTTGGATCCGGAATGTCAAATTATTGCTAGGTTCTAATTTTCATAATTTTTGGAATCAATATGTGAGCGTGGCAAAAGAAAACGTGTTTTGTCAATTTCAATTGAATTGGATTGACTAGAAAATGGCCATTTTTCGAACGGTCTCCAAATTCGACGAAATTAGTT
Organism: Allium sativum; assembly: GCA_030737875.1. NCBI lineage: Eukaryota > Viridiplantae > Streptophyta > Magnoliopsida > Asparagales > Amaryllidaceae > Allium > Allium sativum. Next base: position 57,788,413 of record CM060920.1, read on the forward strand.
TTGTTAGGACCGTATCGTTAAAACATAGATATATTTATTTTTTGGAATTTTTGGAGTTAGTATGCGGTCGCGATAAATTAAAATGTACGTTTGAATTCAACTTATATTGATTTATATTATGATTTAAAGAAAAACTATTCATAACAGTCGAATTGACTAGCGAAATATATTCCATTGTGTCCGGAATAAGGGTATTTGGCTAGGGGCGACAGTCGTTGATTTTATTTGGAGTTTAGAGCATGAAACAATTAAAGTTTGAATTAAATAATAATATTAATTAATATAAATACCACACCAATACCCTAACCCTAAGTCAAAACGATTTCCATGGTCAACCATCTCATTGCCGCCCCCTTTCTCTTGTGAAAACTCAACCCGTGATTTTAGAAATCAAATAGAAAATCAAAACAATTCCTATAAAATTCTATAAATCGTAAAACATATGTATTTAGAATGAAAAGGAAACGCTCTTCACACTCGTGTCCACTTTGTAGTGTTCAAACACGTGATAGAGGCGTAAGAATTTCACTGCATCAGGTTTTGGGGTTTAGGGTAGGTTGATGCATTATCGTGGTGGGGTGCGAGTTCAGCAAGAAGGGGTGGAGAAGAAAGAGGACTGGAAGAGATAATGAATGGAGAAATTGTTTTGAAGATTAGTCAAGTGTAGAGGGAGATGAGACCTTGGGAATTCACGGCTATGGTGGTATAGGGAGTGCGTGGTGCGACTTTAGTAGAGGATGGGGATGAGAGTATAATTAAGATGTAATTATTTTAATAATTATATTGTTAATGATAATTAAAATGTACGCAATCATATAAAAAGCGTAATTTATTCATACTTAATCAGAATTACGCAAACAAGGGTCCATTGGAACCATCTTAAAGAGCACTTCACGACTGATCTGGCTAGAGCTAAAACGGAGCACACTGGAATTTTAGGAAAAATCAAATCCAAACGGTTCAGAAATTCAGAACAAAAACTGGCGGAGTGGATACCGACTACGAGAATTTCTCATTATAATTTCTTGTATAGTTATTTATTTTATAACTGCATATATGAACTGTTCTCCGTCGTCCACAAACCGTGGACGACTTGTTTGATTGGACTGTATTATATTATATTGTGTTGTGATGAATATATAAAATATTCATCTATGGAATAAAATATTTGAATAATAAAAATGATATGGAATAAAATATTTGAATAATAAAAATATCATTTTTATTGAATGAATATAATATATAAAATATTCATGTATGGAATTGAATATTTAAACAATAAAAATATAATTTTTGTTGAATATATGAACCATATAGAATGGTCATGTGTTGAAAATAAATAGTCATTTACAAATCAGACGATTTTTTATGCACACCCATTTAACTGATATTGATTGGGATGATAAATTTCACACATGGCACAACTGCACAAATAATGTTCAGTATGTGTTGTTTGAAAACCCCACACGAGTATTGGGATATTTTTTGACATACACTGATCCCAATAATTAATGGTATGTCAATCGATGGGTTGACAGACTGTATAAGCATTATTTATTTATTTTAATGCTTATACAGTTGTAGAATGCACTCTGGATGTTGTTTGAATTTTTAACAATTGCATATCATTATTGTTGTATATATGATGTTAAAATCCATATACATAAAATTATATGGTAATTAATTGAGTCTGGTTCCAGTTCAGAATTAACGAATATTTTAAAACAATATTTAGTGAATATTGAAATGTGAAGCCATGTTAAGTAGTTAAATGCCATTTTAACACAAACGGGAATTTTGTCGATTTTATTCATTTTATAATGAATATCAAAAAGTGATTTCAAAATCTGATATTTTGAAAATATTGCCATTTTAATATTGAAATGATATGGAAAATTAAATTTTGATTTTAATTTGAAAATCAAATTGAAATTGATTTGAAAGTAATTTAAAATGAATTGAAATTGAATTGAAATCAATTTGAAATGAATTTAAAATGAATTGAAATTGAATTGAAATCGTTTTAAAATGAATTTAAAACGAATTGAAATTGAACTGAAATTGATTTGAAATGAATTTAAAATGAATTGAAATTGAATTGAAATCGATTTGAAAGGAATTTAAAATGAATGGAAATTGAATTGAAATCAATTTGAAAGGAATTTAAAATGAATTGGAATTGAATTGAAATCGGTTTGAAAGGAATTTAAAACGAATTGAAATTGAATTGAAATTATTTGAAATGAATTTAAAATGAATTTATATAGGAATATTCAAAATTGATTTAAATTTGAAAATGAAATCAAAATCGTTTTAAACTGAATTTGAGACGAATTTAAAATGGAATATCCAATTTTGATTTGAAATTGAAATGGAAGTGGAAATCGGTTTTAAACTAATTTAAAATGATTTATAAAATTCGTTTTAAATGGAAATTGGCGAAATATATAATATATATATATATGTATATATGTATACATATTATATATATTGTAATGGCTTGAATAAAACGCGTCGCGAGCGACCATTCACGAATTTCGACCATTAACTTCAAATGGAATTTGCGGGAGATTCGACCGTCGGATTCTCCTAAAACTGGAACCGTTAAGTTCGTACCGAAAAGAGCTTTCCAATGAATACAAGTGATTTGAAATCTAATAGTTAGATTTGGATATATGTCCATATCAATTTCAGAAAAGGTCGCTATGGATGCAGTTCGGTGGCCGTTATTGGAAACCAACTGTACGGGCGATAATAAAATTATTAAAAATATGAAAAAATTGTGTGAAATCATAATAAATGATTTGGAAAGAATTAGGATGAAAAATTCCATATCTGAAAAGATAAATTTTTTTTTTATCGAAATGAACTAGTTATGAACTAAATTTGAAATCCAATAATTTTTAAATAAATAAATTGGATTTATGAATGGTTTTAATATAATCAGAAATTTCCAATATATGAATTGGAATGGATTTGAAACGAAATTCTCTTCGGAATATTTCGATATTGGGTTCCGTGATTATACGATATTGTGGAGGAATTTGGAAGATATATATATATCGTTATTCCAATACGATGTTTGTTGAGTTCAGAATTTGATATTGAATATAAGTCGATATATTTTCTATTCAGAGCCTTGTATTTAATATCAAATGGGATTTTAGGTCTGTCGGTGAACGGTACCTTCACTAACACAGTTCTTGAACCCAGTTGAGAAAAGATCAAATCCTTTTATTAAGATTTAATGAAGTTTACCAATTAACTAACATTTAATTGTAATTAAATTGAAATTGGGTTTCGAATTTATCGTGAACAGTGTTTTAAATAACACTTGTTCTTTAACCCGATTAACAATGGAAGGAGATTTTGGGTTTGTCAAGAATGGTATCTTTAATAATACTATTCTTAAACCCAATGGAGTTAAGAAAGTTAGAAACTAACGGGAGATTAGCTAAGTTGAATGGTTTCCTAGGTATTGATCTGATGTTGGTTTCGGCCTTTGGGAATAATACTTAGGGAATTGTTCTCTTACTAATTTACGGTTAGAAACTGATTGGAAGGGTTCCTTAGTAACATTGTTTTGAAACCCCGTGTGAAAAGAATAATTCTTTTAACTAAGATTTAAAGAAGAATTACCAATTAATTAAACCTTTAATTGGAATTGAAATTAGGTTTATTGCAACCTGTGTTTTTAATGACATTCATTCTTTAACCAGATTCATAGTGAAATATAATTTGGAATTTATAAATCTTTTAATTAAGATTTAGGAAAATTTCCCAAAGAAAAGTTTTCCAGTTTAATAAAATAAATTGGAATCGAAGTGAACTTCTACGGAGGAAGACTGTTATTATGTATGGAATTTAAGAGGCTTTGTCGTTATTCCATTTATATTATCGGTTGGATATGGAAGTTTATATCGATTATATATATTGATCTGTTTTCCGTGAAGAATCCATAATTAATGGAATGGGATTTTGGGTTTCTCGTGAACTGTGTTTTAAATATCATTAGTTCTTTAACCCAGTTAAAGATAAGATTAATTTCTTAACTTTGAATAATCATTAGGTAATGATTTTTGAGATTAAAACTGAATTGGAGTTTTAATTAATCTTTAATTAGATTAGATAAGAGGATGTGTTAATTTAAATTATCAAATTCGGGAAATGATCGAGAATGAAGTAGCGCCAATTTTACTCCAAGCGATAGTTAAATCTTTAATTAGATTTGAATGTGAAATGGTAATTAACTTTACCGATAACACCGTGGTGTTAGAGATGAAGTATCACCAGTTTTGCTTCATGGGATGAATAGGTTGGGATTGGGAAATTAAACAAATGATTACTTAGGAGAGGTTTGATAATCCCGACTAGCTTGGATAAACCATAATTTGGTTTGAATTGATATCCAAAGGAAGAATAAAGAATAAATTTAAAGAATTTATCTTTGATAAAATTAATGGGAACCTTTCCCAAAAGATATGAATATTTAAATAAAAGAATATTCAGAATTGGAATGAGGCGTTTGTTGTGTTTTTATAGCAATTGTTTATGATATACGCGAGTTATTCGGAAAGACCGGGTTTATCCCATTCTGAACAACTGAGTCGACGACGATCGAAGATGAAGACAGTGGTTGAAGACCAGAGGTCTTCACATCGTTTGGATGATTACTGATGCCTTGATTGGGCCGTATACCCAAGACGAGGTAATAAGTGGTGATCGTCCAGACGTACGTGGAGATCGACCGGATATGCGAGGACCTCTCTCCTGTATTGGACATATGGGACAAGGAATAAGGTGCCTCCGGTTTCATTCAGACCCAGAACGAACTTGTTAAAGGATGTGTGTCTGACATCGGATTTCATTCTGTGTGATAGATAGACATCGGTTCAATAGCGTGAATTGCCTGTGTGGCATGCTGAGATGTAAATGATCAAGGCTTCTATTGAAAAGTAGAGTCTTGTGGTTGAAGATTAAAGCATGGCTTTAATATAGCATAGCTTTGTGTATAACGTTAATTCGCATTGTGAACCAGAAACGGGAGGGGACATCAGGGAGGACATGCGTTTCCTTCTAGCTAGGAGTGGTGTCTGGGTTTTGCATGTCCAAATTTTTTACTTATATGGATGATGGATAGCGAGGCGCCTCAGATATATTGGCACTGCGGGGCCGATGGATGGTACGGTCTTTATACAGACTAGATTGACGCCTCATAGGGCGAGGAAACGTAGTATTTAGGCATTTCAATCCACATCGAGTGGATCTACCCTGACGGTCCAAAGGCTTGACTGAGTACTTGCCTGAGACACAGGCTAGAGAGCCTCGAAGTGGTAAGGACGATCCATTGCCTTGGTTCACAGATGGAAATCCTACTTCCAATACATGACATTTCGGTTTTGATTGTAGAGCCTAGTATGGCGACACAGTGGGATGTGGCACTATGCCGTCTAAGATTGATACATTTATATTTGAAGTTGTTTTCATACACTTTACACTAAATAGTATCAAAATGATTTTTTTTAAATGTACCAAGCATGTTTGGCTACTATAAGGTAAAACTCTATCCTCCGTCTTGCGTTGCATTATGTGATGGGACCTGAGTCTTATAATAGCTTCATTTTTCCAAAAAAGCATTGTGTTGCCTATTCTATGCACTGGTATTCTTGGGAGGAAACCTGTTCCGTGTTATACGGCGTGGTACCTTGATTTACCTTATCTTTAAAGTAAAGTTATAATTAACTGTTTTAGTTCTCACGCCGGTCACATGACTGACCTGGAGTTTATTGGTTTAACCTAAACTCTGGGTGCCCCTATTTTCCACACGGGAAGCTAGTAGTTTTGGTTTTGTAGATTTATATTCACAGGATCCTGGTTTAGAGCTGGAATGATATTCGGAAAGCTCTGTATCTGTTTATCTCTTTTAGTTGTGTTTTGTATTACTTTCCGCTGAATTGTAAATTGTAAATCTTTGATATTTATCAAACATATATTATTTTTTCATGCTCTGTATATTCTTGTACTCTGATGTAAATTATTGTAATAAGCAATGAAATGTTCTTCTGTTTGTGTTCTAATTTGTCATGTTATCAACTCAATTCGGGCTTTCCTTTACTGGGAAGTTCGGGTCATCTCATAAAGTGTAGTGCTAAAGGCACCCCAATATATTCTTCCTAATACCGCAATTAAATAAATAATACTCATTAAATTTTGTATGCTTCCTAATACCATATTACCTGTCCATTATAATCCCTAACTTAATCATTATTTGCCGAACTAATAAGTTAATCTAAATACCGTGATCTCTCGTAGTCACTGTCTTCTTCGCATCTCTCACGGGAAAATTCAAATTCGTACTGTAATCTCTCAATCTTTTGGTGATTTGAAAATCCTAATCTATCGCTTTCTCTTCTAATTTTCTTAATTCAAACCTTGTTCATGGCTTTTGTATACTACAGCGTCGAATTCCTTGATCAGTTATAGATCTAGGGTTTATCTCATTAATCGGTTTTACAAATGAGGACGAGCGAGTATAGAGCGAAATAGAAATAGGATGATGTAGTGTGGCAGCCCCTATTTTTTAAGTGTATGGTATTAAGAAGAGTGTAATACTAATTCTTGTGGTATTTTTCAGTCGTGGTATTAGGAAGAACATATTGGGGTTCCCTTAGCACCACACTTAATAAATGTCTACTACTTGACTATTATAATGTTGCACAATATAATGCTGCACTTCAAAGATAGTACTTGACTATTATCATGCATTCTTTTGACAATATAATGCTATTTGTGGTCTTTTCATATTTATTTATTCTTCGTTGTTTGTAAATATTCGTATTAGCAGTAAAGATCACTTGATTTCCTTAAAAATTACAATTCAATTGCACAATATAGTCATAATAGTGTGCAACAATTACAATTCAGTTGCATGATATAGTCATTATGTAACACCCCGTATTTTCTATAAACATATAAGTAATTAATCAGAGAATAATTAATTTTTAAAATAAGAATCAAGGGAAATGGCTTGCGCCGTTGCGTTCGTCTCGGAATTCTACATGAAATCGAGTCCGAGTTTTCGAAAATCGGAGTTCGTATGATCAAGTTATGACCCTCAGAAGTTTCAGGAATTTAAATAAAATAAAACAGCTCGAAAATAAAGCCAGAAATTCGAAATTCAAACCCAGAGAAATCTGGTGGGAAAATTCATTCCCATATACCTAGGTCGACTGGGGAGTCGACCCCCCCACCAACCAGGTCGACTATTGAGTCGACTGGGGTGTCCACCTCCCCATGACCAGGTCGACTAAGGAGTCGACCTAGGGGTCGACCTGCTCCCGAAAACCAGGTTTTGAACCTGATTCATTCTGATGTATCTGGTCTCGTTTTCTGTCTAGATTCGTTCGCCTAATCCTATATAAACAGCCCCCTAGCCTCATTTTCTCTACACAATTTCATTCTGTCTATACTCTTCCTCTGTTCTAATTAAAAATAAAAATGGTGTCACTACTCTGCTGGAATCAAAACTTCGACTGATGCATCTTCTTCCAACCTGAATAGAATTAAAAGCCAAATCAAATCTCAAATCAAAGTTTAGAGCTTCAACAACTATTAAAGAAGAGTAATTCAACCTTTCTGCGTCAACACTAGTTTATTTCCTTTCTTAAACCACGAAAGGCAAGTACAGTTATTTTCCGATATAAACGTTAATTATGATTGTGACATGAATTGTAAATCTGAATCTAAGGTTATGACTGTTCTGTTCTGTGTAGATCTATCTTATTCTGTATCTCTTTCTTCTTTCTGTTTTATAGCCAGGCTACCACGAGCCTGAGCCGAATCTCATAAGAGATTAACGCACGAACGCTAAAACGTTTGGGACAAATAATGAATGATGCATAATTGGACAGGACTGATTCGAGGACATGACATAAAATCTGAGGCATATAATTGGACATGTGGCATATTTAACATATGATTTGAGATTGAGGCAAAAAATATATTGGACATATGACTTGGGATTCGGGGCCTAGATTTAACCGTAAACAAGAAACTAATCTAGATACATAGTACATGTTGTAATCTAGATCTGTAGTTAATTTGAGAAATAAACATATGTTAGATCTAGACCTGTTCATACTAGGTACGATGATCTGTGATTTGGGAGAAGGGGAATTATAGGACAACTCAAAACTTGGGGACATAATGCATGTTTTAAATCAAGGTCTGATGTTAGAGTTTAAAGATAATTTACAACATCTTATGCATGAATGATAATACATGTTGAGGACATACTACATGTTATAGTTTAAAAATCTAGATTTTTGGACATATTCGTTTATGTAAAAATTCATGACTTGAAAAAGGAATATGTGACTTATGCGTAAAGACCTATACAAAACAGGTTAACTATTAATGTGAATGCGCCTAAATAAGGGTTTTTGGATATCTAGCATCATAGGCTATAATTTGGCATAATTCATATTGTTTATCATGATTTATGGAGAATATTCTGTACTGTGTAAAGTTTAACTAAAAATTAGGAGCATATGTGGTATTATGAATTATTACCATGATTTGGCACGTGAGTTTAGGCTAAATTTATGATTGATATATATAATCTGCTAAATTTGTTATTTGCTCAATCTGTTAAATTGCCTAATCCGTTATCTGCTAAATCTGTTGAATTGCCTAAAATGCTAAATCTGTTATCTGCAAAATCTGTTGAATTGCTTAAACTGCTAGATCTGCCGCCTGTTAAATTGTTCGATCTGTTGAAAACTAGATAATGGTAATCTGGTTATCGAAATCCATAGGCTCGGCCTGAGATTGTAACGAACCAGGATTTTTGGAAGTATAATTTGAATTTAATATAATTTTTAAATATATTTTGGAAGGTTGAGATAAATTTTGAATTGAAATTAAAGGTAATATAATTATTTTAAAATGAGTAAAATTAATTTTATTTATGAAATTTAGTTAAAACAATATTTGTTTGGGAAATTATTTCGCCGTTAGTTGGATTATCAAAATAATTTGAAATTCTGTTGATGGAAATGATCAGAATTTGAAATTTAATTATAATAAAATAACCGTTTCAAATTTTGGTTCAGTTTCAGTTCGCGTAGTGTTAAAATATTTTTTAGAATTTTTCTGTAATTTTTATTTTGAAAAATAAGCAGATAATTTTTCAACGTATTTTGGGTATAAATGTGGTCCTTTAGACGCTTTACAAAATTGATCAATCAGACCGGTTTTATTGCTGTTTTCAAATCAGAGCGTGTCGTTGTCTATAATGATGGTCTTATTCCAGTGCAACTCGCGGTAAATAACTCTAAAAATCAAAAATTGGAAAGGAGGAAAATTTGGGTACAAATTGCAAATAGTAAAAGAGAAAAGCATGGCACAAATAAAAGCATACGAAGGCTTACATGCATGCATGCGTTGGTTGCTCTCACCGTGTTCCTATGTCCCAAAAGCCATGTAAAAAAAAAAAAAAAAATAAATTAAAATAAAAAAAAAATATAAGAAAGAAAAAAAAAACGTGGCATGCATGTAAGGGAGAAAAGGGTCGTTTGGCTTTAAAAGGGGGACACGCTAACAATATTTATATTTTGCATGAGTTCCACGTGTTAAGCCATTTTTCCACTTGAGGACACGCGTTCTTCTTGGCTGCATGTTTCGAAGATACCTACTCCATTCGAAACCTCTTGTCCATTTTTCTTTCTCACCTACCACCTCACTATACTACTGACGGTGCCACCACTGTTCTTACATCTCGGAACTGCTCTTTTATGGCACACACTCGGCCGCATCACCAGATCTTCTCCCCACAAGTACTACTTTCTCTCTCCTAAGCAGCGTCCTCCTCCTATAGCAGCTCCGCACCGTCCCACTACAGACCAACACCAGACTTTCCCTACTTCGGCTCACCCCTCACCAGCTTTCACGTCAGCTACTTTCCTCCCCATTAGCAGCTCGTTCCTTCAAAGACCGAAGATCCATCTCTTTCCTTCCCTGCGGGCTCTTGTATCCGCTCCCATCACTTCCTCTCTAAACAGTTCGGCCTTTATAAAAAAAAAAAAAAAAATTATTATAGAAGGTCTGAAGGAAAAACGAGAAGAGGAGGTAGTAAGATAGAGCGAAAGTGCGGGACGGAGAGTGCAACAACGGGAACAAACAAGCAGTATTCATTTCTGGAAAGCAAAGTGGTGAGAACACCGAATTTATTTTATTTTATTATTTAATATGTTATACGTAATTATTGGGTGGTTTAATGTGTGGCAATTGGTTGCATGAATGATGGATTATTGGTTATAGTTTAGGAATTTGTGGATGATTACTTTGATTTATAGAATAATATGAGTGGATAATATTGCCATTTGCATACAGACTGTGGCCTCGTAATGTTTGTCGATAAACACATATTAATGCGCGTTAGAGCTATAACGCGCATTTGTAAGTTTGTTGTTATGTGAATATAAGAAATGAATGGTTAATAGTAAATATGGCAATAATATTTATATTGGTTGATAATAATAAAATCCTGGATCTTGTATTGTATACAGTGATGGTGAAGAGTATGGTTGTCGATATAGACTGAAATCGATACATGTATTCAGAAATTATGTGTCGTGTGCTTTTAGAAATCAATGAAAAATGGTTTAAAGGTGTGAATATGCATATGCACTAATTTCGAACCTTATGTGGAAGTTAAGGAAATTCTCTCAATTTAATTAAGGAACTGTTTAGTCGTTAATGAACATTAAAATAACCATGGCGTATTTTATTAACTTAATAACATTGAGTTAATAATATTTCGATTTAATAATATTGTTAATATTTCTTTGGTTCAATAGTATTTTGATTTACTTAATATTAATATTTGACTATTTAAAAGATGTCCTTAGTTAACATCGCATAAAATGACATTTATAAACTCGATCATGTGGACATGAAATATTGTGTTATATAAACAGGGTTTGTAGAAGGCAGTAATGTTGAAAGAAGTGAAATTTAAGTTTATTTTGAAATGAATTTAGACGATTTATATTTAATCGTTATACGGTTTGAAATTGAAAGTGCAGTGTAATGACAGTTCGTTAATATCAACTAAAATTTACAATTGATTACAACTTGAATGGTTTACATTGGAATGACGTGAAATAAGAACATTGGATTTCTATTAATAAATAGCTTTCAAATTTAAACTTATTTTAATTCGAGTTAATGAAAGTGATCTTCCGATGTATGAAATAAGACAATAAGTAAGGCTATGTGAGAAATTAAACAGTGAAAATATTATAAATTCCGATTGTAGCATCAGTTTAATACAGGATTTGAATATAAGAGGTTTCGAATTTTGAACTAATCGGATATTGAACGTGAATCGTTAGAATTTAACTTGAATGATATGATATGATATGATAATATGAAACTAAGTAAATGGAAGTGAATAAGTTAAATGTATTGGAAACCGATGTGAATCAACTCGAGATATAAGGCCAGTTATACTCTTTGAAAATGAATAGAAGTTCGAGTCATCGGCATGAAAATGGAACAAATTCTATATTTTTAAAAGCATTTGTATATTTATATAGGTTTTCAATTACTCAGATATGGTATGTTAATTTCAAAAGTATTTAACTAAAAATTTATTTTATTTAACAGATACGTATATGTTTTAAAATATTCTATTTGTATACTTCTTCAAATTTTATCATAATAAGTAATTATTTCAAATTATTTCTATTTTAAAAAAAAATTTCTTTTGATTATATATATTAGTTTATAACAAATTTATTATTTCAAGTATTTGAGTTATTAAATTGGGAATTGTTCCAGTCTTGTACCTTTGATTCGAATATAAGGAATCCGTTTTGAATGAATATCACGAGTTTGAATTAAAGAAATATCGTAAGTCTGGGTCCTTGAATTATAAATGATTGTTTGAAATAATATAAGCGATCACTTTGGAATTTAGTTATGTATGTGTTTGATGGAAAGAACTTAAATCTTATTGTATTCCATATGAAGCAATGGTTATTTAGAAAGACCGGGATCGGAATTCATTTTCCGAAAACCATTCTAAATAACCACTCGATGAAATAAATGAAGACATTCGAATGGCGATTGAAGACCAGAGTTCTTCATATCGGACGAGCGGACTGCTGATTGGTCTCTTTATTGAATAGCTACAGTAGAGAGATGACCCCACGGAGTGGCAGAAAACCCGAACGTATTTGGAGAACTTCGGATTGCAAGGGCCTTCAAAACAAGGTGCCTTCCGTTTCGTTCGAACCCGGAACGAACTCGTATGGATGTGTGTCTGACACTGTATCTTATAGTGTATAACTGATTATTACTGAACATATGTCTGTTTGGTGATGGGAATTTATTCCCTTGACTAGAAAGTTGTTTGATCAGTGAGGATCAGTTGTAGATTGTAAAATGACAAGTGTGGCATGCGAAGTGCTGCAGTGATGAAATGATCAAAGCATGGTCTAGTGGAAGGGCGTAGCTTTGTGGTACGAAACCTCGCGAACCTCACAACCCGAAATGATGGGAAACTGGCGGTTTGATTGTATACATATCATAACTTCTAGTAAAATTCGAAGCTTCGACGGTAGATCTACTCTGAAACCTGAGAAAATAAAGTATATACGGGGTCCGATGTCTGGACGAACACCCGGGAGATTTATATACTTCGGCTTTGTATTCGGTGTCCAATGTCTGGATGTTATCCGGGAGTACTTAGCCTCGTGTTCTCGATTGATCTTTCGTGCCAGGAACCATCATGTTGGAAACCCAATAACCAATACGAACCCTTCGGTTATTTGTTTGTAAACTATGTATGTAAGCATAGAAATATGCTTACTAAGATTCCGTATTTATTTGCGAAATGTTTTAAAAGTTTCTAGTATCAATAATACACACGTAGATATATATCATGATTTGGCTTTTATAAGGCTAAAACTCGTCCATGTGTGCGACTGCATTTGCATCTGTTGTTTGGTGTGTATTGGGGCGAGTCTTATAATAGTTTCATTTTCGAGAAACTCATGTAAGACCTTTGCACTAACACTTATGTAGGATAAACCATTATGTAATACAACTTAGATCTTTGATTTACATCAGTTTATAAGTAAAAATGTTTTATGTTCTCACACCAGTCTCATGACTGACCTGGAGTTTATTGTTCCCTTTCTAAACTCTGGGTGCCCACAAATTTTCTCATGGGCAGCTAGTAGTTTAGTTTACAGTTATAGATCCTTGGAGAGAGATATTCGGAGCATTCTTTGGATTGGAGCTTCAAGCTAGAATTGTTACTTCCGCTGTCGTTTCTGTTTCCGCTGTATAGTACATGGTAACTCTGATTATGTAAACTTATTGTAATCATATATTGAGTAAATAAAAGTTCGTTTTATTCTGTTCTAATGTGTATTACCCCGGCGAATCCGATTTTCAAACGTCTGGAGTTGGTTTAAACATTGACTCTAGATGATTGAAAGTTGGGTCGTTACATGTGGTATCAGAGCTGTGGTTAAACCCAGCTCAAGGGGTATATTCATTAGTATCAGAGTAACGGCGAGAAACTCGTTAGAGATAGGGTAGTCAATACCCTAGAATGAGTTTCCGAGTGTTAAGTATGTGAGGACGATTTTTGAAAGTTAAATTTCACCAAATAGGATGTACCTTGAATATAAAGAAATTTGGTTTAAATAGTTAAACTGAATAACTTTATTAGGGATGTTAACAATAAGATAAATAATCCAAAGAATATTTGGAATGATAAGAAAAAGAATAGGTGAAGATTAAGAACTCAATAGAAAGGATTAAAACTAGATTTCAAAGAATCTAGTGAGAGATGTATAATGATATTAGGGATGATTTTGAAACTAGTTGAGAGTATTCTGGAAATATAAATTATTTTGAAATTAAATAAACGTTTTGGAAAATGTAATTATTTTGAAATATAACTTAGGATAAGAGTTTCGAGTATTTTATTAGACTTCGAGATTGGACTATTTAGTATGTGAAGATTTTGCATATACGCCTGATCAACGTATATACGAAGTCCAATATATACTAGATAGATATAGAATCACATTCTAGTCGCTTGAGGATGATTCTGATGATGATTGCAACATCATCAGACATTTATTTTCGAGTTTCGAAAGTGGGATGACTATATGATTCCGATTAAAACGTCGCGAAATACTTGAAACTGTTCAAGTAAATGTTTAAGGTGGTTTACTTAAAAATTTAATGAAATATTTAATAAGTAATATGAATTAGAGAAATTTAACATGTTTCATTATTTGTAGAGTATGAATGAAATTTGAAAATGAATTAAGATGAGTTGAGAATAATTATGAATCCATGAAATTAGATAGACTTAAATTTGGAAGGATTTATGTTAGAAAATAAGGTTAAAATTTATCGACGATATTAGATAGTCGATAGGTTTTGATAAATAATAAAGTAGAAATAATTTGAAAAAAAAAAAAAAAAAGAATAGGGCTTGTAACCACTTAAGATGGGTTATAGAAATGGGATATGTGAGAATGAGTTTGAAAAACTAAGATGAACTAATTTGATTTTTATGAAGTATTGGAAAGGTATAGGTTTGAAAGAGAGCAAAAATGAAAGGAGAGTTGAAACGAAATATGGTGAAATAGAATAGCTTGAGATATTTTAGAGCTCGGATGACCTTAAATTCGAAACCCTGAATATGATTAAATAATGATAAAAAGTTTAGATACCTGATAAATAAATGGCGTAAGTTGGTTTTAAAAATATTTAGATTATATTCGATGTTCAATTGCTTAAAAATAAACAAGTTTGATAGATAACTTTTGTGAATGAAAATTTTAGTATAACCCTTTCCATAAATATTGTAGGTTGTTATTTTAAACTAAAATGGAATTTGGTATGTCGAGTGTTGAGTTTTGGATGACTCCGAAGCAAGCAAAAAGAGCACTGGTTCAAAAGGAAAAAGAAGAGACACTGAGATTTGGGAAAGTTAAGGATATCCAGTGTTATAGATGTTTTAGAAATGGTCATTATGCAGCTGTTTGTCCAAACAAAATTAAAAAGAAGAAGAAAGTCATTCGGAAAGATATACGCTGTTTCAAGTGCAATGGAGTAGGACATTTTGTTGATAAATGTCCAAGGGCTAAGGAAAATGTCAAGGAATCAGAAATGGAAAAGAAATGTCATCGATGTAAGATGAAAGGACATGTAGTGCGAGATTGCCTGTTTAAGAAAGGGGAAAAGCCAGCTGGAGAAGCACCGTCTACATCGAAAATGGAACGGAAAGGAAAAATTTTCAATCCGAAGGGTAAACTCTAAAAGTTATGTATGGTTAAGACGTAAATGTATTTAGATCAGTGAAGATATGTGGATCAAGAACCAATGTATATAAAGTGAAGAAAAATTAATGTATGTGACTTAAGAATGAATGTATGAAAGTTTGGGTTAACCAAAATTTTGGTATGATACCGTTGTAGCTTATTTTTCTCCATAATTTAATTTGTTAAAAAGAATATTTGAATTTAAATTCTAATTAAATTTTGAAAAAAAAAAAAATATAGATTTTGAAAATTTTATGAAGCAAAAATATTAAATTTTGGTAACATATGTACTTCTCTGAATTTCGTTCCAATTTCGAGGACGAAATTGTCTTAAGGGGGGAAGAATGTAACGAACCAGGATTTTTGGAAGTATAATTTGAATTTAATATAATTTTTAAATATATTTTGGAAGGTTGAGATAAATTTTGAATTGAAATTAAAGGTAATATAATTATTTTAAAATGAGTAAAATTAATTTTATTTATGAAATTTAGTTAAAACAATATTTGTTTGGGAAATTATTTCGCCGTTAGTTGGATTATCAAAATAATTTGAAATTCTGTTGATGGAAATGATCAGAATTTGAAATTTAATTATAATAAAATAACCGTTTCAAATTTTGGTTCAGTTTCAGTTCGCGTAGTGTTAAAATATTTTTTAGAATTTTTCTGTAATTTTTATTTTGAAAAATAAGCAGATAATTTTTCAACGTATTTTGGGTATAAATGTGGTCCTTTAGACGCTTTACAAAATTGATCAATCAGACCGGTTTTATTGCTGTTTTCAAATCAGAGCGTGTCGTTGTCTATAATGATGGTCTTATTCCAGTGCAACTCGCGGTAAATAACTCTAAAAATCAAAAATTGGAAAGGAGGAAAATTTGGGTACAAATTGCAAATAGTAAAAGAGAAAAGCATGGCACAAATAAAAGCATACGAAGGCTTACATGCATGCATGCGTTGGTTGCTCTCACCATGTTCCTATGTCCCAAAAGCCATGTAAAAAAAAAAAAAAAAAAATTAAAATAAAAAAAAAAATATAAGAAAGAAAAAAAAAACGTGGCATGCATGTAAGGGAGAAAAGGGTCGTTTGGCTTTAAAAGGGGGACACGCTAACAATATTTATATTTTGCATGAGTTCCACGTGTTAAGCCATTTTTCCACTTGAGGACACGCGTTCTTCTTGGCTGCATGTTTCGAAGATACCTACTCCATTCGAAACCTCTTGTCCATTTTTCTTTCTCACCTACCACCTCACTATACTACTGACGGTGCCACCACTGTTCTTACATCTCGGAACTGCTCTTTTATGGCACACACTCGGCCGCATCACCAGATCTTCTCCCCACAAGTACTACTTTCTCTCTCCTAAGCAGCGTCCTCCTCCTATAGCAGCTCCGCACCGTCCCACTACAGACCAACACCAGACTTTCCCTACTTCGGCTCACCCCTCACCAGCTTTCACGTCAGCTACTTTCCTCCCCATTAGCAGCTCGTTCCTTCAAAGACCGAAGATCCATCTCTTTCCTTCCCTGCGGGCTCTTGTATCCGCTCCCATCACTTCCTCTCTAAACAGTTCGGCCTTTATAAAAAAAAAAATTAAATTATTATAGAAGGTCTGAAGGAAAAACGAGAAGAGGAGGTAGTAAGATAGAGCGAAAGTGCGGGACGGAGAGTGCAACAACGGGAACAAACAAGCAGTATTCATTTCTGGAAAGCAAAGTGGTGAGAACACTGAATTTATTTTATTTTATTATTTAATATGTTATACGTAATTATTGGGTGGTTTAATGTGTGGCAATTGGTTGCATGAATGATGGATTATTGGTTATAGTTTAGGAATTTGTGGATGATTACTTTGATTTATAGAATAATATGAGTGGATAATATTGCCATTTGCATACAGACTGTGGCCTCGTAATGTTTGTCGATAAACACATATTAATGCGCGTTAGAGCTATAACGCGCATTTGTAAGTTTGTTGTTATGTGAATATAAGAAATGAATGGTTAATAGTAAATATGGCAATAATATTTATATTGGTTGATAATAATAAAATCCTGGATCTTGTATTGTATACAGTGATGGTGAAGAGTATGGTTGTCGATATAGACTGAAATCGATACATGTATTCAGAAATTATGTGTCGTGTGCTTTTAGAAATCAATGAAAAATGGTTTAAAGGTGTGAATATGCATATGCACTAATTTCGAACCTTATGTGGAAGTTAAGGAAATTCTCTCAATTTAATTAAGGAACTGTTTAGTCGTTAATGAACATTAAAATAACCATGGCGTATTTTATTAACTTAATAACATTGAGTTAATAATATTTCGATTTAATAATATTGTTAATATTTCTTTGGTTCAATAGTATTTTGATTTACTTAATATTAATATTTGACTATTTAAAAGATGTCCTTAGTTAACATCGCATAAAATGACATTTATAAACTCGATCATGTGGACATGAAATATTGTGTTATATAAACAGGGTTTGTAGAAGGCAGTAATGTTGAAAGAAGTGAAATTTAAGTTTATTTTGAAATGAATTTAGACGATTTATATTTAATCGTTATACGGTTTGAAATTGAAAGTGCAGTGTAATGACAGTTCGTTAATATCAACTAAAATTTACAATTGATTACAACTTGAATGGTTTACATTGGAATGACGTGAAATAAGAACATTGGATTTCTATTAATAAATAGCTTTCAAATTTAAACTTATTTTAATTCGAGTTAATGAAAGTGATCTTCCGATGTATGAAATAAGACAATAAGTAAGGCTATGTGAGAAATTAAACAGTGAAAATATTATAAATTCCGATTGTAGCATCAGTTTAATACAGGATTTGAATATAAGAGGTTTCGAATTTTGAACTAATCGGATATTGAACGTGAATCGTTAGAATTTAACTTGAATGATATGATATGATATGATAATATGAAACTAAGTAAATGGAAGTGAATAAGTTAAATGTATTGGAAACCGATGTGAATCAACTCGAGATATAAGGCCAGTTATACTCTTTGAAAATGAATAGAAGTTCGAGTCATCGGCATGAAAATGGAACAAATTCTATATTTTTAAAAGCATTTGTATATTTATATAGGTTTTCAATTACTCAGATATGGTATGTTAATTTCAAAAGTATTTAACTAAAAATTTATTTTATTTAACAGATACGTATATGTTTTAAAATATTCTATTTGTATACTTCTTCAAATTTTATCATAATAAGTAATTATTTCAAATTATTTCTATTTTAAAAAAAAATTTCTTTTGATTATATATATTAGTTTATAACAAATTTATTATTTCAAGTATTTGAGTTATTAAATTGGGAATTGTTCCAGTCTTGTACCTTTGATTCGAATATAAGGAATCCGTTTTGAATGAATATCACGAGTTTGAATTAAAGAAATATCGTAAGTCTGGGTCCTTGAATTATAAATGATTGTTTGAAATAATATAAGCGATCACTTTGGAATTTAGTTAGAATTTAGTTATGTATGTGTTTGATGGAAAGAACTTAAATCTTATTGTATTCCATATGAAGCAATGGTTATTTAGAAAGACCGGGATCGGAATTCATTTTCCGAAAACCATTCTAAATAACCACTCGATGAAATAAATGAAGACATTCGAATGGCGATTGAAGACCAGAGTTCTTCATATCGGACGAGCGGACTGCTGATTGGTCTCTTTATTGAATAGCTACAGTAGAGAGATGACCCCACGGAGTGGCAGAAAACCCGAACGTATTTGGAGAACTTCGGATTGCAAGGGCCTTCAAAACAAGGTGCCTTCCGTTTCGTTCGAACCCGGAACGAACTCGTATGGATGTGTGTCTGACACTGTATCTTATAGTGTATAACTGATTATTACTGAACATATGTCTGTTTGGTGATGGGAATTTATTCCCTTGACTAGAAAGTTGTTTGATCAGTGAGGATCAGTTGTAGATTGTAAAATGACAAGTGTGGCATGCGAAGTGCTGCAGTGATGAAATGATCAAAGCATGGTCTAGTGGAAGGGCGTAGCTTTGTGGTACGAAACCTCGCGAACCTCACAACCCGAAATGATGGGAAACTGGCGGTTTGATTGTATACATATCATAACTTCTAGTAAAATTCGAAGCTTCGACGGTAGATCTACTCTGAAACCTGAGAAAATAAAGTATATACGGGGTCCGATGTCTGGACGAACACCCGGGAGATTTATATACTTCGGCTTTGTATTCGGTGTCCAATGTCTGGATGTTATCCGGGAGTACTTAGCCTCGTGTTCTCGATTGATCTTTCGTGCCAGGAACCATCATGTTGGAAACCCAATAACCAATACGAACCCTTCGGTTATTTGTTTGTAAACTATGTATGTAAGCATAGAAATATGCTTACTAAGATTCCGTATTTATTTGCGAAATGTTTTAAAAGTTTCTAGTATCAATAATACACACGTAGATATATATCATGATTTGGCTTTTATAAGGCTAAAACTCGTCCATGTGTGCGACTGCATTTGCATCTGTTGTTTGGTGTGTATTGGGGCGAGTCTTATAATAGTTTCATTTTCGAGAAACTCATGTAA
This sequence comes from Allium sativum, assembly GCA_030737875.1. Classification (NCBI taxonomy): domain Eukaryota; kingdom Viridiplantae; phylum Streptophyta; class Magnoliopsida; order Asparagales; family Amaryllidaceae; genus Allium; species Allium sativum. The sequence continues at coordinate 57,808,360 of CM060920.1, forward strand.
GACCTTTGCACTAACACTTATGTAGGATAAACCATTATGTATGATACAACTTAGATCTTTGATTTACATCAGTTTATAAGTAAAAATGTTTTATGTTCTCACACCAGTCTCATGACTGACCTGGAGTTTATTGTTCCCTTTCTAAACTCTGGGTGCCCACAAATTTTCTCATGGGCAGCTAGTAGTTTAGTTTACAGTTATAGATCCTTGGAGAGAGATATTCGGAGCATTCTTTGGATTGGAGCTTCAAGCTAGAATTGTTACTTCCGCTGTCGTTTCTGTTTCCGCTGTATAGTACATGGTAACTCTGATTATGTAAACTTATTGTAATCATATATTGAGTAAATAAAAGTTCGTTTTATTCTGTTCTAATGTGTATTACCCCGGCGAATCCGATTTTCAAACGTCTGGAGTTGGTTTAAACATTGACTCTAGATGATTGAAAGTTGGGTCGTTACAGAGATTTAGTAAACCATGGAAATTCGATTAATCTGTTGTATCCTGTGAAGAAGTTTAACCTGTTAAATAAACAGAATTAGTCTGATATCTGAAAAATCTGTATTGGAATGAATTGGCTATGACACGAGGTTAGGCTTTGTTTGCGGTAGAAGCCTGCCCGGAACCAACCGGCTTAACCAGCGACCGCAAATTGCCAGTCTAATGTGAGAGGTCGTAGGCATAACTAAAATATGCTTGGATACGAGGTTAGGTCTGGCTTGTGGCAGAAGTCTACCCGGAACCGCCCGGCATATCCAGCGGCCACAAGCTACCGACCTAACGTGAGAGGTTTATGTATTAATATTTAATTAATGCAAATCTAGGATAAATATGATGTCTAAAACGTGTTGGGTGTATAGGGTTAAACCAATTGGACTAATCAATTTAACAAACCCGTTTCATGAATCTGTAGGCCCAATTACAAAGTTAGAAAAATCTGTAAATCTGTTAAATCCGTATATCTGATCCGTTAGTCTGAAAACTTATCTGATCTGTGAACTAGTTGATCTGAACTCTGTATGTCTGAACTTGTAAACAAGTTAATCTGAAATCTGTTAGCCTGGGGCCACAAGGTTAGGAGGGAAATTACTTATGTCATCTGTTGTTTGGGACCCATATTAGTCAGTAACCCTTTCTGGTACAAAAACTTTGACCCAACAGTAGGTAGTGTCCGGGCACGCTTACTGAACTAATTATAAGCGGTTCATTCTGATAATGGCGAAGGGTGTTGATGGTGCGTTCCAACTGGGTAATGTGCGCGCATGGATCCCCGTCTGCCTCTGAGGATGTAAGATGCCGTGACATCTGTAAATAGGTCTGTGCCAATTGGTTGTCACTTTAGGGAGTGATACACCCTACTGTGGGGCCGACACAGGGTATTTATGTATTAGGGAGCCGATCGCTTGGGGTAGGGTTTTAGGGTATACTTAGTTCTGTCTGTTTCTGTTGGTACCGTCTGTTTCTGTTGGATGGTGTAATGACCCAAAAATCCGGTAGAATTTGAGCTGACCAAAAACACAAGTCCAACCCCAAATATCACGGAAATTCGAACCATTAATAGAAAGAAGTTAGAGGGTGAGGATAGATAAGATAGAAACTTAGAATAGAAGAAGAAGAAGAACACAACATCAGAGTAACACGAATCTCACAGCGGAACGAATAACATATAATATATATAACATAACTTGAAATATACATCTGTACTTGAATATACATCAATATTAAAGTACATCACTTACAACACAGCAGAAATAACTATAGCTATATGATCCTGAAGCCTCCTGCTCCAAGCTCTTCCAGTATATCTGTAAATTCCCGACTACTTGACTGCCCGTACAAATTTAGGCACCCAAGAGTTTAGGGAAAACAACAAAGTAAACTCCGGGTCAGTCATGGGACTGGTATGAGTAAACAGTTTAAAACAGTTTCAGAAAACTAAATGACATCTCATAAGACCACGCCGTATAACACGGAACGGGTTTTTCCCTTATGAGAATCCAAACGCTTGATTTAACTTTCAAAAATCCCTTTGAAAGGGACTAAAATCTTTATATCAAAACTCTTTGATATTATAATAATGTCTAAATCAAGTAAATAACAATCTAGTGGAACGTTTGCATCTCACGTTCCACATATATAATATACAATCAAAACCGCAAGCACGTATTGGGTAATGGATTTTCAACTATGACAAGGTATGGAAGCACCTTCCGCTGATATATCTCTAGAGGAGAATACACCGAGTTCAACAAGAACATCTTGCAACTCAGCCACACATGACCGACCACTCATTTCGCTTGAGTGTATCGAATGTATATCACCAACGATTGGGATCAGCAACCGTTTCCCGAATGGGACAGCATCGACAATAGATTTTTAGAAGTAAATGAAACTCTAGATCAGGTGATTATACACCCTAATAGGTGCGACCTACATAGCCATGTTGCCTGCCCGATTTCTGTCATTTACCGGTTGATGAGGCTAGAAGCTACGCTTTATCATCACACCAGATTCACTTCGAATGTCACATCGTCAGATCCATCGAAAATCACTAATTGACGTCGACAACAGTACATTACGTGTCAGCTAAAAGAAGTTTCCTCCTCCGCTTCCACTCTTGGTACAGTTGAAGAAATCAATGTACGTGACCTTTCTGGAAATACTCTGTCAGACATTCATCCATACAAGTCACCCAGGAACAGGATGAACTGAAGGCACTATTTCTATTTATAGAAAAAGTCCTTGCACTCTACTCCGTCTTCGATTATCTTTATATAATCTGATTCGCACGCTACTGCCGATATGGAGTGGTTCTTCGGATAATAATCCAACCGGTCTCTCCATATTGACAACGATGGTCAAAACTTCGATAGTCTGTGATTTAACTATCGAATAAAAACAAGTGTTTCGATAGTCGATGATTTAACTATCGAATAAAACAAGTGTTCATCCAACAATCACTGAACCTTTAATTAATATTCCATTAATTAAATCTCCTTTCTATTTCTTATCAATATTTGTTAACCAAGTATTTTCAATAACCATATTGGCCTTATACGTTATTTGGAAAACATTTCCATATATCGCCTTCTTTTATTTTCTAAACTTTAGAAAATATTCATTATTCTATTTCCAAGCTTTGCACATATTTGGGTTAAAACAGATGTTGTGTAAAACATCGTTACGACAACCCAAATACAGTATTTAACGAATTCTTATTCCACATTGATCTTCGAGCCTGAATCTTGCTACTTATCGGTATATCATGAAATCAACCAAGTTGGGGTATAATTACCTCTCAGACCTTGACTGAATAACATTTAACGTCAAAACAGACAAGACTACTTACTCGAAAAATCAATACCATACAATTACTTCTTTACCTTTAAACACGTATATACTTTCTCTTTCTATTCTTACTAGATTTTATTCTTATACTTCCTTTTTGATTATACTATTCTATTTCTAAGTTCGTTTTCTTATCGACTTCTATGTATTTTGATATGTTAATTTCTAACTATCAAATTATCTTAAAAATATTCTATCTCCTTAAATTCCCGGAAAAATTCGCCATAACCTCCTTTGTACCGGGAGCATCGGGAAATTTCAAATAGCTTTCCCGGTCCTTCTCATCTCAAAAAGAAAAAGAAAAAGCCAAGCGGCTTGCCGATACGGCGCATAAAATCTCATATGGAAATTAAATACGTACCTTTCTGTCGGGCATTCTATTTATTTCACTTCTATACTTTATTCCATACCTGTCTCCTGTATATTTATGCCTGTCCAATCTATTTTAACTATACCAATCGTTTTAACTCAATTCGTTAATTAAATCTGTTACTTAACTTTTCAGTCTATTTCACCTTCATATTTGAACATGACATGTTCAAATATATTTTAACTTGTATATTAACAAATTCTTATTATACCCATACTCTCGTTTCCTTATCGACTTCTCTATTCAAATTCCAATTCAATTCTATTTGAATTCTCTTTATTTAAACTTCATTTGAATTCTATTTCCAAATTCTATAGTTTAAAAGTCCATTTGAATTTCTATATTCAAATCAATAGTTTAAAGTCCATTTGAATTTCTATATTCAAATCAATAGTTAAAGTCTATTTGAATTTCTATATTCAAATCAATAGTTAAAGTCTATTTGAATTTCTATATTCAAATCAATAGTTAAAGTCTATTTCACCTTCCTATTTAAAGTCCATTTGAATTCTCGGCATTATTTATAAACAACGTTTATAACTTCAATTCAAATCCCACCTTTCCATTTATAAACAACGTTTATAAATTCAATTCAAATCTCATATTTTCATTTATAAACAACTTTATAAATTCGATACAAATCCCACCTTTACATATTTTCATTTATAAACAAAGTTTATAAATTCCATATTCGTTCATATATATTCAAACAAGTAAATGTTTTCTATAGTTCATTTAAAATTCAAATTCTATTTATAAAAATAGAATTCCCCTTTTTAAATTCAAATACCCTTTTCGATATCAATATTCAAGCCCCATTGATATTTTAAATAATCAAAACAACCAATTTTCAATCACTTGATTTTTAACACATCATATTGGAATATATATGAAATTAAACAAACAACAAACAGATAATATAATTTTGAGGAATCCAGTTGGATTCCTCCAACCTGTTTTCCTGCATCCACAGACGTTAGTCAACATAGTAATACCCATCCTTCTTCGAGGCAGGATATCGCGGTATGAAGGTCATCCACTATCATAGCGTGGGGCGTATAGGGTAATCATCCGCTATGAAACCGCGGGCATCCGCTAATGAGACTGTGGGAATCCAACCATTCACCAAACCAATATATATATATATATATATATATATATATATATATATATCCTAAATAACTAATAAAAAATTTAAAACAATCAGACAACATTCAAACAAGCACAGACAATTATTTTTAACTATATAAAAATAATTTCTAAATAAAAGGTGAGGTTTACTCACCGTGAATTTCTTTGCTGAATATCTAAATTAATTTCCATGTTATCGCTGTTACGAATCGTCTCGACCAAATTCTCTTTGTACCTACGATTTATTTAATGTAGCGATTAACATTTATTTAGATAAATGAATAAATAAACTTCTTATATATATATATATTTATGTATATATATATTTTCTTTTCTTTCTTTTCTTCCCTTTCTAATGGTTACTAAATTAAATTTAGCTTAACAAATAATTAAGCTAATCTATACTGATACACTAATTAAATCCTAACCATTATACTAATTAAATTCTTATCCTTTTATAAATTAGAGAATAACATCATTATTCACTTCATAAACATTTAACCATATATGTATATTCTTTTTTTCATTTTCTTAAAATAAATAACTAACAAGTTTTAAATTACCTTAATCCATTTTACTGCTGATTTCCTCCTTAGCATCAACTCAAAACCAACTCAGTACACCCTTTCCATGAACTTCCCATTACCAAAATAGTATACCATTTCTAGTCGTGCCCAAGCTTCCACTAATTTACCCAAAACCGTAACCTGCTTCCTTCCTACTTCGACTTCCAGACTTCGCCAGTTCAACTGTCGCACAAATCACGAAGTCCGAACTCCACTTCAGGTTATTCCAGACCAGTGTCGGCCTTCTAGAAGTCGCGACATCGAACTTCACACCTCCTGTATCATTGCGAGCCATACCTTTCCTTACGATGACTTCGAGATCAAATTCGCGCCTCACACCCCTTCTCAGATGAAATCGCGAACCCTCCGACATCGCTAGTTTGAAGCATTGGCAACCCTACCCTGGATCGATTCGAGCTCCGCACCCCTTATCTCGATTTTCCCCTTGCCGACGTCGAGCTTCAGACTTCCAGCTTCAGGAAGTTCATCGTTAAAAATCATGATACCTAATTTCGATTCCATTTTGTTGTGAGCGAGCCCCTTTTGATTTGTAAAATATGAAGAGGAGCGGCCTTCCTATATTGTTTGAAGTTCTTTGCTTTTCGTTTTCAACAGAAGAATTTATGCAGAGGGAGAGTTGCGATTTTAAAAAGGAAGGGTGCGGTTTCCATTTGAACAGCGAGGCCAATATTTTGTGGAGTTTGAAGAGAGAATTTATTTGCTTCTCCTCCTTCTGATTTTGTGCGGTCAAAACATTTCTCCTTGTTGTTTTGATTTTGTCCACATAACTTATGATATTTTTATTTTAATTTAAATTAAACCGATATCCTTAAATTTTAAAATACCCATTATGCCGAACTCCTTTCTGAACCCAACAACTGTCGTTCTTAGGGTAATACCCATATTCCGGACACACTGGATAAGTCACGAAGTCCAATTCGATCATCCCGAACAGATATAAATTTAAATTGATATAAATTTAATTTCAAAACAATTTATTTCTTTGATAATAAATTAATATTATCGTTTATAAATTCAAAACAGAATTCTAATAAATTATTTGAATTAATTTGTCTTCGTTTTAAATTCGAATTGAATTGTTACAGCTCGTATTTCGATAAATATATTCAAAATAAACTGTGTTTTCAATTATAAAATATATAACTCAATATAAATATAAATTTATATTGTCGACTAAGTATTTAAAACCATAAAAGTAGTTGGCCAAACCCCGGGTCATTACAATCTTCCCCACTTAAAAATAATTTCGTCCTCGAAATTGCTAAGGTAGGAAAAGTGCTACAAACCCAGTAACTTTTTTTCAAAATTTATTTATGTTGATACTCAACATTTCAAACCTCCTTACGTAACTCTCTTTCGAATAAATCCCTATTCGATAACTCCTCCCTTCGAATAACTATATTCGATAATCCCTTTTTCGAATAAATAGATTCAAAAATCTTTCTTCGAATAAACTATATTCGATTTGCTCTTTTAACTCTAGATCGCAGCGATCCCAATGGTTACGCCTGATTTCCCCCAGGAAACATCCGATCGTCCTAGGCTATCTGCAGCCTTGTGAATTACGCTAGCAGTCGTACGAAATGGCAACTTATCCTGAGTAACTATGTTTGACTAATTCTATCTCAATACTATATTCAATCAACTTAAATTGAATAACTAACATTCAATTAAATTCTAATTCGATTAACTACGTTCAATTAACTCTATCTGGTTAACTCTTATTTTGAATAACAAATATTCGATAAATTCTAATTGAATAACAAATATTCAATTAACTCTACGGATTAACCCTAACTGATTAACTCTAACTGGTAAATTCTTACTCGAATCGATTTATTCTAACTCTAATCGACTTCTCCTATTCGAATAACTCCTATTGGATATCGTTTCTTTATTTATAAAGATTAACTTTTGGTAACGGTTCTTCACTTTATAAATGTTTACTTTAATAACGTTACTTCACTTATACAAGGGTTGCGTACCCCTTATATTTAAAACTATCGTTGTCAAAAACCAATATCTCTTCCCTATATAAGTTCAGACTTATATATTTCATCTATCGAAGGATAAATATTTAATTTAATTTATAACTGTTATTTATACATTAATCTTTTCTATTTATCTGTTAAAAACAGATTTCCATTTTCTATCCATCTTCTGAATATTCCTTTGATTAAATTCTACTTATTTAACAAATAAATATCTCAATTATAACATTCTATTTATTTAACAAATAAATAAATATTTCCATTGAATCTATTTGTAAATGTTTAACAAATATTTCTCTTTCTATTTGTTTGACAAATAATTTCCTTTATATTTGTTTGACAAATAAAATTCCTTTATTTACACCCAATTCATATTTCATTCACATTGATTTTACTCAATTTATTCATTTCGATCCATTTAACTTACTTAAGTTAAATTTAATTTTAATCATTCAAATTCCCATTAACTAGTTGCTAATTAACCGTTTTGCCTATTTCACCCTTTTTATTTGAATATAACTTGTTCAAACATATGTCACTTAATTATAAACTAATCTAACTATATTTTCAACTCGAGTTATATATTCGATTCGAATATAAATTCTCAACTCCTTTCACTTAACCTAAAACCCAATTTCGATTCAAATTTCCTTTAACTAATTATTCTCCAATTTAGTTAATTCTATTTAACCAAATTCCATTTGAATTCTAATATTCAAATCTCTATTTGACTTTTCTTTATTCAAAACAATTTGAATTCCTTTGAATTTAAATTCAACAACAACAACAACAAAGCCATATATTTCTATTTGAATTCCTTTGAATTCCTTTTGAATTCAAATTCCATTTCAATTTTTCTTATACAATTTCTATTTGAATTTTTCCTATATTCAAACTCATTTGAATTCCTTTGAATTCAAATTCTATTTCACTTCTATTTGAATTATATATATATTCAAATTCCTTTATTTTACTTCTATTTGAAATCTATATTCCCATTTCACATTTCAAAATTCCTTTGAAGTTATATAAATATATACATATATTTATATCTATCTCAAATTCAAAACATTTGAATTTTCAAACAACTTGTTTCTTTCAAACAAATTTCCATCAAAACTTTTCTAAGGCAGCAATTTATCACTTAGAAACTCGAAAATGAACACTGATGATGTTGCGACCATCATCAGAATTATTTCCCAGCTACTGAATGAGTCCAGTGCTATATTTCTTCCAAAATCCATTTAGAAAAATATTTTCCAAACTCCCAGGATTTTAAATTCTGAATTCTGGTTGGAATTCAATTTCAATTTATCACATTTGTATATTTGATTTCATATACAAATTCAATTGGTTATACATCTATTTCTGTTTTATTTTCTAATTTGATTATAATCCTAACAATCAACTTAACTATTTAAAAACAATATCGTGTTCAATCTTCTGTTCAAGTGTTTATAAACTCCTATCGACATCGTGGCGTCCCCCGATTCGACCAAAATTCATAATCCACTCAACAGACTAGTCAACACAATATAAAACAGTTTTTATATCAAATAACAAATACGCTCTCTCGTATATATATACACTCAACTCATTCTAGGATACTACTGATCCTATCTCTAATGAGCACATTCCAACAAGCCTAGGTATTCGCTAAACCTAAGCTCTGATACCAACTGTAATGACCCAAAAATCCGGTAGAATTTGAGCTGACCAAAAACACAAGTCCAACCCCAAATATCACGGAAATTCGAACCATTAATAGAAAGAAGTTAGAGGGTGAGGATAGATAAGATAGAAACTTAGAATAGAAGAAGAAGAAGAACACAACATCAGAGTAACACGAATCTCACAGCGGAACGAATAACATATAATATATATAACATAACTTGAAATATACATCTGTACTTGAATATACATCAATATTAAAGTACATCACTTTCAACACAGCAGAAATAACTATAGCTATATGATCCTGAAGCCTCCTGCTCCAAGCTCTTCCAGTATATCTGTAAATTCCCGACTACTTGACTGCCCGTACAAATTTAGGCACCCAAGAGTTTAGGGAAAACAACAAAGTAAACTCCGGGTCAGTCATGGGACTGGTATGAGTAAACAGTTTAAAACAGTTTCAGAAAACTAAATGACATCTCATAAGACCACGCCGTATAACACGGAACGGGTTTTTCCCTTATGAGAATCCAAACGCTTGATTTAACTTTCAAAAATCCCTTTGAAAGGGACTAAAATCTTTATATCAAAACTCTTTGATATTATAATAATGTCTAAATCAAGTAAATAACAATCTAGTGGAACGTTTGCATCTCACGTTCCACATATATAATATACAATCAAAACCGCAAGCACGTATTGGGTAATGGATTTTCAACTATGACAAGGTATGGAAGCACCTTCCGCTGATATATCTCTAGAGGAGAATACACCGAGTTCAACAAGAACATCTTGCAACTCAGCCACACATGACCGACCACTCATTTCGCTTGAGTGTATCGAATGTATATCACCAACGATTGGGATCAGCAACCGTTTCCCGAATGGGACAGCATCGACAATAGATTTTTAGAAGTAAATGAAACTCTAGATCAGGTGATTATACACCCTAATAGGTGCGACCTACATAGCCATGTTGCCTGCCCGATTTCTGTCATTTACCGGTTGATGAGGCTAGAAGCTACGCTTTATCATCACACCAGATTCACTTCGAATGTCACATCGTCAGATCCATCGAAAATCACTAATTGACGTCGACAACAGTACATTACGTGTCAGCTAAAAGAAGTTTCCTCCTCCGCTTCCACTCTTGGTACAGTTGAAGAAATCAATGTAGGTGACCTTTCTGGAAATACTCTGTCAGACATTCATCCATACAAGTCACCCAGGAACAGGATGAACTGAAGGCACTATTTCTATTTATAGAAAAAGTCCTTGCACTCTACTCCGTCTTCGATTATCTTTATATAATCTGATTCGCACGCTACTGCCGATATGGAGTGGTTCTTCGGATAATAATCCAACCGGTCTCTCCATATTGACAACGATGGTCAAAACTTCGATAGTCTGTGATTTAACTATCGAATAAAAACAAGTGTTTCGATAGTCGATGATTTAACTATCGAATAAAACAAGTGTTCATCCAACAATCACTGAACCTTTAATTAATATTCCATTAATTAAATCTCCTTTCTATTTCTTATCAATATTTGTTAACCAAGTATTTTCAATAACCATATTGGCCTTATACGTTATTTGGAAAACATTTCCATATATCGCCTTCTTTTATTTTCTAAACTTTAGAAAATATTCATTATTCTATTTCCAAGCTTTGCACATATTTGGGTTAAAACAGATGTTGTGTAAAACATCGTTACGACAACCCAAATACAGTATTTAACGAATTCTTATTCCACATTGATCTTCGAGCCTGAATCTTGCTACTTATCGGTATATCATGAAATCAACCAAGTTGGGGTATAATTACCTCTCAGACCTTGACTGAATAACATTTAACGTCAAAACAGACAAGACTACTTACTCGAAAAATCAATACCATACAATTACTTCTTTACCTTTAAACACGTATATACTTTCTCTTTCTATTCTTACTAGATTTTATTCTTATACTTCCTTTTTGATTATACTATTCTATTTCTAAGTTCGTTTTCTTATCGACTTCTATGTATTTTGATATGTTAATTTCTAACTATCAAATTATCTTAAAAATATTCTATCTCCTTAAATTCCCGGAAAAATTCGCCATAACCTCCTTTGTACCGGGAGCATCGGGAAATTTCAAATAGCTTTCCCGGTCCTTCTCATCTCAAAAAGAAAAAGAAAAAGCCAAGCGGCTTGCCGATACGGCGCATAAAATCTCATATGGAAATTAAATACGTACCTTTCTGTCGGGCATTCTATTTATTTCACTTCTATACTTTATTCCATACCTGTCTCCTGTATATTTATGCCTGTCCAATCTATTTTAACTATACCAATCGTTTTAACTCAATTCGTTAATTAAATCTGTTACTTAACTTTTCAGTCTATTTCACCTTCATATTTGAACATGACATGTTCAAATATATTTTAACTTGTATATTAACAAATTCTTATTATACCCATACTCTCGTTTCCTTATCGACTTCTCTATTCAAATTCCAATTCAATTCTATTTGAATTCTCTTTATTTAAACTTCATTTGAATTCTATTTCCAAATTCTATAGTTTAAAAGTCCATTTGAATTTCTATATTCAAATCAATAGTTTAAAGTCCATTTGAATTTCTATATTCAAATCAATAGTTAAAGTCTATTTGAATTTCTATATTCAAATCAATAGTTAAAGTCTATTTGAATTTCTATATTCAAATCAATAGTTAAAGTCTATTTCACCTTCCTATTTAAAGTCCATTTGAATTCTCGGCATTATTTATAAACAACGTTTATAACTTCAATTCAAATCCCACCTTTCCATTTATAAACAACGTTTATAAATTCAATTCAAATCTCATATTTTCATTTATAAACAACTTTATAAATTCGATACAAATCCCACCTTTACATATTTTCATTTATAAACAAAGTTTATAAATTCCATATTCGTTCATATATATTCAAACAAGTAAATGTTTTCTATAGTTCATTTAAAATTCAAATTCTATTTATAAAAATAGAATTCCCCTTTTTAAATTCAAATACCCTTTTCGATATCAATATTCAAGCCCCATTGATATTTTAAATAATCAAAACAACCAATTTTCAATCACTTGATTTTTAACACATCATATTGGAATATATATGAAATTAAACAAACAACAAACAGATAATATAATTTTGAGGAATCCAGTTGGATTCCTCCAACCTGTTTTCCTGCATCCACAGACGTTAGTCAACATAGTAATACCCATCCTGCTTCGAGGCAGGATATCGCGGTATGAAGGTCATCCACTATCATAGCGTGGGGCGTATAGGGTAATCATCCGCTATGAAACCGCGGGCATCCGCTAATGAGACTGTGGGAATCCAACCATTCACCAAACCAATATATATATATATATATATATATATCCTAAATAACTAATAAAAAATTTAAAACAATCAGACAACATTCAAACAAGCACAGACAATTATTTTTAACTATATAAAAATAATTTCTAAATAAAAGGTGAGGTTTACTCACCGTGAATTTCTTTGCTGAATATCTAAATTAATTTCCATGTTATCGCTGTTACGAATCGTCTCGACCAAATTCTCTTTGTACCTACGATTTATTTAATGTAGCGATTAACATTTATTTAGATAAATGAATAAATAAACTTCTTATATATATATATATATATTTATGTATATATATATTTTCTTTTCTTTCTTTTCTTCCCTTTCTAATGGTTACTAAATTAAATTTAGCTTAACAAATAATTAAGCTAATCTATACTGATACACTAATTAAATCCTAACCATTATACTAATTAAATTCTTATCCTTTTATAAATTAGAGAATAACATCATTATTCACTTCATAAACATTTAACCATATATGTATATTCTTTTTTTCATTTTCTTAAAATAAATAACTAACAAGTTTTAAATTACCTTAATCCATTTTACTGCTGATTTCCTCCTTAGCATCAACTCAAAACCAACTCAGTACACCCTTTCCTTGAACTTCCCATTACCAAAATAGTATACCATTTCTAGTCGTGCCCAAGCTTCCACTAATTTACCCAAAACCGTAACCTGCTTCCTTCCTACTTCGACTTCCAGACTTCGCCAGTTCAACTGTCGCACAAATCACGAAGTCCGAACTCCACTTCAGGTTATTCCAGACCAGTGTCGGCCTTCTAGAAGTCGCGACATCGAACTTCACACCTCCTGTATCATTGCGAGCCATACCTTTCCTTACGTTGACTTCGAGATCAAATTCGCGCCTCACACCCCTTCTCAGATGAAATCGCGAACCCTCCGACATCGCTAGTTTGAAGCATTGGCAACCCTACCCTGGATCGATTCGAGCTCCGCACCCCTTATCTCGATTTTCCCCTTGCCGACGTCGAGCTTCAGACTTCCAGCTTCAGGAAGTTCATCGTTAAAAATCATGATACCTAATTTCGATTCCATTTTGTTGTGAGCGAGCCCCTTTTGATTTGTAAAATATGAAGAGGAGCGGCCTTCCTATATTGTTTGAAGTTCTTTGCTTTTCGTTTTCAACAGAAGAATTTATGCAGAGGGAGAGTTGCGATTTTAAAAAGGAAGGGTGCGGTTTCCATTTGAACAGCGAGGCCAATATTTTGTGGAGTTTGAAGAGAGAATTTATTTGCTTCTCCTCCTTCTGATTTTGTGCGGTCAAAACATTTCTCCTTGTTGTTTTGATTTTGTCCACATAACTTATGATATTTTTATTTTAATTTAAATTAAACCGATATCCTTAAATTTTAAAATACCCATTATGCCGAACTCCTTTCTGAACCCAACAACTGTCGTTCTTAGGGTAATACCCATATTCCGGACACACTGGGATAAGTCACGAAGTCCAATTCGATCATCCCGAACAGATATAAATTTAAATTGATATAAATTTAATTTCAAAACAATTTATTTCTTTGATAATAAATTAATATTATCGTTTATAAATTCAAAACAGAATTCTAATAAATTATTTGAATTAATTTGTCTTCGTTTTAAATTCGAATTGAATTGTTACAGCTCGTATTTCGATAAATATATTCAAAATAAACTGTGTTTTCAATTATAAAATATATAACTCAATATAAATATAAATTTATATTGTCGACTAAGTATTTAAAACCATAAAAGTAGTTGGCCAAACCCCGGGTCATTACAGATGGTAACACCTGTCTGTTTCTGCGTGGTACCATCTGTTCGGGTGGTAAAGACCCATTTACTAGTGTACACCTAATTCTACATTCTGTTTCCGTAGGGATTAATCTGTTTCTGGTTCTGTACCTTCTGTTGGGGTGGTAAAGGCCCACTATTAGCATTCTGTTTCTGTCTGTTTATGTTGGGGTGGTAAAGGCCCATTACTAGAATTTTCTTCTGTGGAAATTATTCTGTTCCCGTTTCTGTTTCAGTTTAGACATTGGGGTGACACCTAATCCTGTTATACTAGTATTAGTGCAGAGAAGCAAAAAGTAATAGCTTATATCATTCTGTTTCTTCTGTTTAACCTAAGTATATATGCTACTCCTATTACGTTATCTCTTATATAGTTTTATTTGCATGCCATGATTATTATTATATGTTCATATGCTGAAAGTCACTGGACTTGCCAGACTTTATGTCTAACCTTGCCTGTTTTCGCCCCTTTTCTTTCGGTTCCCCCCCAGGTTTCCAAGGAGCGAATACTTTAGCTTGATCCTGATTTCTTCTGCTTGAAGTACTTGAAGTGCTTAAAGTGTGGCTTGACTTTTTATGGCATCTTCTGTGGGGATTATGATTTTAAAAATTTATACTCTGAGGGCTTTTGAACAAGGATGATATATATATGTACTCGAGTTTTGGTAAAGTGATTTTGAAAGACGTAACCAAACTGATTTCTGTTTTCCGCTGTAATAAAGTTATAATTTCTCATGTGTTGTTTATCTGTCTTGTAAATTTCTGTTCTGTCTACTAAAATGCTCCACCAAAGTTAAAGCATTCCCTTTGTGAGTGACCTTAACGGAGGTGGGGTGTTATACTTTGTATCAGAGCTAAAGGTTACCAGATTGGGTAAAAATTTTGAAAACTATTTTCAAAAAGGTTTTAAAAAGGAAGTATTTTCAAAAGTGAAGCTTATTTTTTTGAAAATCATAATCCCCAAAAGCCATATATCTATCTTTTGATCCTTTGTTTGAATCTTTGTTTCCTTCTTTCTTCGGGGCTCCCGGCTTTCTCGGAGGTAACCTCATCGTGGCGTGGTTCTGTAGGCTTGATTGGACTACGACACCGGTCAAAGGGCAAATAAGCGCCCGACTTCCATCTGTAGCCGCAGTAGTCTCTCCTACGGCTAATTCTCTTTCGAGCTTTGTAGGATTTTCCTTGCGATTGAGGCAGCTTTCGAGGGACTTGTCAACGTGTTACACACATATAGTAAAGATGAGAGTGAGCGAGATTGGCAAAGGAGCACAACCCAAGGATGAGAAACTCATGGATATGGACTTGGTTCACAAAGGAGGCAAAAAGGAAACACAAAAGAAGGAAGAAAAGTCTGAAGATAAAGGAGGAGAAAAGTGATTTACTTATGGAAGCTTGGCTCATCTGGACAAGGATTGCCGAAAGAGGAAGGACACTCACTTCAACTGTGGTGAGATGGGACACTTCACTAGGAACTACCCGAAGAAACGGGGGCAAGGACAGAGGACATGACCAAATTCTGGAAGGCAGGCGAATGCTCTCATAGTTGGTGGATAGGATAGAAGTAAGAAAATTTCCGTAGAGAGTTTAGTTTCCTTATCTGATTATTGAGTTATAACTCTTTCCGATTATGGCATTCTGATTTTGTAGTCGAGTCTCTGCACTTTAATACTAGTCTTGTTTCTGATCTGCTTATAGTCTGAAACCCCATAGGGGTTACGACTCATCTGTTGGTGATAGGTTGGGGTTTGAGGGTATCTGTGTTAGGCGTCAAGTCGATTGTAATGCATACATACTGGGTTTTTGAGGGATATGGTGGGATTTTCCCATGCTTAGTTTTCTAAGAATCATTCGATAATCTGTTCTGTACTAGTAGTCTGTAAGCATCTGGATATTTCTGAAAAGGTTAAGATTTCCAGTTTTGACATTGTCTAAAGAGGGTAATCCTCTGGGTAGCAATCTGATGTTGATTTCGGTCTTCGGGGCCGATACTTAGGGGAATTATTCTCTCAACCAAAGTCTAATGGGAACCAAGTTTTTGTTTTATCTATACTCGCTCCCCTCATTCGACTGTATCCTATCGATCAAATCTTCGAACTCTAGGTTGAAACCAACGGGTGTAAATATGTTTTTGAGACAGGTTATATTTGATGGTTGCAAGTGGATGCAAGTGGTTGCTAGTGGTTACTCGTAGATGCATATACACACACTAGGCACTAGATCAGCTCAAAAACACTCTCATACTGCATATGGATGTGTGAGCATTTTCAATTTTTGTGGATGCAAAACGATTGACTCATCACATGGGTGTTGTATATGAATGAATGGTTGTCACTCATATAAGAATGATATGGATCAAACAGGAAAATTGCATACATGTTGGGCTCATGGCACTGACATAATTCGCATTAAGGTGGTCAATTGAATCAGTGGGCCACCAGATCTTTGCATTAGATAAGGAACATATACACACACTTTTGCATATGTTCATACGACATTAGAAGTTTTCAAAGGACAATGGATGCTTATGGATGATGGTTGAGTAGATGGATGACTGGATGGTAGGAGACATTCTTCTTAACTTGAAGATTTCGGGGACGAAATCCTTTAAGTAGGGGAGAATGTAACACCCCGTATTTTCTGTTAACGTGTAAGTAACTAATTAGAGAATAATTAATTTTTAAAATAAGAATCAAGGGATACGGGTTGCGCCGGCGTTCGTCTCGGAATTCTGCATGAAATCAAGTCCGAGTTTTCGAAAATCGGAGTTCGTATGACCAAGTTATGACCCTCAGAAGTTTCAGGAATTTAAATAAAATAAAACAACACGAAAATAAAGCTAGAAATTCGAAATTCAAACACAGAGAAGGCTGGCGGGAAATTTCCCACCCATATACCCCGGTTGACTGGGGAGTCGACCCCCCCTAACCAGGTCGACTGGGGAGTCGACTGGGGTGTCGACCTCCCCATGACCAGGTCGACTGGGGAGTCGACCTGGGGGTCGACCTGCTCCCGAAACCCAGTTTTTGAACCTGATTCATTCTGATGTATCTGGTCTCGTTTTCTATCTAGATTCGTCCGCCTAATACTATATAAACAGCCCCCTAGCCCCATTTTCTCTACACAATTTCATTCTGTCTATACTCTGCCTCTGTTCTAATTAAAAATAAAAATGGCGTCGCTACTCTGCTGGAATCAAAACTTGGACTGATGCATCTTCTTCCAACCTGAATAGAACTAAAAGCTAAATCAAATCTCAAATCAAAGTTTAGAGCTTCAACTACAATTAAAGAAGAGTAATTCAGCCTTTCTGCATCAACACTAGTTTATTTCCTTTTTTAAACCACGAAAGGCAAGTATAGTTATTTTCCGATATAAACGTTAATTATGACTGTGACATGAATTGTAAATCTGAATCTGAGGTTATGTCTGTTCTCTTCTGTTTAGATCAATCTTATTCTGTATCTCTTTCTTCTTTCAGTTCTATAGCCAGGCTACCACGAGCTGAGACAAATCTCATAGGAGATTAACGCACGAACGCTAAAACGTTTGGGACAAATAATGAATGATGCATAATTGGACAGGACTAATTCGAGGACACGACATAAAATCTGAGGCATATAATTGGACATGTGGCATATTTAACATATGACTTGAGATTGAGGCATAAAATATATTGGACATATGACTTGGGATTCGGGGCGTAGATTTAACCGTAAACATGAAACTAATTTAGATACATAGTACATGTTGTAATATAGATCTATAGTTAATTTGAGAAATAAACATATGTTAGATCTAGACCTGTTCATACTAGGTACGATGATATGTGATTTTGGAGAAGGGGAATTATAGGACAACTCGAAACTTGGGGACATAATGCATGTTTTAAATCAAGGTCTGATGTTAGAGTTTAAAGATAATTTACAACATGTTATGAATGAATGATAATGCATGTTGAGGACATACTACATGTTATAGTTTAAAAATCTAGATTTTTGGACATATTCTTTTATGTAAAAAATCATGACTTGAAAAAGGAATATGTGACTTAGGCGTAAAGACATATACAAAAACCGGATAACTATTAATGTGAATGCGCCTAAATAAGGGTTTTTGGATATCTGGCATCATAAGCTATAATTTGGTATAATTCATATTGTTTATCGTGATTTATGGAGAATATTCGGTACTGCGTAATGTTTAACTAAAAATTAGGAGCATATGTGGTAGTATGAATTATGACCATGATTTGACCAGTGAGTTTAGGCTAAATTTACGATTAGGTAAGATATGATATATATATATAACCTGCTAAATCTGTTATCTGCTAATTCTGTTAAGTTTCCTAATCCGTTATCTGCTAAATCTGTTGAATTGCCTAAACTGCTAAATCTGTTATCTGCAAAATCTGTTGAATCGCTTAAACTGCTAGATCTGCCACCTATTGAATTGTCCGATCTGTTGAAAACTAGATAATGGTAATTTAGGTATAGAAATCCATAGGCTCGACATAAGATTTAGTAAACCATGGAAATTTGATTAATCTGTTGTATCCTGTGAAGAAGTTTAATCTGTTAAATAAACAGACTTAGTCTGATATCTGAAAAATCTGTATTGGAATGAATTGGCTATGACACGAGGTTAGGCTTTCTTTGCGGTAGAAGCCTGCCCGGAACCAATTGGCTTAACCAGCGACCGCAAACAGCCAGTCTAATGTGAGAGGTCGTAGGCATAACTAAAATATGCTTGGACACGAGATTAGGTCTGGCTTGTGCCAAAAGTCTGCCCGGAACTGCCCGGCATATCCAGCGGCCACAAGCTATCGACCTAATGTGAGAGAGGTCTGTGCATTAATATTTAATTAATGCAAATCTTGGATAAATATGATGTCTAAAACGTGTTGGGTGGATAGGGTTAAACCAATTGGACTAATGAATTTAACAAACCCGTTTCGTGTATCTATATGCCCAATTACAAATTTAGACAAATCTGTAAATCTATTAAATCCGTATATCTTATCCGTTAGTCTGTAAACTTGTCTGATCTATGAACTAGTTGATCTGAACTCTTTATGTCTGAACTTGTAAACAAGTTAATCTGAAATCTGTTAGTCTGGGGACATAAGGTTAGGAGGAAATTTACTCGTGTCATCTGTTGTTTGGGACCCATATTAGTCAGTAACCTTATCAAAACTTTGACCTAACAGTAGGTAGGGTCCGGGCACGCTTACTGAACTAATTATAAGCGGTTCATTCTGATAATGGCGAATGGTGTTGATGGTGCGTTCCAACTGGGTCATGTGCGTGCATGGATCCCAGTCTGCCTCTGAGGATGTAAGACGCTATGACATCTGTAAATAGGTTTGTGCCAATTGGTTGTCACTTTACGGAGTGATACACCCTACTATGGGGCCGACACAGGGTATTTATGTATTAGGGAGCCGATCGCTTGGGGTAGGGTTTTAGGGTACACTTAGTTCTGTCTGTTTCTGTTGGTACCGTCTATTTCTGTTGGGTGGTAACACCTGTCTGTTCCTACGTGGTACCTTCTGTTCGGGTGGTAAAGCCCCATTTACTAGTGTACACCTAATTCTAAATTCTATTTCCATAGCGATTAATTTGTTTCTGTTTCTGTACCTTCTGTTCAGGTGGTAAAGGCCCATTATTAGCATTCTATTTCTATCTGTTTCTGTTGGGGTGGTAAAGGCCCATTACTAGCATTCTCTTCTATGGAAATTATTCTTTTCCAGTTTCTATTTCAGTTTAGACATTGGGGTGACACCTAATCCTATTATACTAGTATTAGTGTAGAGAAGCGAAAAGTAATAGCTTATATCATTCTGTTTCTTCTGTTTAACCTAAGTATATCTGCTACTCCTGTTACCGTTATCTCTTATCCAGTTTTATTTGCATGCCATGATTATTATTATCTGTTCATATGCTGAAAGTCACTGGACCTGCCAGACTTTATGTCAGACCTTGCTTGTTTTCGCCCCTTTTCTTCCGTTTCCCCCCAGGTTTCCAAGGAGGGAATACTTTAGCTTAATCCAGATTTCTTCTTCTTGAAGTGCTTAAAGTGTGGCTTGACTTCTTATGGCATCTTCTATGGGGATTATGATTTTAAAAATTTGTACTCTAAGGGCTTTTGAACAAGGCTGATATATATATTTACTTGAGTTTTGGTAAAGTGATTTTGAAAGATGTAACCAAACTGATTTTTGTTTTCTGCTGTAATAAAATTATAATTTCTCAAGTGTTGTTTATCTGTCTTGAAATTTTCTGTTTTGTTTACTAAAATGCTCCACCAAAGTTAAGGCATTCCTTTTGTGAGTGACTTTAACAGAGGTGGGGTGTTACACATTATAATGTGCAGGCAACTAATTTGTAAAACCGGAGGCTACATCGACTAAATGTTGTATGGTATGATGGTTATTAATATAATAATATGAAAAGGAGAAAGCTACAGTTCTCTAGGCGGCAATGAAGATGTCATAACAATTAAAATGTTAAACACCAAGAGCAAGACATGGATAAGTTTGTATTATCCAGCAAATAACAATATCATGCTAAGAAGAAATCTAATTTGGAAGCCAATGTTATAACATCTGACAATGAAGATACATATGATAGTACCATGACCTTTATGTTGGAGTCTGTGCTTTGCATTCTTAATGTACACAAACCATCAAAGTCCCAAGCAACCAAACATAAAATTACAAATGAATGCTACTGGTAATATCATCAAATATGATTTGAGTTACATACTCAGTAGATAACAAAATAAATTGTAGCTAATTAAAATTCATCCTTTTCAGTAAGGTTAACTTATAATTATAATATCAGATAGAAAGTGATACAAACTTCGCCCAGCAATCCTAAATCCTAATATCTAAGTAATCTTCAATATTCTATCTTTTGACATTTTATTTCATCAACTTTTGATTTAAAGTTATCATAATTTAAGGAAAGCAGTAGACATTTATTAATGTATAGTGAGAAAAAAACATACTGATAGCACAGTTCATTCCTACACCTACTCCCTCCTACACAGTCCGACAATAAACCTTCCACATGCCAAAAACACTTGCAAGCATATGAAGTTGTGTGCTCATAAGTCAGTATGATTTATGGAACATTAAAATCTATAAGCCTTCTCATGTTACAATAAATATCAACTTATTTTGGAAAATATATAAAAATTGGTTGAGTTTCAGTGTATGTGTTCATTTTCATATAAACAGTTCATATATGCAAATCAGTTTTGGATTCGTATCAAACTTTAAATACATGTAAACTGATGTCTTTATGAAGTTAAGACTAAGGAGAGTGTTAAGTGGTTGTTTTTTGAAGTTTAATCAAATTTGCATAAAAAAGTTTATCGGATCATTTACAGTTATCCATAAAATATAATCAAGTCAAACAAAAACAAAATAATAAAAACTTAAACTTGAAGGCCCAAAATACTTTCAGACATACCCACTTTCGAAGAATAATTAGATATGCTCTAGATGCAACGTGCATTCTACGCATCAGAGGATCGTAGAATATTTATTTCTTTTTCATACGAAGTCGTATGGTCATGTAACTTTGGGAGACGATTATTGAGGTCATTTCCCATGTTCATGAATTTTACTGATTTTTAAATAACCGTTTTGCCCCTAGAGAATCTTATTTTGCCTATAACTTTTGACTGGAAAGAAGTTTTGACCTGAAACAACTTCCATTGGTTTCGAATTCCGTAGAGTGTTAACATTGATCAAACGGACTTACTGTTGGGAGAAACGGCTGAAACAAAGTTTGGAAGGTGAAAAACAGCATAATTGGGCTTAACCGGGTGATTAGTAGCTAGGCCCATTAGGGATTTCATGATTAGGGGTATTTAAGGGCTAATAGGGGCTCGAGAAACCCTCTTTTGTCATTTTCCAGCCACCACTTTCATTCTCCTAACCCTAGTAATGGCCTCCACTCTCAAGTTCTTCATTTAAACACCTCCTAATTGCTTTCTAATCGAAGATTAAGCTAAGCTACATCAAATCAAGGAAATCAACATCAAACTGGAGTTTGAGCTGCTGTGTTGCATTGGAAATTGCACCATAATAGTAGAATAGTTCAGATCTATAGTTTATTTGTGGCTAAGGTGAGTGATTAGCATTGTTTTTCACTAATTACGGCTAATTAAGGGTGATTAGTGATAATTAGTGAAATTATAACTCAGAAAAATTTGGAAAAATATTTACAAATTCCAAAATACTATTTTATGCCTCTTTTAGAAATTCGGGTTAATTTGGATTAAGCTTGCAAATCCTATAGTTAAAACATGGTTAAGGGGATTAAAGGGAAAATCATGCTTTTTGGGTATGTTTGATCCAAAATATTTCGTGTGAATGATGTTTAAATGTTTTTGAGATATTATATATGTTGTTACTACTTTCCGAAATGTTTTGAGATGTCACAGGAAAGTTAGAATGGTTGAAAACGCCGTCATCTAGCGAAATTAGCTTATTGGAAAAACTGCAGGATTGGTCACCACGTATGGTCACAAACCAGATTGGTCAGCATGTATGGTCATGAATTGGATTGGTCAACACGTATGGTCACGAACCGGATTGGTCAGCATGTATGGTCACGAATTGGATTGGTCAGCACGTATGGTCACGAATCGGATTGGTCAGCATGTATCGTCATGAATTGGATTGGTTAGCACGTACGGTCACGAACCGGATTGGTCAGCATGTATGGTCACAAATTGGATTGGTCAGAACATATGGTCACGAACCGGATTGGTCAGCATGTATGGTCACGAACCGGATTGGTCGACATGTATGGTCACAAATTGGATTGTCCAGCATGTATGGTCACGAATTGAATTGGTTAGCACGTATGGCCACGAACCGGATTGGTCAGCATGTATGGTCATGAATTGGATTGGTCAGCATGTATGGTCACAAATTGGATTGGTCGACATGTATGGTCACGAACCGGATGGGTCAGCATGTATGGTCATGAAGTGGACTGGTCAGCGCGTAGAACCGGATTGGTCAGCATGTATGGTCACGAACTGGATTCCTCAGCATGTATGGTCATGAACCGGTTTCCTAAAGGGGTATGCTGATGAGAACCACGACCACGACCCGAACCAAGACAATGATATCAAAACCCGAGATGCAAAGGAAGTTCAAATTCGAAGTTATTACTAAGGATCCAGATAGGAACCAATGAGTTAACTTCTCGAGTTGGACTTTGTTGCGGGACGCGTGCAAAGGGGTTATCGATACTTACAACTTTGGTTCACCACTGAGAGACGGATTAGGGGCTCGTAGTGATAGTTGTATGAGGTTGGACTCCGTCATAGCCCAAAGGATTAGGTAACCAAAGTAGTGGATATCTTATGCTTTACGCACTGAATGAGTGATGTGAGGATGATTGATATGTTTGATATTTGCTATCACCATGACATGAACACCCCCACATTACTTTTACACTTTATGTTAGTGTTACCTTAGAGTACTGTACATATTGTTGTGCTAACTCTTTGGTTGCAGGTCCTGGTCCAGGTTCAGGTATGATTAGATTATACCTGTTGTTGTTCTGTTTTGTCACTTACCACTCATACCAGACTTTTGTCTGACCCAGAGTTTTATGTCTCTTCTTATTACTCTAGGTGCTCCTAAACGAGCAGACTAGAGATAGGTTATGTGGTAATGCGCTAGTAGCTGTCTGAAGATGAGCAGGAGGCTTCCACGTATGATATACATATATACTCCCTGTGTTGTAACTGGTCACTGCTTGGGCATTAGTGGTGTACCTTTTCTTTCTTTTGCTTTGGAGTCAGAAATATGAAGTTGTAATAATGATGTTGGATCATAAATCGTATTATGGATTCCGCTGCTATGATGATTTAGTTTTCAGCTTATGCACTGTCTTGCCTGTTTTATGTCTAAGTTATATGGTTATTATATTTTATTCCGTGCGCTGTGAGATATACTACAGGTTCCTTTGGCATTTTAAGCTTCACACCCTTTTTCCTTGGCGACCATCTCGGGTTAGTTGGACATCGGCACAGCGCATTTCGGTGAAATGTCGGCTAGTCCGGGCGGGCCGTTACATTTGGTATCAGAGCCTAGGTTGCATAGTTAACCTAGGGGAAGACACCAGGGAGAGATAGTATACGTATATGAGAGCGCGTATTTGTTATATTTTGGTTTTTTAAAGCTATGTATATATATACTATTAGTATATCTAAGGATGAAGTCGCACTGCGCAGGCACCACATTGAGATGGTTAATCATTTTCTCTTTACAGATTGAACGATGAGCCCAAATACAAGGAGTGCGGGTTAAGGAGAAAACAATAGGGATGTTCCTGATATGAGGACGATGTTTACTACCATCATGCGGGAGATGCTTAGGGATGCTCGGGGATTAGTTCCTAATGCTGCTAATGGTGGTGGTGCAGTAATGCAGGTGCCTAGGGACGATTTTGCCAAGCATAAAAAGGATTATGTAACACCCCACACCCGCTCAGGTCACTCACTAACGGAATGCCTTAACTTCGGTGGAGTATTTTAAGTGAACATAGAACAGAAAAATTACAACAAGACAGATATAAATAATACTTGAAATCTAAAACATCATTTCATTGCAGCGGAAGATAAACATGTTTGGTTACATATCAAAACCAACTAAAACAAGAGTCAAGTACTAAATATCCATCCTGGTAAAACATAAGTACATAATCCCACTACATAACTAATAGCCATAATAGAAAAGATAAGCTGGGATTTACATCACGGTCCAAGCTCCAAAAGATAGATAAAGTAATCTGATCAAAGCCCACTAGTGCTAGGCCCACTCTGAGAACCTGAGGGTTGGGAAAAAGATAAAAACAACGGGGTCAGACATAAGTCTGAGTGAGCCCTATAACTTTAGCAATACAATCATTAATGTAACTAGGGTATGATATAAACTTGGTACGGTGATGACTGGGGATAAATGACTACACTAAGCAGCCAACTAGACATAGGATGAACTAAGAAAATGGTAAAGACGCATCTACCCACCCAAGGGTAATCACTACACTGCACCACACCAGTCATTTCTATTTAAAGGTTGATCCCACCCAAGGACTTAGAAAATATAACTAGTAGTTTCTTGTACCCCTAGCTGACCACATAGGTGTCGTCTGCCCCTATCTCCACTAGGTGTACCCACTACTCCCCAAGCGATCGGCTCCCTAACGTAGATACCCGTGTTGGCCCCACAGTGGGGTGTATCACTCCCCAAAGTGGCAACCCGATACAACCAACGGTGCACGGCTTATACCTACACGATGCAACAATGTCTTACCTACCAGCCCGGGTCCACACACGCATATGAAACCCGTTGGACTTGCGTTGCCACCGCTAACCCGTTTTGGCCTCTTATAGTCAAGCCCACTACGCGTGTCCCGTCCTCGACATGGGTCGAGCCCAATAAATTACATATGGGTTACTGGTTGAAATGGGCCCCCACAAGCTACCCATCTAAGCTTGTCCCTTTTTCTAGTGCATCCCACTTAACCCTTTAATCATGTTTAATTACATGTTTCCACTTGGTTAAGTTTTCTAATCGTATTTTCTATTGCCACCCAAGGCAACCCACTAGATTTCCACCTGCCACCCAAGGCACTTACTTGATTTCCACATGCCACCCAAGGCACCCACTTAACCCCTCATGCCCCACTACATGCTTATCTGGTTAAGTGTTTCTTAATTGATTATAAACGTAACCTTTGTAAAGACCTCTCACGTTAGACTGTCTTTTATGGCAGCTGGATTTGTCGGTCGGTTCCGGGCAGCCTTACTCCATAACAGAGTCTAACCTCGTGTCTTTACACTTGTCACGTATTTAGTTTATGCCTAAGACCTCTCACATTGGGCCAATCATTTGTAGCCGCTGGATTTGTCGGTCGGGTCTGGGCAGTCTTATGCTACAAAAGGGTCCAACCTCGTGTCTTAGTCGATTAATTACACCTAATTAATCACCCCCATATTCTGAATTAATTTTCCCTAATTAATTACAATTTAATGATGTACATAATTGACTCAATTATGTCCATCCAGTTATGGTATGCAACATCATACCAATTTCATCACAATTTTGTTAACATGAATATTAACCCCATCATTTCCCACGTAATACGCTAACATGACATACTTATAAGGGAAGATTCATCACAAATACAATGGGTTCAACTTAGCATAACATTAGCATCAACATGGGTTTTAAAGGTGTCAATTTGCATATATGACCATAGCATCAAACCCAACTAGCATAAATAATCAACCCAACTTTCATGAATCACATATGTCATAAAGAGGGTAACTTGCATAAGTTACTTATGTCATACAAAGGGGTAAACTTGCATATATATGTGTGACATATAAAGGGGTTAACTTGCATATGTATGCATCTCATACAAAGGTGTAAACTTGCACATGTTACTTGCATATAATCAAACACCAAACTTGCATAACATGTCATATATGAACTTGCATATAATCAAACACAAAACTTGCATAACATGTCATATATGAACTTGCATATAATCAAACACCAAACTTGCATAACATGTCATATATGAACTTGCATATAATCAAACACCAAACTTGCATAACATGTCATATATGAACTTGCATATAGTCAAACACCAAACTTGCATAACATGGTGTCATAATGGATCAATGTTTATCATAGTGATTTGCATAACTAGCATCATGAACACATAGCATAAAACTTGCATAACTAGCATCATGAACATATAGCATAAAACTTGCATAACTTGCATAACATCATGAACACAGAGCATATGACTTGCATAACTTGCATAACATCATGAATAAATAGCATATGACTTGCATAACTTGCATAACATCATGAACACATAGCATATGACTTGCATAACATCATGAACACATAGCATATGATAACATAACTTGCATTGATCCACATACATAACCATAACCTCATTATATCCTATCATAATTAGTTTAGAAATTGCTTGCTAAAGGCATAGAAACTCACAACTTGTTGATTAGCACTCCTATGAAGAAGATTAAGTTGCTAGAGTTGATTAGAAGTTGATTTGAGAAGCTATCTTCTTCTACAATTTGATGGAGGCTCCTTCAAGTTGCATTTTGACGGCATAACGACGTTGTATCTATTTTTAGTATGAATTAGGGTAGTCTTAGGGTGTATTTATAGAATTAGGATGTAGTTTAGGCCCTTAGATTAACCCTAATTTAGTTTAGAGCCGTCAGATTTCGTCACAAGCCACCAAAACACAGCCCAAAGCTCAAATCAGTGCACCCAGGCCAAACTGACCGACAGGGGGGGGGGGGGGGTCGACCCGTGGGTCGACACATGGGTCGACCCCTTGGGGGGGTCGACACCCATGTCGACCCTAGTGTTGACACCCTTTGTCTGGCGGGAATTTTCCCGCCTCTTCTGAAATTTGAAATATGAATATTTTAAATCTGTTTTGAATTTTCTGAAACTTCGGATGGCCATAACTTCTTCATACGAAGTCCAAATCATGCAAACTCGGACTCTATCTCAACCAGAATTCCGAGACGAACACAATGGCGCAACTGGTTTTCCTTAATTCTCATGTCTGAGATTAATCATTCTTTAATTACTAAACATTAATATTAAGTGAAATTCGGGGTGTTACATTCTCCCCTACTTAAAGGATTTCGTCCCCGAAATCTCCAAGTCAAGAAGAACGTATCCTACCAACCAAACAACCATCTACTCAAACCATCAAACACTGGCATCCATTGTCCTTAAAGTTTCTAATGCTGTATGAACATATGCAAAAAGTGTGTGTATATGTTTCCTGTCTAATGCAAAATCAGGCGGTCTACTGATTCAGTTGACCTCCTTAATGCAAACCATGATAGTGCCATGCATTCAATATGTATGCGAAAGAATCCTATCGACACATACTATTACTACATGTGTGCACAACCATACACCAAAATGCATCATCCATATGACAACACAACCATTATACATCCATTATTATAGCTACCTACACACAATTATATGCAATATGCAATATGAAGTGACTGAGCCGATCTAGTGTCTAAAGTGTGTGTGTATGCATCCACGAGCAACCACTAGCAAAAACTTGCATCCACACGCATCCATCAATCATAACATGTCTCAAACACATGTTTCAACCATAGGTTTACCCTATCTAAAGGTCAAAGGTACTAATGAGAGGACATACTAAAGATAAGATAAGTACTAGACAAACGATAAAGGAGAAGTTAAAAGACATACCCTCAAAAAGGAATGGGTACAGTGAACGCATCTTCGCTTCTGTCTCCCAAGTAGCATTGCTCTCATCCTCTCCCCATTGCACTTTGACTAGTCGAACCTCTCTGTTTCTCAACTTCCTAACCTCTGACCCAAGTATGCGAGTAGGAGCTCGTCGAATCGTCGCATCACGCTCTACCTCCACTTCTCTAAGCAAACTCGGCTCTACCACCTCTGCGGTCTCATGTAGGCACTTCCTCAAATGTGACACATGGAATACGTCATGTACCTCACTAAGTCTCTTGGGTAAATCCACTCTATATGCCATCCGTCCAATCCCTTCCTTAATAGGAAACGGTCCTACAAAACTTGGTGCTAATTTCCCAACGGACCCAAAGCGGACAACATTCCGTAATAGGGACACTTTGACAAAGACCATGTCCCCAACATCAAACTCCAGATCCGTCCACCTCTTATCCGCGTAAGATTTCTGTCTGTCTTGCGCCGCTTTCATCCTTCTTCGAATCAAACGAATCATTTCCGAAGTCTCTCTAACCATATCAGGCCCAAGCAAGATCTTATCCGTAGATTCCCACCAACATGTAGGTGATCGACAAGGCCTTCCATAAAGAGCTTCGAAAGGAGCCATACCAATACTAAACTGAAAGCTGTTATTATACGCGAACTCCAACAATGGAAGATGCTCTTCCAATGTACCTCCAAAATCTAAGATACATAGCCTCAAAAGGTCTTCTAGAACACGATTCACCCTCTCGGTCTGGCCGTCCGTCTGAGGGTGATATGCGGTGCTCAAACACAACTGAGTCCCTACTGCCTCTTGCAAACTCTTCCAAAACTCGCTAGTGAAGATAGGATCTCGATCACTCACTATGCTAGAAGGTACCCCATGCAATCGAACTATCTCTCGAAGATAAACTGAAGCTAGCCATGGAGCAGTCCTCTTACTCTTCACGGGTATGAAATGGGCACTCTTAGTAAGTCTGTCTACCACAACCCAAATTCCCGTATTACCCTTCCTCGATCTCGGTAACCCATCAATAAAATCCATCGAGACGCTATCCCACTTCCATTGCGGAACCTCCAATGTGTGAAGCAACCCACCGGGTTTCTTTTGCTCCGCTTTCACTTGTTGGCACACCAAGCATCTAGCGACATACTCGGCCACATCTTTCTTCATACCGGCCCAAAAGAAAACTCGCTTCATGTCTTGGTACATCTTGTCCCCACCGGGATGAATGGTCATCTTTGAACGATGTGCATCATCAAGAATAGCCTTCCTCAAACCCTCGTCTTGCGGTACACAAAGTCTACCGTCTCTACGCAAGCACCCCCTATCGTCTAGGGTGTACCTACTCAAATGGCTGGACGAATCCCCCCTTATGAGCCTCTCTACCAACGCAACCAACTGTGGGTCGTCCCGCTGTGCCTCACCAATCCGTCCCAAAAGAGTAGGTCTGACATCTAAGGATGCTAGCAAACCGGATATAAAGTCAACGGAAGGTCTGAAATCAAACATCGAGCTAAATTCCAAGCTTCGTCATTCCACGAACAATGGACTCAAGGACAACCTTTTTCTGCTTAAGGCGTCTGCCACCACGTTACCCTTGCCAGGGGTATACGCTATCTCGAAATCATAGGATGCTAAGAACTCCATCCACCTTTGCTGTCTCAAGTTCAAATCCTTCTGAGAAAACAAGTACTTCAATGATTTGTGGTCAGTGAACAATTCGAATCTCTCGCCAAGAAAATAATGGCGCCAAGTCTTAAGCGCAAAAACAATAGCGGCCAACTCTAGATCATGTGTAGGGTAATTTTTCTCATGCGCCCTCAACTGCCTTCCACCGTAGGCTATTACCCTTCCCTCTTGCATTAAGACTGCACCCAGTCCTGTCCCACAAGCATCGGTATAAACAACAAATGGCTTACTCCCTTCTGGCAACACTAAGACTGGAGCTGTGGTTAAAGCTCTCTTTAACCGTTGGAACGCGTCATCACAATCTACGTCCCATGTGAAGACTAGATTCTTCTTTGTCAAGCGAGTTAATGGGGCTGATATCTTCGCGAAGTCCTTGATAAACTTCCTATAGTAGCCAGCCAACCCCAAGAAACTCCTCACCTCGGTAGCACTCTTCGGAACCTTCCAATCTTGGATGGATACTACCTTCGCGGGATCCACAGCTATCCCTTCCTTAGGGACCACATGCCCCAAAAACCGCACTTCCTTCCTCCAAAAGTGACATTTAGAGAATTTAGCCTTAAGGCTATGCGCTCGAAGAGTCTCCAACACTTCCCTAAGATGTAGGGCATGCTCTTCTTCACTCTTAGAAAATACTAAGATGTCATCCACAAAGACCACCACGAACTTATTAAGGTACACCCTGAACACCCTACTCATCAAATCAACAAAGTATGCGGGGGCGTTCGTCAAACCAAATGGCATCACAAGCCACTCATAGAAACCATCCGGAGTCCTAAAGGCAGTCTTCTCTATACTATCCTCAGCCACTCTCAACTGATGAAACCCCGTTGCTAAGTCCAACTGCGAGAACACTGAGGCGCCAACCAACTGATCAAAGAGATCATCAATCCTCGGCAATGGGTGTCTATTCTTCTTTGTGAGCTTGTTGAGTTCTCTATAGTCTACACAAAGTCTGAGGGACCCATCCGCCTTCGTGGCAAAAACCACTGGAGCACCCCACTCCGATATACTTCGTCTTATGAACCCCTTCTCAAGCAACTCCCCTACTTGATTATGGAGTTCCCTCCTCTCACGAGGAGCCATGTGGCGCACTGGCAAAGATACTGGCTTAGCATTGTCCACCAGATATATTCGGAAGTCTATCTCCCGCTTCGGAGGTAAGCCCTTCACCTCCTCAAACACATCCGAGTACTCCCGGACCACTCTAACAGATCGCAAACTCTCGACCGAAGCGTCAAGCGATTCAAGATAACTTAGCATAACAGAATCCATGGGATTACAAGAGATCTCGAGAGTGTTCCCCAAGCGGGTCATGAGCCTAACAACTCTCCTTTCGCAATCAAGAACGGCACCATTACTGGATAACCAGTCCATGCCCAAAATCAACCCATAGCCCATGAAGCCCAAAACAAAAGCATCACATCTAAACTCAACGCTAAGTATAGAAATCTTCAAACCCAAACATATCATGGACAAATAAGTGGAGCCCCCAATTGGGTTTGAAACAACCAAGGGATCATCTACTAGACTGGTGTCTAAGTGCAGTGACTCAACTAATGATGATGAGATAAACGAATGCGATGCGCCACACAGGATGATCAAACAGAAAAACCAGACTTTCAACGGAAATAGTTCTACCTTTTTCCTGAATCGGTGGAACCGCGAGAGCCTGAACTTGCCCCCCTTGCCTGACCTGGTGCCATAAGAGCTTGCACCTGTCCTCCTGAGGTAGATCCCGTCCTTTGTCCCTTCTTAGGGAAGTCCTTCACTAGATGCCCTGCTTCGCCACAGTGGAAGCCGCCAGTCTTCTTCTTCTTCCGACAATCTTTGCTTAGGTGGCCTAGTGTACCGCAATTGAAGCACTTCTTCTTTCCCTTGCCACCGTTGCCTTTCCCACCCTTGTTTTGCTGGTTCTGTTGAGGTCTCTTCTGATCTCCTTTCTTCTCGGGTGCCTTATTAGCATTGGGACCCTTCTCTTCCTCATGAATGAGTGCCATGTCTACTAGCTTCTCAAAGGTGGCCCCAATAGGGATGTGAGTCATAGCCAATCCATGCATTGGTTCATTCAAGCCCTTAACGAACCTCAAAGCCTTCTTCTCCGGTGTATTCACCATGTCTATGCCAAACCTTGCCAATTGATTAAACTTGTTGACATATTCCTTCACTGATAGGTTTCCTTGCTTTAGAGTCAAGAACCTTTCCATATACAAGTTTTCCTCTGCCCTTGAGAGAAACTTTGCCACAAACCTTTGCCTGAAATCCGCCCAAGAGTCAACAGGGCGCTCTCCATTAGTGACCTCCCACCAGAATGAGGCCTCTCCCTTCATTAACCAAGCAGCTAACTTGACTTTCTTTCCTTCTTCCATCTCAAAGATATCTATCAACTCTTCCACCTCCTTAAGCCAATCCCTAGCTTCCACAAAAGTTTCTGATCCTTGAAAAGGTTTCCCTCCCATAGCCTTAAATTCCTTGCAAGTCTTAGCAAAAGTATCCGTGCGAGGAGGAGGAGGGGGAGGAAGATCGGGTGCTACTGTTGGTGGAGGACCATTTGCTGGACCCGCAGTGGCGGCCCTAGCCTCCATCAACCTCCTATACCATACTGGTATCGCTACGCCCTCCGGAAAGTTAAGACCTTCAGCCATGCTGAAACGAAAAAGGAAAGATTCAAAACGGAGAATTCGAAAGATAAAGATATGGCTATTGGGGATTATGCTTTTCTTTCAAAAAACTTTTCTCTCAAAAGACATGTTTTTGAAAATACTTCTTCCAAAAATGTTTTTAGAAAAATATTTTTTCTAAAAGTTTTATCTATTTTGGTAACCTTCAGCTCTGATACCACGTGTAACACCCCACACCCGCTCAGGTCACTCACTAAGGGAATGCCTTAACTTCGGTGGAGTATTTTAAGTGAATATAGAACATAAAAATTACAACAAGACAGATATAAATAATACTTGAAATCTAAAACATCATTTCATTGCAGCGGAAGATAAACATGTTTGGTTAAATATCAAAACCAACTAAAACAAGAGTCAAGTACTAAATATCCATCCTGGTAAAACATAAGTACATAATCCCACTACATAACTAATAGCCATAATAGAAAAGATAAGATGGGCTTTACATCACGGTCCAAGCTCAAAACGATAGATAAAGCAATCTGATCAAAGCCCACTAGTGTTAGGCCCACTCTGAGAACCTGAGGGTTGGGAAAAAGATAAAAACAACGGGGTCAGACATAAGTCTGAGTGAGCCCTATAACTTTAACAATACAATCATTAAAGTAATTAGGGTATGATATAAACTTGGTACGGTGATGACTGGGGATAAATGACTACACTAAGCAGCCAACTAGACATAGGATGAACTAAGATAACGGTAAAGACGCATCTACCCACCCAAGGGTAATCACTACACTGCACCACACCAGTCATTCCTATTTAAAGGTTGATCCCATCCAAGGACTTAGAAAATAAAACTAGTAGTTTCTTGTACCCCTAGCTGACAACATAGGTGCCGTCTGCCCCTATCTCCACTAGGTGTACCCACTACTCCCCAAGCGATCGGCTCCCTAACATAGATACCCGTGCTGGCCCCAAAGTAGGGTGCATCACTCCCCAAAGTGGCAACCCGATACAACCAACGGTGCACGGCTTATACCTACACGATGCAACAACGTCTTACCTACCAGCCCGGGTCCACACACGCATATGAATCCCGTTAGACTTGCGTTGCCACCGCTAACCCGTTTTGGCCTCTTATAGTCAAGCCCAGTACGCGTGTCCCGTCCTCGACATGGGTCGAGCCCAATAAGATACATATGGGTTACTGGTTGAAATGGCCCCCACAAGCTACCCACCTAAGCTTGTCCCTTTTTCTAGTGCATCCCACTTAACCCTTTAATCATGTTTAATTACATGTTTCCACTTGTTTAAGTTTTCTAATCGTATTTTCTATTGCCACCCAAGGCAACCCACTAGATTTCCACCTGCCACCCAAGGCACTTACTTGATTTCCACATGCCACCCAAGGCACCCACTTAACCCCTCATGCCCCACTACATGCTTATCTGGTTAAGTGTTTCTTAATTGATTAAGAACGTAACCTTTGTAAAGACCTCAAACATTAGACTGTCTTTTATGGCAGCTGGATTTGTCGGTCGGTTCCGGGCAGCCTTACGCCATAACAGAGTCTAACCTCGTGTCTTTACACTTGTCACGTATTTAGTTTATGCCTAAGACCTCCAACATTGGGCCAATCATTTGTAGCCGCTGGATTTGCCGGTCGGGTCCGGGCAGTCTTATGCTACAAAAGGGTCCAACCTCGTGTCTTAGTCGATTAATTACACCTAATTAATCACCCCCATATTTTGAATTAATTTTCCCTAATTAATTCCAATTTAATGATGTACATAATTGGCTCAATTATGTCCATCCACTTATGGTATGCAACATCATACCAATTTCATCACAATTTTGTTAACATGAACATTAACCCCATCGTTTCCCACGTAATACGCTAACATGACATACTTATAAGGGAAGATTCATCACAAATACAATGGGTTCAACTTAGCATAACATTAGCATCACCATGGGTTTTAAAGGTGTCAACTTGCATATATGACCATAGCATCAAACCCAACTAGCATAAATAATCAACCCAACTTGCATGAATCACATATGTCATAAAGAGGGTAACTTGCATAAGTTACTTATGTCATACAAAGGGGTAAACTTGCATATATATGTGTGACATATAAAGGGGTTAACTTGCATATGTATGCATCTCATACAAAGGTGTAAACTTGCACATGTTACTTGCATATAATCAAACACCAAACTTGCATAACATGTCATATATGAACTTGCATATAATCAAACACCAAACTTGCATAACATGTCATATATGAACTTGAATATAATCAAACACCAAACTTGCATAACATGTCATATATGAACTTGCATATAATCAAACACCAAACTTGCATAACATGTCATATATGAACTTGCATATAATCAAACACCAAACTTGCATAACATGGTGTCATAATGGATCAATGTTTATCATAGTGATTTGCATAACTAGCATCATGAACACATAGCATAAAACTTGCATAACTAACATCATGAACAAATAGCGTAAAACTTGCATAACTTGCATAACATCATGAACACATAGCATATGACTTGCATAACGTCATGAAAACATAGCATATGACTTGCATAACTTGCATAACATCATGAACACATAGCATATAACTTGCATAACTTGCATAACATCATGAACACATAGCATATGATAACATAACTTGCATTGATCCACATACATAACCATAACCTCATTATATCCTATCATAATTAGTTTAGCAATTGCTTGCTAAAGGCCTAGAAACTCACAACTTGTTGATTAGCACTCCTATGAAGAAGATTAAGTTGCTAGAGTTGATTAGAAGTTGATTTGAGAAGCTATCTTCTTCTACAATTTGATGGAGGCTCCTTCAAGTTGCATTTTGACGGCATAACGACATTGTATCTATTTTTAGTATGAATTAGGGTAGTCTTAGGGTGTATTTATAGAATTAGGATGTAGTTTAGGCCCTTAGATTAACCCTAATTTAGTTTAGAGCCGTCAGATTTCGTCACAAGCCACCAAAACACAGCCCAAAGCTCAAATCAGTGCACCCAGGCCAAACTGACCGACAGGGGGGGTCGACCCCTGGGTCGACATATGGGTCGACCCCTTGGGGGGGGGGTCGACACCCATGTCGACCCTAGTGTCAACACCCTCTGTCTGGCAGGAATTTTCCCGCCTCTTTCGAAATTTGAAATTTGAATATTTTAAATCTGTTTTGAATTTTCTGAAACTTCGGATGGCCATAACTTCTTCATACGAAGTCCAAATCACGCAAACTCGGACTCTATCTCAACCAGAATTCCGAGACGAACACAATCGCGCAACCCGTTTCCCTTAATTCTCACGTCTGAGATTTATTATTCTTTAATTACTTAACATTAATATTAAGTGAAATTGGGAGTTACATATTATACTACTCTTGGTGGGAAGCCGTTCCACGGAGCGGAGTCGGCTACGGAAGTTTAAGATTGGCTTAATAGTTGTGAGCATATCTTCGAGAATCTGGGAATCGAGGACGCAATGAAGAGGAAGATAACATCCCGTCAGCTGCAAGGATGGGCTATGAATTGGTGGAATGTTGTTAAAGCACCCACTCCTGAGGATCAAGCTACTTGGGTTCAGTTTAAGAATCGTTTTAGTGATAAGTTTAACCCAGCTGCTCAGAAATCAGAGTTGTTCAGGAAATTTTTGGATCTTAAGCAGAACGGTAAGGCAGTCTCAGAGTATATTGCTGAGTTCAACACTTTGTCGAAGTATGGATTGTCTCTTATTGGTACTGTCGAGAAGAAGAACAAGAAGTTCATAACTGGCTTGGATGGTAGTTAGGGGAAAGACTTATAAACTATATCGATGAGACATTCGAGTCTATTGTAGGAAAGGAATTAAGGTCAGAGAGCCTTTTCCCTAAGTCAAAGACCGAGGTTGCTATTGAATCTGCAGAGGAGCCAAAGCCGCAGGCAAGCGGTGGAGGCAAAGATAATTCCTAGAATAAGAGGAAATAGGACCAAGCTAAGGATGGTCAGAAAAAGAAGAATAAGAAAGATGGCGAGTGCTTTAGTTATGGCAAGAGGGGCCAAAAAAGCCTGGGGAAAGGAAGTGCTTCAATTGCGACCAAGCGGGACATCACAAGGATGATTGTCCACAACCCGCTAAAGAGAAGTAGATCGTGAAAGCATATGCTATCAACACTGTTCCTTCTTCGTCGAATGCTCCAACTGTGGCGCAGAAGGGAAAAGGTGTTGTTATTCGAGGTATGCTTTCTATTTATGATGTTTCATGTAACAACCCGAATTCCGTCGGACCGATTTTTTTTCAAAAACCGAATCCATCAGAACCCGAGTTGGTTACTCTGGTATCCTGCAGAAAAGACAGAGACAAGAATTATGTCAAAGCTCAGAAAACACCTCACAATGGAAGGAATAAAATATAATATATATAAAAACATAGCTTTACCTTAATTACAATACTGCTAAATCAGTATCTCCAAAGCTATAAGTCTCTATCATGAATCTAACCTGCGAATGTTGTGAGGAAGGGGTCAGAACATAAGTTCTGTGTGAATGAGTTTAAACTACACTTCTTGAATAATCCTACATATACTGTTCAATTACACTTTATTGTTTATTAGGTTATTTGTGTCGTTAGTGCTCAAGGCTTACACACACGTCGCACCTATCTACTCCCAGTAGACTAACCTAATATAATGTATATGTAGCTACCCCTAAACTGAGGTACACCCCATGGTACCCCACTCGCATGGTCCCCACCGTATCCCCGCAGTGATATACGCAGTCCCCCATCCTACGTCCTAGTAATGTATATTCCTTTCATATATATAATAAAATACTACGCCCATAGGATCACTCTAATTTGACTGCCGTTATCGAATAATGCCCACCAGTCTACGATACACCACCCAGAGAATACATGGTTATATCTAGGCTCTTCCAAGTACGTATTCTCTATCGTATTCGATATCTAACCCGCACACCCATCGTGTGTCCGTGCCCGAGTTCCGTGGCAGGGCTACACAAGAAACACGGAACTCGGTTGGGAGCTTTCTTTATATTTGTGCAAGGCCTGCCTTTAAGATCCTCCCACAACAATATCCCTTGGGTCTATTTTCTATGGTGGCTATGGCCCCACCTCAGCCCCTCCCATAACTAATAAAGACTACGAGAGCTAAGAGACAAGCCCCTAAGCAACCAATCAAAACATCCATGTGGCATCTCCCCTCAACCACCATCCCACGATAGCGAATGGTTAATGGTATATTGGGTCTAGCTCTAGTCTTTCCGCATCCTACTGGCTGTGGTAACAGGCACTTGACGACCTACTATCCCTGTTGGTCCTGACCCTCCACCTACGTTGAGGCAGCCGTCGAATCACCTTTTCCATCACCACGAACAACATTCTGACTGCCCATCTATTCTTGCAGTCAAGGGCCACCCACCTAATAGTTACGCGCAGATCCAACCTTTGCGGGCATAGCCTGAAACATCTGCTACCACATAGAGGACTACTAGGAGCACCTTTAACATCTCAGGAAGCCGCGTGCTTCACTTCCAGTCCGTTGGAGCTGCCAAAATAACGAATGTGCGCTCCGCTCATGTCTTATGACACCGTGATGATTTACCTTGTTGGGTTATTCGTCCTACAACGTACGGATTGCCCGAAGCGCCCTGATTTTATATGTCATTAGACCCTACGTCTAATCAATTCTTACGCGCTTTTGTTACCCCGTCAGTTTTTCTTATTTAACTTGGTTATTCTTATTCATATTGACTTCCTTTTCGAGTTTACCAAGTTTCCCTCGCTTATTAATTCAATTTATACTTAACCCATTTAAGTCCATTAATAGGACCACAACATGTTGTTTTCCAACTTCATAAATTATTCCCGTTTAAGGTTACAACAACATGTTATACATAATTCATAGTTAAATTTGTCTTATTCTCATATATACTGATTAGGAGAATAATCCCCTAAACACCAGCCCCGAACACCGAAATCAACATCAGACATGCACCCAGAGAATTACTCAACCTGACCAACATATATGATTCTAATTTACTTCTTTTCCATTCATATAACTTATATCATATTAAATTTCACACTTCTCCATCCCAAACTACTTAGTTTATAATTAAGTATATCTTCACGTATAAGTTACCTTATTTTCCTCTATCGTTTCTTATAACTTACCTTATCCCATAAGTTATACTTTCCACTTGTCCCTAGGACAAGTCTAACCTATTATCCTTTCTTTTCTTATTCAAATTCATTCATAATAGGTTATTTACCATTCCCTACTTTTGTCATTAATTTATATTTAATTAACACTTTCCATTCATTTAACCCGTTACCTTAACTTTTACCAATTCAATTAATTTGTGATGCCATAACGGGTCCCCTTTGGTTAAGCATTATTTATTTATGTCTTACATGTTGCCCATGTCCCACTTAACCTCTTTTATTATTGTTTCCATGTCTTACACATGCTTTACTATGGTTAAGTCCACCTTAGTCACGTTTTACTTCACGTATCTTACTACAGTTAAGTCCACATTTACATGTTTTACATGTCTTGTCTTACTACGGTTAAGTCCATATTTACATGTCATATTTTACATGTCACCAACTTAACCCTCTAACCATACCCATGTCACCCACATGTCTTATTATGGTTAGTATTTCTTAATTCATTCATTATGACGAACAGTGCATGACCTCCCACATTAGACCAAACACTTTGTGGCTGCTGGATTTGCCGGGTGGTTCCGGGCAGTCTTACACCACAAAGCGGGCCTAACCTTGTGTCACCAATTGTTACGCCTACAATTCATGCCTTTGACCTCTCACATTAGACGTCCAATTGTGGCAGCTGGATTTGCCGGGAGGTTCCGGGCAGTCTTACACCACAATTGCGCCTAACCTCGTGTCAAAGGTTCATTAACATCGTATTTCACCCAAATCCCAATTTTCATGTTATGTGTTTCCAATTCAACATATAGTCATGTTTACAATTTTGCCTATTCCAACTTGTCACAAATTACATATTAATTAGCCTTAATTACAAATTTCCAATTATAGGCAATTACATCAATTCCATGTAATCCATACCAAAATATGCCAATTTCTTTTATATTCCAATTATCCAAAATATCCAATAATACTCAAGTTCATAAAATCAATATTTTTCTAATCTATTTCCCAACGTTCCCATGTTCATACATATAACCTAATTCACCTTTTAGGCTTATCTTACCAATAAATTTCACCAATCCATGTTATCCAATTACATGTTGTTAATATTAAATTGTACTAATTCCATATCCAATTTCAATCATGCCAAACTACATAAATTTAAAATTACCATACAATTATTTCCATAATTCTATTCAAATCATACATAAATCCTTCCAACCCATATTATGCCCAAACAACCTGTTTTTTCCTTTTTACTTTCTCGTTCTCGTTTACAACGCATAAATTCATGATAGATGTAGGCTCAAGACAGCCTAGATATAAAAATAAAAAAGGGAAAGAACAAAAAGGAGAAAACTCAATCTTAAACATAAATGAAATAACTGATCTTATTAAATTATCATCATATTCGTTATGGGGAATGGCAAACGATAGAAGTTCAATTATACAACAACTATATTTTAAACCACTCACCTTGACTGGATTGGAGAAATAAACAATTGATTGTTGAGGTAGAACGTTGGTTTAGGCTTCTTATTTGATTATTGACGTAGAACGTAAATTGTTATTGAAGAAACTTGCTACTTGATTTGATTAAACTCCAAAATTGATGAAGAACTTGCAATTTAATTTAGAGTTTAGAGGCGGCGACTATGTTGGGTTGAAGTTTGGTGGCATGGAGGCGTCTTATAAGAGATAGAATGATTTTAGGGTTAGGTTAGGTGTTCTTTTATAGGTGGGTTAGAGCAACTAGGACCTTAGGATTAAATAAAAACTCATCTAAACCGTCCACCTCACCCTAGAAAAGAACCATCCAGAACAACCCTTTTCAAACGTAGTGCTCCTTTAAATAAAATATAAAAAAAGAAACCGCTTTATTTCTTTCTAATTAATGAATTACATACTATTTTTAACGTATAGCAACCTCTTTCCTTCATGCATTCAAATTTTTTATTTATTTATTTGCACTTATACATGAACCTTTATTTGCTATATTCTTCTCCTAATCAATTAATTTATTTCTTTCTCTTTTTGTCTATTCTTTTTGAAAAGAAACCGCATGTCCTTAAACCATTTTCTTTTATTTATTTACATATAGTCTCATGTGCATGCGTCTCCGATTTGAATGTTATTTAAGAACATTAACCTTCCTCCAATTGTGGCTTGCTTATGGACTTATTAGTTTACTTTTTAAATGTTTAAAATTCAAAAGTTGATCCCCTTCACATTTAATTGCTCCATTTTAATGTTTACAACCTTTTTCTATGCATGCTTTAATTGCACATTTGACATGTTTTGCATTCCATATTCTCTTTCTTTTATTTGCATCACATTAATTTATTTTTATTCAGGTTCATGCATCATCCATTTATTTAATGCAATAATTTCACATATCCTCTTTCCCTTATTGCATTAATTTCAAATAACATGTATACATATATGCCCCCTTTTGTTTGTCTCTATATTCGCGCGCAACTTCAAATTTGAATCGTGTTCATACGCATCCATCTCTTATGCGTATACTAATTTTTATATGCGAACAATTGTCTATTTTATTTGGAAATTATCTTCCTCAATCAATTAATGGTTTATTTCCATTCTTTCAATTAAACCTCCAATTACCTTATCCACTTTCGCACTGAACCAATTTGCTAAGCCACTATTTAGCTGCTTCTTAAAACAAAAACAAAAATATATGGCATTGGTGGCGATTGAACTCGCAACCTCTTATGTACAAGTCTCATGTATTAACCAAATGAGCTACTAAGTCTTTTGTAAACAAAACTTAGGACCAAGCTACATATTTTTCTTTTCCCATTGCCCTTTTTCATGTTTTGTTGCATTTCTTAAATTAAGGATAACTTCTTCGTTTCAAATCAGTTTTCTACAAACTTTAGGTCTAAATTGACCAGAAAATCTCCACAAATGTAACAACGTTAATTTCATGACCAAATTCTAGAGTCTCTTCAAATTCTCCTTTTTATTTCTTTTTAAATGTTTGCATGTATTTCTTTGCATTTCATTGTATTTCATCTTATTTCAAATATTGCGTGTAATTTCTTTATTAATCTTTTTTTTATTTCACAGCATAAACTTCTTACATGCAATTGCATTAATATTATTTAATCTTTCCTTTAAATATATCCATGCATATATACATATATCTCATTTTTAATTATATTAAAAATGCGGGGTGTTACATTCTCCCACCCTTAAGGAATTTCGTCCTCGAAATTCGATAGGGGTAAAATATATAATTCCGTGCATAATATCAAACCATCAAGTGTGCATCCAATTTTTTTGCAAACATTGTGCACATGTGCAAAGTGAAATACATAATAGTAATTCATGTATACCTAATTTTGTACCACCTATATGTATGCAAACTTTCAAATTTTTTTTTCCAAAACATGATGCTCACATCCTAAATATACTTGCAGTTCTATATGAATGCAATATTTTTGAAAAACCAAAACATTTTTCATCCAAATTTTCCCATACTCTTGTAGAATAAGAGCATAGTTCATCCAATTGTTGCATCCAAAATCCTACCAACCATTATGAAATTCGAAATTTAGAAAAATCTAATTTTCCAAATTCGATTTCTTATGTTACCAAAAGGTATAAAACGGAAGAATTTACA
Organism: Allium sativum; assembly: GCA_030737875.1. Lineage (NCBI taxonomy): Eukaryota > Viridiplantae > Streptophyta > Magnoliopsida > Asparagales > Amaryllidaceae > Allium > Allium sativum. The sequence continues at coordinate 57,851,159 of CM060920.1, forward strand.
TTTTTCGTTTTTCTTTTATGTACCTTTTCTGGTTGCACTTGGATTTTTACATAGCTATTCTATATAAAGTTCCTATTTTCCTATCCAAGCACAATTATATAACATATTTTTTTTTTCAACTTATCTTTTTCGAGCAACAATTCTAGTCTTTATAATGCTTATGCATTGTATGGGAATTTATTTTTTATAACTCTAGGATAGTCCTTATAATTTACTTCCTAGCCTCAAACTCGTTCTTTCTAGACACTAATCCTTACCTAATCCATTCGTTTTAAAACATGGTTTGGTCTCTTTTTTTTCCTAAATTTTTCTCCCAAAAATTAAAAATGGTAAAACTTTATTTTCTTTACCAAAACTTGCTTTTGACAAATCATAAAAACATGCCGTAACAAAAATGCAAAACATTTTTTTCAAACATGAAAAACTGGAGTAGACAAGGACAACTATTTCTTAATCGGGTTTCCAAATTACCTAGACTTTCCAAGACACATCCACGAAATCATTTCTTCCAACTATATATATATATTCCTAATCCATTTTCCACTTTATAAGGTTTCCCTACTAAACCCACTAATCTCAGTTACTATTGTATGGGATATATCTTTCTTAACACCAATCATTTTGTACACTTTCCACCCAACATACCTAAGGGTCTCAGATTTCCTTGCTCATTCTTTTAGCGTACAAAACTGTTATCCCAATTCTTCCCATATTTTACCCTTTCTATTTAGTGGGATTCTTTATAGATCTAGGTTTATATATAATATATTTATATTTTTGAAAATACAAATATGCTCTCTCATTATCTATATAGGAATCGTAAACCTATGATCTGATACCAAATGTAACAATCCGAATTCCGACGGACCGATTTTTTTTTCAAAAACCCAATCCATCAAAACCTGAGTTGGTTACTCTCGTATCCTGCAGAAAAGACAGAGACAAGAAGTATGTCAAAGTTCGGAAAACACCTCACACCGGAAGGAATAAAATAATATATATATATATATAAACATAGATTTACCTTAATTACAATACTGCTAAATCAGTATCTCCAAAGCTATAAGTGTCTATCATTAATCTAACCTGCGAATGTTATGAGGAGGGGGTCAGAACATAAGTTTTGTGTGAATGAGTTTAAACTACACTTCTTGAATAATCCTACATATACCGTTCAATTACATTTTATTGTTTATTAGGTTATTTGTGTCGTTAGCACTCAAGGCTTACACACAAGTCGCACCCATCTACTCCCAGTAGATTAACCTAACATAATGTATATGTAGCTACCCCCAAACTGAGGTACACCCCGCGGTACTCCACTCGCATGGTCCCCACCGTATCCTCGCAGTGATATACGCAATGCCCCGTCCTATGTCCTAGTAATGTATATTCCTCTTATATATATAATACAACACTACGCCCACATAGGATCACTCTAATTTGACTGCCGTTATCGAATAATGCCCACCAGTCTACGATACACCACCCATAGCAGACATGGTTATATCTAGACTCTTCCACGTACGTATTCTTTATCGTATTCGATATCTAACCCGCACACCCATCGTGTGTGCATGCACGAGTTCCGTGGTAGGGCTACACAAGAAACATGGAACTCGATCGTGAGCTTTCCTTATATTTGTGTAAGGCCCACCTTTAAGAGCCTCCCACACAAATATCCCTAGGGTCTGTTTTCTACGGTGGCTACGGCCCCACCTCGGCCCCTCCCATAACTAATAAAGACTACGAGAGCTAAGCGACAAGCCCCTAAGTAACCAATCTAAACATCCATGTGGCGTCTCCCCTCAACCACTATCTCACGATAGTGAATGGTTAATGGTATATTGGGTCTAGCTCTAGTCTTTCCGCATCCTACTGGCTGTGGTAACAAGCACTCGACGCCCTACTATCCTTGTTGGTCCTTACCCTCTACCTCCATTGAGGCAGCCGTTGAATCACCTTTTCCGTCACCGCAACAGCATTCTGACTGCCCAGCTATTCTTGTAGTCAAGGCCCACCCACCTAGTAGTTATGCGCAGACCCAATCTCTGCGGGCACAGCCTGAAACATCTGCCACCACAAAGAGGACCACAAGGAGCACCTTTAACGTCTCAGGAAGCCACGTGCTTCCCCTTCCAGTCCGTTGGAGCCGCCAAAATAACGAATGTGCGCTCCCCTCATGTCTTATGACACCTTGATGATTTACCTTGTTGGGTTATTCATCCTACAACGTACGGATTGCCCCAAGCACCTTGATTTTATATGTCATTAGACTATACGTCTAATCAATTCTTACGCGCTTTTTTTACCTCGTCAATTTTTCTTATTTAACTTGGTTATTCTTATTCATATTGACTTCCTTTTCATGTTTACCAAGTTACGCTGGCTTATTAATTCAATTTATACTTAACCCATTTAAGTCCATTAATAAGAACACAACACGTTGTTTTCCAACTTCATAAATTATTCCCTTTTAGGGTTACAACAACATTTTATACATAATTCATAGTTAAGTATGTCTTATCCACATATATACTGATTAGGAGAATAATCCCCTAAACACCAGCCCCGAAGACCGAAATCAACATCAGACTGGCACCCGGAGAATTACTCAAGCCAACCAACATATATGATTCTAATTTACTTCTTTTCCATTCATATAACTTATATCATCTTAAATTTCACACTTCTCCTTCCCAAAATACTTAATTTATAATTAAGTATATCTTCACATATAAGTTACCTTATTTTCCTCTATCGTTTCTTATAACTTACCTTATCCCATAATTTATTCTTTCCACTTGTCCCTAGGACAAGTCTAACCTATTATCCTTCCTTTTCTTATTCAAATTCAGTCACAATAGGTTATTTACCCTTCCCCACTTTTCTCATTAATTTAGATTTACTTAACCCTTTCCATTTATTTAACCCATTACCTAAACTTTACCCAATTCAATTAATTTGTGATGCCATAACAGGTTCCCTTTGGTTAAACATTATTTAATTATGTCTTACATGCCGCCCATGTCCCACTTAATCTATTTTATTATTGTTTCCATGTCTTACACATGCTTTACTACGGTTAAGTCCACCTTAGTCATGTTTTACTTCACGTATCTTACTACGGTTAAGTCCACATTTACATGTCTTGTCATACTACGGTTAAGTCCATATTTACATGTCGTGTTTTACATGTCGCCCACTTAACCCTCTAACCACACCCATGTCACCCACATGTCTTATTACGGTTAGTATTCGTTCATTCATTCATTGTGACGAACGGTGCATGACCTCCCACATTAGACCGAACACTTTGTGGTTGCTGGATTTGCCGGGCGGTTCCGGGCAGTCTTACATCACAAAGCGGGTCTAACCTCGTGTCACCAACCGTTACGCCTACAATTCATGCCTTTGATCTCTCACATTAGACGTCCAATTGTGGCAGCTAGATTTGCCAGGAGGTTTCGGGCAGTCTTACACCACAATTGTGCCTAACCTCGTGTCAAAGGTTCTTTAACATCGTATTTCACCCAAATCCCAATTTTCATGTTATGTGTTTCCAATTCAACATATAGTCATGTTTACAATTTCGCCTATTCCAACTTGTCACTAATTACATATTAATTAGCCTTAATTACAAATTTCCAATTATAGGCAATTTCATCAATTTCATGTAAACCATACCCAAATATGCCAATTTCTTATCCAATAATACTCAAGTTCATAAAATCAATATTTTTCTATTATATTTCCCAATGTTCCCATGTTCATACATATAACCTAATTCACCTTTTAGGCTTATCTTACAATAAATTTCACCAATCCATGTTATCCAATTACATGTTGTTAATATTAAATTGTACTAATTCCATATCCAATTTCAGCCATGCCAAATTACAGAAATTTAAAATTACCATACAATTAGGTCCATAATTCTATTCAAATCATACATAAATCCTTCCAACCCATATCATGCCCAAACAACCCCTTTTCCTTTTTACTTTCTCGTTCTCGTTTACAACGCATAAATTCATGATAGATGTAGGCTCGAGATAGCCTAGCTATAAAAATAAAAAGGGGAAAGAATAAAAAGGAGAGAACTCAATCGTAAGCATAAATGAAATAACTGATCTTATTAAATTATCATCATATTCATTATGGGGAATGGCAAACGATAGAAGTACAATTATATGACAATTGTATTTTAAACCACTCACCTTGACTGGATTGGAGAAATAAACAATTGGTTATTGAGGTAGAACGTTGGTTTAGGCTTCTTATTTGATTACTGACATAGAACGTGAATTGTTGTTGAAGAAACTTGCTACTTGATTTGATTAAACTGCAAAATTGATGCAGAACTTGGAATTTAATTTAGAGTTTAGAGGCGGCGGCTATGTTGGGTTGAAGTTTGGTGGCATGGAGGCGTCTTATAAGAGATCGAATGATTTTAGGGTTAGGTTAGGTGTTCTTTTATAGGTGGGTTAGAGCAATTAGGACCTTAGGATTAAATAAAAACTCATCTAAACCGTCTACCTCACCCTAGAAAAGAACCATCCAGAACAACCCTTTTCACCCTTAGTACTCCTTTAAATAAAATAAAATAAAAGGAAAGGAAACAGCTTTATTTCTTTCTAATCAATGCATTACATACTATTTTTGACGTATAGAAATCTCTTTCCTTCATGCATTTAATTATTTTTTTATTTTTTTTGCACTTATACGTGAAACTTTATTTACTATATTCTTCTCCTAATCAATTTATTGATTTCTTTCTCTTTTTGTCTACTCTTTTTGAAAAGAAACCGCATGTCCTTAAACCATTTTCTCTTATTTATTTACATCTAGTCACATGTGCATGCGTTTTTGATTTGAATGTTATTTAATAACATTAACCTTCTCCAATTGTGGCTTTCTTATGGCCTTATTAGTTTACTTTTTAAACGTTTAAATTTCAAAAGTTGATCCCCTTCACATTTAATTGCTCCATTTTAATGTTTACAACCTTTTTCTATGCATGCTTTAATTGCACATTTGACATGATTTGCATTCCATATTCTCTTTCTTTTATTTGCATCACATTAATTTATTTTTATTCAGCTTCATGCATCATCCATTTATTTAATGCAACAATTTCACATATCCTCTTTCCCTTATTGCATTAATTTCAAATAACATGTATACATATATGCCCCCTTTTGTTTGTCTCTATGTTCGCGTTCAACTTCAAATTTGAATCATGTTCATACGCATCCATCTCTTATGCGTATACTAATTTTTATATGCGAACAATTGTCTATTTTATTTGGAAATTTTCTTCCTTAATCAATTAATGGTTTTTTCCATTCTTTCAATTAATCCTCCAATTAACTTATCCCCTTTCGCATTGAACCAATTTGCTAAGCCACTATTTAGCCGCTCCTTAAAACAAAAACAAAAATATGTGGCATTGGTGGGGATTGAACTCACAACCTCTTATGTATAAGTCTCATGTATTGACCAAATGAGCTACTAAGTCTTTTGTTAACCAGACTTAGGACCAAGCTACATATTATTCTTTTCCCATTGCTCTTTTTCATGTTTTGTTGCATTTCTTAAATTAAGGATAACTTCTTCATTTTAAATCAGTTTTCTGCAGACTATAGGTCTAAATTGACCAGAAAGTCGCCGCGAACGTAAACGCTAATTTCATGACCAAATTTTAGAGTCTCTTCAAATTCTCCTTTTTATTTCTTTTTGAATGTTCGCATGTATTTCTTCGCATTTCACTGTATTTCTTCGCATTTCAAATATTGCATGTAATTTTTTTATTAATCTTTTTCTTTATTTCACTGCATAAACTTCTTACATGCAATTCCATTAATATTATTTAATCTTTCCTTTAAATATATCCATGCATATATACATATATCTCATGTTTAATTATATTAAAAATGCAGGGTGTTACAATTCTGTTCGAGTTTTGCTTGCTAACAGAGCTTCTCGTTCGTTCATACCTAGTGACCTGGTAGATTGTTTGGAATTGGAACCCTAGCTTGTCATAGACCTTTAGTTGTGATGAACCCGATAGGTGGTTTGACTAGTCTTAGTATGATTTGTCGTAATTTGTTCTTATCGAGTCTTGAATGTATGATTGCTTGTGATCGCTTTGTTTTGGGCTTTACTGGTTTTGACATCATTTATGGAGTAGCTGGACTTACAGTAGTTTGGTTAGGACTGGGATTGCCATTTGCCCTTGACATGTGGCATGGGCCGTTATGCGATCAACGATAGTTTTGAAACAAGATTTGCGAGGATAGCCAGAGTAGGTTAAGTGCTCAATTGTTTGGTTGTTTGGCTTATATCATCTCACGTAGATTGTCTGAATTTGGAGGAGATATTCCTTATGTGCTTGTCTGATATTGGTTTAGGCTATTGGGGCTTGTGCTTGGGGAATGTCGAGTTCGACTAGGATGGTTTGTACGAGAGACAAATAGTTGTTGTGATTTTTCATTGGATGATATCTTGGTTCACTCGAGGAGTGTTGTGCATCTCGTAACATGATAGGAATGTTATATGATATGGACTGCCGCGAATTGGACTTGATAGGGCTAAGAGATAGCTCGAGTTGGACTCGAGAATACATCAAGGTAACAGAATGAGTCGAATTAGACTCGAGAAGGCTACAAGGAAATGGATTGGCTCGAGTTGGACTCGAGGAGGTTGCAAAGTAATGAATTGAATCGAGTTGGACTCGAGAGGACAACAAGGTAATGGATAGACTTGGGTGGGACTTGAGTTGAAGATAGAGTTGTGGGTAACTCTTTTGGATGAGAGTGCCAAGGAATCGTCAATAGTTTCGAGTGATCTAGGAGGACTCGAAGCAGGGGTATCTGGGTACACCAACTTACCTTGGATCCGTTGGACGTGATCTAGTTATCCTTGGAGAATAAACGTACGTTGGACGTGCGGTAGTCCGTTTGGAGGCGGGGCTTACATTAGTTCTTAATGTCGGTTGGACCGGACATACAGGTATCGACGTATTCATTGCTTTAGCAAGTGATAGATAGGACTTGTTGATTGATGCTATGATTTCCATGTTGTTCCTATCTCCCTTCTATTGGGTACACTATCACCTGTAGGGTTCTAGCGATGGGGAACAAAGAGATGGTGGTATATACGGATGCCTATAGCACTGGACTAGGTGCGATAACGGGTGCATTGGATAGGAGACATACCAGTTTAGGGGCTATGTTTCTGGGCTGGAAGCAACTAGAGTATATCACGGGATATGATTTCAGACCCAAGTGCGAATGTGATTCAGAAATGCTAGTAAGCTTGACGATTAGATCAATTTTGATTGAATAGATCGGTTCCAGTTAGAGGGACGATCCTAACCTGTTGGATATCATCTCTAAGGTAGAGATGGGTATTTATGGCGAGAGAATGATCAAGTAAGGACTTGATTGAGAAGGATGGCTTCAAAAGAATGAAAGGTTTTTTGTACCCAAAGAAAAAAGATTGAGTGATGAAGAAAGACGTTGGGAAGTTTATAACTAAGTACATGAACTGCCAGTTAGTTAGAGCCGAGCAAAAGAAGCTAAGTGGTTTGTTACAACCATTGGAGATTCCCAAATACAAATGGGAATAAGTCTCAATGGATTTCAACAATGGGTAACCAAGGACTAGGTCAAGATAATTCAATAGTGAATGAAGGCTGCCCAAGATAGGCAGGAGAGTTATGCTGATAATTGACGAAGAGATTTGGAACTCCCTTGTTAGTAAACCGCATGCTAGGATAAGCTTATTGTGCTATTATGTGTGTACGATTTTTGTAAATGGTTGATAGTCATGTGGGACCCTTTGGTTGTTTCTTAGTTAAGAAATTTCAGGGGTGAAATTTCTTAAGGGAAAGGGGGGAGAATGTAACGACCCACATTCAACGCATCGGAGGATCGTAGAATATTTATTTCTTTTTCATACAAAGTCGTATGGTCGTGTAACTTTGGGAGACGACGATTGGAGTCATTTCCCATGTTCATGATTTTTACTGGTTTTTAAATGACGTTTTGCCCCTAGTGAATCTTATTTTTCCTATAACTTTTGATTGGAAAGGAGTTTTGACCTGAAACCACTTCCATTGGATTCGAATGATGGTTTACCTTTCCATAGAGTGGTCACTTTGATCAAACGGACTTAACATTTGGGAGAAATGGCTGAAACAAGGTTTGGAAGGTGAAAAACAGCATAATTGGGCTTAATCGGTTGATTAGCGGCTAGGCCCGTTATGGATTTCAGGATAAGGAGTATTTAAGGGCTGATAGGGGCTAGAGAAACCCTCTTTTGTCATTTTTCAGCTGCCACTTTCATTCTCCTAACCGTAGTAATGGCCTCCAGTCTCAAATTCTTCATTTAAACACCTCCAAATCGCTTTCTATCGAAGATTGAGCTAAGCTACATCAAATAAAGGCAAAATCAACACCAGATCGGAGTTGGAGCTGCTGTGTTGCATTGTAAACAGCGCCATAACAGTAGAATAGTTCAGTTCTATAGTTTATTTGTGGCTAAGGTGAGTGATTAGCATTATTTTTCACTAATTACGGCTAATTAGGGGTGATTAGTGATAATTAGTGAAATTATTACTTAGAAAAATTTGAAAAAATATTTAGAAACTCTAAAATATTATTTTATGCCTTTGTTAGAAATTCGGGTTAATTTGGACTAAGCTTGCTAATCCTATAGTTAAAACATGGTTAAGGGGATTAAGTGGAAAATCATGCTTTTTGGGTATGTTTGATCCAAAATATTTCATGTGAATGATGTTTTATTGTTTTTGAGTTATTCTATATGTTATTACTACTATTAAGAATGTTTTGAGATGTCATAGGAAAGTTAGAATAGTTCAAAACGCCGTCGTTTGGCAAAATTAGCTTGCTGGAAAAACTGTAGGATTAGTCAGCACATATGGTCACGAACCAGATTGGTCAGCAAGTATGGTCACGAATTGGATTGGTCAGCACGTATGGTCACGAACCAGATTAGTCAGCATGTATGGTCACGAATTGGATTGGTCAGCACGTATGGTCACGACCGGATTGGTCAGCATGTATTGTCACGAATTGGATTGGTCAGCACGTATAGTCAAGAACTGGATTGGTCAGCATGTATGGTCACGAATTAGATTGGTCAGCATATATGGTCACGAACTGGATTGGTCAGCATGTATGGTCATGAACCGGATTGGTCAGCATCTATGGTCACGAACCGGATTTGTCAGCATGTATGGTCACGAATTGGATTGGTCAGCACATATGGTCATGAACCAGATTGGTCAGCATGTATGGTCATGAATTGGATTGGTCAGCACGTGTGGTCACGAACCGGTTTGGTCAGCATGTATGGCCACGAATTGGATTGGTCAGCATGTATGGTCACGAACCGAAATGGCCAGCATGTATGGTCTCGAACCTGATTCCTCAGCATGTATGGTCATGAACTGGATTCTTGAAGGGGTATGCTGACGAGAACCACGACCACGAACCGAACCAAGACAATGATACCAAAACCCGAGATGCAAAGGAAGTCCAAATTCGAAGTTATTACTCAGGATCCAGACTTTTGTCTAACCCAGAGTTTTATGTCTCTTTTTATTACTCTGGGTGCTCCTAAATGAGCAGACCAGAGACATGTTAGGTGGTAATACGCTGGTAGCAGTCCGGAGACAAGCTGGGGGCCTCCACGTATGATATACATATATACTCCTTGTGTTGTAACTGGTAACTGCTTGGGCATTAGTAGTGTACCTTTTCTTTCTTTTGCTTTAAAGACAGAAATTTGAAGTTGTAATAATGATGTTGGCTCATAAGCTGTATTATGGGTTCCGCTGCTATGATGATTTAGTTTTCAGCTTATGCACTGTCTTGCCTATTTTATGTCAAAGTTATGTGGTTATTATATTTTATTCCATGAGCTGTGAGATATACTATAGGTTCCTTTGACATTTTTAGCTTCACACCCTTTTTCCTTGGCGACCGTCCCGTGTTAGTTGGACATTGGCACAACGCATTTCGGAGAAATGTCGGCTAGTCTGCGGCGGGCCGTCACACAACGGAGAAAGGTTTATTGGACATAATATTATAAAACAATTTAACAATATTATATACCATTTTGGAGGATACAATCAATAGCGTTGGGACTATAATTACTGCACACTGTCAAAAAAAACCACAGTTAATGCACAAAATTCCCAATTTTATCGAAGAGAAACTCTTCATGTATTATACATGAGGGTGTACTGGGATATCTATGTTAGGTCAAAGGCTGTCAATTTGATTGTATTTGTTATTTCGTACTGATGATTAGCATTAGCAGGTCAAATGTGAGCATTCTAGATTATGTTTGTAGAATTACACGAGGCAAATAGGTTTGGATTTTGAAACATGATGCAAATTTCAATAATAACAACACTTTGACATAATGCATAATTATACTGAAACAAGAAATATAGTTGAATGGCATACCCATGATTTGAACAATATATATGAAATATCCTTCCCAAGCTATGTTATGGAGCCCGAAGGGGATTTGTGCGGGAATACTATACACCGTTGGATTGACTTGCAGATTTCAGGGGGCTGCTCGCAATTCATGGCTCCACTTCTACCTAGCTGGCACACACTTCATTTTTGGTCCTACAAGCATAAGCGATCCTTCCCCAAGCTTGTTTTTGAATCTCTAACAACCCCATATCTTTTACAGTAGTCCCTGATTGGTCTAGTCTGCAAAATAATCTGTATAACTCTTCATCCTATGATATTGAGCAATAGCTGATTCTTAAATCACAGTACTAGAAAATGGATTCTTATAGAAGGAAAAAAATTATTTGAATGCAAAATGTGCTCATAATGGAATAATCTAACCTTTAGATCATAAGGTAGGTTGTCCATAAAAAAGGTCTTTTCCTCTCGTAGAGCTGAGAATGGTCACCTATTGCTTTTTTCTGTGGTGGACACGCTTTTTAGACTCCAATGTGATTCTCTCTCATCTGTATTTCACATTTAAATAACATGGAATGAAATAATACTGACCAAGTAACACAAAAAATATAGTAAACAAATATTATCTAAAAAATAATGAACTTACCGTCGACATATTTTTAGGTAAGGTTGCTTGAGCAGATTGCTCATTTTTAAACACAGTGTGAGCATTCATTCTGAACATAAAAAAGGATAGAGGTTAAATTATAACAACCAAACAACTATTCGTCGTATTATAAATTATGAAAGGGAACATCGTACATCTGGTTAAATTCAAGTAAGAAACTACATTTCATCACCTACTTAGTACCATGCAAACAGCTTGTACTACTTTAGCATATATGGTTAAATTTAACATAATTTAATCATTGAAAAATACAAGTTCTCTTATGGATATTACCTATAAGTTTCTTTTTACTAATAATTTAATGCTCTTGCTATGATAAAAAATATAACAGTTCTAAACAAAAACTTCACTAAAAGATAGAATTCAATTTTTAGAACAATGATTTCGTTAAGCTGCTAAATCCCATCTAAATTATCTGTATATAAATGCCTTTTTTATATAAAGCAAAATAACCCTTTAGATCATATAAACTACAAAGCTCTACCATCAACTAGCACAAACCTAGCAGGCATACAGGAAATGAAAAAGATCGGGAACCTTAGAATATAGACGAATTGCATACAGGAGTTTCAACCACTCAACAAACTTAATATATAAACGTGATTCATTAACATGAATCTGACTGTTTGCATAATAGTGCATTGTACTGCGTATTAATGCGCATATGTGTATATTCCTTATCAAACTACTTGAAAATGCTTGTTTCATGAATTATTGGCCAGTGTTTCTTGAATGCATAACCAGCTAGCCAATGTTTTCATCGGATACACATATGTATGCCAATTGACCGTCTTTAGAATCTCATGCTTAAAGATTAAAAAAAAAACCTGGAAAGTTTGCTATATGTAAGGAGCTTTATCTTCATCAGTCATATTCTTACACTCTTCAACAACTATCTTTGCTATCTGTCTGTATTAAAACAAATAAAATTTGAACTCCAACGACCAAATAATTTTGTCAACTTTTTTCTTTTTAATGAATCAAAACTACATTTCACCACCTCAGCTATACCCTTTTTTCTTCAAGTAATTCTAGCCTACGCTTATTCACAAACAACAAAAATGCAGACATAGGCCTCTTTCGGTTTTAAAGGATCCATCTCTTTCCGACATTAATGCACAAACAAACCAATTACAAAGACATAAAAAGAAGATCATTTTCAAATTACTGTGATAAAACAACAAACAAAGAGTGTAGTTTACTTTGATTTCTTTGCCACCTCATTATCAACTTCTTGTAGCAAGAACAAATTCAAACATTAAAATGTTCAAAAGAGGGAATGTTTTAACATAAGTACATGACTACTAAGCAATCAGATACCTTCTTAAACTGCATGTATTGTTCTAATAACTGGATCGCAGCCTTTTGCATTTGTTCTTCTTCCAAAAGTCTCATTGCTTCCATTTTCTGGCTTTTCATTGCCATTAATTTGCAAATGTATCATCTTTTCTTCATTGTATTTCTCCTTATATGGTTTCTTTTCTTCAGCACTTAAAATTTTCCACTTGGTTCCCAATATATTTTTGACATCTTTAAACTTAGAATCTGGATTATCTCTCTTTACCTGCAGTAGTGTAACAAACCCTGTGAATAATGGATAACTTTTACACAGTCTACAAGAAATCAACAATGCAAGTCATTTCACCTCATTCCACTGATCTTTAGACCACAAAATATAATCAGAAGATGGCTTTTTCAGCTTCTTGTTCTTCTCTTGCTCCTCCTCTCTCAAAGACTTGACCACTGGTAAATTCATCATGGGATTGAACTTCTTCTCCTCTTCCTCTATTTTCAAGCTCTTCCTCCTTGGGTCTAATAATTGTGTCTCTCTCTTTCAAAAGCTCTTCGATTTTTTCTTTCTCAATAGGAAGATGCTTAAGCTTTCTTTTAACCTCTTTGAGTTCATCGGCTAAAGATCTCTCATTTATGCCTAACGAAGTGTTTTTCAGGAACTTTTCAAGTGATAGGATTTTAGAATAACAAGTACTGATTTTTTTAGTTAGGTAATATCATCTCCACTTTTTCTGTAAACCCAAAATTTTCAGATAATGATATGCTGAAAGAATCGAAAAAAATTTAAACAATATATTTTTATTTTATAACATAGACTATATTCACTAGCACACAAAATAAGATTAGACCCTACATCAATCTTCAATATGCATTACATCAATACGACCCACTAGGTTTACCTGACATTAACAATATCTTCAATCCTGAGAATCATTCTGACACACTCAGTGGCAAGCGTGATGGCGTTCGTGCTGACCAGCAATGGTTGAACCACGTTCTCCTCTAGTATGTTTGTGATCAGTCCCTTCCAAACATTGATCCCTGCGTTGATCTCCATCTTTATGTGTCGGTTCCTCAGTTCGGTCACTATGGCTATTGGATTCGTAATTGCATTCTCGGCCAACGTGAATGGGAAGACTTCAAGTGCTTCTGCAAACTCCTTGATGCAGTAGCTTTCCATTCCCAGAATCTCTTTTGCCCACGCTCCAAGTTGCCTTGACGTCTCTATTTTCGGTGCACCTCCACCTGCTATCAGATACTTGTTCACCAAGAATCTGACAACACAGAGCATCATGAAGGCTCCTCTCAGCTTCATCAATCATGAGTTGATTAGAACCCCCAGTAAGCACCGTTCTTGTCTTTCCCATATCTTAAAACTCGGCAATTTCACAATCTTGCCATCACCAATTGTAACAACCAATATTTTAAGTGTATTTTATTTAAATTACAAAAACTTAAATTTTGATTTTGATTTTATTTTATTCATTCAAAACTGAATTTGTTGGATTTTATACAACATAACTACTTTTGATTTTGATTTAAGACAAAATTATTTTGGAATTATAACAAATGAATTTGTTTGATATGAATATAAATAGTATTTTCTATTGCAGATCTTATTTATTGAATAAAATTTTATATAATTTATGTATTTCAATTTGAATTCATCTTTGGTGATATTATTTTAAACATTTAACTCGTATTTTAACTGATTTACTAATATTTTATAATTTGTTTTATATTCTAATAAAATTTCATCTTTGATTTAATTTCAAATATTTCTCTTATTGATTTGATATTCATTTTGATCGCCATTGTCGCAAAAGACCGTTCAACTTTTATTGTTGAATTTGTTTCATCTGTTCAAAATTTAAACTGTTCATTTTATTTGCAAACATTCATCGTTCTATATTTTAGTTATTCATTATAAAAATATATTCATTTTAACTAAAAATATCAGTTCGTTTTATATTTAGAAACCGTTCGTTCGTTTATTTCAAAGTCCTTTGTTTTGCCGTCCATTTCGATTTGTTAGACGCCTTTTTGTTACCGTTGCTTAAATTTTTGAAACCACAGTCCTCCGTTACCATTCTAGTCATGTGTTCCCCGTGCTCCCCGTGATTGAAACAATCAAAAAAACTCCCAACCGCTTAAATGTGAGACTTCATTTAATAAATCAAACACTATTTGTTTGTTGATTGTTTTAAAATTTAAAATTCACTCCTTATCTGTTCCTCACGTTTGGATTTCAAAAGAAAAATCGTAGGATACTCGTACTCCTATTACCCATTCAACTGCTAATTGGTTCTCTCTCCCTTCTTCTCGTATTAACTCAACATGTCCTTTCTTCATTTAATGCCTTCCTCTTCTCCTTCTATTTCTTCCATTCACCATTTCTCCTTGTCCACTGGAACCGTTCCACTTAGCCCTCGACTCTCCAACAGCCGACCCCTCCAAACCGATGAATACCAACCTCCGCCCCTCCAAGCTGACAAACCAGCTGCTCCTCCTTGAGCCCATCCTGCTGCGTCGAGACCCTAAGCTTCGCCCTCCACCTCTCCTGAAGCCACACCGGAACCCGCGCCCAGTCCTGAAGCAAAGGCCGAACCCGTCTGCCTTCTCCTCCTCGTCTCGCCCACGCTACCACCAAAGCTGCCGAGCCTCCCTCCCTGACCCCACCTTAAAGCCGCCTTCACCTCTTCTTCTTCCACCCTTTCGCCGAACCTAAACTCGCCCTAAACCATCCACTGGCAATCCATCCAAAGCCGGTGCGAGCTCTTCCTGTATGCTCTGCCTTTCTGGTGTGCGTGTTCTTTGACACACCCAGGAGTTTGCGAATAACTGTATTTGTGTTGGCGGGTGTGTGTGAAGACGTGAGTGGACATGAATTTGTAGTTGTGTGTGTTTATTTGAGTGTGGTGTTATGTATGTTTGTATATGACGCATGTGCATTCATATGTTTTCTGTGTGTGGATATGTGGTGTGCGTGAGTGTGTATATGAGAGGATATTGGCGTGGGTCTCTGTGTTGTATGATGTGTGTTCAAGTCATTACTTTGTGTCACACATGTTTATAAATTTATGATTTTATATAAAGTAGACATATATATATTGGTTCTGAAAAAAAATCTTTGTGTATATATATAAATAGTTACTATATATTGTTTTGAAAACTTATTGTGTTTATTTTTGAGTCAAATTTGGTGTTGAGTTCAAAAACATTCCATACCCAATAGCCAAACCAATACATTGGAAATTCTCTGAACTCCTCTTGAAATAAAATAAATAAAATATTGAGTGATCTCGAGTTGAATCCATCGTGCCTGGAAGTCGTCGTTTTAGTTTGTATCAATCAGTCTGTCATCTCCAATTTTGTGCCACGAAAGGTGAGTTTCTCTCACACCTGACTTACATTTTTTCATGGATGTTAGATCAATAATGAATTGTTATATGAAATGTATGGGATTGTAGATAGAAATTGTTTGATTTGATATATATGCACATTTCATATGTGACACGATTTATTCATATGACACATAGTTGCACTGATGATACATACGATGCGACCGTTGCTATGTGATTGTTGTTTGCGATTGTTGATACCCGTAGTTTAGAAAAAAAATCACTAAGGGTTGAAATGATACATACCCGAACGGACATTAGAATACTGAAAAATCATTATGGGTTGAAATGATAGACCTGAACGATTTTACTGAATTTGGGATCGCGGATTGAAATGATAGACCCATAGAAATTTTATAAATAGAGGGTTGAAATGATAAATATCTGTGTCACTTGATCATAGGGTAGAAAACTATATACGGATACCGTCGGTCATGTTTTCAAAGTAAAATGAGTTTTATTTTAAAATATTTACTTAAGACTTTATATTTTTATTTTTATAATTTATTTAAATTTAAATTATTTTGTATATTTTAAATTATATGTTTTAAATTGATGTTATTTGTAAATAGGGATTTAAATGTTTATTTAAGATTTTACTTATAAATTTATTTATTTTAAACCATACAATTTATTCCTATAAGTATTTTAACCTTTTTATATTATTATAAATATTTCTTTAGATCTATTTTTGTATTATTTTAAACTTATATATGTTTATAATCTATTTATAATTTATTTTAGAATTTTAAAAAAACATATATATATATATATATATATATACACACACACAAACACATTTCTACTTTCAGAATTAATTTTCTTATATATATATGTATACATACATACATACATACATATATATATATATATTTATAAACTTTAATAAAGTCAAGATGGATAGGTTAGATTTCGCGATTTAAATTCGAAGTTTAAATATGTAAATTTATATAACAATTTGAATAATGAATGAGCTCATATTAAGTTATGAATTGGAATCGATACGAATTTTAGTAGAGATGAACTTGAATTGGGTAAAAGAAAAAAATTAAATTTGATTTGGTTTAAATTATGAAACTTGATAAGAAATGAATGTAAATTGGGTAATTGATTTATTATGAATTTATAATCGATAAGAATTAAATTCAATTTTAAGTGATTAATTATGAATCCGAATATATAGATGTTATATGTGGAATTGATTTTTATATCGTTTGGTTTGAATTAAGAATTTGTTAAATCAATATATAAGAATGGTTTTAAATCGAAATTTGGTTGAATGGAAATATCAGATTTTGATTTGAAATGTAGAGGTAACAATTTTGAACTATATGACTTGAATTATAAGTTATAATACGATTTGGTTTATATTGCAGTTTAAGATTTTGTTTTGAATTATATAAAAGGAAATTTGAACCTAAGTGTTGAATTTCATTAATCGACTAAAATAAATGCTGTAAGGTCGTAAAGCCTAATTATATGAATTGTTTATATTAATGAATAACGGTTTCGAATTATATGACTTGAATTACATAACTCGATATGTTTTGTTTAAATTTAAGTGTATGTTTTGAATTGAGTCTTATAATTCAAATTTCGAACCAAAGTGTTGGACTCAAATGAATCGACTTGAAACAATTTCTTATAAAGGAAAATTTTGAATCATTTGAACGGTTTCAAACTTGAATTTTTGTGAATATAAGCCGAACCAAAGTTATAATCGAAGTTAAAGGTTTTGATATCGATTTAAACGGAAATTAAGATATTTGAAGTATAACTTAATTATAAGTCGATTTGGGATTTGAAAGTTGTTATGTGATTTTTGTCGAAAACTTATATAAAATCGAAGTTATATAGTATAGTATTTTCTTGTACTATATTCTGAAATCTTTTCGATATGGTTTTAAATCGATTTGATTTGAGTGATTCTCGTGAGATGTTTTCAAAATTTAATATATTCGAAGTTAGATATTTAAATTTGATTTCAAATTCGAATATGAGAATTCGTATAAAATATTTATAAAGCGATTTATATAATAATGACCACGGTGTGAAAAATGTAAACGATTGGTTGTTAAAGGGACCGGGATCGGCTATTGTCATACTCTCTACCAATACCGAAAACCACTTTAACAACTGTGTAAGCGGTGGAGTTCTAGAATGAATGGGATGATTTGGCGAACGACTGTAGAGTTCCAAAATAAAGGGGATGATTTGGCGAATGACTCCATTTTATTTTATTTCATATTAATTACGAGAACCTAACTACCATGAGCCAGCTTGATGTGGCTAAAAATGGAGCTATGGACGGACCAAGTGAGCTCATACCTCTTATCGAGCACACTTCTTCGATATTATTCTATTACTGTTGAGATTCGATTTGAGCCCTTTTGATTATGGGAGTGTGTATCGAGGTGGGTGGTAGTAGCTACTATGCGTTACCACCAGTCCAACTCTGCAAACGGTGAATCCACACTGGCATTCCTTGCATGCCTTGTCACATGTCTTATACGAGCCTAGCACGATTTTATTTTTGTACTGCTCTACTTGGAGTGCCCTCTGATCAACCTCCAGTTTACGGAGGAATTACAGTACTGTATATACTATGGGAATATATTAACGGTGTAAGGGTAATCATGGTAATCCCGCTTGCGCTATTTTGATATTTTTACTTTATTGATAGACACTATTGTATATAGCGTATTATGCTGTGTAGTATTATTTTGACGGACCCTTAGAGGTTGGTGATCCCAAACATACTTTAAGTTATTGATTGCATTTAATCGAACATTTCATTTGAGTTAATTTACTTCCATGAGAATGTTAGTCCTGATCCGAGTTGTTTTGTATTATTGCTCATGTCAGATCGATTATCACAGCTTTCGAGATCCATTCTTGGAGTTTGAAGATTATTGGATTTGCTCATTTATATCTACCTATTCAATTATTTCTGTCATTCTGTTTCAGACGGTTATCAATTATTTATTGTATTAGACTTTCACTGTATTATTTGTGTAAACTCTAATGTAAAAATTTATTTAGTAGCTTCATGAACTACTATTGTACTTTGTATTTTTCTACTGTGAGGTATTATATTGCTCTGTATTGGTGTCTGCGATATGTGATTCTGTGATTTATTCTACTTATCTCAAAAGTTAATAACAATATGTTGTTTTGGACGTTCCAAGTTGACATGTTTTGTCGATTCGACACGGTCAAAATGGCGGGTCGTTACAGTTGGTATCAAAGCCAGGTTTATCAAAGCTTTAGCCTATGGGGTAAAAGCTCATTAGAGATAGGGTTGTGATACCTTAAAATGAGTGGAATTGGTCGTAGAACTCTTCTTGGGAGAGAGCATATTTTAAAGTACAAATGGTTTTACATGGTTTTAAATGTTTTAAAACAGTATTTTTGAATATAAAATTTTGTTTAATATCCTTTTGAAATTTCAGTTCCATTTGAATCCATCTTCCTTTGTAAATCCGCTTTGATTAGGTTCTCTCGTTTGTTCAGCCTTTAACTCAAACTCCATAGCTTATCTTTGTCCATGGCAGGGTAAGAAGTAGAAGGAAGTATAAGTCTGCTAGCAAGTTTATTCTTAGTGAATATTAGGTTCAATTTGGTATTTTAAAAAGTAGTATAATATAATACCTTCTTGATGTGATATTGAATTTTGATTTATATATGTGTGGAAGATGTATATATGTAAATAACACTATATTTGGTAACATCAATATTTCGAAAGATTTTATACTTATATTTTATGATTTAGTATTTTATAAACTATATTTTTTTGAATAAGATTTAAAGATTTATATTTTGTAAGAAATTGATTTTATCTTGATTTAATAATTTTGTTATGTATTTAATAACAATATCGTATGTTTATTTATTAAGAATTGAGTTGAATTTTAATAAAGAGTGGGTAGAGATATAACTTTTCCCTACTTAATTTTTAAATGATTTGACATATATTATTTATAATATATGATTTGGAATTTGATGTATATTTTGTTAAATATAAAAGATGTTTTGAGTATTTACTATGACATCAAATTTGGCCTATTGAAAATTAAGAGGTTTGAGTATACATCTAATCAACATATATATTAAACCCTATATATATTTGATAGATATAGATTTACACTCCAGTCACTTGAAAATGATTCTAGTGATGACCGCAACATCATCGATATCTATTTTCGAGTCTCGAAAGTGGGATAACTATATATTGCAAATTGAGACGTCGAGTGAATATTTAAAACCATTTTGAAGATATTTTAACTTTTGATTTGTAAGTATTTCAATTATACATACTTGTATGATAATAAATATGAATCTTTGGTTTCAATATATTAATTATATAATTACTATTTTCCTACCTCGTTTCTTTTCGGAGATGAAAAGGTTTGAGTAGGGGAGATGGTAACAACCAGTATTTTAAGTGTATTTTATTTAAATTACAAAAATTTAAATTTAAATTTTTATTTTATTCGTTCAAAACTGAATTTGTTGGATTTATACAAAATAACTATTTTTGATTTTGATTTAAGACTAAATTATTTTGGATTTATAATAAATGAATTTGCTTGATATGAATATAAATAGTATTTGCTATTGTAGATCTTATTTATTGAATAAAATTTTATATAATTTATATATTTGAATCTGAATTCATTTTGGGAGATACTATTTTAAACATTTAACTCATATTTTAACTGATTTACTAATATTTTATAATTTTCTTTAGATGCTGATAAAGTTTCATCTTTGATTTAATTTCAAATATTTCTCTTATTGATTTGATATTCATTTTGATCGCACCTGTCGCAAAAGATCGTTCAACTTTTATTGTTGAATTTGTTTCGTCAGTTCAAAATTTAAACCACTCATTTTATTTGCAAATGTCCATCCTTCTATATTTTAGTGATTCATTATAAAAAAAATATTCATTTTAATTATAAATTTCTGTTCTTTATATTTAGAAATCGTTCGTTCGTTTATTTCAAAGTCCCTTGTTTTGCCGTCCATTTCGATTTTCCAATGCCTTTTTGTTATCGTTGCTTAAATTTTTGAAACCACATTCCTCCGTTACCATTTTAGTAATGTGTTCCCTGTGCTCCCCGTGATTGAAACAGTCAAAACAACTCCATACCGCTTAAATGTGAGACTTGATTTACTAAATCAAGCACTATTCGTTTGTTGATTATTTTAAAATTTAAAATTCACTTCTTACCTGTTCCTCACGTTCGGATTTCAAAAGAAAAATCATAGGATGCTCATACTCCTATTACCTATTCAACTGCTCACCGGTTCTCTCTCCCTTCTTCTTGTATTAACTCAACACATTCTGTCTTCATTTAAATGCCTTCCTCTTCTCCTTTTATTTCTTCCATTCGCCATTTCTCCCTATCCACTGAAACCGTTCCACTTAGCCCTCGACTCTCCAACAGCTGACCCCTCCAAACCGCCGAATACCAACCTCTGCCCCTCCAAGCTGCTAAACCACCTACTCCTCCTCGAGTACAGCCTACTGCGTCAAGACCCTGAGCTTCTCCATCCACCTCTCCTAAACCGCTTCGGAACCCGCGCTCAGTCCTGAAGCCAAGGCCGAACCCGTCCGCCTTCTCCTCCTCGTCTCGCATATACAACCACTAAAGTTGCCTAGCCTCCCTCCCTGACCTCACCTTGAAGCCGCCTTCACCTCTTCTTCTTCCACCCTTTCGCCGAACCCGAACTCTCCCTGAACCATCCACTGTCATTTCATCCAAAGCCGGTGCGAGCTCTTCCGGTATGCTTTGCCTTTCTGGTGTGTGTGTTCTTTGATATATGCGTGAGTTTGTGAATAACTGTATTTGGGTTGGTGGGTGTGTGAAGGCGTGAGTGGATATGAATGTGTTGTTGTGTGTGTTTATTTGTGTGTGGTGTTATGTACGTTTGTATATGATGCTAATGTTATCTGTATGTGTGGATATGTGGTGTGCGTGAGTGTGCATACAAGTGGATATTGGCGTGGGTCTCTGTGTTGTATGATGTGTGTTCAAGTCATTACTTCGTGTCACACATGTTTATAAATTTATGATTTTATATAATGCAGACATATATATATATTGGTTCTAAAAAAAAAATCTTTTTGTGTATATACAAATAATTATTATATATTATTTTGAAAATTTATTATGTTTATTTTTTACTCAAATTTGATGTTGTGTTCGAAACCATTCCATACCCAACAGCCAAACCAATACATTGGAAATTCTCCGAACTCCTCTTGAAATAAAATAAATAAAATATTGAGTGATCTCGAGTTGAATCCACCATGCTCAGAAGTCGTCGTTCCAGTTTGTGTCAATCCGTCGGTCATCTCCAATTCTATGCCACGAAAGGTGAGTTTATCTCACACCTGACTTACATTTTTCATGGATGTTAGATCAATAATGTATTGTTATATGAAATGTATAGGATTGCAAAAAGAAATTGTTTGATTTGATATATATGCACATTTCATATGTGATATGATTTATTCATACGACACATAGTTGCACTAATGATATATATGATGTGATCGTTGCTATGTGATTGTTGTTTGTGATTGTTGATACCCCTAATTTAGAAAAAAAATCACTAAGGGTTGAGATGATACATACCCGAACGAACAATTGAATAGGGAAAAATCGTTATGGGTTGAAATGATAGACCTGAATGATTTTTACTGAATTTGGGATTGCGGGTTGAAATGATAGACCCATAGAAATTTTATAAATTGCGGGTTGAAATGATAAATATCTGTATGACTGGATCATAGGGTAGAAAACTATAAACGGACACCGTCGGTCATGTTTTCGAAGTAAAATTTGTTTTATTTTAAAATATTTACTTAAGAGTTTATATTTTTATATTTATATTTTATTTAAATTTAAATTATTTTGTATATTTTAAATTATGTGCTTTAAAATGATGTTATTTAAATTTAAATTATTTTGTATATTTTAAATTTTGTGCTTTAAAATGATGTTATTTTGTAAATAGGGATTTGAATGTTTATTTAAGATTTACTTATAAATTTATTTATTTTAAACCATATAATTTATTCCTATAAGTATTATAACATTTTTATATTATTATTAATATTTCTTCAAATCTATTTTTATATTATTTTAAACTTATATATGTTTATAATCTATTTCTAATTTATTTTAGACTTTTATAAACTTATATATATATTTATATACATTTCTACTTTCAAAATTAATTTTCTTATATATATATATTTTTATAAACTTCAATAAAGTCAAGATGGATAGGTTAGATTTCGCGATTTAAATTCGAAGTTAAAAGATGTAAATTTATATAACGATTTGAATAACGAATGAGTTCATATTAAGTTGTGAGTTGGAATCGATACGAATTTTAGTAGAGATGAACGTGAATTGGGTAAAAGTAAGAAATTAAATTTGATTTGGTTTAAATTATGAACCTTTGATAAGAAATGAATGTGAATTGGGTAATTGATTTATTTTGAATTTATAATCGATAAGAATTAAATTAAATTTTAAGTGATTAATTATGAATCAGAATATATGGATGTTATATGTGGAATTTATTTTTATATCGTTTGGTTTGAATTAAGAATTTTTTAAATCAATATATAAGAATGATTTTAAATCGAAATTTGGTTTAATGGAAATATAAGATTTTGATTTGAAATGTAGAGGTAACAGTTTTGAACTATATGACTTGAATTATAAGCTATAATACGATTTGGTTTATATTGCAGTTTTAGATTTCATTTTGAATTATATAAAAGGAAATTTGAACCTAAGTGTTGAATTTCATTAATCGGCTAAATGAATGCATTAAGATGGTAAAACCTTATTATATGAATTTTTTATATTAATGAATAACGATTTCGAATTATATGACTTGAATTACATAACTCGATATGTTTTGTTTAAATTGAAGTGTAAGTTTCGAATTGAATCTTATATTTCAAATTTCGAACCAAAATGTTGGATTCAAATGAATCAACTTAAAATGATTTCTTATAAAGGAAAATTTTGAAACATTTAAACGGTTTCAAACTTGAATTTTTGTGAATATAAGCCGAACCAAAATTACAATCGAAGTTAAAGTTTTTGGTATCGATTTAAATGGAAATTGAGATATTTAAGGTACAACTTAAATATAAGTCGATTTTCGATTTGAAAGTTGTTATGCGATTTTTTTTCGAAACTTATATGAAATCGAAGTTAAAAAGTATAGTATTTGCTTAAACTATATTCTGAAATCTTTTCGATATGGTTTAAATCGATTTGATTTGGGTGGTTCTCGTGAGATGTTTTCAAAATTTAATATATTCGAAGTTAGATATTTAAATTTGATTTCAAATTCGAATATGAGAATTCCTATAAACTATTTATAAAGCGATTTATAAAATGATGACAACGGTGTGAAAAATATAAACAATTGGTTGTTAAACTGACTGGGATCGGCTATTGTCATACTCTCTCCCAATACCGAAAACCACTTTAACAACTGTGTTCGCGGTGGAGTTCCAGAATGAAGGGGATGATTTGGGGAACGACTCCATTTTATTTTATTTCATATTAATTATGAGACCCTGGCTACCTTCAGTCAACTTAATATGGCTAAAACAGGAGCTACGCACGGACCAAGTGAGGTCATACCTCTTATCGAGCACACTTCTTCGATATTATTCTATTACTGTTGAGATTCAATTTGGGCCCTTTTGATTATGGGAGTGTGCATCGAGGTAAGCGGTAGTAGCTATATGCATTACCACTAGTCTGGCTCTACAACGGTGAATCCACCCTAGCATTCCTTGCATTCCTTGTCACATGTCTTATATGAGCCCACTATGATTTTGTTTTGTACTATTTTATACGGAATGCCCTCTGATCAACCTCTAGTTTACAGAGATATTACGGTACTGTGTATACTATGGGAATATATGAACGGTGTAAGGGTAATCATGGTAAACCCACTTAAGCTATTTTGATATTTTTACTTTACTGATAGACGCTATTGTATATAGCGTATTATACTATGTAGTATTAGTTTAACGGACCCTTAGAGGATGGTGATCCCAAATATCCTTTAAGATACTGATTGCATTTCATTGAACATTTCATTTGAGTTGATTTACTTCCATGAGAATGTTAGCCTGATCCGAGTTGTTTTGTTTTGCATTATTGCTCGGGTCAGATCGATTATCACAGCTTTCGACATCCACTCTTGGAGTTTGAAGATTATTGGATTTGTTTATTTAAATCTAACTATTCAGTTATTTCTGTCATTCTATTTCAGAGTGTTATCAATTATTTATTGTATTAGACTTTCGTTGTATTATTTGTGTAAACTCTGATGTAAAAATTTATTTAGTAGCTTCGTGAACTACTATTGTACTTTTTATTTTTCCGCTGTGAGGTATTATATTGCTTTGTATCTGTTTTTGTGATCTGTGATTCTGTGATTTATTCTATTCACCTCATAAGCTAATAACAATCTGTTGTTTTGGACATTCCGAGTTGACATGTTTTATCGATTCAGTGCGGTCAAAATAGCGGGTCGTTACACCAATCGGGTCCTCTTCCACAATATCAGCATACCCCAGCTTCTCCTCCCTAAAATGCTCGATATTTTCTATGGGTATATAGTTTAGTCTTTTGGTAACAAACTCAATATCCTCCCTATCCACATCCTTAACCACCATAATCTTTTGCTTACCCAGATAATGTAGAGATAAGTTTGTTACTACATCCCTAAGAATACTCTTCTGAATAAGCAGAGCACCTTACACCATGTTGACTTTATCTTCTTCAACATGCTAGCTATGTACATCCTCTATTCCCTCATAATCCAGTCCATTTGATTATAGTCAGAAATCACAATGCTCTATACGATGTCAATTTTCACTACTTACTTTTAGATAGCATAAAATACAGTAATACACCTATTTTCCAAAAAAAAAAACATACTTTTCTTACTTTTTTTTCTTGCAATTAATTACCGTCTTCCCTAGAATATTAAATTTTGGTAATATATCTCTTTTTCTCAACCAACCAACTAACCTAATATTAACTTCTAAACCAAAATTAGAATTCCCTTTTTATTTCAATTTCCAAGATTTTTCATTTTACTATAAAATTCCTTACATTTTGGTTTATGCCTTTTTCCACATTTTTCAATTCCAGCATTACATGGAATCATTTATTTGGACTCATCCCACAATAATGACAATTTCATGTAAGCATACTTTTAATAATTTATAGTTTAATAAGGAATAACTTACACAATTATTTCTGCCAATCTTCGTAGCACAACTGTAACGACCCAGAAAATCTGAACCAATTAATTTTTTTTAAATTGGCTAAAATAGTGGATTTTAAATATTTGAAATAAATATTTTAAATAATAAAGGTGAAAGATGAGTTTGAATCGACAATTGAAAAGGAATATAATTCATTCTAATTATAAACAAGGCCTGAAATGGAGCGGTAGTTTCAAAATTTGAATTCAAACTTTGTCGGACTGTACCTGGTGCAAAAAAAAATGGATTTGAGTGAAACCAAAAATATTTAAATCTGTTAATAAATACCTTTCTAAAGAATCTGAAAAATCAAAGTTTCATAGCGGAAAGCAAAAGTTATGGCCAAATGAATTTTCAGAAAGATCGCTATGGAATTTATATAGCCCGTGAAGTTGGCCATTTTGCAAACGACCTCGGAATTCGACGAAACCACTTTTGTTGGATCTGGGATGTGAAGTTATTGCTAGGTTTCAAATTTCATAATTTTTGAAGCTAGTATGTGAGCGTGGCAAAGGAAAACGTGTTTTGGTCAATTATAGTTAAATTGGATCGACCAGAAATGGGCCTTTTTGCAAACAGTCTCAGAATTCAACGAAACTAGTTTTGTTGGCACCTATCATCAAAACATAGCTAGATTTATTTTTCTGGAATTTTTCGGATCAGTTTGTGGCCCTGGCAAATTGAAATGTACGTTCAAATCAAATATTGAATGTTTTATATTTTAATTTGAATGAAAACTGACTGAAACAGTTGAATGGGCCTACAAAACATATCCCATTATGTTCGGAATGGGGGTAAAACGCTAGGGACAACAGTCGTTGGGTTTCGTTTGGAGTTTGTATCAATACAAGGGAATTTTTGTAAATTTAAATTAAATATATATATTCATTTGAACACCCTAACGCTCATAAAACCCTGGCCGCCGTTTCATCATATACGACCAGAATCGCTCCCAACTTCGTCATCTCTGATCTCCCTCTTTACTTAACGAAATTTAAATCTTCCAAAGCAAATTTGATGAGCTCACCGCCCTCTATCAATCCAACGGTAGTGATGGAATTTAGATGCACGGTTTTCTTGAATTTGGGGCATGGATATGCGCCGGTCGCAGGTGTTTTCTAGCAAGATGGGGCGATCGATCTGGGGGCGGTTGGTCGGGGGTAGCATGGTTCTTGATGGCGGAGGTCGGGGGACCCTCTGATCGGAGTCACGATCGACGATGGAAGCGCTATGAGGAGAGAGAGGGTGTGAGCACTAGTTCGATGGTTTACTGAAGGGGACGGGAGGAATTAAGGGAAAGGTAGCGTTTGTTTAGCATTATTAATTTAATTAATTACGCTATTTAATTATCCAACGTAAATAATGTCGTAACTTCTACATACGAGGTTCAAATCGCATGAAACTGGATCCGTTGTGATCGTGGGAATGAGAGCTTCACAAAACTGACCGGGACAAAAACAAAGCACATTGGAATTTCAGACAATTTCGAATCTGAAAAGAAATTCGAAAATTCTGAAAAACCCAGTCAAAGTGAGAATTCTCTCACTATAAATTTTCTTGTGCAGTTATTTATATTTTAACTGCATATCTGAACTGTTCACATACGTCCACAGACCATGGACGATTTATTTGATTGTCTTGTGACTGTGAATTGTATATATATACGAAATGTGAAAAGTGAGATTTCTAAATTATAAATGATATGGAAAACAACGATGTATAAATTATATAATCGATGTATGAGTTATATAAGCATTGTACACCTCTTGTATAAGTGTTGTATAAGTTGTACGTTCGATGTATAAGTTATATATGCGTTGTAAAAATTATATATGTGTTGAAATAGAAGTGAATTGCTATATATATATATATATATATATATATATATATATATACGCCCCTCATCCATAAACCATGGACGATATTTATTGGTTGCGATTGGTGTGAAAATTGATTGATAGTGAATGTTTGATTGGAATTGTTTGTGGTTGAAAAATACCCGTTTGTGGTTGAAAAATATTTGGTTGAAACCACATAGGATTAGTTTATGGAAATGAAATAAATATACATGCCGCCTGCGTGCGAACTAGATGCGTGATTCCCCATTGTCAAAAACCGCGAGGTTTTAAGGTAGAGCGAGGAGCCGTACTAGGGACGGTCCCGGTTTTAACTACCGTGCCGTTATGCTGCCGAAATTTTGAATAATATTCATGTGTTAGAATTATCTTCCTGTGTTGAATAGAAATTCATTCGTTGAATTATATTCATGTGTTGAATGGTATTCGTGTTTTGAATAAATGGTTTTAGCAATAAAAATCACATTTTTACCTTATTTATACGAACTATAGAAAACCTTCATGTGTTGAATCGATATTCATTCGTTGAATTGAAATTCATGTGTTGAATGGTATTCATATTTTGAAAGAAATTGTTTTATAATAAAAATCACATTTTTATCATCTATATGAACTATATAAAATAATCTTGTTTTGAAAGAAATTGTTTTATAATAAAAATCCTATTTTTAATACCTATATGAACTATATAAAATAATAGTGTTTTGAAATGAATTGTTATACAATAAAAATCACATTTTTATTATATACATGAATTGTTAAATATAGTGAAGTGTTGAAATAGAAGACAGTTAGATAAAAAATATCATTTTTATCAAATGTATGAAAAGAATATAGCTTTAAAATCGAAGAATCGATATATATATATAAATAGAATTAAAATATATCGAATAACGAAGCTGCAGTTCGTATTTTGAAACCTTGATTTCAAATGATTTTACCGGGAGATCCGACCATCGGATTTTCCCGAAACCGCAACCGTTGGTTTCGCTTTGGAAATATCTTTCCAACGGCACCAACTTTTTAAAGATCCAACGGTTGGATTGTCTGGAATGTTTAATTCAAATCTGAAGAAAAACAGCGCCAGAATCGATTATATTTATATATATATATATAATTATATTTAATCGAATAACGACGCTGCAGTTCGTATTTTGAAATCGAAACTTCAAACGATTATACCGGGAGATCCGACCGTCGGATTTTCCCGAAACTGGAACCATTGGATTCGTTTTGAAAAGATCTTTCTAATGATGTAAATTTTGTGAAGATCCAACTGTTAGATTTTCAGATATGTGTAAATCAAATCTGAAGAAAAACAGTGCCATGGCCGCGTTATGGCCCGAAGCGTCGTTTTGAATAAAGTGGCTATATTAAAATAAATAAAAATAGCAATAAATCGTTATAAAATATTATAAATGATATGGATGTGAAATTTAGAAATTAACTGAAGGTTGGCTAAGTCGAATGGTTTCTTGGGTATTGATCTGATGTTGGTTTCGGCCTTCGGGGTTAATATTTGGGAGATCGTTCTCTTACTGATTGACGGTTAGTGACTAATGAATTGAAATGATGCGTATGTATGTTAGTGTTGCACTTGTTTATTATATACGCGAGTTGCTCAGAAAGACCGGATTTATCCCATTCTGAATAACTGAATCGACGATAAGAAATCGAAGATGAAGACGGTGGTCGAAGACCGGATATCTTCACCTTGTTTGGATGGTAACCGAGGTCCTGATTGGGAGGCATCCCGAAATATGGATAATGAGTGGTGATCGTCCAGACGTACGTGGTGATCGATGGGTTTGCGAGGTATTTAGTGCCTCCGGTTTCGTTCAGACCCAGAACGGACTTGCAAATGGACAGTGTGTCTGACATTGGAGTTTATTCTGTGTGATTGATAGCTATCAGTTGCACGGTGTGAATTGCCTATGTGTCATGCTAAGATGCAGTGATTAGGGCTTCTGTTGAAAAGCAAAGTCTTGTGGTGATGATCAAAGCCCGCCTGTGTGGCGTAGCTTTGTGTATAACGTAAATTCGCCAGCCTCACACCCTGGTATGAACCAAAAACGGGAGAGGACATCATGGAGGGCCTGCATTTCATCCTAGCTAGAAGTGGCGTCAGTGTTTTTACACGCCCTGACGAGTTTGACTTATGTGGTTGTTACTGTTGCGAGGCGCTTCGGTTAGATCGGACGATCCGGGTCCGATGGAGTCATTCGTTGGCTCGTTTACGCCCCAAAGGGCAGGGAAACGCAGTGTCCAGGAATTTTAATCCACATCGGTGGACCGGCGCTGATGATCCAAGGGTCACTAGAGCTCTGATCCTGAGACTCGGGCTAGGCAGTCTCGAAGTCGGTTAGAACTATTTTTTGCTTTGGTTCATGACGGAAATCCAATTTCCAAATACGTGACTGTGCGGTTTCGATTGTATATATATTTGGAGAAATAGTGGCATGGGACGCTCATGTCGTCAATGATTGATAGTTATGATTTGAAATTGTTTTTGAAACATATTGAAACACCCCACCTCCGTTAGGGTCACTCTCAAAGGGAATGCCCTAATTTTGGTGGAGGTTTATAAGTACAAGTCACAGATATACAAGACAGATATAAGAACACATATTTGTAAATAGCGGAAGAACAACAAACTTTTATTTCATAAAGTCAAATACGTGTTACAACAACATCCTTTCCAAAAACATAACATAACACCTTCATAATCTATCTTGAGTACATTATTTATAAAGAAGCATAAATAAAACATAGATAAACTGCAAAAGCCCCATAGTGGATTGTCCAAAGCCATAGTTCAAAACAGGAAAGTCCAAGCAATACATTTCTCTTCTTCAAGCTGGATGTTGAGGTTGGTCAAGCTGCTGTGTTCCCTCCCTGAGGACCTTGGGGGGGGGGGAAACGGAAGAAAGAAGACGAAAGAAAAGTAGAGTCAGACATAAAGCCTGAGTAAGTCAAGTACTATTTTGTCTATGAATAAAGAACTGGGTATGATAAGTATAAACAAGAAGTGGGCATGCACTATAAACTGGTTAAGTTGTCTAGGGTCGAATATACTATCGTACCCCATGCTAATCTCTGAACCCATATAAACTAGTTTCCAACTGGCACCCCATAATCAGGGTGATGTGATCCATTCAATGATGATCGGCTCCTACTCGCAAAGTTACATGTGTCTTACGGCCCCCGATGTTGTAGTTACCTATGCTGGTCCCACCATGGGGTGTATCAAGTCCCGTAGTGGCAACCCGACACAACCTTAGAGTGCACAGGTATGCTACTGGTGTCCAGTGCCTTATTTTTCTACGCCGGAGTGTGTGCACGCCCGCACTCCGTTAGAACCTACACTGCTACACCACCGCCGTCGATTTGACCTCTTACAATCAGCCCAGTAATCGTGCCCCACCCTGCCTAGTTTCAGGGTATCCTGATACACCTTCTAGGGTTACTGCTGAAAAGGGTCCCCTGTTACTAGGTTTTCTATCTCTAGCCAACATGCTAAGTTGGTTAAGTGTTTCCCTAACCTAACCCCACCAGTCCGTTTATTTTAGCATGTTCCATTTTGATTAAGTCTTTAGTTCACTTAATCCTATCAATCCTGACTCAGCCTTAATTGTCTTATTAAGGCCCTGACCTCTCACATTAGACAGGTATTGTTGTGGCTGCCTGTTGCCGGTTGGTTCCGGGCAGTCTTACGCCACAACTCAGTCTAACCTCGGGTCCTTGCTGGGCTCCATGTTTAACCTCCCACATTGGATAGGTATTGTTGTGACTACTGGACAGCCGGGCGGTTCCGGGCAGGTTTACATCACAACTCAATCCAACCTCGGGTTAAACACATCGTATGTTCTACATTTACATATTTTGTCATTCCTCTTTATTTCTTATATGTAAATATTTGCGGCCCATTATTAAGTTAATGGTGTAAAGGTTACACCAATCATGGGCCCAACCCATACTTGAATTTGGGCCCTTCTATTTTATATTTTCATTCATTAATTAATTTTAACCCAACGTTATTTTCCCCCGTTTTACACGTCCGTTTATATATATTGGGCTTAGCCTTTTAAAGCCCAATTTAGCCATGCGAAAAGGGGAGGCCTAAAGCGTAATTACATACACAAAGAGGGGAATGTGAGCGCATGAACTTGCAATACGACGTTGGAAACACAAAATAAAAACTGGTGTACTTGCATAGTGGTAACATAGGTGACATGAATCAAAGCATGTGAACTTGTAATTGAGATATCATTATTGTCACATGAACCTATATTTTACTTAGGCATAATGTCAAACATAAGCATGGCATAAATATTTCTAGCATAAGCATGGCATAATGTCAAACATAAGCATGGCATAAATACTTCTAGCATAAACATGGCATAATGTCAAACATAAGCATGGCATAAATACTTCTAGCATAAACATGGCATAATGTCAAACATAAGCATGGCATAAATACTTCTAGCATGAACATAGCATAATTCAACTTAATCATGATTTAAGTCTAATCACATAACGATGGTATAAACATACTTATGCATAAATATTCCTAAACATGGTGTTTGCTTTAAACTTGCAAAAAGGGATTCTTGAGTCTAACCTAGCCACGTCTCACATATGTCATCATATAATTCTTTTAAACAAGATGGATTTCAATTATGCCAAATATCATTCATAGCCTAGCCATATTCATAAGTTTGCAAAAGCATGACTTAATACATGGATTATGGTGTCAAAATTCCAACATAGTTTCATATGAACTATAATAACCAAACTTGTTTCAATTACTTGCAAAATGATTTATGCACAAAAATATACATCATGGTGGCATAGAAGCAAAACCCCAAACTTGCATAAATTTCAATCAACTACATACATGTAGCTTCAACATAGGTTACATAATTTGCGCAATATTCCAAACGTATATTTGCATAGAACTACCGCATGTAGTTCTTTATAATGAATAACATAATTTTGCACAAATATGAATTACTTTATTATCCCAATTCAAGCATACAAATCAATACAGTTGTTTATTCATACCAAAGTAATACTCTACTTACAATGGTTGCGGCGAATTCTCTAATTAAGAGATATGATTCCTATGTTGAATTGATTGGCTTTAGGTTGCTTGAATTGCTTTAGGCTTTAGAACTTTCTTCCTAATCCTCTCTCTAGTTGGCGGCTACTCTTTGTCGTTCCTCAGCAACATGGCGGCTATGTTCTTAATTTTGAATGAATAGATTAGGGTTTAGTCTAGGGTTGTTTATATAGAGGTTAGGAACTAATTAGGACCATTGATGTTGCTTGGATTGATCATAGCCATTCATTAGGAAGAGAGACCAATTAAAACCCGCCACCTAGCCCTAATGACAAAGCAGACCACAGAAATTCGACTAAACACAGACCTGGCCAGCCAGGTTGGCTGGGCTCGACCAGGTCGATACCCCTGTCGACAGGGCTGTCGACAGCCCTGTCGACATGGGTAGCCCAGGTCGACAGCCCAGTCAACCTGGGTGGCCTAGGCGGGTGTTTATCCGCCCTGGCCCATTGGGCCCGATTTTTAATTATTTTATTCTGTTTGAATTTTAAATTTGATTCAAAACTTCCGCATGCCATATCTTCTTCATACGGACTCCGTTTTTCGAAAACTCGGACTCTATTTCGCGTATTTTTCCGAGACGAACGCAATGGCGTATCCCGTTTCCCTTGGTTCTTTGATTTCAAATTAATTATACTTTAATTTGTTAATTTCACAGTTATAGAATTTTCGGGGTGTTACATTCTCCCCCACTTAAAAGGATTTCGTCCCCGAAATCTTCAAGTTAGGAGGAATGTATATCCTAACATCCAAACATCCATCTACTCATCCATCAAACACGAGCATCCATTGTCCTTAAAAGACTTCTAATGCTTCATGATCATATGCAAAGTGTGTGTGTACATGAACTTATCTAATGCAAAATCAGGCGGTCTACTGATTCAGTTGACCTCCTTAATGCGAATTATGTAAGTGCCATGAATCCATTATGTATGCAAATTTTCCTATTCCTGATTCTACATGAGTGCACAATCATTCAATACAAATGCAACATCCATATGACAACACATTAAAGTTCAACCATATACGAATACAAACATATATGCATATGCAATATGAAGTGACTGAGCCGATCTAAAACCTAGATTGTGTGTGTATATGCAACCACGAGCAACCACTAGCAATCACTTGCAACCACTTGCAACCATCATCCATAACATGTTTCAACTACATGTTTCCATCCAAAAAGATTCTACCTAAAAGATACGGTCGAGGAAATATACCTAAAAAGATAGATAAAAGCGCAACTTAAGAAAAGAAAGATCAAGGATGTACCCTCAAACAGAAAATGGTAGGCAGTACGGATTCTAGCTTCAGTTTCCCAAGTCGCGTCTCCCTCGGCGTCGCTCCACTGAACTTTGACGAGCTTGACTTCGCGGTTGCGTAGCTTCTTCACTTCCGTTCCTAATATGCGGGTTGGAACTCTCCTTATGGTTGCTTCGCGTTCCACTTCGGCCTCTTCGAGGATATTTGGCTCTACCACTTCAGCAGACTCATGCAGACATTTTCGGAGATGTGAAACGTGAAAAACGTTGTGGACTCCAGCCAACTTCTCGGGTAGCTCTAATCTATAGGCCATTTTCCCAATTTTCTCGATGATAGGGAATGGCCCTACGAACCTTGGTGCAAGTTTTCCCGTGGTTCCAAAACGAACAACGTTCCTTAGCGGTGATACCTTGAGAAAAACTCTGTCTCCAACCTCGAATTCAAGGTCGGTCCTCCTCTTGTCGGCGTAGGACTTTTGTCTGTCTTGGGCCGTCTTCATCCTTCTTCGTATTAAGTCTACTTTCTCTGAGGTCTCTCGGATCATATCTGGTCCAAGTATGAGCTTATCCGTGGACTCCCACCAACAAGTGGGCGATCGGCACGGTCTTCCATATAAAGCTTTGAAGGGCGCCATTCCGATGGTTGCATGATAGCTGTTGTTGTAGGCAAATTCCACCAAAGGAAGGTGGTCTTCCCATGTCCCTCCGAAGTCAAGGACGCACAGTCTTAAGAAGTCTTCCAAAACTCTGTTCACTCTCTCTGTTTGGCCGTCGGTTTGGGGATGATAGGCTGTGCTCAAGCACAACTGCGTTCCTACTGCTTCTTGCAGACTCCGCCAAAACTCACTGGTGAAGATGGGGTCTCGGTCACTAACAATGCTAGATGGTATTCCATGGAGTCGAACGATTTCCTTAAGGTAAAGTGATGCTAGGGATGAGGCAGTTCTTTTACTTTTGACAGGTAAAAAGTGGGCACTTTTAGTAAGCCTATCCACTATTACCCAAATGCTAGTGTTGCCTCTTCTAGACCTAGGCAGCCCATCGATGAAGTCCATTGAGATGCTATCCCACTTCCACTGCGGGACCTCCAGAGGATGTAGCAGTCCGCCAGGCTTTTTCTGTTCCGCCTTAACCTGTTGGCACACCATACATTTAGAAACGAACTCTGCCACGTCCTTTTTCATGCCGTTCCAGAAGAAAGTCCTTTTTATGTCTTTGTACATTTTATCTCCGCCTGGGTGTATCGTCATCTTGGAATGATGCGCTTCCTCGAGAACCTTCCTTACTAAATCTTTTGTCTGTGGGACGCATAGTCTTCCGTCTCGCCTTAGTAAACCTTTATCGTCAATGGAGTATCGGTTGAGGTGACTTGAAGTCTCACCCCTAATTAGCCTATTAATTATTTCCACAAGCTGAGGGTCTTCGTGTTGTGCTGTCTCTACCGAATCCACTAAGGTTGGGCGCACTTCGAGAGATGCTAGCAGGCCTGGTACGAAATCGGAGGAAGGCCTAAAGTCGAAGCTGGCTATAAACTCTAGGCTTTGTCTTTCAACAAACAACGGGCTTAGGGTCAATTTCTTTCGGCTCAACGCGTCTGCTACTACGTTGCCTTTGCCCGGAGTGTAGGAGATTTCGAAATCGTACGAGGCAAGAAACTCCATCCACCTCTGTTGCCTCAAGTTAAGATCTTTCTGTGAGAAAAGATATTTCAACGATTTATGGTCAGTGTAAAGTTCGAACTTCTCACCTAGGAGATAGTGTCGCCAAGACTTGAGTGCAAAGACGATGGCGGCTAACTCAAGATCGTGGGTTGGGTAGTTCTTTTCGTGCACCTTCAACTGCCTCCCGCCATAAGCTACTATCCTTCCTTCTTGCATTAAAACGGCGCCTAGCCCTGTCCCACATGCATCAGTATAAACAGTGAACATCTTGCTCCCATCTGGCAGCGTCAAAACTGGGGCTGTTGTGAGAGCCCTTTTCAGTCGTTGGAAAGCAAACTCGCAATCCAAATCCCAATTGAACACTAGATTTTTCTTAGTCAATTTCGTGAGCGGAGCTGAGATTTTCGCAAAATCCCTTATGAACTTTCGATAGAAACCCGCTAGCCCTAGAAAGCTTCGGACCTCAGTTGCATTCCTTGGTGTCTTCCAATCCTGTACCGCCACTACCTTAGCAGGGTCCACCGCTAGCCCTTGTTTGGATACTATGTGCCCAAGGAACCTCACCTCTTCTCTCCAAAAGTGGCATTTGGAGAACTTGGCTTTTAGTTGATGGACTCGCAAAGTTTCCATGATTGCCCTTAAGTGCCGAGCATGTTCCTCTTCACTCTTTGAGAAGATAAGGATATCATCTACGAAGACCACTACGAATTTGTTGAGGAAATCCCTAAATACCCTACTCATCAGGTCCACGAAGTAAGCAGGTGCATTTGTCAAGCCGAAGGGCATGACAAGCCATTCAAAGAAGCCGTCTGGGGTTCTGAAAGCCGTTTTATCGATGCTATCTTCAGCCACCCTTAGCTGATGAAAACCGGTTGCTAAATCGAGTTGGGAGAAAACAGACGCTCCTACAAGCTGGTCAAATAAATCGTCAATTCTAGGGAGAGGATGCCTATTCTTTTTCGTTAGCTTGTTGAGCTCCCTATAGTCAACACATAGACGGAGTGAACCATCCGCCTTTGTAGCGAACACCACTGGAGCGCCCCATTCTGAAATGCTCCTCCTAATGAACCCCTTCTCTAGAAGCTCTTTAATATGTTTACTGAGCTCTTTCCTTTCTCGTGGAGCCATATGTCTAACGGGCAACGCAACGGGCTTTGCATTATCTACCAGATATATGCGGAAGTCTATTTCCCACTTCGGAGGCAAGCCCTTCACCTCTTCAAAGACATCCGGATATTCCCGGACCACTTTAACTGATTTCAAATTTTCAACAGAGGCATCTAGCGATTCAAGATAACTAAGCATAACCGCATACGAGGGATTACAAGAAATTTCCAAAGTATTACCGAGCTGGGTTAGGAGCCTAACAACCCTTTTCTCACAATCAAGGATGGCCCCATTACTGGATAGCCAATCCATACCCAAAATCAAACCATAACCCGAAAAGCCCAAAACAAAGGCACTACATTGAAATTCTACACTTAGAATATAAATTTTCAAATCCAGACAGATCATAGACAAATGAGCTGGGCCCCCAATTGGGTTTGAAACAATTAAGGGGTCCTCTACCATACTAGTTTTTAGGTGCAGAGATTCTACTAAAGCAGACGAGATAAAGGAGTGTGATGCGCCAGAATCAAATAAAGTGCGAACGGGGTGATCATAAAGATAAACTACACTTTCTACAGAAGTATTTATACCTCGTTGTTGCAATGGTGGCGCTTCTAGCACATGAACCTGTGCCCCTGGGGTGGATCCAGCGCCCTGCCCCTATCCTCGTTTCTTTGGGCAGTCCTTAGCCCTGTGGCCTGTCTGACCGCACGAAAAGCACCCACCATTCTCCTTTGCCTTCTTTTTTCGGCAGTCCTTTACTAAGTGCCCCACTTTGCCACAGAAATTACACTTCCTCTTCTCTTTGTTGCCTTTTCCGCCCTTCTTAAAGTCTGTCTTCTTAGGCTGCAAACCCTCTTTCTTCCCTTGAGAGCTTTCTGCCTTTGTCTCCTTCTTGCCCTTATCCTCTTCATTCAGCAATGCCATTTGCACCAATCTTTCATACGTGGCTCCCATGGGTATATGGGTCATGGCCAAACTGTGTAATGGCTCATTTAACCCTTTGACGAAACGGAGAGCTTTCTTGTGCGGGGTATTGACTAGGTCAAGCCCAAACCTAGCCAGCTCATCAAACTGATTCACATACTCTCTGACAGTCTTGTCTCCTTGCTTAAGAAATAAGAATTTTTCCAACTGCAAACTTCTTTCCGCATCTGAGAGAAATTTAGTCTCAAACCTTGCCCTAAAGTCCTCCCATGTCTCCACCGGTCTTTCAGCATTAGTGACTTCCCACCAGTAGGAAGCCTCGCCCTTCAATAGCCACACTGCCAACTGTACTTTTTGTCTATCTTCTACCTCAAAGATGATGAATAGGTCCTCAGTTTCTTTCAGCCAATTTCTAGCTGCTACGAAGGACTCAGTTCCATGGAAATCCCTTCCTCCCATAGCTTTAAAATCTTTGCATATCTTAGCGAATGTGTTTCCCCGAGGAGGAGGTGGAGGAAAAGGTGCCGCTGCAGCTGGATGATTTCCTTCAGCTGGAGGAGGAGGAACGGTAGGACCTGGCTGAGTGGCCCTAGCTTCTAAGAATCGTCTAAACCAACCAGGTATGGGTACCCCTTCCGGCAAGTTAAGTTCTTGGGACATGCTGAAACAAAAAGGATAGATTCAAAACGAAGGATAAGAGATAGTACCTATGGCTTTGGGGAGTGGACTTTGCCTTTTTAAAATAAAATAATATTTTTCTTTTTTTAAAAATGCTTCTTTAAATTTCCTTTTTGAAAATATACTTTCAAAACTTTTTATCTTATCTAGTAAACCTATGCTCTGATACCAAGTGAAACACCCCACCTCCGTTAGGGTCACTCTCAAAGGGAATGCCCTAATTTTGGTGGAGGTTTATAAGTACAAGTCACAGATATACAAGACAGATATAAGAACACATATTTGTAAATAGCGGAAGAACAACAAACTTTTATTTCATAAAGTCAAATACGTGTTACAACAACATCCTTTCCAAAAACATAACATAACACCTTCATAATCTATCTTGAGTACATTATTTTTAAAGAAGCATAAATAAAACATAGATAAACTGCAAAAGCCCCATAGTGGATTGTCCAAAGCCATAGTTCAAAACAGGAAAGTCCAAGCAATACATTTCTCTTCTTCAAGCTGGATGTTGAGGTTGGTCAAGCTGCTGTGTTCCCTCCCTGAGGACCTGGGGGGGGGGGGGGGAAATGGAAGAAAGAAGACGAAAGAAAAGTAGAGTCAGACATAAAGCCTGACTAAGTCAAGTACTATTTTGTCTATGAATAAAGAACTGGGTATGATAAGTATAAACAAGAAGTGGGCATGCACTATAAACTGGTTAAGTTGTCTAGGGTCGAATATACTATCGTACTCCATGCTAATCTCTGAACCCATATAAACTAGTTTCCAACTGGCACCCCATAATCAGGGTGATGTGATCCATTCAATGATGATCAGCTCCTACTCGCAAAGTTACATGTGTCTTACGGCCCCCGATGTTGTAGTTACCTATGCTGGTCCCACCATGGGGTGTATCAAGTCCCATAGTGGCAACCCGACACAACCTTAGAGTGCACAGGTATGCTACTGGTGTCCAGTGCCTTATTTTTCTGCGCCGGAGTGTGTGCACGCCCGCACTCCGTTAGAACCTACACTGCTACACCACCGCCGTCGATTTGACCTCTTACAATCAGCCCAGTAATCGTGCCCCACCCTGCCTAGTTTCAGGGTATCCTGATACACCTTCTAGGGTTACTGCTGAAAAGGGTCCCCTGTTACTAGGTTTTCTATCTCTAGCCAACATGCTAAGTTGGTTAAGTGTTTCCCTAACCTAACCCCACCAGTCCGTTTATTTTAGCATGTTCCATTTTGATTAAGTCTTTAGTTCACTTAATCCTATCAATCCTGACTCAGCCTTAATTGTCTTATTAAGGCCCTGACCTCTCACATTAGACAGGTATTGTTGTGGCTGCCTGTTGCCGGTTGGTTCCGGGCAGTCTTACGCCACAACTCAGTCTAACCTCGGGTCCTTGCTGGGCTCCATGTTTAACCTCCCACATTGGATAGGTATTGTTGTGACTACTGGACAGCCGGGCGGTTCCGGGCAGGTTTACATCACAACTCAATCCAACCTCGGGTTAAACACATCGTATGTTCTACATTTACATATTTTGTCATTCCTCTTTATTTCTTATATGTAAATATTTGCGGCCCATTATTAAGTTAATGGTGTAAAGGTTACACCAATCATGGGCCCAACCCATACTTGAATTTGGGCCCTTCTATTTTATATTTTCATTCATTAATTAATTTTAACCCAACGTTATTTTCCCCCGTTTTACACGTCCGTTTATATATATTGGGCTTAGCCTTTTAAAGCCCAATTTAGCCATGCGAAAAGGGGAGGCCTAAAGCGTAATTACATACACAAAGAGGGGAATGTGAGCGCATGAACTTGCAATACGACGTTGGAAACACAAAATAAAAACTGGTGTACTTGCATAGTGGTAACATAGGTGACATGAATCAAAGCATGTGAACTTGTAATTGAGATATCATTATTGTCGCATGAACCTATATTTTACTTAGGCATAATGTCAAACATAAGCATGGCATAAATATTTCTAGCATAAGCATGGCATAATGTCAAACATAAGCATGGCATAAATACTTCTAGCATAAACATGGCATAATGTCAAACATAAGCATGGCATAAATACTTCTAGCATAAACATGGCATAATGTCAAACATAAGCATGGCATAAATACTTCTAGCATGAACATAGCATAATTCAACTTAATCATGATTTAAGTCTAATCACATAACGATGGTATAAACATACTTATGCATAAATATTCCTAAACATGGTGTTTGCTTTAAACTTGCAAAAAGGGATTCTTGAGTCTAACCTAGCCACGTCTCACATATGTCATCATATAATTCTTTTAAACAAGATGGATTTCAATTATGCCAAATATCATTCATAGCCTAGCCATATTCATAAGTTTGCAAAAGCATGACTTAATACATGGATTATGGTGTCAAAATTCCAACATAGTTTCATATGAACTATAATAACCAAACTTGTTTCAATTACTTGCAAAATGATTTATGCACAAAAATATACATCATGGTGGCATAGAAGCAAAACCCCAAACTTGCATAAATTTCAATCAACTACATACATGTAGCTTCAACATAGGTTACATAATTTGCGCAATATTCCAAACGTATATTTGCATAGAACTACCGCATGTAGTTCTTTATAATGAATAACATAATTTTGCACAAATATGAATTACTTTATTATCCCAATTCAAGCATACAAATCAATACAGTTGTTTATTCATACCAAAGTAATACTCTACTTACAATGGTTGCGGCGAATTCTCTAATTAAGAGATATGATTCCTATGTTGAATTGATTGGCTTTAGGTTGCTTGAATTGCTTTAGGCTTTAGAACTTTCTTCCTAATCCTCTCTCTAGTTGGCGGCTACTCTTTGTCGTTCCTCAGCAACATGGCGGCTATGTTCTTAATTTTGAATGAATAGATTAGGGTTTAGTCTAGGGTTGTTTATATAGAGGTTAGGAACTAATTAGGACCATTGATGTTGCTTGGATTGATCATAGCCATTCATTAGGAAGAGAGACCAATTAAAACCCGCCACCTAGCCCTAATGACAAAGCAGACCACAGAAATTCGACTAAACACAGACCTGGCCAGCCAGGTTGGCTGGGCTCGACCAGGTCGATACCCCTGTCGACAGGGCTGTCGACAGCCCTGTCGACATGGGTAGCCCAGGTCGACAGCCCAGTCGACCTGGGTGGCCTAGGCGGGTGTTTATCCGCCCTGGCCCATTGGGCCCGATTTTTAATTATTTTATTCTGTTTGAATTTTAAATTTGATTCAAAACTTCCGCATGCCATATCTTCTTCATACGGACTCCGTTTTTCGAAAACTCGGACTCTATTTCGCGTATTTTTCCGAGACGAACGCAATGGCGTATCCTGTTTCCCTTGGTTCTTTGATTTCAAATTAATTATACTTTAATTTGTTAATTTCACAGTTATAGAATTTTCGGGGTGTTACACATATAAACACTAGTAGTAATATCAAATGCTTTTGTTTTATTCGTATCAAGCATATCTTGGCCATTATAAGGTAAAAACTCTATCCTCCTGTTTGCGTTGCATTCTGTGACGGGAACTGAGTCTTATAATGGCTTCATTTTTATAAAAAGCATTGCGATGTTTAAAAGAAAGATTTGTTTTAAAGCATTGGCAATCCAATGGAGTAAACCCGTTCCACGAAAGTGGCGTGGTCCTGTGATTAGCCATATTTTCAATGTGTTGAGTAGATTTCTCATACCAGTCCCATGACTGACTCGTAGTTTGTTTCACTTTCAAACTCGGTTGCCCCTTTTTCTACACGGGCAGCCTTGTATTCAGGTTTAGCTGGTTCTTTCTGGATAGCTGGAGCTGAAGATGGATTCTATCATTTATCTCTTTTTATGTAGTTCGGCTCCTATTGTACATATTATGTTTGTTTTCCACTGTAGACATTTATGTATAGCTGAACTGTATTTGTACTAAGTATGATCCTGTATACTGTGTAACTCTGATTATTACGTTTATCCAGTATTCTATTGTGCATTATCTGGTGTATTTATTTATTTCTGTTCTGCTATTATCTGTTTATGTGTTATATTCCAAGGATTACCCTTGCCACCATCAGTACGGGGTTTGGGGTAGTCTCATTTGGTATCAGAGCTTTGGTTAAGCTTAGCTCTAGAATATAACATATTAACGAACTCGTTAGAGATAGAAACAGTAGCGTTCTAGGACGGGTAACTCAATACAGATAGGATCAGCAATATCCTAGTATGAGTACAGCAGGATCAGAACTATTCGTTAGAGATGGGGTCAGAAGTGCCCTAGAACGAGTTGAGAGTTATATGTTTATAAATAATGTATTTGTGATTATATATATAGTCTGGTTATAGAAATATAATTTTTGAAGATATAAAAGATATATATTTGAAAAGTAAAGGAATATATGAATTGATTAGTACATTTTTGAAAAGTTAAAAACAAATTGATGGTTGTTTGTATTGTGTGATTGTAGATTTGATTAATTAAATTATTAAAACGATAGTTAATTTAATCAATAATAGAATGAATGGTAGAATTTATTCAATTATATCACACATTGAACTGATTAGAACGTAGATAGGAATATATACATGTGCATTATATATGTTTGAACAGGTAAATGGATGGCTGTTGAGTAAATAATTTATTTGCGTGCCCGACAAATAGGTAAACCTTAATGAGTTGGATGCGAAATATTATTATATCAACTCCTGTGAATGCCATTGGATGCGGAGTGCTGGTTATTCTGTGTGTAAAAATTAATGTCGCCATAGGATAGTAACAATTAATTTTGAACTACATTACATGGCATACTTCTGAAGATATGCATAC
This sequence comes from Allium sativum, assembly GCA_030737875.1. Taxonomy (NCBI): domain Eukaryota; kingdom Viridiplantae; phylum Streptophyta; class Magnoliopsida; order Asparagales; family Amaryllidaceae; genus Allium; species Allium sativum. The sequence continues at coordinate 57,894,800 of CM060920.1, forward strand.
TTCATCATATACCACATAAGCATTTGGAGCTTGTGTGACGAGGTGGAAGATTTACCATACGAGCGAGAGGCTTGTATGGCGATGACTATATTTTATAGGTTGAACTGATGACTGATATGGACTATTTAAATTGTAACGATAAAATTGCCAGATTAATGAAAACCCCACATGGGTCTGGAGTTGACAATAATCATGTCTCTCTAGTTATTAGATACGGCACATGGACTATTTATTTCCCACACGGGACGAGGTGACGAGGATTTATCCTCTGGAGCATTTAAAATACACAGTCCCTCAGGCTTTGACAGGGTGACGAGAATTTATTCTCTGGAATTATTATTTATACACGCTCCCCTGTAAACACCAGAATATATCACTATAAATATGTGTATGCTTATTAGGATTTATTGGGTACCTAATATGGCCCAATAAATTTCCAAACCTCTCCCCGTACAAAGGAGATTATGGCGAAATTTTTCGAAAATTCCGGGTTTTAGACAAATTTTTGAAGAATTTGAAAATTCTCAGAAAATGAAAAGTTGGGGAATGGAAGCCAGATCGAATGTAGAGTTGATTAATCAAACCACTTTCGACTTTGTTCCTTTTCGGGGACGAAAAGTTTTAAGTGGGGGAGATTGTAACGACCCAAAAAATCTAAACCAATTTAAAAATTTTAAATTGGCTAAAATAGTGGATTTTAAATATTTAAAATAAATATTTTAAATAATAAAGGTGAAAACTGAGTTTGAATCGACAATTGAAAAGGAATATAATTAATTCTAATTATAAACAAGGCCTGAAATGGCGCGGTTGTTTCAAAATTTGAATTCAAACTTTGTCGGACTATACCGGGTGCAAAACAAAACGGATTTGAGTGAAACAAAAAATATTTAAATCTGTTAGTGAATACCTTTCTAACGAATCTGAAAAATCAAAGTTTCATAGCGGAAAGCAAAAGTTATGGCCAAATAAAATTTCAGAAAGGTCGTTATGGAATTTATATAGCCCGTGAAATTGGCCATTTTGCAAACGACCACGGAATTTGACGAAACCACTTTTGTTGGATCCGGGATGTGTATTTATTGCTAGGTTTCAAATTTCATACTTTTTGAAGCTAGTATGTGAGCATGGAAAAGGAAAAGGTGTTTTGGTCAATTATAGTTAAATTGGATCAACCAGAAATGGGCCTTTTTGCAAACGGTCTTAGAATTCGACGAAACTATTTTTGTTGGGACCGTATCGTCAAAACATAGCTAGATTTATTTTTTGGAATTTTTCGAATCAGTTTGTGGCCCTGGCAAATTGAAATGTATGTTCAAATCAAATATTGAATGTTTTATATTTTAATCTGAATGAAAACTGACTGAAACAGTCGAATGGGCCTACGAAACATATCCCATTGTGTTCGGAATGGGGGTAAAACTCTAGGGACAATAGTCATTGTGTTTCGTTCGGAGTTCGTATCAATACAAGGGTATTTTTGTAAATTTAAATTAAATATATATATATATATATATATTCATTTGAACACCCTAACCCCTCATAAAACCCTAGCCGTCGTTTCATCATATACGGCATAATCGCTCCCAAATTCGTCATCTCCGATCTCCCTCTTTACTTAATGAAATTAAAATCTTCCAAAGCCAATTTGAAGAGCTCACCGCCTTCTATCAATCCAACGGTAGTGATGGAATTTAGATGCACAGTTTTCTTGAATTTGGGGCATGAATAGGCGTCGGTCGCAGGTGTTTTCCGGCAAGAGGGGGCGATCGATCTTGGGGCGGTTGGTCGGGGATAGCGCGGTTCTTGATGGCGGAGGTCAGGGGACCCTCTGATCGGAGTCACGATCGACGATGGAAGCGCTAGGAGGAGAGAGAGGGTGTGAGCACTGGTTCGATGGTTTACTGAAGGGAACGGGAGAAATTAAGGGAAAGGTAGCGTTTTTTTAGCGTTATTAATTTAATTAATTACGCTATTTAATTATCCAACGTAAATAATGTCGTAACTTCTTCATACGAGGTTCCAATCGCATGAAACTGGATCCGTTTTGATCGTGGGAACGAGAGCCTCACAACAAAACTGACCGGGACAAAAACAAAGCACGTTGGAATTTCAGAAAATTTCGAATCAGAAAAGAAATTCGGAAATTTTGAAAAACCCAGTCAAAGTGAGAATTCTCTCACTATAAATTTTCTTGTACAGTTATTTATATTTTAACCGCATATCTGAACTGTTCACATACTTCCACAGACCATGGACGATTTATTTGATTGTGTTTTGACTGTGAATTGTATATATATATATATGAAATGTGAAAAGTGAGATTTCTAAATAATAAACGATATGGAAAACGACGATGTATAAATTATATAATCGATGTATGAATTATATAAGCGTTGTACACCTCTTGTATAAGCGTTGTATAAGTTGTACGTTCGATGTATAAGTTATATATGCGTTGTAAAAATTATATATGTGTTGAAATAGAAGTGAATTGCTATATATATATATATATATATATACATATATGTATATACGCCCCTCGTCCACAAACCATGGACGATATTTATTGGTTGTGATTGGTGTGAAAATTGATGGATAGCGAATGGTTGATTGGAATTGTTTGTGGTTGAAATTGATTGACTGTGGTTGAAAAATACCCATTTGTGGTTGAGAAATATTTGGTTGAAACCACATAGGATTAGTTTGTGCAAATGAAATAAATATACATGCCGCCTGCATGCGAACTAGATGCATGATTCCCCATTGTCAAAAACCGCGAGGTTTTAAGGTAGAGCGAGGAGCCGTACTAGGGACGGTCCCGGTTTTAACTACCCTGCCGTTATGCTGCTGAAATTTTGAATAACATTCATGTGTAAGAATTATCTTCCTGTGTTGAATAGAAATTCATTCGTTGAATTATATTCATGTATTGAATGGTATTCGTGTTTTGAATAAATGGTTTTACCAATAAAAATCACATTTTTACCCTATTTATACAAACTATAGAAAACCTTCATGTGTTGAATTGATATTCATTCGTTGAATTGAAATTCATGTGTTGAATGGTATTCATATTTTGAAAGAAATTGTTTTATAATAAAAATCACATTTTTATCATCTATATGAACTATATAAAATAATCTTGTTTTGAAAGAAATTGTTTTATAATAAAAATCCTATTTTTAATACCTATATGAACTATATAAAATAATAGTGTTTTGAAATGAATTGTTATACAATAAAAATCACATTTTTATTATATACATGAATTGTTAAATATAGTGAATTGTTGAAATAGAAGACAGTTAGATAAAAATATCATTTTTATCAAATGTATGAAAAGAATATAGCTTTGAAATCGAAGAATCGATATATAAATATAAATAGAATTAAAATATATCGAATAACAAAGCTGTAGTTCGTATTTTGAAACCGTGATTTCAAATGATTATCCCAGGAGATCCGACCATCGGATTTTCCCGAAACCACAACTGTTGGGTTCGCTTTGGAAATATCTTTCCAACGGCACCAACTTTGTAAAGATCCAACAGTTGGATTGTCTGGAATGTTTAATTCAAATCTGAAGAAAAACAGCACCAGAATCGATTATATATATATATATTTATAAATATAATTATATTTAATCGAATAACGACGCTGTAGTTCGTATTTTGAAATCGTAACTTCAAACGATTATACCGGGAGATCCGACCGTCGGATTTTCCCGAAACTGGAACCGTTAGTTTCGTTTTGAAAAGATCTTTCTAATGATGTAAATTTTGTGAAGATCCAATGGTTAGATTTTCAGATATGTGTAAATCAAATCAAAAGAAAAACAGCACCATGGCCGTGTTATGGCCTGAAGCGTCGTTTTGAATAAAGTGGCTATATTAAAATAAATAAAAATAGCGATAAATCATTATAAACGATATGGATGTGAAATTTAGAAATTAACTGAAGGTTGGCTAAGTCGAATGGTTTCTTGGGTATTGTTCTGATGTTGGTTTCGGCCTTCGGGGTTAATATTTGGGAGATCGTTCTCTTACTGATTGACGGTTAGTGACTAATGAATTGAAATGATGCGTATGTATGTTAGTGTTGCACTTGTTTATTATATACGCGAGTTGCTCAGAAAGACCGAGTTTATCCCATTTTGAATAACTGAATCGACGATTGAAATTCGAAGATGAAGACAGTGGTCGAAGACCGGAGATCTTCACCTCGTTTGGATGGTAACCGAGGTCCTGATTGGGAGGCATCCCGAAATATGGATAATGAGTGGTGATCGTCCAGACGTACATGGTGATCAATGAGTTTGTGAGGTATTTAGTGCCTCCGGTTTCGTTCAGACCCAGAACGGACTTGCAAATGGACAGTGTGTCTGACATTGGAGTTTATTCTGTGTGATTGATAGCTATCAGTTGCACGGTGTGAATTGCCTGTGTGGCATGCTAAGATGTAGTGATTAGGGCTTCTGTTGAAAATCAAAGACTTGTGGTGATGATCAAAGCCCTCCTGTGTGGCGTAGCTTTGTGTATAACGTAAATTCGCGAGCCTCACACCCCGGTATGAACCAGAAACGGGAGAGGACATCAGGGAGGGCCCGCGTTTCTTCCTAGCTAGAAGTGGCGTCAGTGGTTTTACACGCCCTGACGAGTCTGACTTATGTGGTTGTTACTGTTGCGAGGCACCTCGGTTAGATCGGACGATCCGGGTCCGATGGAGTCATTCGTTGGCTCGTTTACGCCCCCAAAGTGCGGGGAAACGCAGTGTCCAGGAATTTTAATCCATATCGGTGGACCAGCCCAGACGATCCAAGGGTCACTCGAGCTTTGATCCTGAGACTCGGGCTAGGCAGTCTCGAAGTCGGTAAGGACTATCTTTTGCCTTGGTTCATGACGGAAATCCAATTTCCAAATACGTGACTGTGCGGTTTCGATTGTATATATATTTGGCGACATAGTGGCATGGGACGCTCATGTCGTCTATGATTGATAGTTATGATTTGAAATTGTTTTTGAAACATATAAACACTAGTAGTAATATCAAATGCTTTTGTTTTATTCGTATCAAGCATATCTTGGCCATTATAAGGTAAAAACTCTATCCTCCGGTTTGCGTTGCATTGTGTGATGGGAACTGAGTCTTATAATGGCTTCATTTTTATAAAAAGCATTGCGATGTTTAAAAGAAAGATTTGTTTTAAAGCACTAGAAATCCAATGGAGTAAACCCGTTCCACGAAAGTGGCGTGGTCCTGTAATTAGCCATATTTTAAATGTGTTGAGTAGATTTCTCATACTAGTCCCATGACTGACTCGTAGTTTGTTTCACTTTCAAACTCGGGTGCCCCTTTTTCTACACGGGCAGCCTTGTATCCAGGTTTAGCTGGTTCTTTCTGGATAGCTGGAGCTGAAAATGGATTCTATCATTTATCTCTTTTTATGCTGTTCAGCTCCTATTGTACATATTACGTTTGTTTTCCGCTGTAGACATTTATGTATAGCTGAACTGTATTTGTACTAAGTATGATCCTGTATGCTGTGTAACTCTGATGATTACGTTTATCCAGTAGTCTATTGTGCATTGTCTGGTGTATTTATTTATTTCTGTTATGCTATTATCTGTTTATGTGTTATATTCCAAAGATTACCCTTGTCTCCGTCTGTACGGGAAACGGGGTCGTCAAAACAACTTATGTCAATTTCAATAATGTAAGGGAACCTAGCGATAGTATATACCATTAATAAAAAAAGATATATAATTTAAATCTACTCACCAGGAAAAAGAAATCCACTTTCCAGATCTGATTTGAATCTAGATTTATTATTTGTAAACTTTTCCTTTTTTAAATCTTTTTGTGTCGACAAACTGGAGTCTACATGAATTTGTAGATCTAGGTCTAAAGTAAAATGAAATAAAATAATTAAACCAGATCTGGAGAACTTACCTCATATGGATGGGTAATGATTTATACTACAACAAGTTCAATTTCATTAGAGATTATTAATTTTTGAAATTCATTTTAGCAAGTTCAGTAACAGGTTTATAACTTCACCGGTTACCAGTTTATAGGTTATCCATCTAGAATTTAATTAATTTCTAATAATAGTATAATTCTGCCAAGAAAAAGAACCTTTTCAAGAAGGGAAATTTGAACTATTGATGACTAAAAATAAAAAATTGCAGCATCTCCAAGGAAAAGGTTTAGTTTTTTATATGGATGTTTTATCTACCTTTTTCATCAATATCAAATAATATATCGAACCCCAATTAAAGAAGTTGGAAACACACACTCCAAACAGATATATCAAATAATAAATCTTTACCTTAGGTGGTCCCCATGCACTACAAATCGACAACACTAAAAAGCATAAGATGAATTTAACTAGCAAGAGAAGAAGAGGTTTGTGGATTAACAACTATCAGATCAGAATAAACACTACTGGCAATATGAAGCAAGAAATAAAAATCTTGAAAATTATACTAGGTACTCTCCCAAAAGAAAGAAGCTTGGTCTCACATTCTTCTTTTAACAAACAATTAAAATGGTACCTAGTCTAACGTAAATATTACAAGCTTGCATTATATTTAAGTTTTATACTATCGTTTGCAGCTTGTTTATATGCAAGAAATCAGTATATGTCTCAAGCATGTGGTATTCATGAAATAGAAAATCTTGAATGTTGTAACATATAAAACAAGCAAGGAGGCTTTCTGTAATAGAACACACGAACAAGACTGGTGAATAATAAGACAGACCAAGGGGTCATGAATCACAACATGACCAGATTTAAGTAGGTGCAACAAATAAAAATAAGCACCAAACTAGAATGCAAATGAAAGCAGGGATCTACCAAAACTGGGATACACAATTAATGTAATAAGCATTAGGCTATAATAATCAAAAACTGAGATGCACATTAAACACTAAATACGGTATGATTGGGCTACGCATAAGATTGAACAAATCAAATGCTCAGATCCCAGGAAACATAAATATACAAGCAGTACCAGAACACATGCAAGAGTGGGTTTGAAAAGTACTCGAGTGAAAGAGTGCAGTTATATATAGTATACAATGACAAGGAGTTGAACTACATAGAACAAGGCCAGGTTGAACCAAGGTATGGTGCAGTGCCTAACAAGTATGCATATGAGCAGTCCAGTAAGTTTAAATCATTTTGAAAGCAGCAAGACAAAGGACAGGCAAAAGAGCGGCAAAACAAATCTGACGCACCAGTTTCCAATAGTAGCATGAACATACAATTCATACAAGTGCACAGAGGGCAACCGACAACTAGATCAAGCTAGTAAATGTTTAGGCACCCCTAGGAGCTACAAGGGGGTGTAACATCATAAAAAATGGAAGCAAGATATGTCATACTTAGGTCAAGATGCAAGCAATATAACAATGAAGATAAGGAATCAAAAAATACTGGAGACAACAATGATTTATACAAATGCGACTATAATAGATTGGTACTCACGCATACATGTACATGCACATTCACGGCTCAGAATTGCAAATGTAACAACTCATGGCATTGAAATAACCAATGACTACAAGATAGCAAGGAGCACTAGAAACAATCAGGTACACCATAATGCACTAGGAACAACTCAATGTCTACACATGACAAACTAGCAAAGGACATCAACCTTATAGCAGTTTAAGCATTTACATATATATAGGCATCAAATGATAGAAATCAATTCAAGTTATATCAAGCACCAGCTATAAGTCAACATAAGCAAAAATCAATGTAGCATACTAACTCATAATCGAAATCAGAAAATCAAATTGATGGTCAAAATATATGCAGTGATATATTCAATTGAAAAACTGGATGGAAAATCATCAAGAGTGTTCAAACATGTAAATCAACGATTAGGAGATAACAAGTTGAAAAATTCAAGTTGAAGCATATTAAAAAAATATAGGAAACCAACTCCTACAAAACTTGATTATTAAGTCATATGATCCTATGCAATCCGTATATTTCCTTAATAATTTCAAATTATCCCATCAATGTTTATAAAAATTATTAACACAAAATTCCAACTAAACTCAATTTCTATTTGACAAAATATACAACATAATTTTTTTGTTCAAACTAAAGCATTTTTATTGAATAAGATCATCACTTGTTATTATATACACACACACACACATATATTTGCTCCTAAATTTTCCAATTTTCATAATTTTTCACAAATGTTCACACGATTTACACCAATAGTAAGAAGAAAATTTAAGCTTATTCCCAAAATTCAACACCTTATTATTCAAGCACTCCTTTTACGTATCCATTCAAAGCTTCCACCCGCATAAAAACCGCTTTTTCAACTAGGAGTTGAAAATTTGGTAGTTAACAGTGGGGGGGGGGGGATGAGGGTAGGTATCATTTTTATCAAACTTATACAGCTAATAACATATAGCAGTATAAAAATTCTATAGTATTAACCATTATTAGGAAGAAAAACCTTCCATATATTGTTGCCAATTATGATTTCATATATATAGTCGAATAAATTCATGCTTAGCTAAAGAGCTTTGTGGTAGGAAATTGATATCAAAAGAATAACATAGTCACCCATCATACAACCTATTTATTTTGTAAACCAATATGGTGGTACAGTTCTATGCATAATAAACATAGACGCATCATTAGAACACTGTCACTTCTTATTTTTCTCATTTTTCAGTATTTATTTTTTGAACTTATAAAACATGACCTGTGACGATCCCAAAATCCGAGGGGCGGTATTAAGGATAATCATTGGGAAATAACACATTAATCATCATAGCAGAGAACAGATAATAGCAAAACAATAGATAGAATAAATTTACATGGATATGACAGCGGAATCACAACATGTAATAATATCAGAATAGCATAGCGTGGGATATAACTTAGTAAATAAGAAGGAAAGTGATCAGTCATCCTCGCCAGAGGCGGAATACATACATGCAGTGAGACATAATAAGGGTATCAGTCTACATCGCTGAAGGCGGTACATATACATACAATAAGAAATACGGAAAGTAAATCAGTCTGCATCGCCCGTGGCGGAATCATAATATAAGTACAGTAATGGCGGAAAATGTCAAAGTCGTCTCTGTGAAGTCAGCCTCGCCATGAGCCAAAAATGCACTCTATGCAGCAGTGCAGAGCCAAAAACAACCTGTCACCTGTGAACTAGGCTGCCCGTGTGAAAATAAGGGCACCCGCGTTTGCAAAGTGAAACAAACAACGAGTCAGTCATGGGGACTGGTATGAGGAATCTATTTAATAGTTAAATAACAGTGATAGCAAATCATAGGACCACGCCACTTTCGCGGAACGGGTTTACTCCAATGATTGCTAGTGCATTTAAAACAAAATAAATTCTTTTAAAACAACGCAATGCTTTTTGAAAGAATGAAGCCATTATAAGACTCAGGTCCCATCACATAATGCAACGCAAGCCGGAGGATAGAGTTTTACCTTATAGTAGCCAAATATGCTTGATACGTATAAAGCGAAATCATTTGATATTATTACTAGTGCATATATGTTTCAAAAACCAATAGCATCATAAATATCAATCATAGGCGGCATAGCTACCATCTACTATGTCGCCATACTAGTTCTACAGTCAAGTCCTTTATTTCGTATTGGAAATTGGATTTCCGTCATGAGTCGAGGCAAGGGGCAAGCTCCTCTCCGCTTCAAGACACTCTAGAAAATGCCTCAGGACTACACACTCTGGGTAACCCCTGGATGCTTCAGGGCCGGTCCTCTCTTACGTTTGAGGATTGGCAATTCCTGAACACACGTTTCCCGGTCCTTACAGACCTATAATTGAGGCGCCTCGCATTCCAACAACCACAAAGGTGAAAAGTAGATATATATGTCAGGGCTGGTAAGTCACTGACACCACCATAGCTAGAAAGAAACGTCGTGCTCTCCCTGCAGTCCGTATCCCGTTTTTAACTCATACCGGGGTGTGAAGCTCGCGAATCTACGAAATACACAAAGCCAGGCCACGTAGGCCTTTCTTTGATCATCATCCACAAGACTTTGCTTTGCAACAGAAGCCTTGATCACAGCATCTTGGCATGCCACATAGGCAGTCCACTCCATACGATTGATTTCCATCGATATATAACCCCTGAGCTCGTACGTCTCAGAGAAGGGCGTTAAGCAAAAGAATAAATTCTCCGCCGCCAAACAGATATATATTTAACAGAGATCAATCAGTATAGAACAAAATCCAATGTCAGACACACAATCCATTTACAAGTCCGTTCTGGGTCTGAACGAAACCGGAGGCGTCAAATTCCTCGTATATCCGTCCAATCGACACATACGTTCAGACGGCTACTACTTCCGTCCCCTTCCGGTAGCTACGCCGGTCAGGAACCTCAGTAGCGCCCATCCAACCGATACGAAGATCGTCGGTCTTGAATCGTCTTTGCATTTTCCAATTCGAATCGCTCGATAAATTATTTGAAATGAGGGTTAGCTCGGCCTTTTCAAATAATTCACGTCATTAGAATTTAAATCGATTCTTTTTATGGTTATATTATTCGACATCCATCTTTCAGTTCTTTAGTGTTATTTTCGCGTCAAACGCATACAACCATAAAATATCAAACAATTCAAGCCCAATTGGTTTATTTTCAATCAATGTTGCTTATAATATTTTATAACGATTTTTCTCCATTTTTATTTATTTAAAAATGGCCATATTTAATTAAACGATGTTTCAGGTCGTGCCGTGGCACTGGCGCTGTTTTTCCCTTAATTTGTTTTACACATATCGGAAAATCTAACCGTTGGATTTCTACAAAGTCTATATCAGTGGGAAGATATTCCCAATGCGAACCCAACGGTTCCAGTTTCGTGAAAATCCGACGGTCGGATCTCCCACACTAGTCGTTTGAAGTTACGGTTTCAAAATTCGAACTGCAGCGTCGTTATTCGATTTAATTTAATTATATTTATATTTATATATAAATATAAACGATTCTGGCACTGTTTTTCTTCAGATTTGAATTAAACATCCCGGACAATCCAACCGTTGGATTTTTACAAGGTTGGTGCCGTTGGAAAGATATTTCCAAGGCGAACCCAGCGGTTGCGGTTTCGGGAAAATCCGATGGTCGGATTTCTCGCACTAATCGTTTCAAATTACGATTCCGAAACACGAACTGCACGGCCTCTATTCCTTTTAGTTATATTTATATTTATATATATAAATATAGTTCATTCTATAATTTCAACTATAGTCCATTCTATATTTTCAACTTCGTTTACACTTCAAATATTTCACTAATGCCTTAATATTTCGAAAAATTTCTCCATAACCTCCTTTGTACGGGGAGGGGTTTGGAAATTTATTGGGCCGTGTTAGGTACCCAATAAATCCTAAAAAGCATTCACATATTTATAGCGATATATTTTGGTGTTTATGGGGGAGCATGTATAGATAATAACTCCAGAGAATAAATTCTCGTTACCCCGTTTCCATGTGGAAATAAATAGTCCATGTGCCGTATCTAATAACTAGAGCGACGTGATTATTGTCAACTCCAGACCCGTGTGGTTTTTTTTATTAATCTGGCAATTTATCGTTATATTTTATATAGTCCATATCAGTCATCAGTTCAACCTGTAGTATATAGTCATCGCCATACAAGCCTCTTGCTTGTATGGTAAATCTTCCACCTCGTCACACAAGCTCCAATTGCTTATGTGGAATATGATGAAGTATGCCTATCGTCATGAAGTATGCCATGTAGTGTAGTTCAAAATTAATTGTTACTATCCTATGGCGTTGTTTATTATTTCACACAGAATAACCAGCACTCCGCATCCAATGGCATTCACAGGAGTTGATATATAAATAAAATTGCGCAGCCAACTCATCAAGGTTTACCTATTAGTCGGGCACGCAAATAATTTCTTTACTCTACAGCTAATCCATTTTTCCTGTTCAACACATGTATATATATGCAGAACAAAGCTAATAATAATATTTCTAGCAAACTATTATTTATTTCAACACGTGTGTATTTTTAACTAAGCGTATACATGATAAAAGAAATATTTTTATCATCAAAAATATTTATTCGACACGTGTGTATTTTTATCTAAGCGTATACATGATAAAAGAAATATTTTTATCATCAAAAATATTTATTCGACACGTGTGTATTTTTAACTCTTCATATTTACAATAAAGGTGTAGTTTTTATTGTCGATTCATTTTATTTTTAAAAGATGATAACATTTAACACATGAATTTCAACTCGATGAACAAATTGCAATCCAACACATGAATATTCTATATAGTTTGTATATATATAAAAATGTGATTTTTATCACAAAAGCTATTTGTTTAAATTCAAATAATATTCAACACATGAATTTCAACTCAACGAATTAATTGCTACTCAACACATGAATATTCTATATAGTTTGTATATATATAAAAATGTGATTTTATTCGCAAAAGCTATTTGTTTAAATTCAAATAATATTAAACACATGAATTTCAACTCAACGAATGAATTGCAACTCAACACATGAATATTCGATATAGCATATGTAAATTTATTTCAACGAATGAAAATTATTCTAACACATAAATATTTCAGAAAATTTCGGCAGCATAACGGCAGGGTAGATAAAACCGGGACCGTCCATAGTACGGCTCCTCGCTCTACCTTAAAACCTCGCGGTTTTTGACAATGGGGATCATGCATCTAGTTCGCACGCAGGCGGCATGTTTTATTTTCAATTCCACAATCCTATTCTATTTTGTTTCAACCACAAGAGGGTATTTTTCAACCACAAAGGTATTTTTCAACCATAAAGGTATTTTTCAACCATAATATCAACCACAAACAATTATTTCCAACCATTCGTCATACTATATAATATCACATCAATCACAAGCAATAAATATCGTCCATGGTCCGTGGACGAGGGGAGTATATATATATATATAATATAATAATTCACTTGCATTTCATCACAATTCAAAGCATATATGTTTCACTCAACGCTTGTATAATTTATACATCGCTAATATAACTTATACAACACATGTACATGAGGTATACAATGCGTATATAATTTACACTTCGCTTATGTAATTTATACAACACGTTTTCATTCACACAAATAGTTTAGATTCCTCACATTGGTTATTGCAGTGCTAAAAATCGTAGGAAGGTCAGAAAAATCCGCGGCTTCTTCTAGAATGTAGAGAGCCTCCTTGCGGTCACGGTGTCTCCTGTTTCATCGAATTTCGTTAACATAGTAAAAAGATATGATTTTTACAAGTTTGCAACGCTTTATAGTGTAAAAATCAGTTGAAAATAGGTTTAGCCGTATACCTCCTTTATGCTCGAAAACTAGGGTTCCACTTTTCGGCTAAACCACGAAGCGATAGGACGAACGGCCAGCGCTGCGTCGAAGAGGAAGGGAAGAGCTTCCCAACGCTACCAGAGATGATCGGCTCGGTGGTCCCCAGCACCCACGGCGGCGGCGCGAAGTTCGAGGTTTCCTGGCGCGATATCTCCCTCTACACTCAACGATAAATCTTGAAATTGCTATGGATTTGAAGATCTCTGAACGCTCTTCAAAATGGATCTTATTTTTCTTGATTTCGTTGTGTGGTTGTGGAGAAATTGAAGAGAGAAGTTCGGAGCTTTATTCCGACTCGTGCCTGTGAGAACGATGAGGGAGAAAAGATGTGATTGGTCGGCTCCTTTTATTTTAATTTTTTAATTTATTTAATTCCAAAAATACCCCCTTCCACACACGAACTCGAAATCAAACCCAACGACTGTTGCCCCTAGCTAATTACCCCCATTCCGAACACAATGGGATATGTTTCGCTGGACAATTCGACTGTTACAGTCAGTTATTTTTCAAATTAAAGTATATAACATTCAATATTTAATTTAAACGTACATTTCAATTTGCCAGGGCTACAAACTGAATCGAAAAATTCCAGAAAAATAAATCTAGCTTTTTTTTGACGATACGGTCCTAACAAAACCAGTTTCGTCGAATTTTGAGCTCGTTTGAAAAACGGCCATTTTTAGGTCGACCCATTTTAACAGAATTTGACCAATCACATTTTCTTTTGCCCCGCTATTCAAAAATTATGAAATTTGAAACTTAGCAATAATTTGACATCCCGGACCCAACAAAAGTGGTTTCGTCGAATTCCGAGGTCGTATGCAAAATATGAATTTTCAAGGGCTATATATGCTATATAGCGACCTTTCTGAAAATTCATTTGGCCATAACTTTTGATTTCCGTTATGAAACTTCGATTTTTCAGATTCGTTAGAAAGGTATTGATAAACAGATTTAAATATTTTCAGTTTCGTCAAAATCCGGTATATTTTCCACCCGGTACAGTCAGACAAAGTTTGTATTCAAAATTTCAAACTGCAATACCATATCCAATTCTATATTTTATTGAAATATGCTATTTCAACTATTCAAATTTCTTGGTAATAACCTAATTTAAAAAATTTAAATTGGTTCACATTTTCCGGGTTATTACATGACCTTACTCTTTGCGATATCCAAAAAAGAGAACCATAATAGTTGGTATTTCAATTATTAATTGAAAGTTGATTTTTTCCCTAATAAATAAATTTAAAATGCAGTTTGTGTTGAACTAAAATCAATATTTGATTCCATCTATGATTCTAGAAGATAAGCTTGATGTTACTCTTCACCCCTAAATATTTGTGATTATAAACATTTGCACCTTAACAACATGGCTACCATGTTTTTAGTTACAACAAAAAATGAGTGATAATAAGAATTATAAATTATGAATCTTTTCACTTCTGAGTTGAACATTCACTTGCTTGCTTGCATAATTAAGAAATCTTCTACTTGAAGATTTGCTTGCATTATCCCTCGCCTTGATAAATTTATAGTTTTAACATTTAATTTCTCCATATTTTAAACATTTTTTCCCAAGTTTGGACATTTGGAAGCACGAAAAATGCTGAACTTCTATATGTACATAATTTATATATGTTATTTTTAATGAAACCTCGTAAATGTCTAAATTAACTTCCATAAAAGGTCAATTATAGGTCTTAACAATATATCAAATAGAATAGCTGAAGTAGCCAACACTCTAAACTATCAAACTATGACCTTTCATTTTTACTACCTGGGTATAAAAAGATACGTGAAACCTAAAATGAGGACT
Source organism: Allium sativum (assembly GCA_030737875.1). Taxonomy (NCBI): domain Eukaryota; kingdom Viridiplantae; phylum Streptophyta; class Magnoliopsida; order Asparagales; family Amaryllidaceae; genus Allium; species Allium sativum. The sequence goes on from CM060920.1 coordinate 57,910,045, forward strand.
AAAACATTATCAAAAATAAAATTAACAGTAGAGTGTCCTTTTAGAAGAAAACTGTCATTCCAGAGCAGGTAGCGCGATCTTTATTAACTCGAGATTACCATCAACTCTAATTTACTGAATGTCTTATGATATTTCCTTAACTGGGTAATTAATAAAATATATAAAATCAGAAGAAAATTCTACTGAAAGAGTCGTCAACGAGCTCCAACTATGGTACCTCATTAACTGGAACCTCGTACGGAAACCCAAAACCCAAGTGGGCCTGAAATTTTTTAACTTAAAGGCTTTGAATACATCTTTGTTCTATAAATGGATTTTAAAATTCTTAGATGATGAATTCTTAACTTGGGAAGAAAGTAACGGTAACTTCACTCCAAATGATAAAAAATAATCTAAAATTCATGTACTGAAAAAACTCGACATTGGAAAAATATCGCCAATTTATAACACATTTGAAATAAGACCCTGATACCAATGCTAGTTAACTATGGAGAAAATCCCACTTTTTGGCATGAGCCTTGAGACTCTTACATCACCTTGAAACACGATCTTATAAAACAAAAAATTGCACTCGATTATAAAATAGCAAGTATCGAATTTTCAGTCGTAGTCTTATAATACAAAAATCTGCATGCGACTAACAGTTGCATTCTCATTGATTGATCAGGGCTATGGTATATTATTCTGCCTGAGATCCATAAATCTCAGTTGGAGTAGCCCAGAACAACAATAACAAAAAGGTTACCTAAACACAAATCCATATTTACAATTACATCGGATAATACAACCAACTTTAAATAACAGATGTAGATTAAGTATGTTAATACAATTTGATTTAACAATGAAACAAATAGCTAATAATGAAATATTCAAAGTAATGACCTTTACATCGATTACCTTTATCGGTAGATTCGGGCCTTGCAAACAAAGTGGAAGGGAGCGGATTAAATTTGATGTCGAGGGGATTCCTATTGCTGAAGTGGATGGGAGCTGATGACGAGGAGTTAGATGACGAAGTGCGGTGATTCGACGAATTAGAGCGATGGATTAGATAGGAAGCGAGGGGACGGTAAAATTAAGCGAGAGCAAAATTTCGGTGGAGGGAAAATTTGGGTAAAGAGGGAAAAACGAAACATTGGATAAGGAGGCAAGGAACGTGACAATGTTTAACAAAACAAGGCGGCCCTAAAATTTAAAAGAAAAAGAAAAATCGGAAAACGATTAGTCGTAGTTACACTGCAAACGCTGCCAACAATAGCAACTAAAGGCATATTTTCTTATAGTGATTAAAACCGATATATTTTTTTAATGGCTAAGTGACGCTGTATAATCAACCAATGAATTTATTTATTTTTATGATTTTTTATTTTAATAGTTAAACAACCGTCAATCAAAATCTGACCTAATGCATGTTGGTACGGAAAGACCAGGATCGAATTTTTATTCGAAAATCATTCCGAACCAGCAAATACAATATGGTGGAAGATAATTACGAAGACCGTAAATATTCATGAGTGGAAGAATTATTGTTAAGTATCTCTGGATGATCTCTATAGTTAACAATGATTCTATCGTTATTGGAATCTATGGATCACAAGGACTACTCCCTATTGATCTATAGGGTGATTCCTAGGATGTGGTAGGAGAGTGCCTTCGATTTTTCCAGTCCCAGGACAACTTGTACGGAAGGATGCCTGACATAGTGTTTCCAAAGGAATCACGTACGTTGATTTCTTCAACCATACCAAGTTGTGGGCATAGAAGGGAAACTTCTTTAGCTTAACATCTAGAGTATTTTTGTGGATGTCAATTAGAGATATATGGCTGATTTGATGATGTGGCTTTCAAATTAAATGATGGCCAGATATTCTAAAGGTAGACTCAAACCTAAAGCCTCATCAACTGGGAAATGAAAATAATTGACCAAGCAACATGGCTATGTGGGTTGCTCCCATCAGGGTATATAATCACATATCTAGAGAAATTCCTTTTGCTTCTTTAATCGATTTCGATGTTGTCCCTTTTCGGGAAACGGTGGTTTGAGCCCAACCGTTGGTGATATACATTCGATACACTCAAATGAAATGAGTGGTCGGTCATGTATGGGTCGGGTTACAAGATGTTCTTGTTGAACCCAGTGTATTCCCCTCTAGAGATACACTATCGGCAGGTGGTTCCATACCTTGTCATAGTCGGAATTCAATCTCCAATAAGCTCCCGCGGTTTTGCTTGTATACTATATATGTGGGGCGTGAGATGCAAGCGTTCTGCAAGATTCTATTTATTTGTATTTAGAAACTATCATAGTATCAGAATATGATATTTATTTCAAAATGTTTTGGGTTGTCGTTAGGTAAAAACCATCTATATTTATGTATGGATTTAGTCTTACGATTATTGTAACAACCCGCAAATTTTGAACTAATTTAAAAATTTTATTTTAGGAAATTTAATGAAAATTTAATGTTTACAATTGTTTATTTTAAATAATAATGATCAAAAATTTATTTTAATCGAGGTTATAACAAATGTATTCATTTTGATTTCTAAAGGAATTAGAAATAGTACGGTAGTTTGAAAAGTCAAACTTGTATTCTGACTAAATGTACGAGATTCAAAATTTAATAGATTTTAGTGAAACCAAAAATATCTAAATCTGTATGAAGTTATCTTTCAAATGAATCTAAAAAATCGAAATTTCGTACCAGTAATCAAAAGATATGGCCAGTTGAATATTCAGAATGGTCGCTATAGTATAATTTATAGCCCATATAAAAGACCATTTTTCAAACGACCTCCATTTTCGACGAAACCACTTTTGTTGGAACTGGAATGTCAAATTATTGCTAAGTTTCAATTTTAGTAATTTTTCGAATTAATATGTAAGCGTAGAAAACGAAAATGTGTTTGGTCAATTTCAGTCAAATTTAATCGACTTGAAAATAGTCATTTTTCCAACAGTCTCGAAATTCGACGTAATTAATTTTTTAGGACCGTATCGTCAAAACAAAGCCAAAAATATATTTTTTGGAATTTTCTGAGTCCGTATGTGGCCCCGATGAATTTAAATATACGATCAAACTAATTTAATAAAGAATTTAAATTAAAGATTTCAGGCCATAGACAGTCGTTTGGGCTGATGAGGCCTAGCCCATTGGATCCGAAATGGGGGTTATTGGGTGGGGTCAACTCCGGTTGGACTGAAATTGGGTTGGTTTTAAACTTTTGGGTTTAATTGTAAAATTTGCATTAATAAAATTATAAATAATAGAAAATTCACTAAAAACCCTAATTTCATTAGAAGGCCACCACCGTTCTATACCCTTCAATGGCAAAAAAGCTCCTAATTTGTTTCCTCAACCATTTCCAATCCATAAATCAATTTCATATAAGTATAAAGCGATTTCCGTCGAGAATTTCAAGATCTTTCCAATGATAAGGTGATGATCGATTATGGAGGCGTGGTTTGCTAGGATTTTGGGCGTGAAGTCGGCGGTTTTGATCGAGATTTGGGGCCAAACGGTGAGGTCGAGATCAATGGCGGTCTGGGCGCCGGTGGAGTGGACGGAGGTGGTCATCGTGGCGGCAAGGGATGGAGTTCTGATCGATTATGGGGATCGCGTTTTCAAACCATATTTGTGAACAATGGGTTCGTCTTCCTGATGTTGGCAACGAAGTAGATGAGAAGGGAGACCTGTTATTCTCTTCAGTAATCAATGTAATTAAGGATGAAATTGAAGTTATTTATTTATTTTAATTAATCGTTAATGAATCAAACGTTTCAACAATCATATCTTCTCCAATTCAAAACAGAATCACGCAAACAGGGGTGTGTTGGAATCGTCTTTCTGAGATCATCACAATGAAATAGACCAGAACTGGAAAGAAGCAAATCAGTATTTTAGGAAATTTCAGATGTGTATTAAAAGCAATGTGAGATTTCCTTTTTACTTATTTAATTAATTAGTTTATTTAATTTAATTGCTATGGAATGATTGTATGTGTATGACTAAGTTCTGCTATGTGATGATATTGTGAATGATTTATCTGTTTTGTTGGTGATGTGTAAACACAGATTTATATGTGTTAAATAAAAATCAATCATATTGTTTTATTATTAATTAATTTATTATTTGTTGAATTGAATTAGATGATCGATTCAATATTAAAAATATCTTTTTTTAATCATTTTTGAACATTGAAATAGAATTACCAAATCAACATAAAACATTATTTTATCATTTTTATTGTATTGAAATAGAATTGTCAATACAATTGAAAATATATTATTGTTGTTTATACCATTGAATGGAAATAAGAAGTCATTCTTTTATTTGCATTCTTTGACGCAAATAAATATTGATACAGAAAGTCATTCTTTTATTTACATTCTTTGATGCAAATAAATACTGATATAAAAAGTCATTCTTTTATTTGCATTCCTTGATGCAAATATACATTGCTGTAAAAAGTTATTCTTTTATTTGCATTCTTTGATGCAAATAATCAATGAAATAATTCTTTTATTTGCATTCTTTGCTGCAAATAAACATTGAATCAAAAAGTCATTCTTTCATTGGCATTCTTTGATGCAAATATAAGATGAATTAAAAAGTTGTTACTTTATTTGCATTCTTTATTGCAAATATGCATTGAAATAAAAGGTTATACGTATATTTGCATTCTTTGATGCAAATAAAATGTTGAAATATTTTTTTTTTATTATTTACATTCTTTGATGCAAATATAACATAGTTTAAAAAGGGCTATATTTTTGTCTGTATTTTAGGTACAGATAAAAACATGATTTAGAAAGTTACATTTGTAATTGTATTTTAGAGGCAATTAAAAGCATGATTTAAAGAGTTGCATCTTTTGTTTGCAATTTTAGACGCAAACTAAACATTAAGATAAAGTTGCATTTTTGTTTGCAAATTTAGATGCAAACAAAACATCTAATTAGAGTTACACTTTTATTTGCATATTTAGATGCAAATAAACATCATAGAGAAAGGTTACATTTTTATTTGCATATTTAGATGCAAATAAAACATTGAATTGAAAGTTGCAATTTTATTTCTTAATGCTAATAAACATAAATTAAAAAGTTTCATTTTTAATTTGCATTTAGAGATAAATAAAACATAGCATGAAAAGTTACATTTTTTTTATTTACATATTAGATGTAAATAAAATCGTAGAATTAAAAATACATTTTTATTTACATTGTAAATGTAAATGAAACCACAAAATGAAAAGTTACAAGTTTATTTACATTATAGATATAAATAAAAGCTTAAATTAAAAGGTTATAGTTTTATTTACAATTTAGATGCGAATAAAAGAGTAGATTAGAAGGTTATATTTTTATTAACGTTCTAGAGAAAAATAAAAGAACTACATTTTTATTTTCATTAAAAATAAAAAGAACAGAATTGAAAGTTACGTTTTTATTGTCATTTTAAAGACAAAGAAAAGATTAGAATAAAATGTCATGTTTTATGGTCATTTTATATGAACAAGAAGAATAGATTTTTATGTTATGTTTTTATTGTAATTTTATATACATTATAAAGAATTAGAGATTAAAATGGAATAGGTGAACAATAAAAATATACATTTTGTTTCGTATGTAGGAATCATTTAAATTTCTCATTGTTGAAATGTTACACTTCCATTTGCAAGTTGTCTGACTTGTTTATGTGACTGGGACGATAATTTTTCACACATCGCCCAAATGCACAATAATCTATTATTGTTTGTTGGTTGAAACCCCACATATGTGTTGGGACGACATTTGATATACACTAGTCCCAATATTTAATTAATTGTCAATCGATGGTTAACAGTCTGTGTTGATCATTACTTATCTCTTTATTTTAATGCTCGCACAGTTATAAATCTCACTTTGGATGTGAATAATATTGTTTGATGATTGTTTATCATTATCGTTGGATATATGCAATGTATGAAACCCATATGACTGAATGTATATGGTAATTGATTGAGTCACGTCCCGATTCAGAATATTTTTAATAAAATATTATTTTTTTTAAATGAAGAACATCTTTATATAAAGGATATGTTGAAGTAAGGAATCTTGTAAATAAATAATATTTTATAATTATGAATATTTTAAAATAATAATCAGTGTATAATAAAACTATGATTTTATGTCCCTTTTAGACGAATATAAAAATATAGAATTGTAAATCCGGTTTGAGTAGCAAACGTTATTTCAACACAAATGGGTTTATCGATCGATTTATTTCATTTTAAAATAAATATAAAAGGAAGTGGTTTATAAATCTAACATTTTGAAGTATAAATATTTTAATATGATAAAAATATAGAATATTCAATTTTGCTTTAAAATTGAATATAAATATAAAATCATTTTAAAAGAAATTTATAAATATTTTACAAAATACGTTTATAGAAATCGAAGATATATATATACACACACACATAATGGTCTGAATAGAACGCAACACACAGTGACTGTTCGTGAATTTCGACCATTAACTTCAAATTGACGTAACAGGGGATCCGACCGTCAGATTCCCCTAAAACCGGAACCGTTGGGTTCGTATCGAAAAGAGCCTTCCAACGAATATAAGAGTTTTGAAATCTAAAGGTTCGATTTGGAGTTATGTCCAAATCAATTTTTGAAAAGGTCGCTATAAGTGCAGTTCGATGACCATTTGTCGAAATCAGCTGCAAAGGCCTTAATAAAATTATTTAAAATTTAGAAAAATTATGTAAAACCGTAATAAATGGTTTAACAAGATTTTAAGATGACAAACTCCAATTTTGTAAAGGCAAAATATATTTTTATCAAAACGAACTAGTTATTAACTAGAAGGATAATTCAATGTTTTAAAATAAATAAATTGGATTTTGGGTTATTGTAAACGGTGCCTTAAATAACACTTTTCTTAAAACCCTATGTAAAAAGAATAAATCTTTTAATTAAGATTAATAGGGTTTTCAAATTATATTTAATATTTGGAATAAAATGAAATGTGAGTTGGGTTTATCGTGAACTGTGTTTTAAATGACATTTGTTCTTTTACCCAACTAACAGTGGAAATATAATTTGGAATTTATAAATCTTTTATTAAGATAGAACTGGAAATTTTTCCTAAATAAAGTTTTCCAATTTAATACATTAAATTGGAATTGAATGAAATTCGATTTGGTAATAATCGAGATGAGCTACTATAAATGAAGGCCGATACTATATACTGAATTTAAAAGGCTTTGCCGTTATTTCATTTATATTACTAGTCAAATATGGGATTTAATAGAAATTATATACCTTTATGATTTCCATGTAGATTTTCATTTTGACGAAAGATGATTTTGGGTTTATCGTGAACTATGTTTTAATATGACATTATTTCTTTAATCTAGTTACAAATAAGATTAATTTCTTAAATTGGAATGATCATTCAATAATGATTTTTGATATTAAAACTCAATTTGAGTTTTAATGAATCTTTAGCAAGAAGATTGAAAGGATAACTTTAAAGGATTTATCTTTGATAAAATTATTAGGGACCTTTCCCTAAAATTGTGAATATTTTACTAAAACAATATTCTGAATCGGAATGAGGCATTGTTTGTGGTTTTATAACGCTTGATTATAAATTACACGAGTTATTCGAGAAGACTGGGTTTAACCCATTCTGAATAATGAATACAACAACTAACAGTCGAAGAGATTGAAGACTGTGCACGATCGATGATCTTCACATCGAATGGATGAGGACTACTAATTCCCGTGATTGGAGTAGCTACTTGAAGGGGCTACAGTGGTAGTTGTCCGGACATATTTGTTGATTGTTCGGATATGTGAGGAATTAAGTTCCTCCGGTTTCGTTCAAACCAAGAACGGACTTGCAAATGGAAGGTATGTCTGACGTTGTATTCCATTACACTCTATTCATTGGTTTTTGCTAATATATATCTGTTTGGTAAAAGAGAATTTATTCTCTTCCTTAATACCCTTCTCTGAGATGTATTGTAACACCCCGTAATTCTGTGACATTAAGATTCACAAATTAAAGTATAATTAAATTTTAAAAGAAAAATTAAAAGAAAAAGATCCATGCAGTTGTTTAATTTAAGTATTGTAACTAACATGAAAAAGAGAAGTAAGGAGAGAACAATAATTATTATTGTTCTAAGACTTATTAACAAAAGCCTCTGTAGCTCAGTTGGTTAAGGCATTGGATTTGTAGCATAGAGGTTGGGGGTTCGAACCCCGGCAGCGGCATAATTTTTTTATCTTTGTTTTAGAGAGGGCCAACTGAACATGAAAATATATGTACGTATACAAATTCAAAATTTGAAAGGATAAGAACGTGCATATAAGGAAATAAAGAATATATATATATATATATATGTAACGACCCGGCTTTTTTTTTTTTTTTTTTTGACCGTTTAAATCGACAACAAACCACACCTGTCGACCCAAACAAGTCACTAATCCGGATAGTTATTGGGAAAAAGAAGAAAAAGAGGAAAGGAAAGAAAAGAAAAACGGTCACAGAATCTCACAGCGGAAGGATCACATATAATAGACAAATAAATATTCAAAAGCATTTAAATATATACATTCGAGTTACAACATTTAAATCATCAGAGTTATATACTTACATACAGTAATGCAGCGAAAATAAAATGTAGTGGATACATATATATCAACTCCGTCTTCGATCTCCAAGGCAAAACAATCTTCAATAACTGCAACATCTGCTGACCCGAGCGTATTGCATAAAAAGAAAACACAACAAACACTCGGATCAGCACTAAATCATCTCATATTAGTCCAATTAAAATACAGAATAATATCGGTGTCATGGTGCAGTAACTCAAGAGATGTTACGGGATTTTTCCATCTCTTAAGGATCCGTTAAACTAATACATATATAGTATAATACGCTATTACAATAGTGTTTATTCAGTAAAGTATAATATATCGAAAATAGCGTAAGCAGGATTCCATGGTCCCCTTACACCGTTTATACCATTGCCGTACAGTTTGCATATAACACACCAGTACGTCGGTGGATAGGGATGCGCCGTGATACGACAACGTTAAATCAAAATCGTAGGGGCTCGATCAGGATAATATGACAAGGCACTGAGGAAATACCCCGGTAGGATTCTACCGAATTGCGGACCCAGGCCGGTGGTAACGCATAGCCGCAACTACCGCCCACCTCGAACGACATTCCCATATTCAAAGGTGCACCCGAATCAATCACAACAGTAATAGAGATGGTTTCGAAGGAGCGCGTTCGATCAGAGATGCGATCTCATTAACCTGGGTATGGCTCCTGTTTTAGTCATTTCAATTATGACCCGAAGGTCAAGGCTAATCCATCATCGTTCTCTTTCTTCAAATCCAGTAATCGCCTCCATACCATCCTTCTTCGGTTCTGGAACTTCCACCGCGTACACAGTTGTCAAAGTGGTATCGACACTGACAGAGAGTATGCCTTATGTCGACTCCGGTCTCCTTGACAACCGAACGTTTACATTTTTCACACCGGTCAGTGTTTTTACTTTCAAAGGAGTTCGTGTTTCATATCGAAAATATCTTGTTCAAAAATCATTTTCATATTCTAAACAGAATATTATTCAAATGGGATTTTCCATTTATTCATAACAACTCGATCTAATTCCAACTTAAATAAAATTTGAATATCAAAATAATTAACAATATATTTAAATAGTTTAAAGGTATAATTGAAATAATTTGAAATAATAGTTTGTAATAAAAGTAGAGTTTGACAAAATAATTAAAACATTAAAATAATTCATAAAATAAATAATTAATAATTATAAAGTATTTTATTTAACTAATTTATAAAATAAATAGTTATAAGGAAATTTAATTTATTATCAAAATAGTTTGAAAAATAGTTTTGACATACTATAGTTGGAATTTAGCATCGTTTCGACCAGATTTCGTTTACACTTGCAGTTGTATTTCAACTTCAAGTAAATCAATTCAAAATCCCTATCCCAATCGACCTCATTTACATTTTTCATTCATTTCAAATTCATCAGTTCAATTCAGATGGTTAACCCTAACCCGTATTCCCATTCCAAAGATCTCGATTCATAGCAAATAAGCCGGATTCGATTTCGATCATTTCAATTTGTTTAAATTTCCACTTTCATATTCATTCCAATGAAAACAATGCAATTCCAAAGACACAAATTTGACTTTCAAACCATATTCCCATTTCCAAGGTTCAGTTTATAACATAATTTGAATTTTCAATTCAATTTCTTCGTTTTCAAAAATTCTTCTTCATAACGAATACTGAGTTCACAATCAATATTTAATCCAAATCAAGATTGATTTAACGTACATTCTCAAAAGCCGACAAAATAATTCAATTTCGATAAATTCGAATTTAAAATAAGTTTCACCTGATATTTAACTATAATTACAACACAAATTTCATTTCCTTTTTATTTGAAAATTCAAAGTTCAAATTTAAAGGAAATAAACTTCAAAACATCACTTATATTGTCGTTAACAATAATTTCAAAATTCATGGTTAAACAAAATTTTATTTAACCGACCGGTGTCCGTATATAATTTGCTATCCTACGGCCAAGTGATAAACTTTAATTTCTCGATATTCGGGATGGATCTATCATTTCAATCCAAATCGGGGTCACAGAGGTTTATCATTTCACTCTGTGTTCTTAATTCATTTTATCGATAAATCCCGGGTTCATTCGATGCCCGTAACATCAAGGGTAAATGGGATTTATCGTCACATGGCACACAACATCATATACTGCATAACAGAACAGTCCAAGCAATATTCATCCATAATCAAATCAATCAGGGCAGCCATCACATCGTTTAATCAACAGTAAATTGAATCATTTTTACTATTTATCAAGTGTCAGAATTTCAATTGGAAATTTAAATTAAATTCAAATAACCAATTATCGATTTTCATTGCATGTAACACACTGGCATGTCAATTTCAAGCAATCACTCACTAAATCAAACACAAGCATGCAACCAATTCATTTCATACTTTAATTCGATAAATATGGAATAAATTTAGTCTTACGTGAGTGAAGAAACACTCACCTTCGGACTTCGATTTGAATCGAGCGTCCAGAAAGGCCCAAAATTTGACAGCCTCAGATTGCAACCAAACCAGTGCCAAAACGTCCGCAACTCCGCCACGATCCCAACGCAACAAACCGCGTCCAAATCCGATTTAAAACGAAGAAGTTATGAGTGATTTACCAAATGAGTTTTGAATGTATATAAATTAATTAAATAATCACTCACCCACTCAAAATCTGACACCTCAGCTCCCCTTCATTGTCTTCCCGCTCGTCTCCTCCAGGAAAAGCCGCACGCCCAAACCCATTCTCGCCGAACGTTGACCGGCCGTTTCTCAGCGCTCCGACCACCGACGGACACAAGACCACCACCAACACGACCTGCATCGAAAACCGCGTCCACGGCCACCAGCATCACCACCTCCGGTGGTCCCCACCGCCGTCGCCGAACCCTTCCAAAACCGTGCTTTTCTGACTTCTAACCCCAAATTCTCTCACCTCCGACCACATTACAACCAACGGACACCATCCCCGAACTCGTATGACTCCCCTCTACAAAACCCATGTCTTAGATTCTTCAATTAAGCCTCCAATCAAAAAGCCCTAATTTGATGATTTAGGGTTACGAAAAACCCAACTTTGACCAAGATTTTCCGGCAGTTCTGACCACTGCATGTTGAAACGAACTGCAGATCCATGCTCTACTCATCGAGAGCTTCGAATCGACATATAACTCGATAGGGTTTGGAGAGATTTTATTTTTGAGGTGTATTTTATTTTTGAATAAATATTAAAAATTTAATTTCTGCCATTAGAGATGAAAACTTGATGGAGGGCAGCATGGGAAAAAAGAATGGGCTGATGTGTGAAGGAAGAGGAATTTTATTTATTTTTATATAAGGCCCAATAAGAGAAACAACTAAATTATCCAATTACAAGCTCTCGTTCACATTTTCTCTCGTACGGTCACATAACAAGTCCGAAAATTCTAAAAACTGGAATCCTGCAACAATTCGCCGTTCCGGATCCAATGGCGCCAGTTTCGTCGAATTCCGAGACAGTCGCCAAAACAGCTAATTTCACAGTTAAATAAATTAATAAAATATTCAATATTCAATTAACTGTTTAAAATTCAAATTTAAATATCTATAAAATCCTATTTAAATATTTATAAATTCATATTTAAATCAAATTACAATTTAGATAAATTTACAAATTTATTTCACATATATTTTATTCCATATTTAATTATTTTCAAATTTCAAACTTGAATATCAAATTAAATATAAACAAATAAAATTCCAACCTCAACTTAAATTTCAAATTAAATATCCTTAAAATTCAATTTAAATCAATTCATAAATTAAATAAAATTTTATAAATCGAATTCACATATTTTATATCCCCATATATAATTATTTAAAATTTAACAAATCCAGAATTCAAATTTTTAAATTTCAACACTTATAATTGCTTCATATAAATTCCATAGCGACCTTTCGAAATTTTTATTTACTCATAACTTGCAATTTATTCGGCGAAATTTCAATTTCTTACATTCTCTGGAAAGATATGATTAATTCGGTTCTAACATTTCCAATTTTACCCAATTCTGATTTAAAATGAATTTTATATATTTTTCCAAAGTTTGAAATCGAATTTTCAAACTACCGCGCCATTTCAAGCTCGTTATATAAATAAATATAAATTTAACCAAAAATATACGATTTATTTAATTAAAAATTTAAATTTTAAATATACAGAAATTATGGTTCGTTACAATATACATATGAGAATATATATATATATGCAAAAACATATGTATACGAAAGATAAAATTCAAGATAAGGCTACAGTCAATGAAATATGGCAACAATCAAATAACGGTGCAACATCGTTTGAATTTTGAAAATAAAATGAAAGTTGTGCGTATATATATACGCGTAAAATGGTCGTTAGAGGAATTGTATATATATAAGAATATTTCATGTGAATAAAACAGTTAAATAAATTCCAGAAATTCAAAAGTTCGAAAATCGAATTTCTACGCCAAAACAATTCATTCGAAATTCAAAATTCTACGCCAAAATAGCTTGTGGGACCCAATGCTGACTCAGCGCTGCGTGTACGATAAGGTCTTGAGCAGCTATATAAACACCCTCCTAGCCCCATTCTCTCTACACCATTCTTCTCTAACCTTATGCTGCATAAACTCTAGGTGGACATGGCCTCTTCTCCTCCTCCAAAGTAAATTAATTAAAATAAAATATAAATCTAAGACGAGGAAATGCTGCTCAAATTTTTCAAGAGGAGATTCAAGTGAAGATTCAAGCGACTTCTATGACTTCATCGACAATTTTTCTACGAATCGAATCTCTGTAAGTCAGTTGTTTCTAGATTTGAACGTTTTTTCTTTATTTTGTGACATTAAATTAAAGGAATAAAAGAATATGCCAAATCTCTCTCTCTCTCTCTCTATTCTAATCTGTGTTTATACTCTTGGACTAAATTAAGAACTGTTATGATTCAAGGACAAATAAGACTTTGCCTAAGACCGTTGCCTATGACTATGGATTCTGAGAACATGTGCCTTTGGACTATGAACATAAGCCTTTGATTTTGGGACATAAAACATTGCCTATGACGGTGACTTATGACTGTGGGAATTATTTTCCCTTTTGACTATGAATATTGCCTATGACTATGGACATTTGCCTATGACTATGAACACAAGCCTTTGATTTGGACATAAAGTATTACCCATGACATAACAACGGTGATTTAAACACCTATGATTCATGACTAGGAAAATTGTTGCTTAGGTTTTGTGACTATGAAATTGGGTCTAAAACCCGATTTATCTATTCTGTCTGTTCTTGATTTTCTTTGGTTTTAGACTGTGGGAATTTACCTATTAAGTTAGGTCTACCCATGTTCTCGAACCTATTCTGTCTATTCTTGGTTTTAGACCGTGGGAATTTACCTATTAAGTTAGGTCTACCCATATTCTTGAACCTGCGTCGTTATCCAAATCTTTTTATGCCAATTATTATGTCCACCCTTTTTCATAGCATCTTTGGTTCATTCCCTATTTTCTACGAATATAGATTTATTTACAATCTAGGTTGAATCACGATTATATGAACGGTGGGAATGCGATTTGGGAAAAACACAAAAATAAACATAAATATAGTTGTAAGCTTGAAATTGGCATAGTTTGGAAACGAACATGATTCTGATTTATACAATTTTAGAACATGTGTTAAGACATGTGAATTGGGTAGATTAGACGTGGATTATAGGTTATGAAATTTAGATCTAGTATTGGCCTGTAAGCTGAAAAACTAGAATAATAAATCTAGTTTGTATGTAGACCGTAAACTAGAAGAATAAATCTAGTTTTTGGGCATAAACGGTAAACTAGAATAAGACTATAAACTAGAATATAAAATCTAGTTTAGCATAAACAGAAAATAAAGATGATAGATCTAAATTGCTATGAACTGTAGGTTAGGCAAATCAAGATTTGGGCCTAGAATATAAGTCTGTTAGCGACAAATGAATATAGGCCAAATTTGTTTAAAAAGGGGGAAATGGGCTGTAAGATAAATTGTTAACAATTTATAAACAAAAGAAAGATATTTTGATAACACCCCTTTTTATAACTCGTACCAGAAAGTTCTAGGGTGACAGAGAGGATAGTGTCTAGGCTTGGGTTTGGAAAATACAAGTTTCCTTCCCTCCCTGGCTATCCCTAACTGATCCGACGAACGGGATGGTTGCTTTCAAAACCAGTTTTGGAAATTAATCAGAAAACCCTTTGAACTTAGAAAACATGAATATACTTAACCCGAGGTTAGACTGAGTTGCGGTGTAAACCTGCCCGGAACCGACCGGCACATCCAGTAACCGCAGCAATATCTGTCTAATGTGAGAGGTTGCGGCTTTAATTTATTAATTAAAGCTAGAACAAGAAGGGGAGGGTTAAGTCCATAGGAACACTTAACCAACACAGTTGAAGCTAGAACGGGAAGGTTAAGTCCATAGGAGCACTTAACCAACTTAACACTGTTAAGCTAGAATGGTAGGGTTAAGTCCATAGAAACACTTAACCAACTTAACACAGTTAAAGCTAGAATGGGAGGGTTAAGTCCATGGGAATACTTAGCCAAATTAACATGTTGACTAGACCAGAAGGTGGGGTTAGGTAAAGTTAATACACTTAGCCAATTTAACATGTTAATTAGACTAGAGGTTGGGGTTAAGTAATACACTTAGCCAATTTAATATGTTAGCTGGTTTGGACCGTAGGGTAAAGTAAACTTGAACACTTAACCATCAGAATATGATAAATGAATAGGGTTAAGTCTAAGACACGAAGAGATGATACTTAACCATTAATAACATGTTTAGTTAAAACCGTTGGGAAAGGTTAAGTTAAAAAAGGGAACACTTAACCAATACAGGATGAATGGGTAGGGTTAAGAAATACTTAACCAATATGACTTGGTTTGTGGTGGGGTTAAGTCAACATGAATACTGACAACACTTAACCAGTTTAACAGGATAAGGGAAGAGGGTTAAGTTAGCTTGAATCGACTAAAGACACTTAACCAATCCAATTTAACGGGAAAGAGAACTAAGTAGTAAAACTTAGTTAAGAAGACAATGATCCTGGAAACTTGGTGGTAAAACTTAGTTAGTAGAACTAAGTAGTAATTCTTAGTATAACACGAAGGAGCGGACGTCCATCTGATTTTAAAGAAGACTCCAACGAATTGGGATACGAAGCCCGAGGCTTCGAGGGGACGTGAGGGTACTCTTGGTATCCCTCTGTGAGGCTACAGATGATCCGCCTGGGCGCACAGAGGTTAAGGTCTGCGGTAGAAGAGCCAAGGGTATGCCTTGGTTGCAATATATGGCAACCAAGAGACTAGGATGGACCAGCGTGACTCGGCGAGAAGACGGAAGTCCTGTGATAGCAACTCGTCGTCTACCTACCATCTTCAGTCAAGCGAGACACGTGAAGCGGGAAGGCTGGAGGACTCATACGAACCACATACTTGCTATCTAGTTGTGGTTGCGGGGTGTTGTTGGCCATAGAATTAGTGGGGCAGATAGGGGCCTTCGTACAGTTCTCATTTTACAGGGGTGGCCTTCCATTAGTTGAGGGAGGGGTCGAGTGGGACCATAGCCACTGGAAAAGCAGACCTTAACATCTGCATCGGCAGATATTGAAAGCTCCCGACCGAGTTCCGTATTTCTAGAGTAGCCCTGACACGGGACTCGGGTAGCACATTACAGGACATGTGCATCTAGACAAGCGATAACGATTCGCGATACATGCGTGGGGAAAGTCTAGGAACATATACCACTCTAGGTAGTGTATCCTAGACTAAAGGGCATCGTTCGACAGGTAGCATAATCCCTAGTTTGGAACTTGGTGGCATAAATCCTGAATACAAGAAGCGTTCAACAGATAGCGTAAACTCTAATTGAATCCAGAAAGCACTTGATATAAAACCTAGACTAGATCTAGGTAATAAATAATCAAGGTACGCCTGAAGGCGACGGAAACTACATGGATTGGGATCACGTTATCGTTACTAGTTGGAACACTAGTTAGGTGGTGCAGAGATATAGAAACGAGTATATCGCGGTAAAAGCAAAGCGGAGAAAGTGTTGTAATATATCCAGTTTTTCTTGTCTTAGCATGTCTTGTGTGAATCTTATCTTGTTAGCCTTATCATCATGGTATTATCTTGTATTCAGTTAATTCATGTCGTTCTGTTTTCCCTGTTCACATGCTAGAAGTTACAGACTTACTCCAGCTTTATGTCTGACTCTGTTTTTCTTTCGCTTCTTTTCTTCCGTTCCCCCCAGGTAGTTGAGGAGGGAATAGTATAACTCAGGATTAAATTGGACCATTGCTCTTTCCCAGCTTGAAGATTTGACGAAGTTGTCCTTGGATTCTCTTTCAGATGCTATGGCTGGCTTATTCTACATTGGGGAATATAAATGTATTTTTATGCTTCTTTATCTAGTAAAGACAGATGATACTCTGATTTTGTAAAGCAATCTTGTACAATCTATTTTATCAATAAAGCAAAGTATTATTTTCCGCTGTTAATTGTTTGTCTGTCTTGTAATTTATCTGCATCTTTTACCCATAATGCTCCACAGAACTTAGTGCATTCCCTTTGCGAGTGACACTAACGGACGTGGGGTGTTACACATATGAGCTCAGAGTTTGTATATTGGTAGAAATCAATGGCAGGGATTAACAATGTGGCATGCTAAGATGCATAGTTCAAGGCTTTTGCTGAAAAGCAGAGCCTTGTGGATGATGATCAAAGCAAAGCTTTAAATAGCATAGCTTTGTGTTGCGTTACTTCGCGAGCCTCACACCCCGGTATGAGTCAGAAACGGAGCAAGGGAATGCAGGGAGTGCACACGTTTCTTTCTGGCTAGAAGTGGTGTCAGCGACTTACCAGCCCTGACATTTTACTTATTTGGTTGATGGATTATGTGGTGCCTCGGATTTTATTGGTCGCAATGGCCAATTTATAGGTCCAATAGGATAGGGAAGCATGTGTTCAGGTATTGCCAATCCACTAAAGTATTTATGGACTGGCCCTGCAGGATCTAAGGGTTCGCCAACGTCCGAATCCTGAGACATTGCTGGAGTGTCTCGAATCGGTCAGGAGATCATTCCTAGCCTTGACTCACGATGGAAATCCGACTTCCAATACGAGACCATGCGGTTTTGATTGTATAACTAGTATGGCGACATAGTAGGATGGGGTACTATGCCGTCTATGATTGATAAATTATGATTGAAATTGTTTTTAAAACATATATACACTAATAATAATATCAAACCCGTTTTATCGTATCAAGCATCTTTTGACCATTACAAGGTAAAACTCTGTCCTTTTGTTTTCGTTGCATTATGTGATGGGACTTGAGTCTTATAATGGTTTCATTTTTCAAAAAGCATTGCGTTGTTTAATGATTTACTTTATTTATGCACTGGAAAACCAATGGAGTAAATCTGTTCTGCATTAGTGGCGTGGTCATGTGATTAGCTTTATCATTTGATAAAGTTAAGTAAGAATTCTCATACCAGTCCCATGACTGACCTGTAGTTTGTTTCACTTGCAAACTCGGGTGCCCTCTTCTCCACATGGGCAGTCGAGTAGCTTGTTTTGAAGATATTCATTTTAAGCAGGATTCTGGATCGAAGCCTAAAGTTGTGTCCAGAATATTGATAGTCTTCCGCTGTATCAGTTGTTATTCCGTTGCTTTGTATTAAGTTTATTATAATTTAATCTTCCGCTGTATTATTCTCAATGTAATCTGATATATTCTGTAATCTGATGTTATATTATCATGATGTAATGAAAGTCTACTGTTATTTGTTCTAATGTATTGTATTCCCATATTTAAGGTATTCGAAGATTTCCAACTTTTGTTCAGACCTGTGTGGCTTATGATCGATTCAAAGGGTGGGGATTTTCGGGTCATTACACTTGGTATCAGAGCTCTAGTTAGCTCAAATCTTTGGGGTACAACTCGTTAGAACTGAACAAAAGACTCATCAGAGGTACAATTAGTAATATCCTATAAAAGAATGACTCGTTAGAGATGGGATCATCTGTATCCTAGAATGAGTCCGAAGAGTGCATTTTTTGAAAAAAAGAATAAATAAGAACAAATTTAGTTTTGAAAATTTTATCTTCATATACGTATTTGAGTATATTATATTATTTTATTTTAATTTGGACAATCGAGTATATAAAGATTTCGAATATACGAGTAATTAACGGAAATTCGAAGTTTTAATATACCGGATAGATATAGAATCACACTCTAGTCACCCAAAGATGATTCTGGTGGTATATATGTATATCATCATCAGTATTTATGTTCGAGTCATGAATTTGGAATATCTATATAATTCCAATCGACTGGTATGAGAATCAAAAATTAATTAGGATTTATTGCTGTGATTTGCACTAAAAATATGATTTTTGACTATATATAAAAGGTATATATTTAAAGAGTTAATCACCTAATTGATTTCTAGTTGTGATGTTTGATAATTTGTTTAACTAATTAAAAAGTGGATATGATAATAAATTTAACCAATATGAGAAAGAGTGATAAATTTAGCTAAATCGAATTTAATATTAAACTAAATTGATAAGAATCGAAAATTTGAGTTGGTTAAGTAAACAACTTTTAGCTACGTTCCTTTTCAAGGATGAAAAGATTTTAAGCGGGGGAGATTGTAACAACCCGTAAATTTTGCACCAAATTAAAAAAATTATTTCAAGAAATTTAATGAAAATTTAATGTTTAAAATTGTTTATTTTAAATAATAACGATTAAAAATTATTTTTAATCGAGGTTAGAGAAAATGTATTCATTCTGATTTCTAAAGGAATTAGAAATAGTACGGTAGTTTGAAAAGTCAAACCTGTGCTTTGATCGAATGTATTGGATTCAAAATTTAACAGATTTTAGTGAAACCAAAAATATCTAAATCTGTTTGAAATTATCTTTCCAACGAATCCGAAAAATCGAAATTTCATGGCGGGAATCAAAAGATATGGCCAGTTGAATATTCAGGATGGTCGCTATAGTATAATTTATAGCCTGTATAAAAGACCATTTTTCAAACGACCTCCGTTTTCAACGAAACCATTTTTGTTGGAATCGGAATGTCAAATTGTTGCTAGGTTTCAATTTTCGTAATTTTTAGAATTAATATGTGAGCGTGGCAAATGAAAATGTGTTTTGTTAATTTCAGTCAAATTTAATCGACTTGAAAATAGCCATTTTTCCAACAGTCTCAGAATTCGACGTAAGTAATTTTGTTAGGACCGTATCATTAAAACAAAGCCAAAAATATATTTTTTGGAATTTTCTGTGTCCGTATGTGACCTAGATGAATTTAAATATACGATCGAATTAATTTAATAAAGAATTTAAAATTTAAATTAAAGATTTCAGGCCACAGACAGTCGTTTGGGCTGATGATGCCTAGCCCATTGGATCCGGAACGGGGCCTATTGGGTAGGCTCAACTCTGGTTGGGATGAAATTAGGTTGATTTTAAACTTTTGGGTTTAATTGTAAAATTTGCATAAATAAAATTATAAATAATAGAAAGTTCACTAAAAACCCTAATTCATTAGAAGGCCACCACCGTTCTATACCCTTCAATGGTTAGAAAGCTCCCATTTTGTTTTCTCAACCATTTCCAATCCATTAATCAATTTCATATAAGTATAAAGCGATTTCCGTAGAAATTTCGAGATCTTTCCAATGATATGGTGATGATCGATTATGGAGGTGTGGTTTGCTGGGAATTTGGGCGTGAAATCGGTGGTTTTGATCGAGATTTGGGTCCAACGGTGAGGCCGAGATCAAAGGCGGTCTGGGCGCCGATGGAGTGGACGGAGGCGGTCGTCGTGGCGGCAAGGGATAGAGTTCCGATCGACTGTGGGGACCACAGTTTCAAACTCTATTTGTGAACGATGGGTTCAGCTTCCTGACATTGGCAACGAAGTTGATGAGAAGGGCGGCCTGTTATTTTCTTCAGTAATAAATGTAATTAAGTATGAAATTGAAGTTATTTAATTATTTTAATTAATCGTTAATGAATCAAATGTTTAAACGATCATATCTTCTCCAATTCAAAATAGAATCACGCAAACAGGGGTGCGTTGGAATCATCTTTCTGAGATATTCAAAATGAAACAGACCGGAACTGAAAAGAAGCGAATCAGTATTTGAGGAAATTTCAGTTCTTATTAAAAGAAATGTTAGATTTCCTTTTTATGTAATTAATTAATTAATTTAATTGTCATGGAATGATTGTATATGTATGACTGAGTTCTGCTATGTGATGATATTGTGAATGATTTGTCTGTTTTGTTGGTGATGCGTAAGCATAGATTTATATGTGTTAAATAAAAATCAATCATCTTGTTTTATTATTAATTAATTTATTATTTGTTGAGTTGAATAAGATGGTCAATTCAATATAAAAATTATCTTTTTTTATCATTTTTGAACATTGAAATAGAATTACCAAATCAACATAAAACATTATTTTATCTTTTTTATTGTATTAAAATAGAATTGTCAATACAATTGAAAATATACTATTTTTGTTTATACCATTGAATGGAAATAAAAAGTCATTCTTTTATTTGCATTCTTTGATGCAAATAAATACTGATATAGAAAGTCGTTCTTTTATTTGCATTCCTTGATGCAAATATACATTTCTATAAAAAGTTATTTTTTTATTTGCGTTCTTTTATGAAAATAATCAATGAAATAATTCTTTTATTTGCATTCTTTGATGCAAATAAACATTGAATCTAAAAGTCATTCTTTCATTTGCATTCTTTGATGCAAATATAAGATGAACTAAAAAGTTGTTGCTTTATTTGTATTCCTTGTTGCAAATATGCATTGAATTAAAAGGTTATACGTTTATTTGCATTTTTTGATGCAAATAAAATGTTGAAATAAAAAGTTTTTTTTATTATTTACATTCTTTGATACAAATATAACATAGTTTAAAAAGGGTTATATTGTTATTTGTATTTTAGGTACAAATAAAAACATGATTTAGAAAGTTACAATTGTAATTGTATTTTAGATACAAATAAAAGCATGATTTAAAGAGTTGGATTTTTGGTTTGCAATTTTAGATGCAAACAAACCATTAAGATAAAGTTGCATTTTTGTTTGCAAATTTAGATGCAAACTAAACATCTAATTTAAGTTACACTTTTATTTGCATATTTAGATGCAAATAAACACCATAGAGAAAGGTTACATTTTTATTTGCATATTTATATGCAAATAAAACATTGAATTGAAAGTTGCATTTTTATTTCTTAGTGCTAGTAAACATAAATTAAAAAGTTTCATTTTTAATTCGCATTTTAGCGATAAATAAAACATAGCATGAAATACTTTTTTTATTTTTATATTAGATGTAAATAAAATCATACAATTAAAAATACATTTTTATTTACATTGTAAACGTAAATGAAACCCCAAAATGAAAAGTTATAGGTTTATTTACATTATAGATATAAAAAAAAGCTTAAATTAAAAAGTTACACTTTTATTTACAATTTAGATGCGAATAAAAGAGTAGATTAGACGGTTATATTTTTAATTACATTCTAGAGATAAATAAAAGAATTACAATTTTATTTTCATTAAAAATAAAAAGAATAGAATTGAAAGTTACATTTTTATTGTCATTTTAAAGACAAAGAAAAGAGTAGAATAAAATGTCACATTTTATGGTCATTTTATATGAACAAGAAGAATATATTTTATTGTTATGTTTTTATTGTCATTTTATATACAAGAATTAGAGATTAAAATTGAATAAGTGAACAATAAAAATATACATTTTGTTTCGTATGTAGGAATCGTTAAAATTTCGCATTGTTGAAATGTTACACTTCCATTTACAATTTGTCCGACTAGTTTATGTGATTGGGACGATAATTTTTCACACATCGCCCAAGTGCACAATAATCTATTATTGTTTGTTGTTTGAAACCCCACACGGGTGTTGAGATGACATTTGATATACACTAGTCCCAATATTTAATTAATTGTCAATCGATGGATTGACAGTCTGTGTCGAGCATTACTTATCTCTCTATTTTAATGCTCGCAAAGTTATAAATCTCACTTTGGATGTGAATGTATTGTTTGATGATTGTTTTTCATTATCGTTGGATATACGCAATGTATGAAACCCATATGAATGAATGTGTATCGTAATTGATTGAGTCACGTCCCAATTCAGAATATTTTTAATAAAATATTATTTTTTAAAAATGAAGAACATCTTTATATAAAGGATATGTTGAAGTAAATAATCTTGTAAATAAAGAATATTTTAAAATAATATTCAGTGCAAAATAAAACTATGATTTTATGTCCCTTTTAGACAAATATAAAAATGTAGAATTGTAAAGCCGGTTTGAGTAGCAAACGTTATTTCAACCCAAACGGTTTATCGATCGATTTATTTAATTTTGAAATAAATATAAAAGGAAGTGGTTTACAAATATAACATTTTGAAATATAAATATTTTAATGTGATAAAAATATAGAATATTCAATTTTGCTTTAAAATTGAATATGAAGATAAAATCATTTTAAAAGAAATTTATAAATATTTTATAGTTTATAGAAATCGATGATATATATACTTATATAATGGCCTGAATAGAATGAACCACACAGCGACCATTCGCGAATTTCGACCATTAACTTCAAATTGACGTAACTGGAGATCCAACTGTCGGATTCTCCTATAACCGAAACCAATGGTTCGTATCGAAAAGAGCTTTCCAATGAATATAAGAGTTTTGAAATCTAACGGTTAGATTTGGAGTTATGTCCAAATCAGTTTTTAAAAAGGTCGCTATAAGTGCAGTTCGATGAGCGTTTATGGAAATCCACTGCAAAGGCCTTAATAAAATTATTTAAAATTATGTTAAATCATAATAAATAATTTAAAAGATTTTAAGATGAAAAACTCCAATTTTGTAAAGGTAAGATATATTTTTATCAAAACGAACTAGTTATTAACTAGAAGGATAATTCAATGTTTTAAAATAAATAAATTGGATTTTGGGTTATCGTGAAGGGTGTCTTAAATAACACTATTCTTAAAACCTCGTGTGAAAAGAATAAATCTTTTAATTAAGATTAATAGGGTTTTCAAATATATTTAATATTTGGCATAAAATGAAATGAGAGTTGGATTATCGTGAACTATGTTTTAAACGACATTTGTTCTTTAACCCAATTAACAGTGAAAATATAATTTGGAATTTATAAATCTTTTATTAAATTGAATTGGAATTTTTTTCAAAATAAAGTTCTCCAATTTAGTACATTAAATTGGAATTGAATGAAATTCGATTCGGTAATAATCGAGATGAGCTCCTGTAAATGAAGGCCGATACTATATATGGAATTTAAAAGGATTTTCCATTATTCCATTTATATTACTAGTCTGTTATTGGATTTTATAGTAATTATATACCATTACGATTTCCGTGTAGATTTCATTCTGATGAAAGATGATTTGGGGTTTATCGTGAACTATGTTTTAATATGATATTAGTTCTTTAACCCAGTTAAAAATAAGATTAATTTCTTAAATGGGAATGATCATTAAATAATGATTATTATATTAAAACCCAATTTGAGTCTTAATGAATCTTTAACAAGAAGATTAAAAGGACAGCTTTAAAGGGTTTTCTCTTTGATAAAATTAATGGGGACCTTTCCCTAAAATTGTGAATATTTTAATAAAAGAATATTCTGAATTGGAATGAGGTGTTGTATGTGTTTTTATAGCACTTGATTATAAATTACTCGAGTTATTCGGAAAGACTGGGTTTAACCCATTATGAATAATGAATACGAGGGCTAATAGTCTAAGTGAATGAAGACGGGGCAAGACCGATGATCTTCACATCGAATAGATGAGGACTACAGATGCCCGTGATTGGAGTAGCTATCTTGAAGGGGCTATAGTTGTAGTTGTCCGGATGTATTTGTTGATTGTTTGGATATGCGAGGAATTAAGTTCCTCCGATTTCGTTCAAACCAAGAACGGACTTGTAAATGAAAGGTATGTATGATGCTATATTCCATTACACTGTATTCCTTGGTTTCTGCTAATATATATCTGTTTGGTAGCAGAGAATTTATTCTCTTACTTAATACCCTTCTCTGAGACGTATGAGCTCAGAGGTTATATATTGGTAGAAATCAATGGCAAGGATTGACAATATGGCATACTAAGATGCATAGTTCAAGGCTTTTGTTGAAAAGCAGAGCCTTGTGGATGATGATCAAAGCATAGCTTAAAATAGCATAGCTTTGTATAGCGTTACTTCGCGAGCCTCACACCCCGATATGAGTTAGAAACGGAGCAAGGGAACACAGGGAGTGCACACGTTTCTCTCTAGCTAGAAGTGGTGTCAGCGACTTACCAGCCCTGACATTTTACTTATGTGGTTGATGGATTATGGGGCGCCTCGGATTTTTATTGGTCGCAATGGCCAATTTATAGGTCCAATAGGATCGGAAAGCGTGTGTTCAGGTATTGCCAATCCACTAAAGTATTTGTGGACCGGACCTGCATGATCCAAGGGTTCGCCAACATCGGAATCCTGAGACATTGCTAGAGTGTCTCGAATCGGTCAGGAGATCGTTCCTAGCCTTGACTCATAATGGAAATCCAACTTCCAATATGACACCATGCGGTTTTGATTGTATAACTAGTATGGAGATATAGTAGGATGGGGTACTATGCCGTCTATGATTGATACATTATGATTGAAATTGTTTTTAAAACATATATACATTAATAATAATATCAAACCCGTTTTATCGTATCAAGCATCTTTTGACCATTATAAGGTAAATCTCTATCCTACAGTTTACGTTGCATTGTGTGATGGGACTTGAGTCTTATAATGGTTTCATTTTTCTAAAAGCATTGTGTTGTTTAAGGATTTACTTTATTTATGCACTGGAAATCCAATGGAGTAAACCCGTTCCGCATTAGCAGCGTGGTCCTGTGATTAGCCTTATCATTAGATAAAGTTAAGTAAGATTTCTCATACCAGTCCCATGACTGACCTGTAGTTTGTTTCACTTACAAATTCGGGTGCCCTGTTCTCCACACGGGCAGTCGAGTAGGTTGTTTTGCAGATATTCATTTTAAGCAGGATTCTGGATCGAAGCCTAAAGCTGTGTCCAGAATATTGATAGTCTTCCGCTGTATCAGTTGTTATTTCCGCTACTTTGTACTAAGTTTATTATAATTTAATCTTCCACTGTATTATTCTCAATGTACTCTTATATATTTTGTACTCTGATGTTATATTATCATAATGTAATAAAAGTCTGCTGTTATTTGTTCTAATGTATTGTATTCCCGGAGTTAAAGTATTCAAAGATTTCCAACTTTTCTTCAGACCGGTGTGGCTAATGGTCAATTCAAAGGTTGGGGATTTTCAGGTCTTTACAATTATTCTTCTCTTTCAAAAGGATTTTAACTTTAAAATCAAAATGGATGATATTATAAACTTAGCGAGTTTTTCTCACTCTGGTTTACCAGACTGACCCAGTGTTTGTAATGCTCGGGTTAGACTGGGTTGTACAGGTTCAGCTTATCAGATGTTGTGAAGTCCAAAGATGAGTTGAAAGAGTTCATACATATGATTTATACCATTATTATTTCACTATGTGTTATATATATGAGGACAGGCTATTATAATGTCCTGACTTATTGATGTACTCCGATGTTGTATGTGTTATTTCAAGCTCTCAATAAAAGTTATTTCTACATTTTACTTTGTTCCACTGCGATATTAGACTTTTATTCTACGTCAGTTCTTCTTCCTCTTCTTCTTCTATTCTAATATTTCTTTCTTTCTTATCTCACCCTCTTAATTCTTTCTATTAGCTTTCTTGGTTTTGATACTTGAGATTGGATACGGAATGGGTCAGTGTCTAGATTCAACTATCGAAATTCCCGTGACACTACATACCCATACAGTGTAAATCAATTTGTCCATATCAAAGCCTAACGCCAAAATTTTAGGCTTGTAATTTACCCACACACTACAAATCAATAAGCATATAATAAGCATAATTGTCCTTTTCAATTAATTATAGTCATGTCAAAATTTGCAAATAAACCATACGTCTTTACTATGATTTCAAATTATCACATTTAGGCAATTTACTGATTACAGTCCAATTATTTTCATAATCTAATCAACTCGCATTTATATAGTCCAAATCAGATTTAATCCAATTATTCCCTTTTTAATTGAAGTTTTCAACATTCTCTGTTTAGCCTCAATTTTATTATTTCAATTCAATTAATTTTATTCCCCAATCCAAGTGTAAAATAAAAGAAAACGACTAACAATCCATCGCAAGTTATTAGGCATACAGGACAATGCATGATTTAATTGTAATCATATGCCTTTTAGGCATATTTTGGTGTAACCCAAACAAACTACAAAAACTAGAAACGAAGAAGGGAAAGATCTGACATAACAGTTTATAGAAATCTGAATAGAAATTATAGACTAATGGAATTCAAAAAGAAAATAGAGACAAACTAAATCTGAAAAATAAACTGTAAATAATCTGCAAATAGATTACGAACAATTCAGATCTGAGAATATCAAAACTACTATTATACATATTTTTATTTAACTTATCAAAAATCTAGATGATCACAATATCATCTCACCAATATTTGCTTTTCCAAAGGCATCCGTAGAATTATCAAAAAATAAATAATCCTATCCCCAAAATATGCGCACAACAAATTTAGTTTTAAGATCCTATTTCTATTTGTAGTAGAAATGGTATAGTGGAGGCATAGAAATGAAGAAAGAAGTCATGTGGAATCGGGGACGACTAAAGGCTTATTTATAGTGGTTGTAGGGAATTCCAGGCCATCAAATTTTAGATTTAAATTTTCAAACGTCGGATGCAAAGAAAAGTCCTAAAGTATATAGGAATTTTTGATTCTGTGCTAGGCATGAAATTGTGCCTGGCTATTTTCTTGGTCGACCCATCTCCCAGTTGGGTCGACACGAGGGTCGACCTATCTTTGGCCTGGGTCAACCCAGTCTGAGACTAGGTCAACCAAGTTTCAATGTGATTGAACGTTATTTATTATATTAATTCATTTTATTTATTAAATTATTAAATTTGAATTTAAACATCTAATAGTCATAGCTTCTTCGTTTTAAGTCCGTTTTATGCAAACCAAATGTCAATATGAACCAGAAAATCATTACGGGCCCTAGTATGTAAACCATGTTGCTCAATTCCCATTATTTTCCAACTTATTCTTTAATTTTTTTATTCATCAATTAATTTACCTCTCTTTAAATTTGGGTTGTTACATTCTACCCTTTTAAAAGAATTGGTCATCAAACTCTCCAAGGTAGAAGGATGATATTAGTGTTTTCGACATCCATCTACTCATTCATTATCCACTGGCAAACATTGTCCTTAATTTATCTATGTCATTCATGTACTTATATAATAATTTAACGTATATGACCCTATCTAATGCAAAATATTAAGTGGTCTGATTATTCAGTTAATCTTCTTTTTATGCAATTATGTTTGTGTTATGTATCCAAATGTATGCCAAAATCCGAATGATAACAAATAGTTCTATATGCGTACATCAAGCATCATTATGCAACAACAATATGATAACATCCATACATTACAACCACATAAATAAATAAATAAAATGCACACACATGCATATGCATATGCATATGCAAGTTTCTTATTCAGCCGATCATAGTGTCTCTGTGTGTATATGCATCCACTTGCAAACGCTTGCATCCATTGGCAAACATCAAATATAACATGTTTCAACCATATCCTATCATCTACAGGTTTCTCTTAAGATTAGATTCAAAGCAATTTGAAAGGTGGAACCAAATAACTAAAATGGAAAAAGATTAGAACATACCATCAAAAAGATAAGGATAAAATACACACACATCTTCTCATCTGGTTCCCAAGTATCCTCATTGAAGTCATCTTCACATTGAACCTGAACCGAACTCACTTCCTTATTTCTTAACCTCTTGGTTTCAAATTTAAGATCCACCGAGGTGCTCGCCGAATAGATGCCTCCCACTCGATCTCCACATCCTTAAGTGCACTAGGCACTACTACCACTGTCGAATCGTGTAGGACTTTCGCAAGTGTGACACATGGAATACATCATGAAAACTTAATAGCCTCTCTATGTAACAGTCCAAAACTTTGAGTAGTGAATATTTGAATATCGAGACTATTCAAATATTTAAATCTTGGATTTAGTTTTATAAAACAGATTTTATAACCTTGTTAAATCCCTTTATAAATATTAATTAGGACAAAAATTGTTTTAAGTAGTACGAAGTAATATTGGTAATTTGACCGTAAATTGTTTTGTTGGCAAACTAAATTTTTACATGTTAAAAATTGTTATACACATGCTACTTCACTTTAAGTACGCATATATAAAGTGTTAATAACTCTTATAGAATAAATGTGGACTAATTAAATTAAGTATAAAATAAATATTTCAGATGGAAGACTCAAGAAGAAAAGAGATAGTGACACATATACATATTAGGTGTATATGTGTAGAACCATCTTCGTACGTAAGGAGGCATGTGACATCAATTTAATGTTTTCATGAATGATGATGGCCAAGTGTCCAATTTCAAAAAGACCAAAATTGCCTTGATGATATGTTATAAAAAACATGGTCATTTTGATAAAGGGGACACTAAGAAAATTCTTTTACTTATTTCGGTCATATCTCCCAAACCGTTTATCCAAATTGATTGATTCATTTCTGTTGGAAAGCTATTTCAAAATAGAAGAACTTTTATTTACATCACTTTTTAAGATTCTAGGTAGATGTTTTTTGAATTTTACATGAAAGTGAAGCAATTTTCTAGCATACGTTATTATTTTCAGAAATACATACTCTCAAACTTCAAGCCATAACTTTTGACTCTTTAGTCTAAATCAGTTGATTCTTTCTTTGTATGAAATCTGATTCAAAATCAAACAACTTTAGTTTTAACCACTTTTCCTGAATCGAAGTATAATTTATGGGAAAACTAATGAGAATTAAGTGGTATTATCTATTCTGTTTTTCGAACTAGAAATAATTGGTTCACTTTTAATGGCCATAACTTTTGATTTACTTGGCTAATTTGCCTCAACTTTCTTCATAGAAAGATATTTTCATGATGAACAACTTTTCTGTTTATCACTTATGATAATTCAAATAATAGTTTGGGAGAAAAAAAGTTTGGAAGTGAAGTGTTTTGGTTGGTTATGTTTTTAAACACAATTGATCGTTCCACTTTAAAAATTATTTACTAACCATCTACAGCTCTATATCTTCTCAAATTTGGTCTGGAGTCTCTTTGTACCATCCTTAACAAATTGTTAAAATTTGGTATACTAATTCAATGTGAAAGAGAGTCAAAATGTGTTAAAACCGAGAGCAATTTGTAAGTTGATGTGAGCTTTGCGATGATTCGAGAAAGACATTTACATGCTTTGAAGTGATGGTAAGAATTATATTTATATTCTACGAGGCTTTAGCAAGAAGTTAGCAAGGAGTACTATAACAACCAGGAAAATCATAACTAGTTTAAAATTTTTATTTTGACTATTTTATTAAATTTTGAATAGTTGATATAATTCATTTTAAATAATAACGATTAAAAATTTATTTAAATTGAAGTTTGAACCAATATATTTATTTTAACTTCAAAAGGAGTTAGAAATACCGTGGCAGTTTGAAAATTTGAGTTCAAACTTTGATTGACTGTATAGAATGCAAAATAAATCAAATTTTAGAGAAACCAAAAATATTTAAATCTATTTAAGAATATCTTTCCAACGAATCCGAAAAATTAAAATTTCATAGTGGAAATCAAAAGTTATGGCCAATTGAATTTTCAGAATAGTCGCTATGGAATTTAATATAATATATGGCCTGTATAAATAGCCATTTTTCAAATGACCTCTGTTTTCAACAAAGCCACTTTCGTTGGAACCGTAATGTCAAATTATTGCTAAGTTTAATTTTCAATAGTTTTTGGGATCAATATGTGAGCGTGGCAAAAGAAAATGTGTTTTAACAATTTCAGTCAATTTCGATCGACTAGGAAGTGACCATTTTTCAAACTGTCTCCAAATTCGACGAAATCAGTTTTGTTAGGACCATATCGTCAAAACAAACCCAGATATTATTTTTTTAGAGTTTTTAGAGTTAGTCTGTGGCTTGATAAATTAAAATGTTCAATAAAATTAAATAATAAAATGTTTTATTATTTAATTTAGAGAAAAACATATCGTAACAAGCGAATTGGGTTATGAAACATATCCCATCGTGTCCAACATGGGGGTATTTAGCTACGGGAAATACTCCTTGGGTTTGAATTGAAATTCATATAGGTTGATGGGCCTTGGTTGAATTAAAAGAATTTAAAATCAAAAATAAATAAATAGGAATACATCGTATGTACGGTGAGAACACCTATCACTAAAATACATTCCATAGCTGCCGTATACTCTGATTCAATGGCGAAGCATGTTCCCAAATTCTAGATCTTAAATCACTCAATCCGTGAATCAATTGAAGGTTGTCCTTCAGAAAATTTTACAGAGATTCTCGAGCTCTTCAGATCCATACGGGTCTCGAGTTCTATTATTGAAAATCCATCAAGTTTGAAACCCCCGAAGTTGTCAACTTCTAGCTACGGACGTGGTCACCTCCGGCGATCGAAGTGGTGCCCACCACCACCGTTCTGCGCACGCCTCAGAGCTATCTGATGTGGTGCAGTTGGATCGTCGCCATGCTGAAGGGGTTGCACGCGAGAGTTAACCCTAGTTTCGAAGCTTCTGAAAGACTCGACGACTCCAATCTGAAGGTAGAAGAAGAAGTAATAATTTAAATAATTAAATAATTTATTTTATTTAAAATTGTTTACGACCTTCGTAAAGTCATAACTCTTACATACGGTAACGAAATTCCATGAAATTGGAAACATTAGACTCGCCTCATCCTACACTACATTCCAGATGTAACAACCCGGAAATCCGAGCCAATTTAAAAATTTTATTTTGGCAATTTTAATCAATTTTGAATATTTAAAATAAATTATTTTAAATAATGACGATGAGAAATTTATTTACAATAGAATTAGAAGTATATATTTATATAGATCATTGTTAGAATATAAATACATTATTTTTAATTATAAAACGAATTGAAATGGCGCGGTAGTTTGAAATTAGATTTCAAATTTCAAATGAA
Organism: Allium sativum; assembly: GCA_030737875.1. Classification (NCBI taxonomy): domain Eukaryota; kingdom Viridiplantae; phylum Streptophyta; class Magnoliopsida; order Asparagales; family Amaryllidaceae; genus Allium; species Allium sativum. The sequence goes on from CM060920.1 coordinate 57,942,121, forward strand.
TGTACAGGATTCAAAATAAACCGAATTTTAGCGAAACCAAAAATATTAGAATCTATTTGAAAATATCTTTCTAATGAGTCCGAAAAATCAAAATTTCATAGTGGGAATAAAAAGTTATGCCCAGTTGAAAATTCAGAATAGTCGCTATGGAATTTTCGGCCCTTAAAAATGGAAATTTCGCAAATGACCTCAGTTTTCGACGAAACCACTTGTATTGGATCCGGGATTTCAAGTTATTGCTGGATTCCAAAATTCGTAATTTTATGAATCAATATGTGAGCGTGGCGAAGTAAAACGTGTTTTAACCGTTTCAGTCAATTTCGATCGACCAGAAAATAGCCATTTTACAAATGGTCTCAGAATGTAACGAAATTAGTTTTGTTAGGACCGTATCGCCAATACAAAGCTAGAAATAATTTTCTAGAATTTTTAGAGTTGGTATGTGGTCCCGGTAAATTGAAATGTGCGTTCAAATTCAATATACATTGATTTACATTTTGATTTGAATGGAAAACGATCGTAGCAGTCGAATCGGCTAACATGACATATCCCATTGTGTTCGGAATAGGGGTAATTGGCTAGGGGCGACAGTCGTTGAGTCTCGTTTGGGGTTCGGAATAAAAAGTCGCTTTTTCTTAAATAATTAAATAATATATATATATATATATATATTACACTGCCCCCCTTTTATTTTCTCTAAACCTAAATCAGAAGAAAACCACACCCCTCCCTTCAGCCCATTCCAACCGCCGCTCCACCGCCCACCGCAGCTCGACCGCTGCCTCCCCATCTCGGCGCCACCTCTCTCCGACCCCCTCCTCTCCTTTTGTTCCCTTTTCTCTCTCCAAACTGACCCAAAATCACCTCACCCCCCCTGAACCTGCCGCCGCCTCCTGCACAGCCACCGCCGGCCAACCGAGACTCCACCGCCCCTCCCTAAGCCCATCGCCTCCTCCCTCAACCCTATCTCCGACCCTGAGGCCCCCTCTTCCTTAAAAAATGTAATTTTTATATTTTCTACATGTGGAAAGCCACCGAAACTCTCCGCCGACACCATAATTTCCTATTGCTAGTCAACGAGCATCCTCCGACCGTGGTGAGTGTTTACTTTCATTTCTATTTGTTTAAGTAATTAAAAATGTGATTTTTACTTATAAAAATTGTATAAAAAAAATATGATTTTTACTTAAATGGATAGCGTGAAAAATATAGGATTGTTGGCGAATAAAAATACTATTTTTATATATATAATAGCGAAGCAAAAATTTGATTTTTATATACGTGAAAGGTAGGATTTTTATAAGTGAAAAGGAATGATTTCTATTTATAGAAAGGTTATATCTTTACAAAAGAAAAGACCATATTTTTCTGAAGGGAAAAGATTATATTTTTGAAATAGAAAGATTAAATTTTTAATTTAGAAAAGGCCATATTTTTAAATATAAAAAGATTTGATTTTTAATTAAGCAAAGGTAAGATTTTTAAACCATATAAAGATGTAATTTTTATTTATATGAATACCATATAAAATGTGATTTTTATATATGTAGTGAATACGGACAACGAAAGTGACTAAAGGAAACACGACACGATTTTCTACATATGAAGAGTTGTGGCATTTGGTTTAGCTCTCGATCAGAACTTCTCACTTTAATTCTTGTTTTCTAGTTAAAAATATATACTAGGACGTAGACGGTGCTTAGCAGCACCCGACACCCGCTGTCCCTAGACCATGGACCACTTGTTTGATTTTGTTGTGTGGTGAAAATTGATTGTGTGATGTAGAATGAAATAAAATATTTATATAGTTAAAAATATTTTATTGTTAAAAATATTTTATCGTTAAAAATATAATTTTTAACGTGTATATAAATAAAATAAATATACATTTACAAATCAGAAGATTTGTTTATGTACACCCATTTGACTGATATTGATTGGGATGATAATTTTTACACATCACCCAAATGCATAAATAATAATCAATGTTTGGTAATTTGAAACCGCACACGGTTGTTGGGATGATATTTGGCGTACACTAATCCCAATTATTTAGTTGTATGTCGATCGATTGGTTGACAGACTGTGTAAGCATTAATTATTTATATTTAATGCTTATGCAGTTGTGTGGTGCACTTTGGATGATGGTTAATTATTTATCATTGCTATTATATACATATGTTGTAAACAATCCATATAAATAACATTATATGGTAATTGATTGAGTCTCATTCCAATTTAGAAAATAAAGATTCATGTGTTGAATAGAATAAATAGTCATGTGTTGACGATACTCATGTGTTAAGAATATTCATGTGTTAAAAATGTTTATGTGTTGTGTAAAATCTTTAAACAATAAAATTTACATCTTTATCATATATAAAATTAGAAACTAACTGGAAACGAGCAAAGATGAGTGGTTTCCTGGGTATTGATCTGATATTGGTTTCAGCCTTCGAGGTTAATATTTAGGGAATCGTTCTCTTACTAATTTACGGTTAGAGTCTGATTAAGAATTAAACAATAAAAAACACAATTTTATCAAATATATAAAATAACAAATATTGTCATGTGTTGACAATACTCATGTGTTGAAAATATTCATGTGTTGAATAAAATATTTATACAATAAAATTCACATTTTTATTATAAGTAAGAATGAATAAATATTCATGTGTTGAATAAAATATTTAAACAATAAAATTCACATTTTTATTATAAGTAAGAATGAATAAATATTCATGTGTTGAATAAAATATATATTCATGTGTTGAAGAAAATATTCATTTGTTGAATAGAATAACAAAGTTATCGAAATATATAAAGCCGTGTAGATTAGATATACTCCATTTTGACGCGAACGATATTTATATCAATTATATTCGTTTTTATAATGAATATACAAAAGGAAGTGATTTCAAAATGTAAATTTTGAAAACATTATCATTTACATATTAATGATATGGAATATTCAATTTTGATTTAAAATTGAGATGAAGTTGATATCGTTTTCAAAACAAATGTAAACGATTTATAAAATACATTTAGAATTAAAATCGACGAAGTATATATAATATATATATTATATATATTAAATGGCCTGAATAGAATGTGCCGCGCTGCGGCAGTTCGCGAATTTAGACCATTGACTTCGAATTGACATTACGGGAGATCCGACCGTCGGATTCTCCTGAAACTTGAACCGTTGGGTTCGTATCGAAAAAATTTTCAACAAATATTAGAAATTTGTGTTGAGACACGAGAATTTCGATTGATAACAACAAAATAAAGATCAATGGAAATCATGACATGGAGCTAAGATTATGGATATGTAGATATTTAAAGGGAGACAGAGCTTATATACAGGGGGAGATAGCAATAAAGATTAAAATATCAAGCTATATTGTCATCAATCAAAAAGGGGGAGAATGTTGAGTCAACGGTTTCAATGCTTATTTTGATTAATGACAAGAAGGAGCTTCATGATCGACAAAAAGAAGATTCAATGCTTTATAGGTTAGAAGATGGTTATTTAGAGTTATGTTAAAATCTATTCTCAAATAATCATACTTCTTATTCTCTTCAAAAAATATACATGAAAACTCATTTTTTATGTATGTTGACAAAAACCTGTCAACCTGTTAAATTTAACAGGTCAACAGCTTTTTAAACTTAACAGGTCAACCTGTTAAAATTAACAGGTCAACAGTTTTTTGAAATAACGGTCAAAAACCTGTCAACCTATTAATTTTTCCTGTCGACCTATTTTTGAATTTCATGAAGAGTCATCTTCTTTCTTGAAAAGTTGCATCCATTTCTCTTCATTAAAAATCACTCCTTTTGATTGCAACTTTTCACTAATAATTACAACTTCTCATTTGCTATAAATACATCATCTTTCATTCATCCAAATCACCGATTCTTGCTCTGATTTCTGATCTTACTTTCTAAATACTCTTGCATTCTAAAAAGCTCCCAAATTCAAGTTACTTATTGAATTCTTCATAACATTTCTCATATTTTGATTCAACAAGCAACTAACTTCCTTCAAATCTTCGCATTCAATTCATATACTTGAGGATAAGATTATAGGAAGGTTGTACTCAATAATTGACTAATCAGTGTTGAAGAAAGAACACATTCAAGGTCAAACTCTTGTAATCGTCTTGTGGGTAAGCTTGTAGCCCGTGAAATCAAGTGGGTAAGCTTGTAGCCCGTGAAATCAAGTGGGTAAGCTTGTAGCCCGTTAAATCAAGTGGGTAAGCTTGTAGCCCGGGAAATCAAGTGGGTAAACTCGTAGCCCATAAATCAAGTAGTTGTGAACCTGTTCCTCCGGGTAAAGCGAGGGTGTTGTTTAGTAAAAAGCCGAAGAGGAGCTTCGGGACTGGACGTAGGACTGGATGTCCGAACCAGTATAAAAATCCTGGTGTCGTTACTCTACTTTCCTTTATCTACAGCATTTATATTTGTTAGTGATATAATTCTCTTTTGCGAATTTTTATCTGTGATATATATTGTTATCATATCATACTCCGCATAGCCATATTAAAGATCCTGCACAAGTCGTACACAACTGACTCTTACAATTGGTATCAGAGCCTGGCGTTCTAGAGATCGTAACAACATCCTAGAACAAATGGCTATAAAGAAATCTAGTCAGGGAATTAGAAAATGGAAGAGCAACAAAGCAGAATCAGGAGAGCAAGGAAACAAGTGTCCCATGGCCAAAGTCAGATCACAATCGGTATGTATAGATTCATTATATAAAGATCTTTTGTTAGACCATGAAAAATTATTGAAACTCAACACAGTCGTTTTAGGTATGTCAAAAAATTACAAGCAAGAAAATTCCAAATTAAAAGAAGAAAACAATCTATTGGTAAAACAAGCCAAATGTTTTGAAAATACCTTAGAAGAGCTTGTTTCTCAAAAAGATTTCCTTCAAAAAGAAAATGAGCGACTAGAAGATAAAAACAATGTTCTTTTAAAGGAAATCGATCTTTTGCAAAATAAAAATATATCATTAGAAGATTCTTTAAATAATTCTAGTTCTTTAATTTCGTCTCTTAAAAAAGAGAATAGAGCTTTAACTAAAAAGAATTTAGGACTATCTAAAGAATGTGAGTTTTTAAAGGTGAATAATAATATTTTGCAAAATGAAATTTCTGACTCAAAAGAAAATTTTGAAAAGTTACAATCTTCTTTAGATAATTCAGAATCTCAAATTTTAGGTCTCAAAACTGAGAATGGTACTTTAAAAAGGAAAAATTCTGAATTAAATAAGGAAATTGATGATTTAAAGAATAACAAAATTTCTTTTGAAAATGTCAATAGCGACTTTGGAAATAAATTTGATAAATGTTCAAATAAGTTCGCAAAATTTAATAAAGGTCAAAATGATTTAAATATGATTTTATCTAGATCTCGACCTTTGCATGACAAAAGTGGTTTAGGATATAATAAAACTAATTTTAGAAATAGTACTAGATATGCTTTCATGTACAATAAAAATATTACTGCTAGTACTAATGCTCATCCTAGATCCAATTATTATAGAAATTCGAATACTTCTATGATTAAAGATCTGTATAATATATCTAGAAGTATGAAAAGAAATACCAATAGAGATTACTTAAGTATTTGGGTTCTTGTAAGTTGGAAAAACAGAGAAAAATATATTGATGATTATTTTGATTCAGTAGTTAATAATGAAAATTTTATCTTTAAAGGTTCCATTAAACCCTCTTGGGTATGGTTACCTTCCATCTAACTCATGGACCCAAACAAAGCAAGTGGGTACCAAAGCTATATATGTTATATATATTTTTTTGCAGGTACACCACAACAAAGAGAAGGCTATTCGGTATCTCTAAATATCTTTAAAAATTTAGCTTGTCAAAAAGCACATGTTCAATATTTCATCATCATCGAGAACACCTAACTCATGGGATAGGAATTATAACAAAAATGAAGGCGCAAGTGCAAAATACTCTCCTTGGGAACCATGAAAATAATTTTAACATATCGGATCTAAGGAGATATTTTATATTCCTTTTAATATTTGTTTCATTTCTGTAACACCCCACACCCGCTATAGTCACTCACTAAGGGAATGCCATAGCATCGGTGGAGTATTTTTAGTGAGTATAGAACAGTAAAATTACAACAAGACAGATATAATGTAATACTTGAAAATTTTAAAACATCATCTCATAGCAGCGGAAAGTAAAACATGTTTGGTTACATCATAAAACCATAACAAGAGTCAAGTACAAAATATCCATCCTGAATAAAATAAGTACATAATCCCACTACTCATAACAAATAGCCATAACAGAAAAGATAAGATAAGCTGAGCTCTACATCTACGGTCCAAGCTCCAAGAGATAGATAAAGCAAACTGATCAAAGCCCACTAGCACTAGGCCCAACCTGAGGACCTGAAGGAAAAAGATAAAAACAACGGGGGTCAGACATAAGCCTGAGTGAACCCTATCTCCTTAATAATAAAATTATTAAAGTAATTAGGGTATGATATGAACTCGGTATGGTATCTTTGGGGATAATGACTACACTAAGTTGCCCACGAACACAGGACGAACTATGATAACCGTAAAGACACATCTACCCACCCAAGGATAATTACTAACTGCACCACACCAGTCACTCCTACTCAAAGGTTGATCCCACCCAAGGATATCAAAGATAGATATAACCAGTAGTTTCCTGTACCCTAGTTGACTACATAGGTGCCGTCTGCCCTTATCTCTACTAGGTGTACCCCACTACCCCAAGCGATCGGCTCCCTAACGTATATACCCGTGCTGGTCCCACAGTGGGGTGTATCACTCCCCTAAAGTGGCTACCCAATACTATCAACGGTACACGGCTTTATATCTACACGATGCAACAACGGCTTATCTACCAGCCCGGGCCCACACACGCATATGAAACCCGTTGGACTTGCGTTGCCACCGCTACCCCGTTTTGGCCTCTTATAATCAAGCCCAATATGCGTGTCCCGTCACTCGACATGGGTCGAGCCCACAAAGATACGTTTGGGATATTGGTTGAAATGGGCCCCCCACAAGCTACTACTTAAGCTTGTCATTTTATCTAGTGCATCCCACTTAACCCCTTTTTATAATCATGCCCCCTTACATGTTAAGGTTTGGTTAAGTCATCCAATTATATTACAATTGCCCCTTAAGGCACCCACTAGATTTTCGCATGCCACCCAAGGCACTTACTTGATTCCCACATGCCACCCATGGCACTTACTTGATTTCCCCATGCCACCCAAGGCACTTACTTAACCCTTTAATCATGTTTAGTTACATGTTCCACTTTGGTTAAGTATTCTTATCGTATTTTCTATTGCCACCCAAGGCAACCCACTAGTTTCCTCATGCCACCCAAGGCACCCCCACTAGTTACTATATGCCACCCAAGGCACCCACTTAACCCCTCATGTCCCACTACATGCTAATATGGTTAAGTGTTTCTTAATTAATTAAGACCGTGATCTCCCATAAAGACCTCCCACATTAGACTGGCTGTTATGACCGCCTGGTTAAGCCGGTAGAGTCCGGGCAGTCTTACGTCATAACAGAGTCTAACCTCGTGTCTTTACCTTAATCACGTATTTAATTTATGGCCAAGACCTCTCACATTGGGCTGACATTTGTAGCAACTGGTTAAGCCGGTCGGGTCCGGGCAGTTTTACACTACAAATGAGTCCAACCTCGTGTCTTAGTCGATTAATTACACCTAATTAATCACCCCCATATTAATTATTCCTAATTAATATCAAGTTTTCCATAACATGGGTAGACCTAACTCAATAGGTAAATTCCCATGGGGTAGACCTAACTCAATAGGTAAATTCCCACTTATGGTAATTTATTTTTATGGTATGCTTAATCATACCCAACCATGCTTTAATTAACATATTTACCAACCCCATCGTTTCCCCACGTAAATCGTTCTCATTTCATGACATAATAAAGGGGAAGATCCATCACAACTATCATGGGTTTAGCATACAACTTTGTCATGGGTTAAGAGGATGTCAACTTGCATATATGAGCATATATTAACCCAACTATATTCAACCCAAACTTGCATATTATCAAACATGTGTCTTACATAACATGTTGCATATGAACTTACATATCATCAAACATGTGATTTGCATAACATGTTGCATATGAACTTACATATCATCATACATGTGATTTGCATAACATGTAGAACTTGCATTTTAGCATATACTTAACTTGCATAAGCACTCACATACTTGCATAAGCATTCATATACTTGCATAAGCTTGCATATCATGTTAAACTTGCATTTCAACATATACATAACTTGCGTAAACATTCACATACTTGCATAGGCTTGCATATTATGTTAAACTTGCATTTCAACATATACATAACTTGCATAAACATTCACATACTTGCATAGGCTTGCATATTATGTTAAACTTGCATTTCAACATATACATAACTTGCATAAACATTCATATACTTGCATAGGCTTGCATATTATGTTAAACTTGCATTTCAACATATACATAACTTGCATAAACATTCATATACTTGCATAGGCTTGCATATTATGTTAAACTTGCATTTCAACATATACTTGCATTTCAACATATACATAACTTGCATAAACATTCACATACTTGCATATGCTTGCATATTATGTTAAACTTGCATTTCAACATATACATAACTTGCATAAACATTCATATACTTGCATAAGATGTTAAACATGCATATAAGCATATACATGACTTGCATAAGTACTCACATACTTGCATAACATGTTTACATAATGGATCCATATTCACTTAGTGTTTTGCATCATAAACATCATGAAACAACTTGCATAAAAATATCATGATTACATATTATGAAACTTGCATGACATAAGGCATATAACTTGCAAAACACATAATATTCACTACATCAAGCTTGCATAAATATATGGATCCACAAACATAGCCATACTTTATCACATCTTATCATAATCAATTCAATAATTGATTATTAAGGGGATAGAAGCTCACCAAAACAAGATTAGCAAGTTAAATGAAGCAAATCCCAATGATTAAGTAGAAGAAGATGTAGATTAGCTTGCAAACCCTCTTAGGATTTTTAGTGGAGGCTCTCCAATTTTCTAAGTGGTGGCATAATGGCCTTAGATCTATTTTTGGTAAGGATAAGGGGGGTATTAGGGTGTATATATAGATTAATTAGATGTTTTAGGACCATAGGATATACCCTAGAACCAATCCTAGCCTTTAAAGCATGTCTTGGGGAAGAAGTCAAGTGTAGGAACCATTTAGGGCCCAAAAAAAACAGCCCAAAACTCATCCCGGGCCTCAAAACATGAGCAGTTTTCGTTTTTGATTTTTCGTGAAACTTTGACGGGCCATAACTTGGTCATACGGACTCCGATTTACGAAAACTCGGACTCTATTTCGCGTATTTTTCCGAGACGAACGCAATGGCACAGCCCGTTTCCCCTGATTCAGAATATTAAATTTAATTCCGCTCTGATTTATGTTATAACAAGTTATTTAACATACGGGGTGTTACATTCTCCCCTACTTAAAGGATTTCGTCCCCGAAATCTCTAAGTCAAGAAGAACGTATCCTACCAACCAAACAACCATCTACTCAACCATCAAACACCGGCATCCATTGTCCTTAAAGTTTCTAATGTTGTATGAACATATGCAAAAAGTGTGTGTATATGTTCCCTATCTAATGCAAAATCAGGCGGTCTACTGATTCAGTTGACCTCCTTAATGCAAACCATGATAGTGCCATGCATCCAATATGTATGCGAAAGAACCCTATCGACACATACTATTTCTACATGCGTGCACAATCATTCACCGAATAAATGCATCATCCATATGATAGCACAACCATCATACATCCATTAATATAGCTACCTACACACATTTATATGCAATATGAAATATGAAGTGATTGAGCCGATCTAGTGCCTAGAGTGTGTGTATATGCATCCACGAGCAACCACTAGCAAACACTTGCATCCACTTGCATCCATCAACCATAACATGTCTCAAACACATGTTTCAACCATAGGTTTACCCTATCTAAAGGTCAAAGGTACTAACGAGAGGATATACCAAAGATAAGATAAGTACTAGTCAAGCGATAAAGGAGAAAGTAAGGACATACCCTCAAAAAGAAATGGGTATAATGAACGCATCTTTGCTTCCGTCTCCCAAGTCGCGTTACTCTCATCTTCTCCCCATTGCACTTTGACTAGCTGAACCTCTCTGTTTCTCAACTTCCTAGTCTCTGACCCAAGGATGCGAGTAGGAGCTCGTCGAATAGTCGCATCACGCTCTACCTCCATATCCCTAAGCAAGCTTGGCTCTACCACCTCTGCGGTCTCATGCAAGCATTTCCTCAAATGGGACACATGGAATACATCATGAACACCACTAAGTCTGTCAGGCAACTCCACTCTATATGCCATCCGTCCAATCCTTTCCTTAATAGGAAACGGCCCAACAAACCTTGGTGCTAACTTCCCAACGGATCCGAAGCGAACAACATTTCTCAACGGAGATACCTTAACAAAAACCCTATCCCCAACCTCAAACTCAAGATCCGTCCTTCTCTTGTCCGCATAAGATTTTTGCCTATCCTGCGCTGCTTTCATCCTTCTTCGAATCAAGTCAATCTTCTCAGAAGTCTCCCTAACCATATCCGGCCCAAGCAAGATCTTGTCCGTAGATTCCCACCAACATGTAGGTGATCGACAAGGCCTTCCATAGAGAGCTTCGAAAGGAGCCATACCAATACTGGACTGAAAGCTGTTATTATATGCGAACTCCACCAATGGAAGATGCTCTTCCCATGTACCTCCAAAATCTAAGATACAAAGCCTCAAAAGGTCTTCTAGAACACGATTCACCCTCTCAGTCTGGCCATCTGTCTGAGGATGATATGCGGTGCTCAGACACAATTGAGTCCCTACTGCTTCTTGCAAACTTCTCCAGAACTCGCTAGTGAAGATAGGATCTCGATCACTAACTATGCTAGAGGGTACCCCATGCAATCGAACTATCTCTCGAAGATATACAGAAGCTAGCCATGGAGCGGTCCTCTTGCTCTTCACAGGTATGAAATGGGCGCTCTTAGTAAGTCTATCTACCACCACCCAAATTCCTGTATTACCCTTCCTCGACCTGGGCAACCCGTCAATAAAATCCATTGAGACGCTATCCCACTTCCATTGCGGAACCTCCAATGGGTGAAGCAACCCACCTGGTTTCTTTTGCTCCGCCTTTACTTGTTGGCACACCAAGCATCGAGCGACATACTCGGCCACATCTTTCTTCATACCGGCCCAGAAGAAAACCCTCTTCATGTCTCGGTACATCTTGTCCCCACCGGGATGAATGGTCATCCTAGAACGGTGTGCGTCATCAAGAATAGCCTTCCTCAAACCCTCGTCTTGCGGTACACAAAGTCTACCGTCTCTGCGCAAGCACCCCCTATCGTCTAGGGTGTACCTACTCAAATGGCTGGACGACTCCCCCCTTATGAGCTTTTCTACTAACTCAACCAACTGTGGGTCGCCCCTCTGTGCTTCTCCAACCCGCCCCAAAAGAGTAGGTCTAACTTCCAAAGAAGCTAGCAAACCGGGTACATAGTCAGTGGAAGGTCTGAAATCAAACATCGAGATAAATTCCAAGCTTCGTCGTTCCACGAACAATGGACTCAAGGACAACCTTTTCCTGCTCAAGGCGTCCGCCACCACGTTACCCTTGCCAGGGGTATACGCTATCTCGAAATCATAGGATGCTAAGAACTCCATCCACCTTTGCTGTCTTAAATTTAAATCCTTCTGAGAGAATAAGTACTTCAATGATTTATGGTCAGTGAACAACTCGAATCTCTCACAAAGAAGATAATGACGCCAAATCTTAAGCGCAAAAACGATAGCGGCCAACTCTAGGTCATGGACAGGGTAATTTTTCTCATGCGCCCTCAACTGCCTCCCACCATAGGCTATTACCCTTCCCTCTTGCATCAAGACTGCGCCTAGTCCTGTCCCACAAGCATCAGTATAAACAACAAACGGCTTACTCCCATCTGGCAGCACTAAAACTGGAGCAGTGGTTAAAGCTCTCTTTAACCGTCGGAATGCATCCTCACAATCCACATCCCATGTGAAAACCTGATTCTTCTTTGTCAAGCGAGTTAATGGGGCTGATATCTTCGCGAAGTCTTTAATAAACTTCCTATAATAACCCGCCAACCCCAAGAAACTTCTTACTTCGGTAGCATTCTTCGGAACCTTCCAATCCTGAATTGATACTACCTTCGCGGGATCCACAGCTATCCCTTCCTTGGAGACCACATGCCCCAAGAACCGCACTTCCCTCCTCCAGAAGTGACATTTAGATAATTTAGCCTTAAGGCTATGTGCTCGAAGAGTCTTCAACACTTCCCCAAGATGTAGGGCATGCTCTTCTTCACTCTTAGAAAATACTAAGATATCATCCACAAAGACCACCACGAATTTATTAAGGAACTCCCTGAACACCCTACTCATCAAATCAACAAAGTATGCAGGGGCGTTCGTCAACCCAAATGGCATCACTAGCCACTCATAGAAACCATCCGGAGTCCTAAAGGCAGTCTTGTCTATGCTATCCTCAGCCACCCTTAACTGATGAAACCCCGTGGCCAAGTCCAACTGAGAAAATACTGAAGCGCCAACCAACTGATCGAAAAGATCATCTATCCTCGGCAATGGGTGTCTATTCTTCTTTGTGAGCTTGTTGAGTTCTCTATAGTCTACACAAAGTCTGAGGGACCCATCCGCCTTCGTAGCAAATACTACTGGAGCACCGCACTCCGATATGCTTCGTCTTATGAACCCCTTCTCAAGCAACTCCCCTATTTGCTTATGGAGTTCCCTCCTCTCACGAGGAGCCATGTGGCGCACTGGTAAAGATACCGGTTTAGCATTATCCACCAAATATATTCGGAAGTCAATCTCCCGCTTCGGAGGTAAGCCCTTCACCTCCTCAAACACATCCGGATATTCCCGGACCACTCTAATAGATTGCAAACTCTCGACCGAAGCGTCAAGCGATTCAAGATAACTTAGCATAACAGAGTCCATGGGATTACAAGAAATCTCGAGAGTGTTACCCAAGCGGGTCATCAGCCTAACAACTCTCCTTTCGCAATCAAGAACGGCACCATTACTGGATAACCAGTCCATGCCCAAAATCAACCCATAGCCCGTGAAGCCCAATACAAAAGCATCACATCTAAACTCAATGCTAAGTATAGAAATCTTCAAACCCAAACATATCATGGACAAATAAGTGGAGCCCCCAATTGGGTTTGAAACAACCAAGGGATCATCTACCAGACTGGTGTCTAAGTGCAGTAACTCAACTAATGATGATGAAATAAACGAATGCGATGCGCCTGAATCAAACAATGTACGGACATGATGGTCAAATAGAAAAACCAGACTTTCAACGGAAATAGTTCTACCTCTCTCCTGAATCGGTGGAACCGCGAGAGCCTGTACTTGCCCCCTAGCCTGACCCGGTGCCATAAGAGCTTGCACCTGTCCTCCTGAGGTAGATCCCGTCCTTTGCCCCTTCTTAGGGCAATCCTTCACTAAGTGCCCTGCTTCGCCACAGTGGAAGCAGCCGGTCTTCTTCTTCTTGCGACAATCCTTGCTTAGGTGGCCAGGTGTCCCACAATTGAAACACTTCTTCTTCTTGCCCTTGCCACCGTTGCCTTTCCCACCTTTGCTTTGCTGTTGTTGAGGTCTCTTTTGATCTCCCTTCTTCTCGGGTGCCTTATTAGCATTAGGACCCTTCTCTTCCTCATACATGAGTGCCATGTCAACTAGCTTCTCAAAGGTGGCCCCCATAGGGATGTGAGTCATAGCCAACCCATGCATAGGCTCATTCAAGCCTTTCACGAACCTCAAAGCCTTCTTCTCCGGTGTATTCACCATATCTAGGCCAAACCTTGCCAATTGATTAAACTTATTGACATATTCCTTCACCGAAAGATTCCCTTGCTTCAGAGTCAAGAATCTTTCCATATACAAGTTTTCCTCCGCCCTTGAGAGAAACTTTGCCACAAATCTTTGCCTAAAATCCGTCCAAGAGTCAACGGGGCGTTCTCCATTAGTGACCTCCCACCAGAATGAGGCCTCCCCCTTCATTAACCAAGCAGCCAACTTGACTTTCTTCCCTTCTTCCATCTCAAAGATATCTATCAACTCTTCCACCTCTTTAAGCCAATCTCTAGCCTCCACAAAGGTTTCAGATCCTTGAAAAGGTTTCCCTCCCATAGCTTTAAATTCCTTGCAAGTCTTAGCAAAAGTATCCGTGCGAGAAGGAGGGGGAGGAGGAAGATCGGGTGCTATGGTTGGTGGAGGAGCATTTGCTGGACCCGTAGTGGTGGCCCTAGCCTCCATCAATCTCCTATACCATACTGGTACCGTCACACCCTCTGGAAGATTAAGATTCTCGGTCATGCTGAAACGAAAAAGGAAAGATTCAAAACGGAGAATTCGAAGGATATAGATATGGCTATTGGGGATTATGCTTTTCTTTCAAAAACTCTTCTCTTAAAAGACATGTTTTTGAAAATATCTTTTCCAAAAGATGTTTTTTTTAGAAAAATAGTTTTCTAAAAAAAAATTTCTGTTCCGGTAACCTTAGCTCTGATACCACGTGTAACACCCCACACCCGCTATAGTCACTCACTAAGGGAATGCCATAGCATCGGTGGAGTATTTTTAGTGAGTATAGAACAGTAAAATTACAACAAGACAGATATAATGTAATACTTGAAAATTTTAAAACATCATCTCATAGCAGCGGAAAGTAAAACATGTTTGGTTACATCATAAAACCATAACAAGAGTCAAGTACAAAATATCCATCCTGAATAAAATAAGTACATAATCCCACTACTCATAACAAATAGCCATAACAGAAAAGATAAGATAAGCTGAGCTCTACATCTACGGTCCAAGCTCCAAGAGATAGATAAAGCAAACTGATCAAAGCCCACTAGCACTAGGCCCAACCTGAGGACCTGAAGGAAAAAGATAAAAACAACGGGGGTCAGACATAAGCCTGAGTGAACCCTATCTCCTTAATAATACAATTATTAAAGTAATTAGGGGATGATATGAACTCGGTATGGTATCTTTGGGGATAATGACTACACTAAGTTGCCCACGAACACAGGACGAACTAAGATAACCGTAAAGACACATCTACCCACCCAAGGATAATTACTAACTGCACCACACCAGTCACTCCTACTCAAAGGTTGATCCCACCCAAGGATATCAAAGATAGATATAACCAGTAGTTTCCTGTACCCTAGTTGACTACATAGGTGCCGTCTGCCCCTATCTCTACTAGGTGTACCCCACTACCCCAAGCGATCGGCTCCCTAACGTAGATACCCGTGCTGGTCCCACAGTGGGGTGTATCACTCCCCTAAAGTGGCTACCCAATACTATCAACGGTAAACGGCTTTATATCTACACGATGCAACAATGGCTTATCTACCAGCCCGGGCCCACACACGCATATGAAACCTGTTGGACTTGCGTTGCCACCGCTACCCCGTTTTGGCCTCTTATAATCAAGCCCAATATGCGTGTCCCGTCACTCGACATGGGTCGAGCCCACAAAGATACGTTTGGGATATTGGTTGAAATGGGCCCCCCACAAGCTACTACTTAAGCTTGTCATTTTATCTAGTGCATCCCACTTAACCCCTTTTTATAATCATGCCCCCTTACATGTTAAGGTTTGGTTAAGTCATCCAATTATATTACAATTGCCCCTTAAGGCACCCACTAGATTTTCGCATGCCACCCAAGGCACTTAATTGATTCCCACATGCCACCCATGGCACTTACTTGATTTCCCCATGCCACCCAAGGCACTTACTTAACCCTTTAATCATGTTTAGTTACATGTTCCACTTTGGTTAAGTATTCTTATCGTATTTTCTATTGCCACCCAAGGCAACCCACTAGTTTCCTCATGCCACCCAAGGCACCCCCACTAGTTACTATATGCCACCCAAGGCACCCACTTAACCCCTCATGTCCCACTACATGCTAATATGGTTAAGTGTTTCTTAATTAATTAAGACCGTGATCTCCCATAAAGACCTCCCACATTAGACTGGCTGTTATGACCGCCTGGTTAAGCCGGTAGAGTCCGGGCAGTCTTACGTCATAACAGAGTCTAACCTCGTGTCTTTACCTTAATCACGTATTTAATTTATGGCCAAGACCTCTCACATTGGGCTGACATTTGTAGCAACTGGTTAAGCCGGTCGGGTCCGGGCAGTTTTACACTACAAATGAGTCCAACCTCGTGTCTTAGTCGATTAATTACACCTAATTAATCACCCCCATATTAATTATTCCTAATTAATATCAAGTTTTCCATAACATGGGTAGACCTAACTCAATAGGTAAATTCCCATGGGGTAGACCTAACTCAATAGGTAAATTCCCACTTATGGTAATTTATTTTTATGGTATGCTTAATCATACCCAACCATGCTTTAATTAACATATTTACCAACCCCATCGTTTCCCCACGTAAATCGTTCTCATTTCATGACATAATAAAGGGGAAGATCCATCACAACTATCATGGGTTTAGCATACAACTTTGTCATGGGTTAAGAGGATGTCAACTTGCATATATGAGCATATATTAACCCAACTATATTCAACCCAAACTTGCATATTATCAAACATGTGTCTTACATAACATGTTGCATATGAACTTACATATCATCAAACATGTGATTTGCATAACATGTTGCATATGAACTTACATATCATCATACATGTGATTTGCATAACATGTAGAACTTGCATTTTAGCATATACTTAACTTGCATAAGCACTCACATACTTGCATAAGCATTCATATACTTGCATAAGCTTGCATATCATGTTAAACTTGCATTTCAACATATACATAACTTGCGTAAACATTCACATACTTGCATAGGCTTGCATATTATGTTAAACTTGCATTTCAACATATACATAACTTGCATAAACATTCACATACTTGCATAGGCTTGCATATTATGTTAAACTTGCATTTCAACATATACATAACTTGCATAAACATTCATATACTTGCATAGGCTTGCATATTATGTTAAACTTGCATTTCAACATATACATAACTTGCATAAACATTCATATACTTGCATAGGCTTGCATATTATGTTAAACTTGCATTTCAACATATACTTGCATTTCAACATATACATAACTTGCATAAACATTCACATACTTGCATATGCTTGCATATTATGTTAAACTTGCATTTCAACATATACATAACTTGCATAAACATTCATATACTTGCATAAGATGTTAAACATGCATATAAGCATATACATGACTTGCATAAGTACTCACATACTTGCATAACATGTTTACATAATGGATCCATATTCACTTAGTGTTTTGCATCATAAACATCATGAAACAACTTGCATAAAAATATCATGATTACATATTATGAAACTTGCATGACATAAGGCATATAACTTGCAAAACACATAATATTCACTACATCAAGCTTGCATAAATATATGGATCCACAAACATAGCCATACTTTATCACATCTTATCATAATCAATTCAATAATTGATTATTAAGGGGATAGAAGCTCACCAAAACAAGATTAGCAAGTTAAATGAAGCAAATCCCAATGATTAAGTAGAAGAAGATGTAGATTAGCTTGCAAACCCTATTAGGATTTTTAGTGGAGGCTCTCCAATTTTCTAAGTGGTGGCATAATGGCCTTAGATCTATTTTTGGTAAGGATAAGGGGGGTATTAGGGTGTATATATAGATTAATTAGATGTTTTAGGACCATAGGATATACCCTAGAACCAATCCTAGCCTTTAAAGCATGTCTTGGGGAAGAAGTCAAGTGTAGGAACCATTTAGGGCCCAAAAAAAAACAGCCCAAAACTCATCCCGGGCCTCAAAACATGAGCAGTTTTCGTTTTTGATTTTTCGTGAAACTTTGACGGGCCGTAACTTGGTCATACGGACTCCGATTTACGAAAACTCGGACTCTATTTCGCGTATTTTTCCGAGACGAACGCAATGGCACAGCCCGTTTCCCCCGATTCAGAATATTAAATTTAATTCCGCTCTGATTTATGTTATAACAAGTTATTTAACATACGGGGTGTTACAATTTCTTTCTTCATGTATTTAATATATATTATTATAATAAAATGTTGTTTGAGTTTGATTTCTTTCAAAATAAGGCAGAAAAACAATTTTTGACAAATTAGGTCGACCTGTTAAAAAATATAGGTCGACCTGTTTTGAATATTTTCAATCCAGAAAAGAATTAGGTCGACCGGTGGTAAAATATAGGTCGACCGGTTTCAAGTTGTTCATACAGGTCGACTGGTCAAAAACTATAGGTCGACCGGTTTTGTTTCAGCAAGTAAACAGGTTGACCGGTTGAACATTTAGGTCGACCGGTTTGTACTATTTCTGTCATTTTCTCCTACCCGAAACTTTTTAGGTCGGCCGCCTTGATTTTATAGGTCGACCGGTCTCTACTATAGTTTTTTTTATATAAAGACACGTCGTTTCAAATTCCAAACTCAAACACCATTTCTTATACTATTTTAAAATTATACTACTCTCGATTATTGAGGTTATAATGTTATTTATTCTTTTTAATCGATGACAAAGGGGGAGAAATATTTTACATATATGTGCTTAATATGGTAAAAGTATATGTGTGCTAACATTTGTTAATGCAGGAATCAAAAGGTAAGATTATTTACTAACAAATGTTGCAGAAATTCAGGGGGAGCTTTATATTCAAAGGGAGAAAATCCAAGGTGTTGTCATCAATCAAAAAGGGGGAGAATGTTGAGACACGAGAATTTCGATTGATAACAACAAAATAAAGATCAATGGAAATCATGATATGGAGCTAAGATTATGGATATGTAGATATTTAAAGGGAGACAGAGCTTATATACAGGGGGAGATAGCAATAAAGATTAAAATATCAAGCTATATTGTCATCAATCAAAAAGGGGGAGAATGTTGAGTCAACGGTTTCAATGCTTATTTTGATTAATGACAAGAAGGAGCTTCATGATCGACAAAAAGAAGATTCAATGCTTTATAGGTTAGAAGATGGTTATTTAGAGTTATGTTAAAATCTATTCTCAAATAATCATACTTCTTATTCTCTTCAAAAAATATACATGAAAACTCATTTTTTATGTATGTTGACAAAAACCTGTCAACCTGTTAAATTTAACAGGTCAACAACTTTTTAAACTTAACAGGTCAACCTGTTAAAATTAACAGGTCAACAGTTTTTTGAAATAACGGTCAAAAACCTGTCAACCTATTAATTTTTCCTGTCGACCTATTTTTGAATTTCATGAAGAGTCATCTTCTTTCTTGAAAAGTTGCATCCATTTCTCTTCATTAAAAATCACTCCTTTTGATTGCAACTTTTCACTAATAATTACAACTTCTCATTTGCTATAAATACATCATCTTTCATTCATCCAAATCACCGATTCTTGCTCTGATTTCTGATCTTACTTTCTAAATACTCTTGCATTCTAAAAAGCTCCCAAATTCAAGTTACTTATTGAATTCTTGATAACATTTCTCATATTTTGATTCAACAAGCAACTAACTTCCTTCAAATCTTCGCATTCAATTCATATACTTGAGGATAAGATTATAGGAAGGTTGTACTGAATCATTGACTAATCAGTGTTGAAGAAAGAACACATTCAAGGTCAAACTCTTGTAATCGTCTTGTGGGTAAGCTTGTAGCCCGTGAAATCAAGTGGGTAAGCTTGTAGCCCGTGAAATCAAGTGGGTAAGCTTGTTGCCCATAAAATCATGTGGGTAAGCTTGTAGCCCGTGAAATCAAGTGGGTAAACTTGTAGCCCGTAAATCAAGTAGTTGTGAACCTGTTCCTCCGGGTAAAGCGAGGGTGTTGTTTAGTAAAAAGCCGAAGAGGAGCTTCGGGACTGGACGTAGGACTGGAGGTCCGAACCAGTATAAAAATCCTGGTGTCGTTACTCTACTTTCCTTTATCTACAGTATTTATATTTGTTAGTGATATATTTCTTGTTTGCGAATTTTTATCTGTGATATATATTGTTATCATATCATACTCCGCATAGCCATATTAAAGATCCTGCACAAGTCGTACACAACCGACTCTTACAATTTGAAGTCTAACGGTTGGATTTGGAATTATGTCCAAATAAAATTTGGAAAAGGTCGTTGTAAGTGTAGTTCCACGAATGTTATTGGAGATCGATTGTACGAGCCTTGATAAAATTATTAAAAATATCAATAATTTTTGTAAAATCATAATATATGATTTAGAAAGAATTAGGGTGAAAAATCCCATATTTAAAAAGGATAAAAATATATTTTTATCGAAATGAACTAGTTATTAACTAGAATTATAATCAAATATTTTTGAATAAATAAATTATATTTGAAGTGGTTTTAAAAATAATCAGAATTTCCAATATACGAATTGGAATGGATTTGAATCAAAATTATCTTGAGAATATCTCGATGTTGGATTTCGTGATTATACAGATATGGTTGTGGAAATTTAAAAGATATATTTATATCGTTATTTCCAATACGATATTTGTTGGTTTCAGAATTTGATATTGAATATAAGCTGATATATTTTCTACTCAGAGCCTTGTATTTAATATCAAATGGGATTTTGGGTTCGTCATGAATGATGTCTTAAATAACTCTGTTCCTGGATCCAGTTTAGAAAAGAATAAATCTTTTAATTAAGATTTAGTGAAGTTTTCCAGTTAATTAGTATTTAATTGGAATTGAATTTAAATTGGTTTTTGGGTTTATCGTGAGCGGTGTTTTGAATAAGACCTAATCTTTAACCCAATTAACAATGGAATGTGATTTTGGGTTTATCGTGAACTGTGTTTTAGATGACATTGGTATTTAACCCAGTTAAAGACAGGATATTGGTTTTTGGGAAGATTGAAACTAAGTGGAGTTTTAATGAATCGTTAATTAGATTAAAGTGATTGAGAATGGAGTATCACCAGTTTTGCTCCAAAGCGATAGTTATATCTTTAATTAGATTTGAGCATGAAATGGTAATTAATATTTACCGATAACACAGTGGTGTTAGATATAGAGTATTACCAGTTTTTCTCCATGGGATGAATAGGTTGGGATTGGTAAATAAAATAATTGATTACTTCGGTGTGGTTTGCTAATCCCGACTAGTTTGGAAAACCTTAACATGGTTTGAAGTGATATCCAAAGGAAGATTAAAGAATAAATTTAGAAGAATTTATCTTTGATAAAATTAATGGGAACCTTTGCCTAAGAATGTGAATATTTGAATAAAAGAATATTCTGAATTGGAATGAGGCATATGTTGTGTTTGTGTAGCACTTGTTTATTATATAAGCGAGTTATTCGGAAAGGCCGAGTTTATACCCATTCTGAATAACCAATTCGACGATAAGTAGAAGATGAAGACAGTGGTTGAGGACCGGAGGTCTTCACATCATTTGGATGATTATTGATGATCTTGATTGGGTTTCACACCCAAGAGGAGGGAATCAGTTGGTGATCGTCCAGACATACCTGGAGATCGATGGATATGCAAGGAATAAGGTTCCTCTGGTTTCGTTCAGACCCAGAAAGATCATGTAAATGGACTGTGTGTCTGACATTAGATTTTGTTCTGTGCAGATTGATCTCTATTAAATATATATCTGTTTGGCGGCATAGAATTATTCTCTTGCTTAACGCCCTTCTCTGAGACGTACGAGCTTAGAGGTTATAAATCGATAGAAATAAATCGCTTGGAGTGAATTGCCTGTGTGGCATGCCTAAGTGGCAGATGATCAAGGCTTCTGTTGAAAAGCAAAGTCTTGTGGTTGATGATCAAAGCACGGCCTATGTGGCACATCTTTGTGTATATTGTTAATTCACGAGCCTCACACCTCGGTATGAGTCAAAAACGGGATAAGGACCCAAGGAGAGCATGTCGTTTCTTTCTAGCTATGGGTGATGTCAGTGACCTACCAGCCCTGACATTTATATACTTTTTACCTGTGTGGTTGTTGGATGCGAGGCGCCTCAGATATAGATCCTATAGGACCGGGAAACGTGTGTTTAGGAATACTAATCCTCAAAAGTAAGAGAGGACCAGCCTTAGAGGTTCCAAGGATAACTATGTGTGGTCCTGAGACATTTGCTAGAGTGTCTCAAATGGAGAGGAGCTTGCCCCTTGCCTCGACTCGTGACGGAAATCCATTTTCCAATACGACCTTTGCGGTTTTAATTGTAGAACTAGTATGGCTACATGATATATAGTACCCATGCCGCCTATGATTGATACATTTATATTTGAAGTTGATTTCTTCACTTATAGTAATAATAAAAGATGAAATTTAGCGTATCAAGCATTCTTTGGCCATTATAAGGTAAAACCCTATCCCCCGGCTTGCGTTGCATTGTGTGATGGTACCTGGGTCTTATAATAGCTTCATTGTTATTTATTTAGCATTGCGCTGTTGTTTTATGCACTAGCATTCTTGGGAGGAAACCCGTTCCGTGTTACACTGCACGGTCTCTTGATTTACCTAACTTTAAATAAAGATTAATAACTGTTTTAGTTCTCACACCAGTCAAATGACTGACTTGAGTTTATTGTTTTGACCTAAGCTCTGGGTGCCCTTATTTTCCGCACGGGCAGCTAGCCGTTTTGGTTTTGCAGATTTATATTCACAGGATCTGAAACGACCCGCAAATCCGTACTATCTGAGTTGACTAAATATAACACACGTCCAACTCAAATTGCACAGAAATACGACTCATTTTTAGAAAGAAGTTAGAGGATGAGAAATAGAAAGAAAGAAATATTAGAATAGAAGAAAACAAAGATCACAAACTCACAGCGGAACGAATAAAATATATTATATAACATAAGCTTCGAAATACAAATCTGTTTTGTACATATATACATACCATCATCAGAGTACACATAACATTTGATCCAGCGGAAGTAACTCTAAATAACTAACGTTGAAGCCTCCTGCTTCAAGCTCCTCCAAGTGTATCTGTAAAAGCCTGAAACACTTGACTGCCCGTACAAATTTGGGCACCCAAGAGTTTAGGGAAAACAAAATAAACTCTGGGTCAGTCATGGGACTGGTGTGAGTAAACTCCAACCACTTGTTTAACTTTCAAAACCCTTTTCGAAAGAAAAGATAATAGTAAGACCAGCCCACACATAAACATGGACGGTTTTTACCTTACTATAACCCAAAACACTTTGATACGTAAATCCAGTGATATTATAATAATGTCTACATCAAATAAATAACCAAATAGCAGAACGTTTGCATCTCACGCTCCACATATATAGTATAAAATCAAAACCCGCATGGCGCTTACTGGAGATTGGATTTCCAACATGACAAGGTATGGAACCACCTTCCGATGATGTATCTCTAGAGGCGAATACACCTGGGTTCAACAAGAACGTCTTGCAACCCGGCCCACACATGACCGACCACTCATTTCGCTTGAGTGTATCGAATGTATATCACCAACGGTTGGACTCAAACCACCGTTTCCCGAATGGGCAGAATCGATAGATTTAGAAACAAAAGGAATTTCTCTAGATAGGTGATTATACACCATAATGGGTGCGACCCACGTAGCCATGCTGCCTGCCCGATTTTTGTCCTTTCCCGGTTGTTGAGGCCTGAGGCTACGAATACTTACCATTTATTGATAGCACAATCACTTTGAATGCCACACTGTCAGATCCATTAATCACTAGTTGAGTTTGCACAAATATTCTGGATATTATGCTAAGGGATAAATCCGTTGCAACCATATATATTCATACAGACCAACCCATTTGATCATTGGAAATACTTTGTCAGACATTCGTCCATTTACGTTCGTTCTGGGATTGAACGAAACCGAAGGCACTATTTCTATAAATAGAAAAGCCCTTGCACTTTACTCCGTCTTCAATATATTCAGCATACTTGGTTCACAACGCTTATGCCGATACGGAGTGGTTCTTCGGATAATAATCCAACCGGTCTCTCCATATTGACAACGATGGTCAAAACTTCGATAGTCTGTGATTTAACTATCGAATAAAAACAATTGTTCAATCAACATATCAAACAAATCACTGGGCTCTTTAATTAATATTTCATTAATTAAATCTCTTCTCCATTTCCTTATCAATATTTGTTAACCAAATATTTCAATAATCATCTTGCCTCTTATGCCATTTGGAAAACGTTTCCAAATATTAACTTCTTTTATTTTCTATATATTAGAAAAATCTCTATTTGCAATTGGAAACAATTTCAATCACTTATCTCTATCCCTTTTTGTTTACAACATTCGATTTTTATATTCACTTTACTATCGAATTCAATACGTCGATACAATGATTTCAAATTATCAAAATATCTTAAAAATATTCTAACTCCTTAAATTTCCGGAAAATTTCGCCATAACCTCCCCTGTATCGGGAGCATCGGGAAATTTCAAATAGCTTCCCGGTATCTTCCTCAATCAAAAAGAAAAAGGAAAAGCCAAGCGGCTTGCCGATACGGCGCATAAAATCTCATATATGAATTAAACATGTACCTTTTTGTCGAGCACATAAATTTAAATCTTCATATACTTCATATCAAACCTGCTTACACATGTTCACCTGTTTTCAATTCAATTCAATACCATCTAATCGTTTGAATTCAGTTTCGCCCATTTACCCTTTAATTAGTCATTTTGCCTATTTCACTTCTTTGTTGAACATAACATGTTCAAACAAAATATTTAACTCGTTCATAACCAAATTGAATTTCAAGTTTCCAATTCTATCTTCCCTTTCGATTTCGAATATAAATTTTCAAATCGAATTTACTTATTTAAAGCCCAATATCAATTCAAAATCTCATTTAACTAATTACTATTCAAATTAGTTAGTTCTATTCAAAGTCAAAAATCTGGTTTCTGTTTCAAAATCACATTCATTACTTTACTCGAGTTCACATGTATTTTATAACTCAATCTGAGATTTTCTAAATAGAATTTCGGATTTTATTTGCTTAAAATCCTTTTATAAAATTAAATAAACCGTTATGGGTTTAAAACGATTTTGGCGCTGTTTTTCTGAAAATTTGATTTTGACATAACTCAAAATCTATATGACGAAATCCAGATTTTTCTCCTTCATTAGAAAACTATTATCAAACCGGTCCTGACGTTTCTTGTTTCAAAGAATTCCGACTTCAATTGAGTTCTGTATATTCAATTGAAGTTCGAAACGCCAATTTACGAACTGCAGCGCTGTGGCCCGTTTGGTTTAATTATATATACATATACATATATAAACTTTGTTTAAATAAAATTCAACTCCCTTTCTGATATATCTATATCATATATTCAAATCCATAATTTAAATTCCATTTGAATTCTATATTCAAATCTATTTTCATTTCAAATCCCATATTAAACTCCACTTTGAATTCAAATGCCATATTTAATTTTCTCTTGAATTCAAATTCAATATTTATATCTCTTTGAATTCAAATTCTATTTTGTATCTCTTGGATTCCAAATTCGGGATTTAAACTCCATTTTCAAATCCGTTTGCAATGCCTATATTTAAAGTCTATTTGAATTCTCGAATATCCCAACTCCATTTTTATTCTATTTGAAATTCAAATATTCAAACTCCATTCTATCTAAATGTTTTCAAATTCCAATTTCTCTTATTTGAAATTCCCAATATTTCAATTTACATTTTCTTTTATTTCAAATTCCATTTTTGAATTTCCTTTATTCCAATCCCATTTGAATTCCTTTGAATTCAAATTCTATTTCAAAACTATTTGGATTTCCTATTTTGAAATCCTATTTCAATTCTACCTTGAAATCCTATTTTCAAAGTTTATTTCAAATTCTATTTTGAAATCTCATATTCAAATTTCTACTTGAATTTCTCTATTCAATTCCATGTTCAAATTCAACACTTGAATTTCTATTTCAAATCTCTATTCAAATTTCATATTTAAATTCCATTCAAATCTCTATTCAAATTTCACATTTGAATTCCTTTTTGAAATACTATATTTCAAATTCTATTCAATTCTTCTTTGAAATTCTATATTTCAAATTCTATTTTGAAATACTACATTCAAATCTCTATTTGAATTTCTTATTCGAATTCCTTTGAATTCAAATTTTTATTTTAATTTCTTGAATTCAAATTCTATTTTTCATTCTAATTTCGTCTATTCAAGTTCTATTTGAACTTCTATTTGAATTTCTAATATTCAATCTCCT
Organism: Allium sativum; assembly: GCA_030737875.1. NCBI lineage: Eukaryota > Viridiplantae > Streptophyta > Magnoliopsida > Asparagales > Amaryllidaceae > Allium > Allium sativum. The sequence goes on from CM060920.1 coordinate 57,968,635, forward strand.
TTTAAAATTCAAATATTTAAACTCCTTTTCTAATTCTACTATTCAATTGTTATACTCAAATTTCATTTGAGTTATATATTTAAAATTTCCTTTTCACATCTTATTTTGAAATTCCATTTCAAATCCCAATTCCATGCTTGTATTTCTATTTCTGAATTATCAAATGATAATTCTTTTTACTTCATTTATAACTTCGTTATAAAAGAACTATTTATAAACTTCGTTTAAAAAGAAACTACATGTTTTATTTTTCAAAACAATTTTTATATTTTTATTTCCATTAAAAAATTCAAATTCTATTTAAAAATAGAATTTTCCCTTTTTAAATCTCAAATATCCTTCCATGATATTTATATAAATTTACACTTCGGCCCAGTGATAGTTTAAACAACCAAATCAATCAATTTCCAATCATTTGATTTTAACACATCATATATGAATATATATGAAATCAAACAGAACAAACAAACAAATAGATAATATATTTTTGAGGAATCCAGTTGGATTCCTCCAACCTGTTTTCCTGCATCCACAGATGTTAGCACATAAATAATACCAATTCTGCTTCGTGGCAGAATATCGCGGTATAGAAGGTCATCCACTAATCATAGCGTGGGGCGTATAGGGTAATCATCCGCTATGAAACTGCGGGCATCCGCTAATGAGACTGCGGGAATCCAACCAATCAATCAACCCAATATATATATATATATATATAATAGCCTAAATAACTAATATATATAAAACAAGCAGAAAAATCCAAACAGGCAACAAAAATTATTTTTAACGAAATAAAAATAATTAGAAATAAAAGGTGAGTGAGATTTACTCACCAGAATTTCAATTTTCTGAATATCCAGCTTAATCCCATACCGCGTAGCTACGAATCTACTCGTCTCGTCTCGCATGAATTTACCAAGCCCCTATGATTATTTATTTAATTTAATGATCAATGCTTATTGATTTAACTTTATTACTAACGATGAATAAATAAATTATCCTAAGTATTTTAAATTTCGGAAAAACGAATACCTTACTACTTCGACCATTCACAAAGCTAACTCAAGAAATGTTGAATCATTTCTACTGTGATCAGCCAAAACACAGCCAGCATTCATTATAGCATTTCAACAAACATCTCGCGTTCAATCGAGTTTACACTTCTCTACTCACCATCAGTTCAGACTCCCTATTGACCATTATATCTGAACCAGCGTCGACTTCTACAGAGGAAGCCGCACCCTTTTTCTACCTCGCACCATCACAGCTCGCTCATCAGCAAGTTCGAATGGCACCCCGTCGCCTCCAGAAACCGCGACATCAAAGTCACGGGTCTGCTGACCCCTTCCATTTTTGACTACAGGAAATCGCGAGTTCCATTAATCCCATCTCGAAATGCATCGCAGCCACCAAATCCCCTAAATCGAAAGCCCCTGCCAGCTGATGCCCAACTCCGACCATAGCTGCGACCCAGGTGAACCCGACTTTGATCGTCGAACTCTCCTCGTATCGCACCCCTTAATAATTCGAAATCGATTTCCCAGACCCTCGTTTGCGGCTTCAATATGAAGCTTTCGATTTGGTTCTGAGGGAATGAGGAACGGGTGAAAGAAAAATGTGAAGGAAAAGGAAGAGGGTCGCGAATTTATAGAAGAGTAAGGGGACATAAGGTACGAGGTCATTAAAACACTGTTTTTCAGACTTCGAAAGAGGAAGACAGGATTTTGTGCTCGAGGGAAGTAGGTCTGCCTAATAAAGAATAAGGTCGGCTGAAATGAAAACATAGGCTTTGAAAATAAATTGATTTGATTTAATCTAATTTTGTTTAAAATATTTTGTGGTTCCTTAACTCAAAGTCCCGGATCACTATCCGACCGTGACGACCGATGTTTCCAACGTTATTCACTATTCTGAATTCAATGAAATAGATTATACAATTTAATTTGAACGTATATTTAAAATAGCCATATTAAATCATTTTAAATTCAAAATAATAAATTCTTCATCAATGAATTTCTATTATCATCGTTCAGTTTTATCTTCGAATTGAATTATTTCAAACTTCTCGTATTCCGATAATTATCAAAATAAATCGTATTTCGATGATTTAAACAATAACCCAATAAAATACCATCTATATTATAAATTCAATATTTAAAACCATACTAAATATTTAAGATAAACTGTTCAAAAATCTGGGTCGTTACATTCTTCCTCCCTTAAAATAATTTCGTCCTCGAAATTGCTAAGGTAGGAAAAATGGTACAAATCTTATTACCTTTCAAAATCTCACTTATGTTGAAACTCAACTCCGCATATTTCAACAATTAATTTTACCAAAACATTTGGTTTCTCATTCACATGCATTCAAATTGATTCTAAATCAATTTATTCACTTGATTTATTTAACTTGTTTTAAGTTAAATTTAAATTCCAGAATTCAAATCCCTGGGTTTTTCTTTCTAATCCATAAATATATACTTATATTTATTTCCATCTAAAACTCAAAACATTTGAATTTTCAAACCACTTGTTTTCCTTTCAAACAAATTTCCAACAAAACTTTTCTAAGGTAGCAATTTCATCACTTAGAAACTCGGAAATGAACACTGATGATGTTGCAATCATCATCAGATTAATTTACCAGCCACTGAAGTGAGTTCAGTGCTTTATCACTTTCAAAATTCATTTAAAATCCTTTTAAAACAAAGCTATATTGTTCTAATATACTTCCAAAAATACTTCAAACTTCCCAGGATTTTGAATTCTTAATTCTGGTTTGAATTTAATTCTAATTCATCTCATTTGTATATATTTCATTCATATACAAATTCAGTTTGGTTATAAATAACCATTTCAATTTTATAATCTTGTTGGATTATAATCTTAACAATCAACACATCCATATAATATAATAATTTCAGAAAATTATTCCTTCTATATAAAAATAGAAATTTGGGTAAAATTATTTCATTTACCCGCTTTAAAACATTATCGTGTCGTATTTTCTGTTCAAGTGTTTAGAAATCCCTATCGACTTCGTGGCGTCCCACGATTCGATCAGAATTCATAAACCGCTCAACAGACCAGCCAACACAATATAAAACAACTTTTATATCAACTAACAAATACGCTCTCTCGTATCTATACACTCAACTCATTCTAGGATACTACTGACCCTATCTCTAATGAGCACATGCCACACAAGCCTAGGTGTTCGCTCAACCTAAGCTCTGATACCAACTGTAAAGACCCCGGGATTCGAGTAGGCTTTTCAACCATCCTCTCCTCCCTCGGCACTGGGCTAACCTCCCAGTGTGGCTTACAGAGATACCTCAGAACTGCTTTTACGGCCAGCCTCTCGACTCGACCAACCCACATTGTCGGGGGATGTAGGGGTAAGAGTCTCCCGTTCGCCACCAAACGCGAAGCGAGAACCCCCTATCATCCGTACCAATTAAGCAACCAGCTCTGATACCAACTGAAACGACCCGCAAATCCGTACTATCTGAGTTGACTCAATATAACACACGTCCAACTCAAATTGCACAGAAATACGACTCATTTTTAGAAAGAAGTTAGAGGATGAGAAATAGAAAGAAAGAAATATTAGAATAGAAGAAAACAAAGATCACAAACTCACAGCGGAACGAATAAAATATATTATATAACATAAGCTTCGAAATACAAATCTGTTTTGTACATATATACATACCATCATCAGAGTACACATAACATTTGATCCAGCGGAAGTAACTCTAAATAACTAACGTTGAAGCCTCCTGCTTCAAGCTCCTCCAAGTGTATCTGTAAAAGCCTGAAACACTTGACTGCCCGTACAAATTTGGGCACCCAAGAGTTTAGGGAAAACAAAACAAAATAAACTCTGGGTCAGTCATGGGACTGGTGTGAGTAAACTCCAACCACTTGTTTAACTTTCAAAACCCTTTTCGAAAGAAAAGATAATAGTAAGACCAGCCCACACATAAACATGGACGGTTTTTACCTTACTATAACCCAAAACACTTTGATACGTAAATCCAGTGATATTATAATAATGTCTACATCAAATAAATAACCAAATAGCAGAACGTTTGCATCTCACGCTCCACATATATAGTATAAAATCAAAACCCGCATGGCGCTTACTGGAGATTGGATTTCCAACATGACAAGGTATGGAACCACCTTCCGATGATGTATCTCTAGAGGCGAATACACCTGGGTTCAACAAGAACGTCTTGCAACCCGGCCCACACATGACCGACCACTCATTTCGCTTGAGTGTATCGAATGTATATCACCAACGGTTGGACTCAAACCACCGTTTCCCGAATGGGCAGAATCGATAGATTTAGAAACAAAAGGAATTTCTCTAGATAGGTGATTATACACCCTAATGGGTGCGACCCACATAGCCATGCTGCCTGCCCGATTTTTTTCCTTTCCCGGTTGTTGAGGCCTGAGGCTACGAATACTTACCATTTATTGACAGCACAATCACTTTGAATGCCACATTGTCAGATCCATTAATCACTAGTTGAGTTTGCACAAATATTCTGGATATTATGCTAAGGGATAAATCCGTTGCAACCATATATATTCATACAGACCAACCCATTTGATCATTGGAAATACTTTGTCAGACATTCGTCCATTTACGTTCGTTCTGGGATTGAACGAAACCGAAGGCACTATTTCTATAAATAGAAAAGCCCTTGCACTTTACTCCGTCTTCAATATATTCAGCATACTTGGTTCGCAACGCTTATGCCGATACGGAGTGGTTCTTCGGATAATAATCCAACCGGTCTCTCCATATTGACAACGATGGTCAAAACTTCGATAGTCTGTGATTTAACTATCGAAAAAAAACAAGTGTTCAATCAACATATCAAACAAATCACTGGGCTCTTTAATTAATATTTCATTAATTAAATCTCTTCTCCATTTCCTTATCAATATTTGTTAACCAAATATTTCAATAATCATCTTGCCTCTTATGCCATTTGGAAAACGTTTCCAAATATTAACTTCTTTTATTTTCTATATATTAGAAAAATCTCTATTTGCAATTGGAAACAATTTCAATCACTTATCTCTATCCCTTTTTGTTTACAACATTCGATTTTTATATTCACTTTACTATCGAATTCAATACGTCGATACAATGATTTCAAATTATCAAAATATCTTAAAAATATTCTAACTCCTTAAATTTCCGGAAAATTTCGCCATAACCTCCCCTGTATCGGGAGCATCGGGAAATTTCAAATAGCTTCCCGGTATCTTCCTCAATCAAAAAGAAAAAGGAAAAGCCAAGCGGCTTGCCGATACGGCGCATAAAATCTCATATATGAATTAAAATGTACCTTTTTGTCGAGCACATAAATTTAAATCTTCATATACTTCATATCAAACCTGCTTACACATGTTCACCTGTTTTAAATTCAATTCAATACCATCTAATCGTTTGAATTCAGTTTCGCCCATTTACCCTTTAATTAGTCATTTTGCCTATTTCACTTCTTTGTTGAACATAACATGTTCAAACAAAATATTTAACTCGTTCATAACCAAATTGAATTTCAAGTTTCCAATTCTAGCTTCCCTTTCGATTTCGAATATAAATTTTCAAATCGAATTTACTTATTTAAAGCCCAATATCAATTCAAAATCTCATTTAACTAATTACTATTCAAATTAGTTAGTTCTATTCAAAGTCAAAAATCTGGTTTCTGTTTCAAAATCACATTCATTACTTTACTCGAGTTCACATGTATTTTATAACTCAATCTGAGATTTTCTAAATAGAATTTCGGATTTTATTTGCTTAAAATCCTTTTATAAAATTAAATAAACCGTTATGGGTTTAAAACGATTTTGGCGCTGTTTTTCTGAAAATTTGATTTTGACATAACTCAAAATCTATATGACGAAATCCAGATTTTTCTCCTTCATTAGAAAACTATTATCAAACCGGTCCTGACGTTTCTTGTTTCAAAGAATTCCGACTTCAATTGAGTTCTGTATATTCAATTGAAGTTCGAAACGCCAATTTACGAACTGCAGCGCTGTGGCCCGTTTGGTTTAATTATATATACATATACATATATAAACTTTGTTTAAATAAAATTCAACTCCCTTTCTGATATATCTATATCATATATTCAAATCCATAATTTAAATTCCATTTGAATTCTATATTCAAATCTATTTTCATTTCAAATCCCATATTAAACTCCACTTTGAATTCAAATGCCATATTTAATTTTCTCTTGAATTCAAATTCAATATTTATATCTCTTTGAATTCAAATTCTATTTTGTATCTCTTGGATTCCAAATTCGGGATTTAAACTCCATTTTCAAATCCGTTTGCAATGCCTATATTTAAAGTCTATTTGAATTCTCGAATATCCCAACTCCATTTTTATTCTATTTGAAATTCAAATATTCAAACTCCATTCTATCTAAATGTTTTCAAATTCCAATTTCTCTTATTTGAAATTCCCAATATTTCAATTTACATTTTCTTTTATTTGAAATTCCATTTTTGAATTTCCTTTATTCCAATCCCATTTGAATTCCTTTGAATTCAAATTCTATTTCAAAACTATTTGGATTTCCTATTTTGAAATCCTATTTCAATTCTACCTTGAAATCCTATTTTCAAAGTTTATTTCAAATTCTATTTTGAAATCTCATATTCAAATTTCTACTTGAATTTCTCTATTCAATTCCATGTTCAAATTCAACACTTGAATTTCTATTTCAAATCCCTATTCAAATTTCATATTTAAATTCCATTCAAATCTCTATTCAAATTTCACATTTGAATTCCTTTTTGAAATACTATATTTCAAATTCTATTCAATTCTTCTTTGAAATTCTATATTTCAAATTCTATTTTGAAATACTACATTCAAATCTCTATTTGAATTTCTTATTCGAATTCCTTTGAATTCAAATTTTTATTTTAATTTCTTGAATTCAAATTCTATTTTTCATTCTAATTTCGTCTATTCAAGTTCTATTTGAACTTCTATTTGAATTTCTAATATTCAATCTCCTTTTAAAATTCAAATATTTAAACTCCTTTTCTAATTCTACTATTCAATTGTTATACTCAAATTTCATTTGAGTTATATATTTAAAATTTCCTTTTCACATCTTATTTTGAAATTCCATTTCAAATCCCAATTCCATGCTTGTATTTCTATTTCTGAATTATCAAATGATAATTCTTTTTACTTCATTTATAACTTCGTTATAAAAGAACTATTTATAAACTTCGTTTAAAAAGAAACTACTTGTTTTATTTTTCAAAACAAGTTTTATATTTTTATTTCCATTAAAAAATTCAAATTCTATTTAAAAATAGAATTTTCCCTTTTTAAATCTCAAATATCCTTCCACGATATTTATATAAATTTACACTTCGGCCCAGTGATAGTTTAAACAACCAAATCAATCAATTTCCAATCATTTGATTTTAACACATCATATATGAATATATATGAAATCAAACAGAACAAACAAACAAATAGATAATATATTTTTGAGGAATCCAGTTGGATTCCTCCAACCTGTTTTCCTGCATCCACAGATGATAGCACATAAATAATACCAATTCTGCTTCGTGGCAGAATATCGCGGTATAGAAGGTCATCCACTAATCATAGCGTGGGGCGTATAGGGTAATCATCCGCTATGAAACTGCGGGCATCCGCTAATGAGACTGCGGGAATCCAACCAATCAATCAACCCAATATATATATATATATATAATAGCCTAAATAACTAATATATATAAAACAAGCAGAAAAATCCAAACAGGCAACAACAATTATTTTTAACGAAATAAAAATAATTAGAAATAAAAGGTGAGTGAGATTTACTCACCAGAATTTCAATTTTCTGAATATCCAGCTTAATCCCATACCGCGTAGCTACGTATCTACTCGTCTCGTCTCGCATGAATTTACCAAGCCCCTATGATTATTTATTTAATTTAATGATCAATGCTTATTGATTTAACTTTATTACTAACGATGAATAAATAAATTATCCTAAGTATTTTAAATTTCGGAAAAACGAATACCTTACTACTTCGACCATTCACAAGGCTAACTCAAGAAATGTTGAATCATTTCTACTGTGATCAGCCCAAACACAGCCAGCATTCATTATAGCATTTCAACAAACATCTCGCGTTCAATCGAGTTTACACTTCTCTACTCACCATCAGTTCAGACTCCCTATTGACCATTATATCTGAACCAGCGTCGACTTCTACAGAGGAAGCCGCACCCTTTTTCTACCTCGCACCATCACAGCTCGCTCATCAGCGAGTTCGAATGGCACCCCATCGCCTCCAGAAACCGCGACATCAAAGTCACGGGTCTGCTGACCCCTTCCATTTTTGACTACAGGAAATCGCGAGTTCCATTAATCCCATCTCGAAATGCATCGCAGCCACCAAATCCCCTAAATCGAAAGCCCCTGCCAGCTGATGCCCAACTCCGACCATAGCTGCGACCCAGGTGAACCCGACTTTGATCGTCGAACTCTCCTCGTATCGCACCCCTTAATAATTCGAAATCGATTTCCCAGACCCTCGTTTGCGGCTTCAATATGAAGCTTTCGATTTGGTTCTGAGGGAATGAGGAACGGGTGAAAGAAAAATGTGAAGGAAAAGGAAGAGGGTCGCGAATTTATAGAAGAGTAAGGGGACATAAGGTACGAGGTCATTAAAACACTGTTTTTCAGACTTCGAAAGAGGAAGACAGGATTTTGTGCTCGAGGGAAGTAGGTCTGCCTAATAAAGAATAAGGTCGGCTGAAATGAAAACATAGGCTTTGAAAATAAATTGATTTGATTTAATCTAATTTTGTTTAAAATATTTTGTGGTTCCTTAACTCAAAGTCCCGGACCACTATCCGACCGTGACGACCGATGTTTCCAACGTTATTCACTATTCTGAATTCAATGAAATAGATTATACAATTTAATTTGAACGTATATTTAAAATAGCCATATTAAATCATTTTAAATTCAAAATAAATAAATTCTTCATCAATGAATTTCTATTATCATCGTTCAGTTTTATCTTCGAATTGAATTATTTCAAACTTCTCGTATTCCGATAATTATCAAAATAAATCGTATTTCGATGATTTAAACAATAACCCAATAAAATACCATCTATATTATAAATTCAATATTTAAAACCATACTAAATATTTAAGATAAACTGTTCAAAAATCTGGGTCGTTACAGGATCCTGGTATATAGCTGAAATGATATTCGGAAAGCTCTGTATCTGTGTATTTCTTTCAATTGTGTTTTGTATTGTTTTTCCGCTGCTATGTAATGTAATTTAAACCTATGATATTTGTCGAATGTATATTTATTCTAACTCAGTAATATTCTTGTAATCTGATGGAATTGTTGTAATAAAAAATGAAATGTTCTTCTGTTTGCTTTCCGATTTGTCGTGTTCTCAAAACAATCAGTGGTTTTGAACAGTCTTGGTCGGTTTAGCGATTGATTAGGATCGAGCGAAATTCCCAATTGTTACAATGTAACAAACCGGAAATTCTGAGCCAATTTAAATTTTTTATTTTGGCTATTTTAATGAATTTTGAATATTTAAAATGGATTATTTTAAATAATAACGACGTGCAATTTATTTTGATTAGAAATAGAACGTGTATATTTATTTGAATCATCGTTAGAATACAAATATTTTATTTCAATTATAAAAGGAATTGAAAATGGCAAATGAATGTACATGATTCAAAATAAACTGGATTTTGGCGAAACTAAAAGTATTAGAATCTAATTGAAAATACCTTTCCAAGGAATCCGAAAAATCAAATTTTCATAGCAGGAATAAAAAGTTATGTCCAGTTGAAAATTCAGAATAGTCGCTATGGAATTCTGGCCCTTTAAAATGGAAATTTTGCAAACGACCTCGGTTTTCGACGAAACCACTTTTGTTGGATCTGGGATGTCAAACTATTGCTAGATTCCAATTTACATAATTTTTGAAGTCGATATGTGAGCGTGGCAAAGGAAAACACGTTTGACCAGTTTAAGTTGATTTTAATCGACTGGAAAATGGCCATTTTTCAAACGGTCATAGAATTTGATGAAACTAGTTTTGTTAGGACCGTATCGTCAATACGAAGCTAGAATTTTTTTGGGAATTTATAGAGTTTGTTTGTGGCCCCGATAAACTAAAATGTGCATTCAAATTCAATATATAGATTTATATTTTGATTTTGACGAAAACTGATCAAAACGATCAAATTGGCTTACGATACATAGCCTACTGTGTTCGAAATGGGGGTAATTAGTTAGGGGCGACAGTCGTTGGGCTCGAATTGGGGTTTGAAATAAAAACATACTTTTTGAAATCAAAAGGATATATATATAATATAAAAACCTTTACATATACACCCCCCTTCCCTTTTATTTCTCCAGATCCTAAAACCCATGCCCTCCCTAGTTTCCCCAATCCAGCCTCCTTCTCCGAGGCACGTGCCGCTTCAGGTGGTCGGAGGCATCGCTGCCTCTGACCTTGATGGTTGGCGCCCCCTCTCCTTCCTCCTCTCCTCTTCTCTTTCCTCTCCTCTTCCACCAGCGAACCCCAAGCTCCCACACCGGAAAACGATCCACCACTAGTCGATGACCTCACCTCCGACCACACCCTACCGCCTGCAGTCACCCAGATGACCTGCGCCGCCCCTCAGCCACTCACCACCCACTATGGACTCGCCTTCCTATAAAAGAATTCGATTTTTATTTATTTTTCGAGCGGGTATTAAATCCCTGACCCTCCAAACTCCGATGGTCGCTGATGATGGTGAAGATGAGCACAAGGGTGGAGAAAGGCACGCGTTTTATCTTCTAAAGATTAACGGTGAGTTTTTATTTCTATTTTTATTTAAATAATTAATTTTGAATAAAGAATCAGTTTTATTTTATTTACATTAGCGTAAAATAAAAATATGATTTTTATATAATAGAGATATTAAAAATATGATTTTCATATAATAGAGATACTAAAAATATGATTTTTATATAATAGAGATATTAAAAATATGATTTTTAGCTCATAGTATAGATTATATTTTTATCATAGTAAAATTATATTTTTATCAAAGTAAAGATTACATTTTTATCATAGGAAAGTTCGATATTTTTATATATAGAAAGGCCATATTTTTATATATAGAAAGGCGATATTTTTATATATAGAAAGTCGATATTTTTATATATAGAAAGACGGGATTTTTATATATGTTGTAGCGAAATAAAAATTCGATCTTTATATAAAGAAGTATATATATATAAAAATATAATTTTTATGTGGAAAGAAGCGTTATAAAAATATATGATTTCTTATATATGAAATGCCATTGTAAAAATGTGATTTTTATATATGTAGTGTATACGGACTACGAAAGTGATAAAAGGCGAGTGGCGAAGATTTCCTATATATGAAGAGTCGTGGCGTTTATTTTAGCTTATGGGTGAGAACTTCTCACTTTAATTCTTGTTTTCTAGTTAAAATTATATACTAGGATGCAGATGGTGCTTAGCAGCACCCAACACCCTTTGTCCACAGACCATGGACGACTTGTTTGATTTTGTTATGTGGTGAAAATTCATTGTGATGTGGAATGAATAAAAATAAATATTCATGTGTGGAAATAAATTATTTATCGTTAAAAATATAAATTTAACGTGAATGTGAATAAATAAATATTCATTTAGAAATCGACCGATTTGTTTATGTACACCCATTTGAAGGATATTGATTAGGACGATAAATTTTACACATTGCCTAACTGCACAAATAAAAATCTGTGTTTTTTGACTGAAACCCCACACGGGTATTGGGATGATATTTGATGTACACTAGTCCCGATTGTTTAGTTGTATGTCAATCGATAGGTTAACAAACAGTTGTGTAGTGCACTTTGGATGATGATTGATTATTTATCATTTCTATTATATACATGTGTTGTATGGAATCCATATAATTAACATTGTATGGAAATTGATTGGGCCTTATTCCAATTTGGAAAATAAATAATATTATAAAATAAAGATTCATGTGTTGAATAAAATAAATAGTCATGTGTTGACGATACTCATGTGTTGAAACTTATCATGTGTTGAACGAAATATTTTAACAATAAAATTCACATCTTTATCATATATAAAATTAGAAACTAGCTGGTAACTAGTTAAGATGAGTGGTTTCCTGGGTATTGATCTGATGTTGGTTTCGGCCTTCAAGGTTAATACTTAGGGAATATTTCTTTAACTAACTTACGGTTGGAGTCTGATTAAGAATTAAACGAGAGAAATCATAATTTTATAAAATATACAAATAACAAAAATAGTCATGTGTTGACGATACTCATGTGTTGAGAATATTCATGTGTTGAAAGAAATATAAATTCATGTGTTGAAGAAAATATGAATTTGTTGAATTGAATAACAACGTTATTGAAATATATAAAGCCGTGTTAATTAGATCTGCACCATTATGACGCGAACGATACTTATATCGATTATATTCGTTTTTATAATGAATATAGAAAAGGAAGTGATTTCAAAATATAATGTTTTGAAAATATTATCATTTATATATTAATGATATGGAATATTCATTTTTGATTTAAAATTGAATATGAAGTTAAAATTGTTTTGAAAACGAATTTAAAATGAATTATAAAATACGTTTAGAATTGAAATCCAGGAAATATATATAATATTTATATTAAATGGCCTAAGTAGAACGCGCCGCGCAACGGTAGTTCACGAATTTCGACCATTGACTTGGAATTGACGTTACGGGAGATCCGACCGTCGGATTCTCCTGAAACCGGGACCGTTGGGTTCGTATCGAAAAGAGCTTTCCAATAAATATTAGAAATTTGAAATCTAACAGTTGATTTTTGAATTATGTACAAATCAAATTTGTAAAAGTTCGGTGTAAGTGCTGTTCGACGACCGTTATTGGAAATCGGATGTACGGGCCTTGATAAAATTATTCAAAATATCAATAATTTGTGAAAAATCATAATAAATGATTTAGAAAGAATTGGGGTGAAAAATCCTAAATTTAAAAAGGATAAAAATATATTTTTATCAAAATGAACTAGTTATGAACTAAAATTATAATCCAATGTTTTTGAATAAATAAATTGGATTTGAAGTGGTTTTAAAATAATCAGAATTTCCAATATATGAATTGAAATGGATTTGAATCGAAATTATCTTCGGATTATTTCGATGTTGGATTTCATGATTATACAGATATGGTTGTGGAAATTTGAAAGATATATTTATATCATTATTTCCAATACGATATTTGTTGGTTTTAGAATTTAATATTGAATATAAGCCGATATATTTTCTATTCAGAGCCTTGTATTTAATATCAAATGGGATTTTGGGTTCATCGTGAATGGTGTCTTAAATAACACTCTCTTGAACCCAATTTAGAAAAAAGTAAATCTATTTATTAAGATATAGTGAAATTGTCCAGTTAATTAGTATTTAATTGGAATTGAATTTAAATTGGTTTTTGGGTTTATCGTGAGCGGTGTTTTGAATAACACATGTTCTTTAACCCGATTAACAATGGAATGTGATTTTGGGTTTATCATGAACCGTATTTTAGATGACATTGGTTCTTTAACCCAGTTAAAGACAGGATATTGATTTTTGGGAAGATTAAAACTAAGTGAGTTTTAATGAATCTTTAATTAGATTGAAATGATCGAGAATGGAGTATCACCGGTTCTTGTTGCATTCATGATGGGGGGTTCTCACCATGTGGTTTGGTGGCTTACAGTGGGCTCTTACCCCTAAATGTCCCTTGTGGGGGTTAATTAGGTTGTGGTCGTTTAATTGAAATTGAATTTAAAATGGTTTTTGGGTTTTATCATGAGCGGTATTTTGAATAACACTTGTTCTTTAACCCAATTAACAATGGAATGTGATTTTGGGTTTATCATGAACCGTGTTTTAGATGACATTGGTTTTCTAACCCAGTTAAGGACAGGATATGGTTTTTGGGAAGATTAAAACTATGTGGAGTTTTAATGAATCTTTAATTAGATTAAAGTGATCGAGAATGGAGTATCACCAGTTTTGCTCCAAAGTGATAGTTAAATCTTTAATTAGATTTGAACGTGAAATGGTAATTAATATTTACCGATAACACCGTGGTGTTAGATATGGAGTATTACCAGTTATGCTTCATGGGATTAATAGGTTGGGATTGGGAAATAAAATAAATTATTACTTTGGTGTGGTTCGCTAATCCCGACTAGTTTGGAAAACCTTTACATGGTTCGAAGTGATATCCAAAGGAAGATTAAAGAATAAATTTAGAAGAATTTATATTTGATAAAATTAATGGGAAGAATGTGAATATTTGAATAAAAGAATATTCTAAATCGGAATGAGGCGTATGTTGTGTTTGTGTAGCACTTATTTATTATATACGCGAGTTATTCGGAAAGGCCAGGTTTATACCCATTCTGAAGAACCGATTCGACGATAAGTAGAAGATGAAGACGGAGGTTGAAGACCGTAGGTCTTCACATCGTTTGGATAATTACTGATGATCTTGATTGGGCTGTACACCCAAGAGGAAGGAATCAGTTGGTGATCATCCAGACGTACTTGGAGATCGATGGATATGCAAGGAATAAGGTTCCTCCAATTTCGTTCAGACCTAGAACGAACTTGTAAATGGACTGTGTATCTGACATCGGATTTTGTTCTGTGCTGATTGATCTCTATTAAATATATATCTGTTTGGCGGCGGAGAATTTATTCTCTTGCTTAACGCCCTTCTCTGAGATTTACGAGCTTAGAGGTTATATATCGATAGAAATCAGTCGCATGGAGTGAATTGCATGTGTGGCATGCCTAAGTTGCAGATGATCAAGGCTTCTATTGAAGAGAAAAATCTTGTGGTTGATGATCAAAGCACGGCCTATGTGGCACAACTTTGTGTATAGCGTTAATTCGCAAGCCTCACACCTCGGTATGAGTCAAAAACGGGATAAGGACCCAAAGAGAGCACGATGTTTCGTTCTAACTAAGGGTGATGTCAGTAACCTACCAACACTGACATTTATATACTTTTAGCCTGTGTGGTTGTTGGATGCAAGGCGCCTCGGATATAGGTCCTATAGGATCGGGAAACATGTGTTCAGGAATACTAATCCTCAAAAGCAAGAGAGGACCGGCCTTGGAGCTTCCAAGGATCGCTGTGTGTGGTCCTGAGACATTTGCTAGAGTGTCTCGAACAGAGAGGAGCTTGCCCCTTGCCTCGACTCGTGACGGAAATCCAATTTCCAATATGACCTTTGCGGTTTTAATTGTAGAACTAGTATGGCGACATGATATATGGTACCCATGCTGCCTATGATTAATACATTTATATTTGAAGTTGTTTTCTTCACTTATAGTAATAATAAAAGATGAAATTTAGTGTATCAAGCATTCTTTGGCTATTATAAGGTAAAACCCTATCCTCCGGCTTGCGTTGAATTGTGTGATGGGACATGGGTCTTATAATAGCTTCATTTTTCTTTATTTAGCATTGCGCTGTTGTTTTATGCACTGGTATTCTTGGGAGGAAACCAGTTCCATGTTATATGGCGTGATCCCTTGAATTACCTAACTATAAAATAAAGATTAATAACTGTTTTATTTCTCACACCAGTCACATGACTGACCTTGAGTTTGTTGTTTTGACCTAAACTCTGGGTGCCCTTATTTTCGTCACGGGCACCTAGTAGTTTTGGTTTTGCAGATTTATATTCGTAGGATCCTGGTATATAGCTGAAGTGATATTCGGAAAACTCTATATCCGTGTGTTTCCTTCAGTTGTGTTTTGTATTGTTTTTCCACTGCTATGTAATGTAATTTAAATCTCTAATATTTGTCGAATGTATATTTATTCTTACTCAGTAATATTCTTGTATTATGATGGAATTGTTGTAATAAACAATGATATGTTCTTCTGTTTGCATTCCGATTTTTCGTGTTCTCAAGACAATCAGGGGTTTTGAACGTTCTTGGTCAGTTTAGCGATTGATTCGGATCGAGCGAAATTCCCAATTGTTACACCAGAACTGACTAGAGAACTTTTAGAGATCGCTACAATTTTTGGCATCGTCAATTCAATGTGAGATATCTGAATTCAGAAATAAAATAAATAAAATTATATTAGGATGTAGATGAAGTTTAGAAACTCCCGACACCCGTCGTCTACAAACCATGGACGACTTGATTGATTTGTGATTGGTTGAATTTTGGTGTTTATTTGTGGTTGAAAAAGAAATTGAAATTGATTGATATTGTGAAAATATCCGTCTGCGTACGAATTAGATTGTTGAAATCCCCCTTGTCAAAAGCTGCGAGGCTTTAAGGTAGCGCGAGGAGCCGTACATCGGGACGGTGCCGGTTTTAATTACCCTGCCGTTATGCTGCCGAAATTTCCCGAAATATTTTGTGGTGTGAAATATCCATGTTATGATATAAAGTTGTTTGAACAATAAAAATTAGATTATTATTGAATATATTTATATATATATATATAATGTTTTACATTATAATATCATTTTAATGTTTTACATTTAAAATGTCATTTTAATGTAAGGAGAAAAAATAAGAAGCATTGTGATATAATAATGTTTTACATTTTAAAATATCATTTTTAATGTTATCGAGACATTAAAAAGAAAAGATTAGAACTATTCATCCATTTCAAATGAAAATTTGTTTCCAATAAAAATTCACATTTGATTGTATATTAGAAAAGAACTGACTACATTTTTATATAATTTAATGATAGAGTAGAAAAGATTACATTTTAATGTAATACAAGAATAGGAGAAATTTACATTTTTATTGTAATGTAAAAAAGATCACATTTTTAATGTAAAATAAGAATGAAATGAAAATATTCATTTTTAATACAAATATAGAGTATGAGAATATTGTTCATGTTTTGAAATAAAACATGTTTAACATTAAAATGTTCATTATTAATGTAAATATAGAGTATGAGAATATTGTTCATGTTTTAAAATAAAACATGTTTAACATTAGAAAATCCCATTTTTAATGTAAATGTGGGCGATATGAAATGTTCAGTGTTTTAAAAAAATGAAAACATGATAACATTAAAATTTTCATTTTTAATGTAACGTAGACAACTGGAAAAGTGTTCATGTTTTAAATATAAAAAAAAGATTTTGTCATTAAAAATCTCAATTTTAATGGAATACATGAAACTAGCAAAATATACATGTTTTAAGAATAAAACATGTTTACATAAAAAGTTTCATTTTTAAAGGAATACATGAAACATGTTTACACCGAAGGCCTCATTTTTAATGTAATGAAACATTAAAAGTAAACACATTGAATTAGAAATGCATTGATATGTAATTTACATTTTTAATGTATACTCAACATGAAAAATAAAGCATTGATAAATAAAATGCATTGGCATTACATACGCATTTTTAATGTAAATGCAATATTAAAAATAAACATTTTGAAGTAAAATGTATTGACATTGGAATTTACACTTTTAAGGTAAATGAAACATTGAGGATGTCCTTTGCTTTATAAAATATGTTCTTGCTCGAAATTTACATTTTTAATGAGATAAAAGGTTTCATTAGGAAGCTTACATTGTTTAATGTAATAATAAATTGAAAATAAAAGTTTACATTTTTAATGAAATAAAACATTTCGCTAGAAAAGTTACATTTTTATTTTAATCAAAGGAAAGATCAAAAGATCACATTCTTAATGGAATAAAGAAATGAATAAAAGATTTTATTTTTAATGTAATATATATGAATAAAATAAAGGATTCAATGCTGGCGGGAATTGTATTAACATTAAAATTTACATTTCCATGTGATATGTGATTTCACATAGAAGATATTTATGTTGAATTGAAAATGGTATTGAAATCGTTGAATGATTTATATTTATATATTTAAATATAAATATAAATTAAAATAAAACGAATCGCGCCGGTGTAGTTCGTGTTTTGAAATCGTAATTTCAAACGATTGTACCGAGAGATCCGACCATCGGATTTTCCCAAAACTGGAACTGTTGGGTTCGTTTTGGAAAAATCTTTCGAACGATATAAATTTTGTTAAGATCTAAGGGTTAGATTTGGAGAATTATGTAAATCAAATTTTGATGAAAACAACGCTAGGGCCATGTAATGACCCGAAGCGTCGTTCAATTAAAAATGGCTATTTTTAAATAAATAAAAATAGCGATAAACCATTATAAAATATTATAAACGATATGGAATGAAAAGATTGATTTAAATTATACATGTTCGAGAATTAGTTGAAAAGTCCGAGTTAAATCTCATTTCAAATAATTATACGACGATTGGAAGTCGAAGATTTGAAGACAGTGATTGAAGACTGACGATCTTCACATCGAATGGATGACTACTGATGCCTGGATCGGTTAGCTCCCAGGAGGGGTTACAGTGGTAGTTGTCCGGACGTACTTGTCGATTGTCCGGATATACTCAATGTCTCTAGTTTCGTTCAGACCCAAAATGGACTTGTAAATGGATGTATGTCTGACATTGGATTTCACTCTGTGCTGATTGATTTCTATTTAATATATATCTGTTGGGTGGCGGAGAATTTATTCTCTTGCTTAACACCCCTTTCTGAGACATACGAGCTCAGAGGTTATATATTGGTAGACATTAGTCGCATGGCGTGAGTTGTCAGTGTGGCATGCCAAGATGAAAATGATCAAGGCTTATTGTTGAAAAGCAGAGCCTTGTGGTTGATGATCAAAGCACAGCTTTAAATAGTATAGCTTTGTATATTGCATTACTTCATGAGCATCACACCCTGGTATGAACTAGAAACGGGAGTAAGGACTGCAGGGAGGACATACGTTTCTTTCTAGCTAGAAGTGGTGTCATGGTTTTTACAAGGCCTAACATTTTTACTTATGTGGATGATGGAATGAAGCGTCTCGGTTATTTGAGTCCCTAATGGCTCTATTTATGCCCCATAGAGCGGGGAAACGTATTGTTCAGGCAATACCAATTCACTAACATATTTATGGACCGACCCTGAAGATCCTAGGTGTAGTTGCGGCTATGTCCTGAGACATGGTAGGCTAGATTGTATCGAATTTGGTAAGGACTATCTCTTGCCTTGGTTCATGATGGAAATCCAACTTCCAATATGACTCATGCGGTTTTGATTGTATTACTAGTATGGCAACATAGTATATGTTAGTTATGCCATCTATGATTGATATATTATGATTTAAATGTTTTTGAAACATATACACACTAATAATAATATCAAATTCATTTTAACGTATCAAGCATTATTGACCATTATAAGGTAAAACTCTATCCTCCGGTTTGCGTTGCATTGTGCAATGGGACTTGTGTCTTATAATGGTTTCATTTTTATAAAAAGCATTGCGTTGTTTAACGATTTACTTTATTTATGCACTGGCAATCCAATGGAGTAAACCTATTCCGCATTAGCGACGTGGTCCTCTGAGTAGCCTCATTAGTAAATAGGTTAAATAAGATTTCTCATACCAGTCCCATGACTGACTCGTAGTTTGTTTCACTTTGCAAACTCCGGTGCCCTCTTTTCCACACGGACAACCTTGTATATATGTTTAGTAGATTCATTCTGGATAGCTATGGAGCTGAAGATGGATTCTATCATTTCTATTATGTTGTTCAGACTTCACTCAGTATATTATGTTTTTATTCCGCTGCAGACATTTTATATTAAGCTGAAACTGTATTTTGTGCTAAGTATGATCCTATTATGCTGTGTAGCTCTAATGATGTATTATTTCTAGTGTAATTTGAGGAACATTATTTGCTGTAATTCTCGATTTATGTTCTGTTGTTACTGTTATGTGTTAAATTCCAATGATTATCCTTACTTTCGTACTACGGGAGTTTGGGGTCATCACAGTTGGTATCAGAGCTTTGGGTAAACTTAGCTCGGAATATAACATATTAACAAGCTCAACACAGATTGAATCAGAAGAATTCTAAAAAGAATAACTCATCATAGTTAGGACTAGTAATGTCCTAGAATGAGTAAAAATATACCCCCGCATAGATTCATTTACATTTAAATGTATGTCTCTATGTTTTACAATATCTACTTTGTTGGCCTGACTCTTTGTCTACTATTTGCGGACATAATAGAAAATGAGTGGTAGAAACAGAAGAAGTAAATCTTTGGTTCAGCAATCTAATGAGCTAGTCATGCTCCCACAAACAGAACCAGATCTAGAAGTCTAGTAAAGAGGTATCGAAATTTGGGTGGAGAACCATTCTTGGGCAAGGAGTCCATTATCGAAACACAAGCATGGAAGCATTTTACTGAGAAATTTTTTGAAGGATTAAAGTTGAAAAATGATCAGAAAAGACTAACAGCTTCGTGGGTACTCAAAGGCGAAGCTCTATTCTGGTGGAAACGGTTACTAAGGATAATCCAGAAGGTAATATTACCTAGGATAAACTCAAAGAAATTTTCACAGAAAAATTTATTCCTCCAGGAGAGATTGATCAGTTATATGATGAGTTCTATAATCTGAAACAAGGTGATATGACCATTCGGGAGTATCAGAAGAAATTCGAGGAACTCTCTCGCTTTGCCCCAGAACTAATCGAAGATCCTTTGAGGAAAAACTGGAGATTTATTAAAGGACTTCAAAGAAAATAACTAAATTGGGTAACTGCACATATTAATCTCCCTTTTTCTAAAATGATAGCTATGGATTGTCGCTATGAGGATCTTGATAAGCAAGGTGTTTTGGAAGATGAAGAAGAAGGCTGCTCTAGCAACAAAAGGAAGTTTGAAACTGATAGCCCAGAAGCAAGTACAGAGCCATAGGTCAGTAAGAAGCCTAAAGTCTTTCAGAAAAAGGTAAAGACAGTCGTATGTCTCAAGTGTAATAAGTAAGAGCATTTGATAAGGAACTGTAAATTTTTGAAGAAAGACGGATCTAGATCCCATAAGAAATCTCAAGAAAACAGAGAATGCAACATCTGCCATCAGATTAGTCATGTAAAGCAAGATTGCCGACTTTTGAAAGAAACCAAGGCAATACAAGTTAATAAACAGATGATGCAACACCCTCAGCTAGTCAGCAAAGGCCAGATGTTTTGGAAGGCACTCCCAATGTCCGCAATATCCCTATTACTGTATTGTTTGATACGGGCGCGTCTCAAAGGTTTATCTCAATCAATCTGGTTAAGAAGCTGAAATTAAAACCAAGGAATTTTAAAGAATCGGTCAGAGTTCATAATTCAGTAGGAGGTTCTCTTATTCTCAGTTTGTACTGTAGAGTTCCCATTTCCTATTCTTGTTACTGGTTCCCCTTTGATTTAATCGTTATGGAATTTTCCGAATTTGATATCATTCTCGGGTTGGATTGGTTAACGAAGTACGAAGACTATAACACCCCGTAATTTTAAAACGGAACGTAAGAGATAATTAAAGAATAAGTAATCTTTAAAAGAATAATTAAGGGAAACAGGTTGCACCATTGCATTCCTCCCGGAATTCTACTTGAGATAAAGTTCGAGTTTGCGTAAAACGGATACAGTACGAAGAAGTTATGGTAGTTAGAAGATTTCAGTTTAAACCAGAATTAAAATAAAATATTCAAAACAGCGAAGGCGGGAGGAGGAAACGCAGAACCGACCACATTTGGGGTGTCGACCTGAGTCCCACTGGGTCGACACCTATGTCGACTCAGGCTCTTTGGGGTCGACACCGGGGTCGACATAGGTGTCGACACCGGGCTCGACATAGGTGTCGACCCCCCCCCCCCCCCCCGTATGGGTCGACCTCATCAACCAGATCTAGGCAGTGACAATTTTTGGTGTCTCTTTGGTTTCATGGCTCTGATTTCTCCTAGACTAATCTAAAGGCTTGAATTGAACCTAGATTTCTATATAATTACCCCAAACCTCAACCCTAGAACTCATTCTATGAAGCCGTCATGTTGTTCGTCTACAAACTGGCCTAGCCTCCATTCACCTAACCCAAACTAGAGAATCAAATTCAAACTAGGAATCAATTAGAAGAACTAGAGAATCAAACATATGCATCAAAGGATAGCTTTTCAAATTCAAAAATCAGATCCCCGAAAACAAGATCCGTCCTATTTCTATAAGTACAGTTATTATTTAGATGTGAACACCTAATAATAAATCATGACTGTAATAACTGCATCTAGAACTATGTTTAACTCTATTCGTGCCTATCCTTTTGTCAAATCCGAATTGCTTATGCCTATTGGACTACTGTGACTGACATAATAAAACCTATCATGCTTATTGGACTGTTGTGACTGACATAGTAAAACCTATCATGCTTATAAGACTCTTGGATTGACAAAATGGAACCTATCATGCCTAAGGGACTGTTGTGATTGATTTATCATGTTGTACATCCTATGCCTATGAGATTATTAGACTGACACAATTGAACCTACCATGTTGTATATGCAAATTACATGATAAGTTATGTTCATACATGCTTACATGTTTAGATCCAAGCTTGTACCCATGTTTAAGATCTATATAAGTTTAGGCTTATACAATTAGATCTATGATAGTTCGCATGTTAATTGGATCTAATTTAAATGTAAATCACATTCATGCGCTTAATTAAGTTTATGTCGTTCTATCCCAAATTTATACTACGCATGTTGATCTATATTGTTTAGGCCTGTTGGAATGTTACATGTCCCTTTCTTTTCCCTTTTGTTTATAACTTAGGCTAATTTGCGAGCCTAACATTCTATGTGAATTATGCGAACGATTGGGAAAAAATATTAAACTACATGCTATTGGCATAGACTGGCTCATAATCATGTAAACAATTAGTAGCATGAAACGGTAGAATTTGTATACCTAAAATTATGTACATAATTTAGAGGGTAAATGGCGCATGACTTGAATTGACAACACTTGTGTATAATTTACATCTGAACATAAATTGTAAATATGTAAATTAAAAAAAATGAATATGCCTAGCCCGAGGTTAGATTGAGTTACGGTGTAAGACTGCTCGGAACAGCCCGACGCACATCCAGCAACCATAACAATATAGATCTAATGTGAAAGGTTAGCGCTTTAAGCCCAGAACCGCTGGGCACATCCAGCGACTGCAACAATATAGATCTAATGTGAGAGGTTGGTGCTTTAATGAATGAATCAAAGCTAAGAAACAGCAGGCTAAGAATGGTAGGGTTAAGTTAACACAACAGGGAAACACTTAACCAATGTAACATGACAAGTGGTAGGGTTAAGTTAACACAAGAGGGAAACACTTAACCAATGTAACATGACAAGTTGTAGGGTTAAGTTAACACAAGAAGGCAACACTTAACCAATACAACATGATGTGTGATAGGGTTAAGTAACACAAGAAGGCAACACTTAACCAATACAACATGATGTGTGATAGGGTTATATAACACAAGAGGGCAACACTTAACCAATGTAACATGACAAGTGGGTGGGTTAAGTTAACTCAACTGGATTGATGACACTTAACCAATGTAACATGATGAACGAGTAGGGTTAAGTTAATGGGAAACACTTAGCCAACATAACATGATGAACGAGTGGGGTTAAGTTAACGGGAAACACTTAACCAATATAACATGATGAACGAATGGGGTTAATATAAGGGGAAACACTTAACCATTTACAACATGATTGAATGAGAAGGGTTAAGTTAATAGGAAACCCTTAACCAACAAAACGTGTGGATGGGTTAAGTTAACTTGAATGGATGGATAACACTTAACCAATTTGGGGGGTATATGAATAGACCCTAGAAAACCCTAATAACGGGAATCCATTTTAGCAGTAACCCACATTGATGTATCAGGGTACCCTGAACTAGGCAGGGTGGGGCACAATTACTGGGCTGATTATAAGAGGTCAAAATAGCGCTGGGGTTGCAGCAGTGTAGTATCGACGGAGTATAGGCATGCACGTGCTCCGGAGTGGAAAAACAAGCACCGGGCATCATTAGTATACACTGTGCATCTTGAATCGTGTCGGGTCGCTATCATAGGGATTGATACACCTTATGGTGGCATAGGGTATCTACACGCAAGAAAGGGCAGATTGACACAGACATGAGAAAAATTAATACAAGTAGGGAGCCGAATCAATAGAGTAGTAAGGGTACATCTAACATCTTCATGGCAATTGGGCTAATTGAGGTAAGATCCACATACTAGATGTACACCTGAAGGCTACCACAATTGCAGGGTTGGGATCACCTTATTATATAACACAGGATACTAGTTGGGACACTAGTAGGGGATACGAATCCTTTTCACAGGATACTAGTTAAGACACTAGTAAGGGATATGGATCGTTCCATAAAAGACAATAGTTAGAATGCTAGTTGTGTAGTGCAGAGGAAAGAAATCAGAGAAAGAACCGAAGAACATTCAGTACATCTTACTTTGTCATATCTAACGATCATCATTTGTTGTCTTGCTATGTTTATCATCATGGTTATGTCTGGTATTCAGTTTATTCATGTCATAATCCTTTTGCCTGTTTACATGCTAAATAATCACTGGACTTACCAGACTTATGTCTGAACCGTTTTCTTTCGCCTTCTTTTCTTCCATCCCCCCCCAAGGTACACAAGGGGGAAATATTACCACTTAGCTCAGTTTTCTTTCCAAGCTCGAGGATAGTCGATGTATTGCTTTGGGCTCTCTTTTCCATTGCTATGGCTGGCTCATGCTTTATTGGGGAATACCATTGTTATTTTCTGCTTCTTTATTTTGTTAAACAAGACAAATGCTTTGTTGTAATGGGTAATGGTGTTGGAAAACAAATCTTTGTACAAGCTGTTTTATCCAAAAAGTAAAGTTTTATATATTTTCTGCTATTTAAATTTTTTTCTTTTTTGTAATTTATCTGTTCTATACACTTATGATGCTCCACAGTGAAGTTAATGCATTCCCTTTGTGAGTATTGTTAACGGAGGTGTGGTGTTACACGTGGTATCAAAGCTGAAGATTACCAGAAAAGATAAAGGATTTTGAAACCCATTTTCAAAAGCATTTTATGAATAAGTATTTTCTAAAACATGTTTTAAAGAAGCGTTTTTCAAGAGAAAAGTATTGTTTTTAAATGGCGTATTCCCCAAAGCCATATGCACTATCTTTCGATTCTCTATTTGAATCTCTTCTTCCTTTCTTTTCGCCATAGTTTCATAGGCATATGGCACATGTCGAGGGCGAAGTAGTGCCCAACCTCCATCTGTAGCCGCAATAGTTTCACCAACGACTAATTTTCTTTCAAGCCTTGTAGATTGTCGTGCGATGGAGGTAGTTTCGAGGAACTTGTCAACAAGCTACACAAGGATAATAAGAATTAGGGAGTTTGGGCTAAGGAGCACATGCCCAATGATAAGAAGCTTGTTGATATGGCTTAATCCACGCAGAAGAAGAAAGGTGAAAAGAAAGAGGCCAAAGTGGAGGAATCACAAACAAAGGATTGGAATACAAGAAGAATGGAAGAAATAGTAGATCTCGTGACAAGAGGGAGTGTCTTTTCTATGGTATAGTGAGTCATTTAATTGTAGGAAGAAGAAGACAAGTGGTTGTTTTCAGTATGGTGGAGCACGGCATCCTATCAAGGATTTCCCGAAGAACAAGGACAAGGGCAAAGGGCACGATCTTCTAGAGGATAATTTCATGCTCTCACTTCTATTGTACCTAAGAGAGGTAGAAACATTTCTGTTGAAAGTCTAGTTTTTCTTTTCAATCATTATGTTAGGACTTTGTTCGATTCAAGTGCTTCACATTCTTTTATATCTACTTCCATAGTTGAGTCTCTGTACCTTAGTACCTGTATAGTAGAAGATCCCATTATTGTCTCAAATCAAATTGATGGGTCGGCTCATTTGTCTATGATTTGTTTGGATTTGGGAATATCTATACTAAGTGTTGAGCTTAGATATGACGCTTACGATTTTGGTTTCATGGGCTACGGGTTGATTCTGGGGGTGGATTGGTTATCCAGTAATGGTGCCATTCTCAATTGTGAAAGGAGGGTAGTAAGACTTTTGACTCACCTATGTAATACCCTCGAAATCTCATGTAACCCTAAGAGCTCTGTCATGCTTAGTTACCTAGAATCTCTTGATGCCTCTATTGCAATTCGTTCAAGTAGTCCGTGAGCATCCCGAAGTCTTTGATGAGGGTTTACCCCCAAAGCGCGAAATAGATTTCTGCATATACTTGGTTGATAACGCCAAACTTGTTGCATTACTCGTATGACACATGGCTCTTAGTGAAAGGAAGGAGCTCAGCAAGCAAGTTAAAGAGTTGCTTGAGAAGGGGTTTATTAGGCGAAGTATTTCTGAATGGGGTGCTTCAGTAGTGTTTGCTACTAAGGCAGATGGTTCACCTCGCTTATGCATGGATTATAGAAAATTAAACAAGCTGACTAGGAAAAATAGGCACCCAGTTCCAAGAGTAAATGATTTGTTTGACCAACTTGTAGGTGCGTCTGTTTTCTCCCAACTAGATTTGGCTATAGGGTTTCATCAGCTGAGGACAGTATAGACAAGACTACTTTTAGGACCCCTAACGGTTTCTTTAAGTGGCTCGTCATGCCTTTTGGTTGGATGAATGCACCCGCTTATTTTGATGACTTAATGAGAAGGATGTCTAGGGAGTTCCTTAATAAGTTTGTAGAAGTCTTCATGGACGATATCTTGATTTTCTCAAAGAATGAGGGAGAACATGCTTTGCATTTAAGAGAAGTCATGGATACACTTCGAGCACATCAACTTAAGGCGAAGTTCACCAAAATGTCATTTTGGAGAGAAGAAACAAGGTTTCTAGGACATGTGGTGTCCAAAGAAGGGATAGAAGTAGATCCCGCAAAAGTAGTTGTGGTGCAAGACTGAAAGGTCCCAAGGAATGCAACAGAAGTAAGAAGCTTTCTTGGACTAGCGGGTTAATATAGGAAGTACATTGAGAACTTTGTGAAGGTATTATCCCCGCTTACTGGATTAACGAAGAAGAATCTAACCTTTGCTCGGGATATTGATTGTGATATCTCTTTCCAACGATCGAAGAGGGCTCTTACAACGGCCCCAGTTTTGACTATTACCTTATGGTAGTAAAAAGGTTTACTGTATAAAAGATGCATGCGAAACAGGACTAGGCGCCATTTTGATGTGAAAAGGAAGGGTAAGGTCGTAGAGGATGCCTTAAGGAGAAAAAGATTGACTTCAAGCCCTCTTTATGTGAAAAGGTAAAGTTCAGAATACACATCAACCTTTGATTTTAAAACCTTCGGTTAAGTTAGTAGTTGGCATCGCTAGGAGTAAGACCTACGCTTTTGGATCAAATAGGGACTTTACAAAGAAAAGACTCTCAGATAGTTGACGCAATAGATAAGTTAAGTAGAGAAGAGACCTCTAATCACCTTAATAACTATACTCGGAAACATGGTTAGCATCTGTTTATTTTCAAGAGATAGTTCTTCCACATGGAATACCCTCCAGTGAATTTTGAAGGCCTTTGAGGAAATGTTAGCATGACACAGCGGAAGTTGTAGTCCCGAGTATACTAGAAGGAGAAGAGGTAATATGTTCCAACTTAAATTTTGGAAATAGAAATTAAGAAGAAACCCAATCGTGAAATTAAGACGGTCAGAGCACAATGGGGTGAAGCTCAAGAAGATGCAACTTAGAAGACTGAAGACTAGATATGTACATCGTACCCTTTTTGAGGGTATATCCTTGATCTCTCTTTTTCTATAAAGTTTATTTCCATTCTAGTCTATATCTTTTAAGTATATCCTCTCGGTCCTATCCTCGATCCTTAGGTAGAAGCCAATGGATGTAAACATGTGCTTAGGACATGTTATGTTTGTTGAATGTAAGTGGATGTAAGTGTTTGCTAGCGGTTGCTCGTGGATGCACATACACACATTAGGCACTAGATCGGCTCCGTCACTTCCATATTGCATATGCATGAGTGAATTTTTATATATATGGATTGAAACTTGATGTGTTATCATATGGAAGTTGCATTTGAATGAATGATCGTGCACTCATGTAGAAGTTATAAAGTACGACTAGGAATAATTGCATACATGATGTACTCATGGCACTGACATAATTAGCATTAAGGAGATCAACTGAATCAGTAGACCACCTGATTTTGCATTTGTGTAAGGACATATACACACACTATGCATATGTTCATGAAAAGCATTAGAGACCTTTTAAGGACAATGGATGCCTATGATTGAATGGTTGAGTAGATGGATGTTGGATGGTAGGATAAACATTTTTCTTGACTTGGAGAATTCGGGGAAGAAATCCTTTAAGGAGGGGAGAATGTAACACCCCGTAATTTTAAAACCGGACATAAGAGATAATTAAATAATAATTAATATTTAAAGGAAGAATTAAGGAAAAACGGGTTGCGCCATTGCGTTCATCCCAGAATTCTACTCGAGATAGAGTCCAAGTTTGCGTAAAATGGATATAGTATGAAGAAGTTATGGTGGTTAGACAATTTCATTTTAAACCAGAACTAAAATAAAATATTCAAAACAGCGAAGGCCGGAGGAGGAAACGCGGAACCAACAACGTTTGGGGTGACGACCCGAGGCCCGCAGGGTCGACATCTATGTCGACTCAGGCTCTTTGGGGTCGACCCCGGGGTCGATGTCGACCACCCCTGTATGGGTCGACGCCATCAACCTGATCTGGGCAGTGACGATTTTTTATGTCTTAGGGCATACATGGCTTGTTCTGATTGGCCAATGACTGATTTCTGAGGTATTAGGGCATATGTGTCATGCTACGGTTGGTCGGATGACACATCTTATAACACCCCGTATTTTTTGAGAATATTAAAATTAACAAATTCAAGAACACTAAATTTTTAGAAGAAGAATTAAGTGAGATGGGTTGCGCTATTACGTTCTTCTCAAAATTTTGGTCAAGATAGACATTTGGTTTGCATAAAAAGGATACCTTATGAAGAAGTTATTAAGCCTTGAAGTTTGTATGCATATGAGAAAAATATATATATATAGATATATATAAAAATTAAATAAATTAATATGAAAAAAAGTTCAAAACAGAGAACCGGGAGGGGGAATAACTGAACCGGCCCATTTTTGAGGTCAACCCAAGCCTCGCTGGGTCGACCAGGGGTTGATTCAGAGTGTTTGGCTGTCAACCCGTGGGTCGATTCTCTCGAAGGCAGATGTGGCATCTGATTGGTTCTGATGGAATCCTTGCTGAGTCATTAGGGCTGATGTGGCTATTCTATCTTGTCTGAATGGCTTTGATTTGCTCTAGATTAATTTGATGGTTCCTATTAAATAAAACTTCTACATAAGCAACCTAATACCTAAACCCTAAATCATATTAAAAATCAAACCAAGAGCCGTCATGCTGCCATTGGATAACCTCGAGTGGCCGCCGTTCAACTTGAAGCAAATTAAAAGAGACAAACCAAATCAAATCAAAATTAAACTAAAACAACGATTGTCTACATCAAAGGCGAGCATTTGAACTTCAGAATACAGATTCCAGAAATCAAGATTGTCTTTTGTAAGTGTAGTTATGTTTTAGATGTAAATAAATTTAAGACGTGATTTGATATAAAGTGAAAAATAGAATTATACCATGTTGTATAATATTGATGATGCTAATTCATGTTTGTTTCTTGTGATGATTTTATCATGAATTGTCTTGGAATGTTTGTGGCTTATTGGACTTGGTGCTAGATCTATTAAAGATTGAGAATGAAACTATCAATATCATATGCAAGTTATATGTTTCATGTTAAGATCTACATATATATGTTTATATGATTAATGCAAGTTGTATGTATTATGTTAGATCCAAGTCAAGATCTACATATATATATATTCATATGCTTTATGTTCGATCTATATGCCTATATATATGTTTATAGCAAGTTACAAGTTTTATGTTGGATCCACATCAAGATCTATCTAGGTTCATATGATTAATGCAAGTTATATGTTTTATGATAGATCCAAGTCAAGATCTAATTATACATATGTTCATATGAAAGTTACATGTTAGATCCAAAACTAGATCCATATTTATATGCATGTTTGTAAAGTGGATTTTGCAAGTTCACCTTGTTAGATCTAGTTCACACCTATATGTTAATGTTAAAATTATACATGCCTTGGGTTGGACATGTCATGATTATGTCATATGCTAGTTTATAATTGAAGTTATGTTCACACATGCCTAGACCTACATATTAACACGTTTTAGGCTTATGATTATCTATGTCTAAATTATATGCAAGTTCATGTGACATGTTAAATTATATGAATAAAGTTTTGTGCAAAATTTATGGTTGAATCTATATTATGCATGTTCCCTTCTGTACCTCTTGTTTATAAATTGGGCTAATATTCTGGCCCAATGACTTTATGTGATTAATACGAATGAACAAACGGGGGTAACATTGGGATAGTTATTAAATCAAAACATGTTAATAATGTAGGTGGGCCTAAAACCATGTAAAAGGTTAAAGCCATGAATGGTATAATTTATACCATTAGTCTTGAACATAATTAAAATATGTGACATGAAACACTTGTAGAAAATTCACATATACAAATTCTAAAAGATGAATATGCCTAACCCGAGGTTAAACTGAGTTGTGGTGTAAACCTGCCCAGAACCGGCCGGCACATCCAGTAACCACAACAATACCTGTCTAATGTGAAAGGTTAGTGCATCATGCCCAGAAAGACCCGAGGTTAGACTGAGTTGTGGTGTAAACCTTCTCGGAACTGACCGGCACATACAGTAACCACAACAATATCTGTCTAATGTGAGAGGTTGGTCCATCAAGCCCAGAATGACCCGAGGTTAGACTGAGTTATGTTGTAAAACTGCCCGGAACCGACTGGCACATCCAGTAACCACAACAATACCTGTCTAATGTGAGTGGTTGGTGCTTTAATTAATTAATTAAAGCTCATGAACAATCAAGCTAGATATGTTGAGGTTAAGTAATTAAGGGAACACTTAACCAACTTAACATGTTAACAAGACAAGATTGGTGGGGTTAATTAATTGAGGAAACACTTAACTAACTTAACATGTTAACTAGGCAAGATTGACAGGGGTTAAGTCAAACCAAGGAAACTTAACCAATTAAGCATGTTGACTAGAAAAACCCTAGTAACGGGGACCCGTTTCAGAAGTAACCCACATAGATGTATCAAGGTACCCTGAACTAGGCAGGGTGGGGCACGACTACTGGGCTGAATATAAGCGGTCAAAAGGGCGGCAGTTAGGTGCGTTAGTGTAGGTTCCGAAGGAGTACGGGTGTGCACGGGCTACGGAGTGGAAAAAGTAGGCACCGGGCACCAGGCGTACAATTGTGCATCTTTGAATCGTGTCAGGGTTGTCGTTATAGGAGTTCATACAGCCTATAATGGAACCAACACAAGTACTTAAAAATCACATAGGACCGCATGACACCGGGAATACATGAATGCGAGTACGAGCCGATCAATACATGAATGGGATCACTTTATCATGAACACACATTGCTAGTTAAATAGCTCTTAGTGGGTGCAGAGAAGTAAAAGTGGATGCGATAGTTAAATCTTACTTTACCTCGTTTTAGGACTACCCTATCCTTGTGGTAACATTCTAAGTTCAGTTTATTCATGTCACAGTCTTTTACTTGTTTACAAGTTATTAAATAACTGGGCTTACCAGACTTATGTCTGACTGATTTGCCTTTTGCTTCTTTTCTTCCGTCCCCCACCCCCTCCCCAAGGTCCGCAGGGAGGAAACACTTCTGCTTAGTCCAGGTTAGCCAAAGCTTGAAGACCATAGATGTACAGCTTGGACTTTCCTTTTTGAGCTATGGCTATGGTCAAGCACTTATTGGGGATTTATGTCATTTTATTTTCAGTATTGCTTCTTTATGTTTTCAAGATGGATGGAAAGTTGTAATAATTTGGAAGGTTGAAACAGTTGTTGAATTGTTGTTTTGAACAAGTATTTATGAAATAATATTGATCTTTTTCCACTTCATAAAATTTCTATCTTGTAATTTATAAGTATCTTGTACCTTAAAATGCTCCACCGAAGTTAAGGCATTCCCGTTGAGAGTGACCTTAACGGAGGTAGGGTATTACACTTGGTATCAGAGCTGAAGGTTACCAGATCAGATAAAAGATTTGAAAAAATATTTTCAAAACAATTTTAAAAGCAGCATTTTCGAAAGAAAAGTTTTCTTTTAAAGGCATATTCCCCAAAGCCATATGCACTATCTTTTTGATCCTCTATTTGAATCCTTGTTTCCTTCTTTCCTGAATCTCCGAGGCTACTGGCTTTCGGGGAGGTAACCTCATCGTAGCATGGTTCCGTAGACTTGATGAGACTACGACACTTGTCAAATGGAAAATAAGTGCCCAACTTCCTTCTACAGCCGTAGTAGTTTCACCTACGGCAAATTTTTCTTTTGAGCTTTGTAGAATTTTCTGTGCGATGGAGGCAGCTTTCAAGAGACCTGTCAACAAGTTACACAAGGATGGCAAAGATGAGAATGAGGGAGTTTGGCTAAGGAGCACAACCCAAGGATGAAGAACTCATGGATATAAACTTGGTTCACAAAGGAGGGGAGGAAAGAATAGTAAAACCTAAGATAAGATGTAGTACCTTTATTATGGTATAACAGATCGTATAATTAAGGACAAGGGCAAGAACAAAGGACATGATTTTTCGGAAGGCAAGTGCATGCTCTCACTGCCAGCATACCTGAGAGAGAGGTAGTAAAGCTTCGGTTGGAAAAGTCTAGTTTTTCTTTTTGATCATCCTGTTAGTACTCTTTTTGATTTTGGCGCTTCACATTCGTTTATATCTGCTTCCATAGTTGAGTCTTTGCACCTAAGTACTTGTATAGTAGAAGATCCCATTATTTTATCAAATCCAATTTGTGGTTCGGCTAATTTATCTTTGGTTTGTAAGGATTTGAGATACTTATGTTTTTGGTTTCATGGGCTATGGGTTGATTCTAGGCATGGATTGGTTAGCTACTAATTGTGAAAGAAGGGTATTTAAACTTTTGACTTGCCTCGGGAATACCCTCGAGATTTCGAGTGATCCTAAGGGATCAGTTTGTCTTGGCTACCTAGAATCATTTGATGCATCTATCGATGATTTGCGACCCGTTAGAGCAATCCATGAGCACGAAGATGTTTTTGATTAGGTTAAGGGTTCCCCTCCTAAAAAACTCGAGATAGACTTCCGCATATACCTCGTTGACAATGCAAAACCCGTTTCTTTACCCGTTAGACACATAGCTCCAAGTTAGAGAAAAGAACTCAGCAGCAAGTTAAAGAGCTACTTGAAAAGGGGATCATAAGACGGAGTATTTATGAATGGGGTGCTCCAGTAATGTTTGCGACCAAAGCCGATGGCTCACTCCGCCTATGCGTGGATTATAGGGAGCTGACCAAGAAGAATAGGCACCCACTCCTAAGAATTGATGATCTGTTTGATCAGCTCGTAGGTGCATCCGTTTTCTCTCATCTAGATCTAGCTAACGGGTTTCATCAGCTAAGAGTGGCTTAGGATAGCATTGACAAGATTGCATTTAGGACCCCGAATGGTTTCTTCGAGTGGCCTGTCATGCCTTTCGGCTTGACAAACGCACCTGCCTATTTCGTGGACTTGATGAGCAGGGTGTTCCGAAAATTCCTCAATAATTTTGTGGTGGTCTTCGTGGACGATATTTTGATCTTCTCGAAGAGTGAGGAAGAGCATGCTCAGCACTTAAGGGAAGTCATGGATACTCTCCGTGCACATCAGTTGGAAGCCAAATTCTCCAAATGCCATTTCTGGAGAGAAGAAGTTAAATTCCTTGGACATGTGGTGTCCAAAGAGGGGTTAGCAGTGGACCCCGCAAAAGTGGTTGTTGTGCAAGATTGGAAGATTCGACGAAACGCAACTGAAGTCCGAAGCTTTCTCGGGCTAGCAGGCTTTTACCAGAAGTTTATCAAAGACTTTGCAAAATTCTCAGCTCCACTTACAAGGTTGACAAAGAAGATCCTAGTTTTCGCTTGGGATTTGGATTGCGATATTGCTTTCCAACGCTTGAAAAGGGCTCTAACAACAACCCCAGTTCTAACATTGCCTGATGGGAGCAAGATTCTTATCGTATACACGGATGCATGCGGTACAGGATAAGGTGCTGTCTTAATGCAAGAAGGGAAGGTAGTAGCTTATGGTGGAAGGCAGTTGAAAGTACATAAGAAAAACTACCCAACCGACGACCTAGAATTGACGGCCATAGTTTTCGCTCTTAAGTCTTGGCGCCATTATCTCCTACGTGAGAAGTTTGAATTGTTTACTGACCAAAAATCGTTGAAGTACCTTTTCTCGTAGAAAGATCTCAACTTGAGGCAGCAAAGATGGATGGAGTTTCTTGCCTTATATGATTTTGAGATTTCCTATACTCTTGGCAAGGGCAATGTGGTAGCAGACGCTCTGAGTAGAAAGAAGCCGACCTTAAGCCCTCTCTTTGTAGAAAGGCAAAGCATGGAGTACAAAGCCAACTTCGACTTTAGACCCTCCTCTGAATTTGTACCTGGCTTGTTAGCAACATTGGAAGTGCGTCCTACACTTTTTGACTCAATAGGAACCGCACAACGTGAACACCCTCAGCTAGTAGATGCGATAGATAAGCTGATTAGGGGTGAGACTTTGATTCACCTCAATAGATATTCCATCGATGATAAGGGATGGTTGAGACAGGATAGAAGGCTATGCGTCCCACACGTAAGAGATTTAGTGAAAACAGTTCTAGAAGAAGCACATCATTCAAAGCTGACCATACACCCAGGCGGAGACAAAACGTATAAAGACATCAAAAGCGTTTTCTGTTGGAAAGGCATGAAGAAGGACGCAGCTGAATTCATTTCTAAGTGCATGATATGCCAGCAGGTCAAGGCAGAGCAGAAGAAGCCTGGTGGTTTGCTTCATCCTCTGGAGGTCCCACAGTGGAAATGGGATAGCATTTCGATGGACTTTATTAATGGGTTTCCTAGTTCAAGAAGGGGCAATACCAGTATTTGGGTAATAGTGGACCGGCTCACAAAAATCACTCACTTTATACCTGTCAAAAGTAGAAGGACTGCCTCATCTCTAGCATCTTTATATCTTAAAAAGATAGTTCGACTGCATGGGATACCTTCCAACATAGTAAGCAATCGAGACCCTATCATTACAAGCGAGTTCTGGAAGAGTTTGCAAGGGGTTGTAGGCACACAAATATGTTTAAGCACTACCTACCACCCGCAAACCGATGGACAGACGGAAAGGGTGAAAAGAGTCTTAGAAGACCTCTTGAGATTGTGTGTTCTTGACTTTGGAGGGACATGGAAAGATCATCTTCCTCTGGTGGAGTTCGCCTACAACAATAGCTACCAAGCTAAAATAGGCATGGCACCCATCGAAGCCTTATATGGGAGACCGTGTCGATCACCAACCTGTTGGTGGGAATCCACAGATAAGCTTATACTTGGGCCAGACATGATTAGGGAA
Source organism: Allium sativum (assembly GCA_030737875.1). NCBI lineage: Eukaryota > Viridiplantae > Streptophyta > Magnoliopsida > Asparagales > Amaryllidaceae > Allium > Allium sativum. The sequence goes on from CM060920.1 coordinate 58,004,375, forward strand.
ACCTCAGAAAAGGTGGACCTAATAAGAAGACGAATGAAGATTGCTCAAGATAGACAGAAGTACTATGTAGATAAAAGAAGGACCGACCTTGAGTTTGAGGTTGGAGACAGAGTGTTCCTTAAAGTATCTCCTTTGAGGAATGTTGTTCGCTTTGGATCCAAAGGAAATTAGCACCTAGATTCATAGGACCATTTCCTATCACTGAAAGAATTAGGACGATGGCCTACAGATTAGAGCTACCTGAAAAGTTGGCTGGAGTTCACATTGTCTTTCATGTTTCGCACCTACGGAAGTGCTTACATGAGTCTGCGGAAGTGGTGGAACCACAGATACTAGAAGAGGTAGAAGTGGAACGAGAAGCAACAATGAGAAGAGTCCCAACTCGTATCTTGGGAATGGAAGTCAAATAGCTACACAATCGTGAAGTCAAGCTTGTTAAAGTACAATGGAGTGAAAATGAAGAAGACGCGACTTAGGAGACCTAAAGAAAGATACACACAGCCTACCTTTATCTTTTTGAGGATACATCTTTGATCTCTCCTTTATCATAAGTTTATTCATACTTAGTTATATTCTCGGTCCTATTTCTTGATCCTTAGTAGAAATCAATGGATGTAAACATGTATTTGAAACATGTTATGGTTGACGGTTACAAAGTGGTTGCAAGTGGTTGCTAGTGATTGCTCGTGGATGCATATGCACATATACATTAGGTTCTGATCGATTCAGTCACTTTTATATTGCATTTGCACATGAACGCATGAAATTGTATGTCGATTGAAACTTGATGTGTTATCATATAGACATTGCATTTGTATGAATGATTGTGCACTCATGTAGAATTATGAATAGGAAAAAATTGCATACATAATGGACTCATGGCACTCTCATGATTCACATTAAGGAGGTCAACCGGATCAGTAGACCGCCTGATTTTGCACTAGATAAGAGACATATACACACATTCTGCATATGTTCATATGGCATTAGAAGTCTTTTAAGGACAATGGATGCTTGTGGATGATGGATGAGTAGATGGATGATTGGATGTTAAGACGCATTCTTCTTAACTTGAAGATTTCAGGGACAAAACCCTTTAAGGAGGGGAGAATGTAACATGCCGAATTTTCTGAGAATATTAAAATTAACAAATTCAAGAACACTTAATTTTTAGAAGAAGAATTAAGTGAAATGGGTTGCGCTAGTACGTTCGTCTCAAACTTTTGGTCAAGATAGACATTTGGTTTGCATGAAATGGATACCTTATGAAGAAGTTATTAAGCCTTGAAGTTTGTATGCATATGAGAAATATATATATATATATATATGCAAAAAAGTTTAAAACAGCGAATCGGGAGGGGGACTAACCGAACCAGCCCATTTTTTAGGTCGACCCGAGCCCTGCTGGGCCGACTAGGGGTTGATTCAAGGTGTTTGGTTGTCAACCCATGGGCCGATTCGCTCTAAGGCAGATATGGCATCTGATTGGTTCTGATGGACTCCTTGCTGAGTCATTAGGGCTGATGTGGCTATTCTGTGTTGTCTGAATGGCTTTGATTTGCTCTAGGTTAATCTGAAGGTTCCTACTAAATAAAACTTCTATATAAGCAACCTAATACCTCAGCCCTAAGTCATATTAAAAATCAAACCTAGAGCCGTCATGCTGCCATTGGACAACCTCGAGTAGCCGCCGTTCAACTTGAAGCAAATTAAAAGAGACAAACCAAATCAAATTAAAATTAAACTAAAACAACGATTGTCTACATCAAAGGCGAGCATTTCAAGTTCAAAATACAGATTCTAAAAATCAAGATTGTCTTTTGTAAGTGTGGTTATCTTTTAGATGTAAATAAATTTAAGACGTGATTTGATATAAAGTGAAAAATAGAATTATACCATGTTGTATAATATTGACGATGATAATTCATGTTTGTTTCTTGTGATGATTTTATCATGAATTGTCTTGGAATGTTTGTGGCTTATTGGACTTGGTGTTGGATCTATTAAAGATTGAGAATGAAACTATCAATCTCATATGCAAGTTATATGTTTCATGTTAAGATCTACATATATATATTTATATGATTAATGCAAGTTGTATGTATTATGTTAGATCCAAGTCAAGATCTACATATACATATTCATATGCTTTATGTTAGATCCATATGCCTGTATATATTTTCATATGTTTATATGTAAGTTACAAGTTTTATGTTGGATCCATGTCAAGATCTATCTAGGTTCATATGATTAATGCAAGTTATATGTTTTATGATAGATCCAAGTCACGATCTAATTATACATATGTTCATATGAAAGTTACATGTTAGATCCAAAACTAGATCTATATTTATATGCATGTTTGTAAAGTGGACTTATGCAAGTTCACCTTGTTAAATCTAATTCACACCTATATGTTAATGTTAAAATTATACATGCCTTTGGATTGTACATGTCATGATTATGTCATATGCTAGTTTATAATTGAGGTTATGTTCACACATGCCTAGATCTACATATTAACATGTTTTAGGCTTATGATTATCTAAGTCTAAATTATATGCAAGTTCATGTGACATGTTAAATTATATGAATAAAGTTTTATGCGAATTTTACATGTTTTGTTGAATCTAAATTATGCATGTTCCCTTCTTTACCTCTTGTTTATAAATTGGGCTAATATCGGGCCCAATGACTTTATGTGATTAATACGAACGAACAAACGGGGGTAACATTGGGATAGTTATTAAATCAAAACATGTTAATAATGTAGGTGGGCCCAAAACCATGTAAATGGTTAAGGCCATGAATGGTATAATTTATACCATTAGTCTTGAACATAATTAAAATATGTGACATGAAACACTTGTAGAAAATTCACATATATAAAATGTAAAAGATGAATATGCCTAACCCGAGGTTAGACTGAGTTGTGGTGTAAACCTGCCCGGAACCGACCGGCACATCCAATAACCAAAACAATACCTGTCTAATGTAAGAGGTTAGTACATCAAGCCCAGAAAGACCCGAGGTTAGATGGAGTTATGGTGTAAACCTACCCGGAACTGACCGGCACATCCAGTAACCACAAAAATACCTATCTAATGAGTGCATCAAGCCTAGAAAGACCCGAGGATAGACTCAGTTGTGGTGTAAAACTGCCCGGAACCGACCGGCACATCCAGTAATCATAACAATACCTGTCTAATGCGAGTGATTGGTGCTTTAATTAATTAATTAATTAATTAAAGCTCATGAACAATCAAGCTAGAAATGGTGAGGTTATGTAATTAAGGGAACACTTAACCAACTTAACATGTTAACAAGACAAGATTGGTGGGGTTAAGTAATTAAGGAAATACTTAACCAACTTAACATGTTAATTAGACAAGATTGAAAGGGGTTAAGTCAAACCAAGGACACTTAACCAATTTAGCATGATGACCAGAAAAACCCTAGTAACGGGGACATGTTTCAGAAGTAACCCACATGGATGTGTCAAGGTACCCTGAACTAGGCCGGGTGAGGCACGATTACTGGGCTGAATATAAGTAGTCAAAAGGGTGGCGGTTAGGTGCGTCGGTGTAGGTTCCGACGGAGTACGGGCGTGCATGGGCTCTGGAGGGGAAAAAGCAGGCACTGGGCACCAGGTGTACACTTGTGCATCTTTGAGTCGTGTCAAGGTTGCCATTATAGGACTTGATACACCCTATACTAGAACAAGCACAAGTACTTAAAAATCACGTGGGGCCGCATGATACCGGGAATACATGAATGCGAGTACGAGCCGATCAATACATGAATGGGATCACTTTATCATGAACATACATTGCTAGTTAAACAGCTTTTAGTGGGTGCAGAGAAATAAAAGTGGGTGCGATAGCCAAATCTAGTTAAATCTTACTTTACCTCGTTTTAGGACTACAATATCCTTGTGGTATCATTCTAAGTTCAGTTTATTCATGTCATAGCCTTTTACTTGTTTACATGCTATTAAATAACTGGGCGTACCAGATTTATATCTAACCCATTTTCCTTTCGCTTTCTTTCTTCCGTTCCCCCTCCCCTCAAGGTCCGTAGGGAGGAAACACTTCTGCTTAGTCCAGGTTAGCCAAAGCTTGAAGACCGTAGATGTAAGGCTTGGACTTTCCTTTTTGAGCTATGGCTATGGTCAAACACTTATTAGGGATTTATGTCATTTTATTTTCAGTATTGCTTCTTTATGTTTTCAAGACAGATGAAAAGTTGTAATAATTTGGAAGGTTCAAATAGTTGTTGAATTGTTGTGTTGAACAAGTATTTATGAAATAAAATTGATCTTTTTCCGTTGTATAAATTTTCTTTCTTGTAATTTATTAGTATCTTGTACCTTAAAACACTCCACCGAATTTAAGGCATTCCCTTTGAGAGTGACCTTAACGGAGGTGGGGTGTTACACATCTCTTTGGTTTGATGGCTCTGATTTCTCCTAGACTAATCTAAAGGCCAGAATTGAACCTAGACTTCAATATATTCACCCCAAACCTCAACCCTAGAACTCATTCTATGAAGCCACCATATTGTTCGTCTACAAACTGGCCTAGCCTCCATTCATCTACCCCAAACTAGAGAATCAAATTCAAACCAGGAATCAATTAGAAGAGCTAGAGAATCAAACATCTACATCAACGGATAGCTTTTCATATTCAGAAATCAAATCCCAGAAATCAAGATCCGTCCTTTTTCTGTAAGTACAGTTATTGTTTAGATGTGAACACCTAATAAGAAATCATGACTGTAATAACTGGATCTAGAACTATGCCTAACTCTATTTGTGCCTATCCTTTTGTCGATTCTAAATTGCTTATGCCTATTGGACTGTTGTAACTAACATAGTAAAACCTATCATGCCTATTGGACTGTTGTGACTGACATAATAAAACCTATCATCCCTATAAGACTGTTGGATTAACAAAATTGAACCTATCATGCCTATGGGACTGTTGTGATTGATTTATCATGTTGTACATCCTATGCCTACGAGACTATTGGGCTGATACAATTGAACCTACCATGCTGTATATGCAAATTACATGATAACTTATGTTCATACATGCTTACAAGTTTAGATCCAAGCTAGTACCCATGTTTAAGAGCTATATAAGTTTATGCTTACACAATTAGATCCATGCTAGTTCGCGTGTTAAATGGAACTAATTTAAATGTAAGATCACGTTCGTGTGCTTAATTAAGTTTATGTTGTTCTATTCCAAATTTATACTACGCATGTTGATCAATATTGTTTAGGCCTGTTGGAATGCTACATGTCCCTTTATTTTCCCTTTTGTTTATAAGTTAGGCTAATTTGCGAGCCTAACGTTCTATGTGAATTATGTGAACGATTGGAAAAAATATTAAACTACATGCTATTTGCATAGATTGGCTCATAATCATATAAATAATTAGCAGCATGAAATGGTAGAATTTGTATACCTAGAATTATGGACATAATTTAGAGGGTAAAAGGGACATGACTTGAATTGACAACACTTGTGGATAATTTACATATGAACATAAATTGTAAATATGTAAATGAAAAAAAAAATTGAATATGCTTAACCCAAGGTTAGATTGAGTTACGGTGTAAGACTGCCCGGAACTGCGCGGCACATCCAGCAACCGTAACAATATAGATCTAATGTGAGAGGTTAGCGCATTAAGCCCAAAAACCCGATGTTAGATTGAGTTGCGCTGGAAGACCGCCCGGAACCGCCCGACACATCCAGCGAGCGCAACAATATTGATCTAATGTGAGAGGTTGGTGCTTTAATAATGAATTAAAGATAAGAAACAGACATGCTAAGAATGGTAGGATTAAGTTGACACAACCGGGCAACACTTAACCAACGTAACATGACAAGTGGTAGGGTTAAGTTAACACAACAGGACAACATTTAACCAATGTAACATGACAAGTGGTAAGGTTAAGTTAACACAAGAGGGCAACACTTAACCAATATAACATGATGTGTGATAGGGTTAAGTAACACAAGAAGGAAACACTTAGCCAATACAACATGATGTGAAATAGAGTTAAGTAACACAAGATGGCAACACTTAACCAATGTAACATGACAAGTGAGTGCGTTAAGTTAACTCGACCGGATTGATGACACTTAACCAATATAACACGATGAACAAGTGGGGTTAAATTAATGGGAAACACTTAACAAATATAACATGATGAACGAGTGGGGTTAAGTTAATGGGAAACACTTAACTAATATAATATGATGAATGAATAGGGTTAAGCTAAGGGGAAACACTTAACCAATTACAACATGATTGAATGAGAAGGGTTAAGTTAGTAAGAAACACTTAACCAACATGACATAACATGTGGATGGGTTAAGTTAACTTGAATGGATGGATAACACTCAACCAATTTGGGGGGTATACGAATAGACCCTAATAAACCCTAGTAACGAGACCCATTTCAGTAGTAACCCACATAGATGTATAACGGTACACTGAACTAGGCAGGGTAGGGCACGATTACTGGGCTGATTATAAGCGGTCAAAATAGCGGTAGGGGGTGCAGCAGTGTAGTTCCAACGGAGTATAGGCGTGCACGTGCTCCGGAGTTGAAAAGTAGGCACTGGGCGTTAGTAGTATACTCTGTGCATCATGAATCGTGTCGGGTCGCTATCATAGTGATTGATACACCTTATGGTAGGTCCAGCACCGGGTATCTACACGCAAGAGAGGGCCGATTGACATAGATACAAGAAAAATTAATACAAGTAGGGAGTCGAATCGATAGGATAGTAAGAGTACATCTAACATCTTCATGGCAATTGGGCTGACTGAGGTAAGATCTTCACAATAGATGCACACCTGAAGGTTACCACAATTGCGGGTTTAGGATTACCTTATTATATAACATAGGATATTAGTTGGGACACTAGTAGGGGATACAGATCCTTTCACATGGTACTAGTTGGGACACTTGTAGGGGATACAGATCGCTCTATAAGAGACACTGGTTAGAATGCTAGTTGGTCGGTGCAGAGGAAAGAATCAGAGTAAGAACCGAAGCACATTCGGTATATCTAACCTTGCCACATCAGCATTTGTTGTCTTGCTATGCTTATCATCATGGTTATGTCTGGTATTCAGTTTATTCATGTCATGATCCTTTTGTAATAACCCGGAAATCTAAGCAAATTTAAAAATTTTATTTTGGCAATTTTAGTGAATTCTGATTATTTAAATAATAACGACGAAATTTTTATTTTCGATGAAGTTAAAACGAATAATTTTATTCTGATTATATAATGAGCCTGGAATGGCGCGGTAGTCTGAAATTTCGATTTCGAATTTCAAATGAATATACAAAATTCATTTTAAGTCGGAATTAGACGAAACTAGAAATATCTAAATCTGTTTGACGATATCTTTCTAACGGATGTAAGAAACTGAGACTTCACTTTAGAAGTTGAAAGATATGTCCAGTTCGAAATTCAGAAAAGTCGCTGTGGAATTTATATATATTTTAGTATATATAAAGGACCTTGAAAATGGAAATTTTGCAAACGACCTCGGTTTTCAACAAAACCATTTTTGTTGGATCCGTAGCTAGGTGTCAAAACTCGTAATTTTTCGAATCAATATGTGGGCATGGCAAAAGAAAACGTGTTTTGACCATTTCAGTTGAATTTAATCGACTGGAAAATGGACATTTTTCAAACGGTCTTAGAATTTGACGAAATCGGTTCTGTTAGGACCGTACGAAGCTAGAAAATATTTTTCGGCAATTTTTAGAGTTCATACGTGGCCCTGGAAATTTGGAATGCGCGTTCGAAATTCAATATATAGAGTTATATGGTGATTTTGACGAAAACTGATCGAAACGATCAAATCAGCTTATGATACATATCCCATTGTGTTCGGAACGTGGGTAATTAGCTAGGGGAGACAATCATTAGGTCTCATTTGGAGATTGAATGAAAAAGTTACTTTTGGAGATAAATTAAAAATAAATATATATTTTGTTATATAATCTCAACCCTCCTTCTCTCTCTGCTATTATCATTCAGATCTAAATGAGGTAAAAAGGAAAAAAAAACAAAATTGTGCGCCCCTCTTTTCTTCCATCGCCACCTCTAGGCGTTCGCCAGGGCCCTGCTCCCCCTCTCTCTCGCAACTCGTCCTCCCCCAATTCGATTTCCCCCAAATTGATCCAAGAAACTGCACCCCCTCTGACCCAAATCCGCCCCCATACGCCGCTACACCGCTCCGCCTCTTCCTCCACCGTCATTCGCGTCCGACCAGCGCCCCTCTCCGTCTAAGCCCGTACCTCAACCACTCGTGCTCCTCTCCGAAGGTCAAACGAAGTTGCGCATCAGTCCTCTGACCCCGCCACCGCCTGACAGCCATCGAACCTCCACATACAGCACCCTCCTTCCTCGTGTAATGTAGTAAGTATTTATAGTTTGATTTTAATTTCGGTTTTAATGCAAATGTTATGATTTTAAATCTGAAAATATATATAGAAAGGATATATTTTTATCTAGTTAAAGAAAGGATTTTTATTATGTATTCATATGAAAGTTTATATTTTTACCCTATGAAAGTTTATATTTTACCCTATGCAAGTTTATCAAAAGAAAGATCGGATTTTTTTTAATGTAGAATGTTTGAAATCAAATATGAATTCGCTTTGTTTATCAAACATGAATTCGCTTTGTTTATCAAATATGAATTCACTTTCCTTTTCAAATATAAATTGCATCGTTTTTAAAAATATAAATAGCATGATTTTTAAAATATATACAGCGTGTAAAAATGTGATTTTTTATAAAATTATCATTATATAAAGATGTAAATTTAATATAAATCGATGAAGCAGATTGCGATGGAACCGACTGGAAGAGAGTGAAATAAAATAAAAATTCCGAAATAAGGAAAGGAGGAGTGGATCCCAAAGGTGAGAACTCCTCAACTTTAATTTAATTTTCTAGTTAAATTTATACTAGGATGCAGACGGTGTTTAGTAGCACCCGACACCCGTCGTCCACAGACCATGGACGGCTTGTATGCTTGGTTGTTTGATTTTGATGTGTGGTTAATTGCGTGATGTGATGTGATATAAAATATTTATATAGTTAAAATATTTTGTAGTTGAAAATAGAATTTTTAACGTGTATTTAAAATGAAATAAATATAAACAAATCGGACGATTTGTTTATATACACACATTTGACTGATATTGATTGGGACGATAAATTTTACACATCGTCCAACTGCACAAATAAAATCTGTGTCTGATTGTTTGAAACCCTACACGGGTATTGGGATGAAATATGACATACACTAATCCTAATAATAAATTGTATGTCGATCGATTGATTGACAGGTTGTTATGAGCGTTAAATATTTATATTTGATGCTTATACAGTGTAGAATGCACTTTGGATGATGGTTGATTATTTGTCAATGTTGATATGTACATACATTGTATGAAAATCCATAGAAATAAAATCTATGGTAATTGATTGGGCCTCATTCCAGTTTTGAAATAGAATATTTGAAGAGAAATATTTGAATAAAATATTGAGAGGAAATATTTGAAACGAAATATTTGAACAGAATATTTGAAATAAAAATATATAAAGCCGTGTTGATTAGATATGCGCTATTTTGACGCGAACGATATTTTTATCGATTATATTCATTTTTACAGTGAATATTGAAAAGTTATTTCAAAATCGAATATTTTGAAATGAAATTCGAATTAAATTGAATTTAAAAGAATTCGAATTCGAATTGAATTGAAACGAATTAGAATTCGAATTGAATTGGAAATAAAATGAATTCGAATCGAATTGAAATTGAATGGAAATCAATTTGAAATGAAATTCGAATTGAAATTGAATAGAATTGAATTCGAATTGAAATTGAATAGAAATGAATTCGAATTGAAATTGAATTGAAAATGAACTGAAATTGAATTAAAAATCGATTTGAATTGAAATCAATTTGAAATGAATTTAAAACGAATTTGCAAGGAAAAAATTCAGTTTAGATTTGAATTTGAAATGAAGTTGAAATCGTTTCGAAAACGAATTTAAAACGATTTGTAAAATACATTTTAAAAGGAAATCGACGAAGTATATATTATATATATTATATATAATATAATGGCCTGAATAGAATGCGCCATGCCGCGGTAGTTCGCGAATTTCAACCATTGACTGCGAATGGATATTACGGGAGATCCGACCGTCGGATTCTCCTAAAACCGAAACCGTTGGGTTCATATCGAAAAGAGCTTTCTAACGAATATCAGGAATTATGTCCAAATGAAATTTGGAAAAGGCCGCTGTAAGTGCAGTTTGATGGCCGTTGATGGAAATCGACTGTATGGGCCTTGATAAAATTATTAAAAATAGTAATAATTTGTGTAAAATCATAAGAAATGATTTGGGAAGAATTGGGATGAAAAATTCCATATTTGAGAAGATAAAAATAGATTTTTATCGAAATGAACTAGTTTTGAAATAGAATTATAATTCTATTTATTTTTAAATAAATAAATTGAATGTGAAAAGGGTTTTAAAAGTAACCAGAATATCCAATAATTGAATTGGAATGGATTTGAATCGAAATTGTCTTCGGAATATTTCGATGTTGGGTTTCGTGATTATATAGATATTGTTATGGAAATTTGAAAGATATATTTATATTGTTATTTCCAATATGATATTTATTGGTCGTAGAATTTGTTATTGAATATAAGCCGATATATTTTCTATTTAGGGCCTTGTATTTAATATCAAATGTGATTTGGGTTTGTCGTGAATTTTGTCTTCATTAACACTGTTCTTAAACCCAATTGAGAAAAAGATTAAATCTTTTTGTTTAGATTTAATGAAGTGTACCAATTAAATGGTATTTAATTGGAATTGAATTTGAATTGATTTTTGGGTTTATCGTGAATGGTGTTTTAAATAACACTTGTTCTTTAACCCGATAATTAATGTAATGTGATTTTGGGTTCATAGTGAACCATGTTTTAAATGACATTGGTTCTTTAACCCAGTTAAAGACAGGATGTGTTTTTCCCAAGTTAAATAATCATTAATAGTGATTATTGGGAAGATTAAAACTAAGTGGAGTTTTAATGAATCTTTAATTAGACTGGAATAGTCGAGAATGGAGTATCACCAGTTTTGCTCCATGCGATAGTTAAATGTTTAATTAAAATTGAACGTGAAAGGGTAATTAAGTTTACCGATAACACCGTGGTGTTAGAGATGAAGTACGACCAGTTTTACTTCATGGGATGAATAGGTTGGGATTGGAAAATAAAATAAATGATTACTTTTGTGTGGTTCGCTAATCCCGACTAGTTTGAATTGATATTCAAAAGGAGATTAAAGAATAAATTTAAAGAATTTATCTTTGATAAAATTAATGGGAACCTTTCCCAAAGTGTAAGAATATTTGAATAAAAGAATATTCTGAATTGGAATGAGGCGTATGTTGTATTTGTGTAACACATGTTTATTATATACACGAGTTATTCGGAAAGACCGGGTTTATCCCATTCTGAATAACTGATTCGACGTGGTTTTGAGGATGAAGACGGTGGTCGAAGACTGGAGGTCCTCACGTCGTTTGGGTGATTACTGATGATCTTGATTGGGCTGTACACCCAAGAGGAGGGAATTGGTTTGTGGTCGTCCAGACGTACTTGGAGATCGATGGATATGCGAGGTACTAGGTGCCTCCGGTTTCGTTCAGACCCAGAACGAACTAGTAAATGGACTGTGTGTCTGACATTGGATTTTAGTCTGTGTGATTGATTTCTATTAAATATATATCTGTTTGGCGGCGGAGAATTTATTCTCTTACTTAATGCCCTTCTCTGAGACGTACGAGTTCATGGGTTATATATTGATGGATATCAAACGCATGGAGTGATTTGCCTGTGTGGCATGCCTAAGTGGCAGTTGACCAGGGCTTCTGTTGAAAAGCAAAGTCTTGTGGTGATGATCAAAGCACCGCCTGTGTGGCATAGCTTCGTGTAACGTTTATTCGCGAGCCTCACACCCCGATAGTGGACCAGAAACGGGAGAGGTCCACAGGGAGGGAATGCGTTTCCTTCTAGTTAGAAGTGGCGTCCGTGGTTTTACACGTCCTGACGAGTTTGACTTATGTGGTTGTTGTTGTTGTTGCGAGGCGCCTCAGATATATCGGTGACTATGTGAAGCCGATGGAGTCATTTGTTGGCCAATTTACGCCCCAAAGGGCGGGGAAACGCAGTGTTTAGGAATTTTAATCCGCATCAGTGGACCGGCCCTGTCGCTCCAAGGTCACTCGAGCTCTGACCTGAGACATGGGCTAGATTGTCTCGAATCGGTAAGGACTATCTTTTGTCTTGGTTCACAGATGGAAATCCAACTTCCAATATGTGATTTTACGGTTTTAATTGTATAACTAGTATGGCGACATGATATATGGTACCCATGCCGTCTATGATTGGTACTTTTGATTTGAAATTGTTTTCACACTACACACTTATAATAGTATCCAATGATTTGTTTTAAACGTACTAAGCATATTTGGCTATTATAAGGTAAACCCCTATCCCCCGGCTTGCGTTGCATTATGTGATAGGACCTGGGTCTTATAATAGCCTCATTTTTTCCAAAAAGCATTGCACTGTTTTGTTTTATGCACTAGTATTCTTGGGAGGAAACCCGTTCCGTGTTATACGGCGTGGTCCATTGATATATCTGATTTAAAGTAAAGTTTTAAATAACTATTTTAGTTCTCACACCAGTCCCATGACTGACCTGGAGTTTATTGTTTTAACCTAAACTCTGGGTGCCCTTATGTAACACCCCGCCTCCGCTAGGGTCACTCGCAAAGGAATGCACTAGCTTTAGAGGGGCATTATTGGTAAACATGCACAGAAATATCACAAGACAGAACATATAAAATAGCGGAAGTAAAATCGAACTTTCATAAACATTAATAATTAAGGTCTAAAGCCTTTTACATCAGAGTACATCAAAACCTGTCTTGCAATAGTAAAGAAGCATAAATACTTTTTCATAAATTATTCCCCAAGTAAAAGCAGTAAAGTAGCCATAGCCAAGAAAAGTCCAAGCCATCCATGATGACCTTCAAGTAGAAGAAGTCCGAACTAAACAACAGTATTTCCTCCCTGTAACCTGGGGGGGGAAACGGAAGAAAAGACGCGAAACAAAACGGGTCAGTCAAAAAGACTGAGTAAGCCCTATCTACTATCAGCATAAAAACTAGTAAAGTTAACTGACATGAGAAACTGAGATGAACATAAGCATGATGACAAGATAGATAAGCTAAATCAAAGTAACAGGATGAACTACTGAACTCAGGTAAACTAAGGTGTCATGATAAATTACGCTGTCAAGATAAAACAAGGTATCACATCGTCAGGTTTCTATCAAGTATAATATCCCCAAGATATCCATCACGTATAACGTCCCATGGTATATATCCTGTACATCTGCTCTGCACCTACCGTACTAGTATCCCAACCGTATCATGTGTTATCCATGAATGACCCTTACTCAAAAGTCGTGTAATGGTCCATGTCAACCTAATATGCCGCATATATAGGTTACTCAACTCGTATGTTCCTTTCCGTGTATATGTTTAGTCCCTTGCCGTAGACCATACGGGCTTTCCCACGAGATTCTATATTACTTTAACATAGTTCCATGATCCTTAAGATCTGTTTGGACTATTACCCTAAACCTAGCTAGGGTCTTCCAACATGAATTATCGTTTGTACAACTAGGACTTATGCTACCTAGGGCTACTAGGGATTATGCTTACCTTTTTCACGTTTTCGTATCTCGGTTTTGGTTCAACCACCCAGGGCCACTGGGATTTACGCTAACCGTCAACCGCGCCCTTTTTCCCATGCATTCATCGTGAATCGTTTTTCCATGACTGTATGCACATGTATCACATCGTGCCATCCGAGTCCTGTCACAGGGCAGACCAGGAAATACAGGACTCGGTCGGGAGCTTTCGATTTATCTGCCGATGCAGATGCTAAGGTCTGTTTTTCTATTCGTGGCTATGGTCCCACGAGACCACTCCCTCAACTAGCGAAAGACAAGACAGGATAAATCCTGTATGAGAACACAACACTGGCCAACCCACATCCAAGCCTTACCGCAACCATAATTAGATAGCAATTATGGTCTATTGGGTGTTCTCTGCCTTTCCGTACATACACGCTTGACCAAAGATGGTAGGTAGCCTGACGAAAATGCTATCTAGGGTACGACCGTGTATCGTTGACTATCCCCTATCCATCCCCGTCTTTAGGTCGCTCGTATAGCAACCAAGGCATACTCTTGGTTCTTCTAACGCAGACCTTAACCTCTCATGAGCCTAGTATAATCACCTGGCAGCTCATAGAGGGATACCAAGAATACCCTCACGTTCCCCGAAGCCGCTGCTTCGTTACCCAGTTCGCTGGAGCCTTTATCTAAATCAGATACTTGCTCCTACTCGTATACTTTAACGATGACCTACCGTATCAGGTTACTCATCTCTCTACGAACTGGTCTAAATTTCCTTGACTAAGAATCATTACTTAGTTATTCTTCAACTAATGTTTACACTTAGCCTTATTCCCGTTATCCTTGTTAACTACGGTTATCCACCTAATCCTCAGAACTAGGGTTTACATAATGGATTAAGTGTCACTTAAGTTCATAACTTAACCCGTCTACAAATCATGTCAAAATTGGCTAAGTATCCGAGTTCAAGACTTAACTCGTCTACAAATCATGTCAAAATTGGCTAAGTATTCAAGTTCAAGACTTAACCCTACAAACCATGCTCAAGTTGGTTAAGTATATATTAACTTGACCCTATCAAATTATTGAGTCAAATCGGTCAAGCGTATTTAAGCGATTCGTGACTTAGCCTTATCATGTTTTCACGCTAGATTGGTTAAGTATGGGTTAACTTAACCTCCATAAATTCACGAGTTAGATTGGTTAAGTATAGGTCACTTAACCACCTCAAATCATCATGTTAGATTAGTTAAGTGTTTAACTTAACTCCATTAAACTACCAAGTGGGATTAATTAAGTCTAGGCTAACTTAACCCCATCCGATTTCCATGCTTAGACTAGTTGAGTCCAATCTTAACCCCATCCGATTTCCATGTTTAGACTAGTTGAGTCTAATCTTAACCCCATCCATTAACTGTATTTTTCGGTTAAGCGCCATTAAGAAAACTTACTTAACCTTACCAAGTTTCGGGTTGGATTGATTAAGTGTTGGTTAACTTAACCCCGTCCCTAGTCGTATAAAAATGGTTAAGTGTCATTAGGCAAATCAAGTTACTTAACCTACCCAACCTTGTCATGTTTTGTTAAGTATCATTAGCCTAATCAAATTACTTAACCCACTTGTCCATGTCATATTTGATTAAGAGTCATTAATCAAATTAACTTAACCCTATCATGTGGCATTAATTACTTAATGCACCTTAACCTCTCACATTAGACTTTGTTGCGGTTACTAGTTAAGCCGGTCGGTTCCGGGTAGCTTTACACCACAACTTGGTCTAACCTCGGGTTCAAGCACAACATGACCAACTTCTCATATTGGGTCCTATTGTTTGCAACTACTAGTTAGGCCGGTCGGTTCCGGGTAGTTTTACGTTGCAAACTCAACCCAACCTCGAGTTGGCCACACTTATATTATCTAAGTGTCATGTCCATTATGTTTCCAAATCATATTACAAGTTTTCAAGCAATTGGGTAGACCTAACTTAATAGGTAAATTCCCAATGGGTAGACCTAACTTAATAGGTAAATTCCCAAGCTTATGTTTTTATACATACTTACATGTCCACTTCCATGTTATATTTCAAGTCATATTTTCAAGTATAAACACATGTCATATTTTCAAGTATAAACACATGTCATATTTAACATTACATGTTGTCATGTTTATGCCCATTTACCCAAATCATGTTCATATCATTATGTTTTTCCATAATGTGACCCCAACGCTTTTAAGCTCGCATAATGGATTCAAAGAAGGAACTTGTCAAAGGCATGACAAAAATGGATATTAAGCCACATGTTAATCATGGTGGCAAATGAGGCACAAATGTGTTCATTAACTTGCATGTTGCATTCTTAAGCCTCAAAACATGCATAAACCCAAACTTGGCACATAAGCGAATCATGGTGACAAAAGACATGGAATGATGACTAGTAACTCGCATATATCATCATATAAGGGTTATGACTTCATATGCAAGTTGACATAAAGGTTATGAGAGTTCTCATGTTGCATAATGCAACATCTCAACATAAAGGTTGTAGCTTTTAGCCCACAAGATCAAGATAATGACTTCATAAACTTGCATGACATGATAGCATGTATCATACTTAATGATCAAACCCAAACTTGCAACATGAACATTTAACTTCATAGTTAATATCTAAGAGTAGGGAAAGGGCTTACATTGCTATGAAGGCACAAAAGATATGACAAAGCCCTTATGCAATCAACTAGACCCAAAATGCAAGCTCTAACATAAAACCCTTGAGCCAAAATGATCAAAACCATTGCTTTATGATGCAAAGATAGAAACTTGACTTGAATGCAAGCTAATGAGGCTCATACAAGCTTGGAAGCACTTGTAAGCATTGAAAATCTCTCATAGGAATTTACTTAGGAATTTTATGAAGAGAGTGGAGGCCATGAGAGGTAAAATTTTGCCATAGTTTAGTTGTAGGATTGATTAATAATGATTTAGGGCTAGCTTAGGGTCTTATTTATAGATTAGGCAAGTGTTTTAGGCCATAGGATTAAACCCTAGTTGCAATCTCAGCCCTTAAAACCGAATCTGGCCCCCAAACTCAACACAAACCCAAAATGGTGCACCAGGCAGAACTGCCCGGCTGGACCAAGTCGACAGCCAAGTCGACAGGGCTGTCGACTTGGGTCCAACCAAGTCGACTCCCAAGTCGACAGGGCTGTCGACTTAGGTGCTCTGGCGGGAATTTTCCCGCCTGGCCCAAACTGGCCCAAATTTCCAATTTCAAACTTGAATTTGAAATCTGTTTTTACTTTGAAATTTTCTGAAAACTTCGTTGGGCCTTAATCGGGCCATACGGACTCCGATTTTCGAAAACTCGGACTCTATTTCGCGTATTTTCCGAGACGAACGCAATGGCATAGCCCGTTTTACTTGATTCGGAATTTTAAAATGAAATTCTGCGTTGATTCTCGTTTTAACATGTTATCGAAATACGGGTTGTTACACCTTATTTTGACACGGGCAGCTAGTAGTTTTGGTTTTGCAGATATATATTCACAGAATCCTGATTTACAGCTGGAACGATACTCGAAAAGCTCTGTATCCGTGTATTACTTCTAGTTGTGTATTGTATTATTTTTCTGCTGCGATGTATTTTAATGTAATTTAAATCTCTGATATTTTCTGTGTAATATTTATTCATACTCTATATTCCTGTATTCTGATGGAATTGTTGTAATATATAATGAAATGTTCTTCTGTCTGCATCCTCTTGTGTGTTATTCTCAAAGTATCCGCTCTTTCCTGCTCGGGGAAGTTCGGGTCGTTTCAGTTGGTATCAGAGCTTTGGTTTACAAAGCTCAGAGAACAAGGCACATTAGAACCATACGAAAGAATTCATCAAATATTGGATTAGTAATATCCAATGAGAATGACCCGTTAGAGATGGGATCAGTAGTATCCTAGAACGAGTGTGAAGAGTGTTGTTTCGAAAATTAAAATTGAAAATATGTTTTGTTTTGAAATTTAAATCACTTATTCGTATTTGATTTTTTTTATTTTATATTGAATTTGGACAATCCAATATATAAGGATTTTGCCTATATGCCTTGCAAACATGTATTCGATGTTTTAATATACTGGATAGATATAGAATCACACTGTAGTCGCCTGGAGATGATTCTGATGATTGATCGATCATCATCAGAATTTATGCTCGAGTGACGAAAGTGGGATTTCTATATACTTCCTGTTGACTGGTGTGAGAACCAAAATTAGATAGGGCCTATTGTTGTGATTTGGCATCAAAAATCTTATTTTTAGACTATGTATCAAAGTTATGAATTTGAAAAGCTAATCAACTAATTGATTGCTGATTGTGTTGTTTGATTATTGTTCGATTCATAAATTTGAACCATATAGCCAATTTGAACCAAATAGTAAATTGTATTGAAAATTTATCGCATTTGCATGCATGTACATGTACTTACATTGAACAGGTCATTGCAAAGAGGCTAGAGCAGAAGAATAAAATTGTTTGCCCGACAAATAGGTACATGTTTACCATAATTTACTGTTTTGTTTGGGTGATGATGATTTTATGAGCCGATTGGCTAGCCGCTTGGCTTTTTCTTTTGGATTGAAGAAGGACATGGGAGGCTATATGAAATATCCCGAAGTCCCCGGTGCTGGGGAGGTTATGGCGAAATTTTTCGAAAATTTTGGGTGTTAGCCAAATTTTTGAAAAATTTGAAAAGTTTTTAGAAACTGAAAAGTTGAAAAACTTAAGTCGTAAAGGAAATAGCGAAAGTTGAGTTGATTAGTTAATTAACTTTCGGTTTCTTTCCTTTTCGGGGATGAAAAGTTTTAAGTGTGGGAGATTGTAATAACCCGGAAATCTTGGCAATTTTAGTGAATTTGGTTATTTAAAATAAATTATTTTAAATAATAACGATGAAAAATTTATTTTCGACGAAGTTAAAATGAATAATTTTATTTTAATTATATAACGAGCCTCGAATGGCGCGGTAGTTTGAAATTTCGATTTCGAATTTCAAATGAATATACAGAATTCGTTTTAAGTCGGAATTGGATGAAACCAGGAATATCTAAATCTGTTTGACGATATCTTTCTAACGGATGTAAGAATAACCGATGTAAGAAACTGAGATTTCACTTTAGAAGTTGAAATATATGTCCAGTTCAAAATTCAGAAAAGTCATTGTGGAATTTATATATATTTTAATACATATATATAAAGGCCTTTGAAAATGGAAATTTTGCCAATGACCTCGGTTTTCGACGAAACTACTTTTGTTGGATCCGCAGTATCAAATTATTGCTAGGTTTCGAAATTCGTAATTTTTCGAGTCAATATGTGGGCGTGGCAAAAGAAAACGTGTTTTGACCATTTCAGTTGAATTTAATCGAATGGAAAATGACCATTTTCAAACGGTCTCAGAATTTGACGAAATCAGTTTTGTTAAGACCTTATCGTCAATACGAAGCTAGAAAATAATTTTTCGGGAATTTTTAGAGTTCATACGTGGTCCCGGTAAATTGAATGCACGTTCAAAATTCAATATATAGAGTTATATGGTGATTTTGACGAAAACTGATCGAAACGATCAAATCAGCCTACGATACATATCCCATTGTGTTCGGAATGGGGGTCATTAGCTTGGGGAGACAGTCGTTAGGTTCCGTTTGGAGATCGAATGAAAAAGTTACTTTTGGAGATAAATCAAAAATAAATATATATTTTATTATATAATCTCAACCCTCCTTCTCTCTCTACTATTATCGTTCAGATCTGAACGAGATAAAAGAAAAAAAGAAAATCGCACGCCCCTCTTTTCTTCCGCCGCCACCTCCAGGCGTTCGCCAGTGCCCTGCTCCCCCTATCTCTCGCGTCTCGTCCTCCCCCAATCTGATTTCCCCCAAATCGATCCAAGAAACCGCACCCCCTCTGACCCAAATCCGCCTGTAACAACTCGCATTTTATGCATCGGAGGATCGTAGAGTATTTATTTCTTTCCATATGAAGTCGTATGGTCATGTAACTTTGGGAAACAACCATTAGAGTCATTTCCTATGTTCATGATTTTTGTCGATTTTTAAATGACCATTTTGCCCCTAGCTGATCTTGTTTCGGCCATAACTTTTGATTGGAAAGGAATTTTGACCTGAAACCACTTCCATTAGCTTCGGATGATGGTTTACCTTTCCATAAAGTGGTCACATGTGAGAAGAGGACTTACCGTTTGGGAGATATGGCTGAAATAAGGTTTGGAAGGTGAGAAACAGCTTAACCGGGCCAAATGAGGTGACTAGCAAATGGGCCCATAACCCATTTCGGGTCTAGGGTTATGGGGATGCTGAAATGAGTTAGGGTTTCATTTCGGTTTAGTTTTCTAGCCTCCACTTACCTCTAAGAAACCCTAAAAATGGCCTCCAACATCTAAATCACCTCCAAATCACTTTCTACTTGAAGATTGGGCTTAACAACATCAAATCAACAGAGATCAACACCAAATCAAGATTAGTGCTGTTGTTTAGCATTGGGATTCGCACCAAATCAGAGATTTATTTTAGATTTAAGGTTTAATTGTGGCTAAGGTGAGTGATTAGCTTGCTTTTTCACTAATTATGGCTAATTATGGTAATTAGCGAAAATTAGCGAAATTGTGGCTCAGAAAAATCTAGAAAAATTCCTAAAATTCTAAAACATCATTTTATGCCTCTGATATGAATTTGGGATAATTTCGACTAATTTTGCTAATCCCGAAATTTAGGGGATTAAGGGGTGATTAGTGATAATTAGTGAATTTATGCATGATTAAAATCTGGAAAAATATTCAGAAATTCTTAAATATTGTTTTAGACCTCTTTTAGAAAATTTGGCTAATTTGTATAAGTTTTGCTAATTATATGCTTAAATATGATTAAGAGGGATTAAGGAAAAATATGGGGTTTTGACTATGTTTGATCCATTTTAACCTATCATATTGATGTTTTGGTGTTTGAGGTCACTTCTACTTGTTGCTATAACTTTGTGGTATGCTTTGTGATTGATTAGAATACTTAGAATGGTCGAAAATGTCGTTGAATGGCGTAAAATGTTCATTGGAAAAGTTGCAGGAAAAACAGTGCAGGCTTTCGGATCTGATCGGGTGGATGGGCTCGGACCGGGCAAAGGATCACCGAACCGAACCTTAGCTTAGCACAAGAGAAAGTATGGAAAAAAGGAAGGCCATAAAGGTTGAACTGGGATCGGATCGGGCTAAGGAAGGGGGATCGGATGGGAATAAGGAAGGAGATCAGATCGAACCAGAAGGCCAAGCCAGGAGCTAAGAGAGTGGAGGACCCGAACCAAACTGATAAAGCAAACTGATGGAGTAAAAGGGAACCCGAACCGAACTAATATGACATGAAGGACCCGAACCGAACCGAGATGCATATACATGACCGAACCGAACCAATGGCAAGGAGGAATCCGTACCGATCCAGTATTGACCAATAACCCGAGATGCAAAGGTAGTCCAAGTTGGAAGTTAGAGCTCAGGATCCAGTTGGGAACCAATGAGTTCACTTCATGATTGGGCTTTGCTACGGGATGTGTGCTAAGGAGTTGTCGACGTTCATAACTTCGATTCACCATGAATGATAGGACTACGTTATCAGTGCAGTAGAGTTATTATAACTCGAGAGGCAAAGTGATCGTAGTAAGACAATGAGCCAGCGCAGATGGGGTGAACAACTCCATGGGGCAAAGTGGACATAGTAAAGGATTAGTAAGGCTATGAGCCAACGCAGATGGGGTGAACAACTCCATGGGGCAAAGTGGACATAGCGAACGATTAGTGACTATGGATCAGTGCAGATGAAGCCATTATGATTTCATGCGGCAAGGTGATCGTAGCAAAGTATTGGGTTATCGAAATGGTGAATATCGTATGCTTTACGCACTGAGTGAGACATGTGAGGATGGTTGCTATGCTTGTTTGCCATCACTATGACATGCACACCCCCCACCCCCGTATGCTTACACACCACATGTTAGTGACACCTTAGAGTGTTGTACAGTATGTAGTACTAACTCTTTGGTTGTAGGTCCAGGTTCAGGTATGGTTTAGTGTACCTGTTATTGTTCTGCTTATGCTTGCTACCACTCATATTAGAATGATGTCTGACCCAGAGTTTAATGTTTCTTCTTATTACTCTGGGTGCTCACACGAGCAGACTAGAGGCAGGTTAGCTGGTGATGCGTGAGTAGCTGATTCGGAGGCGAGCAGGAGGCCTCCACGTATGATATATATAGATATTCTCCCTGTGTCGTTGGTGGTCGCTACTTGGGCGTTAGTAGTGTACCTCCCTTATCTTGCTTTTTCTTTTTGAGACAATTTGAAAAGTTGAAATAATGTTGGCTTTGGATTATAAGATGTACTTGGATTTTCCGCTGCTATGTTAGTTTGTTTTCAGCTTATGCACTGTCTCACCTGTTTTATATCAAGTATGTTGTTATTATATTTTGTTCCATGCGCTGTGATACATTCTACAGGTTCCTTGTTAGTTCATTTCCTTCTTTCCCTTCCTTCTGACGACCGTTCCGCGCTAACTGGACATGTGTACAGCGCACTTTTGGAGTAAATGTCGGCTGGTGCGGGGCGGGCCATCACATTTGGTATCAGAGCTCTAGGTTGCGTAGTTAACCTAGGGAAAGACGCTAGGGAGAGATAGTACGTATATGAGAGAGCATATTTGTGATTACTTTGGTTTTCAAAAGCTATATATATATACTATTAGTAGTATAAGGATGAAGTCGTACTACACTAGCACCACTATGAGGTCGTTAATCGTTTTCTCTTTACAGATTGAATGATGAGTCGAGACACGAGGGGTGCTGGTAGAGGGACTAATAATGGAAATGCTCTTGACATGAGGACGATGTTCACTAACTTCATGAGGGAGATGCTTAGGGATGTTCAGGGAGCAGTTCCCAATCCCGAAAATGGTGGTGGTCCAGTAGTGCAGGCGCCTAGGCCCGATCTTGCCAACTTGTGCAAGGATTATACTCACCTTGGTGGGAAGCCGTTCCACGGAACGGAGTCGGCCACATATGTTCAGGATTGGTTGGATAGCTGTGATCGTATCTTCGACGACTTGGGTATCGAGGATGCGATGAAGAGAAGGCTAGCGTCTCGTCAGCTGCAAGGGCGAGCGATGAATTGGTGGAATGCTATTAGAACAGCTACTCCAGAAGATCAGGTTACTTGGGATCAGTTCGAGGCTCGCTTTAGCGAGAAGTTCATTCCAGCTGCCCAAAAGTCAGTGTTGTTTAAGAGATTCTTGGAACTCAAGCAGAATGGTAGGGCAGTCTTTGACTATATTGCTGAGTTCGATACTTTGTCGAAGTATGAACTATCTCTTATCGATACTCCTGAGAAGAAGAATGAGAAGTTCATTATTGGGTTGGATGGATTCTTGGGGGAAAGGCTTATCAACCACATCAATGAGACTTTTGAATCGATTGTTGGGAAAGCTTTGAGATCAGAGAGTCTTTACCCTAAGCCAAAGACTGAGGTTGCATCTGCAGAAGGGCCGATACCACAAGCGGACGGTGGAGGCAAGAATAACTCTCAGAATAAGAGGAAATAGAACCAATCTAAGGATGGCCAGAAAAAGAGCAAGAAAGATGTTGAGTGCTTCAGCTGTGGTAAGAAGGGCGATTATGCCAAAGATTGTCGGGCCAAGTCAGCGGATAAGAAGTGCTTCAACTACGGCCAAGTGGGACATTTCAAGGATAAGTGTCCACAACCTCTTAAGGAGAAGCATATTGTGAAAGCATATGTTGTTAATGCTGTTCCTTCATCGTCGAATGCCCCAACTGCGGTGGAGAAAGGAAAGAATGTCGTCGTTCAAGGTATGCTTTACGTTTATGATGTACCAATTCGAGTTTTGTTTGATACTGGGGCTTCCCGTTCCTTCATATCTAGTGACCTAGTGGATAGGTTGGGACTGGAACCCAAAATAGTCGATAGACCGTTGGTTGTGACGAACCCTACTGGTGGTTCGACTAACCTTAGTATGATTTTCCGAAATTTGGTCTTATCGAGTCATGGATGTTTGTTTGTTTGTGATTGCTTTGTTTTGGGCTTTATTGGGTATGGCATTATATTGCAGGTCGATTGGCTCCAAAAACACGGGGTGGTGGTAGACTGTGAGGGCTTTTTGGTGACAGTTAGAGCGGATGATGGGCGGAGGGTAGTGTTTGGTGGTCTACCTAGTGATGCGGTAATGGCTAGTTTTATAAATTCCCTCGACATCCCGCATGATGAGTTGTCAGACGTGCCCGTGGTTGGCCAGTATCCGGACGTCTTTGAGGAGGTGACCGGGCTTCCACCACACCGAGAGATTGAGTTCTGTATTGATTTAGTTAAAGATGCTAGACCTATAGTGATGCCACTTTGTTGTATGGCACCAAGGGAGCAGCGAGAGCTCGGGGTGCAAGTAAGCGGTCTTTTGAAGAAGGGGTTTATTAGAAGAAGTGTCTCTGAGTGGGGAGCACCACATGTGTTTTCCACTAAGGCAGATGGTTCCCTTTGTTTGTGTGTGGATTATCGCGAGTTGAATAAGGTGACGAGGAAGAATAAGTATCCTTTACCGCTGATAGATGATTTGTTTGATCAACTGGAAGGGGCAAGAGTGTTCTCCTAGTTGGACCTCGCGACAGGATTTCATCAGCCCCGAATAGCGGATGAGAGTGTTCCGAAAATGGCATTTAGGATGCCGTCTGGATTTTATGAGTGGTTGGTCATGCCATTTGGGTTGACCAATGCACCAGCCTACTTTGTGGATCTTATGAATCGAGTATTCAGAGATCAGTTGAATAAGTTTGTTCTTGTGTTCGTAGACGACATCCTTGTTTACTCGAGGACAGAGGAGGAACACAAGGGACACTTGAGGATAGTGATGGAGGTGTTGAGGAAACACTAATTGAAAGCGAAATTCTCTAAGTGTCACTTCTGGAGGAGGGAAGTGACATTCTTGGGCCATGTTGTTTCAGAGAATGGTATTTCCGTGGACCCTGCGAAGGTGGCTACGGTACAGGATTGGCCTACGCCCAAGAATGCAACAGATGTAAGAAGTTTCTTGGGGTTAGCTGGATATTACCGTAAGTTTATCCAGGACTTCTCCAAGATAGCAGCACCGTTGACTCGGTTGACAAAGAAGTATACCATCATTTCATCTGGGATGGAGTGTGTGAGAATGCATTCAAGAGTCTAAAAGAAAAGTTGACGCGTGCGCCAGTGTTAGTCAATCCTAAAGGGAATGAAGAAATGACGGTATACACGGATGCTTGTGGTACCGGACTAGATGCTGTATTGATGCAAGGAGGTAGGGTTATAGCTTATGCTAGTCGGCAACTAAAGCCGCATGAGAAGAAGTATCATACCCATGATTTGGAACTGGCAGTGATCGTGTTCGCATTGAAGATGTGGAGACACTATCTCTTGGGAGAAAGATTTGAGTTGTTTACCGATCATAAATCGTTAAAGTACTCTTCTCTCAGAAGGATCTAAACCTCCGACAGCAAAGATGGCTTTGTATGATTTTGATATCGCATATACACTTAGGAAGGGCAATGCGGTAGCTATGCCTTGAGTAGGAGACATGCCAGTTTAGGGGCTATGTTTCTTGAATGGAATCAGCTGGAGTATATCGCATGGTTTGATTTCAGACCAAAGTGCAAATTGGATCCAGAGATATTAGCTAGTTTGACGATCAGACCCACCTTGATTGAGCGGATTGGTACCATTCAGAGGGACGATCCTAATCTATTAGAAATCATCTCCAAGTTAGAGATTGAAACGACCCGTTACTTCCCCGTAAAGGAAAGCGCCGGATAGTTCGAGAACAAGCCACAACAGAATGCATACAGAAGAACATTTCATTGCTTATTACAACAATGCATCAGATTACAAGAATATACAGAGTAAAAATGAATATTACACAGAAATATCAGAGATTTAAATACATCGCAGCGGAACATAATACAATACACAACTAGAAGAGATATACAGATACAAAGCTTTCCGGATATCGTTCCAGCTGTAAACCAGGATCCTGTGAATATAAATCTGCAAAACCAAAACTACTAGCTGCCCGTGTCGAAAATAAGGGCACCCAGAGTTTAGGTTAAAACAATAAACTCCAGGTCAGTCATGTGACTGGTGTGAGAACTAAAACAGTTATAAATCTTTATTTTCAAAGTTAGGTAAATCAAGGGACCACGCCGTATAACACGGAACGGGTTTCCTCCCAAGAATACCAGTGCATAAAACAAACAGCGCAATGCTAAATAAAGAAAAATGAAGCTGTTATAAGACCCAGGTCCCATCACACAATGCAACGCAGCCGAGGATAGGGTTTTTCCCTTATAACAGCCAAAGAATGCTTGATACGTTTAAAACAAATCATTTGATACTATTATAAGTGCATAGTGTATAAAACACTTCAAATCATAAGTATCAATCATAGGCGGCATGGGTACCATATATCATGTCGCCACATATAGGTTTACAAATAAAACCGCAAAGTCACGTATTTGGAAATTGGATTTCCTTCTATGAACCGAGGCAAAAGATAGTCCTCAACCGATTCGAGACTGCCTAGCCCGAGTCTCAGGATCAGAGCTCGAGTGACCCTTGGATCGTCAGGGCCGGTCCACCGATGTGGATTAAACTTAAACCCTGAACATGCGTTTCCCCGCCCTATGGGGCGTAAATGAGCCAACTAAATGACTCCATCGGTTCGAGAACGACCGATCAATCCGAGGCGCCTCGCAACAGCAACAACCACATAAGTCAAACTCGTCAGGGCGTGTAAAACCACTGACGCCACTTCTAACTAGGAAGAAACGCATGCCCTCCCTGAGGTCCTCTCCCGTTTTTGGTTCATACCGGGTGTGAAACACGCGAAATAAACGTTACACAAAGACCTTGCTTTGATCATCACCACAAGACATTGCTTTTCAACAGAAGCCTCGATCAATTGCCAATTAGGCATGCCACACAGGCAATTCACTCCATGCGTTTGATATCCATCAATATATAACCCCTGAGCTCGTACGTCTCAGAGAAGGGCGTTAAGCAAGAGAATAAATTCTCCGCCGCCAAACAGATATATATTTAATAGAAATCAAACACACAGACTAAAATCCAATGTCAGACACACAGTCCATTTACAAGTTCGTTCTGGGATTGAACGAAACCGGAGGCACCTAGTACCCCGCATATCCATCGATCTCCAAGTACGTCTGGACGATCACCAACTGTTTCCATCTTCTTGGGTGTACAGCCCAATCAAGATCATCAGTAATCGCCCAAACGACGTGAAGACTTCCGGTCTTCGACCACCGCCTTCATCTTCGACACCACGTCGAATTAGTTATTCAGAATGGGATAAACCCGGTCTTTCTGAATAACTCGCGTATATATTATAAAAGTGTTACACAAACACAACATACGCCTCATTCCACTTCAGAATATTCTTTTATTCAAATATTCCCATACTTTGGGAAAAGTTCCCATTAATTTTATCCAAGATAAATTCTTTAAATTTATTCTTTAATCTCCTTTGAATATCAATTCAAACTAGTCGGGATTAGCGAACCACACCGAAGTAATCATTTATTTTATTTCCCAATCCCAACCTATTCATCCCATGAAGTAAAACTGGTAATACTTCATATCTAACACCACAGTGTTATCGGTAAATTCAATTACCATTTCACGTTCAAATCTAATTAAAGATTTAACTATCGCCTGGAGCAAAACTGGTGATACTCCATTTTCGATCATTTCAA
The DNA here is from genome assembly GCA_030737875.1 of Allium sativum. NCBI lineage: Eukaryota > Viridiplantae > Streptophyta > Magnoliopsida > Asparagales > Amaryllidaceae > Allium > Allium sativum. The sequence goes on from CM060920.1 coordinate 58,032,079, forward strand.
TCTAATTAAAGATTCATTAAAACTCCACTTAGTTTTAATCTTCGACTGGGTTAAAGAATCAGTGTCATTTAAAACACGGTTCACGATAAACCCAAAATCACATTCCATTAATTATCGGGTTAAAGAACAAGTGTTATTTAAAACACTGTTCACGATAAACCCAAAAATCAATATCACTTCAATTTCAATTAAATATTATTTAATTGGTACACTTCATTAAATCTAAACAAAAAGATTTAATCTTTTCTCAACTGGGTTCAAGAACAGTGTTAGTGAAAACACCATTCACGACAAACCCAAATCACATTTGATATTCAATACAAGGCTCTGAATAGAAAATATATCGGCTTATATTCAACATCAAATCCTACGACTAACAAATGTCGTATTGGAAATAACGATATAAATATATATCTTTCAAATTTCCATAACAACACCTGTATAATCACGAATTCCAACATCGAAATATTCCGAAGACAATTTCGATTCAAACCCACTCCAATGCAATCATTGGATATTCTGGTTATTTTCAAAACCCTTTTTAAATTCAATTTATTTCTTTAAAAATAAATAGAATTATGTTTCTAGTTCAAAACTAGTTCATTTCGATAAAAATCTATTTTTATCTTTTCAAATATGGAGTTTTTCATCCCAAATCTTCACAAATCATTTCTTATGATTTTACACAAATTATTACTATTTTTAATAATTTTATCAAGGCCCGTACAGTCGATTTCCATCAATGGCCATCGAACTGCACTTACAGCGACCTTTTTCAAATTTGATTTGGACATAATTCCAAATCCAACCGTTAGATTTCAAATTTCTAACATTCGTTAGAAAGCTCTCTTCGATACGAACCCAACGGTTCTGGTTTTAGGAGAATCCGACGGTCGGATCTCCCGTAATGTCCGTTTGAAATAAATGGTCGAAATTCACGAACTGCCGCGGCGCGGCGCGTTCTATTCAGGCCATTATATTATATATATAATATATATAATATATATTTCGTCGATTTCTATTTAAAACGAATTATATAAATAGTTTTAAATTCGTTTCAAAAGTAATTTCAACTTCCATTTCAATTCAAATCAAAATTGAATTCTTCTTTATAAATTCGTTTTAAAATTCCTTTCTATTCAATTCAAATTTCAATTCAATTTGAATTCATATTCAATTCAATTCATTTCGAAATCGTTTTCAATTCAATTCATTTCGAAATCGTTTTCAATTCAATTCATTTCGAAATCGTTTTCAATTCAATTCATTTCGAAATCGTTTTCAATTCAATTCATTTCGAAATCGTTTTCAATTCAATTCATTTCGAAATCGTTTTCAATTCAATTCATTTCGAAATCGTTTTCAATTCAATTCATTTCGAAATCGTTTTCAATTCAATTCATTTCGAAATCGTTTTCAATTCAATTCATTTCTTAATATTCATTTTAAAATGAATAAAATCGATATAAATATCGTTCACGTCAAAATGGCGTCAATCTAATCAACACGGCTTCATATATTGATATTTTCAAATATTCCATTTCGAATATTTCTATTTCAAATATTTCTATTTTAAAACTGGAATGAGGCCCAATCAATTACCATATAAAGTTAATTATATGGATTTTCATACAACACATGTATAATAGCATTGAAAAATAATCAACCATCAACCAAAGTGCACTACACTGTATAAGCATCAAATATAGATATCTAACGCTTATAACAGCCTGTCAATCAATCGATCGACATATTTAATCAATCAGGATGAGTGAACTTCAAATTTCATCCCAACACCCGTGTGGGGTTTCAAACAATCAAACACAGATTTTATTTGTGAAGTTGGGCGATGTGTGAAATTTATCGACCCAATCAATATCAGTCAAATCAGTGTATATACAAACAAATCGGCCGATTTGTTTATAACTATTCATTTATTCACATTCACGTTAAAAATTATATTTTTAACGATAAAACATTTTATTTCAACTTATGAATTTCTATTCAATTCATTTACACAATAAAATGATATTTTTATTTTCTAACATATTTTAGAAAATTTCGGCGGCATAACGGCACGATACTAGAAACGGGACAAGGCCTAGCCTTATCCCCGGTCTAGTGAAGGCCCACGCCATTCACACATCAATCAAATCAATTCGTTATGCAAACCACAAAATTTGGAGTAAGAGTCTAAACTAGCCTTACTCCTTCGCCTTATAACGGCGCACGTCTAATCCTAACCAATTTATCGATTCGATTTTTCACACCACAAACCACATTCAAACCAATATCGCAATCAATTACCAAACAGCCAAACAAACAAGTCCATGGTCTGTGGACGATTGTGTCGGGTGCTACTAAGCACCGTCTGCATCCTAGTATATATATATAAATAGAAATGAAATTGAAAGGTGAGAAGTTCTCACCGATAGCTATCCAATCATCTTGACTCTTCTTTGATGGAAATCTTCATTGTTATCGCACTTTCGTCGCTTTCGTCGCCCGTATTCTCTACATATGTAAAAATCGAATTTTGACTTCAAAGTCCAATATATAAAAATCGAATTTTTACTTCAAAGTTCAATATTTAAAAATCGAATTTTTACTTCAAAGTTCAATATATAAAAATCGAATTTTTACTTCGACTTTCAATATATAAAAATATGATTTTTTTTTTCCATTCTAAAAATCTGATCTTTTCTATATAAAAAATATGATCTTTATTTTTTCTAAAGTTCGGATCTTTTTCTATTCTAAAGTTTAAAACTTTTTCCTTTTAATTTCAAACCTTTTTCTATCTTCGTATTGACGATACGGTCCTAACAAAACTAGTTTCGTCGAATTCTGAGACCGTTAGAAAAATGGCCAATTTCCAGTCAATTAAAATCAACTGAAACTGGTCAAACGCGTTTTCCTTTGCCACACTCACATATTGATTCGAAAAATTATGAAATTTGGAATCTAGCAATAACTTTACATCCCAGACCCAACAAAAGTGGTTTCGTCGAAATCCGAGGTCGTTTGCAAAATTGCTATTTTTAAGGGCCTTATATATATAAAAATATATATAAATTCCACAGCGACTATTTCTAATTTTAAACTGGACATATCTTATCATTTATAAAGTGAAATCTCAGTTTGTTAACTTCGTTGGAAAGATATCGTCAATTAGATCCTAATGTTTTTGGTTTCACTAAAATCTGGATTGTTTTGCACCCGGTATATTCAATTGAAGTTTGAAATCGAATTATCGAACTACCGCGCCATTTTCAATTCTATTTATAATTATATATAAATATTTATATTCTAATGACGACGCGTAAAATATATACGTTCGAATTATATTTAAAATAAATTTCTCGTCGATATTATTTAAAATAATTCATTTTAAATAATCAAAATTCGATAAAATTGCCAAAATAAAAATTTTAAACTGGCCCAGATTTTCGGGTTGTTACAATCTCCCCCACTTAAAACTTTTCTTCCCCGAAAAGGAACAAAGTCGAAAGTGGTTTGATTATTAAGCTCTACATTCGGTCTGGCTTGCATTCTCCAACTCTTTAGTTTCTGAGAATTTTCAAATTTTCAAAAATTTGACTAACACCCTAAATTTTCGAAAAATTTCACCATAACCTCCCCTGCAATGGGAGCATCGGGGAATTTCAAATAGCTTCCCCGGTCCTTCAGATCTCAAAAAGAAAAAGAAAAAGCCAAGCGGCTAGCCAATAGGCTCATAAAATCATCATCACCCAAACAAAACAGTAAATTATGTAGTAAACATGTACCTATTTGTCGGGCAAACAAATTTTATTCTCTGCTCTAGCCTCCTTGCTATGACCTGTTCAATGTAAGTACATGTATATGCAAGCAAATGCGACCAAATTCCAATACAATTCACTATTTGATTCAGTTAGGCTAAATGGCTACAAATTAGCAAACAAATAAACAAACAACACAAACATCAATCAATTAGTGATTAGATTTTGAAATTCTTAATTTGATACATATACAAAAATTATGTTTTTGATGCCAATTCACAACAATGTGTCCTAGCTATATATATAGGTTTTGGTTCTCACACTAGTCTAATGGAAATATATAGGTATCACACCTTCGTCACTCGAAAATAAATGCTGATGATGTTTCGAACCACCATCAGAACATCTCCGGGCTACTAGAGTGTGATTCTATATCTATCCAGTATATTAAAATTTCGAATACACGCGGATCAGACGTATACGCAAAATCTATATATATTGGATTGTCCACATCAATATAAATAGATAATCAAATACGAATAATTGATTTAAATTTTCAAAACTAAAATTTGTTTTCACTTTAAAATTTTACTCTTCACACTCGTTCTAGGATTCTACTGATCCCATCTCTAACGAGTCATCCCCATTGGATATTACTAATCCAATATCTGATGAATTCTTTCGTATGGTTCTAATGTGCCTTGTTCTCCGAGCTTTGTAAACCAAAGCTCTGATACCAAATGAAACGACCCGTTACTTCCCCGTAAAGGAAAGCGCCGGATAGTTCGAGAACAAGCCACAACAGAATGCATACAGAAGAACATTTCATTGCTTATTACAACAATGCATCAGATTACAAGAATATACAGAGTAAAAATGAATATTACATAGAAATTTCAGAGATTTAAATACATCGCAGCGGAACATAATACAATACACAACTAGAAGAGATATACGGATACAAAGCTTTCCGGATATCGTTCCAGCTGTAAACCAGGATCCTGTGAATATAAATCTGCAAAACCAAAACTACTAGCTGCCCGTGTCGAAAATAAGGGCACCCAGAGTTTAGGTTAAAACAATAAACTCCAGGTCAGTCATGTGACTGGTGTGAGAACTAAAACAGTTATAAATCTTTATTTTCAAAGTTAGGTAAATCAAGGGACCACGCCGTATAACACGGAACGGGTTTCCTCCCAAGAATACCAGTGCATAAAACAAACAGCGCAATGCTAAATAAAGAAAAATGAAGCTGTTATAAGACCCAGGTCCCATCACACAATGCAACGCAGCCGAGGATAGGGTTTTTCCCTTATAACAGCCAAAGAATGCTTGATACGTTTAAAACAAATCATTTGATACTATTATAAGTGCATAGTGTATAAAACACTTCAAATCATAAGTATCAATCATAGGCGGCATGGGTACCATATATCATGTCGCCACATATAGGTTTACAAATAAAACCGCAAAGTCACGTATTTGGAAATTGGATTTCCTTCTATGAACCGAGGCAAAAGATAGTCCTCAACCGATTCGAGACTGCCTAGCCCGAGTCTCAGGATCAGAGCTCGAGTGACCCTTGGATCGTCAGGGCCGGTCCACCGATGTGGATTAAACTTAAACCCTGAACATGCGTTTCCCCGCCCTATGGGGCGTAAATGAGCCAACTAAATGACTCCATCGGTTCGAGAACGACCGATCAATCCGAGGCGCCTCGCAACAGCAACAACCACATAAGTCAAACTCGTCAGGGCGTGTAAAACCACTGACGCCACTTCTAACTAGGAAGAAACGCATGCCCTCCCTGAGGTCCTCTCCCGTTTTTGGTTCATACCGGGTGTGAAACACGCGAAATAAATGTTACACAAAGCTACGCCACAAAGGCCTTGCTTTGATCATCACCACAAGACTTTGCTTTTCAACAGAAGCCTCGATCAATTGCCACTTAGGCATGCCACACAGGCAATTCACTCCATGCGTTTGATATCCATCAATATATAACCCCTGAGCTCGTACGTCTCAGAGAAGGGCGTTAAGCAAGAGAATAAATTCTCCGCCGCCAAACAGATATATATTTAATAGAAATCAAACACACAGACTAAAATCCAATGTCAGACACACAGTCCATTTACAAGTTCGTTCTGGGATTGAACGAAACCGGAGGCACCTAGTACCCCGCATATCCATCGATCTCCAAGTACGTCTGGACGATCACCAACTGTTTCCATCTTCTTGGGTGCACAGCCCAATCAAGATCATCAGTAATCGCCCAAACGACGTGAAGACTTCCGGTCTTCGACCACCGTCTTCATCTTCGACACCACGTCGAATCAGTTATTCAGAATGGGATAAACCCGGTCTTTCTGAATAACTCGCGTATATATTATAAAAGTGTTACACAAACACAACATACGCCTCATTCCACTTCAGAATATTCTTTTATTCAAATATTCCCATACTTTGGGAAAAGTTCCCATTAATTTTATCCAAGATAAATTCTTTAAATTTATTCTTTAATCTCCTTTGAATATCAATTCAAACTAGTCGGGATTAGCGAACCACACCGAAGTAATCATTTATTTTATTTCCCAATCCCAACCTATTCATCCCATGAAGTAAAACTGGTAATACTTCATATCTAACACCACAGTGTTATCGGTAAATTCAATTACCATTTCACGTTCAAATCTAATTAAAGATTTAACTATCGCCTGGAGCAAAACTGGTGATACTCCATTTTCGATCATTTCAATCTAATTAAAGATTCATTAAAACTCCACTTAGTTTTAATCTTCGACTGGGTTAAAGAATCAGTGTCATTTAAAACACGGTTCACGATAAACCCAAAATCACATTCCATTAATTATCGGGTTAAAGAACAAGTGTTATTTAAAACACTGTTCACGATAAACCCAAAAATCAATATCACTTCAATTTCAATTAAATATTATTTAATTGGTACACTTCATTAAATCTAAACAAAAAGATTTAATCTTTTCTCAACTGGGTTCAAGAACAGTGTTAGTGAAAACACCGTTCACGACAAACCCAAATCACATTTGATATTCAATACAAGGCTCTGAATAGAAAATATATCGGCTTATTTTCAACATCAAATCCTACGACTAACAAATGTCGTATTGGAAATAACGATATAAATATATATCTTTCAAATTTCTATAACAACACCTGTATAATCACGAATTCCAACATCGAAATATTCCGAAGACAATTTCGATTCAAACCCACTCCAATGCAATCATTGGATATTCTGGTTATTTTCAAAACCCTTTTTAAATTCAATTTATTTCTTTAAAAATAAATAGAATTATGTTTCTAGTTCAAAACTAGTTCATTTCGATAAAAATCTATTTTTATCTTTTCAAATATGGAGTTTTTCATCCCAAATCTTCACAAATCATTTCTTATGATTTTACACAAATTATTACTATTTTTAATAATTTTATCAAGGCCCGTACAGTCGATTTCCATCAATGGCCATCGAACTGCACTTACAGCGACCTTTTTCAAATTTGATTTGGACATAATTCCAAATCCAACTGTTAGATTTCAAATTTCTAACATTCGTTAGAAAGCTCTCTTCGATACGAACCCAACTGTTCCGGTTTTAGGAGAATCCGACGGTCGGATCTCCCGTAATGTCCGTTTGAAATAAATGGTCGAAACTCACGAACTGCCGCGGCGCGGCGCGTTCTATTCAGGCCATTATATTATATATATAATATATATAATATATATTTCGTTGATTTCTATTTAAAACGAATTATATAAATAGTTTTAAATTCGTTTCAAAAGTAATTTCAACTTCCATTTCAATTCAAATCAAAATTGAATTCTTCTTTATAAATTCGTTTTAAAATTCCTTTCTATTCAATTCAAATTTCAATTCAATTTGAATTCATATTCAATTCAATTCATTTCGAAATCATTTTCAATTCAATTCATTTCGAAATCGTTTTCAATTCAATTCATTTCGAAATCGTTTTCAATTCAATTCATTTCGAAATCGTTTTCAATTCAATTCATTTCGAAATCGTTTTCAATTCAATTCATTTCGAAATCGTTTTCAATTCAATTCATTTCTTAATATTCATTTTAAAATGAATAAAATCGATATAAATATCGTTCACGTCAAAATGGCGTCAATCTAATCAACACGGCTTCATATATTGATATTTTCAAATATTCCATTTCGAATATTTCTATTTCAAATATTTCTATTTTAAAACTGGAATGAGGCCCAATCAATTACCATATAAAGTTAATTATATGGATTTTCATACAACACATGTATAATAGCATTGAAAAATAATCAACCATCAACCAAAGTGCACTACACTGTATAAGCATCAAATATAGATATCTAACGCTTATAACAGCCTGTCAATCAATCGATCGACATATTTAATCAATCAGGATGAGTGAACTTCAAATTTCATCCCAACACCCGTGTGGGGTTTCAAACAATCAAACACAGATTTTATTTGTGCAGTTGGGCGATGTGTGAAATTTATCGACCCAATCAATATCAGTCAAATCAGTGTATATACAAACAAATCGGCCGATTTGTTTATAACTACTCATTTATTCACATTCACGTTAAAAATTATATTTTTAACGATAAAACATTTTATTTCAACTTATGAATTTCTATTCAATTCATTTACACAATAAAATGATATTTTTATTTTCTAACATATTTTAGAAAATTTCGGCGGCATAACGGCACGATACTAGAAACGGGACAAGGCCTAGCCTTATCCCCGGTCTAGTGAAGGCCCACGCCATTCACACATCAATCAAATCAATTCGTTATGCAAACCACAAAATTTGGAGTAAGAGTCTAACCTAGCCTTACTCCTTCGCCTTATAACGGCGCACGTCTAATCCTAACCAATTTATCGATTCGATTTTTCACACCACAAACCACATTCAAACCAATATCGCAATCAATTACCAAACAGCCAAACAAACAAGTCCATGGTCTGTGGACGATTGTGTCGGGTGCTACTAAGCACCGTCTGCATCCTAGTATATATATATAAATAGAAATGAAATTGAAAGGTGAGAAGTTCTCACCGATAGCTATCCAATCATCTTGACTCTTCTTTGATGGAAATCTTCATTGTTATCGCACTTTCGTCGCTTTCGTCGCCCGTATTCTCTACATATGTAAAAATCGAATTTTGACTTCAAAGTCCAATATATAAAAATCGAATTTTTACTTCAAAGTTCAATATTTAAAAATCGAATTTTTACTTCAAAGTTCAATATATAAAAATCGAATTATTACTTCGACTTTCAATATATAAAAATATGATTTTTTTTTCCATTCTAAAAATCTGATCTTTTCTATATAAAAAATATGATCTTTATTTTTTCTAAAGTTCGGATCTTTTTCTATTCTAAAGTTTAAAACTTTTTCCTTTTAATTTCAAACCTTTTTCTATCTTCGTATTGACGATACGGTCCTAACAAAACTAGTTTCGTCGAATTCTGAGACCGTTAGAAAAATGGCCAATTTCCAGTCGATTAAAATCAACTGAAACTGGTTAAACGCGTTTTCCTTTGCCACGCTCACATATTGATTCGAAAAATTATGAAATTTGGAATCTAGCAATAACTTTACATCCCGGACCCAACAAAAGTGGTTTCGTCGAAATCCGAGGTCGTTTGCAAAATTGCTATTTTTAAGGGCCTTATATATATAAAAATATATATAAATTCCACAGCGACTATTTCTAATTTTAAACTAGACATATCTTATCATTTATAAAGTGAAATCTCAGTTTGTTAACTTCATTGGAAAGATATCGTCAATTAGATCCTAATGTTTTTGGTTTCACTAAAATCTGGATTGTTTTGCACCCGGTATATTCAATTGAAGTTTCAAATCGAATTATCGAACTACCGCGCCATTTTCAATTCTATTTATAATTATATATAAATATTTATATTCTAACGACGACGCGTAAAATATATACGTTCGAATTATATTTAAAATAAATTTCTCGTCGATATTATTTAAAATAATTCATTTTAAATAATCAAAATTCGATAAAATTGCCAAAATAAAAATTTTAAACTGGCCCAGATTTTCGGGTTGTTACAGAGATGAACATCGACGGTGAGGAGATGAATTTGTATGGGCTTGATCGAGAAGGATGGCTTCGAAAGAATGGAAGACTAGTTGTACCCAACATGGATGGTTTGAGAGATGAAGTGCTTAGAGAATGTCATCACTCAAAACTGACTATACACTCCGGTGGTGATAAGATGTATCGAGACATGAAACAGACTTACTACATGGAAGGGATGAAAAGAGACGTTGGGAAGTTTATATCCAAATGCATGAATTGTCAGCTAGTTAAAGCCGAGCAAAAGAAGCCTAGTGGTTTGTTGCAACCATTAGAAATTCCTGAATGGAAATGGGAGCAAGTCTCATTGGATTTCATTGATGTTTTACCAAGGACTAGATCGGGACATGATAGCATTTGGGTAATTGTGGATCGATTGACTAAGAGTGCAAGATTTATACCAGTCAAATCGACCAGAACAGCAACTAAGTTACCAGAATTGTATATGAAGTGGGTAGTGAGATTTCATGGAATACCTAAAAGCATTGTGAGTGACCGAGACCCGTTGTTTACTAGTGGGTTTTGGAAGAGCTTACAAGAGGCTCTGGGGTCGAAACTATATCTCAGTACCGCGTATCATCCTCAAACTGATGGTCAGACAGAGAGGGTGAATCATATATTGGAAGATCTCTTGAGAGCTTGTATATTGGATTTTTGTGGATCATGGGATGACCATTTGCATCTAGTAGAGTTTGCATATAATAATGGCTACCAATCCAGTATCGATATGGCTCCATATGAAGCTTTGTACGAAAACCGTGCAACTCACCATCATGTTGGATAGAGACTGGCGAGAAGTTTATGCTTGGACCAGATGTGGTGAGGGAAACTTCAGATAAGATTAAGATCGTTCAGCAACGAATGAAGGATGCCCAGGATAGGCAGAAGAGTTATGCTGACAAGAGGAGAAAAGACTTAAAATTCTCTATTGGTGACTTGGTGTTTGTCAAGGTTTCTCCATTGAAGAGCGTGATACGATTTGGTAGGAGAGGCAAGTTGGCACCAAGATTTGTTGGCCTATTCCCAGTTCTCGAACAAGTTGGGAATTTGGCATATAGAGTTGACTTACCAGAGAAGATGGCGAGAGTTCACAACGTATTTCATGTTTCCCAGCTAAGGAGGTTTGTGCACGACCCAGATATGGCTATTTCACCTGATCGGATAGAGGAATTCGAAGTGGAACCCGAGGCGGTTGGGAACAGCAAGCCGATTCGTATTGTCGAACATGATACGAAGCAACTTCGAAGGAGCGGTGAAGCTAGTCAAGGTTCAGTGGGGCGAGAATGAGAATGACTGTACTTGGGAGACAGAGGAGAGCATTAAGAAGATGTATGCAGAACTCTTTGCCTGGTAAGATTTACTTTGCAATTTAGTTATTCCGCATGCTAGGATAGACCTGTTTTGCATGGTTGATTGTTGTTTTATGGTTGGTAGGCATGCGGGACCCTTTCTATGTTTTGATTAGGGAATTTCAGGGGCAAAATTCCTTAAGGGCGGAGAATGTAACAACCCGCATTCTACGCATCAGAGGATCGTAGAATATTTATTTCTTTCCCATATGAAGTCGTATGGTCATGTAACTTTGGGAAACAACCATTAGAGTCATTTCCTATGTTCATGATTTTTGATGATTTTTAAATGACCGTTTTGCCCTAGCTGATCTTGTTTCGGCCATAACTTTTGATTGGAAAGGAATTTTGACCTGAAACCACTTCCATTGGCTTCAGAAGATGGTTTACCTTTCCATAGAGTGATCACATGTGAGAAACGGACTTACCATTTGGGAGATATGGCTGAAACAAGGTTTGGAAGGTGAGAAACAGCTTAACCGGGCCAAATGAGGTGATTAGCAAATGGGCCCATAACCCATTTCGGGATTAAGGTTATAGGGAGGCTGAAATGGTTAGGGTTTTATTTCATTTTAGTTTTCTATCCTCCACTCACCTCTAAGAAACCCTAAAAATGGCCTCCAACCTCTAAATCACCTCCAAATCACTTTCTACTTGAAGATTGGGCTTAGCAACATCAAATCAAGCGAGATCAACAACAAATCAAGATTAGAGCTGTTGTTTAGCATTGGGATTCGCACCAAATCAGAGATTTATTTCAGATCTAATGTTTAATTGTGGCTAAGGTGAGTGATTAGCCTGCTTTTTCACTAATTATGGTAATTAGCGAAAATTAGCGAAATTATGGCTTAGAAAATCTAGAAAAATTCCTAAAATTCTAAAACATCATTATATGCCTCTGTATGAATTTGGGCTAATTTCGACTAATTTTGCTAATCCCGAAATTTAGGGGATTAAGGGGTGATTTGTGATAATTAGTGAATTTATGCATGATTAAAATCTGGAAAAATATTCAGAAATTCTTAAATATTGTTTTAGACCTCTGTTAGAAAATTGGGCTAATTTGGATAAGTTTTGCTAATTATATGCTTAAACATGATTAAGAGGGATTAAGGGAAAATATGGGGTTTCGACTATGTTTGATGATTTTAACCTATCATATTGATGTTTTGGTGTTTGAGGTCACTTCTACTTGTTGCTATGAATTTGTGGTATGCTTTGTGATTGATTAGAATACTTAGAATGGTCGAAAACGTCGTCGAATGGCGTAAAACGTTCGTTGGAAAAGTTGCAAGAAAAATAGTGTAGGCTTTCGGATCGGATCAGGTGGATAGGCTCGGACCGGGCAAAGGATAACCGAACCGAACCGTAGCTTAGCACAAGAGAAAGTATGGCAAAAAGGAAGGCCACAAAGGTTGAATTGGGATCGGATTAGGCTAAGGAAGGGGGATCGGATCAGAGCGGATAGGAATAAGGAAGGGGATCAGATCAGACCAGAAGGCCAAGCCATGTGCTAAGAGAGTGGAGGACCCGAACCGAACCGATGAAGCAAACTAATGGAATAAAAGGGAACCCGAACCGAACCAATACGACCTGAGGACACGAACCAATACGAGATGCATATACATGATCGAACCGAACCGATGGCAAGGAGGAATCCGAACCGATCCAGTATTGACCAATAACCCGAGATGCAAAGGTAGTCCAAGTTGGAAGTTAGAGCTCAGGATCCAGTTGGGAACCAATGAGTTCACTTCATGATTGGGCTTTGCTGCGGGACGTGTGCTAAGGAGTTGTCGACTTTCATAACTTCGATTCTCCATGAATGATAGGACTACCTTATTAGTGCAGCAAAGTCACTATGACTCGAGGGGCAAAGTGATCGTAGTACGACTATGAGCCAGCGCATACGGGATGAACAACTCCATGGGGCAAACTGGACATAGTAAAGGTTTAGTAAGGCTATGAGCCAGCACAGATGGGGTGAACAACTCCATGGGGAAAAATGGACATAGCGAAGGATTAGTGGCTATGGATCAGTGCAGATGAAGCCAATATGACTTCATGGGGCAAGGTGATCATAGCAAAGTATTGGGTGATCGAAGTGGTGAATATCGTATGCTTTACGCACTGAGTGAAAGATGTGAGGATGGTTGCTATGCTTGTTTGTTTGCCATCACTATGACATGCACACCCCCACCCCCGTATGCTTACACACCACATGTTAGTGACAACTTAGAGTGTTGTACAGTATGTAGTACTAACTCTTTGGTTGTAGGTCCAGGTTCAGGTATGGTTTAGTATACCTGTTATTGTTCTGCTTATGCTTGCTACCACTCATACCAGACTGATGTCTGACCCAGAGTTTTATGTTTCTTCTTATTACTTTGGGTGCTCACATGAGCAGACCAGAGACAGGTTAGCTGGTGATGCGCGAGTAGCTGATTCGGAGGCGAGCAGGAGGCCTCCACGTATGATATATATTGATATTCTCGCTATGTCGTTGGTGGTCGCTACTTGGGCATTAGTAGTGTACCTCCCTTATCTTGCTTTTGCTTTTTGAGATAGTTTGAAAAGTTGAAATAATATTGGCTTTGGATTATAAGTTGTACTTGGATTTTCCGCTGCTATGTTAGTTTGTTTTCAGCTTATGCACTGTCTCACCTGTTTTATGTCAAGTATGTTATTATTATATTTTGTTCCATGCGCTGTGAGACATTCTACAGGCTCGTTGTTAGTTCATTTCCTTCTTCCCTTTCCTTTTGACGACCGTCCCGCGCTAACTGGACATGTGTACAACACATTTTTGGAGTAAATGTCGGTTGGTGCGGGGCGGGTCGTCACACCGCCCCCATACGCCGTTGCACCGCTCCGCCTCTTCCTCCACAGTCCTTCGTGCCCGACCAGCCCCTCTCTCCGTCTAAGCCTGCACCTCAGCCACTCGTCCTCCTCTCCGAAGGTCGAACGAAGTCGCGCGCCAGTCCTCCGACCCCGCCACCACCTGACAGCCATCGAACCTCCACCTACAGCACGCTCCTTCCTCGTGCAATGTAGTAAGTAGTTATAGTTTGATTTTAATTTCAGTTTTAATGAAAATGTTATGATTTTAAATCTGAAAATTTATATAGAAAGGATATATTTTTATTTAGTTAAAGAAAGGATTTTTATTATGTATTCATATGAAAGTTTATATTTTTACCCTATGAAAATTTATTTTTACCCTATGCAAGTTTATCAAAAGAAAGATCGGAATTTTTTAAATGTAGAATGTTTGAAATCAAATATGAATTCGCTTTGTTTATCAAATATGAATTCTCTTTGTTTATCAAATATGAATTCACTTTGCTTTTCAAATATAAATTGCATCGTTTTTAAAAATATAAATAGCATGATTTTTAAAATATATACAGCGTGTAAAAATGTGATTTTTTATAAAATTATCATTATATAAAGATGTGATTTTAATATAAATCGCATGAAGCAGACTGCGATGGTACCGACTGGAAGAGAGCGAAATAAAATAGAAATTCCGAAATAAGGAAAGGAGGAGTGGATCCCAAAGGTGAGAACTCCTTACCTTTAATTTAATTTTCTAGTTAAAATATATACTAGGATGCAGGCGGTGTTTAGTAGCACCCGACACCCGTCGTCCACAGACCATGGACGGCTTGTATGCTTGTTTGTTTGATTTTGATGTGTAGTTAATTGCATGATGTGTTGTGATATAAAATATTTATATAGTTAAAATATTTTGTAGTTGAAAATAGAATTTTTAATGTGTATTTAAAATGAAATAAATATAAACAAATCGGATGATTTGTTTATATACACACATTTGACTGATATTGATTGGGACGATAAATTTTACACATCGCCCAACTGCACAAATAAAATCTGTGTCTGATTGTTTGAAACCCTACACGGGTATTGGGATGAAATATGACATACACTAATCCTAATAATAAATTGTATGTCGATCGATTGATTGATAGGTTGTTATGAGCGTTAAATTTTTATATTTGATGCTTATACAGTGTAGAATGCACTTTGGATGATGGTTGATTATTTGTCAATGTTGATATGTACATGCATTGTATGAAAATCCAAAGAAATAAAATCTATGGTAATTGATTGGGCCTCATTCCAGTTTTGAAATAAAATATTTTAAGAGAAATATTTGAATAAAATATTGAGAGGAAATATTTGAAACGAAATATTTGAATAGAATATTTGAAATAAAAATATATAAAGCCGTGTTGATTAGATATGCGCTATTTTGACGCGAATGATATTTTTATCGATTATATTCGTTTTTATAGTAAATATTGAAAAGTGATTTCAAGATCGAATATTTTGAAATGAAATTCGAATAAAATTGAATTTAAACGAATTAGAATTCGAATTGAATTGAAACGAATTAGAATTCGAATTAAATTGAAAATAAAATGAATTCGAATCGAATTGAAATTGAATGGAAATCAATTTGAAATGAATTCGAATTGAAAATGAATTCGAATTGAAATTGAATAGAATAGAATTTGAATTGAATAGAAATGAATTCGAATTGAAATTGAATTGAAAACGAACTGAAATTGAATTAAAAATCGATCTGAATTGAAATCAATTTGAAATGAATTTAAAACGAATTTACAAGGAAAAAAATTCAGTTTTGATTTGAATTTGAAATGAAGTTGAAATTGTTTCGAAAAAGAATTTAAAACGATTTATAAAATACCTTTTAAAAGGAAATCGACGAAGTATATATTATATATATATTATATATATATATATAATATAATGGCCTGAATAGAACGCGTCGCGCTGCTGTAGTTCGCGAATTTCGACCATTGACTTCAAATGGATATTGCGGGAGATCCGACCTTCGGATTCTCTTAAAATTGGAACCATTGGGTTCGTATCGAAAAGATCTTTCTAACGAGTATCATATATTTGAAATCTAATGGTTGGATTTGGAATTATGTCCAAATCAAATTTGGAAAAGGTTGCTGTAAGTGCAGTTCGATGGCCGTTGATGGAAATCGAGTGTACGGGCCTTGATAAAATTATCAAAAATTGTAATAACTTGTGTGAAATCATAAAAAATGATTTGGGAAGAATTAGGATGAAAAACTCCATATTTGAAAAGATAAAAATAGATTTTTATCGAAATGAACTAGTTTTGAACTAGAATTATAATTCTGTTTATTTTTAAATAAATAAATTGAATTTGAAAAGTGTTTTAAAAGTAACCAGAATTACCAATAATTGAATTGGAATGGATTTGAATCGAAATTGTCTTTGGAATATTTCGATGTTGGGTTTCGTGATTATAAAGATATTGTTATGAAAATTTGAAAGATATATTTATATCGTTATTTCCGATACGATATTTGTTGGTCGTAGAATTTGATATTGAATATAAGCCGATATATTTTCTATTCAGAGACTTGTATTTAACATCAAATGTGATTTGGGTTTGTCGTGAATGGTGTCTTCATTAAAACTGTTCTTAAACCTAGTTGAGAAAAAGATTAAATCTTTTTATTTATATTTAATGAAGTGTACCAATTAAATGGTATTTAATTGGAGTTGAATTTGAGTTGATTTTTGGGTTTATCGTGAATGGTGTTTTAAATAACACTTGTTCTTTAACCCGATAACTAATGTAACATGATTTTGGGTTTATAGTTAACCATGTTTTAAATGACATTGGTTCTTTAACCCAGTTAAAGACAGGATGTGTTTTTAATCATTGATAGTGACTTTTGGGAAGATTAAAACTAAGTGGAGTTTTAATGAATCTTTAATTAGATTGGAATAGTCGAGAATGGAGTATCACCAATTTTGCTCCAGGCGATAGATAAATCTTTAATTAGATTTGAATGTGAAATGGTAATTGAGTTTCATGATAACATCATGGTGTTAGAGATGAAGTACGACCAGTTTTACATCATGGGATGAATTGGTTGGGATTGGGAAATAAAATAAATGATTACTTCGGTGCGGTTCACTAATCCCGACTAGTTTGAATTGATATTCAAAAGGAGATTAAAGAATAAATTTAAAGAATTTATCTTTGATAAAATTAATGGGAACCTTTCCCAAAGTGTAAGAATATTTGAATAAAAGAATATTTTGAATTGGAATGAGGCGTGTGTTGTATTTGTGCAACACATGTTTATTATATACGCGAGTTATTCGGAAAGACCGGGTTTATCCGATTCTGAATAGCTGATTCGACGTGGTGTTGAGGATGAAGACGGTGGTCGAAGACCGGAGGTCTTCACGTCGTTTGGGTGATTACTGATGATCTTGATTGGGCTGTACACCCAAGAGTAGGGAATCAGTTAGTGGTCGTCTAGATGTACTTGGAGATCGATGGATATGCGAGGTACTAGGTGCCTCCGGTTTCGTTCAGACCCAGAACGAACTTGTAAATGGATTGTGTGTCTGACACTGGATTTTAGTCTGTGTGATTGATTTCTATTAAATATATGTCTGTTTGGCAGCGGAGAATTTATTCTCTTGCTTAACGCCCTTCTCTGAGACGTACGAGCTCAGGGGTTATATATTGATGGATATCAAACACATGGAGTGAATTGTCTGTGTGGCATGCCTAAGTGGCAGTTGATCAAGGCTTCTGTTTAAAAGCAAAGTCTTGTGGTGATGATCAAAGCGCCGCCTCTGTGGCATAGCTTCGTGTAACGATGTTTCGCGAGCCTCACACCCTGGTAGTGGACCAGAAATGGGAGAGGACCTCAGGGAGGGCATGCGTTTCTAGTTAGAAGTGGCATCAGTGGTTTTACACGCCTTGATGAGTTTGACTTATGTGGTTGTTGCTGTTGCAAGGCGCCTCAGATATATCGTAGACTATGTGAAGCCGATGGAGTCATTTGTTGGCTCATTTACATGGCAAAGGGCGGGGAAACGCAGTGTTTAGGAATTTTAATCAATATCACTGGACTGGCCCTGTCGCTCCAAGGTCACCCGAGCTCTGACCTGAGACATGGGCTAGATTGTCTCGAATCGGTAAGGACTATCTTTTGCCTTGGTTCACAGATGGAAATCCAACTTCCAATACGTGATTTTGCGATTTTAATTGTAGATCTAGTATGGCGACATGATATATGGTACCCATGCCGTCTATGATTGATACTTATGATTTGAAATTGTTTTGACACTATACACTTATAATAGTATCCAATGATTTTTTTAAACGTACTAAGCATGTTTGGCTATTATAAGGGAAAACCCTATCCCCCGGCTTGTGTTGCATTGTGTGCTAGGACCTGGGTCTTAGAATAGCCACATTTTTCCAAAAAGCATTGAGCTGTTTTGTTTTATGCACTGTTATTCTTGGGAGGAAACCCGTTCCGTGTTATACGGCGTGGTCCCTTGATATATCAGATTTAAAGTAAAGTTTTAACTAACTGTTTTAGTTCTCAGACCAGTCCCATGACTGACCTGGAGTTTATTGTTTTAACCTAAAATCTGGGTGCCCTTATTTTGACACGAGCAGCTTGTAGGTTTGGTTTTGCAGATATATATTCACAGAATCCTGATTTACAGCTGGAACGATACTCGGAAAACTCTGTATCCATGTATTACTTCTAGTTGGGAATTGTATTATTTTTCCGCTGCGATGTCTTTAGATGTAATTTAAATCTCTAATATTTTCTATGTAATATTATTCATACTCTATATATTCTTGTATTATGATGGAATTGTTGTAATATATAATGAAATGTTCTTCTGTCTGCGTCCTTCTGTGTGTTGTTCTCAAAGTGTCCGCCCTTTCCTGCTCGGGGAAGTTTGGCTTGTTTCGCCTTTGGCATATTTACATGCTAAATAATCACTGGATTTACCAGACTTATGTCTGACCCGTTTTCTTTTGCCTTCTTTTCTTCCGTTCCCACCCCCTCCCCCGGTTCACAGGGATGAAATATTACCACTAGCTCAGTTTTCTTTCCAAGCTCGAGGATAGTCGATGTATTGCTTTGGGCTCTCTTTTCCACTGCTATGGATGGCTCATGATTTATTAGGGAATATCATTATTATTTTCTGCTTCTTTATTTTGTTAAACAAGACATATGCTTTGTTGTAATGGGTAAGGTTGTTTTGGTGTTGGAAAACAAATCTTTGTACAAGCTGTTTTACCAAGCTGTTGTTTTATCAATAAAGTAAAGTTTTATATATTTTCCACTGTTTAGAAATTTTGTCTGTTTTGTAATTTATCTATTCTATACACTTATGACGCTCCACTGAAGTTAATGCATTCCCTTTGTGAGTGACCTTAATGGGGGTGTGTTGTTACAAAGACGAAGTTAAATGTGCTGAAAGGGTTGTTAAAGTCAAAATGAAGCTTGAGAATATTGTTATACCCTGTGTAGGCTCAGATTCAGACAGAAAAGAATTTTGGGCTACTCTTAAAGTCACCCCCACTGCTCTTGAAAATATACCTATTGTCAAAAATTATGCGGATGTGTTCGAAGAAATTGATAGCTTACCTCCGTGAAGAGAAATCGACTTTAGAATTGATTTAGTCCCGAATGCAAGGCCGGTTGTGCATTTTATTCGAAGAATGACATGGAAAGAGAAAGAAGAATTGAGCAATCAAACCAAACAGCTTTTATGGAAAGGCCTGATTAGGCCTAATTTTTCGGAGTGGGTGCAGCAATAGTGTTTGTTTCTAAGCCAGACAGTACTCTCACACTATGTGTGGACTACCGAGACCTCAACAAGAAGACACTCAAGAATAAATATCCATTGCCCCGTATTGATGATTTGTTTAATCGTTTAAATGGAGCGAAAGTGTTTTCGAAGATGGACCTAGCTACAGGTTTCCACCAATTGCGAATTCCAGAAGAAAGTGTTCCTTTGACAGCTTTCAGAGGTCCAGACATATTTTACGAATGGTTAGTAATGTCTTTCGGCTTATGCAATGCTCCATCCTATTTTGTCGATTTGATGAATCGAGTATTCTGGGATGTTCTGAAAAAATTTGTGCTGGTCTTCACTGATGACATCTTAACGTTTTCTAAGTCAACTACTGAGCATGAAAAACATTTGGAACAAGTTTTGGAAATTCTAAGAAATAATGTATTAAAAGCCAAATTTTCAAAATGTGTATTCTGGCAAGAAGAAGTGAAGTTCCTCGGTCATGTAGTATCGAAGGAAGGAATTTCAGTGGATCCTAGCAAAATTACAGCCATTCAAGATTGGAAGCAGCCTAGCACTCCTACTGAAGTCAAAAGTTTCCTAGGATTGTGTAGCTATTATCGGAAATTCGTTAAGGAATTTTCGAGGCTAGATTGTCCATTAACTAAGCTTAAAAGAAGCATGCAAAGTTTATCTAGTCACCTAAATGTGAGGCAGCTTTCCAAGAGCAGAAACTAAGGTTGACTACTGCCCCCGTGTTGACTATTATTGATGGCAATCAAGATTTGAAAGTTTGGACTGATGCTTCTAGAGAAGGTATTAGTGTAGTGTTAATGCAAAGAGACAAAGTGATTGCTTATGCTAGCCGTCAATTAAAACCGCATGAGAAGAAATACCCCACTCATGATCTTGAGTTGATAGCCATCTTATTCGCTTTGAAAATATGGAGGCACTGTCTTTTGGGTGAGAAGTTTGAACTATATACAGATCATAAATCCCTGAAGTATCTGTTCACCCAAAAGGACTTGAATTTAAGGCAACAGCATTGGGTAGAATTTCTTGCGGCTTATGAATCGGACATCTTATATACGCCAGGGGAAGCCAATGTTTTGGCGGATGCACTTATCAAAAAGAATGCGAGTGTCACCAATCTTATCCACGGCAATCTCATCATTACACCTGCATTGATTGATAAAATCTCTGCTCTTCAGAAAGATGATGAACTTATATAGAGAATTAGTAAAAGAGTTCGAGAAGGCGAACCCTCGAGTTTCCAAATTGATAACAAGGGAGTTCTGAGGTTGAAAGGTCGAATTTGTGTCCCAAATATTCCTGAGCTCTGAAGAGAAGTAATGGATGAATCTCATAAAACCAAGATTTGTATTTATCTAGGGGTGAGCAAGATGTATCGTGATCTCAAGCATACATTCTGGTGGAAATATATAAAAAGAGACATCTCCATTTATGTCAGTAGGTGTTCTACTTGCCAAAAAGTCAAAAGTGATCAGCAAAAACCTGTCGGCTTGTTACAACCCCTACCAGTTCCAAGTTGGAAATGGGATCAAATTTCCAAAGATTTTATTGATGGCTTGCCCCGAACTAGAAAAGGCAATGACAATATATGGGCGATTGTTAATCGTCTCACAAAAACCTCCCATTTTATTCATGTTAAATCGACCAGAACAACACAAAGTTTGGCGAAGAATTATTTCAAAGAAATTGTCCGACTACATGGAGTCCCCTATAGCATTATTAGTGACCTTGACCCTATATTCGCTAGTAAATTCTTAGAAGCATTCCAAGGAGAGCTGGGGACAACATTAAATCTGAGCACTACTTATCATCCTTAAACAGATGGCCAGACTGAGAGGGTGAACCGTATAGTGGAAGACCTGTTGCGGGCTTGTATTCTTGACTTTGGCGGATCATGGCAAGACCACTTGCATTTGGTCGAGTTCTCTTATAATAACATTTACCTAGAAAGCTCGGAAATGTCGAGATTCGAAGCATTGTATGGCAAGCCATGTAGATCCCCCGCATGTTGGGTTGAACCGGGCAATAGACTAGTATTGGTTCGCGACATGATTAGAGAAGCTTTGGAAAAGTTGATTTTATTAAGAAGCGATTGCTATAAGCTCAGAGCCGACAGAAGAGTTATGTAGATATAGGAAGAAGGGATATAGTATTTTCTATTGGCGATTGTGTGTGCTTGAGAGTTTCTCCATTAAGAGGAGTAGTTCACTTTGGAAAGACGGGGAAATTGGCTCCTAGATTCATTGGTCTGTTTCCTATTCTAGAAAGAATTGGAACTCTCGCTTAAAGGGTTCAGTTCCCTGACTGGTTGCTAGGGGTACATGATGTATTCAATGTATCTCAGCTTCGGAAGCATGTACATGATCTAGACTTGATTATGAAAGAGGTTGCACAGCAGGATTTGGAGACTACCCTGAACGTAGCCGTAAGAAGGGAGCCAGTAAAGGTCATTGGCAAAGAAACCCTAGTTCTGAGGAACAAAAGAATTCATCTAGTTAAAGTGCAGTGGAGCGGAGATCCCAGAGACTGTACATGGGAGACCGAGGATAGCACCAAATAGGCTTATCCCCAATGCAGAATGGATATCTCTGACTAACTCTAGTTCAAGGTACATTTACCATATTTACATTTTCTGTTTTGTTTCCTACTTTACCATAGTTTCCTTTCTGGGGTCGAAAAGCTTTTAAGTGAGGGAGATTGTAACAACCTGGAAAATCAGAACCAATTTAAAAATTTTATTTTGACTAATTTATTGAATTTTGAATAGTTGAAATAATTTATTTTAAATAATATCTATTACAAATTTATTTAATTTGAAGTTTGAACCAATATATTTATTCTAACTTCAAAAGGAGTTAGAAATAGCGCGGTAGTTTGAAAATTTGAATTCAAACTTTGACTGAACGTACAGGATGCAAAATAAATCAGATTTTAATGAAACCAAAAATATTTAAATCTATTTAAGAATATCTTTCCAACGAATCCGAAAAATTGAAATTTCATAGCGGAAATCAAAAGTTATGGCCAGTTGAATTTTCAGAACAGTCGCTATGGAATTTAATATAATATATAGCCTGTATAAATAGCCATTTTTCAAACTACCTCCGTTTTCGACGAAGCCCCTCTCGTTGGAACCGGAATGTCAAATTATTGCTAAGTTTAATTTTCCATAATTTCCTAGATCAATATGTGATGTGGCAAAAGAAAATGTGTTTTGACAATTTTAGTCAATTTCGATCGACTAGGAAATGGCCATTTTTCAAATAGCCTCCAAATTCGATGAAATCAGTTTTGTTGGGACTGTATCGTCAAACCAAAGCCAGATATAATTTTTCTGGAATTTTTAAAGTCAGTCTGTGGCCCCGATAAATTAAAATGTTCGATCAAATTAAATAATAAAATGTCTTATTATTTAATTTAAAGAAAAACATATCGTAACAGTCGAATTGGGTTTCGAAACATATCCCATCGTGTCTAGCGTGGGGGTATTTAGCTAGGGGCGACACTCTTTGGGTTTAAATTGGAGTTCTTATAGGTTGATGGGCCTTGGTTGAATTAAAAGAAATTTAAATTAGAAATAAATAAATAGAAATACACCGTATGTACGATGAGAATACCTAAACCTAAATTACATTCCATAGCCGCCGTATACTCTAGTTTAATGGCGAAGAACGTTCCTAACTTCTAGATCTAAAATCACTCAATCCGTGAATCAATCGAAGGTGGTCCTTTAGAGAATTTTACAGAGATTCTCGAGCTCTTCAGATCCATATGTGTCTCGAGTTCTATCGTGTAAAATCCATCGAGTTTGAAGCCGCCGAAGTTGTCAGCTTCTCGCTGCCGACGTGGTCACCACCAGCAATTGAAGTGGGAGCCACCACCACCGTTCTGCGCGTGCCTCAGAGCTCTTCGACGTTGTGCGGTTGGATTGTCGCCAAGCTGAAGGGGTTGCGCGCGAAGGTTAACCCTAGTTTCGAAGCTCCTGAAAGGCTCAACGGCTCCAATCTGAATGTAGAAGAAGAAGGAATATTTTAAATAATTAAATAATTTATTTTATCTAACATTTTTACAACCTTCATAAAGTCATAACTCTCACATACGATAACGAAATTCCATGAAACAGGAAACATTGGACTCGTGGCATCGTACACTACATTCCAGAATTGACCGGAGAATTTTTAGAGCTCGCTACAATTTTTGGTGTCATCAAATCAATGTGAGATATCTGAATCCAGATATAAAATAAATAAAATTATATTAGGATGAAGACGAAGATTAGAAACTCCTGACACCAGTCGTCCACAAACCATGGACGAATTGATTTATTTGTGATTTGTGATTGGTTGAATTTTGGTGTTTGTTTGTGGTTCAAAAAGAAATTGAAATTGATTGATATTGTGAAAATATTCGTCCGTGTATGAAATAGATTATTGAAATCCCCCTTGTCAAAAGCTGTGAGGCTTTAAGGTAGCGCGAGGAGCCGTACATCGGGACGGTGCCGGTTTTAATTACCCTGCCATTATGCTGCCGAAATTTCCTGAATTATTTCATGTTGTGAAATATCCATGTTATGATATAAAGTTGTTTAAACAATAAAAATTAGATTTTTATTGAATATATGTGACGATCACAAAACCCCGTGACACAGTGTTAAGGATAATCATTGGAATATAACACATTAATCATCATTAGCAGATCACAGATAATAGCATAAACGAGAAATAGAATAATTTACACGCATATGGCAGCGGAATTATATAGATATCACCACATCAGAGAGCACGGTGCAGGATACAACTTAGTGCATAATAATACATAATTAGTCATCATCGCTAGAGGCGGAATCATACATAAAGAGTACAAAAAATAAATATCAGTCTACATCGCCAGAGGCGGAATCATAATACATATACAATAATGGCGGAAAGATTCAAATTCAGCACGGTGTAGTCAAGCCTCGCCATGAGCCAAAAGTGCCCCAGATACCTGTAACTAGGCTGCCCGTGTGAAAATGAGGGCACCCGAGTTTGCAAGGTGAAACAAACTACGAGTCAGTCATGGGACTGGTATGAGAAATCTACTTAACTTATTAACAACAATAATAAGGCAAATCAAAGGACCACTCCACTTTCACAGAACGGGTTTACTCCAGTGAGTGCTCGTGCATGAAATAAAGTAAATGATTAAATCATCGCAATGCTTTTTATAAAATGAAGCCATTATAAGACTCAGGTCCCATCACACAATGCAACGCAAGGCAGAGGATAGAGTTTTACCTTATAATGGCCAAAAAGGCTTCATACGTATAAAACAAAAGTGTGATATTATTACTAGTGCATATATGTTTTCCAAAGTAAATTCAATCATAAATATCAATCTTAGGCGGCATAGCTACCATCTACTATGTCGCTATACTAGTAATACAATCACATCCACAATTTCGTATCGGAAATTGGATTCCATCATGAGTCGAGGCAAGGGGCAAGCTCCTCTCCGATTCGAGACACTCTAGCAAATGTCTCAGGACCCCACTATGATCCTTGGATCTTCAGGGCCGGTCCTCTCTTACTTTTGAGGATTAGTTATTCCTGAACACACGTTTCCCGGTCCTTACAGACCTATAATCGAGGTGCCTCGCATTCCAACAACCACACAGGTGAAAAGTATATATAATGTCAGGGCTGGTAGGTCACTGACACCACCTTAGATAGAAAGAAACGTCGTGCTCTCCCTGTAGTCACTATCCCGTTTTTGAGTCATACCGAGGTGTGAGGCTCGCGAATTCACGTTATACACAAAGCTACGTCACACAGACCATGCTTTGATCATCAACCACAAGACTTTGCTTTGCAACAGAAGCCTTGATCATATGCCACTTAGGCGTGCCACACAGGCAATCCACTCCATGCGACTGATTTCTATCAATACATAACCTCTGAGCTCGTACGTCTCAGAGAAGGGCGTTAAGCAAGAGAATAAATTCTCCACAGCCAAACAGATATATATTTAACAGAGATCAATCAGCACAGAACAAAATCCAATGTCAGACACACAGTCCATTTACAAGTTCGTTCTGGGTTTGAACAAAACCGGAGGCAACAATTTCGTCGCATATCCGCACAATCAACAATACGTCCGGATGGCTACTACTTCAGCTCCTTTAAGGTAGCTACTCCAATCACGAGCATCAGTAGCGCCCATCCATCCAATGTGAAGATCGTTGGTCTTCAACCGTCTTCGACTCTTCGACTTCTCAACGTCGATCGATTATTTAAAATGAGAATGAACTCGGCCTTTTCAAATAACCCACGTATATTTAGATTTTCAAATCAGTTTATCACATGGTTAAACTATTCAACATTCACATTTCTGTTCTTTAGTATCATTTTCATGTTAAATACATTCAACCATCACATATCAAGCAAACACAAAAAAATGGGTTTATTTCCACTCTATATCGTTTATAGTATTTTATAACGATATATCGCCATTTTTATTTATTTAAAACGGCCATATTTAATTAAACGACGCTCCAGGTCGTGCCGAGGCACTGGCGCTGTTTTTCTCTAAATTAGTTTTACACATATCTGAAAATCTAACCATTGGATCTTCACAAATTTTACATCATTAGAAAAATCATTTCAAAATGAATCCAACGGTTTCAGTTTCGGGAAAATCCAATGGTCAGGGGTCAGGCTCCCAGTAGAGAAGAGGAGACGGTTAGGGTACCGAACTTGAAACGCGAAGCCCGAGCGGCCGGCGAGCGAGTGGTTAGTGGAAAATAGCGCCCTAGTTGATGGCATTCCTCTCTGCGGCTGGCACTTAGGAAACCAAAGATAGAGGTTATACTGGAGTGTCGGTTATTTATATCAATTAGTCTGTCTATTTATTATGTCAATCTGGGAACATATAAGGACAAAGGGCACAACAACTTGCCAGTATTATTACCCAATCGGCGTAGTCTCTCTGTCTATCTAGTCTTAGGACTTGTAGGAGTCGTGGAATTATGTACCAATGTTCATCGATGTAATATACTGGACTTGGGGCTAGGAATAGTTTGGACTTGGTATGGATCTTCCACACTAGTCGTTTGAAGTTACGATTTCAAATTACGAACTGCAGTGTCGTTATTCGATTTAATTTAATTATATTTATATTTATATATAAATATAATCATTTCTGGCACTGTTTTTCTTTAGATTTGAATTAAACATTCCAGACAATCCAACCGTCGGATCTTTACAAAGTTGGTGCCGTTGGAAAGATATTTCCAAGGCGAACCCAATGGTTGTGGTTTTGGGAAAATCCAATGGTCGGATTCCCCACACTAGTCGTTTGAAATCACGGTTTCAAAACACGAACTGCACAGCCACGTTTCGTTTTAATTTTATTTATATTTATATATTTATATAAATATAGTTCATTCGAAAATTCCTATATCGTTTTCACTTCAAGTATTTCACTAACGCCTTTAAATTTTGGAAAATTTGGCCATAACCTCCTATGTACGGGAGGGGCTGGGAAAATTCCCAAATAGCCACACGGGCGTCTCATCTCAAAAAGAAAAGGAAAAAGCCAAGCGGCTAGCCAACATGCTCATAAAATCATCACCTAAACAAAACAGTAAACGTGTACCTATTTGTCGGGCACAAAATTTTATTCCTCTTCTCTAGCCTCTTTGCTATAACCTGTTCAATAAATATGCATGTACATATATGCAATTCTTATCACTTATCATTTTCCATTCAACTTCATATTTGATTCAATTTGGTTTAAAAACACCATTCATTCTAATGTTGCATGCATAGGCAAAAATCTTATCATTAGCTAATTAATGAATATTTCAACTCATGCATATTTATTTGAACAAGTGGTTATTTTTAACACTTCACATTTCAAAAATGATAATTTTTGCGAACTAAAATATATTTCAACACATGACTATTTTGTTTAGTTCCTATGCATGTAAAAAATAATATTTCTTTCACAAATATTTATTTCAACGCTCGCATATCTTTAGCATATCACATATATGATAAAAATGATATTTTTATCATCTAAAATATTTGTTCAACAAATGAATGTTATTAACACTTCATAATTTCAATAAAAATGTAATTTTTATTGTTCGATCTTTTTATTCAACACATGAACTTTTCCAATACACACACTTCTCAACACATGAGCATCTCCACACATGGATAATTTATATATGTTGTTCATATAAGAAAGATGAAATTTTTATTGTTGAAACTATTTATATATAAGGTGAATATTTTATATACTTCGTATATATTATAAAATGGGATTTTTATTGTTTAAACACTTTATTAATTCACACATGAATTTAATTTTCACACATCACTTCTCAACACATGAGCATTTCCACACATGGATATAGCTTCAACACGTGACTTTTATTTCAACGTATGAAGATAATTTCAACATATGAAAATAATTCTAACACATGAATGTTATTCAAAATTTCGGCAGCATAATGGCAGGGTAGTTAAAACAGGCACCGTCCCTAATACGGCTCTTCGCTCTACCTTAAAACCTCGCGGTTTTTGACAATGGGGATTCATGCATCTAATTCGTACGCAGGCAGCATGTTTTATTTTCGTTTCCACAATTATTTCCAATTTATTTCAATCACCAATGGGTATTTTTCAACTACAACCAATCAATATCAACACAAATAATTATTCAACCATTCGCATTTTTCATCCAATATTTCACACCAATTCACAACAATAAATATCGTCCATGGTTTGTGGACGAGGGGAGTATATATATATATATATATTATTTCTATATTTCACTTGCATTTCAACACATATATCAATTATTCTATGCATGTATAATTCATACTTCGGTCATATAGCTAACACAATGCATGTACATGAGGTATACAACACGTGTGTAATTTATATTTCGCTTATATAACTTATACATGACATTTTCCATTCAAATTCATTTAATTTAGATTTCTCACATTGGTTTTCGGAGTGCTAAAAATCGTAGATGGCTCAGAAAAATCCGCGGTCTCCTCTATGTGGTAGAGAGCCCCCTTGCGGTCACGATGTTTCCTGTTTCATCGAATTTCGTTAACACACCATAAAGATATGATTTTTCAAAGTTCAGATGTAATAAAAGACTCACCTTTCACGATGTTTCAAAACTAGGGTTGTAGTTTTCGCAAAAACCGAGGCACGATACTATGATCGGAAGGTACAACGTGGAAGACGGAGGAAAAAGGAGTCGATCGGTGGTGGTTGGAGGTGGTTCGGTGGTCGGAGGAAGGCGCAGCGACGGTGGGAAGTCGGCGACTTTGGTTTGACGGTTCTCGTCGATGCGGCGACGATAGGGGTCAGGGGTTGGTCGGAATTGAAGAGGGCAGGGAGGGGCGTCGATTCGAGGTGGTGGCGACGTCGGTAGGTGGCTGTGGCAGCGGCGATTTGCCTGGGAAGGTTCGAACGATTTTCGCCATCGGTGAGAGAGAGAAGCGGGTTTTTTTTTATTTTTTAATTTTTGAAAGGAATTTTCTGATTCGCCAATATATATATTATTCAGAAAATTAGGGTTTTCACTTACGAACCCCAATTCAAACCCAACGACTGTCGCCCCTAACTAAATACCCCCATCCCAGACACAATGGAATATGTTTCGTTGGCCAATTCGACTGTTACAGTCAGTTATTCTTCAAATTAAAGTATAAGACATTTAATTTTAACCTTGAACGTACATTTCAATTTGTCAGCGCCACCAACTGATTCGAAAAATTCCAGAAAAAAAAATCTAGCTATGTTTTGACGCTACGGTCCCAACAGAACTAGTTTCGTCAAATTCTGAGATCGTTTGAAAAATGGCCCTTTTCTGGTCGATCCTATTTAACAGAAATTGACTAAACACGTTTTCTTTTGCCACGCTCACATACTAGTTTCAAAAATTATGAAGTTTGAAACCTAGCAATAGTTTGACATCCCGGACCCAACAAAAGTGGTTTCGTCGAATTCCGAGGTCGTTTGCAAAATGTCTATTTTCAAGGGCTATATATTTTATATAGTGACCTTTTTGAAAATTCATTTGGCCATAACTTTTGATTCCCGCTATGAAACTTCGATTTTTTAGATTCGTTAGAAAAGTATTCATAAACAGATTTAAATATTTTTGGTTTCACTAAAATCCGTTATATTTTGCACCCGGTGCAGTCAGTCAAAGTTTGAATTCAAATTTTCAAACTGATCACCATTTCTAATTCACTATTTTATTGAAATATTCTATTTCAATTGTTCAAATTCCTTTGAAATAACCAATTTAAAATTTTAAATTGGCTCGTATTTTCCGGGTTGTTACAATCTCCCCCACTTAAAACTTTTCGTCCCCAAAAAGGAAACAACAGTAAAGTAGGAAACAAAATGTAAATGCAAAGTATTGTAAAGGTACCTTGCACCGGAATTAGTCATAGATGTCCACTCTGCATTTGGGGTAAGCTTGCTTAATTCTCTCCTCAGTCTCCTAAGTACAGTCTCTAGGATCACTACTCCACTGCACTTTAACTAAATGAACCTTTTTGCTCTTAGCTCTCTAGTTTCTTTGCCAACAATCTTTAATGACTCTCTTCTGACTGCTAATTCTGGAGTTATTTCCAAGTCCTGTTGCGCTGCTTCTTCTACAACAAGATCCAGATCATGCACATATCTTCTAAGTTGATATACGTGAAATACATCATGCACTTCAGGCAACCAATCTGGTAATTGAACCCTATAAGCAAGAGTTTCAATTCGTTCAAGTATAGGAAAGGGACCAATAAATCTCGGTGCCAACTTCCCAGTTTTGCTAAATCTGATTACTCCTATCATCGGAGAAACTTTCAAATAAATATGGTCACCAATAGAAAATGTCAAATCTCTTCTTCTAGAATCTGCGTAACTTTTCTGTCGGCTTTGTGCGGTTCTCAATCGCTTTTTGATGAAGTCGACTTTATCGAACGCTTCTCTAATCATATCGGGTCCTAACACAAGTCTGTTGCCAGGTTCTGCCCAACATGCTGGAGATCTGCACGGTCTGCCATATAATGCTTCAAATGGCGACATTTCCAAACTTGCTTGATAGCAATTGTTATATGAGAATTCTGCCAAATGCAAGTGATCTTCCCATGACCCGCCAAAATCAATTATACAAGCTCGCAATAAATCTTCCAGAATTCTATTCACCCGCTTAGTTTGGCCATTTGTCTAAGGGTGATAAGCGGTGCTCATATTCAGTTTCGTTCCCAATTCTGTCTGGAATGCCTCCCAGAATTTGCTAGCAAATATTGGGTCTCTATCACTGACTATGCTGATTGGAATTCCATGCAGCTTAACGATTTATTTGAAATATATCTATGCTAGACTTTGAGCGGTTCTATTGGATCTGACAGGTATGAAATGGGCAGTCTTCGTGAAGCGATCTACGATTACCCAAATGTTGTCATTACCTTTCTTGGTTCACGGCAAACCATCTATGAAATCCATGGAAATATGTTCCCATTTCCAACCTGGGACTTCCAACGGTTGCAACAATCATGCTAGCTTCTGTTGGTCGCCCTTGACTAATTGACAAGTAGGGCATCTGCTAACATACAAAGAAATATCCCTCTTCATTGCCTTCCACCAGAAAGTGCGTTTGATATCGTTGTACATTTTACTCACACCGGGATGAATGCAAAGTTTGGATTTATGGCATTCATCTAGCACCTCTCTTCGAAGGCCTAGAATATTTGGGATGCAAATCCTATCATTTAACCTGAGAACTCCCTTATCGTCAATGCGGAAACTTGTGGTTTCACCTTCCTTGACCCTCTGACTGATTCTCTGAATAAATTCATCATCTTTTTGAAGGACTGAAATCTTATCAATCAATCCAGGCATAATTATAAGATTGGCAATGATTTCGGTTTTTCTACTAAGCGCATCCGCTACAACGTTAGCCTTTTCTGGCATATACAGGATATCTAGATCATACGCTACAAGAAATTCTAGACAACGATGCTGTGTCAAATTCAGATCTTTCTGGGTGTATAAATACTTCAATGATTGATGATCTGTGTACAGTACAAATTTCTCGCCCAATAAATAATGCCTCCATATTTTCAAGGCAAAAACGATAGCTAGCAACTCAAGATCATGAGTTACATAATTCTTCTCATGCGGTTTCAGTTGGCGACTTGCATAAGCGACTACTTGGCCTCTTTGCCTTAACACTGCACTAAAACCTCTAATAGAAGCATCTGTCCAAACCGTCAAATCCTGATTGCCATCAATAATGGTTAACACTGGAGCAGTTGTCAGTTTCGATTTCAATTCCTGGAAAGCTTCCTCACAGTCTGAAGTCCACTTAAATTTCTCATGCTTCTTCGTGAGTTCGTTAATGGACCGGATATCTTCGAAAAATCCTTAATGAACTTTCGATAAAAACTAGCCAACCCCATAAAACTTCTAACCTCTGTGGGTGTAGTGGGTTGTTTCCAGTCTTGAATTGCTGTTATTTTGCTCAGATCTACAGAAATCCCTTTCTTTGACACGACATGGCCAAGGAACTTCACTTCTTCTTGCCAGAAGATACATTTAGAGAATTTGGCTTTGAAGACGTTCTTTCTTAGAATCTCCAATACTTGTTGTTTTTCATGCTCGGGTTTTGATTTGGAGTAGATTGAAATATCATCAATGAATACGTGGACAAATTTATTCAGAACTCCCCTGAACACTCTATTCATTAGATCGACAAAGTATGCTGGAGCATTGCATAGGCCGAACGTCATTACTAACCATTCATAAAATATGCCTGGACCTCTGAAAGTTGTCAAAGGAACACACTCCTATGCAATTCTCAATTGATGAAAACCCGTATCTAGGTCCATTCAGGAAAATACTCTCTCCCCATTTAATTGGTCTAGCAAATCATCGATGCGGGGTAATGGGTATTTGTTTTTGAGGGTCTGTTTGTTGAGGTCTCGGTAATCAACACACAATCGAAGAGTACCATCTGACTTTGGGACAAACACTACAGCTGCACCCCAACTAGAAAAGCTAGGCCTTATCAGACCCTTCCACAACAGTTGGCGAGTTTGATCGCCTAATTCTTCTTTTTCTTTTGGAGTCATTCTTTTGATTGGATGTACCACTGGTCTGGCATTGGGAATTAGATCGATTCTGAATTCTATTTCACTTTGCGGAGGTAAGTTTTCTACTTCTTCAAACACATCCGCATAGTTTCTAACAACAGGAATCTATTCTAAGTAAGTGGGGATAACTTCTAACGCAGACCAAAATTCCTCTCTATCTGGATTCGAACCATGACATGGTGCAGTAATATATCCAAGCTTCGTTCGAATTTTTACTATCCTATCTGCACACTTCATTTCAGCTTCATATTTCGTTAACCAATCAAGCCCGAGAATGATATCAAACTCGGGAAAATCCATGGTGATTAAATTAAAAGAAAATTTGTAGGAAGAATAAGAGATTGGCACTCTACAACATGCATTGAGAATGAGAGATCCTCCTATCGGGTTATGTACGTCAACCGATTCTTTAAGCTTTCTCTGTTTTTACTTTAATTTGTGTGTGGTGTTACTAGCAATAAAACTATGTGATGCACCTGTGTCAAACAATATGGAAACAGGAATATTTTTAATTGTAAGGGTACCTCCCAAAACATCGGGTTTACCTGCTCCATCGGAAGCAGCTGGCGGGTTCGTCCCGTCATACACGTGAGCTACTGCGGCCTTCTTAAGCAAAGGGTAGTCTTTGACAAGATGATCCGTCTTGCGGCAATTAAAGTTGGAGTGAGGGTTCTGAGAGCCCTGGCTTGAACCTTGTGAATTTGTCTTCTTCCTCTTCGGGGCTGTGCAAACATTGGAGTAGTGCCCCACCTTGCCACAATTATAGCAGCTTCCTCTTGGCGGCCTGCCAGACTGTGGTTTCAATGATGCTGCTTTGCTTGCTCAGCTTGATTCACAACAGGCTTGCATTTATTTCCGGCTTGGCTTTTATCGCGATCCTGTTCAAGGTGCCTTTGATCCAGGTCTTCATAGTTGCACGTCATTTCCACCAATTCATTAAATCCCAGCTTGATGTGGGCCATTGCTCTATCATGGTACTGTCGCTTCAGCCCGAGGATGAACCTTTTATTCTTGGACTTTGCAGTGGCGACGAGCTCTGGAGCATAGCGGGACAATTGTGTAAATTTATTCAGATAATCCTACACCGAGAGATCCCCCTGCTGGAGGTTGGCGAAGTCATCGTGCATGCGCTCTAGGGCTTGCTCTGGGAAATATTTCTCTTTGAATAGTTCTTTGAATCCATCCTAGGTTCAACCAGCTTCTCTATTCCCAGCGGTGAGAGCTTCCCACCATAGTTCAGCTTCTTCTTGTAAGAGCCAAGCGCCCATAAATGCTTTATCTTGATCACCAAGCCTTAGGCCTTCTAGTACCTTCTCGCATGTTTTCAGCCATGCAAGGGCCTCCATTACTGTGCCAGTTCCCGAGAAGGTTTTTCCTCCTAGGTTCTTGTATCTCTTAGCTATGCGGTCCAGCTCGAATTGTTGAGCGGCCGGGGGTTGTATCAAGGGTCCTTCTTCAACTGGGACTTCTCCTCGTCCTCTGCCATGGCTAGCTCGTCCTCTTCTAGCAGCGGCTGCTCGGGTAGCCGTTGTTCAAATTCTGTATAAGCAAGAAAAGAGTCAGCCTATAGAAATGATAATTTTATTGCATGGTTAAGCAGAAAACTTAAAGAAAGATAACGATGGACTGATCAAATTGGTTTTGCTATTCTGCTTGGCTCATTCTAGGACATTACTAGTCCTATCTATAATGGCTACTCGCCTTAGAATACTGCTGATTCTATTTTGACGAAGTGTTTAATGTGTTAGACTCCAGAACTAAGGTTAACCAAAGCTCTGATACCAGATGTGACGATCCCAAAACCCCGTGACACAGTGTTAAGGATAATCATTGGAATATAACACATTAATCATCATTAGCAGATTACAGATAATAGAATAAACGAGAAATATAATAATTTACACACATATGACAGCGAAATCCTATATATATCACTACATCAAAGAGCACAGTGCAGGATACAACTTAGTGCATAATAATACATAATCAGTCATCATCGCCAGAGGCGGAATTATACATAAAGAGTACACAAAATAAATATCAGTCTACATCGTCAAAGGCGGAATCGTAATACATATACAATAATGGCGGAAAGAGTCAAAGTCAGCACGGTGTAGTCAAGCCTCGCCATGAGCCAAAAGTGCCCCAGATACCTGTAACTAGGCTGCCAAAGTGAAAATGAGGGCACCCGAGTTTGCAAGGTCAAACAAACTACGAGTCAGTCATGGGACTGGTTTGAGAAATCTACTTAATTTATTAACAACAATACTAAGCCAAATCAAAGGACCACGCCACTTTCGCGGAACGGGTTTACTCCAATGAGAGCTAGTGCATGAAATAAAGTAAATGATTAAATCATCGCAATGCTTTTTATAAAATGAAGCCATTATAAGACTCAGGTCCCATCACACAATGCAACGCAAGCCGGAGGATAGAGTTTTACCTTATAATGGCCAAAAATGCTTCACACGTATAAAACAAAAGTGTGATATTATTACTAGTGCATATATGTTTTCCAAAGTAAATTCAATCATAAATATCAATCCTAGGCGGCATAGCTACCATCTACTATGTCGCCATACTTGTAATACAATCACATCCGCAATTTCGTATCGGAAATTGGATTCCATCATGAGTCGAGGCAAGGGGCAAGCTCCTCTCCGATTCGAGACACTCTAGCAGATGTCTCAGGACCCCACTATGATCCTTGGATCTTCAGGGCCGGTCCTCTCTTTCTTTTGAGGATTAGATATTCCTGAACACACGTTTCCCTGTCCTTACAAACCTATAATCGAGGCGCCTTGCATTCCAACAACCACACAGGTGAAAAGTGTATATAATGTTAGGGCTGGTAGGTCACTGACACCACCTTAGCTAGAAAGAAACATCGTGCTCTCCCTGCAGTCACTATCCTGTTTTTGACTCATACCGAGGTGTGAGGCTCACGAATTCACGTTATACACAAAGGTACGTCACACAGACCATGCTTTGATCATCAACCACAAGACTTTTCTTTGCAATAGAAGATTGATCATATGCCACTTAGGCGTGCCACACAGGCAATCCACTCCATGCGACTGATTTCTATCAATACATAACCTCTGAGCTCGTATGTCTCAGAGAAGGGCGTTAAGCAAGAGAATAAATTCTCCGCCGCTAAACAGACACATAGTCCAATGTCAGACACATAGTCCATTTACAAGTTCGTTCTGGGATTGAATGAAACCGGAGGCACCAATTTCCTCGCATATCCGCACAATCAACAATACGTCCGGACGGCTACTACTTCATCTCCTTCAAGGTAGCTACTCCAATCACGAGCATCAGTAGCGCCCATCCATCCAATGTGAAGATCGTCGGTCTTCAACCGTCTTCGACTCTTCGACTTCTCAACGTAGATCGACTATTTGAAATGAGAATGAACTCGGCCTTTTCAAATAACCCACGTATATTTAGATTTTCAAATCAATTTATCACATGGTTAAACTATTCAACATTCACATTTTAGTTCTTTAGTATCATTTTCATGTTAAATACATTCAACCATCACATATCAAGCAAACACAACAAAATGGGTTTATTTCCACTCTATATCGTTTATAGTATTTTATAACGATATATCGCCATTTTTATTTATTTAAAACGTCCATATTTAATTAAACGACGTTTCAGGTCGTGCCAAGGCACTAGCGCTGTTTTTCTCTAAATTAGTTTTACACATATCTGAAAATCTAACCGTTGGATCTTCACAAATTTTACATCATTAGAAAGATCATTTCAAAACGAATCTTACGGTTTTAGTTTTGGGAAAATCCAACGGTCGGATCTTCCACACTAGTCATTCGAAGTTACGATTTCAAATTACGAACTGCAGCGTCGTTATTTGATTTAATTTAATTATATATATATTTATATATAAATATAATCGTTTCTGGCGCTATTTTTCTTCAAATTTGAATTAAACATTCCGGACAATCCAACCGTCGGATCTTTACAAAGTTGGTGCCGTTGGAAAGATATTTCCAAGGCGAACCCAACGGTTGCGGTTTCTAGAAAATCCAATGGTCGGATTCCCCACACTAGTCATTTGAAATCACGGTTTCAAAACACGAACTGCATGGCCTCGTTTCGTTCTAATTTTATTTATATTTATATATTTATATAAATATAGTTCATTTGAAAATTCCTATATCGTTTTCACTTCAAATATTTCACTAACGCCTTTAAATTTTGGAAAATTTTGCCATAACGACCTTTGTACGGGAGGGGTTGGGAAAATTCCCAAATAGCCACACGGGCATCTCATCTCCAAAAGAAAAAGAAAAACCCAAGCAGCTAGCCAACAGGCTCATAAAATCATCACCCAAACAAAACAGTAAACGTGTACCTATTTGTCGGGCACAAAATTTTATTCCTCTTCTCTAGCCTCTTTGCTATAACCTGTTCAATAAATATGCATGTACTTATATGCAATTCTTATCACTTATCATTTTCCATTCAACTTCGTATTTGATTCAATTTGGTTTAAAAACACCATTCATTCTAATGTTGCATGCATAGGCAAAAATCCGATCATTAGCTAATTAATGAATATTTCAACTCATGCATATTTATTTGAACAAGTGGTTATTTTTAACACTTCACATTTCAAAAATGATAATTTTGGCGAACTAAAATATATTTCAACACATGACTATTTTATTTAGTTCCTATGCATGTTAAAAATAATATTTCTTTCACAAATATTTATTTCAACGCTCGCATATCTTTAGCATATCACATATATGATAAAAATGATATTTTTATCATCTAAACTATTTGTTCAACAAATGAATGTTTTTAACACTTCATAATTCCAATAAAAATGTAATTTTTATTGTTTGATCTTTTTATTCAACACATGAACTTTTCCAATACACACACTTCTCAACACATGAGCATCTCCATACATGGATAATTTATATATGTTGTTCATATAAGAAAGATGAAATTTTTATTGTTGAAACTCTTTATATATAAGGCGAATATTTCACATACTTCATATATATTATAAAAATGGGATTTTTATTGTTTAAACACTTTATTCATTCACACATGAATTTAATTTTCACACATCACTTCTCAACACATGAGCATTTCCACACATGGATATAGCTTCAACACATG
The DNA here is from genome assembly GCA_030737875.1 of Allium sativum. NCBI lineage: Eukaryota > Viridiplantae > Streptophyta > Magnoliopsida > Asparagales > Amaryllidaceae > Allium > Allium sativum. Next base: position 58,070,372 of record CM060920.1, read on the forward strand.
ACTTTGATTTCAGTGCATGAAGATAATTTCAACATATGAAAATAATTCCAACACATGAATATTATTCAAAATTTCGGCAGCATAATGGCAGGGTAGTTAAAACCGGCACCGTCCCTAGTACGGCTCCTCGCTCTACCTTAATACCTCGCGGTTTTTGACAATGGGGATTCATGCATCTAATTCGCACGCAGGCGGCATGTTTTATTTTCATTTCCACAATTATTTCCAAATTATTTCAATCACCAATGGGTATTTTTCAACCACAACCAATCAATATCAACCACAAACAATTATTCAACCATTTGCATTTTTCATCCAATATTTCACACCAATTCACAATAAATATCGTCCATGTTTTGTGGACGAGGGGAGTATATATATATATACACATATATATTATTTCTATATTTCACTTGCATTTCAACACATATATCAATTATACTATGCATGTATAATTCATACTTCGCTGATATAGCTTACACAACGCATGTACATGAGGTATACAACACGTGTGTAATTTATATTTCGCTTATATAATTTATACATGACATTTTCCATTCAAATTCATTTAATTTAGATTTCTCACATTGGTTTTCGGAGTGCTAAAAATCGTAGATAGCTCTGAAAAATCCGCGGTCTCATCTATGTGGTAGAGAGCTTCCTTGCAGTCCCGATGTTTCCTGTTTCATCGAATTTCGTCAACACACCATAAAGATATGATTTTTCAAATTTCAGATATAATAAAAGACTCACCTTTCACGATGGTTCAAAACTAAGGTTGCAGTTTTCGTGAAAACCGAGGCACGATACTACGATCGGAAGGTACAGCATGGAAGTGGGAGGAAAGGGGAGTCGATCAGTGGTGGTTGGAGGCGGTTCAGTGTTCGGAGGAAGGCGCAGCGACGGTTGGAAGTCGGCGACTTTGTTTGATGGTACTCGTCGATGCGGTGACGATAGGGGTCAGAGGTTGGTCGGATTTGAAGAGGGGACGGAGGCGCATCGATTCGAGGTGGTGGCGACGTCGATAGGTGGCTGTGGCGGCGAAGATTTACCTTGGAAGGTTCGAACGGTATTCGCCGTCGGTGAGAGAGAGAAGCGGGTTTTTTTATTTTTTAATTTATGAAAGGAATTTTCTGATTCGCCGATATATATATTATTCAGAAAATTAGGGTTTTCACTTACGAACCCCAATTCAAACACAACGACTGTCGCCTCTAGCTAAATACCCCCATCCCGGACACAATGGGATATGTTTGGTTGGCCAATTCGACGGTTACAGTCAGTTATTCTTCAAATTAAAGTATAAGACATTTAATTTTAACTTTGAACGTACATTTCAATTTGTCAGGGCCACAAACTGATTCGAAAAATTCCAGAAAAATAAATCTAGCTATGTTTTGATACTACGGTCCCAACAAAACTAGTTTCGTCGAATTCTGAGATCGTTTGAAAAATGACCCTTTTCTGGTCGATCCTATTTAACAGAAATTGACTAAACACGTTTTCTTTTGCCACGCTCACATACTAGCTTCAAAAATTATGAAATTTGAAACCTAGCAATAGTTTGACATCCCAGACCCAACAAAAGTGGTTTCGTCGAATTCCGAGGTCGTTTGCAAAATGTCTATTTTCAAGGGCTATATATTCTATATAGCGACTTTCTGAAAATTCATTTGGCCATAACTTTTGATTCCCGCTATGAAACTTCGATTTTTCAGATTCGTTAGAAAACAGATTTAAATATTTTTGGTTTCACTAAAATCCGTTATATTTTGCACCCGGTGCAGTCAGTCAAAGTTTGAATTCAAATTTTCAAACTGACTCACTATTTCTAATTCACAATTTTATTGAAATATTCTATTTCAATTGTTCAAATTCCTTTGAAATAACCAATTTAAAATTTTTAAATTGGCTCGTATTTTCTGGGTTATTACAATATATATATATATATTTTACATTAAAATATCATTTTAATTTTTTACATTTAAAATGTCATTTTAATGTAAGGAAAAAAAGAAGCATTGTGATATAATAATGTTTTACATTTAAAATATCATTTTTAATGTTATTGATACATTAAAAAGATAAGATTAGAAATATTCATCCATTTCGAATGAAAATTTGTTTCCAAAAAAAATTCACATTCAATTGTATATCAGAAAAGAAAAGACTATATTTTTATATAATGTAATGACAGAATAGAAAAGATTACATTTTAATGTAATACAAGAATAGAATAAATTTACATTTTTATTGTTATGTAAAATTATCACATTTTAATGTAATCGAAAAATGAAATGAAAATGTTCATTTTTAATACAAATATAGAGTATGAGAATATTGTTCATGTTTTGAAATAAAACATGTTTAACATTAAAATGTTTTATTTTTAATGTAAATATAGAGTATGAAAATATTGTTCATGTTTTAAAATAAAACATGTTTAACATTAGAAAATCCCATTTTTAATGTAAATGTAGGTGATATGAAATGTTCTGTAATGACCTGGAATTTCGGGGATGTGGTATCGAAATTTTGGGAATTTTGGGGATGTGGTATCGAAATTTTGGGTCCAATTTAAAAAATTTATTTTAGAAATTGCAATGGATTTAATAAATTCAATTTAATTATAAAAGGAGTTTAAAACAGCGCTGCAGTTTGAAAATTTGAATTTGAACTTTGACTGACTGTACAGGATTCAAAATAAATCAGAATTGAGCGAAACCAGAAATATTTAAATTTGTTTGATCACATCTTTCTAACGAATCTGAAAAACTGAAATTTCATTTTAAAATTTGAAAGTTATGCCAGTTTAAAATCTAGAAAAGTCGCTGTAGAATTTATATATATTTTAACATAATATATGGCCCTTAAAAATAGCCATTTTGCAAACGACCTCCGTTTTCGACGAAACCACTTTTGTTGGAACCGAAATGTCAAATTACTGCTAAGTTTCAATTTTCATAATTTTTTGAATTAATATGTGAGCGTGGCAAAGGAAAATGTGTTTTGTCAGTTTCGGTAAGATTTAATCAACTAGAAAAAGGCTATTTTTCAAACAGTCTCAGAATTCGACGATATTAGTCTCGTTAGGACCGTATCGTCAAAACATAACTAGAAATAATTTTTCTGTAATTTTTAGAGTTAGTATGTAGCCCTGGTAAATTAAAATGTACGTTGAAATTTAATAATTAAATGATTCATAATTAAAATTAAAGAAAAACATATAGTAACAGCCGAATTGGGTTAAGAAACATATTCCATTGCATCCGGGATGGGGGTTATTAGCTAGGGGCAACACTCGTTGGGTTCGAATCGGAGTTAGTATCAACGAACAAATATTTTCTTGAATTAAATAGTTAAATAAATAAAATGAAATTAGAAATAAACTACAAATACTGTATAAATACGTGGCCAATACACAAACCCTATTCAGATATACACCAGCCGCCGTATATTCTGTTCAATGGTCATGGTTCTCCCGATTTCTTCCTTCAATCGTTTCTAATCCCCTCAGTGAATTTCGATTCTACCAAAACAAAACCAAAGAGAATTTTCTACTCTTCAAAATCATAAGGATTTGATGAGATTTCGTGGACGGTTGCTCTCGATTTAGGGGTTCAAAGTGGCGACTTTTAGGGCTGTTTTTAGCGTGCCTGAGACGATGGAGCAGCATGACGTTCGAGGCGTGGAGGAGGCGGAGCAAGGCGGTTGGAGGGAGCATGTCAGATCGGGTACCAGAGGCCTGAGGCACGAGCGTTTGTGGATTCCTTGATGCGATAGATGGGTTCGGTTTTGTGGTTAATGAACGAGGATGAAGAAAGGGAAGGAGCAGCCTGTTAGTGATGAGGTGGAATAATTCAAAACAAATTATTTTAATTTAAAATTAAATACTATTCAATGTTCAAACTACCATAAGTTGTTCATATTTAATCAGAATTTGACGAAACGAATTGCATTGGAATCGTCTTTGCAAGAACTTCGACATGGAATTGAATAAGACAAATTCTGAGCATATCCAATTTTCACCAAATTCTGAATCTGAATAAAGTCAACGGTGAGAAATTATACCTTTTTGTTTTATATAATTAAAATTAATTAATCAGTATTGTTTATGTTGTCACTAATACGCTGTTAGATTCTATGGTTGTAGACGTGATTTGATTCGGGTTTTATGCTGTTATGTAGATCTATTTATTTTTTGATGATTGTGTGAAATGAAATTGTTAAAACAAAATATCATTAATATTGGAAATTTAAAAATGTCATTATTTATTTTCATTAAAATTGGAAAATGAGAATGTCATTTTTACATCATTTATATTGGAAAATAAAAATGCCATTTTTATTGTATTGGAATTGGCAAAATCCAAGATGCCATTTGTAATAACCCGGAAAATACGAGCCAATTTAAAATTTTTAAATTGATTATTTCAAAGGAATTTGAACAATTGAAATAGAATATTTCAATAAAATAGTGAATTAGAAATAGTGAGTCAGTTTGAAAATTTGAATTCAAACTTTGACCGACTATGCAGGCTGGAAAATATAACGGATTTTAGCGAAACCAAAATTATTTAATTCTGTTAGTCAATACCTTTCTAACGAATCTGAAAAATCGAAGTTTCATAACGGGAATCAAAAGTTATGGCCGAATGAATTTTCAAAAGAGTCGGTATATAGAATATATAGGCCTGGAAAATTAATATTTTGCATACGACCTCGGAATTCGACGAAACCACTTTTGTTGGGTCCGGGATGTCAAACTATTGCTAGGTTTCAAATTTCATAATTTTTGAAGCTAGTATGTGAGCGTGGAAAAAGAAAATGTGTTTGGTCGATTTCTGTTAAATTGGATCGACCAGAAAATGGCCATTTTTCAAACGACCTCAGAATTCGACGAAACTAGTTTTGTTGGGACCGTAGTATCAAAACATAGCTAGATTTATTTTTCTGGAATTTTTCGAATTAGTTTGTGGCCCTGGCAAATTGAAATGTGCGCTCAGAGTTAAAAATTAAATGTTTTATACTTTAATTTGAAAAATAACTGACTGTAACAGTCGAATTGGCCTACGAAACATATCCCAGTGTGTCCGGAATGGGGGTATTTAGCAATGGGCGACAGTCGTTGGGTTTAAAAAGGAGTTCGTTTGAGAAAACACAATTTAAAAATTAAATATAATCCTCGACCAATCATATTTCTCCATTCATAAATTAAAAAAAAAAAATCAGAAACCCCCCCCCCCCCGACCCCGACATCGACGGCGGAAACCCTCTTTCCCCTTCCCTGGCGATTTCCGATCGCCACAGCTCGAATTAGCTCCTCCCCCAGTTCAACTTTTTGTAGTTCTCCCTCCCCTCTTCAAATCCATATAAGGAGCTCCCCCTATCGTCGCCTCTACGTCGAGATATTCCCTTCCAAAGTTCCGACCTTAAAGCCGCCGCCGCCGCCGCCGCCGCCGCCGCCGCCTATCTGCACCACCGAACCCCACCAAACCGCCGCGCGCCTGTAGCCCTCTCGAAGCTCTTCCACGTCCAACTTCCTGATCGTCCCCTCGTGCCCCGGTTCTCGCGAAAACCGCAAACCTAGTTTTGAAGCTTCGTGAAAGTGAGTTTTTCTTTGATCTTTACACTTTGAAAAATCATATCTTTTTGGTATGTTGACGAAATTCGATGAAACAGGAAACATCGAGACCGCAAAGGAGCTCTCTACCCAATAGAAGAAGCTGCGGATTTTTCTGACATCATATCGATTTTTAGCGCTCAGAAAACCAAGGCGAGAAATCTAAATTAACGTGAAATTGAATGGAAAATGTCGTGTATAATTTATATAAGCGAAATACAAATTACATACGTGTTGTATACCTCATGTACATGCGTAGTGTAAGCTATATGAGCGAAGTATGAATTTTTACATACATAGAATAATTGATATATGTGTTGAAATGCTTGTGAAATATAGCAAATATATATTATATTATATATATATATATACTCCCCTCGTCCACAAACCATGGACGATATTTATTGTGGTGAATTGGTGTGAAATATTGGATGAAAAATACGAATGGTTGAATAATTGTTTGTGGTTGATATTGTTTGGTTGTGGTTGAAAAATACCCATTGGTGATTGAAATGAATTGGAAATATTTGTGGAAATAAAAAAATAAACATGCCGCCTGCGTGCGAATTAGATGCATGAATCCCCATTGTCAAAAACCGCGAGGTTTTAAGGTAGAGCGAGGAGCCGTACTGGGGACGGTGCCGGTTTTAACTACCCTGCCGTTATGCTGCCGAAATTTTGAATAATCTTTGTGTGTTAGAATTCTTTTCATATGTTGAAATTATTTTCATGCGTTGAAATTAAAGCCATATATTGAAACTATATCCATGTGTAGAAATATTCATGTGTTGAAAAGTGTTGTGTGAAAATTAAATTCATTTGTGAATGAATGAAGTGTTTAAACAAAAAAAAAGAAACTCATTTTTATATATATATATATGAAGTCTGAAAAATATTCGCCTTATATAACTAGTTTCAATAATAAAAATCCCATCTTTCTAATATAAACAACATAAACAAAATGTCCATGTGTGGAGATGCTCATTTGTTGAGAAGTGTGTGTAGTGGAAAAGTTCATGTGTTGAATTAAAAGATCGAACGATAAAAATTACATTTTTATTGAAACTATGAAGTGTTGAAACCATCCATTGGTTGAATAAATATTTTAAATGATAAAAATATCATTTTTATCATATGTGTGATATGCTAAAGATATGCGGACGTTGAAATAAATATTTGTGGTAGAAATATTATTTTTAACATGCATAGGAACTAAATAAAATAGTCATGTGTTGAAATCTATTTTAGTTCGCCAAAATTGTCATCTTTGAAATGTGAAGTGTTAAAAATAGCCACTGGTTCAAATAAACGTGCATAAGTTGAAATATACATTAACTAGCTAATGATATGATTTTAGCCTATGCATGCAACATGAGAATGAATGGTGTTTTTAAACCAAAGCAAATCAAATATGAAATTGAATGGAAATTGATGAATGTTAGAAATTGTATATATGTACATGCATATCTATTAAACAGGTTAAAGCAAAAGGGGCTAGAGAAGAGAAATAGAATTTGTGCCCGACAAATAGGTACACATTTACCGCTTTTTTTGGGTGATGATTTTATGAGCCTGTTGGCTAGCCGCTTGGCTTTTTCTTTTTCTTTTTGATATGAGATGCCCGTGTGGCTATTTGGGAATTTTCCCAGACCCTCCCGTACAAAGGAGGTTATGGCGAAATTTTCCAAAATTTAAAGGCGTTAGTGAAATAATTGAAGTGGAAACGATATAGGAATTTTTGAATGAACTATATTTATATAAATATATAAATATAAAAAGAATTAAAACGAAACGTGGTCGTGCAGTTCGTGTTTTGAAACCGTGATTTCAAACGACTAGTGCGGGAAATCCGACCATTGGATTTTCCCGAAACCGCAACTGTTGGGTTCGCCTGGGAAATATCTTTCCAACGGCACCAACTTTGTGAAGATCCGACGGTTGGATTGTCTGGAATGTTTAATTCAAAATTAAGGAAAAACAGCGCCAGAAACCACTATATTTATATATATATATAAATATAATTAAATTAAATCGAATAACGACGCTGCAGTTCGTAAATTGAAATCGTAACTTCAAATGGTTAGTGTGGAAGATCCGACCGTCGGATTTTCCCAAAACTGAAACCGTTGGATTCGTTTTGAAATGATCTTCCTAATGATGTAAAATTTGTGAAGATCCAACGGTTAGATTTTCAGATATGTGTAAAACAAAATTAGTGAAAAGCAGCGCCAGTGCATCGACACGACCTGAAACGTCGTTTAATTAAATATGGCCGTTTTAAATCAAATAAAAATGGCGATATATCGTTATAAAGTACTATAGACGATATAGAGTGGAAATAAACCAATTTTGTTGTGTTTGCTTGAGATGTGATGGTTGAATGTATTTGACATGAAAATTATAACTAAATAACTGGAATGTGAATGTTGAATAGTCCAACCATGTGAATAATTGATTTGAAAATCTAAATATACGTGGGTTATTTGAAAAGGCCGAGTTTATCTCATTTCAAATAATCGATCGACGTTGAGAAGTCGAAGAGTCGAAGACGACTGAAGACCGACGATCTACACATTGGATGGATGGGCGCTACTGATGCTCGTGATTGGAGTAGCTACCATGAAGGAATTGAAGTAGTAGCCGTCCAAACATACTGTTGATTGTACGGATATGCGAGAAATTGGTGCCTCCGGTTTCGTTCAAACCCAGAACGGACTTGTAAATGGACTGTGTGTCTGACATTGGATTTTTGTTCTGTGTTGATTGATCTCTGTTAAATATATATCTGTTTGGCGGCAGAGAATTTATTCTCTTGCTTAACGCCCTTCTCTGAGACGTACGAGCTCAGAGGTTATGTATTGACAGAAATCAGTTGCATGGAGTGGATTGCCTGTGTGGCACGCCTAAGTGGCATATGATCAAGGCTTCGGTTGCAAAGCAAAGTCTTGTGGTTGATGATCAAAGCATGGTCTGTGTGACGTAGCTTTGTGTATAACGTGAATTCGCGAGCCTCACACCTCGGTATGAGTCAAAAACGGGAGAGTGACTGCAGGGAGAGCACGACGTTTCTTTCTAGCTAAGGTGGTGTCAGTGACCTACCAGCCTTGACATTATATATACTTTTCACCTGTGTGGTTGTTGGAATGCGAGGCGCCTCGATATAGGTCTGTAAGGACCGGGAAACGTGTGTTCAGGAATAACTAATCCTCAAAAGTAAGAGAGGACCGGCCCTGAAGATCCAAGGATCATAGTGGGGTCCTGGGACATTTGCTAGAGTGTCTCGAATCGGAGAGGAGCTTGCCCCTTGCCTCGACTCATGAAGGAATCCAATTTCCAATACGAAATGTGCGGATGTGATTGTATTACTAGTATGGCGACATGATATATGGTACCCATGCCGCCTAGGATTGATATTTATGATTGAATTTTCTTTTGAAACATATATGCACTAGTAATAATACCAAACACTTTTGTTTTATTCGTATGAAGCATCTTTGGCCATTATAAGGGAAAACTCTATCCTCCGGCTTGCGTTGCATTGTGTGATGGGACCTGAGTCTTATAATGGCTTCATTTTATAAAAAGCATTTCGTTGATTTAATCATTTACTTTATTTCATGCACTAGCACTCATTGGAGTAAACCCGTTCCGCGAAAGTGGCGTGGTCCTTTGATTTGCCTTATTATTGTTGTTAATAAGTTGAATAGATTTCTCATACCAGTCCCATGACTGACTCGTAGTTTATTTCACCTTGCAAACTCGGGTGCCCTCATTTTCACACGGGCAGCCTAGTTACAGGTTTCTGACGCACCTTTTGGCTCATGGCGAGGCTTGACTACACTGTGCTGACTTGGATTTTCTCCGCCATTATTGTATCTATATTATAATTTCGACATTGGTGATGTAGACTGATATTTATTTTGAGTACTCTTTATGTATGATTCCGCCTCTGGCGATGGTGACTGATTATGTATCATTATGCACTAAGTTGTATCCTGTACTGTGCTTCTCTGATGTGATGATATCTATATGATTCCGCTGTCATATGTGTGTAAATTATTCTATTTTATGTTTATGCTATTATCTGTGATCTGCTAATGATGATTAATGTGTTATATTCCAATGATTATCCTTAACGCCATGTCACGGGGTTTTGGGATCGTCACAGCTGGTATCAGAGCTTTGGTTAACCTTAGTTCTGGAGTCTAACACATTAAACACTTCGTCAAAATAGAATCAGTAGTATTCTAAGGCGAGTCGCTCATTAGAGATAGGACTAGTAAAGTCCTAGAATGAGCCGAGCAGAATAGCAAAAACAATTGATCAGTCCATCGTTATCTTTTCGTAGAATTTCTGCTTAACTATGCAATAGACTATCATTTCTGTTAGCTGACTTTTTTCGTTGCTTATACAGAATTTGACAAATGGCTACGAGAGCAGCCGCCGCTAGAGGAGGCCGTGCCGGCCGAGGCCGAGGAAGGGGAGAAATCCCAGCTCAAGAAGGACCTTTGATACAACCTCCGGCAGCTCAATACTTCGAGCTTGACCATGTAGCTAAGAGATATAAGAACTTAGGAGGCAAGACCTTCTCGGGAACTGGCACCGTAATAGAGGCCCTTGCATGGCTCAAAACATGCGAGAAAATTCTTGAAGGCCTAAGGCTAGGAGACGAAGACAAAGCTATTATGGGCGCCTGGCTTATGCAGGAACAAGCTGAATTATGGTGGGAATCTCTTACCGCCGGGAATAGAGAAGCTGGAAGAACATGGGATGGATTTAAAGAACTCTTCAAGGAGAAATATGTCCCAGAACAAGCTCTGGAAAGAATGCACGATGACTTCGCCAATCTCCAGCAAGGGGATCTTTCCGTGCAAGATTATTTGAACAAATTTACAATGTTGTCGCCCTATGCTCCAGAACTCGTCGCTACTGTGAAGTCCAAAAATAAGAGGTTTATCCTTGGACTAAGACGACAATATCATGATAGAGCCATGGCCCATGTCAAGCTGGATTTCAACGAACTGGTGGAAATGACATGCAACTATGAAGACCTTGATCAAAGGCATCTGGATCAGGATCGCGCTAGAAGCCAAGCCGGAAACAAGCGCAAGCCTGTTGTAAATCAGGGCGAGTCAAGCCAAGCAGCATCTTCAAAGCCTCAGACTGGCAAGCCGCCAAGAGGAAATTGCTTTAACTGTGGTAAGCCGGGGCACTACTCAAACGTCTGCACAACTCCGAAGAGACAGAAAACAAATTCTCAAGGCTCGAGCCAAGGCTCTCAGAACCCTCGCTCGTGCTTCAACTGTCGCAAGACCGATCATCTAGTCAAAGACTGTCCTTTGCTGAAGAAAGCTACAGTGGCACATGTCTATGATGGGTCTAGCCCGCCAGCTACTTCCGACGGAGCAGGTAAACCCGATGTTTTGGGAGGTACCCTTACAATTAAAAATATTCCGGTTTCTGTATTGTTTGACACAGGTGCATCACGTAGTTTTATTGCTAAAAACACAGTGCACAAATTAAAGTTAAAACAGCGAAAGCCCAAAGAATCTGTCGAAGTTCATAACCCGATAGGGGGTCCTATTACTCTCGTTTCATATTGTAGAGTGCCAGTCTCTTATTCTTCCTACAAGTTTCCTTTCAATTTAATCGTTATGGATTTTCCCGAATTCGATATTATTCTTGTGCTGGATTGGTTAATGAAATACGAAGCCGAAGTGAGTTGTGCAGAAAGAATCGTTAAAATTCGAACGAAGCTTGGATATATTACGGTTCCCTGTCATGGTTCGAATCCGAATAGAGAAGAATTTTGGTCAGCATTAGAACTTATCCCCACTTCCATGGAAAAGATTCCGATTGTTAGCAACTATGCGGATGTGTTTGAAGAAGTTGAAAACTTACCTCCGCAAAGAGAAATAGAATTCCGAATCGATCTAATTCCCAATGCCAGACCAGTGGTGCATCCAATTCGTAGAATGACTCCGAAAGAAAAAGAAGAATTAGGCGATCAAACTCGTCAACTGTTGTGGAAAGGTCTAATCAGACCGAGTTTTTCTAATTGGGGTGCAGCTGTCGTGTTTGTCCCAGAGTCAGACGGTACTCTTAGATTATGTGTTGATTACCGGGACCTCAACAAACAGACACTTAAAAATAAATATCCATTACCCCGCATTGGTGATTTGCTAGACCAATTGAATGGGGCGAAAGTATTTTCCCGAATGGACCTAGCTACAGGTTTTCATCAATTGAGAATAGCAGAAGAGTGTGTTCCTTTGACCGCTTTCAGAGGCCCAGACATATTTTATGAATGGTTAGTAATGCCGTTTGGCCTATGCAACGCTCCAGCATACTTTGTCGATCTAATGAATAGAGTGTTCTGGGGAGTTCTGAATAAATTTGTCCTCGTATTCATCGATGATATTTTAATCTACTCCAAATCAAAACCCGAGCATGAAAAACACTTAGAACAAGTATTGGAGATTCTAAGGAAGAACGTCTTCAAAGCCAAATTCTCTAAATGTGTCTTCTGGCAAGAAGAAGTTAAATTTCTTGGCCATGTCGTGTCAGAGAAAGGAATTTCTGTTGACCCAAGCAAAATAATAGCGATTCAAGACTGGAAACAACCCACTACTCCCACAGAAGTTAGAAGTTTTATGAGGTTGGCTAGTTATTATCGAAAGTTCGTTAAGGATTTTTCGAAGATATCCGGTCTGTTAACGAAGCTCACAAAGAAACATGAGAAGTTTAAGTGGACTTCCGACTGTGAAGAAGCTTTCCAGGAATTGAAATCGAAGCTGACCACCGCACCAGTGTTAACTATTATTGATGGCAATCAGGATTTAACGGTTTGGACAGATGCTTCTATTAGAGGTCTTGGTGCAGTATTAATGCAGAAAGGCCAAGTAGTCGCTTATGCAAGCCGCCAATTGAAACCGCATGAGAAGAATTATGTGACTCATGATCTTGAGTTGCTAGCCATCGTTTTTACCTTGAAAATCTGGAGGCATTACTTGTTGGGCGAGAAATTTATACTGTACATAGATCATCAATCATTGAAGTATTTATATACCCAGAAAGATCTGAATCTGAGACAGCAGCGTTGGCTAGAATTTCTTGCAGCGTATGATCTTGATATCTTGTATACGCCGGGGAAAGCTAACGTGGTAGCGGATGCACTTAGTAGAAAAACCGCAATTGTTGCCCATCTTATAATTACACCTAGCTTGATCGATAAGATATGTGCTCTCCAGAAGAATGATTATTTCATTCAAAAGATCAAAGGAAGAATCCAGGAAGGAGAACCCTCGAGCTTTCAAATAAATAAAGAAGGAGTTTTGAGGATGAATGGGAGAATTTGTGTTCCCAACCTTCCTGAGCTCAAAAGAGAAGTGTTAGATGAATGCCATAAATCCAAATTTTGCATCCATCCTGGGGTGAGTAAAATGTACAACGATATCAAATGCACTTTCTGGTGGAAGGCAATGAAAAGAGATATTTCTTTGTATGTTAGCAGATGCCCTACTTGTCAATTGGTCAAGAGTGACCAACAGAAGCTAGCTGGACTGTTACAACCGTTGGAAATCCCAAGTTGGAAATGGGAACAGATTTCCATGGATTTCATAGATGGTTTGCCGCGAACCAAGAAAGGTAATGACAGCATTTGGGTAATCGTAGATCGCTTCACGAAGACTGCCCATTTTATACCTGTCAGATCCAATAGAACTGCCCAAAGTCTAGCACAGATATATTTCAAAGAAATTGTTAAGCTGCATGGAATTCCCATCAGCATAGTCAGTGATAGAGATCCCCTATTTACTAGCAAGTTCTGGGAGGCTTTCCAGACAGAATTGGGAACAAAACTGAATATGAGCACCGCTTATCACCCCCAAACAGATGGCCAAACTGAGAGGGTGAATAGAATTCTGGAAGATTTATTGCGGGCTTGTATAATCGATTTTGGTGGGTTATGGGAAGATCATTTGCATTTGGCTGAATTCTCTTATAACAATAGCTATCAAGCAAGTTTGAGAATGTCACCATTTGAAGCATTATATGGCAGACCCTGCAGATCTCCTGCATGTTGGGTAGAACCTGGCAACAGACTTGTACTAGGGCCCGATATGATTAGGGAAGCATCTGATAAAGTGGACTTCATCAAGAAGCGATTGAAAACCGCCCAAAGCCGACAGAAAAGTTATGCAGACTCTAGAAGGAGAGATTTGACATTTACTGTTGGTGATCATGTTTATTTAAAGGTTTCTCCGATGAAAGGAGTAATCAGATTTGGAAAGACTGGGAAGTTGGCACCGAGATTTATTGGTACCTTTCCTATACTTGAGCGAATTGGAACTCTTGCTTATAGGGTTCAATTGCCAGATTGGTTGCCTGGAGTGCACAATGTATTTCACGTATCTCAATTTAGGAGACATGTGCATGATCCGGATCTTTTTGTAGAAGAAGCAGCGCAACGGGATGTGGAGATAACTCCAGAATTAGCACTCAGAAGAGAGCCATTAAAGATTGTTGGCAAAGAAACTAGAGAACTCAGAAGCAAAAAGGTTCATTTAGTTAAAGTGCAGTGGAGCAGTGATCCTAGAGACTGTACTTGGGAAACGGAGGAAAGCATTAAGCAAGCTTACCCCAAATGCAGAGTGGATATCTCTGACTAACTCCGGTGCAAGGTACCTTTACAATACTTTGCATTTACATTTTATTTCCTACTTTATTGTTATTTCCTTTTCGAGGACGAAAAGTTTTAAGTAGGGGAGATTGTAATAACCCGGAAAATACGAGCCAATTTAAAATTTTTAAATTGATTATTTCAAAGGAATTTGAACAATTGAAATAGAATATTTCAACAAAATAGTGAATTAGAAATAGTGAGTCAGTTTGAAAATTTGAATTCAAACTTTGACCGACTATGCAGGGTGGAAATTATAACGGATTTTAGCGAAACCAAAATTATTTAAATCTGTTAGTCAATAGCTTTCTAACGAATCTGAAAAATCGAAGTTTCATAACGGGAATCAAAAGTTATGGCCGAATGAATTTTCAGAAGAGTCGGTATATAGAATATATAGGCCTGGAAATTTGATATTTTGCATACGACCTCGGAATTCGACGAAACCACTTTTGTTGGGTCCGGGATGTCAAACTATTGCTAGGTTTCAAATTTCATAATTTTTGAAGCTAGTATGTGAGCGTGGCAAAAGAAAATGTGTTTGGTCGATTTCTGTTAAATTGGATCGACCAGAAAATGGCCATTTTTCAAACGTCCTCAGAATTCGACGAAACTAGTTTTGTTGGGACCGTACTATCAAAACATAGCTAGATTTATTTTTCTGGAATTTTTCGAATTAGTTTGTGGCCCTGGCAAATTGAAATGTGCGCTCAGAGTTAAAAATTAAATGTTTTATACTTTAATTTGAAAAATAACTGACTGTAACAGTCGAATTGGCCTACGAAACATATCCCATTGTGTCCGGAATGGGGGTATTTAGCTAGGGGCGACAGTCGTTTGATTTAAAAAGGAGTTCGTTTGAGAAAACACAATTTAAAAATTAAATATAATCCTCGACCAATCATATTTCTCCATTCATAAATAAAAAAAAAAATCAGAAACCCCCCCCCCCCCCCGACCCCGACATCGACGGCGGAAACCCTCTTTCCCCTTCCCTGGCGATTTTCGATTGCCACAGCTCGAATTAGCTCCTCCCCCAGTTCAACTTTTTGTAGTTCTCCCTCCCCTCTTCAAATCCATATAAGGAGCTCCCCCTATCGTCGCCTCTACGTCGAGATATTCCCTTCCAAAGTTCCGACCTTAAAGCCGCCGCCGCCGCCGATCTGCACCACCGAACCCCACCAAACCGCCGCGCGCCTGTAGCCCTCTCGAAGCTCTTCCACGTCTAACTTCCTGATCGTCCCCTCGTGCCCCGGTTCTCGCGAAAACCGCAAACCTAGTTTTGAAGCTTCGTGAAAGTGAGTTTTTCTTTGATCTTTACACTTTGAAAAATCATATCTTTTTGGTATGTTGACGAAATTCGATGAAACAGGAAACATCGAGACCGCAAGGGAGCTCTCTACCCAATAGAAGAAGCTGCAGATTTTTCTGACATCATATCGATTTTTAGCGCTCAGAAAACCAAGGTGAGAAATCTAAATTAACGTGAAATTGAATGGAAAATGTCGTGTATAATTTATATAAGCGAAATATAAATTACATATGTGTTGTATACCTCATGTACATGCGTAGTGTAAGCTATATGAGCGAAGTATGAATTTTTACATACATAGAATAATTGATATATGTGTTGAAATGCTAGTGAAATATAGCAAATATATATTATATTATATATATATATACTCCCCTCGTCCACAAACCATGGACGATATTTATTGTGGTGAATTGGTGTGAAATATTGGATGAAAAATACGAATGTTTGAATAATTGTTTGTGGTTGATATTGTTTGGTTGTGGTTGAAAAATACCCATTGGTGATTGAAATGAATTGGAAATATTTGTGGAAATAAAAAAATAAACATGCCACCTGCGTGCGAATTAGATGCATGAATCCCCATTGTCAAAAACCGCGAGGTTTTAAGGTAGAGCGAGGAGCCGTACTAGGGACGGTGCCGGTTTTAACTACCCTGCCGTTATGCTGCCGAAATTTTGAATAATCTTTGTGTGTTAGAATTCTTTTCATATGTTGAGATTATTTTCATGCGTTGAAATTAAAGCCATATATTGAAACTATATCCATGTGTGGAAATATTCATGTGTTGAAAAGTGTTGTGTGAAAATTAAATTCATTTGTGAATGAATGAAGTGTTTAAACAAAAAAAAAAGAAACACATTTATATATATATATATATATGAAGTCTGAAAAGTATTCGCCTTATATAACTAGTTTCAACAATAAAAATCCCATCTTTCTAATATAAACAACATAAACAAAATGTCCATGTGTGGAGATGCTCATTTGTTGAGAAGTGTGTGTAGTGGAAAAGTTCATGTGTTGAATTAAAAGATCGAACGATAAAAATTACATTTTTATTGAAACTATGAAGTGTTGAAACCATCCATTGGTTGAATAAATATTTTAAATGATAAAAATATCATTTTTATCATATGTGTGATATGCTAAAGATATGCGGACATTGAAATAAATATTTGTGGTAGAAATATTATTTTTAACATGCATAGGAACTAAATAAAATAGTCATGTGTTGAAATCTATTTTAGTTCGCCAAAATTGTCATCTTTGAAATGTGAAGTGTTAAAAATAGCCACTGGTTCAAATAAACGTGCATAAGTTGAAATATACATTAACTAGCTAATGATATGATTTTAGCCTATGCATGCAACATGAGAATGAATGGTGTTTTTAAACCAAAGCAAATCAAATATGAAATTGAATGGAAATTGATGAATGTTAGAAATTGTATATATGTACATGCATATCTATTGAACAGGTTAAAGCAAAAGGGGCTAGAGAAGAGAAATAGAATTTGTGCCCGACAAATAGGTACACATTTACCGCTTTTTTTGGGTGATGATTTTATGAGCCTGTTGGCTAGCCGCTTGGCTTTTTCTTTTTCTTTTTGATATGAGACGCCCGTGTGGCTATTTGGGAATTTTCCCAGACCCTCCCGTACAAAGGAGGTTATGGCGAAATTTTCCAAAATTTAAAGGCGTTAGTGAAATAATTGAAGTGGAAACGATATAGGAATTTTTGAATGAACTATATTTATATATAGATATATAAATATAAATAGAATTAAAACGAAACGTGGCCGTGCAGTTCGTGTTTTGAAACCGTGATTTCAAACGACTAGTGCGGGAAATCCGACCATTGGATTTTCCCGAAACCGCAACCGTTGGGTTCGCCTGGGAAATATCTTTCCAACGGCACCAACTTTGTGAAGATCTGACGGTTGGATTGTCTGGAATGTTTAATTCAAAATTAAGGAAAAACAGCGCCAGAAACCACTATATTTATATATATATAAATATAATTAAATTAAATCGAATAACGACGCTGCAGTTCGTAAATTGAAATCGTAACTTCAAATGGTTAGTGTGGAAGATCCGACCGTCGGATTTTCCCAAAACTGAAACCGTTGGATTCGTTTTGAAATGATCTTCCTAATGAGTTAAAATTTGTGAAGATCCAACGGTTAGATTTTCAGATATGTGTAAAACAAAATTAGTGAAAAGCAGCGCCAGTGCATCGACACGACCTGAAACGTCGTTTAATTAAATATGGCCGTTTTGAATCAAATAAAAATGGCGATATATCGTTATAAAGTACTATAGACGATATAGAGTGGAAATAAACCAATTTTGTTATGTTTGCTTGAGATGTGATGGTTGAATGTATTTGACATGAAAATTATAACTAAATAACTGGAATGTGAATGTTGAATAGTCCAACCATGTGAATAATTGATTTGAAAATCTAAATATACGTGGGTTATTTGAAAAGGCCGAGTTTATCTCATTTCAAATAATCGATCGACGTTGAGAAGTCGAAGAGTCGAAGACGACTGAAGACCGACGATCTACACATTGGATGGATGGGCGCTACTGATGCTCGTGATTGGAGTAGCTACCATGAAGGAATTGAAGTAGTAGCCGTCCAAACATACTGTTGATTGTACGGATATGCGAGGAATTGGTGCCTCCGGTTTCGTTCAAACCCAGAACGGAGTTGTAAATGGACTGTGTGTCTGACATTGGATTTTTGTTCTGTGTTGATTGATCTCTGTTAAATATATATCTGTTTGGCGGCAGAGAATTTATTCTCTTGCTTAACGCCCTTCTCTGAGACGTACGAGCTCAGAGGTTATGTATTGACAGAAATCAGTCGCATGGAGTGGATTGCCTGTGTGGCACGCCTAAGTGGCATATGATCAAGGCTTCTGTTGCAAAGCAAAGTCTTGTGGTTGATGATCAAAGCATGGTCTGTGTGACGTAGCTTTGTGTATAACGTGAATTCGCGAGCCTCACACCTCAGTATGAGTCAAAAACGGGAGAGTGACTGCAGGGAGAGCACGACGTTTCTTTCTAGCTAAGGTGGTGTCAGTAACCTACCAGCCTTGACATTATATATACTTTTCACCTGTGTGGTTGTTGGAATGCGAGGCGCCTCGATATAGGTCTGTAAGGACCGGGAAACGTGTGTTCAGGAATAACTAATCCTCAAAAGTAAGAGAGGACCGGCCCTGAAGATCCAAGGATCATAGTGGGGTCCTGGGACATTTGCTAGAGTGTCTCGAATCGGAGAGGAGCTTGCCCCTTGCCTCGACTCATGAAGGAATCCAATTTCCAATACGAAATGTGCGGATGTGATTGTATTACTAGTATGGCGACATGATATATGGTACCCATGCCGCCTAGGATTGATATTTATGATTGAATTTTCTTTTGAAACATATATGCAGTAGTAATAATACCAAACACTTTTGTTTTATTCGTATGAAGCATCTTTGGCCATTATAAGGGAAAACTCTATCCTCCGGCTTGCGTTGCATTGTGTGATGGGACCTGAGTCTTATAATGGCTTCATTTTATATAAAGTATTTCGTTGATTTAATCATTTACTTTATTTCATGCACTAGCACTCATTGGAGTAAACCCGTTCCGCGAAAGTGGCGTGGTCCTTTGATTTGCCTTATTATTGTTGTTAATAAGTTGAATAGATTTCTCATACCAGTCCCATGACTGACTCGTAGTTTGTTTCACCTTGCAAACTCGGGTGCCCTCATTTTCACACGGGCAGCCTAGTTACAGGTTTCTGACGCACCTTTTGGCTCATGGCGAGGCTTGACTACACTGTGCTGACTTGGATTTTCTCTGCCATTATTGTATCTATATTATAATTCCGCCATTGGCGATGTAGACTGATATTTATTTTGAGTACTCTTTATGTATGATTCCGCCTCTGGCGATGGTGACTGATTATGTATCATTATGCACTAAGTTGTATCCTGTACTGTGCTTCTCTGGTGTGATGATATCTATATGATTCCGCTGTCATATGTGTGTAAATTATTCTATTTTCTGTTTATTCTATTATCTGTGATCTGCTAATGATGATTAATGTGTTATATTCCAATGATTATCCTTAACACCGTGTCACGGGGTTTTGGGATCGTCACACCATTTTATTGTATTAATATTGACAATTTCAAGATTATTCATTTTGTTGAAATAGATTCATATGAGTAAAAAGATACCACTTTGATGAAATAGGTTTATATGAAATTGTTTCATGTTAAAATTTACATTTAATGTAAATGAATAATTAAACAAGGTTTTATTTTTGTACAATATAAAATAATTGCATTTTTGGTGTAACATTGAGAAGATTACATTTTTCATATGTTATGAAAGAATAACTTTTTTCTGTAACAATAAAGAGAATGCCCATATGTAACTATAAAAAGAATAACATTTTTGTTAAAACTTGATTTGTGAAAAAGAATTACATAAAAATGAACATTTTTATATATGAAAAGGGATCAGTTAGAAATGTATATTTTTATACATTAAAAAGAATGAAGTAGAAAAAAAATTCACATTTTTGTATCTTCAAAGTGAATTAGACAAAATCAACATTTTTGTATCTTAAAAGTGAATTAGACAAAATCAACATTTTTGTATATTGAAAGTGAATTAGGTAAAATCAACATTTTGTACATAGAAAGAATTAAACAAAAATATTCACTTTATACAGTAAAGGAATTGAAATAAAAGACTATATTTTTATTTTTCATTTTGAATCAAATGTTAGAATCGATAAAAATAAAATAAAAACACTGTTTGGTTAGAAAATATGTCATTAGAATAAATCGAAAGTTATTTGTAAATAAAATGTGCATTTATGTGACATTAATAACATAGAAAATTGATTTCAAATAAACGACCATTTATTTTGTCATTTGAATATCGTAGAAAATTAGTTGTAAATAAATATTCATTTTTTTGACATTAGAATTCATAGGAAACTATTTGCATATAAAATATCATTTTATGTAATATTAGAATTGACAATTTCATTTTATGTAAAATGTTATATTAGATTAGAAATGACATTTTCATATAAAATATTGCATTAGAAAAGAGATCACATTTTCATATAAATGTTACATTAGCAAAGGAAATAACATTTTTATTTTTAAATGTTGCATTAGAGAAGAATAACATTTTATTTTCACCATGAGAATTAAAATGACATTTTTGTCACATTAATAAGGATGAAATAAAAGAGACTTTCATTTAATAAGAATTATGCAGAATACACATTTTTGTGGTTAAATGAGGATTTTCCAAAACTCACATTTTTGTCATTTAATAATGATTATATAAAAATAACATTTTTATGAAAATATGATTTTAGAAAGAACTCATTCATTTTGTCACTTTAAAAAGGAATGAATTAGAAATGTATATTTTTTTTACATTAAAAAGAGTTAAACAAAAATAAACATTTTCATTTACATTAAAAAGAGTTAAACCAAAATATACATTTTTGGTTATTAAAAAAGGATTAAACCAAAAATATCCATTTTTGGTCATTGGAAGGAATTAGATCAAAGTTATCGTTTTGTTTAGAAATGTTAAAGGACAATTTTTGTTTAGAAATGTTTAATGTGATAAAAAGTACATTTTTGGTTTAGAAATGTTTAATATGATTAAAGGAACATTTTTTTAGGTAATGTTTCTTAGGATTGAAGATATCATTGAAAGGGAATAGAATAAAAAGATTACATTTACATGTGAGATTGATATCATTAAAGAGAATAGAGTTAGAAGATTACATTCTCATGTAATATTGTTCTCAATTGAAAGATCTGATTTTTATTGTCATTTGTCAACAATAAAAGAATGGAAGTAAAAGACTATATTTTTATTGCCATTTGCTCACAATAAAAAGAATAGGAATATAGGTCTGAATGTTGAAATATGTGATGTGTTAAATTTAATGTTTAGTATATTCAAGTCTAAATATTACACTTCCATTTATAGGTCATCCGACTTATTTATGTGATTGGGACGATAATTTTTACACATCGCCCAAGTGCACAAATAATTTATTATTTGTTTGATGGATGAAACCCCACATGGGTATTGGGATGATATTGTACACACACTAGTCCCAATATTTAGTTATATGTCAATCGATGGATTGACAGTCTGTGATGAGCGGTAGTTATTTACTTTAATGCTAACACAGTTATAAATTCCACTTTGGTCGTCACTTGGATGCTTGATAATTGTTTGTCATGATTATTGATTACATGCATTATATGGTAATTTATTGAGTCACATTCTAATAAAGAATATTCTAGAAAAGAATATATTTTAGAACAATATATTTTTATTGAAATGAACTAGTTATTAACTAGAATAAATAATTGAATTTAGATTTAATGAAGTTTTCCAATTTGTTAAGATTTAATTGAAATTTAATTAAATAAATTGGGTCGTGAATGGTGTCTTCAATAACACCTTTCTTAAACCCAGTTGAAAAGAATAAATCTTTTAATTAAGATTACTAGAGTTTCAAACTATATTTTTGTAATTGGAATAAAAATGATTTGTGAATGGAGTTTATCATGAACAATGTTTTTAAAACGACATCAGTTCTTTAACTCAATTAACAGTAAGAATATGATGTGGAAATTTATATATCTTATATTAAGATTTAAATAGAAAATTTCCAAAAGTAAAGTTTCCTAATTTAATATATTGAATGGAATTCGAATTAACATTAACCGAGATAAACTTCTGTAAAAGAGAACCGATACTACATATGGAATTTAAAAGGCTTTGCCGTTATTCCATTTATATTATTGGTCGGATACAGAAATTTATAACGGTTATACATTGATTTGGTTTCTATGAAGATTCCCTATTTTATGGAAGTCGATTTTGGGTTTATCCTGAACGGTATTTTAAAAATGACATTAGTTATTTAACCCAGTTAAAGATAAGATAAATTTCTTAAATTTAAATAATCATTGAATAATGATTTTTGATTTTAAAACCAAATTGGGGTTTAATAAATCTTTAAAAGAAAGATTTAAGAGTAAATGTAAAGAATTTATCTTTGATAGAATAATTTGAATATTTTTAAAAGGATATTCTGAATTGGAATGAGACGTTGGATGTGTTCGTATAGTACTTGATTTTTAATTAAAAACATATGCAAGTTATTCGGAAAGACCGGGTTTAACCCATTCTGAATAATTACTACGACGATGAAGAGTCGAAGATGAAGACGGTGGTTGAAGACCGACGATCTTCACATCGGATGGATGTGTTGCTACAGAGACCCTTGATGGGAGTATCTACCTTGAACGGGCTTCAGTGGTGGCCGTCCGGAATATAGTTGATTGTTCGGATTTGGTTTTCGCTCAGACCCAGAGCATAAGCTAGTAAATGGATGCGTGTCTGACATTGGATTTCGTTCCATGTGAATTAAATTGATTTCTGTTAATGTATGTCTGTTTGGTGGTGGAGGATTTATTCTCTACTTAACACCCTGGTATATATTAATAGTGATTGATCGCATGGCGTGAATTGTCAATGTGGCACGCCAAGATGCAGCTGATCAAGGCTTTTGTTGAAAAGCAAGGCCTTGTGGGATGATCAAAGCATAGAATATTACGACATAGCTTTGTGTATATCGTGACTTCGCGAGCCTCACACCCCGGTATGAGTCAAAAACGGGATATGGACCGTAGGGAGTGCACACGTTTCTTTCTAGCTAGAAGTGGTGTCAGTGCTTAAACTGGCTGGCATTTTACTTATGTGGATGATGGATTTTGAGGCGCCTCGGATTTTTATAGGCCGTTAGTGGTCATACTATAGGTTCAAAGGAACCGGGAAGCGTATGTTCAGGCATAACTAATCCACTGCCGATAGGCGGGGACCGGCTCTACCGCTCCAAGGGTTCACTGCGGGGGATCCTGAGGCATTTGCTAGAGTGTCTCGAATCGGAGAGGAGCTTGCCCCTAGCCTCGACTAATGATGGAAATCCAATTTCCAATACGACCTTGCGGTTTTGATTGTAGAACTAGTAGGGCGACATAGTAGGATGGGGTACTATGCCGTCTATGATTAATACATTATGATTGAAACTGTTTTTAAAATATATATATACCCATAGATATACACACTAATACAAAATCCGTTTTATCGTATAAAGCATCTTTTGACCATTATAAGGTAAAACCCTATCCTCCGGTTTGCGTTGCATTATGTGATGGGACTTGGGTCTTATAATGGTTTCATTTTTCTAAAAAACATGGCGTTATTTAAAGATTTACTTTATTTTATGCACTGGCAATCCAATGGAGTAAACCCATTCCGCGTTAGCGACGTGGTCCTGGGATTAGCCTTTTTGTTAAATAAGTCTAGTTAAGATTTCTCATACCAGTCCCATGACTGACCTGTAGTTTGTTTCACTGGCAAACTCGGGTGCCCTTATTTTCCACACAGGCAGTCGAGTAGCTTTATGCAGATATATTTACAGGATCCTGGCTTACAGCTGAAGCGGTATTCGGAAAGCTCTGTATCCGTGTATTCCTTTCAATTGTATATTTGTAATATTTTTCCGCTGCTATTTAAATATAATTTAAAACTCTGATATTATTGTATTTCTATTTCTGTAATAAGTATTCATACTCTGTTACATGCTTGTACTCTGATGTAATTGTTGTAATCAGTAATAAAACGTTCTTCAGTTTGTGTTCTGATGTGTATTGTACTCAACGCAATCCAGCCTTTCCTTTACTGGGAAGTTTGGGTCGTCACATGTGGTATCAGAGCTTTGGTTTACATAGCTCGAGAACAAGACACATTAGTACCGAACGAAAGAATTCATTAGAGATTGGATTAGTAATATCCAATAAGAATAACTCGTTAGAGATGGGATCAGTATAATCCTTGAACGAGTGTAAAGAGTATTGTTTGCTTTAAAATGAATGAAAACAAATCCAGTTTTGAAAATTTTATCTAAATATACATATTTGAGTATACTCTATTTTAATGTGGACAATCGAGTATATAAGGATTTTGAATATACGAGTAATTAACGGATATTCAAAATTTTAATATACTGGATAGATATAGAATAACACTCTAGTCACCCGGAGATGATTCTGGTGGTTGCCAGC
Organism: Allium sativum; assembly: GCA_030737875.1. Classification (NCBI taxonomy): domain Eukaryota; kingdom Viridiplantae; phylum Streptophyta; class Magnoliopsida; order Asparagales; family Amaryllidaceae; genus Allium; species Allium sativum. Next base: position 58,095,180 of record CM060920.1, read on the forward strand.
GTCATCAGAGTTTATGTTCGAGTCTTGAAAGTGGGATTTCTATATGTTTCCATTGACTGGTATGAGAACCAAAACTTAGTTAGTACACATTGCTGTAATTTGCACTAAAAATATGATTTTTGGATTATATAAAAGTTATATATATTTGGAAAGTTAATCACCTAATTGATTGCTAGTTGTGATGTTTGATTATTGGTTTAACTAACAAAATTATAGTAATGATAATTAATTTAACTAAACAAAATTATTGAAACCAATAAATAAAATTTAATTGAGTTAGTTAATTAAACAACTTTTAGCTTCGTTCCTTTTCGAGGACGAAAAGATTTTAAGTGGGGGCGATTGTAACGACCCGGAATTTTGGGGATGTGGTATCGGAATTTTGGGGCCAATTTAAAATTTTTATTTTAGAAATTTTAATGGATTTTAATGTTTAAAATAATTTATTTTAAATAGGAACGACTAAAAATTTATTTTAAATTGAATAAATTCAATTTAATTACAAAAGGAGTTTAAAACAGCGTTGCAGTTTGAAAATTTGAATTTGAACTTTGACTGACTGTACAGGATTCAAAATAAATCAGAATTGAGCGAAACTAGAAATATTTAAATCCGTTTGATCACATCTTTCTAACGAATCTGAAAAGTTGAAATTTCATTTTAAAATTTGAAAGTTATGCCCACTTTAATGTAACGTCCCGCATTTAGAACAGTTTATATTTGAATATTTAAAAACAGCTTAAATATTAAATTCGTAATATAAGTGAATTTATATATTAATTAAACGAAGCTGAACGTGTAAAATATATATTAAATATAATCGAGCCCGTAATATCGCGGCAGTTCGTAATTTAACGTTCTGAACTTCAACTGAGTATACAGGACTCGTTATTAGTCGGATTTCTTCGAAATAAGAAGTGTTGGAATCTGTTGAACTGTATCTTTCTAACAGAAGTGAAAAATCAAGATTTTGGCATATAGATTGCAAGATATGTCCAAATCAAATATTCAGAAATTCGCTATAGAAATCGTATATCGACCGTAACGGTTTATTTGAAATAACTAGATATCGAATACGAATTTGGACAAGGTTCTTTTGAGGCGCAGTGATAATTTAATTTTCAGTATTTTGCTGTAATTTTTAATTAATTAAATACGCAACTTTTTATTTGGAGTATTTCGCACCCTGTATCGATATTTCGGAGTTTCATAAAGTAAGTTAATCTACCGGTATTATTATATTTTTGGGACCCTGGCACCTCGCTAGACCCGACTGTAATATTACTTCTGTCCATAACAGCTCGAATGTGAATAAAATTTTAAGCGACAATAAATATCTAATATGAGACAAACACATTTAAAAACCCGAGTATTCCTTCACGCTAGAGGAAATGTTACTACCTTCTCAACTAAGTAAACTATACCCATACCCTATTACTTAGCTTTGAAGTGAACGAGCCATACCCCTATATCATCTACCCTATTGCTTTGAATTTAGGCAAAACAAAAATCCTAGAAAACTAGGTGAGGCAAATACACGAGCAGTAAGTAATGTTTCTGCATTTTATTATTTCCTTGGTTACTAAGAAATACCCTGCCTATTTTCTCCAACGCATGTCATCCGAATAGCAGCTACCAAGGACTAAATCACGTGCCTACCCTAATGTAAATAGCAGTGCTAAAGTATATCCTATACAGTCTATTTCCTTAACAACCAAGCATGGAAATACTAAGAACGTGTTGATGGAACAAGCCTAAGAAAACACCATACTCCCCATACTTGAAAACGTGCTACCCTATAACTCTACATCAGCTATTGCTTAATCCTTAAGCTTCTTCTATCTATATAAACGCAAGCCGAGGCAGCAAAAAAAAAACAAGAAAAAAAAAACGAGATCTAAAATATATATCCTAGCACTGATACTCAGTGGAAGAAAAAATCTAAAATCCTTATATATATGGAATCGCTGAAGACATGAGTGTGGGCAACATAGAGACTAGCGTTAAACACAGTCAGTAAGAGGAGGCACGAGTCATCACTTTGTCGCAGGAGGGTGCAGAATGGAGTCGAGTATTGTTGATATGAAGATGGAGCACTGCTTAGTGTTTACGTGGATAACTAGGAGTGAAGGAAGGAAGGGGCTCGCACTGTTCCACATGCGGGGGGGGGGGGGTGAGGAGTTCACGTTGAGAGCGAATTGTGTAAGTTGGTGCAAACATTGTCAGTAAGGGGAGGCTTTGGGATTGGGAAGGAGAAGCTGTAGAAGCATGCATGCGCCAACATTGTATAGGGTTGCTTTCGAACTATGATGACTGAGGCAACCTGGAGGTACACTGTTCGAGGCAAGGTGGCAAACCGTGAAAACAGGGGTAGATGGAGTTGTTGTATTTGTAAACAAGTGGGGCTGGTGGTGAATATTGTATGGAGAAAGGAGATCGAAAAAGGAAGTAGCGTTGCAGTTTGGGTTTTCACAAATGGTAGCGGATCGATTTGTATATGAAGTGCGAAAATTTGATTCATTAGAATGGGCCGGAAGCAAGCGACGTTATGAAATTGGTTCGGGACTATTTGGAGATGGGCAGAATTGAACGCCTGGTTTAATCCAGTAACGCAAATCATTATTAAACGGTTAACGCGCCAAGGTGAGTAAAATCACTCACTCTGATATTTTTAAAATATTTTAATTATATTTTAATGTTGTTTGAATGTTGTGTGATGGTCGATTAGGTAGATTACAAGTAAATTGGTTGAATATTATATACCGTTACATATGTACACATCATCGGTTGGACACTGATTCCATCGATTAGAATATCCCCTAGTATAGAGTTAGTGTAAATTGTGTTGACTGACATCTGTGGATGCGGAAACCGGTTAGAGGAATCCGACCGGATTCCTTGATAATTATATGTACTGTTTGTTTTGTATGAACCCGAATTATATTTAAAACCCCATGTGAATATTGATGTTGAACGGGAAATTCAACATCTATTTCGATAAATCAATAAACGATATCAATTTAGAAAGTGATAACAGTCGACCGTAAAACCATCGTTTTGTTAAGGAGTTGATTGGCCGTCAGGCAATCAACGTGATTAATTATAAAAACTTTATTTTTATAATTAAAAAGAAGATTTAAATTTATAATAGAAGTTCTATTATAAACTAGTATTTTAGAGTTCGTTTTTATAAAATAAATAAAAACGATTTGTTGATATTTAAATAAGTTTATAAAGCAGAAATTATCCGACGATTAAATATTTGGATAATTATATTTAAGATAAACAATTTTAGAAATATTATTAGATTTATTATATTAATCTAATGAGAAGTAATTAAGATCAGTTAACGAATTTACTGATGAAATGAAGTTGATTTAATCAACTGTTATTGGGAAAATGATTATTAGATTAATTGGCCTTTAATTAATCTAATGAAAACAGTTTAGAAATAAATGAGATTTAATTACCTTTTAATTTAAGAAGTTATCAGTAGAACTGTGGAATAGAAAAGCGAAAAGTTAATGTGGAATATAAATAATCGTAAAACAACCGAGTTCAAAATAAAGATGTGGTATTATAAAACCATATTCCAAAATAAAACAAGGAAATGCGATTTGATGTATATTATAAGTAATAAGGAGTTTAGAGTTACAGATGTATATCTGTTCTAAGATAAGAACGTTGTCGATCAAGGTCTGAGAGGTAAATAGAATACCCCAACTTGAACGGCTTCACTATTATTGAGGAACGATAACAGTTGTAACGGAAAGAGATGTCAAGATGTGTATAAAAGGAATACGGCAGCGTATTGCCAGTCTTAGAATTATAGCGATAAAATAACGCTGTTGATAAGATAAGTGTGACTGTTATGTCAAGATTAGTTATAACAAAGAATATTATAGCGTATGAAAAGTTGAGCGATAAAATAACGCTGTTGATAAGGTAAGTATGACTGTAATTAGTTATAAGGAGAATATTACAGCGTATGACAAGTTTAGAACTATAGCGACAAATTAACTGCTGTTGATTTGACTTAAGCATGACTTTTATATATAGCTGCACTTCGTAGAAAATGTAACAGTTTGGTTTGAAATCCACTTATTCTAGAGTAATAAGTAATGACGTTTGTTCAAAGAAATATAAGAAAGAGTTTCGAAAAAGAATTGGGGAATCGTATTAGAAACTGATGACAACATTTCAATGTTCGAAATGTGATTAGAATTGAACCGTTAGGATTTGTAACTAGAATTCGACGATGTCGAATGTATTAAAAGTAAACTTTTTTAGGGATTATAATCTGATAGAATAATTAACATTTAGTTTAAACAAATAAAATGTTAATAGGATAGGAGTCAGTATTTAGTTATAAACTTGATATCGATTAGATAAGAAGGTTGACTTAGAGACAGAGTTTACAAAGTGGAATAGGAGTGAAAAAGTATGAAAGAGATTTTGGTAAACAAGATAAGGGAGATTATTATGTGAATAAAGAGTTATATGATCAAGGTGTTCAGATTTCTATAATAAGGGATGGTATTCACATTTCAAAATGAATAATGTTTTAAAAGTTAACGTGGGACCGATTAGAAGGTTAAAATGAAATTGGAAATATTTTCCAATATAATTAGGGTAGTTTATCCAAGTATAGAAATAAAGATTGTGAAAAATGGATCGAACGTTGATAACGTATATTTTCTGGAACGTGAGAAAATAAGAACTGGAAATGTTTTCCAAGAAGTGTAAAAAGGCTAAAATGGGATTTGAGGAATATCCGGTAAGGTATGGGAACTCGATTAATAAAACGATTGTTAAATAAAAGTGTCTGTGGTTGTGTGATGTTAGTTATACATTATAATGGATGTTGTTTTAACTCCGATAGTTAAATAACCGACTATCGAAGTGTTTTGACCATCGTTGTCAATACGGAGAGACCGGTTGGGTTATTACCCGAAAACCACTCCGTATAGGCATAATCGTTGCGAATTAGATATGCTGAAGATAATTGAAGACGGAGTTAAATGCAAGGATCGTCCAGTTCCAGAATGGTGTTTTCTGTTTGTCCAGTCCCAGGACAACTTGTATGGACGAGTGTCTGACAGAGTATTTCCAACGGTCACACCGTTGATTTTTACGAATATACCAAGTTGGTGGGGAGAAGGTAACTTCTCTTTATTCTACACCAAGTGTGCATTTGTGTAATCAATGTGTGATTACGGATTTGACGATGTGACATTCAAAGTGAATGGTGATCAGATGTTCTGAAGATAGACGTAGCCTCTAGCCTCACAACCAGGAAGTAACAGAAGTTGGGCTAGGCAGCATGGCTAGTTGGGTCATCCCCAACCAGGGTGTATTGTCACCGATCTAGAGAAAATTCATATTTATACTTCTTTTCGATTCTGTATCTTCGGATGACGGTTGGATGGCCTACAACCGTGGTGGCAATATATTCGCGACACTCAAGCTAAATGAGTGAGCGGTCATGTGTGGCCGGGTTGCAAGACGTTCTGGTTGAACCCTGAGTGTATCCCCTCTAGAGTACACTATTCAGAAGGTGCTCCCATACCTTGCCTGTTGAAATCCATTCCCCAATAAGCGCCCTGCGGTTTATGATTTTATACTATATATATGTGGAACGTGAGATGCAAGCGTTCTGCTACTTGTATAATTATTTGTTTAGACATTATCATAATATAACTGGTTTTTGATATCAAGAATACTTTGGGTTATAGTAAGGTAAAAGTCGTCAATGTTTATGTGTGGGCCGGTCTTACTATTATCTTCTTATTTGAAAAGGATTTTCAAAGTAAACAGTATGGTTGGAATTTACTCACACCAGTCCCATGACTGACCCAGAGTTTATTTTGTTTGTGTTTTCCCTAAACTCTTGGGTGCCCAAATTTGTACAGCAGTCAAGTGTTTCAGGCTTTGCAGATTCACTTGGAGGAGCTAAAAGCAGGAAGCTTCACTATTAGTTATTAGAGATTATTTCCGCTGTGATGTATACCATGTATTATACTCTAAATGGTATGTATATATACAAACTCTGATTTGTATTTCAAACTTATTACATAACAAAAGATTGTTTTTCCGCTGTGAGTTTCGTGTTTACTCTGATTATGTTCAGTGTGATTTTCTTCTTCTTCTATTCTATAAGTTCTATCTTTTCTTTCTCACCCTCTAAATTCTTCTACTAATGTCCTGGTATTTTCGATGCTTGAAAAATTGACAGTGTATTTATGTTGATTTTCTGGGTCGAAAATCCCATCCATTAATGGCGAGGATTTTCGACACAGAAAATCAACATAAATACACTGTCAATTTCTCGAGCATCGAAAATACCGGAACATTAATTTGGATTTATTTATTTCTAAATTGTTTCATTAGATTAATTAAAGACCAATTAATCTAATAATTATTTTCTCAAATAACAGTTGATTAAAATCAACTTCATTCCATCAGTAAATTATACATATTTGAGTATACTATATTTTAATGTGGACAATCAAGTATATAAGGATTTTGAATATATGAGTAATTAATGGATATTCAAAATTTTAATATACTGGATAGATATAGAATAACACTCTAGTCACCCGAAGATGATTCTGGTGGTTGCTAGCGTCATCAGAGTTTATGTTCGAGTCTCGAAAGTGGGATTTCTATATGTTTCCATTGACTGGTATGAGAACCAAAACTTAGTTAGTACACATTGCTGTAATTTGCACTAAAAATATGATTTTTGGATTATATAAAAGTTATATATATTTGGAAAGTTAATCACCTAATTGATTGCTGGTTGTGATGTATGATTATTGGTTTAACTAACAAAATTATAGAAATGATAATTAATTTAACTAAAAAAATTATTGAAACCAATAAATAAAATTTAATTGAGTTAGTTAATTAAACAACTTTTAGCTTCGTTCCTTTTCGAGGACGAAAAGATTTTAAGTGGGGGCGATTGTAACGACCCGGAATTTTGGGGATGTGGGATCGGAATTCGGGGCCAATTTAAAAATTTTATTTTAGAAATTTTAATGGATTTTAATGTTTAAAATAATTTATTTTAAATAGGAACGAGTAAAAATTTATTTTAAAATGAATAAATTCAATTTAATTACAAAAGGAGTTTAAAACAGCGCTGCAGTTTGAAAATTTGAATTTGATCTTTGACCGACTGTACAGGATTCAAAATAAATCAGAATTGAGCGAAACCATAAATATTTAAATCCGTTTGATCACATCTTTCTAATGAATCTGAAAAGCAGAAATTTCATTTTAAAATTTGAAAGTTATGCCCACTTTAAAGTTTAGAAAAGTCGCTGTAGAATTTATATATATTTTAATATAATATATAGCCCTTAAAAATAGCCATTTTGCAAACGACCTCCGTTTTCAATGAAACAACTTTTGTTGGAACCGAAATGTCAAATTATTGCTAAGTTTCAATTTTCATAATTTTTCGAATCAATATGTGAGCGTGGCAAAGGAAAACGTGTTTTGTCAGTTTCGGTAAGATTTAATCGACTAGAAAAAGGCCATTTTTCAAACAGTCTCAGAATTCGACGAAATTAGTCTCGTTAGGACTGTATTGTCAAAGCATAACTAGAAATAATTTTTCTGTAATTCTTAGAGTTAGTATGTAGCCCCGGTAAATTAAAATGTACGTTGAAATTTAATAATTAAATGATTTATAATTAAAATTAAAGAAAAACATATAGTAAAAGCCGAATCGGCTTACGAAACATATTCCATTGCATCCAGGATGAGGGTTATTAGCTAGGGGCGACACTCGTTTTGTTCGAATCGGAGTCAGTATCAACGAACAAATGTTTTCTTGAATTAAATAGTTAAATAAATAAAATGAAATTAGAAATACACTACAAATACTGTATAAATACGTGGCCAATACGCAAACCCTATTCAGATATACACCAGCCGCCGTATATTCTGTTCAATGGCCATGGTTCTCCGGATTTCTTCCTTCAATCGTTTCTAATCCCCTCAGTGAATTTTGATTCTACCAAAACAAACCCAAAGAGAATTTTCTACTCTTCAAAATCATAAGGATTTGATGAGATTTCATGGACGGTTGCTCTCGATTTAGTGGTTCAAAGTGGCGACTTTTAGGGCTGTTTTTAGCCCGCCTGAGACGACCGAGCAACACGCCGTTCGAGGCGTGGAGGAGGCGGAGCAAGGCGGTCGGAGGGAGCAAGTCAGATCGGGTACCCGAGGCCTGAGGCGCGAGCGTTTGTGGATTCCTTGATGTGATAGATGGGTTCGGTTTTGTGGTTAATGAACGAGGATGAAGAAAGGGAAGGAGCGGCCTGTTAGTGATGAGGTGGAATAATTCAAAACTAATTATTTTAATTTAAAATTAAATACTATTCAATGTTCAAACTACCATAAGTTGTTCATATTTATTCAGAATTTGACGAAACGAATTGCGTTGGATTCGTCTTCGCAAGAACTTTGACATGGAATTGAATTGGACAAATTCTGAGCATATCCAATTTTCACCAAATTCTGAATCTGAATAAAGTTGACGGTGAGAAATTCTACCTTTTTGTTTTATATAATTAAAATTAATTAATCAATATTGTTTTTGTTGTCACTAATACGCAGTTAGATTCTATTGGTTGTAGACGTGATTTGATTCAGGTTTTATGCTGTTATGCAGATCTATTTATTTGTTGATGATTGTGTGAAATGAAATTGTTAAAACAAAATATCATTAATATTGGAAATTTAAAAAAGTCATTATTTATTTTCATTAAAATTGGAAAATGAGAATGTCATTTTTACATCATTTATATTGGAAAATAAAAATGCCATTTTTATGGTATTGGAGTTGGTAAAATCCAGGATGCCATTTTATTGTATTAATATTGACAATTGCAAGATTATTCATTTTGTTGAAATAGATTCATATGAATAAAAAGATACCAGTTTGATGAAATAGGTTTGTATGAAAATGTTTCATGTTAAAATTTACATTTAATGTAACTGAATAATTAAACAAGATTTTATTTTATACAATATAAAATGATTACATTTTTGGTGTAACATTGAGAAGATTACATTTTTCATATGTTATAAAAGAATACCTTTTTCCTGTAACAATAAAGAGAATGCCCATATGTAACTATAAAAAGAATAACATTTTTGTCAAAACTTGATTTGTGAAAAAGAATTACATAAAAATGAACATTTTTATACATGAAAAGGGATCAGTTAGAAATGTATATTTTTATACATTAAATAGAATGAAGTAGAAAAAAATTCACATTTTTGTATCTTAAAAGTGAATTAGACAAAATCAACATTTTTGTATGTTAAAAGTGAATTAGACAAAATCAACATTTTTGTATATTAAAAGTGAATTAGGTAAAATCAACATTTTGTACATAGAAAGGATTAAACAAAAATATACACTTTATACAGTAAAGGAGTTGAAATAAAAGACTATATTTATATTTTTCATTTTGTATCAAATGTTAGAATCGATAAAAATAAAATAAAAACACTGTTTGGTTAGAAAATATGTCATTAGAATAAATAGGAAGTTATTTATAAATAAAATGTGCATTTATGTGACATTAATAACATAGAAATTTGATTTCAAATAAACGACCATTTATTTTATCATTTGAATAGCGTAGAAAATTAGTTGTAAATAAATATTCATTTGTTTGACATTAGAATTCATAGGAAACTATTTGCATATAAAATATCATTTAATGTAATATTAGAATCGACAATTTCATTTTATGTAAAATGTTATATTAGATTAGAAATGACATTTTCATATAAAATGTTGCATTAGAAAAGAGATTACATTTTCATATAAATGTTACATTAGCAAAGGAAATAACATTTTTATTTTTAAATGTTGCATTAGAGAAGAATAACATTTCATTTTCAGCATGAGAATTAAAATGACATTTTTGTCACATTAATAAGGATGAAATAAAAGAGATATTGTTTTTCATTTAATAAGAATTATGCATAATACACATTTTTGTGGTTAAATGAGGATTTTCCAAAAATCACATTTTGTCATTTAATAATGATTATAGAAAAATAACATTTTTGCGAAAACAGGATTTTAGAAAGAACTCATTCATTTTGTCACTTTAAAAAGGAATGAATTAGAAATGTATATTTCTTTTACATTAAAAAGAGTTAAACAAAAATAAACATTTTCGTTTACATTAAAAAGAGTTAAACCAATATATACATTTTTGTTTACTAAAAAAGGATTAAACCAAAAATATCCATTTTTGGTCATTGGAAGGAATTAGATCAAAGTTATCATTATGTTTAGAAATGTTAAAGGACAATTTTTGGTTAGAAATGTTTAATGTGATAAAAAGTACATTTTTGGTTTAGAAATGTTTAATATGATTAAAGGAACATTTTTTTTAGGTAATGTTTCTTAGGATTGAAGATATCATTAAAAGGGAATAGAATATAAAGATTATATTTACATGTGAGATTGATATCATTAAAGAGAATAGAGTTAGAAGATTACATTCTCATGTAATATTGTTTTTAATTGAAAGATCTGATTTTTATTGTCATTTGTCAACAATAAAAAGAATGGAAGTAAAAGACTATATTTTTATTGCAATTTGCTCACAATAAAAAGAACAGGAATATAGGTCTGAATGTTGAAATATGTGATGTGTTAAATTTAATGTTTAGTATATTCAAGTCTGAATGTTACACTTCCATTTACAGGTCATCCGACTTGTTTATGTGATTGGGACGATAATTTTAACACATCGCCCAAGTGCACAATTAATTTATTATTTGTTTGATGGATGAAACCCCACACGGATATTGGGATGATATTGTACACACACTAGTCCCAATATTTAGTTATATGTCAATCGATGGATTGATAGTCTGTGATGAGCGGTAGTTATTTACTTTAATGCTCACACAGTTATAAATTCCACTTTGGTCGTCATTTGGATGATTGATAATTGTTTGTCATGATTATTGATTACATGCAATATATGGTTGTTGATCGAGTCACATTCCAATAAAGAATATTCTAGAAAAGAATATATTTTAGAAAAATATATTTTTATTGAAATGAACTAGTTATTAACTAGAATAAATCATTTAATTTAGATTTAATGAAGTTTTCCAATTTGTTAAGATTTAATTGAAATTTAATTAAATAAATTGGGTTTTGGGTTTGTCGTGAATGGTGTCTTCAATAACACCTTTCTTAAACCCAGTTGAAAAGAATAAATCTTTTAATTAAGATTACTAGAGTTTCAAACTATATTTTTGTAATTGGAATAAAAATGATTTGTGAATGGAGTTTATCATGAACAATGTTTTTAAAACGACATCTGTTCTTTAACTCAATTAACAGTAAGAATATGATTTGGAAATTTATAAATCTTCTACTAAGATTTAAATAGAAAATTTCCAAAAGTAAAGTTTGCCAATTTAATATATTAAATTGGAATTGAATGGAATTCGAATTAACATTAACCGAGATAAACTTCTGTAAAAGAGGACCGATACTACATATGGAATTTAAAAAGCTTTGTCGTTATTCCATTTATATTATTGATCGGATACAGAAATTTATAACGATTATATATTGATTTGATTTCTGTGAAGATTCCCTATTTTATGGAAGTCGATTTTGGGTTTATCGTGAACGTTGTTTTAAAAATGACATTAGTTCTTTAACCCAGTTAAAGATAAGATAAATTTCTTAAATTTAAATAATCATTGAATAATGATTTTTGATTTTAAAACCAAATTGGGGTTTAATAAATCTTTAAAAGAAGGATTTAAGTGTAAATGTAAAGAATTTATCTTTGATAGAATAATTTGAATATTTTTAAAAGGATATTCTGAATTGGAATGAGACATTGGATGTGTTCTTATAGTACTTGATTTTTAAATATAAAAATACGCAAGTTATTCGGAAAGACCAGGTTTAACCCATTCCAAATAATTACTACGACGATGAAGAGTCGAAGATGAAGACGGTGGTTGAAGACCGACGATCTTCACATCGGATGGATGTGTTGCTACAGAGACCCTTGATGGGAGTAGCTACCTTGAAGGAGCTTCAGTGGTGGCCGTCCGGACTATAGTTGATTGTTCGGATTTGGTTTTCGCTCAGACCCAGAGCATAAGCTAGTAAATGGATGCGTGTTTGACATTGGATTTCGTTCCGTGTGAATTAAATTGATTTCTGTTAATGTATGTCTGTTTGGTGGTGGAGGATTTATTCTCTACTTAACACCCTGGTATATATTAATAGTGATTGATCGCATGGCGTGAATTGTCAATGTGGCATGCCAAGATGCAGTTGATCAAGACTTTTGTTGAAAAGCAGGGCCTTGTGGGATGATCAAAGCATAGCCTATTACGACATAGCTTTGTGTATATCGTGACTTCGCGAGCCTCACACCCGGCATGAGTCAAAAACGGGATATGGACCGTAGGGAGTGCACATGTTTCTTTCTTGCTAGAAGTGGTGTCAGTGCTTAAACTGGCTGGCCATTCACTTTTGTGGATGATGGATTTTGATGTGCCTCGGGTTTTTATAGGCCGTTAGTGGTCATACTATAGGTTCAAAGGTACCGGGAAGCATGTGTTCAGGCATAACTAATCCACTGCCGATAGGCGGGGACCGACCCTACCGCTCCAAGGGTTCACTGCGGGGGATCCTGAGGCATTTGCTAAAGTGTCTCGAATCGGAGAGGAGCTTGCCCCTAGCCTTGACTCATGATGGAAATCCAATTTCCAATACGACCTTGCGGTTTTGATTGCAGAACTAGTATTGCGACATAGTAGGATGTGGTACTATGCCGTCTATGATTAATACATTATGATTGAAACTATTTTTAAAATATTTATATATATACCCATAGATATACACACTAATACTAAATCCGTTTTATCGTATCAAGCATCATTTGACCATCATAAGGTAAAACCCTATCCTCCGGTTTGCGTTGCATTGTGTGATGGGACTTGGGTCTTATAATGGTTTCATTTTTCTAAAAAGCATGGCGTTATTTAACGATTTACTTTATTTTATGCACTGGCAATCCAATGGAGTAAACCCATTCCGCATTAGCGGCGTGGTCCTGTGATTAGCCTTTTTGTTAGATAAGTCTAGTTAAGATTTCTCATACTAGTCCCATGACAGACCTGTAGTTTGTTTCACTAGCAAACTCGGGTGCCCTTATTTTCCGCACAGGCAGTCGAGTAGCTTTTTGCAGATATATTTACAGGATCCTGGCTTATAGCTGAAGCGGTATTTGGAAAGCTCCGTATCCGTGTATTCCTTTCAGTTGTATATTTGTAATATATTTCCGCTGCTATTTAAATGTAATTTAAAACTCTGATATTATTGTATTTCTATTTCTGTAATAAGTATTCATACTCTGTTACATTCTTGTACTCTGATGTAATTGCTGTAATCAGCAATAAAATGTTCTTCCGTTTGTGTTCTGATGTGTATTGTTCTCAACGCAATCCAGCCTTTCCTATACTGGGAAGTTTGGGTCGTCACATGTTCAGTGTTTTAAAAAAATGAAAACAAGATAACATTAAAATTTTCATTTTTAATGTAATGTAGATAACTGGAAAAATGTTCATGTTTTAGATATAAAGAAAAACATTTTGTCATTAAAAATCTCATTTTTAGTGGAATACATGAAAGTAGCAAAACATACATGTTTTAAGAATAAAACATGTGGAAATAAATAGTTTCGTTTTTAAAGGAATACATGAAACATGTTTACATCAAATGCCTCATTTTTATTGTAATGCAACATTAACAGTAAGCACATTTGAATTAGAAATGTATTGATATGTAATTTACATTTTTAATGTATACTCAACATGAAAAATAAAGTATTGATAAATAAAATGCATTGGCATTTACATACGCATTTTTAATGTAAATGCAATATTAAAAATAAACATTTTGAAGTAAAATGTATTGACATTGGAATTTACACTTTTAACGTAAATGGAACATAAGGATGTCCTTTGCTTTAAAAAATATGTTCTTCCTTGTAATTTACATTTTTAATGGGATAAAAGGTTTCATTAGGAAGCTTACATTGTTCATTGTAACAAATAAATTGAAAATAAAAGTTTACATTTTTAATGTAATATAAGATTTCATTAGAAAAGTTACGTTTTTATTTTAATCAAAGGAAAGATTAAAAGATCACATTCTTAATGCAATAAAGAAATGAATAAAAGGTTTTATTTTTAATGTAATATGTATGAATAAAATAAAGGATTCAATGCTAGTAGGAGTTGTATTAACATTAAAATTTACATTTCCATGTGATATGTGATTTCACATAGAAGAGATTTATGTTGAATTGAAAATGGTATTGAAATCATTAAACGATTTATATTTATATATAAATATAAATTAAAATAAAACAAATCGCACTACTGTAGTTCGTGTTTTGAAATCGCAACTTCAAACGATTATACCAAGAGATCCGACTGTCGGATTTTTCCATAACAAGAACCGTTGGGTTTGTTTTGGAAAGATCTTTCCAATGACATATTTTTTTTTAAGATCCAACGGTTAGATTTGGAGAAATGTGTAAATCAAAATTTGGTGGGAACAGCGCCATGGCCATTTAATGACCCGAAGTGTCGTTTAATTAAAAATGGCTATTTTTAAATAAATAAAAATAGCGATAAATCGTTATAAAATATTATAAATGATATGGAATGAAAAGATTGATCTAAATTATACATGTTCGAGAATTATTTGAAAAGTCCGAGTTAAATCTCATTTCAAATAATTATACGACGATTGGAAGTCAAAGAGGATGAGACGGTGATTGAAGACCTGCGATCTTCACATCGAATGGATGTACTGATGCCCTATATCAGTTAGCTCCTAGGAGGGGTTACAGTGGTAGTTGTCCGGACGTACTTGTCGATTGTCCGGATATACTCGGTGTCCCCAGTTTCGTTCAGACCCAGAACGGACTTGTAAATGGATGTATGTCTGACATTGGATTTTACTTTGTGTTGATTGATTTATATTTAATATATATCTACTAGGTGGCAGAGAATTTATTCTTTTTCTTAATACCCCTCTCTGAGACGCATGAGCTGAGAGGTTATATATTGGCAGACATCAGTCGCATGGCGTGAATTGTCAGTGTGGCATGCCAAGCTGCAAATAATCAAGGCTTATGGTTGAAAAGAAGAGCCTTGTGGTTGATGATCAAAGCACAACTTTAAATTGCATAGCTTTGTGTATTGCATTACTTCGCGAGCCTCACACCCCGGCATGAACCAGAAATGGGAGTAAGGGCTGCAAGGAGGACATACGTTACTTTCTAGCTAGAAGTGGTGTCATGGTTTTTACAAGGCCTGACATTTTTACTTATGTGGATGATGGAATGAGGCGCCTCGGTTATTTGAGTCCCTAGTGGCTCTATTTACGCCCCATAGGGCAGGGAAACATATTGTTCAGGCATTACCAATCCACTAACATATTTGTGGATCAGCACTGAAGATCCTAGGTGCAGTTGCGGCTGTGTCCTGAGACATGGTAGGCTAGGTTGTCTCGAATTCGGTAAGGACTTTCTCTTGCCTTGGTTCATGATGGAAATCCAACTTCCAATACGACTCATGCGGTTTTGATTGTATTACTAGTATGGCAACATAATATATGGTAGCTATGCCGTCTATGACTGATATATTATGATTTAAATGTTTTTAAAACATATATACACTAATAATAATATCAAATTCGTTTTATCGTATCAAGCATTTTGACCATTATAAGGTAAAACTCTATCCTCCGGTTTGCGTTGCATTGTGTGATGGGACTTGAGTCTTATAATGGTTTCATTTTTATAAAAGCATTGCATAGTTTAACAATTTACTTTATTTACGCACTAGCAATCCAATGGAGTAAACCCATTCCGCGTTAGCGACATGGTTCTGTGATTAGCCTCATTAGTAAATAGGTTAAATAAGATTTATCAAACTAGTCCCATGACTGACTCGTAGTTTGTTTCACTTTGCAAACTCGGGTGCCCTCTTTTCCACACGGGCAACCATGTATACAGGTTTAGCAGATTCATTCTGGATATCTATGGAGCTAAAGATGTATTCTATCATTTCTATTATGTTGTTCAGACTTCACTTAGTATATTATGTTTTATTCCGCTGCAGACATTTTATATTAAGTTGAAACTGTATTCTAAGCTAAGTGTGATCCTATTATGCTTTGTAACTCTGATGATGTATTATTTCCAGTGTAATTTGATGAACATTATCTATTGTAATTCTCTATTTCTATTCTGCTGTTACTGTTATGTGTTATATTCCAATGATTATCCTTACTTTCGTACTGTGGGAGTTTGGGGTCATCACAAGTACTGTGAGTATACTCATCATCTAAAATATTACTAATTTCTTATGCTTATATCTTAATTTAATGTTGCACATGACTTCATCATACTATATTGGCTGCGATCTTTGCTTTGGCAAACAAACAACATATACGACCAATGACGAAGGACATTTATGATTTCGTATGACTTAAACTTACTATAGCATTTTCTAAAATGTTATCTTTTTAGTTTGAAATATTTAATGCGGGTATAAATGGCGTTTAACTTAACTATTTACCTTCAATCTTTGAAGATATTCCAAACATATAATAGAGAGAATACAGGTGGTTTGAGATTGTTTATGAAGGAGTTTTTGCATAAATAAGTTGACTATTATTTAAAATAGAAGATGTTTATCTTTTGAAAGGAAGTTCTATAAGAGATATATAAATCTCTTCCAACATGAGTATTTACAAAGTGGTTTACCCCTAATTGATACAAAGAGTATTTTGGAAATAAATATTGTCTTCAAATGTTTTTTGTAAAGAAAAACCACGTGTTGGATCTAAAATAACCCTAGAGCGGGGGGGGGGGGGGTGAATAGGGTTTATCATAGTTTTTAGATGAATTAAAAAAATAACGGGATATATAATAATAAACAGATCACAGAATATAGCAGAAACAGAAATGCAGAAAGTAAATGACACAAGATATACCCAGCTTCGGCAAAACCTTGCCTACTGCTGCATTCCTAAGGTTTCTACTAGGTAAAAGAACAGATCCCGCATACAAGACCATGTACACTCGCGAACCCCTTGCTCCTATTTTAATCCTACGCTCAAAACCATAGACTGATTGATATCCCCTCAATCAGATTTCCCCTGATTACAACCCTGTAACCAGTAACCTAGATTTTACAGACTCTAGCATCTGTCAGTCAACACCCTGACTGAATCTCTTAGTATTTTACAAACACTAGAAACTGTTTGCTTGATTTTCAAAAACAAAATACAACAAAAATATAAACAAGAAAAACCCTAAATTAAAAACAATTTAATTTCCCCTTTTAAATATAAGCTTGGCTTAGCCAAGTGAAAAGTAGGCCAGCCTCCTCCTATTCTTTAGCCCAATGCTTTTCTCTTTTGCTCTGGAACTCAAAATTAGAGGCCTCGATCAAATTGGGAATTAGGGTTTTTTCTGATTCCTCCAAATCGCGATATCTCGATTGTTGATGGAATTGATTCAGTGATGCTTTTGATTTGTTGAACGCTTTCAGTGCTTCGATTTGGGGGAAAAAACTTCTGATCGAAAATGATGTGAGTATTCTTGCTTGATTATTCGATATGCTCTTGGGATTTTTTTTGTATTTTTTTTGGATACATAAAAGCCTATGATGAATTGGTGATAAATAAGATTAGAAAATCCTTTAATCTCTCTCTGATTTCGTTTAATGACTTGCCTGGTTGATTGCGGTTTCCCCTTTTACTTTTGCTGATGAATTCGGCCTTAATTTGTATGGCTTGATTGGAAGAATTCTTGCATAAATAACATGCTCGATTTGTTGCCATTTAAATAGAAATTCCCATGAATTTATTTTGGATTTGTTTTGCTGGTCCCTTGAGTTTAACAAACTTTGCATACCAAAATAAATTGTGATAGTGAACAGCATTGAACCAGATTGATCTCTTGCCAAGTTTGATATCAGAAAAAAAATGTTTGATTTGATTTCCTGCCGAAGTTGGTTGGTTTCTGGAAAACCTTAAAGTTTGATTCAGAAATTGTTCTCTTTCCAAGTTTGAACTAGTCTCTGGAAATGACTTGCCCAAAAATTGTTTTAATTGCTTTCCATATCATGAATAATTTCTGGAAATCATTTGTTGCCCTGCAAGATAAGCATGCTGTACACACATTTGTTTAAAACAGGAAACAAATAAAAGTTTATCCAAGTAATTGTTTACTGGTTGATTCCAGAAAATAATTTTTGCTAAATTCAATCCCATGCTTGATTAAAGAACTGGAAATATATTAAACACTATCCAAAAATGTTGTTCCTTGATTTGATTTCTTTGGCATCATTAAATTGACAAAAGAGACTTTCATGCACATATAAATGAACATTGAAAAATTTGTCCAATTTTGTGTATGTTGTAATTCTAGAAACCATTTTGAAATATCTTGCCAAAAATGAATTATTTCAGTGAAAAAAAACTGAGCAGATTTCGTGGAATAAAAACTTTCCAATTATCTCTTTCCCATTAAAACAGTTTAAAACAGAGAATCATTTCAGGAAAGAATTGAACTCTTGCCAAATAAGAATTAATCTGAATCGTTTGGTTTCACTGTGTGAGCACACACTTGATGTTGCCATAAAATCCCATTCGAATTCAGAGATGTTGCATGTATATGTTTTTCTTTGCTGCAGTTGTGTTGCCACTTTCTTCTTTACCTTGAAGAAATAGAATTTTTCAAGCTGATGTGCATTGAACTTAATTCACCATAAATGCTTGCTTAGTTTTATCGCCATGCATTTGTCTTTAAATTGGCTTGACCAATTTGCATGAAAAAGCTGTCACGTATGCCCTCCATTAATTCTTGTTCATGTAGAAAATATTTCCTTGCCAAATTTAATTCTTTGCAGAAAATTACTTGCTCAAATTTGGAGTGCTTTAAAACTTGCCAAACATTGTTTCCAAAGTACTGATTGATTTGTTGCCAAAACCATTCTGACTTCTTGTCTAAAAAATACTGCTTACCATATACTGATTTTGTCAAGAAAATGCACTGGTTAATTTAGAAAGATTTGAAACCAAAAAAAATTTGTTAAAAAAAAACTATACACCATTAAATCCCCTGATGAAATCATGCCTAATATATGATTGTTTCTTTCTTCATAATGTTCTGGAATACATTTTGCCTAGAAGAAAAAATCACTGATTTCATGCTGTAATACTGGAAACACCATTGAAATATTTGTCCAAAATGGTTCTTTGATTTTCTGTGGTTTCTGGAAATGTTAAAATTGATTTAGCCATTATTGGAATGACTAAAACCATTATTGGAATGACTAAAAAAGTTGCCAATTTTGTTGTGCCCAAAAACAAATTTCTTGCATGATTATATGCTGTGAAGACAAAGAATGAAGTCAAGAACAGTGTCAGTTAAAGAGTGTTTGTAACAGTGTATGTATAGATGAAAATGTACAACTGAGTGTAAAATGTATATGAGTGTTGAATGAGAAGCTGTGAGTATGAAATGTATTGCAATGCAGAGATGTACAAATAGTGGAGTATAAAATTTGTACTGTTTGATATTGAAATAAAATATTCTATTCAAATAAAATACTGTGAATATCTAAATTTTAGTACAGTTGTATTTTATTTAAATAGAAATATTATATTTATGTATGTTGTGTGTATATAAAGCAGTACAGTACAAATACATTTATAATAATATATATTTGGTTGTTATCATCAAACAAAAATCATATAATTGTGTATATAACAACGTTATATAATACAACAACGTTATATACAACTGTCTCCCCCTTTTGATGATGACAAACAAATATTTAAGATTTTGAATATAAATGTGTTTGAAAAAATGAAATATATTACTCCTCCTATTTGAATGCTCCCCCTACAGCAGAAAACTCCCCCTATAACTGTGCATGAGTGAAATGAACTATGAACTGAATAATAATGAATTTTCAAAATTAAAAATATTTATTAAGTATTCACTCATAAGTCAAAATCTCAAATCCATTCTCCCCCTTTTGTTATCATCAAAAGGATACATAATTTTAAAATATAGATGAAAAATGACTAGAAATATAATTTCAGCTTAAGAGGAAGAACAATCATCATAAATCTCAATCAATCAAACAAAAATCATAATATTCTAAGAACTAGTGGCATATTTCACGTTGTAGAGAATGACAGATTTACGATGAATTTTATATATATGGAGAGAGTTTCAAAACATATATTTTCAATTATTTTCAGAAGAATTTTATAAATTGAAGCACAAAAATAGTGATGGATTTGGACTATAGTTAATAATTCAATTTAAGTGACAAAATCGAAGAATCTCAAATCCCAAAAGCTATCAATCAACAAATCATAATACTTCATAAGATTTCAACACATTTCACAGATTAGAAAGATGGATTGATAGGCTAGTTTTTATACATAAAGGAGGATTTCATATAAAAAATTATTTATTTAATTTTCTTTTCTTTTTCTTTTATTTTTTATTTAAGAGCGCACTGACCATGCATAACCAGAGCTTGGGTTTTTAAATGAGATCAGTTGCAGCTTAAATATAAGTAATCTCATAACCATGCATAACCTGAGCTTGGATTTTTAAATGAGGTTAGAGAAATACTTAAGAATATTATATTTTTATTATTTTCAGTTTTAAAATGAAAAACTCCTCAGTATGTAAAACCAAAAAATTGATGATAGAAATGCGGTAGTTACAGAAATGGTTTGTGAAATAAATTTCTAAATTAATTATATTATGAAATATGTTAGACTGTACTGGGATCATTGAAAATCTTCAATTATCACTAGTTCTGAATAATAACATAGTCCATTTCTATCACAAATAATTCCACAATTTATCCAAAAGATTTTTTAAAAACATTAACTCTCCATATTTATATAATATCATAGTGGATGATAGAAGGATGATAGATAATGAAGATGGTCGTGAAATAATTGCCAGTTCAAAGATATTATAATAACTGTTCAACCATCATGAGAATCTAAATAAAATCTCCTCTTGTTGTGAAAATAAGTTGCAGTCACAATTCATCACAATTTCAAAATCTGATAATAATTTTGATGAATTTAACTACAGTCCAGTTTGGTTATTGATTTCAATTTCTGAATGAATAATCAATAAATAGTTTTAAAATTGAAAATCAATTACAAGAGGAAATTGAAAGATTTACACAAGACATGAGGTTTTTTTTTAAACAATATGTACATAAAGAAAATAAATCAGAGAGAACAGCACATCAAAACTGATACCACATGTTGGTGTCACTATAATCGAGGATTTGAAATATGACACGGGTGACTAACACGGATATCCTAGCCATCCAAGTACAATCATTAGGCCCAAGTAGACAAGACAAACAAACTAGGCATATTTATCATAGCAGCAAACAATATATACCAAAGCAAGCAATCATCATTTATTTATTTTTTGAATCAGAATCAGAGCAGCACAAAAAAATATCAAGTCAGACTTGTCAAGATAATGGTAAAAATAATAATTCATGATCCAAGAATAATTTTTTTTTTTGAAATCACTTGAGGGAATATGAAAATTTCAACATTAAATGAATCGATCACACCAGTTTGTATAATTTAGATTCAGGAAGTGTGTGAGATTCAAGAAATCAATAATTTTAAATGATTTCAAACACATATTTAAGCCAATCGATCATGAAATAACAGTGAGTTACAAAATCAGATTTTTGACGAATTTTTCACAAGAAATCTCTGACAAGCACAAGTGAAATATTCAGATCATTTGCATCACGTTTGAGAATTATTCATGATCCTAAAATTAAGAAATAATTTATTTGAAATCACATGAATCAATGTCGAGTTTTGAGATATAATGAATCCGTCACACAAGATTGATATTTTTAAATTTAAGAGGTGTGTGAGATTCATAATATCAAGAATTTCAGATGATTTCAAACAAACAAACTTCGACCATAATAATCATGAATAAATGTGAAATTCAAGATGTATCACTGTGATTCAAGCCAATCCGAAAATCAATGAAATTATCACGAATGATAAGAAGCAGTGTACTGTAATGAGTATAATATTTTAAGCGTTTTCAAAATGAATTAAAGAAACTCAAAACAGCATAAGTGTGTGAAATTTCATTAATTATTCAGATCTTCAAAAATTTGGAATTCAAAATGACAGTTTTCAAGATATGATATTAATGCATCAACACTGTTATGAATTTAGAGAATCAGAAAGCAAACATCAAAACAATTGCAGGGATTTACAAGATTAAGTTCAAGATCTAGAAAAGATTAAAAACATTAGAGTTTTATTCATGAGAAGCAAATTTCCAAAAAAAAAACCATGACTTCTACAATTGGAAGTTAATAAAGCCCATAAAGAAACAAAAAATATGGCAGTGATAAATCAAATCAAAAAAAACTGAAGAAAAATAGAAGGGGTAGAGGAAGGAATAAACACAGAAAATAAAAGCAGAAAGAATATACAAAGGTGAGTTTAGAGATCATACCAGAAGCCAATGTAAAACAGAATCTCCAACTCAGCAGATTTTGGCTGAAGGAACTGTAAATGATACAGAAGTATAAACCAGCTTGATTTCAAATTTCTTTTTAGCACAGTAGTTCCTCAGCCACCCTTCGGTATCTATGAATTTATAGGATCGAGTGGTCTAACAAAATTTGCAAAACCACTCACAATTTTCTTCACACATTTTGGTACCCAGACTTGTTTATACAACAAACCATTCAAATTTATTTTTGTGCCTTTAGGAACCCAGATTTGTTTGAATTTAACTGAATTCGTTTTATTTCCTTTTGGGATCCAAATATGTTTAAATGGTTTATTATACAAGTTTTTATTTTGTTTTTGTTTCAAGAATCCTTTGGAATTTTCAAAGTTCAGATTTTCAAGTCTATTCCTTTCAAAGCAGTTTAGGGGATTTTTAAAAACACCTGAATCTCATTTTCCAAACACATTGATTTCCCCAAAGACAAGACCGTTTTTATTTCCTAAAGAAAATTGGTTTTTCAATAACATATTCAAAGATTTTTCTCCATCAGAAAATTTTGTCAATGTTATTTCAAGTTGTTGAATTTTAGATTTAAGATCACCATTTTCTTTCATTAAATCTGAACAATGTTTTTCGGTGATTTTACTCTTTTCAAAATTAGTTTTCAAAACTAAATTTTCATCTTCAAGAAATTTAATTTTGGCTTGGGATTCCGAGATTTCAAATTCAAATCGTTTTTGTTTTTCAAACTCAAAATTCCTAGATTTTTCAATCTCATTTTCAAGTTCTTTCAAAAGCAAATCACTTTTTACCAAATTTTCATTTTCAGCAATTTCAAGTTTGGAATTTATGGCAGTCTTAAAACTTTCAAATCCCTTTTGCAAAAAATTATTTGAACTTGATAACTCAATCTTGTTCTCTTTTAAGATCATAATTTCATTTTCAAACTTTTGAATATTTTTACTGAGATGAACAAGATTGGTTTCCAATTTCAAACAATTTATGCAGTCTGAATTTGAGGAGTTTTTAAAATATTCAAGTTGTGATTCCAAATCATTGATTTTTCCGATCAACTCAAGATTTTTAGATTTCAAACATTTGTTTTTAGATTGGAGTATTTCAACAGACTTAGTTAGATCGGCACAAAAATAAACCAGATCTTCATAAGAGAAATTTTCTACTTCATTGTCTGTTGAGTCTCCATCAGCTGATCCATCTGAACTATCATCTGTAAGACCTGTTAAGCATAAATTTGAATCTGAGTTGATCTTTGCAGGTTTTGAGCAGTTGTCAACTTTTTGTCCATACAGCTCATTGAGAGTTTTCCATATTTCCTGTGCAGGTAAACAATGAGTGATAAGCTTAAATTGATCAATACTGAGACAAGAATAAATAATGTCCATAGCATGAGTATTGATAACAATATTCCTTTTATCTGACAAATCTAATCCATTAATAATAATATTCCAATATTTAATATGAACAGATTTTATATAAATTTTCATCTTTATTTTCCAATTTAAAAAATCTGATCCATTGAAAATAGTTGGAATATTACTGGACTGACTCTTAGAAGGTTGACAACAATGATCCATGATTCTAGGGTTAATGAAATTGCCAGGCTCTGATACCACTTGTTGGATCTAAAATAACCCTAGAGGGGGGGTGAATAGGGTTTATCACAGTTTTTAGATGAATTAAAAAACTAACGGGATATATAATAATAAACAGATCACAGAATATAGCAGAAACAGAAATGCAGAAATTAAATGACACAAGATATACCCAGCTTCGGCAAAACCTTGCCTACTGCTGCATTCCTAAGGTTTCTACTAGGTAAAAGAACAGATCCCGCATACATGACCATGTACAATCGCGAACCCCTCGCTCCTATTTTAATCCTACGCTCAAAACCATAGACTGATCGATATCCCCTCGATCAGATTTCCCCTGATTACAACCCTGTAACCAGTAACCTAGATTTTACAGACTCTAGCAACTGTCAGTCAACACCCTGACTGAATCTCTTAGTATTTTACAGACACTAGAAACTGTTTGCTTGATTTTCAAAAACAAAATACAACAAAAATATAAACAAGAAAAACCCTAAAATAAAAACAATTTAATTTCCCCTTTTAAATATAAGCTTGGCTTAGCCAAGTGAAAAGTAGGCCAGCCTCCTCCTATTCTTTAGCCCAATGCTTTTCTCTTTTGCTCCGGAACTCAAAAATAGAGGGCTCGATCAAATTGGGAATTAGGGTTTTTTCTGATTCCTCCAAATCGAGATTTCTCGATTGTTGATGGAATTGATTCGGTGATGCTTTTGAGTTGTTGAACGCTTTCAGTGCTTCGATTTGGGAAAAAACTTCTAATCGAAAATGATGTGAGTATTCTTGCTTGATTATTCGATATGCTCATGAGATTTTTATTTGTATTTTTTTTCGATACATAAAAGCCTATGATGAATTGGTGATAAATAGGATTAGAAAATCATTTAATCTCTGTATGATTTCGTTAATGACTTGCCTGGTTGATTGCGGTTTCCCCTTTTACTTTTGCTGATAAATTCGGCCTTAATTTGTATGGCTTGATTGGAAGAATTCTTGCATAAATAACATGCTCGATTTGTTGCCATTTAAATAGAAATTCCCATGAATTTATTTCGGATTTGTTTTGCTGGTCCCTTGAGTTTAACAAACTTTGCATACCAAAATAAATTGTGATAGTGAACAGCATTGAACCAGATTGATCTCTTGCCAAGTTTGATATCAGAAAAAAATGTTTGATTTGATTTCTTGCCGAATTTGGTTGGTTTCTGGAAAACCTTAATGTTTGATTCAGAAATTGTTCTCTTGCCAAGTTTGAACTAGTCTCTGGAAATGACTTGCCCAAAATTTGTTTTAATTGCTTTCCATATCATGAATACTTTCTGGAAATCATTTGTTGCCCTGCAAGATAAGCATGTTGTACACACATTTGTTTAAAACAGGAAACAAATAAAAATTTATCCAAGAAATTGTTTACTGGTTGATTCCTGAAAATAATTTTTGCTAAATTCAATCCCATGCTTGATTAAAGAACTGGAAATATATTAAACACTATCCAAAAATGTGGTTCCTTGATTTGATTTTTGTGGCAACATTAAATTGACAAAATAGACTTTCATGCACACATAAATGAACATTGAAAATTTTGTCCAATTTTGTGTATGTTGTAATTCTAGAAACTATTTTGAAATATCTTGCCGAAAATGAATTATTTCAGTGAAAAAAAATGAGCAGATTTCGTGGAATAAAAACTTTCCAGTTATCTCTTTCCCATTAAAACAGTTTAAAACAGAGAATCATTTCAGGAAAGAATTGAACTCTTGCCAAATAAGAATTAATCTGAATCGTTTGGTTTCACTGTGTGAACACACACTTGATGTTGCCATAAAATCCCATTCGAATTCAGAGATGTTGCATGTATATGTTTTGCTTTGCTGCAGTTGTGTTGCCACTTTCTTCTTCACCTTGAAGAAAAAGAATTTTTCAAGCTGATGTGCATTGAACTTAATTCACCATTAATGCTTGCTTAGTTTTATCTCCATGCATTTGTCTTTTAATTGGCTCGACCAATTTGCATGAAAAAGCTGTCATGTATGCCCTCCATTAATTCTTGTTCATGTAGAAAATATTTTCTTGCCAAATTTAATTCTTTGCAGAAAATTACTTGCTCAAATTTGGAGTGCTTTAAAACTTGCCAAACATTGTTTCCAAAGTACTGATTGATTTGTTGCCAAAACCGTTCTGACTTCTTATCTAAAAAAAACTGCTTACCATATACTGATTTTGTCAAGAAAATGCACTGGTTAATTTAGAAAGATTTGAAACCAAAAAAAAAATTGTTAAAAAAAAAACTATACACCATTAAATCCCCTGATGAAATCATGCCTAATATATGATTGTTTCTTTCTTCATAATGTTCTGGAATACATTTTTCCTAGAAGAAAAAAATCATTGATTTCATGCTGTAATACTGGAAACACCATTGAAATATTTGTCCAAAATGGTTCTTTGATTTTCTTTGGTTTTTGGAAATGTTAATATTGATTTAGCCATTATTGGATTGACTAAAACCATTATTGGAATGACTAAAAAAGTTGCCAATTTTGTTGTGCCCAAAAACAAATTTCTTGCATGATTATATGCTGTGAAGACAGAGAATGAAGTCAAGAACTGTGTCAGTTAAAGAGTGTTTGTAACAGTGTATGTATAGATGAAAATGTACAACTAAGTGTAAAATGTATATGAGTGTTGAATGAGAAACTGTGAGTATGAAATGTATTGCAATGCAGAGATGTACAAATAGTGGAGTATAAAATTTGTACTGTTTGATATTGAAATAAAATATTCTATTCAAATAAAATACTGTGAATATCTAAATTTTAGTACAGTTGTATTTTATTTAAATAGAAAAATTATATTTATGTATGTTGTGTATATATAAAGCAGTACAATACAAATACAGTTATAATAATATATATTTGTTTGTTATCATCAAACAAAAATCATATAATTGTGTATATAACAACGTTATATAATACAACAACGTTATATACAACACCACGTTGGCTTAATCTTGTATCTAATTACTCGCCTAACTTGATAAAGGTATGTAGACAGTCACAAGTGGTAGTGACGTAACTATCATACTTATAAAATATATTTTTGTTATTGCATCTTGTATTGGTGCATCTTTCATGTTTAAAATTTTAAGCCATACTGATGTATTTATCGACTGTGCATGAATATCAATGTCCATCTCGTTAGAATTGAACGATGGTAGATTTATGGTAATTGTATTTAATTCATATGTAAGCATACCTTGTAAATTATATGGAAAACTCTGATTAGTGGTATTTATTAAAATTATATTCAATACATTTAGTGATGTTGTAAATTTATTCCAATAAAATGGTAGTTGTCATTGTTTGTTTTGAATGGACGAGTTTTTGATAATTTTGACTGGTCCTAAAATTTTGGGAGATTATAATTGTTATCAGAGCTTAGGTTGGGTGCTTAAATAAAATTTCACCTATGATTAGTAAATCATCTTCGAAATTTTAAAATGAAGCTACCTTAGTTTGAAAAAAAATGGATAGGATAAGGCACCATACCTCCGACTGAGTTCATAGGAGTTTTTAACTTTTGTTTAGTGTTTATACTAATAAGTATAATGTGTTGATTCGTTATCAAGTATCATATATAGAGGTTTGACGAAATTGTAAGTATGTTAGGTTATAAAGTAATGAAGAAATGACTATTCTTTTGGCAAGTGTAAATAAGATAATTCATAATCTAAATTCCACTCATGCGTACACTTGTCAATTAAGAAATTGCTTGAAGGGGAAGGAATAAGGTGGCTTGTAAAGATAGGAATGTAGCAGCTTGAAATGGATGCAACAAATCGACTTAAGAGGAAGAGGAATTGAAACTTGTTGACGGTGGAATTAAATGTGCTTGGGCAAATAAAATTGATGAATATCAATAGGAGTAAATTGAACACTGCATTCGTGCAAAAAAATCAAGGTGAGAAAATCTATTTAAATAATTATGTTATTACATAATATGATATTAGAATTGTTTAGCATTGATGATGTTAGCTTAAAGATACTAAAACATCTTTTAGCAATTCTGTCATAACTTTTTATTCCTTGATTGGATTTGGTCGAAATTTATCCTATTATAAAGCTAGATTAATTATCTTGAATATGTCATGCATATGTTAAATTTTGAAAGTTTGCTATCTCAAAACATTATTGCAAACTAACAATATGTTTGACAAGAAAAAGAGATTGACGTCATTCAATGTTAATTTCATAACTAGTGACACATATATGATTTTGAGATATTGTAACATTCCGAAATTTTAGTCATTTAATATTTAAATTTATTTTATTTTGATTTAAAATAATAAATGGATTTTTAATGAATTTATCAATTTAATAATTGATATACTATCGAATATATGAAACAATGATAATTGAATAAAGAATTGAAAACCAAATCGAAACAATTCAGTCAATATAAATTCTATGTTGAATTAGAACGATAATAAAAATTTATTACCAATGAATTTAGTTGTTCCAATCGATTTATATTTTAATGAATTGAATTTAAATTAAATAGTCAGTTTAAATCGATATCTTTTCCATTGACCGTATTAGACTTCGGTACCTGTTCCAGTGTGTCCAGAATAGCGATGTAACCCTAGAGATGTCGGTCAATGCATTTAAAATAGAGATCGACAACACAAGATATTTTAATTAAATCAATCCGCATCATTTCTAAAACAAAATATAATAAAGAATAAACAAAAAAAATCGTTTTTAATCAAACCAAATCTCAGCCACCCTAAATTTATCAGAGTCGACCTCTTCAGTTTTTTCGCACAGACATATCTTCTCTCGTGCCAACAAAATTGTCTTTGGTCTTGTTCATCTAACAGAAAAAAATTTAATGGAGTTTGTACCTCATGTTTTTCTTCTTCTTTTAAAGGCTAACAGACCCATTCACAATTCATTAAGGCTTCAGTTAAAAATCACTCTTCCCAATTCAATTTCTAATCGCGAGCTCCCTCCCTCCCGTATTTCTCACCAGCAAACGAGAATGGCCGATCCCAAATTTGATTTGAAATCGAATAAAAATCTTGAGCTTATCCATTTCCCTCAAAATCAATTCATATATTTATATGCTGCCTTGTTCTGGGGTGACGCAAGTCATGGATCCGTTCCAAGTCGAGATATGCGGTGGAGTACCGCGATTCGGGAAGTGCAATAACTGATGGCAGCGTGAAATGAAGTTTCAGGTGGCGCGATTTAATTTCTAGAAGCCGACAAACATCGCGAGCTAGGTTATTCGATGGCACAGGTGTTGGTGGTGAAATTTAGGGGTTCAGGAAGTCATCCAAGTTGTCATTTCAGGGGTGGTGCGATGGTATCGATGTTAGCTGGGGTTCGGTTTACAATGAATGATTGGGGTTTGGATGTTGGTGCGATAGGGTGATCCGATGGGATGGTCATTGTCGTGGTCGAACTGAGATCTGTAACGGGCGGCAGTTGGATGTCATGAGGTTTGATGGGTATAGAGGGGATTGCATTGAAGTTCGATAATGGAATTTTGTGATGAGATAGTGCAATATTTGGGGAGAGTTTGAATGGCCGATTAACAGTGAAGAGCTGAGGGGTTCGAGGCATTTCAGGGACTGCTGCAATCAAAAGATTGTTGTGGGATGATGGTATATGGGTAATGCTGGTTAGGGGTACGAACATGGTGCCTTGAACTTCAGTTTGGAGCAGTGTTGATGTCAATTTGGGTGGCGTAGCAATAGCATGCAATAGATGTGTATGAGTTGCTCGATGAAATGTCGAGTAGGAATGAAGCATTATTTTTAGGGGTTTTTACAGATAGAATGGATGGAATTAGAACTGCATTGGGTGTTGGTGGTTTCAACAGTGAGGCAACAAGGTATACGTGTTGTTTTATAATAAATTGCCCATTTATTTTTGTAATTAAATTAGCTGCTTAATCGATTAATTTGAACAAGGATTAAGGTAAACTAATTGGAATTAACTCGGTTAATGTCTTCTGATTAAACTAGATTAGTTTAAATTTGTTTTTGTTAATAGTTAATTTAAAATAAATAAATCATTTAATTGATAAATAAATTAAACAATTGTAGATGCAAATAAATCCAATCGATATGACTCGAGTAGAGTGTAGCCACGAAGATACAACATTCAATCGGATATTCGGCAAATAAAAATGCAAGGTGAGTAAATCTCACTCACAGTTTTATTTTAAAAATAAATTGTTGGTTGTTTGGATACCTGCATGAATTATTGAATTATTGTGGTTGCATATATATTAGTTATTTAGGCTTGATGGTTGAATATACATATAGTATTGGTGATTGGATATTTCCCGCAGTACCATTAGCGGATGCCCGCAGTATCATTGGCGGATGACCACATCACCCCACGATATATGAGTGGATGACCTTTTATACCGCGATATCCTGCCTTGATGCAGGATTGGTATTATTTATGTTGTTTGACGTAACCTATTTGGACGCAAGAAAAACAGGTTGGAGGAATCCAACTGGATTCCTCAAAAATACATTATTGTTTTGCTTATGTATTCATGTATGTTTGATGTGTTGAATTAAATGAATTATTGTGTGTATGGGTATTTGAATATCACTGGCCCTAGACATTGATGTTTAAAATATTACAAAAAGGGATTTTTGGATTTAAAAGGTAAAATTTTATTTTTGAAATAGAAATGGAATTTCAGACGGGTTAGGAAATATTTACTTGTTTTAATAATAAAAACAAGTAATGTAATCTATAAACGATATTTTTATATGGAAAGTAATATTATCATTTGATAATATAAAATTTTAAATTCAAGTATGAATTTAAAAAGATAAATACATTTTTCACTAGTGGAAATTAGATTCAAATGGAATTTGAATTTGAAACTTGTTTAAATATTTTAATATAAGAAGTGAAATTTATAAATGATGCTTATAAATAAAAGAGGGAAAATTTTCATTGGATAATTTATAAATTTAAAGTAAATATGAATTTTAAAAGAAAATTTATAATTGGAATTGTTTCAAAAGAAATGGTGAAATTATTTTCAATGTTCGGAATGTAAATTGAATTCAAATGAATCAATAAGGATTTATGATTTCAAATTCAACTATGTCTAATAAAAATAAATAAATCAAATAAACTATTTTAAGAAGGAATATTGAAATTGTAAGCCAAAATCTAAATTAAATATGAAACAAATTCTGTGTTGATACATACATAAGTTATAATTATAAAATATCTTCGAAGATAAAATGAAAAAGGAAATTTACTTCTTGCTAAGTAGAATTTGGATTTCAAATGAATTTTGAAAGGGAATACTTGTTTTAAATAAGGAAGTTAATTTACAATTGGTATTCATTATCTTTGGATAATTTGAAAGTTAATTTCAAATGGAGTTTAAATTGGAAGTTTTCTTAAGATATAAAATAAGGAAGTGATTTATAAACCATGTTTATGAAGGTAACGAAGAAATTTTCAGTAGACAAATTGGAAATGGATTTTTCCAAATATAAGAAATCGTAGTTAAAAATCGAATTTTTAAATGGGATAGAAAAAGGGGATTTTTATGATAAGAGATGTCAGTTTGTATTACAAACTCTTATCCATCTCAAGATAAGAACGTTGTCGATCAAGGTCTGAGAGGTAAATAAAATACCCCAACTTGAACGACTTCTTTAATAACCCGGAAAATCAGACCCAATTTAAAATTTTTATTTTGGAGATTTTAACGAATTTTAAATATTTAAAATGATTTATTTTAGATAATAACGACGAGAAATTTATTTTGAATAGAATTAGAATGTAGGAATTTATTTGAATCAAGTTAGAATATAAATATTTATTTCAATTATAAAAGGAATTGGAAATGGCGCGGCAGTTTGAAAATTCGATTTCAAACTTCAAATGAATGTGCAGGATTCAAAATAAACTGGATTTTAGTGAAACCAAAAATATTTGAATCTATTTGAAAATATCTTTCCAACGAATCTGAAAAATCAAAATTTCATAGTGGGAATAAAAAGTTATGCCCAGTTAAAAATCAAGAATATTTGCTATGGAAAATATAGCCCTTAAAAATGGCGATTTTGCAATCGACCTCCGTTTTCAACGAGACCACATTTTTTTGATTGGGAGTCTCAAATTATCGCTAGATTCCAATTTTCACAATTTTTGGAATCAATATGTGAGCGTGGCAAAAGAAAACGTGCTTTGATAGTTTTACTCAATTAGGATCGACCAGAAAATGACCATTTTTCAAATGGTCCCCAAATTCAACAAAAATAGT
This sequence comes from Allium sativum, assembly GCA_030737875.1. Lineage (NCBI taxonomy): Eukaryota > Viridiplantae > Streptophyta > Magnoliopsida > Asparagales > Amaryllidaceae > Allium > Allium sativum. The sequence continues at coordinate 58,127,770 of CM060920.1, forward strand.
TTTTTTAGGACCGTATCGTCAATACAAAGCTATATTTATTGTCGTGAATTTTTGGAGTTAGTATGTGGCCCCGGTAAATTGAAATGTACGTTTAAATTGAATAGATACTGATTTATATTTTAATTTTGATGAAAGCTGATCATAATAGCATAATTGGGTTATGAAACATATCCCATTGTGTTCAAAATGGGGGTAATTAGCTAGGGGCGATAGTTGTTGGGTCTCGTTTGGAGTTCGGACGAAGTTACAACTTTTTGGGAAGAAACAATATAATATATATATATATATATATTATTGTAAAGCCCTCCTTTCTCTCTCCCACTCCCTCCATCACCCCGTCGGTTTTAAAAAGAAAAAAAAATCTCGATCGATCTCAGATCAACCACCCTCCCCCACATCCGCCGCATCGCCCCCAGATCTGCCACCCCGTCGTCGGCCACACCTTGCCACCCATACAGCTCCACCGCCCTCCCTCTCTCCCTATTCTAACTGAAAAACCCCCATTCCCTAACCAATCCGCCGTTGTGACCCCTCCAGCACCACCACCAGCCAATTGCGCCACTCCCCATCGCGAGCTCCGCTTCCAGACTCCGCCGCAAGTCACCACTTCAGGCGGACAAGGTCAACACGTGACCACGATGATTTTATGAAGCTCGAATCATCGTGAATCCGCCGAATGGCTACCGCAAGACCTGGTGCAACCGCATTTCCTCCCTCGAAGCCGGTCCACGGCTGCTGCCTCCCCTTCGTTGTCAAGATGAGCGGTTCAAATTGATTTTTAGATAATAAAAAGACTTGATTTTTTTAAAAATATAAAGATAGGATTTTTGTTATATGATTAGCAATATAAAAATAGGATTTTTATTTATATTTCTAGCGAATAAAAATATAATTTTTATGTTGAAAGAGAAATTATAAAAATACGATCTTTACATATATGTAATGGCAAGAATAAAGATTTGATTTTTATATACGTATAGCGAAGATAAAATTTTGATTTATATATATATATATAAAACGATGGATAAAAACATGATTTTGCATATATGGTTTAGTTATAAAAATATGATTTTTAAACTATAGAAAACAGTAGTAAAAATATGATTTTTTAATGTGTATAGCGTCGAATAAAAATGTAATTTTTATCCATATAGCATTAAAATAAAAATGTGATTTTTATTATGAACAGCGTGAAAAGATTGAGTTGGAATGTCGGGTAAATTCGAACCATCGTCCAATAAAGAACGACGGAGTGGATCCCAAAGGTGGGAACTCCTCACTGAAATTATTTCTATACAGTTATTTATTTTATAACTGCATATATGAACTGCTCCCCGTCACCTACAAACCATGGACGACTTTTTTGGTTGTGTGTTTAGATTGATTTGTTTGGGTGGAATTGATTGTGATGTGGAATGGAATGTAAAATATTCATCAATTGAAATAAATTATTTTATCGTTAAAAAAAATATAAATTTGACATTTATTTGAATAAAATAAATATTCATTTGCAAATCGAATGATTTGTTTATGTACATCCATTTGACTGATATTGATTAGGACGATAAATTTTACACATCGCCCAACTACACAAATAAAATTCATTATTTCTTGATTGAAACCCCACACGGGTGTTGGGATGATATTTGACGTACACTAATCCCAACTATTTGGTTGTATGTCAATCGATTGGTTGACAGGCTACTTTAAGTGCTAAATATCTATATTTAATGCTTATACAGTGTAGAATGCACTCTGGATGATGGATGATTGTTGATTATGGTTGTTATATACGTGTGTAGTATGAAATCCATATAAACAACATTATGTGGTAATTAACTGTGTCTGATTCCAATTCAGAACGAATGAACATTTTAAAATAACGAACATTTTAAAATTATGAATATTTTAAAATAATATTCAGTAAAAGATCAAAATATGATTTTAATGTCCGATTTGGGATGGACACGAATATATTTAACTATGTAAAGCCGTATTGATTAGATGTGCGCCATTTTGACGCGAACGGTATTTATATCGATTTTATTCATTTTTATAATGAATATTGAAAAGGAATTGATTTCAAAATCTAGTGTTTTGAAAATATTATCATTTATATATTAATGATATAGAATATTCAAATTTGTTTTGGAATTGAATATGAAGTTGAAATCGTTTTGAAAATGAATTTAAAACGAATTATAAAATACATTTTAAATGGAAATTGATGAAATATATGTAATATATTTATTATATATATAATGGCCTGAATATAACGCGCCACGCAGCGGCAGTTCGCGAATTTCGACCATTGACTTTGAATGGACCTTACGGGAGATCCGACCGTCGGATTCTCCTAAAACCTGAACCATTGGGTTCGTCTTGAAAAGAGCTTTCTAACGAATATTAGAGATTTGAATTCTAATGGTTCGATTTGGAATTATGTCCAAATTAAATTTGGAAAAGGTCTTTGTAAGTGCAGTTCGACGACCGTTTATGGAAATCGACGGTACCGGCCTTGATAAAATCATTAAAAATAACAATAATTTGTGTAAAATCATAGTAAATGATTTGGAAAGAATTGGGATGAAAAATTCCATATTTAAAAAGTAAAAAATATTTTTTTTATCAAAATGAACTAGTTATTAACTAGATTTGAAATCCAATAATTTTTAAATAAAATAAATTGGATTTGAAATGGTTTTAAAAATAACCAGAAATTCTAATATATAAATTGGAATGGATTTGAATTGAAATTGTCTTTGGAATATTTCAATGTTGGATTTCGTGGTCATACAGATACTGTTATGGAAATTTGAAAGATATATTAATATCATTATTTCCAATACGATATTTGTTGGTTGTGGTATTTGATATTGAATATAAGACGATATATTTTACATTCAGAGCCTTGTATTTAATATCAAATGGAATTTTGGGTTTGTCGTGAATGGTATCTTCAGTAACACTATTCTAGAACCCCATGTGAGGAGAATAAATCTTTTAATTAAGATTTTTAGAGTTTCCAATTATATTTAAAAATTGGAATAAAACGGAATGCGAATTGGGTTTATCGTGAACTATGTTTTTAGCGACATTCGTTCTTTAACCCGATTTACAACGAAATGTGATTTATAAAACTTTTTGTTAAGATTTAAAGGAGATTTTCCAAAGTAAAGTTTTCCAATTTAACATATTAAATTTGAATTTAATGGAATTCGATTTGACAATAATCGAAGCGAGCTTCTGTAGAGGAAGATTGTTAATATATGGGGAATTTAAAAGGCTTGGCCATTATTCCATTTATATTATCAGTTGGATATGGAAGTTCATATCGATTATATATATATTGATCTGTATTCCGTGAAGTTTCCATTGTTAATGGAATGTGTATCGCGAGCTATGTTTTAAATGACATTAGTTCTTTAACCCAGATAAAGAAAAGATTAATTTCTTAACTTTGAATAATCATTAAGTAATGATTTTTGGAACTAAAACTGAATTAGAGTTTTAATGAATCTTTAAATAGATTGAAAGGTGAATTTGATAACTAAAATTATCAAATTCAAGAAATGATCAAGAATGGAGTATCACCAGCTTTGCTCCAAGCGATAGTTAAATATTTAATTAGATTTGAACGTGAAATGGTAATTAACATTACCGATAGCACCATGGTGTTAAATATGAAGTATTACCAGTTTTGCTTCATGGGATGAATAGGTTAGGATTAGGAAATTAAACAAATGATTACTTCGGTAAGGTTCGTTAATCCCGACTAATTTGGATAAACCATAATTTGGTTTGAATTGATATTCAAAGGAAGATTAAGGAATAAATTTAAAGAATTTATCTTTAATAAAATTATTGGGAACATTTCCCAAAGGATATGAATATTTAAATAAAATAATATTCTAGATTGAAATGAGGCGTATGTTGTGTTTTTATAGCATTTTTTATTATATACGCGAGTTATTCAGAAAGACTGGTTTTATCCCACTTTGAATAACTTATTCGACGATGTGTCGAGGATGAAGACGGTGGTGGAAGACCGTAGGTCTTCACATCGTTTGGATGATTACGGATGTCTTGATTGGGCTGTACACCCAAGACAAGGTAATAAGTGGTGATCGTCCAGACGTACTTGGAGAATGATCGGATATGCGAGGACCTCTCTCCTGTGTTGGACATACGAGACGAGGAATAAGGTGCCTCCGGTTTCATTCAGACCCAAAACGAACTTGTAAATGGATGTGTGTCTGACATCGAATTTCATTTTGTGTGATTGATAGACATCGGTTGCAAAGCATGAATTTCCTGTGTGGCATGCTGAGATGCAAATGATCAAGGCTTCTGTTGAAAAGCAGAGTCCTGTGGTTGATTATCAAAGCACGACTTTATATAGCATAGCTTTGTGTAGCGTTAATTCGCGAGCCTCACACCCCGATGTGAACCAGAAACGGGAGAGGACTGCAAGGAGGACATGCGTTTCTTTCTAGCTAGGAGTGGTGTCCGGTTTTTACATGCCTAGACGTTTTACTTATGTTGATGACGGATAGCGAGGTGCCTCGGATATATCGGCACTGCGGGGCCGACGGATGATATGGTCTTTATACAGACCAGACTTATGCCCCATAGGGTAGGGAAATGCATGGTTGAGGCATTCAAATCCACATCGACTGGACCGGCCCTAAAGATCCTAGGTGCAGTTGCGGCTGTTCCAGAGACATAGTAAGCTAGATTATCTCAAAGCGGTAAGGACGATCCTTTGCCTTGGTTCAAAGATGGAAATCCAACTTCCAATACGTGACTTTGCGGTTTTGATTGTAGAGCCTAGTTTTGGCTACATGATATGAAACACCCCACCTCCGTTAGGGTCACTCTCAAAGGGAATGCCCTAATTTTTGGTGGAGGTTTATAAGTATAAGTCACAGATATACAAGACAGATATAAGAACACATATTTGTAAACAGCGGAAAATCAACAAACTTTTATTTCATGAAAGCAAATACGTGTTACAACAACAACACCGTAATTGTCTTACACTTTTTCCAAAACATAACATAACACTTTCATAATCTGTCTTGATTACATTATTTAAAGAAGCATAAATAAAGCATAGATAAACTGCAAAAGCCCCATAGAGTTTGTCCAAAGCCATAGTTCAAAGCGAAAAAGTCCAAGCAATACATTACTCTTCTTCAAGCTGGATGTTAAGTCTAGTCAAGCTGCTGTGTTCCCTCCCTGTGGACCTGGGGGGGGGGGAAACGGAAGAAAAGAAGACGAAAGAAAAGTAGAGTCAGACATAAAGCCTGAGTAAGTCTAGTACTATTTTGTCTATGAATAAAGAACTGGGTATGATAAGTATAAACAAGAAGTGGAAAAGCACTCTAACTTGGTTAAGTTGTCTAGGGTCGAATATACTATCGTACCCCATGTTAATCTCTGAACCCGTATAAACTAGTTTCCAACTGGCACCCCATAATCAGGGTGATGTGATCCATTCTACGATGATCGGCTCCTACTCGCATAGTTACATGTGTCTTACGGCCCCCGATGTTGTAGTTACCTATGCTGGTCCCACCATGGGGTGTATCAAGTCCCATGGTGGCGGCCCGACACAATCCTAGAATGCACAGGTATGCTACTGGTGCCCAGTGCCTTATTTTTCTGCGCCGGAGTGTGTGCACGCCCGCACCCCGTTAGAACCTACACTGCTGCACCACCGCCGTCGATTTGACCTCTTACAATCAGCCCAGTAATCGTGCCCCACCCTACCTAGTTTCAGGGTATCATGATACCTTGTAGGGTTACTGCGAAAAGGGTCCTCCGCTACTAGGTTTTCTATCTCTAGCCAACATGCTAAGTTGGTTAAGTGTTTTTATAAACCTAACCCCCACCAGTCCGTTTAGTTTAGCATGTTCCATTTTGATTAAGTCTTTAGTCCACTTAATCCTAACAATCCTGACTCAGCTTTAATTGCCTTATTAAAGCCTTGACCTCTCACATTAGACAGGTATTGTTGTGGCTGCCTGTTGCCGGTTGGGTCCGGGCAGTCTTACGCCACAACTCAGTCTAACCTCGGGTCCTTATTGGGCTCCATGTTTAACCACCCACATTGGATAGGTATTGTTGTGACTACTGGACAGCCGGGCGGTTCCGGGCAGGTTTACATCACAACTCAATCCAACCTCGGGTTAAACACATCGTATTTTCTACATTTACATATTTTGTCTTTCTTCTTTTTATATGTAAATATTTGCGGCCCATTATTCAAAATCAATTTAAGCTAATGGTGTAAAGGTTTACACCAATCATGGGCCCAACCCATACTTGAATTTTGGGCCCCTTTGCTTTATATTTTCATTCATTAGTAATTTTTAACCCAACGTTATTTTCCCCCGTTTAACACGTCCGTTTATTATATATAGGTTGGGCTTAGCCTTTTAAAGCCCAACTTAGCCATGCGAAAAGGGGAGGCTTAAAGCGTGATTACATACACAAAAAGAAGGGAAATGTGTGCGTATGAACTTGCAACATAACGTTGGAACTACAAAATAGAAACTGGTGTACTTGCATAGTGGTAACATATACTTTGGTCATAAAGCATAGGTGACATAAATCAAAACATGTAAACTTGTAGTTGAGATAAGAATCTAAATTGGGTATCATTATTGACACATAGTCATAACTACAACATGAACCTATATTTTTATTTAGGCATAATGTCAAACATAAGCATGGCATAAATATTTCTAACATAAGCATGGCATAATGTCAAACATAAGCATGGCATAATGTCAAACATAAGCAAATCATGTTCATAAGACTACTACATGTTTACAAAGGTGTCTACTTTTGTGACTAACACAAAAGTATAATTAAATTTGTTCACATAACCATGGCATAAATATTTCTAACATGAAATCATGATTTTTACTTTAGTCATGCAAACTTGCAAAAAGGGATTTTGAATCTAACCTAGCTATGTACCACATATGTCATCATATAATCCTTGTAAACAATATAGACTTAATTATGCAAATTATAAATCATAGCCTAGTCATATTCATAAGTTGCAAATAGGTTTTCTAGTACAAAAGCATGACTTAATACATAGATCATGATGCCAAATTTTCAACATAATTTCATATGGACTATGATAACCCAAACTTATTCCAATTACTTCACAAAAATGATGTTTGTATAAAAATACACATTATGATGGCATAATTTGTGAATATTCCAAACGTATACTTGCATAGAACTACTGCATGTAGTCCTTTATAACATAATATGAGGATATCCAAACGTATACAATATTCCAAATCGATAAGAATCATAGTAACGCACAAATTATGAATTATTTATCACCACAATCAAGTATACAAACCAACACAGTTATTTGTTCATACCAAAGTAATACTCTACTTACAATGGTGAGGCGAATTCTCAATTTTAGGGATTTGAAGATGCGGTTTGATTTGATTGAGTTGCTTTATGCCTTAGAATTTTCCTCCTAATCCTCTCTCTCCAATTGGCGGGTACTCTTAGTCGTTCCTCAGCAACATGGCGGCTTTATTCTTTTTTTTGAATGAATAGATTAGGGTTAGTCTAGGGTTGTTTATATAGAGGTTATAAACTGATTAGGACCATTGATGTTGCTTGGATTGATCGTAGCCATTCATTCGCAAGAGAGACCAATTAGAGCCTGCCACCTAGCCCTAATGACAAAGCAAGCTTCTGAAAATCGGCCAAACACAGACCTGGCCAGCCAGGGCTAGACCAGACCTGGCTAGCAGGTCATTTTTGACCTGGGCGCACTTGGCAGGTGCGCCAGGTCAAAAATGTACTGGCGCACTTCACAGGTGCGCCAGTTCATTTTTGTTCTGGCGCACTTCCCAAGTGCGCCAGTGCATTCTGACCCTTCTCCGGTTTTTCGCCCAACTTCGTTCGTCCATAACTTCTTCATACGATATCCGTTTTTCGAAAACTCGGACTCTATTTCGCGTATTTTTCCGAGACGAACGCAATGGCGTATCCCGTTTCCCTTAGTTCTTTGATTTCAAATTAATTATACTTTAATTTGTGAGTTTCACAGTTATAGAATTCACGGGGTGTTACATTCTCCCCCACTTAAAAGGATTTCGTCCCCGAAATCTTCAAGTTAGGAGGAATGTATATCCTAACATCAAATCATCCATCTACTTATCCATCAAACACGAGCATCCATTGTCCTTAAAAGACTTCTAATGCTTCATGATCATATGCGAAGTGTGTGTGTACATGTACTTATCTAATGCAAAATTAGGCGGTCTACTGATTCAGTTGACCTCCTTAATGCGAATTATGTAAGTAACATGAATCCATTATGTATGCAAATTTTCCTATTCATGATTCTACATGAGTGCACAATCATTTAATACAAATGCAACATCCACATGACAACACATTAAAGTTCAACCATATACGAATGCAAACATATATGCATATGCAATATGAAGTGACTGAGCTGATCTAAAACCTAGATTGTGTGTGTATATGCAACCATGAGCAACCACTAGCAATCACTTGCAACCACTTGCAACCATCATCCATAACATGTTTCAAGTACATGTTTACATCCAAAAAGATTCTACCTATGGTTCTCAAGATAGGATCGAGGAGAGAAATAGGATAAAACAAAGCATCTAGAATAAGTTAACGATGTACCGCCAGAAAGTCCGGTCTGCTTCTCAGGGCAGTCTTTGCCGATGTGTCCAGTCTTCCCACAATGAAAACATTCACCTTGCTTTCTCTTCCTCTTTCTACAATCCTTGGCTATGTGCCCTTCCGTACCACAGTAATTGCATTTCCTTTTATCACGTGAGTTGTTGTTCTTGTCCCCTTTCTCGGGGTCTACCTTCTTATTCTTAGAATCGTTGGGCTTGACCTCTTTCTTCCCTTGAGAGTTTTCTGCCTCTGTTTCCTTCTTGTCCTTATCTTCCTCGTTCAGTAATGCCATCTGCACCAACCTTTCGTACGTAGCTCCCATGGGTATATGGGTCATGGCCAAACTGTGTAATGGCTCATTCAACCCTTTGACAAAGCGGAGAGCCTTCTTGTGCGGGGTGTTGACTAGGTCAAGCCCAAACCTTGCCAGCTCATCAAACTGATTCACATACTCTCTGACTGTCTTATCCCCTTGCTTAAGAAATAAGAATTTTTCCAACTGCAAACTTCTTTCCACATCTGAGAGAAATTTAGTCTCAAACCTTGCCCTAAAGTCCTCCCATGTCTCCACTGGTCTTTCAGCATTAGTGACTTCCCACCAGTAGGAAGCCTCGCCCTTCAATAGCCACACTGCCAATTGTACTTTTTGTCTATCCTCTACCTCAAAGATGATGAATAGGTCCTCCGTTTCTTTCAGCCAATTTCTAGCTGCCACGAAGGACTCAGTTCCATGGAAATCCTTTCCTCCCATAGCTTTAAAATCTTTACATATCTTAGCAAACGTGTTTTCCCGAGGAGGAGGTAGAGGAAAAAGTACTGCTGCAGCTGGATGATTTCCTTCAGCTGGGGGAGGAGGAACGGTAGGACCTGGCTGAGTGGCCCTTGCTTCTAAGAACCGTCTAAACCAACCAGGTATTGGCACCCCTTCCGGCAAGTTAAGTTCTTGGGACATGCTGAAACAAAAAGGATAGATTCAAAACGAAGGATAAGAGATAGTACCTATGGCTTGGGGGGGGGGGACTTTGCCTTTTTAAAATAATATTTTCCTTTTAAAAATGCTTCTTTAAATTTCTTTTTTTGAAAATAATTTTTCAAAACTTTTTATCTTATCTGGTAAACCTATGCTCTGATACCAAGTGAAACACCCCACCTCCGTTAGGTCACTCTCAAAGGGAATGCCCTAATTTTTGGTGGAGGTTTATAAGTATAAGTCACAGATATACAAGACAGATATAAGAACACATATTTGTAAACAGCGGAAAATCAACAAACTTTTATTTCATGAAAGCAAATACGTGTTACAACAACAACACCGTAATTGTCTTACACTTTTTCCAAAACATAACATAACACTTTCATAATCTGTCTTGATTACATTATTTAAAGAAGCATAAATAAAGCATAGATAAACTGCAAAAGCCCCATAGAGTTTGTCCAAAGCCATAGTTCAAAGCGAAAAAGTCCAAGCAATACATTTCTCTTCTTCAAGCTGGATGTTAAGTCTAGTCAAGTTGCTGTGTTCCCTCCCTGTGGACCTGGGGGGTGGGGGGGGGGGAAACGGAAGAAAAGAAGACGAAAGAAAAGTAGAGTCAGACATAAAGCCTGAGTAAGTCTAGTACTATTTTGTCTATGAATAAAGAACTGGGTATGATAAGTATAAACAAGAAGTGGAAAAGCACTCTAACTTGGTTAAGTTGTCTAGGGTCGAATATACTATCGTACCCCATGTTAATCTCTGAACCCGTATAAACTAGTTTCCAACTGGCACCCCATAATCAGGGTGATGTGATCCATTCTACGATGATCGGCTCCTACTCGCATAGTTACATGTGTCTTACGGCCCCCGATGTTGTAGTTACCTATGCTGGTCCCACCATGGGGTGTATCAAGTCCCATGGTGGCGGCCCGACACAATCCTAGAATGCACAGGTATGCTACTGGTGCCCAGTGCCTTATTTTTCTGTGCCGGAGTGTGTGCACGCCCGCACCCCGTTAGAACCTACACTGCTGCACCACCGCCGTCGATTTGACCTCTTACAATCAGCCCAGTAATCGTGCCCCACCCTGCCTAGTTTCAGGGTATCATGATACCTTGTAGGGTTACTGCGAAAAGGGTCCTCCGCTACTAGGTTTTCTATCTCTAGCCAACATGCTAAGTTGGTTAAGTGTTTTTATAAACCTAACCCCCACCAGTCCGTTTAGTTTAGCATGTTCCATTTTGATTAAGTCTTTAGTCCACTTAATCCTAACAATCCTGACTCAGCTTTAATTGCCTTATTAAAGCCTTGACCTCTCACATTAGACAGGTATTGTTGTGGCTGCCTGTTGCCGGTTGGGTCCGGGCAGTCTTATGCCACAACTCAGTCTAACCTCGGGTCCTTATTGGGCTCCATGTTTAACCACCCACATTGGATAGGTATTGTTGTGACTACTGGACAGCCGGGCGGTTCCGGGCAGGTTTACATCACAACTCAATCCAACCTCGGGTTAAACACATCGTATTTTCTACATTTACATATTTTGTCTTTCTTCTTTTTATATGTAAATATTTGCGGCCCATTATTCAAAATCAATTTAAGCTAATGGTGTAAAGGCTTACACCAATCATGGGCCCAACCCATACTTGAATTTTGGGCCCCTTTGCTTTATATTTTCATTCATTAGTAATTTTTAACCCAACGTTATTTTCCCCCGTTTAACACGTCCGTTTATTATATATAGGTTGGGCTTAGCCTTTTAAAGCCCAACTTAGCCATGCGAAAAGGGGAGGCTTAAAGCGTGATTACATACACAAAAAGAAGGGAAATGTGTGCGTATGAACTTGCAACATAACGTTGGAACTACAAAATAGAAACTGGTGTACTTGCATAGTGGTAACATATACTTTGGTCATAAAGCATAGGTGACATAAATCAAAACATGTAAACTTGTAGTTGAGATAAGAATCTAAATTGGGTATCATTATTGACACATAGTCATAACTACAACATGAACCTATATTTTTATTTAGGCATAATGTCAAACATAAGCATGGCATCAATATTTCTAACATAAGCATGGCATAATGTCAAACATAAGCATGGCATAATGTCAAACATAAGCAAATCATGTTCATAAGACTACTACATGTTTACAAAGGTGTCTACTTTTGTGACTAACACAAAAGTATAATTAAATTTGTTCACATAACCATGGCATAAATATTTCTAACATGAAATCATGATTTTTACTTTAGTCATGCAAACTTGCAAAAAGGGATTTTGAATCTAACCTAGCTATGTACCACATATGTCATCATATAATCCTTGTAAACAATATAGACTTAATTATGCAAATTACAAATCATGGCCTAGTCATATTCATAAGTTGCAAATAGGTTTTCTAGTACAAAAGCATGACTTAATACATAGATCATGATGCCAAATTTTCAACATAATTTCATATGGACTATGATAACCCAAACTTATTCCAATTACTTCACAAAAATGATGTTTGTATAAAAATACACATTATGATGGCATAATTTGCGAATATTCCAAACGTATACTTGCATAGAACTACCGCATGTAGTCCTTTATAACATAATATGAGGATATCCAAACGTATACAATATTCCAAATCGATAAGAATCATAGTAACGCACAAATTATGAATTATTTATCACCACAATCAAGTATACAAACCAACACAGTTATTTGTTCATACCAAAGTAATACTCTACTTACAATGGTGAGGCGAATTCTCAATTTTAGGGATTTGAAGATGCGGTTTGATTTGATTGAGTTGCTTTATGCCTTAGAATTTTCCTCCTAATCCTCTCTCTCCAATTGGCGGGTACTCTTAGTCGTTCCTCAGCAACATGGCGGCTTTATTCTTTTTTTTGAATGAATAGATTAGGGTTAGTCTAGGGTTGTTTATATAGAGGTTATAAACTGATTAGGACCATTGATGTTGCTTGGATTGATCGTAGCCATTCATTCGCAAGAGAGACCAATTAGAGCCTGCCACCTAGCCCTAATGACAAAGCAAGCTTCTGAAAATCGGCCAAACACAGACCTGGCCAGCCAGGGCTAGACCAGACCTGGCTAGCAGGTCATTTTTGACCTGGGCGCACTTGGCAGGTGCGTCAGGTCAAAAATGTACTGGCACACTTCACAGGTGCGCCAGTTCATTTTTGTTCTGGTGCACTTCCCAAGTGCGCCAGTGCATTCTGACCCTTCTCCGGTTTTTCGCCCAACTTCGTTCGTCCATAACTTCTTCATACGATATCCGTTTTTCGAAAACTCGGACTCTATTTCGCGTATTTTTCCGAGACGAACGCAATGGCGTATCCCGTTTCCCTTAGTTCTTTGATTTCAAATTAATTATACTTTAATTTGTGAGTTTCACAGTTATAGAATTCACGGGGTGTTACATGATATATGGTACCCATGCCGCCTTGGATTGATACATTTATATTTGAAGCTGTTTTATACACTATGCACTTATAGTAATATCAAATGATTTTTTTTAACGTACCAAGCATGTTTGGCTATTATAAGGGAAAACCCTAAACTCCGGCTTGCGTTGTATTGTGTGATGGGATCTGCGTCTTATAATACCTTCATTTTTCCAAAAAGCATTGCACTGTTTTGTTATATGCAATGGTATTCTTAGGAGGAAACCCGTTCCGTGTTATACGGCATGGTCCCTTGATATATATGATTTTAAAATAAAGATTGATAATTGTTTTAGTTCTCACACCAGTCACATGACTGAACTGGAGTTTATTGTTTTAACCTAAACTCTGGATTCCCTTATTTTCCACATGGGCTGCTAGTAGTTTTGGGTTTTGCAGATTTATATTCACAGGATCCTGGTTTACTGTAATAACCCAGAAATCTGGGCCAGTTTAAATTTTTTATTTTGGCAATTTTAGCGAATTTTGATTATTTAAAATGAATTATTTTAAATAATATCGACGAGAAATTTATTTTTAATAGAATTCGAACGTATATATTATATAGATCATCGTTAGAATATAAATATTTATTTATATTTATAAAAGGAATTGAAAATGGTGCGGTAGTTCGATAATTCGATTTCAAACTTCAAATGAATGTACCGAGTGCAAAATAAACAGGATTTTAGCGAAACCAAAAATAATAGGATCAAATTGTGAATATCTTTCCAACGAATTCGAAAAATTATGAAATTTGAAACCTAGCAATAACTTGACATCACAGATCCAACAAAAGTGGTTTCGTCGAAATCCGAGGTCGTTTGCAAAATTCCCATTTTTAAGGGCCTGAATTCCATAGCGACTATTCAGAATTTTCAACCGGACCTATCTTTTGATCCCCGCTATGAAATTTCAATTTTTCGGATTCGTTGTTCTCTGAGCTTTGGTTACAAAGCTCAGAGAACAAGACACATTAGAACCATACGAAAGAATTCATCAGAGATTGGATTAGTAATATCCAACGAGAATGACTCATTAGAGATAGGATCAGTAGTATCATAGAACGAGTGTGAAGAGTATATTTTTAAAATGAAACGAATTTTGTTTTGAAAATTTAAAATCAATTATTCGTATTTGATTATTTATTTCATAATTATTAGGACAATCCAATATATAAAGATTTTGCATATGCGCCTGGCTAGAGTGTATTCGAAGTTTTAATATACTGGATAGATATAGAATCACACTCTAGTCGCCCGGAGATGATTCTGATGATAGTTTGAACATCATCAGAATTGGTATTCGAGTTTCAAAGGTGTGATATCTATATATTTCCTATTGACTGGTGTGAGAACCAAAATTGGATAGGGCTTATTGTTGTGATTTTGCATCAAAAATCTGATTTCTAGACTATATATCAAAGTTATAAATTTGAAATGATAATCAACTAATTGATTGCTGATTGTGTTGTTTGATTATAGTTTGATTAATTAAAATGTTGAACTATCAGCGCTTTCCTCACCGGGGAAGTAACGGGTTTTCATAGTTGGTATCAGAGCTCGAGTGACCCTTGGATCGTCAGGGCTGGTCCACCGATGTGGATTAAAATGCCTGAACACTGCGTTTCCCCGCCCTTTGGGGCATAAATGAGCCAACGAATGGCTCCATCGGACGCGGATAGTCCGATCTAACCGAGGAGCCTCGCAACAGCAACAACCACACAGGTGAAAAGTATATAAATGTCAGGGCTGGTAGGTCACTGACACCACCCTAGCTAGAAGGAAACGCATGCCCTCCCTGATGTCCTTTCCCATTTCTGGTTCACAACCGGGGTGTGAGGCTCGCGAATTCACGTTACACAAAGCTATGCCACATAGGCGGTGCTTTGATCATCAACCACAAGACCCTGCTTTTCAACAAAAGCCTTGATCATCTGCCACTTAGGCATGCCACACAGGCAATTCACTCCATGCGATTGATATCCATCAATAAATAACCCCTGAGCTCGTACGTCTCAGAGAAGGGCGTTAAGCAAGAGAATAAATTCTCCGCCGCCAAACAGATGTATATTTAATAAAAATCAATCACAAAGACTAAAATCCAATGTCAGACACACAGTCCATTTACAAGTTCGTTCTGGGTCTGAACCCAACGGTTTGCACTTTCCTCGCATATCCATCGATCTCCAAGCACATCTGGACGACCACCGACTGATTCCCTCATCTTGGGTGTACAGCCCAATCAAGATCATCAGTAATCACCCAAACGATGTGAAGACTTCCGGTCTTCAACCACCGTCTTCATCTTCGACACCACGTCGAAACAGTTATTCAGAATGGGATAAGAAAGCTCTTTCTGAATAACTCGCATATATATTAAACAAGTGTTACACAAACACAACACACGCCTCATTCCAATTCAGAATATTCTTTAATCTTCTTTTGAATATCAATTCAAACTAGTTGGAATTAGCGAACCACACCGAAGTAATCATTTATTTCCCAATCCCAACCTATTAATTCCATGAAGTAAAACTGGTCATACTTCATATTTAACACCACGGTGTTATCGGTAAATTCAATTACCATTTCACGTTCAAATCTAATTAAAGATTTAACTATCGCCTGGAGTAAAACTGGTGATACTCCATTCTCGATCTTTTCAATCTAATTAAAGATTCATTAAAACTCCACTTAGTTTTAATCTTTAACTGGGTTAAAGAATCAGTGTCATTTTAAAACACGGTTCACGATAAACCCAAAATCACATTCCATTAATTATCGGGTTAAAGAACAAGTATTATTTAAAACACTATTCACGATAAACCCAAAAATCAATACCAATTCAATTCCAATTAAATATTGTATAATTGGTACACTTCATTAAATCTAAATAAAAATATTTAATCTTTTCTCAACTAGGTTCAAGAACAGTGTTAATGGAGACACCATTCACGACAAACCCAAATCACATTTGATATTAAATACAAGGCTCTGAATAGAAAATATATTGGCTTATATTCAATATCAAATTCTACGACCAACAAATATCGTATTGGAAATAACGATATGTATATATATATATCTTTCAAATTTCCATAACAACATCTGTGTAATCACGAAATCCAACATCGAAATATTCCGAAGACTATTTCGATTCAAATCCATTCCAATGTAATTATTGGAAATTCTGGTTATATTTCATAACCATTTCAGACTCACTTTATTTATTTTAAAAATAAATAAATTACAATTCTAGTTCAAAACTAGTTCATTTCGATAAAAATCAATTTTTATCCTTTCAAATATGGAGTTTTTCATCCCAATTCTTCACAAAACACTTCTTATGATTTTACACAAATTATTACTATTTTTAATAATTTTATCAAGGCCCGTACAGTCGATTTCCATCAACGGCCATCGAACTGCACTTACAGCGACCTTTTCCAAATTTGATTTGGACATAATTCCAAATCCAACCGTTAGATTTCAATTTTCTAATATTTGTTAGAAAGCTCTTTTCGATACGAACCCAACGGTACCGGTTTTAGGAGAATCCGACAGTCGGATCTCCCGCAATATCCATTCGAAGTCAATGGTCGAAATTCGCGAACTGCCGCGGCGCGGCGCGTTCTATTCAGGCCATTATATTATATATATAATATATATAATATATACTTCGTCGATTCTCTTTTTAAAACGTATTTTATAAATCGTTTTAAATTCATTTTCGAAACGGTTTCAACTTCATATTCAATTTCAAATCAAAATTGAATATTCCAATATAAATTCGTTTTAAATTCATTTTAAATCGATTTCAATTCGAATTCATTTATATTCAATTTCAATTCGAATTCTAATTCGTTTCAATTTGTTTCGAATTTCAATTTAAAATATTCGATTTTGAAATCACTTTTCAATATTCCTTATAAAACGAATACAATCGATATAAATATCGTTTACGTCAAAATGGCGTCAATCTAATCAACACGGCTTCATATATTTTCTATTTTCAAATATTCTATTTCAAATATTTCCTTTTCAAATATTTCTATTTCAAATATTTCTATTTCAAAACTGGAATGAGGCCCAATCAATTACCATATAATTTTAATTATATGGATTTTTTTTAACACATGTATATATCAACAAAGATGAATAATCAACCATCATCCAAAGTGCATTCTACACTGTATAAGCATCAAATATAAATATTTAACGCTCATAACAGTCTGTCAATCAACCGGTCGACATACAACTAATTATTGGGATTAGTTTATGTCATATATCAACCCAATACCCGTGTGGGGTTTCAAACAATCAAACACAGATTTTATTTGTGCAGTTGGGCGATGTGTAAAATTTATCGTCCCAATCAATATCGGTCAAATGTGTGTATATAAACAAATCGTCCGATTTGTTTATTTTTATTTCATTTCATATACACGTTAAAAATTCTATTTTTAACTATAAAATATTTTTAACTATATAAATATTTTATTTCATTTCACATCACATCACACAATAAACCACACATCAAAATCAAACAAAGAGGCATACAAGCCGTCCATGGTCTGTGGACGACGGGTGTCGGGTGCTACTAAACACCGTCTGCATCCTAGTATATATATTTTAACTAGAAAACAAAATTAAAAGGTGAGAAGTTCTCACCGAGGGTTCCAGTCCGCCGTGCTTTGCTTTTGAACTGCTGAAAATCTGGATTTGCTTGCAATTCCAATGTAGTTCGTTTCACGCTGTTCATAATAAAAATAATATTTTTATCCCTTCATTTCAATAAATAAAAATCATATATTTATTTCTACTTCATATATATTTTCGACGCTTCATTCTATATAAAAATTATATTTCGGCTTCTTATACAAAGATCGAATTTTTATATCATCACTATAAAAATCACATTTTTACTTCATTATATATATAATAAAAATAAGATTTTTATTTCGCTACATATATAAAGATAATATTTTCATATTCTCTATTATATAAAAATCATATTTTTATTACTTCTACTTTATAAAAATTATATTTTTATATCTCACGTCTGATAAAAATCATATTTTTCATCTTTCTATAATATAAAAATTATATTTTTACTCTATATTTTAAAAATCAAACCTTTACATTATTCAAGATTAAAAATTATAGCTTTCATATATATTCTCTCATATAAAAATCATACCTTTTATATAAATTCTTTCATATAAAAATCATACCTTTTTTTTATGTATAGAACTCTAAACTTTATGCGTATATAAATCAGAGAATAAATCACTACAACCTATGATAAAATCTGAAAATAAAATACGTGAACTTACTTACTTTGAATTGCTGAAAAAGGGAAAGGGTCGCTGTCACTCGCGGCATCGGAGGAGGCTGCTGGTGCTAGGGGGCGTAGTGTCATTCGCTAGCGGTGGTGGGTCTCAGGCGGTCGTCCATTGGCGGAGCAGACTTCGGGGGGTCGCGGCTTGATTTTTTTTGGGCGCGGGGGGGGAGGGGGGGTGGTTAGCGTTCGGGCTGGAGATGGAGAACGGGTAGAGGAGGAGAGGAAGGGGGTGGCGCAGTTATGGACGCCGGCGGCGCGACAGTCCCCAGCGCGGTGGCACTTTCCTGGTGGCGACGGGATCGAAGACCGGGGGAGGGGGGGGCTCAGAAGAATCGGGTTTGACTCTGGGGGAAAAGTGGAATAAGGGTTTGACAGAAAATCTCCTTATATATAATACATTTTATTATTATTTTATTTTTAAAGTTCTTTTAATTTGAAAATCCTTTGTTTGTTCATGCTAATTCCAATCGAAAAGAACTTTCTAACGAATATTCGAAAATTGAAATCTAACGGTTGGATTTGGAATTATGTCCAAATCAAATTTGGAAAAGGTCGCTGTAAGTGCAGTTCGATGGCCGTTGATGGAAATCGACTATACGGGCCTTGATAAAATTATTAAAAACAATAATAATTTGTGTAAAATCATAAGAAGTGTTTTTTGAAGAATTGGGATGAAAAACTCCATATTTGAAAAGATAAAAATTGATTTTTATCGAAATGAACTAGTTTTGAACTAGAATTGTAATTTATTTATTTTTAAAATAAATAAAGTGAGTTTGAAATGGTTTTGAAATATAACCAGAATTTCCAATAATTGCATTGGAATGGATTTGAATCGAAATAGTCTTCGGAATATTTCGATGTTGGATTTCGTGATTACCTAGATGTTGTTATGGAAATTTGAAAGATATATATATATACATATCGTTATTTCCAATACGATATTTGTTGGTCGTAGAATTTGATATTGAATATAAGCCGATATATTTTCTATTCAGAGCCTTGTATTTAATATCAAATGTGATTTGGGTTTGTCGTGAATGGTGTCTCCATTAACACTGTTCTTGAACCCAGTTGAGAAAAGATTAAATCTTTTTATTTAGATTTAATGAAGTGTACCAATTAAACAATATTTAATTGGAATTGAATTGGTATTGATTTTTGGGTTTATCGTGAACAGTGTTTTAAATAACACTTGTTCTTCAACCCGATAATTAATGGAATGTGATTTTGGGTTTATCGTGAACCGTGTTTTAAAATGACACTGATTCTTTAACCCAGTTAAAGATTAAAACTAAGTGGAGTTTTAATGAATCTTTAATTAGACTGAAAAGATCGAGAATGGAGTATCACCAGTTTTACTCCAGGCGATAGTTAAATCTTTAATTAGATTTGAACGTGAAATGGTAATTGAATTTACCGATAACACCGTGGTGTTAAATATGAAGTATGACCCGTTTTACTTCAGGGGATTAATAGGTTGTTATTGGGAAATAAATGATTACTTCGGTGTGGTTCGCTAATTCCGACTAGTTTGAATTGATATTCAAAAGAGGATTAAAGAATATTATGAATTGGAACGAGGTAATTCGTTGGAAAGATGTTCACAATTAGATCCTATTATTTTTGGTTTCGCTAAAATCTGGTTTATTTTGCACCTGGTACATTCATTTGAAGTTTGAAATCGAATTATCGAACTACCACGCCATTTTCAATTCCTTTTATAAATGTAAATAAATATTTATATTCTAACGACAATCTATATAATATATACGTTCGAATTCTATTCAAAATAAATTTCTCGTCGATATTATTTAAAATAATTCATTTTAAATAATCAAAATTCTCTTAAATTGCCAAAATTAAAATTTTAAACTGGCCCATATTTCCGGGTTATTACAATCTCCCCCACTTAAAACTTTTCGTCCCCAAAAAGGAACGAAGCCGAAAGTTGTTTCACAAACCAACTCAACTTCCAGAGTTTTCACTACGGCTTAAGTTCTTCAACTTTTCAGTTTCTAAGAACTTTTCAAAAATATCAAAAATTTGGCTAACACCCTAAATTTTCGAAAAATTTCTCCATAACCTCCCCTGCACCGGGAGCCACGGGAAAATCCCAAATTGCCATATAGGCCTTCTGATCTCAAAAACAAAAAGAAAAAGCCAAGCGGCTAGCCAATCGGCCCATAAAATCATCATCACCCAAACAAAACAGTAAATTATGTTATACATGTACCTATTTGTCGGGCAAACAAATTTTATTCTTCTGCTCTAGCCTCCTTGCTATGACTTGTTCAATGTAAGTACAAGTATATGCAAGCAAATGCAACTAATTTCAATACAATTCACTATTTGGTTCAATTTGGCTATATGGTTCAAAATTTCAATTATCAAACAATAATCAAACAACACAACCATCAATCAATTAATTGATTAGCTTTTGAAATTCATAACTTTGATATATAGTTAAAAAATCGGAATTTTGATGCCAAATCATAATAATAAGCCCTATCTAGTTTCGGTTCTCGCACCAGTCAATTGGAAATATATCGAAATCTCACTTTCGAAACTCGAAAATAAATACTGGCAATGGTGCCCCATAACCAGAATTATCCCCGGGCATTATAGTATGATTCTATAACTATCCAGTATATTAAAACTTCGAATACACGTTTGCAAGACATATATGCAAAATCTTTATTCATATAAATAATTAATCAAATACGAATAATTGATTTAAATTTCAAAACAAAAATTGTTTTCATTTTCAAAAATATACTCTTCACTCTCGTTCTGGGATACTACTGATCCCATCTTTAACGAGTCATTCCCGTTGGATATTACTAATCCAATATCTGATGAATTCTTTAGTATGGTTCTAATGTGTCTTGTTCTCTGACTATCCGTGCTTTCCTCACCGGGGAAGTAACGGGTTTTCACGTTTACAGCTGGAATGATATTCGGAAAGCTGTGTATCCGTTTATCTCTTTCAGTTGTGTTTTGTATTATTTTTCCGCCGCTATGTATTTAAATGTAATTTAAATCTCTGATGTATATTAAATGTGTATTATTTATCCATACTTTGTTATATTCTTGTATTCTGATGGAATTATTGTGATAAGCAATGAAATGTTCTTCTGTTTGTATTCTGATTTGTCGTGTTCTCAATTCAATCCGGGCTTTCCTTTACGGGGAAGTTCGGGTCGTCTCAGTTGGTATCAGAGCTTTGGTTTACAGAGCTCGAGAACAAGGCACATTAGAACCAAATGAAAGAATTCACCAGAGATTGGATTAGTAATATCCAATGAGAATGACTCGTTAGAGATAGGATTAGATATATCCTAGAACAAGTGTGAAGAGTGAAAATTTTAAAATCAAATTTTGTTTTGAAAATTTAATCTAATTATACATATTTGAGTATATTTTTTTAAATTTATTTGGACAACCTAGTATATGAGATTTTGCATATACGCGTCATGAACATATATTCAAAATTTTAATATACTGGATAGATATAGAATCACACTCCAGACATCCAGAGATGATTCTAATGATTGAGATCTCATCATCAGAACTTATTTCTGAATGTCGAAGGTGGGATATCTATATATTACCAATTGGCTGGTGTGAGAACCAAAATTAGATAGAATTATTTGGTTGTGATTTGGCATCAAAAATGGATTTATATAAATATAAAAAAATGTGTTTGAAAAGCTAATTAACTAATTTATTGATGGGTGTGTTGTTTGATTATCTGTTTGATTAATTAAAATTTTGAACCATTAGGCCAAATCGAATCAAAATATTGGACTGAATTGAAAATTGTTAGAAATTGCATACATATACATGTTTATACATTAAACAGATCACTGCAAGGAGGCTGGAGAACAGGAATAAAATTGTATGCTCGAAAATTGGTACATGTTTACAAATTTATTGGGTTTTAGATGATTTTATGAGCCGATTGGCTAGCCGCTTGGCTTTTTCTTTTTCTTTTTGAGATGAGAGGGCCAGTGTGGCGGTTTGGGGATTTCCCGGTGCTCCCCATACAAAGGAGGTTATAGCGAAATTTTTCGAAAATTTAGGGTGTTAACCAAATTTTTGAAGAATTTGAAAATTCATAGAAACTGAAAAGTTGAGGAATGAGAGCCAAACTGAAAATTGAGTTGATTAGTAAAACAACTTTTAGCTCCATTCCTTTTCGAGAATGAAAAGATTTTAAGTGGGGGAGATTGTAACAACCCGGAAAATCAGAACCAATTTAAAATTTTTGTTTTGGCAAGTTTAATGAATTTTAATATTTAAAATGATTTATTTTAAATAATAACGACAGGAAATTTATTTTGAATAGAATTATAACATATGAATTTATTTGAATCAAAGTTAGAATATAAACATTTATTTTAATTATAAAAGGAATTGGAAATGGCGCGGTAGTTTGAAAATTCGATTTCAAACTTTAAATGAATGTGCAGGATTCAAATAAACCGGATTTTAGTGAAACCAGAAATATTTGAATCTATTTGAAAATATCTTTCCAATGAATCTGAAAAATCAAAATTTCATAGCGGGAATAAAAATTTATGCCTAGTTCAAAATCCAGAATAGTCACTATAGAAAATATAACCCTTAAAAATAGCAATTTTGCAAACGACCTCCATTTTCGACGAGACCACTTTTGTTGGATCCGGAATGTCAAATTATCTCTAGATTCCAATTTCCACAATTTTTGGAATCAATATGTGAGCGTGGCAAAAGAAAACGTGCTTTGACAGTTTTAATCAATTAGGATCGACCAGAAAATGGCCCTTTTTCAAACGGTCTCCAAATTTAATGAAATTAGTTTTATTAGGACCGTATTGTCAATACAAAACTAGATTTATTTTTTGGGAATTTTTGGAGTCAGTATGTGGCCCCGGTAAATTGAAATGTACGTTTAAATTAAATAGATACTGATTTATATTTTAATTTTGACGAAAACTGAATGGCACAGCCAAATTGGGTTATGAAACATATCCCATTGTGTTCGGAATGGGGTAATTAGCTAGGGGCGATAGTCGTTGGGTCTCATTTGGAGTTCGGACGAAGTTATAACTTTTTGGGAAGAAAAAATATAATATATATTATTATAAAGCCATCCTTTCTCTCTCCCACTCCCAACATCACCCCGTCAGTTTTAAAAAGAAAAAAATTCTTGATCAATCTCAGATCTGCCACCCTCCCCCATAGCCTCCGCGTCGCCCCCAGATCCGCCACCTCGTCGTCGGCCACACCCCGCCACTTCCACAGCTTCGCCGCCCTCTATCCCTCTTCTTTCTGAAAAACCCCCATACCCTAACCAATCTGCCGCCGTGAGCCCCTCCAGCGCCACCACCGGCCTGTTGCGCCACTCCCCATCGCGAGCTCCGCTTCTAGACTCCGCTGCGAGTCACCTCTTCAGGCGGACATCGTCAGCACGTGACCATGATGATTTTCTAAAGCTTGAATCATCGTGAATCCGCTGAATGGCTACCGCAGCACCTGGAGTAGCCGCATTTCCTCCCTTGAAGCCTGTCCACGGCTGTTGCCTGCCCTTCGTTGTCAAGGTGAGCTGTTCAAATTGATTTTTAGAAAATAAAAAGACTTGATTTTTTTAAAATATAAAGATTGGATTTTTATTATATGATTAGCAATATAAAATAGGATTTTTATTTATATTTCTAGCGAATAAAAATATAATTTCATGTTGAAAGAGAAATTATAAAAATATGATCTTTACATTCATGTAATGGCAGGAATAAATTTTTGATTTTTATATATGTATTGCGAAGTTAAAAATTTGAATTATATATATGTACATATATATATATATATATATATATATAACAATGTATAAAAATATGATTTTGCATGTATAGTTTAGTTATAAAAATATTATTTTTAAACTGTAGAAAACAGTAGTAAAAATATGATTCTTAATGTGTACAGCGTCGAATAAAAATGTGATTTTTATCCATGTAGCGTTGAAATAAAAATGTGATTTTATTATGAACAGCGTGAAAAGATTGAGTTGGAATGTCAGGTAAATCCAAACCATCGTCTAATAAATGATGACAGAGTGAATCCCAAAGGTGAGAACTCTTCACTGAAATTATTTCCATATAGTTATTTATTTTATAACTGCATATATGAACTACTTCCTGTCATCCACAGACCATGGAAGACTTCTTTGGTTGTGTGTTTGGATTGATTTGTTTATGTGGAATTGATTGTGATGTGGAATGGAATGTAAAATATTCATCAGTTGAAATAAATTATTTTATCGTTAAAAAAATTATAATTTTGACGTGTATATGAATAAAATAAATATTAATTTGCAAATCGAACGATTTGTTAATGTATACCCAGTTGACTGATATTGATTGGGACGATAAATTTTACACATTGCCCAACAACACAAATAAAATTCATTGTTTGTTGATTGATACCCTACACGGCTGTTGTGATGATATTTGACGTACACTAATCCCAACTGTTTGGATGTATGTCAATCGATTGGTTGACATACTGTTGTAAGCATTAAATGTCAATATTTAATACTTATACAGTGTAGAATGCACCTGGATGATGGATGATTGTTGATTATGGTTGTTATATACGTATGTATTTTGAAATCCATATAGACAACATTATATGGTAATTGACTGTTTCTGATTCCAATTCAGAACGAATGAACATTTTAAAATGACGAACATTTTAAAATTGCGAAAATTTTAAAATAATATTCAGTAAAAGATCAAAATATGATTTTGAAGTTCGATGTGGGATGGACACGAATATATTTAACTATATAAAGCCGTGTTGATTAGATGTGTGCCATTTTGACGCGAATGATATTTATATCGATTTTATTCATTTTTATAAATGAATATTGAAAAGGAATTGATTTCAAAACCTAATGTTTTGAAAATATTATCATTTATATATTAATGATATGGAAAATTCAATTTTGATTTGGAATTGAATACGAAGTTGAAATAATTTTGAAAACGAATTTAAAACGATTTATAAAATACGTTTTAAATGGAAATCGATGAAATGTATATAATATACATATTATATATATATAATGGCCTGAATTGAACATGCCACGCAGCGGCAGTTTGCGAATTTTGACTATTGACTTCGAATGGACATTACAGGAGATCCAACCGTCGGCTTCTCCTAAAATCAGAGCCGTTCGTCCTGAAAAGAGCTTTCTAAAGAATAGTAGAGATTTGAAATCTAACGGTTGGATTTGGAATTGTGTCCAAATCAAATTTGGAAAAGGTCGTTGTAAGTGTAGTTCGATGACCGTTTATGGAAATCGAATGTACGGGCCTTGATTAAATTATTTAAAATAACAGTAATTTGTGTAAAATCATAATAAATGATTTGGAAAGAAACAGGACGAAAATTTTCATATTTAAAAAGTTAAAAATATATTTTTATCGAAATGTACTAGTTATTAACTAGATTTGAAATCCAATAATTTTTAAATAAAATAAATTGGATTTGAAATGGTTTTAAAAATAACTAGGATTTCCAATATATAAATTCGAATGGATTTGAATTGGAATTGTCTTCGGAGTATTTTGATGCTGGATTTCGTGATTATACAGATATTGTTATGGAAATTTGAAAGATATATTAGTATCGTTATTTCTAATACGATATTTGTTGGTTGTAGTATTTGATATTAAATATAAGCCGATATATTTTCCATTCAGAGCCTTGTTGTAACAACCCGGAAAATGTGAACCAATTTAAATTTTTTAAATTGGTTATTGTCAAAGAATTTAAACAATAGAAATAGAACATTTCAATAAAATAATGTATTGGAAATTGTGAGGCAGTTTGAAAATTTGAATTCAAACTTTGACTGACTGTACCGGGTGGAAAATATAACAGATTTTAGTGAAACCAAAAATATTTAAATCTGTTTATGAATACCTTTCTAATGAATATGAAAAATTGAAGTTTCATAGCAAGAGTCAAAAGTTATGCCCAAATGAATTTTCAGAAAGGTCGGTATATAGAAAATATAGCCCTTGAAAATAGACATTTTGCAAACGACCTCGGAATTCGAAGAAACCACTTTTGTTGGATCCGGAATGTCAAACTATTGCTAGGTTTCAAATTTCATAATTTTTGAAGCTAGTATGTGAACGGGGCAAAAGAAAATGTGATCGGTCAATTTCTGTTAAAATGGGTCGACCGGAAAATGGCCTTTTTGCAAACAATCTCAGAATTTGACGAAACTAGTTTTGTTGGGACTGTATCATCAAAATAGAGCTAGATTTATTTTTCTGGAATTTTTCGATTCAGTTTGTGGCCTTGGCAAATTGAAATGTACGTTCAAATTGAATATTAAATGTTTTATACCTTAATTTGAAAAACAACTGACTGTAACAGTCTAATTGGCCAACGAAACATATCCCATTGTGTCCGGGATGGGGGTATTTAGCTAGGGGCGTCAGTCGTTGGGTAGAAATTGGTGTTCATTTGTTCAAAAGGATATTTTTGGAATTTAAAATTTAAATATAATGGGTCAAACCCCCTCTTTTCTCTCACTTCTGTTGACTGGTCAAACTCCCCCCTCCCCCCCCCCCCCGAACGACGGAAAAGCACTGATAGCTTCCAGGCCCGATCGCCGTCGCCACGTTCGCTTTCACCGCCCCCTCCAGTTAGATTTTCTGATCATCTTTCCATCCTCTATAAATCCATACTACCCTCGTCAGTTATAGAGTGGAGTTGGCGTCGAATTTCATCGAGGAAGACGCCGCCTTTGGAGTGCCCCCGTGCGCCGCAGGGACCACCGAGTTTGCCCAGACCACCACCGATCGACTATCCTCTCTTCCCTCTTCCACGTAATATAATCCGATCCTTCCATAGTTGCACGGATTTTCTGAAAAATCGAACCCTAGTTCGAACCACTTTGAAAGGTGAGACCTTTATTTTATTTGAACTTTGAAAAATAATATCTTTAACATGTTTTGATGAAATTCGATGAAACAGGAAATATCGAGACCGCAAGGAGGCTCTCTACCATCCAGAAGAGACCGCGGATTTTTGTGATCTACCTATGATTTTTAGCACTTCGAAAACCAATGTGAGGAATCTAAATTAAATTGTGTGAATGAAATCGTGTTGTATAAATTATATAAGCGAAGTGTAAATTATATACGCATTGTATACCTCATGTACATGTGTTGTATAAGTTATACGAGCGATGTATAAATTATACAAGCGTTGTATGAAACATATATGCCTTGAATTTTGTTGAAATTCAAGTGAAATATAGAACTATATATATATATACACACACTCCCCTCGTCCACAAACCATGGACGATATTTATTGCTTGTGATTGGTGTGAAAATATATAGTATGACGAATGGTTGAAAATAATTGTTTGTGGTTGATATTGTGGTTGAAAAATACCTTTGTGGTTGAAAAATACCCTCTTGTAGTTGAAACAAATTAGAATAAAATTGTGGAAATGAAAATAAAACATGCCGCCTGCGTGCGAACTAGATGCATGATTCCCCAATGTCAAAAACCGCGAGGTTTTAAGGTAGAGCAAGGAGCCGTACTAGGGACGGTCCCGGTTTCAACTACCCTGCCGTTACGCTGCCGAAATTTTCTGAAATATTAATGTGTTAAAATAATTTTCATTTTTTGAAATTATTTTTATATGTCGAAAGAATATTCATGTGTTGAATAGAAATTCATTCGTTGAATTGAAATTCATGTGTTGAATGGCGTTCGTATTTTAAATAAATAGCTTTAACAATAAAAATTACATTTTTATGTATATATATAAACTATAAAGAATATTCATGTGTTGAATTGAAATTCATTCGTTGAATAGAAATTCATGTGTTGAATGGCGTTCGTGTTTTAAATAAATAGATTTAACAATAAAAATCACATTTATATATGTATATATATATATATACAAACTATATAAAACATTCATGTGTTGAATTGAAATTCATTCATTGAATAGAAATTCATGTTTTGAATGTTATTCGTATTTTAAATAAATTGATTAAACAATAAAAATTATATTTTTATTGTGAATATGAAGTGTTAAAAACATTCACGTGTTGAATAAATATTTCTGTTGATAAAAATATTACTTTTATCATGTATACGCTTTGATAAAAATACAAACGTGTTGAAATAAATATTAGTTCGCTAGAAATAATATTATTAGCTTTGTTCTGCATATATATACATGTGTCGAACAGGGAAAATGGAATAGCTGTAGAGTAAAGAAATTATTTGTGTCCCCGACAAATAGGTAAGCCTTGATGAGTTGGCTGCGCAATTTTATTTTTATATCAACTCCTGTGAATACCATTGGATGCGGAGTGCTGGTTATTCTGTGTGTAATAATAAACATCGCCACAGGATAGTAACAATTAATTTTGAACTACACTACATGGCATACTTCTTGACGATAGGCATACTTCATCATATACAACATAAGCATTTGGAGCTTGTGTGACGAGGTTGAAGATTTACCATATGAGCGAGAGGCTTGCATGGCGATGATTATATACTACAGGTTGAAGTGATGACTGATATGGACTATATAAAATATAACGATAAATTGCCGGATTAATAAAACCCCACATGGGTCTGGAGTTGACAATAATCACGTCTCTCTAGTAATCAGATACGACACATGGATTATTTATTCCCATACGGGACGAGGTGACGAGGATTTATCCTCTAGAGTAATTAAAAATACACGCTCCCTCAGGCTTGACAGGGTGACGAGAATTTATTCTCTGGAGTTATTATCTATACACGCTCCCTTGTAAACACCAGAATATATCATATAAATATGTGTATGCTTTATAGGATTTATCGGGTACCTAACACGGCCCAATAAATTTCCAAACCCCTTCCCGTACAAAGGAATTTATGGTGAAATTTTTCAAAATATAAAGGCGTTAGTGAAATATTTGAAGTGAAAATGATATTGAAATTAAAGAATGAACTATATTTATATATATATATAAATATAAATAGAATTGAAAGGAATCAAGGCCGTGCAGTTCGTGTTTTGAAATCGTAACTTCAATCGATTAGTATGAGAGATCCGACCACCGGATTTTCCCGAAACCGCAACCTTTGGGTTCGCCTTGGAAATATCTTTCCAACGGCACCAACTTTATAAAAATCCAACGGCTGGATTGTCTGGAATGTTTAATTCAAATCTGAAGAAAAACAGCACCAGAATCGTTTATATTTATATATAAATATAATTAAATTGAATCGAATAACGACGCTACAGTTCGTATTTTGAAACCGTAACTTCAGACGACTAGTGTGGAAGATCCGACCGTCGGATTTTCATGAAACTGGAACCGTTTGGTTCGCTTTGTGTATATCTTCCCAGTGGTATAGACTTTGTAGAAATCCAACGGTTAGATTTTCCGATATGTGTAAAACAAATTAGGGGAAAAAAGCGCCAGTGCCACGGCACAACCTGAAACGTCGTTTAATTAAATATGGCCATTTTTAAAAAAATAAAAATGGCGAAAAATCGTTATAAAATATTATAAGCAACATGGATGGGAAATAAACCAATTTTGCTTGACCTACTTGGTATTTGATCGTTGTAAGTGTTTGAGATGAAAATAAAACTAAAGAACTGAAATGTGAATGTCGAATAATGTAACCATGGAAAGAATTGATTTGAATTCTAATTATACGAGAATTATTTGAAAAGGCCGAGCTAACCCTCATTTCAAATAATTGATCGAACGATTCGAAGTTGAAAATACGAAGACGGATCAAGACCGACGATCTTCATATTGTTTGGATGGGCGCTGATGAGGTTCCTGATCGGAGTAGCTACCTTGAAGGAACAGAAGTAGTAGCCGTCTGAACGTATGTGGTGATTGTACGGATATATGAGGAATATGGTGCCTCTGGTTTCGTTCAAACCCAGAACGGACTTGTAAATGGACTGTGTGTCCGACATTGGATTTTGTTCTGTACTGATTGATCTCTGTTAAATATATATCTGTTTGGTGGCGAAGAATTTATTCTTTTGCTTAACGCCCTTCTCTGAGACGTACGAGCTCAGAGGTTATATATCGATAGAAATCAGTCGTATGGAGTGGATTTCCTGTGTGGCATGCCAAGATGCATTGACCAAGGCTTCCGTTGCAAAGCATAGTCTTGTGTTCGATGATCAAAGCACGACCTACGTGGCCTGGCTTTGTGTATAGCGTGGATTCGCGAGCCTCACACCTCGGTATGAGTTAAAAACGGGATAAGGACTGCAGGGAGAGCACGACGTTTCTTTCTAGCTAGAGGTAGTGTCTATGCTTAAACTGGCTGGCATTTATATTATTTTTACCGATGTGGATGTTGGAATGAGGCGCCTCGATATTAGGTCTGTTAGGACCGGGAAACGTGTGCTCAGGAATAATTAATCCTCAAACGTAAGGGAGGACCGGCCCTGAAGTACCCAAGGTTTACACAGAGTGTGTAGTCCTGAGGCATTTGCTAGAGTGTCTCGAAGCGGAGAGGAGTTTGCCCCTTGCCTCGACTCATGACAGAAATCAAATTTCCAATACGAGACAACAGATTCGTTTATAACTTATGTATGGCGACGTAGTGGCATAGGACGCTCATGTCGTCTATGATTTATATTTATGATGATATTCGTTTTTGAAACATATATGCACTGGTATTAATATCAAATGATTTTGCTTTACACGTATTAAGCATATATGGCCATTATAAGGTAAAACTCTATCCTCCGGTTTGCGTTGCATTGTATGATGGGACTTGAGTCTTATAACGGCTTCATTCTTTTTAAAAGCATAGAGTTGTTTTAAAGAATTCACTTTGTTTCAAATGTACCGGCAATCACTGGAGAAAACCCGTTCCGCGAAAGTGGCGTGGTCCTATGAATTGCCTTATTACTATTGTTTAACCAGTTAAGTAGATTTCTCATACCAGTCCCATGACTGACTCGTTGTTTGTTTCACATTGCAAACTCGAGTGCCCTTATTTTCACACGGGCAGCCTAGTTGATGGAAGACAGGTTGTTTTGGCTTAGCACTACAGTACGAGGTGCACTTTTGGCTTGATGGCGATGGATTAGATTTGTATTTTGGCTATTGACTTTCCGCCTATCTTATGTATATGATTCCGACTATGGCGATGCAGACTATTTTACTTCCAGTATTATTATCATATGTATATGTACCGCCTCAGGCGTTGTAGACTGATACCCTTATTATGTGTCAATGTATGTATATATTCCGCCTATGGTGATGGTGACTAATCATTTCCCTTTTATTTACTAAGTTATATCCTACGTTGTGCTATTCTGATGTTGTTACATGTTATGATTCCACTGCCTTATCCATGTAAATTTATTCTATTTATTGTTTTTTCTATTATCTGTACTCTGCTACGACGATTGATGTGTTATATTCCAATGATTATCCTTAACACCATCACACGGATTTTGGGATCATCACACTTGTATTTATTGTCAAATGGGATTTTGGGTTTGTCGTGAACGGTGTCTTCAGTAACACTGTTCTGAAACTCTATGTGAGGAGAATAAACATTTTAATTAAGAATTTTAGAGTTTCCAATTCTATTTAATAATTGGATAAAATGGAATGTGAATTGGGTTTATCGTGAACTGTGTTTTTAGCGACATCCGTTCTTTAACCCGATTTACAGTGAAATGTGATTTTGAATTTATAAAAAAAATTGTTAAGATTTAAAGGAGATTTTCCAAAGTAAAGTTTTCCGGTTTAACATATTAAATTGGAATTGGATGGAATTCAATTTGGCAGTAATCGAAGTGAGCTTTTGTAGAGGAAGACTGTTAATATATGTGGAATTTAAAAGGTTTGGCCGTTATTCCATTTATATTATTAGTTGGATGTGGAAGTTCATACCGATTATATATATTGATCTGTATTCCATGAAGTTTCCATTGTTAATGGAATGTGATTTTCGGTTTATCGTGAGCTGTGCTTTAAATGACATTAGTTCTTTAACCCAGATAAAGATAAGATTAATTTATTAACTTTGAATAATTATTAATTAATGATTTTTGGAAATTAAAACTGAATTAGAGTTTTAACAAATCTTTAAATAGATTGAAAGGTGAATTTGTTAACTAAAATTATTAAATTCCAGAAATGATCGAGAATGGAGTATCACCAGTTTTGCTCCGAGCGATAGTTTAATATTTAATTAGATTTGAAAGTGAAATTGTAATTAACTTTACTGATAGCACCATAGTGTTAGATATGAAGTATCACCAGTTTTGCTTCATGGGATGAATAGGTTGGGATTGGGAAATTAAACAAATGACTACTTCGGTAAGGTTCGCTAATCCCGACTAGTTTGGATAAACCATAATTTTGTTTGAATTGATATACAAAGGATGATTAAAGAATAAATTTAAAGAATTTATCATTGATAAAATTAATGGCAACCTTTCCCTAAGGATATGAATATTTAAATAAAAGAATATTCTGGATTGGAATGAGGCGCATGTTGTGTTTTTAGAGCACTTGTTTATTATATACGTGAGTCATTCAGGAAGACCGGGTTTATCCCATTCTGAATACTTGATTCAACGATGTGTCGAGGATGAAGACGGTGGTGGAAGACCAGAGGTCTTCACATCGTTTGGATGATTACTAATGTCTTTATTGGGCTGTACACCCAAGACAAGGTAATAACCGATGATCGTCCAGATGTACTCGGAGATCGACGGGATATGCGAGGACCTCTCTCTTGTATTGGACGTACGGGACAAGGAATAAGGTGCCTCCGGTTTCGTTCAGACCCAGAATGAACTTGTAAATGAATGTGTGTCTGACATGGGATTTCATTCTGTTTGATTAATAGACATCGGTTGCATAGCGTGAATTGCCTGTGTGGCATGCTGAGATGCAAATGATCAAGGCTTCTGTTAAAAAGCAGAGTCTTGTGGTTGATGATCAAAGCACGGCTTTAATATAGCATATCTTTGTGTAGTATTAATTCTCGAGACACACACCGAGGTGTGAACCAGAAATGGGAGAGGAATGCAACGAGGACATGCGTTTCTTTCTTGCTAGGAGTGGAGTCTGGGTTTTGCACGCCCAGACGTTTTAATCATATGGATGATGGATAGCGAGGCGCCTCGGATATATAGGCACTACAGGGTCGATGGATGATATGGGCCTTATAAAGATAAGACTTATGCCCCATAGGGTGGGGAAACACATGGTTTAGGCATTTCAATCCACATCGAGTGGACCGGCCTTGAAGATTCAAGGTGCAGTTGCGTTTGTTCCTGAGACATGGTAGGTAGATTTTCTCGAAGCGGTAAGGACGATCACTTGCCTTGGTTCACAGATGTAAATCCAACTTACAATACGTGACTTTGTGGTTTTGATTGTAGAGCCTAGTATTGGCGACATGATATATGGTACCCATGCCGCCTAGGATTGATACATTTATATTTGAAGTTGTTTTATACGCTATGCACTTATAATAGTATCAAATGATTTGTTTTAACGTACCAAGCATGTTTGGCTATTATAAGGGAAAATCGTATCCTCCGGCTTGCTTTGCATTGTGTGATGGGACCTGGGTCTTATAATAGCTTAATTTTTCCAAAAAGCATTGTGCTGTTTTGTTATATGCACTGGTATTCTTCGGAGGAAACCGTTCCGTGTTATACGGTGTGGTCCCTTGATATATCTGGTTTCAAAATAAAGATTGATAACTTTTTAGTCCTCACACCAGTCACATGACTGACCTGGAGTCTATTGTTTTAACCTAAACTCTGGGTGCCCTTATTTTCCACACGGGCGGCTAGTAGTTTTCGGTTCTGCAGATTTATATTCACAGGATCCTGATTTTCAGCTGGAATGATACTCGGAAAGCTTTGTATCCGTTTATCTCTTTCAGTTGTGTTTTCTATTATTTTTCCACTGCTATGTATTTAAATATAATTTAAATCTCTGATGTATATGAAATGTGCATTATTTGTCCATACTCTATTATATTCTTGTATTCTGATGGAATTGTTGTGATAAGCAATGAAATGTTCTTTTGTTTGTGTTCTGATTTGTCGTGTTCTCTATTCAATCTGGACTTTCCTTTACGGGGAAGTTCGGGTCGTCTCAACTTCACTATTATCAAGGGATGATATTAGTTTGTAATGGTAAATGATGTTGAATTAATTGATTATTCCCATAAAAAGGAATTTATAATTGGAATTCGAGTATATCGAATTTTATAATTAATTTAAGGAATTGGAATTAAATATAGGGATTGAGTTTGATTAAATTCATAACTGAGTTATGAATGTGGCATAAAGAAATCGATGAGTTGAATAATATGAATTGTGAAGTTAGATTTGGGATAATGGGCTTAAATTATTTTTAATTTATTGAAAATGGAGCTGAATTATTTTATAAACAAAGATTTTAAACGTTATATTTAATTTAATTAAAACGAACTTGCCCCAACGCAGTAGTTCGTAGTTTGGCGTTTCGAACTTCAGTCGAGTATATAGAACTCGGTATAAGTTGGAATTCGATGAAACAAGAAACGCTCAGACCTATTGAATGATAGTTTTCTAATGGAAGAGAAAAATCTTGATTTCGACGTATAGATTTTGAGTTATGTCAAAATCAAATTTTTTGAAAAGCAGCGCCATAATCGTTTTTAAGTCATAGCGGTTAATTTAATAAATTTAAAGGATTTTGATGAATAAAATCCGAATCTTTTTAGAAAAATCCGGATTTGAGTTATCAAATAAATATGAACTCAAGCAGAGTAAATGAAGTGGTTTTTGTTAAAAAAAAATGGTTTCTGGATCGTAGTATTGTATTAACTAATTTGAAAAGAAATTAGTTAATGGAACTTCGAGTCAAACTTAACCTTTGTTAAGTAAATCGGATTTATGAATTCAAGATTGAAATTAAATATGGAACTCGAGTTAAAAATGGGATTCAACATGTGCATAAGCGAATTAAATTATGTTTGACTATGATATATTCAAATCGGAAGTTTACTAGGCAAAAGTGCTAATTAGCAAATTAATTAGCGAATTGTGTTGAAAAGATTAAATTGATTGAAATAAGTTGGGAATTGGCGTATGCATGTTAAACTGGTATGGAATGAGAAGAATGAAGATTACAATAAGTGCCCGACAAAAAGGAACATGTTTAAATTCCCATATGTGGTTTTATGCGCCGAATCGGCAAGCCGCTTGGTTTTTTTTATTTTCTTTTTGAATGGAAAGGGCCTAGAGAGGCGAGTTGGCGTTTGAACGATTGACCGATACAGGGGAGGTGTTGGCGAAATTTTCTGAAAATTTAAGGAGTTAGAATGTTTTTAAGAATTTTGAAAATAAAATCATTAGATCGAAATATATAGAATTTGATAAGGAAATTGGAAATATAGTTAGTGATTGAAAATTAATTAAAAGGGGCCAGTGATTGTTTGATTGTTGATGGATGTTTCTTTTTCTTTGATAGTTAAATCACCAGCTATCAAAGATTTTTGGACCATCGTTGTCAATACAGAGAGACCGCTTGGATTTAATATCTGAAAACCGCTCCGTATAAGCATAGGCGTTGCGAATTAGATTATGCTGAAGATAAACTGAAGATATAGTGGAATGAAGGGGCTGATATGTTAGTCCAGACCCACGACAACTTGTATGGACAAATGTTTGATACAGTTTCCTAACAGATCACAGAAGACGATCTTTTCAAGGTATTATGTCTAGTGGGAGAGAAATTCGTTTCTCTTAGCTTTTATACCCATAATATTTTGGGAAGATCAACTAGTGATTTGACGGGTTTGACGATGTGGCATTCAAAGTGTATGGTGGCCAAATGTTCTGAAAGATTAGCGTAGCCTCAAGCCTCACAAATGGGAAATGACAAAATTTGGGCAGGCATCATGGCTAGGTGGGTCATACCCAAAGGGGGTATATTTGTCACCGATCTAGAGAAAATTCAATATTCATTCTTCTTTCGATTATGTATCTTACGGATTACGGTTGGACGGCCAACAACTGTGGGTGACAATATATTCGCTACACTTAAGCTAAATAAGTGGGCGGTCATGTGCGGCCAGGTTACAAGATGTTCTTGCTGAACCCCAGTGTATCCCCTCTAGAGTACACTGATCGGGAGGTGGTCCCATACCTTGTTATAGTTGGAATCCAATCTCCAATAAGCGCCCTGCGGTTTTTGATTTTATATTATACATGTAGAGCGTGAGATGCAAGCGTTCTACTATTTGTTTATTTATTTGATTAGACATTATTATAATATCATCGTATTTTGATATCAAAAATGTTTTTTGTTATAGTAAGGTAAAAGACGTCCAAGTTTATGTGTGAGTCGGTCTTACTATTACCTTTTGTTTCAAAAGGATTTTTCAAAGTTAAACAATATGGTTGGAGTTTACTCACACCAGTCCTTGTTGCTTGCTGTGTGCTTGGTATGCATGATAAGGGGTTCTCGCTTCGCATTAGGTGGCGAACGGGAGACTCTTACCCCTACATGTCCCAAAAATGTGGGGTGGTCGAGTCAAGAGGCTAGCCGTAAAATAAGTTGCTGGGGTATCTCTTTAAGCCATGGTGGGAGGTTAGCCCACTGCCATCGCAGCCATTGCAGTTGGTATCAGAGCTTAGGTTGAGCGAACACCTAGGCTTTGGTGGGGGTTTACTCATTAGAGATAGGGTCAATAGTACCCTAGAATGAGTTTGAGTGTATACAAACTAGACAGCGTATTTGTAGTTTATATAGAAAAATGATTTTATATTGTGGAGATTTATTGGTTAAGTGGCTTCTGAATTCAGGTCGATGGTGGGGTACCACAGTGTCGAAAGGGGTTTCTAAACACTGGAATACAATAAACCGACACAATATGTTTTCAAGCCAGGTAAATGAAATAATTTTACCGAAAAATATATTTTTATATGAATGATTTTTTTTGAAATTACTATAATATATGGATGTGTTGGTTGTATTATTATAATCGAATGAGACTATAAAATTGAAATGGTTATATATATAATCAAATAGAATTTGTATATGAATAACATATATAGATGAGATGAATTAAAATTGGATTGAAACTAAAATTTGGAAATTAAATCCTGGATGTTCAAAAAATATTTTCTGAAGTTTTATGAATTAATATAGCACTATTTTAGAAGGATTTTTGAATAAAAATAATTTTGAATGGATTTTGAAAATGATAAAGCACTGACTTCGCTTCGGACACTGGAAAATAATTATGATGATGAAGCGCACCATCATCGATGTTCATTTTCGAGTTCTAAGCGATGGATTGCTACCTTAGTAAGATTTCCAATGGAAATTTATTTTTTTTAAAACCAGTTGCTTTGGAAAATTATAATATTTTGGAATTTGAGATGGGTATAAACAAATGTATATATTTATATGGTTTTAAAGGGATTTGAAATAAAGGCCAGGCATTGGAATTCTGAAATCTAAATTTAACTTAAGCAAGTTAAATAAATTGAAATGATGGAAACCAGTTAAATAAACTGAAATTAAATATTCCCATGAAAACTTAAAATTAGATGGGACTTGAGTTATAGAATTTGAAGTACTGAGTTATAACAAAGTGGGCATTTTGAAAAGTTAACGGGTCTGTAGCATGTCTTCTACCTTAGTAATTTCGGGGAAGAAATTCTTTTAAGAGGGAAGGAATGTAACATTCCAAAATTTTAGCCATTTAATATCTAAATTATTATATATATTGATTTGAAATAATAAATGGATTTTTAATGAATTTATCGATTTAATAATCGATATACTATCGAATATACGAAAGAACAATAATTGAATACATAATTGAAAACCGGATCGAAACAATTCAGTCAATATAAATTCTATGTTGAATTAAAATGATACTAAAAACTTATTACCAATGAATTTTAATGAATTGAATTTAAATTAAAAAGTCAGTTTAATTTTTGGGGGTTTTTACAGTTAGAATGGAAGTAATTCGAACTGGACTGGGTGTAGCTGGTTTCAACAGTGAGGCAACAAGGTATATGTGTTGTTTTACAATAAATTGCCTATTTATGTTAGTAATTAAATAAGCTTCTTAATCGATTAATTTGAATAAGGATTAAGGTAAACAAATTAGAATAACTCGGTTAATGTCTTCTGATTAAACTTGATTAGTTTAAATTTGTTTTTGTTAATAGTTAATTTAAAATAAATAAATCGTTTAATTGATAAATTAATTAAATAATTGTAGATGTAAATAAATCTAATCGAGATGACTCAAGTAGAGTGTAGCTGCGAAGATACAACATTCAATCGGATATTCGACAAATGAAAATGCAAGGTAAGTAAATCTCACTCACAGTTTTATTTTAAAAATAAATTGTTGGTTGTTTGGATGCTTGCATGAATTATTGTGGTTGCATATATATATTAGTTATTTAGGCTTGATGGTTGAATATAGATATATATATTGTATTGGTGATTGGACATTTCCTGCAGTACCATTAGCTTATGCCTGCGGTATCATTAGCGAATGACCCTATCGCCCCATGATATACGAGTGGATGACCTTCTATACCGCTATATCCAACCTTGAAGCAGGATTGGTATTATTTATGTTCATTGAGGTAACCTATTTGGATGTAGGAAAAACAGGTTGGAGGGATCCAACTGGATTCCTCAAAAATATATTATTGTTTTATTTATGTATTCATGTATGTTTGATGTGTT
Organism: Allium sativum; assembly: GCA_030737875.1. Taxonomy (NCBI): domain Eukaryota; kingdom Viridiplantae; phylum Streptophyta; class Magnoliopsida; order Asparagales; family Amaryllidaceae; genus Allium; species Allium sativum. Next base: position 58,167,076 of record CM060920.1, read on the forward strand.
GAATTGAATGAATTGTTGTGTGTATGGGTATTTAAATATCACTGGACCTAGATATTGACTTAAAAATATTATGCAAAGGGATTTCACCCGATTGTGAATATTAGGCTCACATCCCTCTTCTTAAACTTAATAAAATCCACGTTCTTGTTAACTTTTAATTTCAATCCCGGTCCCTAAAATTGCTGCCACGCGCCTTCTTTCAAGGACTTCCGCCTTTCTTCTTTTTGGTTCCAACTTATACGTGTTTTGTTATAAAAAAAGGCGTTGGCCTATAAAAAAATTCAAAAATATGGAAATGTACTCGGCAGTCCAAATAAACAAAAAAAATGCATATATGTATGCGATTATTGCCAATATTTTCATACAAGTTTAAAACTATTTGGATAGGCATGCAAGAATATGTGTACGTGTTCTGAATAATTGCACAGAAGTATTCATTTATTCTGGATAATTGCACACAAGTATGCAACTATTTTAATAGGCACGCAAGTGATTGTTTTCCAGGCAGAAATTGAATTGCTACATTAAACGATGCACGTATTCATGAAATCTGCATATATGTAAGCACGTATGCTGCTATTTTGTCGCGGCGCTGAAATAATGCATGCATTTATGCTAATATTTGAAATATGTGCATTTGTGTATGCATTTTACTGCAATTCACTGTTATTTCTGTATTTGTTGATTTTTACGTCATTTTTGATGGTTTTTTGGCTTGAATTTTTCAACATTCATGTATTTTATTTAAATTTAAATTTACATTTTTTTTTTATTTTTTTACCTACTTTTAAAAAATAGTGATCTAATTTATAAAAAGTTTATGACCGGATGTAAGCCCAATTTTAAAACTTAATAGGGACCTGTAAAAAACACAGCCTTTTAGATTTAAAAGGGAAATTTTAAATTTTAAAAAGAAATGGGATTTCAAGCGGGTTAGGAAATATTTACTTGTTTTAATAATAAAAACAAGTAATGTAATCTATAAATGACATTTTTAAATGGAAAGGAATATTATCATTTGATAATATAAAATTTTAAAGTATGAATTTAAAGAGGAAAATACATTTTTCACAAGTGGAAGTTGGATTCAAATGGAATTTGAATTTGAAACTTGTTTAAATATTTTAAAACAAGAAGTGAAATTTATAAACGATGCTTATAAATAAAAAGTGGAAAATTTTCATCTGATAATTTATAAATTTAAAGTCAAATATGAATTTTAAAAGAAAATTTATAATTGGAAATGTTTCAAAAGAAACTGTGAAATTATTTCCGATATTCAGAATGTAAATTGAATTCAAATGAATCAATAAGGATTTGGATTTCAAATTCAACTATGCCGGAAAAAAAAATTAGATAAACTTTTTAAGAAGGAATATTGAAACTGTAAGCTAAAATCTAAATATGAAACAAATTCTGTGTTGATACATATATAAGTTATAATTATAAAATATCTTCAAACGTAAAATGAAAAAGTAAATTTACTTTCTGCAAAGTAGAATTTGGATTTCAAATGAATTTTGAAAGGGAAAACTTGTTTTAAACAAGGAAGTTAATTTACAATTGGTATTCATTATCGTTGGATAATTTGAAAGTTAACTTCAAATGGATTTTAAATTGGAAGTTTATTTAAGATATAAAATAAAGAAGTGATTTATAAACCATGTTTATGAAGGTAATGAAGAAATTTTCAGTAGACAAATTGGAAATGGATTTTTCCAAATATAAGAAATCACAGTTCAAAATCATATTTTTAAATGGGATAGAAAAAGGGGATTTTTAAGATAAGAGATGTCAGTTTGTATTACAAACTCTTATCCATCTCAAGATAAGAACGTTGTCGATCAAGGTCTGAGAGGTAAATAAAATACCCCAACTTGAACGACTTCACTATTATCAAGGGATGATATTAGTTTGTAATGGTAAATGATGTTGAATTAATTGATTATTCCCATAAAAAGGAATTTATAATTGGAATTCGTGTATATCGAATTTTATAATTAGTTTAAGGATTTGGAATTGAATGTGGGGGTTGAGTTTGATTAAATTCATAACTGAGTTATGAATGTGGCATAAAGAAATCGACGAGTTGAATATTCTTAATTATGAACTTAGATTTGGGATAACAGGCTTAAATTATTTTTAATTTATTGAAAATGGAGTTGAATTATTTTATAAACTAAAATTTTAAAGGTTATATTTAATTTAATTAAAACGAATTCGTCATGGCGCGGTAGTATGTAATTTGGCTTTTCGAACTTCAATCAAGTATATAAAACTCAGTATAAGTTGGAATTCATGAAACAAGAAACGCTCGGATCTATTGAATGATAGTTTTCTAATAGAAGAGAAATTTTTTGATTTTGACGTATAGATTTTAAGTTATGTCAAAATCAAATTTTCTGAAAAGCAGCGTCGTAATCGTTTTTAAACCACAGCGGTTTATTTAATAAACTTGAAGGATTTTAAGTGAATAAAATCCGAATCTTTTAGAAAAATCCGGATTGGAGTTATCAAATAAATATGAACTCAAGCAGAGTAAGTGAAGTTGTTTTTTTTTTTAAAAATTCAGGTTTTTGGATTGTAGTATTGTATTACGTAATTTGAAAAGAAATTAGTTAGTGGAATTTCGAGTCAAACTTAACCTTTGTTAAGTAAATCGGATTTATGAATTCAAGTTTAAAATTAAATATGGAACTCGGGTTAAAATTGGGATTCAACATGTGTATAAGCGAAATAATTATATTTGACTATGATATATTCAAATCGGAAGTGTATTAGGAAAAAGTGCTAATTAGAAAATTAATTATCGAATTCAGTTGAAAATATTAATTTGATTGAAATAAGTTGGGAATTGGCGTATGCATGTTAAACAGGTGTGGAATGAGAAGAATGATGACTAAAATGAGTGCCCGACAAAAAGGTACATGTTTAAATTCCCATATGAGTTTTTATGCGTCGAATCGGCAAGCCGCTTGGTTTTTTTATTTTCTTTTTGAATGGAAAGGGCCTAGAGAGGCGAGTTGGGGTTTGAACGATTGACCTGTATAGGGGAGGTGCTGGCGAAATTTTCAGGAAATTTAAGGAGTTAGAATATTTTTAAGAAATTTTGAAAATAGAAATCAATATATCGAAATATATAGAATTCGATAAGGAAATTAGAAATATAGTTAATGATTGATTATTAATTAAAAGGGGCTAGTTATTGTTTGATTGTTGATGGATGTTTGTCTTTCTTTGATAGTTAAATCACCGGCTGTCAAAGTTTTTTGGACAATCGTTGTCGAGATCGATTGGATTTAATATCTGAAAACCACTCTGTATAGGCAAAGGCATTGCGAATTAGATTATGATGCAGATAAACTGAAGATAGAGTGGAATGCATGGGCTGATCTATTTGTCCAGACCCAGCACAACGTGTATGGACGAATGTTTGACAAATTATTTCATACAGAGCACATAAGATGATCTTTTCAAGGTATTACGTCTGGTGGCAGAGAAATTTGTTTTTCTTAGCTTTTATACCCGTAATATTTTAGGAAGATCAACTAGTGATTTGACGGGTTTGACGATGTGGCATTCAAAGTGTATAGTGGCTAGATGTTCTGAAAGATTAACGTATACTCAAGCCTCACAACCGGGAAATGACAAAAATCGGGTAGGCAGCATGGCTAGGTGGGTCATACCCAAGCAGGGTATATTTGTCACCGATCTAGAGAAAATTCAATATTCATTCTTCTTTCAATTCTGTATCTTACGGATTACGCTTGGACTACCGGCAATCGTGGGTGACAATATATCCGCAACACTCAAGCTAAATGAGTGGGCGGTCATGTGTGGCCGTGTTGCAAGACGTTCTTGATGAACCCCAGTGTATCCCCTCTAGAGTGCACTGATCGGGAGGTGGTCCCATACCTTGTTATAATTGGAATCCAGTCTCCAATAAGCGCCCTGCGATTTTTGGTTTTATACTATATATGTATAGCGTGAGATGCAAGAGCTCTACTATTTGTTTATTTATCTGATTAGACATTATTATAATATCACCGGATTTTGATATCAAAAATGTTTTGGTTATAGTAAGGTAAAAGCCGTCCATGTTTATGTGTGGGCCGGTCTTACTGTTATCTTTTGTTTCAAAAGGATTTTTCAAAGTTAAGCAATATGGTTGGAGTTTACTCACACCAGTCCCATGACTGACCCAGAGTTTATTTTTATTTTTTTCTAAACTCTTAGGTGCCCAAATGTGTACGGACATTCAAGTGTTTCCGGCTTTTACAGATTCACTTGGAGGAGCTTGAAGCAGGCGGCTTCACCATTAGATATTTAAGAGTTATTTCCACTGTATGAAATATTATATAGTACTCTAATGTTAGTATGTATATATAATATAAAATTTTTGTATTCAAAGGGTTATGTTATATAATATATTTTATTCGCTCCGCTGTGGGATTCTGTTTTTGTTATTTCTGTTCTTTTTCTATCTATTCTGTTTCTTTAACCCTAATGACTCATATTTCAGTATTATTTGAGTTGGACGTGGGTTGTATTAATCAGCTCAGATAGTGCAGATTTGCGGGCCACCACAAATACATAGAGTAATTAGAAAATACTAATGTGGGTTAAAAAAAGGGTTCATACTTAAAACCTTATGATTTTTGAAGTTGAGAGTGTGGATTTTTCAAAAGATAATGGTTATCTATGTTGGAGTAATGATTAAAAAGTATAAAAGTATTTTAAGAGAATATTTGCCTTATACTTATGAAATTTTTTTAGGATTATTTCATCAATGATGGTTATCTTCGGATGATGATGGCCATGTGCAATATAAGACAACAAATCTTAGGCAGCGCACTATTACTTTATGTTGGTATTGAGCCGATTAGTGTACATCCCTACTTAGTAATGGGATGTCAGTTGTAATATGATGTTACCTTCGGATGATGATGTGTGGTATAAAATAACAGATCTTGGATAGTGAAACTATTACTCTATGTTGGTATTGAGCCGAGCAGAGTATGTCCTTACTTAGTGAGGGGAAAGCAAGACCGCAATAGGATAAAATATGCTAGATTGAGTTTGTGGCTTGGATCCATTTTGATGAATATAATCATGTTTTTAACAAAAAAAAATTCCTACAAAAACTTAATTGTAGATATTATTTGGGACTTCTATCATGAAAATCTTACTCTCTGGTACATTTCATGGGTACCACAACAAGGAGAATACACCACTGCTTGATAAGTCGACATTGGCTGAAATAGGATGAAATATCCTACATTGAGTGTGCAATATAGATCCACTAAGATGAGTAAGTTCTTGATTTGGAAAAAAGTATTTGTTATCAAAATTGATATTACATACTCATTTGATTTATACACAGATATCATTTGAAAGTTTATCTTGAAATCATTTTGAACTTTGATATAATAATATCATAATGAAGTCAATTGATGATAAACTTGAAAATTCTTAAAATATGACTGCCATGATTATTTTTTGCTACATTTCGATGGGGTACCACACATAGAGAGTATATCTTTACTTGATGATTTGGCACTGCCCACAAAAAAAGGAGGCTCTAGAATATACTCTAAATTGAGTATACATTCAACGGATGGAGACCTTGTATCAATGTGGATTGAAATGAACATTAACATGAATTTGGGAATAAGAATAAACTATGGAAGGCTTGATTCATCAATAGCTTGGAGGATTGATAGAATGTTGATCATAAATTGAGAAGTTCTAATCATATGATATCCAGGTATATCTTGTACTCTAATTCAGGATTTCAATTTATGAAATTGTTTTGAAGTATACTTTCAAGAAAATTCCCTGGATACATAGATCTCCTTTCATGTAATATTTGCCTTTCTTTTGATTAATTATTACATAGAATTTTGAGGACGAAATTCCTTTTAAGGGAAAAAGAATCTAACGGTTCAAAATTTCGAGTAGTAAATATTTGAATATCGAGATTATTTAAATATTTATATATGGGATCTATTGTTATAATTTTTTTATAACCTTGTTAAATTCCTTTATAAATATTTACTATAGAGGACAAATTTTTTTTAAGTAGTTCGAAGTAATATCGGTAATGTGACCAAAAACCATTTTGTTAATAAACGAATTTTTTCTTATTAATAAGTGTTAGAATTTATATGCATACTATTGCAATTTAAGAACACATATACAAAGTATTAATAACTCACTTAGCATAAACGTGGATTAATTAAATTAAGTATGAAATAAATAATTAAGAAAGAAGATTCAAGAAGAAAGGAGATGGTGGCACATATACATATTAGGTGTATATATGTAGAACAATCTTCGTACACCTAAGGAGTCATGTGTCATCATCTTAATGTTTTCATGAATGACAACGGACAAGTGACCAAGTTCAAATGGACCAGAATAACCTTGAGAAAATGTTGTAAATAGCATGGTCATTTTTATAAAAGGGACATTAAGAAAATCCTCCTACTTATTTCTGTCATATCTCCCAAATCATGTATCCAAATTTAGTGGTTCTTTTTTGTTGGAAAGCTATTTCAAAATCGAAGAACTTTTATTTAGATCACTTTTTAATATTCTAGGTAGATGATTTTTGAAATTTACATGAAAGTGAAGTAATGTTCTAGCATTTTTTTTATTTTCAGAAATACCTACTCTCAGTCTTTAAGCCATAACTTTCGACTCTTTAGTCTAAATCAGTAGATTCTTTTTGAAACGGCCCGGGGAAAACGGCGATCCTGATTATCGACTAAACACTGTCGACTATCCAAGCACCTAAAGTTTACTGGAACGTTAATGAAAGAAAATAGAGGGTTAGAATAGATAAGATAAAAAATTAGAATAGATTTATAAGAAGAACATATAACACATCAGAGTAACACGTATCTCATAGCGGAACAAATAAAATATAACATAACTTTAAAATAAAACAGTATATATATACAATAACATTATCATAGTACAACACTTACAACACAGCGGAAATAAAAATGCTAGATAACGCTGAAGCCTCCTGCTCCAAGCTCTTCCAATGACATCTGAAAATACCTGAACTACTTGACTGCCTGTACAAATTTGGGCACCTAAGAGTTTAAGGAAAAACAAAACAAAATTAAACTCTGGGTCAGTCATGGGACTGATGTGAGTAAACTCCAACAACTTGGCTTAACTTTTAAAAATCCTTTTAAAAGAAAGGATAATTGTAAGACCGATGCACACATAAACATGAATGGTTTTTACCTTACAATAACCCAAAGCATTCTTTGAAATCAATATTCGTCTAATATTATAATAGTGTCTAAATACAAATAATATCAATCTAGCAGAACGCTTGCATCTCACGCTCTACATATAGACTATACAATCAAAACCATGGGCTCTTATTGGATAATGGATTCCAACTGGCAAGGTATGGGACCACTTTCCGACAGTGTACCTCTAGAGAGAAAGACAACGGGTTCAACAAGAACATCTTGCAACCTAGGCTAAACATGACTGGCCCCTCACTTCGCTTGAGAGTACCGAATGTATTATCACCAATGGTTGGGATCAGCAACCGTTTCCCGAAAAGGACAGCATCGATAGATTTAAGAAGCAAAAGGAATTTCAATAGGTCAGGTGACAATACACCCTACTTGGCAAACCACTTAGCCATGAGACCTACTCGATTTTATACCATTTCCCGGTTGTGGGGCAACAGGTCATAACGTATCTTTTGATCTTCATTCACTTTGAATGCCACATTGTCATACCCGCCAAATCACAAATTGATTTCCCTAACATATCATGGGTATACAACTAATAGAAAAAATTCCTCTGCCACCAAATGTAAATAAGTTTGAAGAGATCAATCTACCCGATCCATTAGATATACTCTGTCAGACATTCTTCCATATAAGTTGTCCTGGGACTGGACAAACTGAAGGCACTATTCTATAAACAGGACAACCCTTGCATAACTCCGTCTTCAATTATCTTCATCATATTTGATCGCAATGCTAATGTCCATACAATGTGGTTTTCAGATAATGAATCTGATCCTGGTCTCTCTGTAATGACAATGGGAAAATGGTCAAAAACTTCGATAGTCGGTGATTTAACTATCAAAGAAAAATATGTGTACAACCAACGTTCTTATTTCCAGATTGAAATTCGATCGATCAATCATCAATCAACGTTTATCACTTTATATTAAATTATCATTAATTTATCCATATACCCATTTCCTTTTTCCATATACATACATTATGTCTTTCTAAATTTAGAAAGTATACCTTATTAGTATTGGAAAATGTTTCCATTTCTTATTTACGTGTCACTTTCATTCCATTATTTCTTATCAACAAAACATTTCATTTTCAACGCTTAGAAAACATTTCTGATTATATTTGGAAAACGTTTCCAAAACTCATTTATATGGATTTCAAACGAACGTTATATAAATATCGTTACGACTGCTCATTCCATTAATCGCTTATTACTTAACTATATTTCTAACCAATCTTCACTCTCAAACCTCAACTATTCCTTAGTTAATTACAAAGTCAATCAAGTTGGGGCATAATTACCTCTCACACCTTAACTGAACAACGTTCTTAACCACGTAATAGATAAAGCTTACAACTCCAATTTTCACAACCATCGCTTATGCACATTCTCGGATTCATTTTATGAATCTACTTCTTTTATAAAAAACATTGATTATGACAATAACGTTATAAATCCTACTTCTGAAATATCTAACTTAAGAATATAACTTTTAATTCTTAATTCGAATAAATAATAATTTATTTATTAAATAAATAAACCTTGATTTAAAAACCAAAAAGTAAATAGTACTTTCCCGAATCGATTCTGTGACGGCAACGAATTTCGCTCGGTCCGAACCTATCGCTAAACCGACCCAGACCGCTTGAAACGCCCTATCGTTTGAGAACACGACAAATCAGAACGCATACACAAGAACATTTCATTGTATATTACAACAATGCATCAGATTACAAGATTATACAGAGTATAAATGAATAAACATTACACAGAAATATCAGAGATTTAAATTACATTTAAATACATAGCAGCGGAAAATAATACAATACACAACTAGAAGGAGATATACGGATACAAAGCTTTCCGGATATTGTTCCAGCTGTAAACCAGGATCCTGTGAATATAAATCTGCAAAACCAAAACTACTAGCTGCCCGTGTCAAAATAAGGATACAAAGCTTTCCGGAGATATACAAAGCTTTCAGGACCCAGACTCAGGTGGGCCTTGGATCGTCAGGGCCGGTCCACCGATGTGGATTATTATGCCTGAACAATACGTCTCTCAGCGCTTTGGGGCGTAAGCCTGGCCCGTCAGCCGACCAGAAGCATCGACCGAAACCGATATCACGAAGCGCCTCGCTTTTCTGCAAGTAATAATAAGCAACATCCACATGAGTCAAACTCGTCAGCCAGTTCAAGCACTGACGCCACTCCTAACTAGAAAGAAACGCATGTCCTCCCTGATGTCCGTCTCCCGTTTTTGGTTCATACCGGGTGTGATACTCGCGAATCAACGTTACCCAAAGCTACGCCACACAAGGCCGTGCTTTGATCATCAACCACAAGACTTTGCTTTTCAACAGAAGCCTTGATCCATGCAACTCAGCATGCCACATTGTCAGTCCATACTGTACCACTGATTTCTGCCAATATATAACCTCTAGGCTCGTACGTCTCAGAGAAGGGTGTATAGCAAGAGAATAAATTCTCTGCCACCAAACAGATATATATTTAGCAGAGATCACCAAATACAGTATAAAGGAATACAACGTCAGACACACTATCCATTTACAAGTCCGTTCTGGGTCTGAACGAAACCGGAGGCACCTAGTACCCCGCATATCCATCGATCTCCAAGTACGTCTGGATGATCACCAACTGTTTCCATCTTCTTGGGTGTACAGCCCAATCAAGATCATCAGTAATCACCCAAACGACGTGAAGACCTCCGGTCTTCGACAGCCGTCTTCATCTTCGACTTATCGTCGTATCAGTTATTCAGAATGGGATAAACCCGGTCTTTCCGAATAATTCGCGTATATTTTAAATAAGTGTTACACAAACACAACATACGCCTCATTCCAATTCATCAGTCACTAACCGTAAATTAATCAAGAGAATAATTCCCCAAATATTAACCCCGAAGGCCGAAACCAACATCAGATCAATATCCAGAAAACCATTCTGCTTGGCTAACCGACAGTTAATTTCTAAATTTCACACTCATAGGGAGGGGTTCCCATTAATTTTATCAAAGATAAATTCTTTAAAATTTATTCTTTAATCTATTTTTGAATATCAATTCAAACTAGTCGGGATTAGCGAACCTTACCGAAGTAATCATTTATTGTAATTTCCCAATCCCAACCTATTCATCCCATGAAGTAAAACTGGTGATACTTCATATCTAACACCACAGTGTTATCGGTAAATTCAATTACCATTTCACGTTCAAATCTAATTAAAGATTTAACTATCGCGTGGAGTAAAACTGGTGCTACTCCATTCTCGATTTTTTCAATCTAATTAAAGACTCATTAAAACTCCACTTAGTTTTAATCTTTAACGGGGTTAAAGAATCAGTGTCATTTAAAAACACTGTTCACGATAAACCCCAAGATCACATTCCATTAATTACTGGGTTAAAGAACAAGTGTTATTTAAAACACTACTCACGATAAACCCAAAAATTAATTCTAATTCAATTCCAATTAAATATTATTTAATTGGTACACTTCATTAAATCTAAATAAAAAGATTTAATCTTTTCTCAACTAGGTTCAAGAACAGTGTTAATGAAGACACCATTCACGACAAACCCAAATCACATTTGATATTCAATACAAGGCTCTGAATAGAAAATATATCGGCTTATATTCAATATCAAATTCTACGATTAACAAATGTCGTATTGGAAATAACGATATAAATATATATCTTTCAAATTTCCATAACAACATCTGTATAATCAAGAATTCCAACATCGAAATATTCCGAAGACAATTTCGATTCAAACCCACTCCAATGCAATCATTGGAAATTCTGGTTATTTTTAAAGCCCTTTTCAAATTCAATTTATTTATTTAAAAATAAATAGCATTATAATTCTAGTTCAAAACTAGTTCATTTCGATAAAAATCTATTTTTATCTTTTCAAATATGGATTTTTTCATCCCAATCCTTTCTAAATCATTTCTTATGATTTTACACAAATTATTACTATTTTTAATAATTTTATCAAGGCCCGTACAGTCGATTTCCACCAACGATCATCGAACTGCACTTACAACGACCTTTTTCAAATTTGATTTGGACGTATCTCCAAATCCAACCATTAGATTTTGAATTTCTAATATTCGTTAGAAACCTCTTTTCGATACGAACCCAACGGTTCCGGTTTTAGGAGAATCCGACGGTCGGATCTCCCGTAATGTCCGTTTGAAATAAATGGTCGAAATTCACGAACTGCCGCGGCGCGGCGCGTTCTATTCAGGCCATTATATTATATATAATATATATTTCGTCGATTTCTATTTAAAACGAATTATATAAATAGTTTTAAATTCGTTTCAAAAGCAATTTCAACTTCCATTTCAATTCAAATCAAAATTGAATTTTTTTTTATAAATTCGTTTTAAAATTCATTTCTATTCAATTCAAACTTCAATTCGATTTGAATTCATTTCAATTCACTTTCAATTCAATTTGAATTCGGTTTCAATTCAATTCAATTCCAAAGTCGTTTTCAATTCGATTCAATTCAAATTGGTTTTCTATTCGATTCAACTCAAATTGGTTTTCTATTCGATTCAACTCAAATTGGTTTTCTATTCGATTCAAGTCAAATTGGTTTTCTATTCGATTCAACTCAAATTGGTTTTCTATTCGAATCAAATTCGTTATATATTCAAATCAAATCAAATTCGTTATATATTCAAATCAAATCAAATTCGTTTTCTATTCAATTCATTTCGAAATGAATAAAATCGATATAAATATCGTTCACGTCAAAATGGCGTCGATCTAATCAACACGGCTTCATATATTTCTATTTTCAAATATTCTATTTCAAATATTTCCTATTATCAAAATATTTGTTATTATCAAAATATTTCGTTTAACACATGACTAATCTCAACGGATGAGTACAGTCAACACATGAACCTTTGTTATATATTATTCTTTATTTTCTAAATTGAAATGAGGCCCAATCAATCACCATATAATGTTAATTATATGGATTTTCATACATCACACGTATATAATAGCATTGAAAAATAATCAACCATCAACCAAAGTGCACTACACTGTATAAGCATCAAATATAGATATCTAATGCTTATAACAGCCTGTCAATCAATCGATCGACATATTTAATCAATCAGGATGAGTGAACTTCAAATTTCATCCCAACACCCATGTGTGGTTTCAAACAATCAAACACATATTTTAGTTGTGCAGTTGGGCGATGTGTAAAATTTATCGTCCCAATCCATGTCCTTCAAATAGGTATACATAAACAAACCGTCTGGTTTGTAAATGAATATTTATTTATTCATATTCACGTTAAAAATTATATTTTTAACGATAAAAACATTTTATTTCAACATATGAATTTCTATTCAGCTCATTCTTTAGATAAAATGATATTTTTATTTTTCTAACTTATTTTAGAAAATTTCGGCGGCATAATGGCACGATACTAGAAACGGGACGAGGCCTAGCCTTATCCCCGGTCTAGTGAAGGCCCACGCCATTCACACATCAATCAAATCCATTCATTTCACCAAACAATTCAATTTCAATCAAATAATCTAACTAATTTTTGCAATCAAACAAACAAGTCCATGGTCTGTGGACGATTGTGTCGGGTGCTACTAAGCACCGTCTGCATCCTAGTATATATATATAACTAGAAAAGAAATTGAAGAGTGAGAAATTCTCACAAATAGCTATCCAATCATCTTGACTCTTCTTCTGTAGAAGTCTTCGTCGTTCTCGCCTTTCGTCACTTTCGTCGCCCGTAGTCACTACATACGTAAAAATCGAATTTTTACTTCGTTATTCAACATATAAAAATCGAATTTTTACTATGTTATTCAATATATAAAAATCATATTTTTATTATGCTATTCAATATATAAAAATCAAATTTTTATTTCGCTATTCAATATATAAAAATCGAATTTTTATTTCGCTATTCAATATATAAAAATCGAATTTTTTTTTCGCTATTCAATATATAAAAATCGAATTTTTATTTCGCTATTCAATATATAAAAATCGAATTTTTATATCGATGTTCATATAGTAAAGATTATATTTTTATCACGCCATTCTCCATATAAAGATTTCGCCTTTTCAAAAATAAAGATTCCGCCTTTACAAACATAAAGATTCCGCCTTTTCAAAAATAAAGATTTCGCCTTTTCAAAAATAAAGATTTCACCTTTATAAATACATCGATTTCAACTTTTCAAACATATCATTATTAAAAATCACATTTCTATTTTTCTACACATATAAAGATGGTATTTTTACATCCTATATCTCATAAAGATTATATTTTTATAGTTCCTACTATGCAAAGATCATATTTTTACCTTTCTACAATATAAAAGATTATATTTTTACTACTTTAAAAATATAAAAATCATATTTTTAATTGCCACTTCACCTAGATAAAAAGATCAAAACCTTTTGCATATAAAAATCAATTTTTTTCTATGTATAAAGATCATTTATTTTCCTTCCTAAAGATTAAAATTGATTTTCATATAACAGTAAACAAATAAATTACTTACAGTAATTTGCGAAGGGGAGTGGGTCGATTTCAGGCGACGGATGGACGGAGGGGGGGTCTTGGGCGGCGCGTCGATCAGAAACAAGGGGGGCGAGGCTACGGTGCTCGATTTGGTTGCAGTGGGGGGGGGGGGGGTTCTTCGCGAGGCGCTGGAGGGAGGTGGAGGACTGGGCGAGGGGCGGAGGTGGGTGGCGACGCGGCTGAGGCTGCGGTGGAGGATTGGGGGGGGCCTCACGCGTTTCAGGAGGGGGAAGAGGAGGAAGGGAAGAAGGAAGGAGGAAGAAGAGGAGGGGGGTGCGCCTGCCTCCAGCGCGGCGGTGGCCTCCTGGAGGCGCCGCTTCGGCTAGGGCGCGATGCCCCCTTTTTTTTCTTTCTGAAATAATTTTGAACGGGGGGGGGGGGGGGGGCAGAGTAAAAGGGGGGGAGAGATATTATTTTATTTTATTTTATTTAATTATTTTATTTGCAAAAAGTTGACTTTTACATACGACCTCGAAACGAGGCCCACCGCCTGTCGTTCATAGCGTTTTACCCCCATTCTGAACACAATGGGACATGTTTCGTAGGTTGATTCGTTCGTTACAATCGGTTTCCGTTTAATTCACATTTAAATCATTATATTGAATTTTAAACGTACATTTCAATTTACCGGGGTCACATACTAACTAGAAAAATTCCAGAAAAATATTTTCTAGCTTCCTATTGACGATACGGTCCTAACAAAACTAGTTTCGTCAAATTCTGAGACCGTTTGAAAAATGGTCATTTTCCAGTCGATTAAAATCAACTGAAACCGGTCAAACGCGTTTTCCTTTGCCACGCTCACATATTGATTCGAAAAATTATGAAATTTGAAACCTAGCAATAACTTGACATCACGGACCCAACAAAAGTGGTTTCGTCGAAATCCGAGGTCGTTTGCAAAATTCCCATTTTTAAGGGCCTGAATTCCATAGCGACTATTCAGAATTTTCAACTGGACATATCTTTTGATTCCCGCTATGAAATCTTGATTTTTCGGATTCGTTGGAAAGATATTCCCAAATAGATTCTATTATTTTTGGTTTCACTAAAATCCGGATTGTTTTGCACCCGGCACATTCAATTGAAGTTTGAAATCGAATTATCGAACTACCGCGCCATTTTCAATTCTATTTATAATTATATAAAATTATTTATATTCTAACGACGACGTATAGAATATATACGTCGAATTATATTCAAAATAAATTTTTCGTCGATATTATTTAAAATAATCTATTTTAAATATTCAAAATTCGCTAAATTGCCAAAATACGAATTTTAAACTGGCCCAGATTTTCGGGTTATTTCAATCTCCCCCACTTAAAACTTTTCGTCCCCGAAAAGGAACAAAGTCGAAAGTGGTTTGATTAATCAACTCTACGTTCGATCTGGCTTCCGTTCTCCAACTTTTCAGTTTCTGAGAATTTTCAAAATTTCAAAAATTTGGCTAACACCCGGAATTTTCGAAAAATTTCGCCATAACCTCCCCTGCACCGGGAGCCACGGGAAAATCACGAAATTGCCATATAGGCCTTCTGATCTCAAAAAGAAAAAGAAAAAGCCAAGCGGCTAGCCAATAGGCTCATAAAATCATCATCACCCAAACAAAACAGTAAATTATGTAGTAAACATGTACCTATTTGTCGGGCAAACAAATTTTATTCTCTGCTCTAGCCTCCTTGCTATGACCTGTCCAATATAAGTACAAGTATATGCAAGCAAATGCGACAAATTTCCAATATAATTCAATATGTGATTCAATTAGGCTAAATGGCTAAAAATTAGAAAACAAACAACACAAACATCAATCAATTAGTTGATTAGCTTTTCAAATTGATAACTTTGATACATAGTCAAAAATCAGATTTTTGATGCGAAATCACAACAATAGGCCCTATCTAATTTTGGTTCTTACACCAGTCAATAGGAAATATATAAATATCACACCTTCGAAACACGAATACCAATTTTGATGATGTTCGAACTATCATCAGAATCATCTCTGGGCGACTAGAGTGTGATTTTATATCTATCCAGTATATTAAAACTTCAAATACACGTTTGCAAGGCGTATATGCGAAATCTTTATATACTGGACTGTCCTAATCAATATGAAATAAATAATCAAATACGAATAGTTGATTTAGATTTTCAAAACAAAAATTGTTTTCATTTTTAAAAATATACTCTTCACACTCGTCCTAGGATACTACTGATCCCATCTCTAACGAGTCATTCTAATTGGATATTACTAATCCAATATCTGGTGAATTCTTTCGTATGGTTCTAATGTGCCTTGTTCTCTAAGCTTTGTAAACCAAAGCTCTGATACCAACTGTGACGGCAACGAATTTCGCTCGGTCCGAACCTGTCGCTAAACCGACCCAGACCGCTCGAAACACCCTATCGTTTGAGAACACGACAAATCAGAACGCATACACAAGAACATTTCATTGTATATTACAACAATGCATCAGATTACAAGAATGTACAGAGTATAAATGAATAAACATTACACAGAAATATCAGAGATTTAAATTACATTTAAATACATAGCAGCGGAAAATAATACAATACACAACTAGAAGGAGATATACGGATACAAAGCTTTCCGGATATCGTTCCAGCTGTAAACCAGGATCCTGTGAATATAAATCTGCAGAACCAAAACTACTAGCTGCCCGTGTCAAAATAAGGGCACCCAGAGTTTAGGTTAAAACAATAAACTCGAGGTCAGTCATGTGACTGGTGTGAGAACCAAAACAGTTATTTATCTTTATTTTTAAAGTTAGGTAAATCAAGGGACCACGCCGTATAACACGGAACGGGTTTCCTCCCAAGAATACCAGTGCATAAAACAAACAGCGCAATGCTAAATGAGGAAAAATGAAGCTGTTATAAGACCCAGGTCCTATCACACAATGCAACGCAAGCCGGGGGATAGGGTTTTCCCTTATAACAGCCAAAGAATGCTTGATACGTTTAAAAACAAATCATTTGATACTATTATCAGTGTATAGTGTATAAAACAACTTCAAATCATAAGTATCAATCATAGGCGGCATGGGTACCATATATAATGTCGCCATACTAGTTCTACAATTAAAACCGCAAATGTCACGTATTTGGAAATTGGATTTCCATCTATGAACCGAGGCTAGGGATCGTCCTCAACCGATTCGAGACAATCTAACCCATGACTCAGGACCCAGACTCAGGTGGGCCTTGGATCGTCAGGGCCGGTCCACCGATGTGGATTATTATGCCTGAACAATACGTCTCTCAGCGCTTTGGGGCGTAAGCCTGGCCCGTCAGCCGACCAGAAGCATCGGCCGAAACCGATATCACGAAGCGCCTCGCTTTTCAGCAAGTAATAATAAGCAACATCCACATGAGTCAAACTCGCCAGCCAGTTCAAGCACTGATGCCACTCCTAACTAGAAAGAAACGCATGTCCTCCCTGATGTCCGTCTCCCGTTTTTGGTTCATACCGGGTGTGATACTCGCGAATCAACGTTACACAAAGCTACGCCACACAAGGCCGTGCTTTGATCATCAACCACAAGACTTTGCTTTTCAACAGAAGCCTTGATCCATGCAACTCAACATGCCACATTGTCAGTCCATACTGTACCACTGATTTCTGCCAATATATAACCTCTAGGCTCGTACGTCTCAGAGAAGGGTGTACAGCAAGAGAATAAATTCTCTGCCACCAAACAGATATATATTTAGCAGAGATCACCAAATACAGTATAAAGGAATACAACGTCAGACACACTATCCCTTTACAAGTCCGTTCTGGGTCTGAACGAAACCGAAGGCACCTAGTACCCCGCATATCCATCGATCTCCAAGTACGTCTGGATGATCACCAACTGTTTCCATCTTCTTGGGTGTACAGCCCAATCAAGATCATCAGTAATAACCCAAACGACGTGAAGACCTCCGGTCTTCGACCGCCGTCTTCATCTTCGACTTATCGTCGTATCAGTTATTCAGAATGGGATAAACCCGGTCTTTCCGAATAACTCGCGTATATTTTAAATAAGTGTTACACAAACACAACATACGCCTCATTCCAATTCATCAGTCACTAACTGTAAATTAATCAAGAGAATAATTCCCCAAATATTAACCCCGAAGGCCGAAACCAACATCAGATCGATATCCAGAAAACCATTCTGCTTGGCTAACCGACAGTTAGTTTCTAAATTTCACATTCATAGGGAGGGGTTCCCATTAATTTTATCAAAGATAAATTCTTTAAAATTTATTCTTTAATCTATTTTTGAATATCAATTCAAACTAGTCGGGATTAGCGAACCTTACCAAAGTAATCATTTATTTTAATTTCCCAATCCCAACCTATTCATCCCATGAAGTAAAACTGGTGATACTTCATATCTAACACCACAGTGTTATCGGTAAATTCAATTACCATTTCACGTTCAAATCTAATTAAAGATTTAACTATCGCCTGGAGTAAAACTGGTGCTACTCCAATCTCGATCTTTTCAATCTAATTAAAGATTCATTAAAACTCCACCTAGTTTTAATATTTAACGGGGTTAAAGAATCAGTGTCATTTAAAAACACTGTTCACGATAAACCCCAAGATCACATTCCATTAATTACTGGGTTAAAGAACAAGTGTTATTTAAAACACTGCTCACGATAAACCCAAAAATTAATTCGAATTCAATTCCAATTAAATATTATTTAATTGGTACACTTCATTAAATCTAAATAAAAAGATTTAATCTTTTCTCAACTGGGTTCAAGAACAGTGTTAATGAAGACACCATTCACGACAAACCCAAATCACATTTGATATTCAAACAAGGCTCTGAATAGAAAATATATCGGCTTATATTCAATATCAAATTCTACGATTAACAAATGTCGTATTGGAAATAACGATATAAATATATATCTTTCCAATTTCCATAACAACATCTGTATAATCACGAATTCCAACATCGAAATATTCCGAAGACAATTTCGATTCAAACCCACTCCAATGCAATCATTGGAAATTCTGGTTATTTTTAAAGCCCTTTTCAAATTCAATTTATTTTTTAAAAAATAAATAGCATTATAATTCTAGTTCAAAACTAGTTCATTTCGATAAAAATCTATTTTTATCTTTTCAAATATGGAGTTTTTCATCCCAGTCCTTTCTAAATCATTTCTTATGATTTTACACAAATTATTACTATTTTTAATAATTTTATCAAGGCCCGTATAGTCGATTTCCACCAACGGTCATCGAACTGCACTTACAGCGACCTTTTTCAAATTTGATTTGGACGTATCTCCAAATCCAACCGTTAGATTTTGAATTTCTAATATTCGTTAGAACGCTCTTTTCGATACGAACCCAACGGTTCCGGTTTTAGGAGAATTCGATGGTCGGATCTCCCGTAATGTCCGTTTGAAATAAATGGTCGAAATTCACGAACTGCCGCGGCGCGGCGCGTTCTATTCAGGCCATTATATTATATATATAATATATATAATAAATATTACGTCGATTTCTATTTAAAATGAATTATATAAATAGTTTTAAATTCGTTTCAAAAGCAATTTCAACTTCCATTTCAATTCAAATCAAAATTGAATTTTTCTTTATAAATTCGTTTTAAAATTCATTTCTATTCAATTCAAACTTCAATTCGATTTGAATTCATTTCAATTCGCTTTCAATTCAATTTGAATTCGGTTTCAATTCAATTCAATTCAAAAGTCGTTTTCGATTCGATTCAATTCAAATTGGTTTTCTATTCAATTCAACTCAAATTGGTTTTCTATTCGATTCAACTCAAATTGGTTTTCTATTCGATTCAAGTCAAATTGGTTTTCTATTCGATTCAACTCAAATTGGTTTTCTATTCGAATCAAATTCGTTATATATTCAAATCAAATCAAATTCGTTATATATTCAAATCAAATCAAATTCGTTTTCTATTCAATTCATTTCGAAATGAATAAAATCGATATAAATATCGTTCACGTCAAAATGGCGTCGATCTAATCAACACGGCTTCATATATTTCTATTTTCAAATATTCTATTTCAAATATTTCCTATTATCAAAATATTTGTTATTATCAAAATATTTCGTTCAACACATGACTAATCTCAACGGATGAGTACAGTCAACACATGAACCTTTGTTATATATTATTCTTTATTTTCTAAATTGAAATGAGGCCCAATCAATCACCATATAATGTTAATTATATGGATTTTCATACATCACACGTATATAATAGCATTGAAAAATAATCAACCATCAACCAAAGTGCACTACACTGTATAAGCATCAAATATAGATATCTAACGCTTATAACAGCCTGTCAATCAATCGATCGACATATTTAATCAATCAGGATGAGTGAACTTCAAATTTCATCCCAACACCCGTGTGGGGTTTCAAACAATCAAACACATATTTTAGTTGTGCAGTTGGGCGATGTGTAAAATTTATCGTCCCAATCCATGTCCTTCAAATAGGTATACATAAACAAACCGTCTGGTTTGTAAATGAATATTTATTTATTCATATTCACGTTAAAAATTATATTTTTAACGATAAAAACATTTTATTTCAACATATGAATTTCTATTCAACTCATTCTTTAGATAAAATGATATTTTTATTTTTCTAACTTATTTTAGAAAATTTCGGCGGCATAACGGCACGATACTAGAAACGGGACGAGGCCTAGCCTTATCCCCGGTCTAGTGAAGGCCCACGCCATTCATACATCAATCAAATCCATTCATTTCACCAAACAATTCAATTTCAATCAAATAATCTAACAAATTTTTGCAATCAAACAAACAAGTCCATGGTCTGTGGACGATTGTGTCGGGCGCTACTAAGCACCGTCTGCATCCTAGTATATATATATAACTAGAAAAGAAATTGAAGAGTGAGAAATTCTCACAAATAGCTATCCAATCATCTTGACTCTTCTTCTGTAGAAGTCTTCGTCGTTCTCGCCTTTCGTCACTTTCGTCGCCCGTAGTCACTACATACGTAAAAATCGAATTTTTACTTCGTTATTCAACATATAAAAATCGAATTTTTACTATGTTATTCAATATATAAAAATCATATTTTTATTATGCTATTCAATATATAAAAATCGAATTTTTATTTCGCTATTCAATATATAAAAATCGAATTTTTATTTCGCTATTCAATATATAAAAATCGAATTTTTATTTCGCTATTCAATATATAAAAATCGAATTTTTATTTCGCTATTCAATATATAAAAATCGAATTTTTATATCGATGTTCATATAGTAAAGATTATATTTTTATCACGTCATTCTCCATATAAAGATTTCGCCTTTTCAAAAATAAAGATTTCGCCTTTTCAAAAATAAAGATTCCGCCTTTACAAACATAAAGATTTCGCCTTTTCAAAAATAAAGATTTCGCCTTTTCAAAAATAAAGATTTCGCCTTTATAAATACATCGATTTCAACTTTTCAAACATACCATTATTAAAAATCACATTTCTATTTTTCTACACATATAAAGATGGTATTTTTACATCCTATATCTCATAAAGATTATATTTTTATAGTTCCTACTATGCAAAGATCATATTTTTACCTTTCTACAATATAAAAGATTATATTTTTACTACTTTAAAAATATAAAAATCATATTTTTAATCGCCACTTCACCTAGATAAAAAGATCAAAACCTTTTGCATAAAAAAATCAATTTTTTTCTATGTATAAAGATCATTTCTTTTCCTTCCTAAAGATTAAAATTGATTTTCATATAACAGTAAACAAATAAATTACTTACAGTAATTTGCGAAGGGGAGTGGGTCGATTTCAAGCGACGGATGGACAGAGGGGGGGTCTTGGGCGGCGCGTCGATCAAAAACAAGGGGGGGGGGGGCGAGGCTACGGTGCTCGATTTGGTTGCAGTGTGGGGGGGGGGGTTCTTCGCGAGGCGCTGGAGGGAGGTAGAGGACTGGGCGAGGGGCGGAGGTGGGTGGCGACGCGGCTGAGGCTGCGGTGGAGGATTGGGGGGCCTCACGCGTTTCAGGAGGGGGAAGAGGAGGAAGGGAAGAAGGAAGGAGGAAGAAGAGGAGGGGGTGCGCCTGCCTCCGGCGCGGCGGTGGCCTCCTGGAGGCGCCACTTCGGCTAGGGCGCGATGCCCCCTTTTTTTTTCTGAAATAATTTTGAACGGGGGGGGGGGGGGGGGGGAGGGTAAAAGGGGGGGAGAGAATTTTTTTTATTTAATTATTTTATTTGCAAAAAGTTGACTTTTACATACGACCTCGAAACGAGGCCCACCGCCTGTCGTCCATAGCGTTTTACCCCCATTCCGAACACAATGGGACATGTTTCGTAGGTTGATTCGATCGTTACAATCGGTTTCCGTTTAATTCACATTTAAATCATTATATTGAATTTTAAACGTACATTTCAATTTACCGGGGTCACATACTAACTAGAAAAATTCCAGAATATATTTTCTAGCTTCCTATTGACGATACGGTCCTAACAAAACTAGTTTCGTCAAATTCTGAGACCGTTTGAAAAATGGTCATTTTCCAGTCGATTAAAATCAACTGAAACCGGTCAAACGCGTTTTCCTTTTCCACGCTCACATATTGATTCGAAAAATTATGAAATTTGAAACCTAGCAATAACTTGACATCACGGACCCAACAAAAGTGGTTTCGTCGAAATCCGAGGTCGTTTGCAAAATTCCCATTTTTAAGGGCCTGAATTCCATAGCGACTATTCAGAATTTTCAACTGGACATATCTTTTGATTCCCGCTATGAAATCTTGATTTTTCGGATTCGTTGGAAAGATATTGCCAAATAGATCCTATTATTTTTGGTTTCACTAAAATCCGGATTGTTCTGCACCCGGCACATTCAATTGAATTTTGAAATCGAATTATCGAACTACCGCGCCATTTTCAATTCTATTTATAATTATATAAAATTATTTATATTCTAACGACGATGTATAGAATATATACGTCGAATTATATTCAAAATAAATTTTTCGTCGATATTATTTAAAATAATCTATTTTAAATATTCAAAACTCGCTAAAATTGCCAAAATACGAATTTTAAACTGGCCCAGATTTTCGGGTTATTACAGATTCCGACTTATAACTCACTTTCGAGTAATCTCTATTCGATTAACTCTCCTTCGAATAACTTATATTCGATTAACTCTCTTTCGAATAACTTATATTCGATTAACTATCTTTCGAATAACTTATATTCGATTAACACTCTTTTGAATAATGTATATTCGAACTCTTCTTCGAACTACCTATATTCAATTATCAAATATCAATTTCCAACCAAATACTAATTATCTTGTTAAATCCTGATTTATTTGATATATAATTACTTCAAATTAATTATTTTATAACATCTGGCTTAGTTGAATTCTAATTACGAATCTTTACGGATTTTATTTAATCCTTTATTTTCAATTATCGAAATGGATTTCATTGTTTCCTTTTTTTTAAATAACTCCAAATTTCCCATTTTATATTCGCTGTTGAATTTGAAATCTCAATTATCCACTGATAATTATATTTTGATTCATTTATAAACATTGTTTATATATCACAACACTTGTTTTCATTATTAAACAAGTTATTTATTTCTAGCTAGTTGACATTACATTTATGTTTAATTTCTATTTCAAAAATCCACTTTCCTTTATAAATGTGTTTATTTGCATAATATTTGCTTAAATCCATTATTCACACCGAATGTGAATAATATTTCTTTTATATAACTAATTCAGTTTGATTTCATATTTTAAAATAATATTCCATTTCCAAATTCTACTTATACTTCTATTTATAGAATTATTCATATGAAATTTCCTTTTTATTTCTATCACTTAAATCTCATTTATAATTCCTATTATAAATGCTGAGTTCACATTCTATTTAAAATATCGGTGTTAAAACCAATTTCTACTTCGCTATATAAGTTCAAACTTATATATTCCAATTATCAAAAGATTAATGTTCGATTACCTAGAACAGTTTGCTCTGTGTGCCAATATTTTATTTTATTTATAAAATATTATTTACAAATTAATCTTCCCAATTTATCTGTTAAAACAGATTCTATTTAAAATATCTACTTTAAATTAATCTTTTCCATTTAAATGTTAAAACAGATTTCCATTTAATATTTAGTTTAAATCCGTATCATGTTACGCCCGTGTGCGAAGCATGGGTCTAAAGCTTCCTAATGTAAAATTCTCTTTTTATAAAATTCTATTCATTTTCCCAATTTTTTTTTATAAATCTATCGATTCTATAGCTATTTACTTCTATAAAATAGTATTTATTTTTCAAATAAATATTCCTTTTATAATTCTATTTATTTTCCAAATAAATATTTCTTTTATAAATCTCTATTTATTTTCGAAATATTTCCTTTTATAAATGCAGTTTATTTTTTAAATAATTATTTTCAATAACATCTATTTATTTCTAGAATATTCCCTTTTTAAAATGTTTATTTATTTCTGAAATATCCCCTTTTAAAATGTCTTTTTATTTCTGAAATATCCCTTTTTAAAATGTCTATTTATTTTATACCAATATTTTATTTTCAATATACACTTTAAAAATTCTCATTTTACATTCCAGTATTCCATATGGTATTTAACATACCATATAAAAATGATCAACATCATCCAAACATACATAATCAACAAAAGATTATATATCACAATATATGAAAAACAGTAAAACAAATGTTGAGGAATTCAATTGGATCCCTCAGGCCTGTTTTCTTGCATCCACAGATGTTATGCAATATAATTCACATCAATTTCATTTCAATATGTACTATTCTGATAAATAGAATCAATGTTAGTTTAACAATATGTGTGTATATCATTATCTGTAATTCTAAATAATAAATCAGCAATTCAACCAAACAATCAACACACAACAATCAACCATCATTTATCAATTCTAAAAGTATGTTATAAAAGCGTAAATTGATCAAAGTTAGTGAGTTTTACTCACATTGAACGTTTATCGTTAAATAACGATAAACTGTCGTTGATTCAGATCAGGCAATTTATTTTGCTGTAAATTGTAGCGAGTTCTAATTCACTTCGAATCAATTCCATTGTGTAGTTTTTATCGAGACGGTTCCAACGCCTCTTGTTTCGTCCAATTCTAATCACGTATGAGACAATTATTTATTTTTACAAGATTTAAATATTTTAACATAAACATATAAATAAACTAATTATATTTAAACTAATTATATTATTAATATTAACGACCATATTAACCACCCTTAACTGCATCCTCATTTCTTCTTCCATAATCAGGGGAAAACCCCGCTGCTCCAATCATATTCCATTCTGTACGTTTCCACTTTCCATCTTCTAAAATTTCCCTTTCTCATTATGGAATTTAAAACTAAATTTGATCATGGGCCTCTACCTTAACTGTAACACCCCATGTCCATTAACATCACTCTCAAAGGGAATGCATTAACTTTCATGGAGTATTATTGGTGTATAGAACATAATATAACAAGACAGATACATATATTAGTACTCGAAAAATTTAAAACAACTTTTATTGTAGTGGAGAAATAGTTTGATTACAATAACATCATAAACCAACAGTGAAACCAAGTACACTTAGTATCCATCTTGAGAAATTGTTTTCTGAGTACATAAAGTAAAAAAGCATAACCCCAACATAAGTAGCCATAAAAGAGATGAGCTGAACTTTACTTCCAGCGATCCAAGCACTTCCAAAAGAGAGAGAAAGATCCAAGCCAAGCTCCACTAGCACCAGTCCCACCCTGATAACCTGGGGAGGGGGAAGGAAGAAAAAAGGCGAAAACAAAGGGGGTCAAACATAAAGTCTGGCGAGTCCAATAACTTTAACAATATAATTAGGATAAGGCATAAACTGGTAAAACAAGGAATGACTGTGTAACAAGTGGGCAAGACAAAACAAACAAGAGGAATATTCTGGCATTAATCTCCCATTTAATCACTATAGGATAATCACTATACTGCGCCATTACTAGTTACCCTAAAAGTTGATCCCGCCTATGGAACATAATAATCATAATGGTAGTTTCGTGTACCCCTAGCTATCTTTATAGGTGCCCCTATCTCCACTAGTTATACCCACTACCCCATGCTATCGACTCCCCAACTCGTAGATACGCTTGCTGGTCCCACAGTGGGGTCTATCACTCCCCAAAGTGGCAACCCGGTACCACTAAAGATGCACGGCTTATATCTACACGATGCGACAACGTCTTACCTACTAGCCCGGGCCCAAGCACGCACATGACGCCGTTGGACTTGCGTTGCCACCGCTAACCCATTTTGACCTCTTACACTCAAACCGAGTAAGCATGTCCTGTCCTCGATCTAAATCGAGCTCACAAAGATACTTAATGAGTTACTGGTTTGAAAAGGGTCCCTCAAACTTGACACAAGCTTTCCACCTATGCTTGGTCCCCACTAAGATTTCCACTTAAAACCCTTCTTATTCATGTCTTTTTACATGTTTCAATTTGGTTAAGTGTTTCTAATCATTTTTCACATGTCACCCATGTCACCTACTCAACCCCCATGTTCCACCACATGTTTATCTTAGTTAAGTGTTACTTAATTCATTATAACCGTAACCTTGTAAGACCTCTCACATTAGATTACCGTTTACGATTGCTAGATTTGTCGGGCGGGCGGGCAGTCTTATACCGCAAACGAGTCTAACCTCGTGTCTTTACAATTGTTACGCATTTAATTTATGCCTTTGACTTCTCACATTAGACTACCGTTTGTGGTTGCTGGAGTTGTCGGGCGGGTCCGGGCAGTCTTATACCACAAACGAGTCTAACCTCGTGCCTTAGGCGTTTATTATTACAAATTATTTCACCCCAATATGAATCAATTTCCCTATTCAAATTGTTCATAATTTCCAAATTAATTATGTCCATAATTGTCACCTAAATTATGTCCATACTTTTTAGGTATATAAATTATACAAATTAGGGTCTCAAATTAATTATATGCCTTTAAAGCTATTTTATGCCAATTCACAATTTGCATAATTAATATTTTCCCATTATCCCCACGATATTCGTACGTTCTAATATGAAATATGTTGGACTCGCAAATAGTCTAACTTATAAAAAGAAAAGAAACATCACAACTTGCATAACACATAAAATAGATCTAACTTGCCAATAAGAATTATAACATAAGTTTGCATAGCCAATAACTTGCATAGGCAACGTACATATAGAACATAAATTTGCATAAACTACCACGGATCCAAATATAGATCTAAACATGAAATTGTGAACTTACATATATGAATTATGGGTCTCAACTAAACTTGCAAATGTGAATATAATTTTCACCTAAAAAATGTGAATATAGTTTTCACCTAAACTAGTATATGGATTCCTACAACTTTCATATGAATTTATCATAAGTTTTTGCATATAAACTAGCATACGTATATAATTGATTCACATATAAACTTGTGTATAATTCGCATACAGACTTGCATAAGATTCACATTCAAACTAGCTTACGATTTAACATCCCAAACTTGCATAAGATTCACATACGAACTAGCATATGTAAAAACATACTTGCATAAGATTCACATACAAACTAGCATACGATTTAACATCCCTAACTTGCATAAGATTCACATATGAACTAGCATATGTAGAAACAGTCTTTCATAAGATTCACATACAAACTAGCATATGATTTAACATCCCAAACTTGCATAAGATTCACATACGTGCTAGCATATGTAAAAACATACTTGCATAAGATTCACATACAAACTAGCATATGATTTAACATCCCAAACTTGCATAAGATTCACATACAAACTAGCATATGATTTAACATCCCATACTTGCTTATAAACTGATGTCATAAATTAAATCAAGTTAAACATATGTGATTGGACATATGAAATAGATCTACCAACATAAGATAACAAAACTGTCATATGTTCACCAAAAGACGATAACAAAGTTAAATAACATCACATAATTCAGCAGACATGTTCTCATAATCCAAATTATAACTCATCATAATTAATTTATTAATTATTTTGTGAAAGAAATTGTACTCACAAAGACAGGTTAGAGAAGAGAGCAATTCGTTCTTCGTTTTGTATTAGAATTCTGATTTGCCAATCCCTAAGCTTTAGGAAGAAGAACTATTCTAGCAGCAGCATGGTGGCCAAGAGATTAATTTAGTTTAGTTTTAGGGTTTGAGTCTATGCATGCTTATATTGAAGTTTAAATCAACCAAAGTTTAAATCAAACTAAGCCTTGGGCGGGAGAAATCCCGCCTAGCCCGCTTCCCTGTTTGAATTTGAATTTCAAATTTTTATTCCGAACTTTTTTATTTTATATAAAATTCCTGAATCTTCTGAGGGCCATAATATCCTCATACGAAATCCGATTTATGAAAACTTGGACTCTATTCCAAGCACAATTTCGAGACGAACGTAAAGGCGTAACCCATTTCCTTTAATTCTCACTTTAACTATTAAGTATTCTTAAAATTGTTAATTTTAATATTAAAAATTACGGGGTGTCACATTCTCCCCTCCTTAAAGTATTTCGCCCTGAAATGTCCAAGTTAAGGAGAATGTATATCCTATAATCCAATCATCCGTCTACTCAACCATCAAACACAGGCATCCATTGTCCTTACAAGATTTCTAATGCCATATGAACATATGCAAAAAGTGTGTGTATGTGTTCCTTATCCAATGCAAAATCAGGCAGTCCACTGATTCAGTTGACCTCCTTAATGCAAATCATGATAGTTCCATGTGTCCATTATGCATGCAAAAGAATCCTAACGATACATACTACTTCTACATGTGTGCACAACCATTCATCAAAATGCAGCATCCATATGATAACACAACCATTATACATCCATTAATTTAAATACACACACACATTTGTATGCAATATGGAAGTAACTGAGCCAATCTAGTGCCTAATGTGTGTGTACATGCATCCACAAGCAACCACTTGCAAACACTCGCAACCATCAATCATAACATGTTTCAAATACATGTTTGCATCCATTGGTTTCTACCTAAGGATAAAGAATAAGACCAAGGAGATATACTTTAAAGATAGATATAAGCATGAATAAATTTATGGAAAAAGGGATCAAGGAGGTACCCTTAAAAAGATAAGGGTAGGTTGCGCGTATTTTCCTTTCAGTTTCCCAAGTCGCGTCTTCCTCAGCGTCACTCCATTGAACTTTAACAAGCTTGACTTCATGGTTGTGTAGTTTTTGACTTCCGTTCCCAAGATACGAGTTGGAACTCTTCTCACAGTTGCTTCTCGTTCCACTTTTACTTCCTCTAGTATAGTGGCTCCACCTCTTCCGCAGACTCATGCAAGCACTTTCGTAGTTGAGAAACATGAAAACATTAGGAACTCCAGCCAGTCTTTCGAGTAGCTCTACTCTGTAAGCCATCGTTCCAATCCTTTCAGTGATAGGAAATAGTCCTACAAATCTTGGTGCTAGCTTTCCTACGGACCCATAGCGAATGGCATTCCACAAAGGAGATACTTCAAGGAACACACTATCTCCAATCTCAAACTCAACGTCGGTCCTTCTTTTGTCTGCGTAGGGCTTATGTCTATCTTGTGCAGCCTTCATCTGTCTTCTTATCAAGTCCACCTTTTCTGAGGTTTCTCTAATCATGTTTGGCCCAAGTACGAGCTTGTCTGTAGACTCCCACCAACAAGTTGGTGATCGGCATGGTCTTCCATATGAAGCTTCGTAGGGCGCCATTCCTATGGTGGCTTGGTAGCTATTGTTGTAAGCGAATTCCACTAAAGGAAGATGATCCTCCCATGTCCCTCCAAATTCAAGAATGAACAATCTCAAGAGGTCTTCCAAAGCTATGTTCACCCTTTCCGTCTGACCATCGGTTTGGGGCTGATAGGCCATGCTTAAGCATAATTGCGTTCCTACAGCCTCTTGCAAACTCTTCCAAAACTCGCTCATGAAGATAGGATCTCGATCACTCACTATGCTGGAGGGTATCCCATGGAGTCGAACTCTCTCTTTAACATAAATGGATGCTAGGGACGAGGCAGTACTTCTACTTTCAACAGTTATAAAGTGAGCGCTTTTAGAATGCCTGTAGACTATTACCCAATAACTGGTATTTCCCCTTCTTGACCTAGGCAATCCATCAACAAAGTCCATTGAAATGCTATCCCACTTCCACTATGAGACCTCCAGAGGATGGAGCATACCACCAGGCTTCTTCTACTCTGCTTTGACTTGCTGGCGTATCAAACACTTTGCGACGAACTCAGCTACATCCCTCTTCATGTCATTCCAAAAGAATAACCTTTTTATATCTTTATACATCTTGTTTCCGCCTGGGTGTATGGTCATCTTAGAATGGTGCGCTTCTTCGAGAACCGTCTTTACTACGTCCCTTACTTGTGGGATGCATAGCCTTTCATCCCGTCTCAACCAACTCTTGTCATCGATGGAGTATCTATTGAGGTGACTAGAAGTCTCACCCCTAACTAGCTTATCCTTCATATCAACTAGCAGAGGGTCTTCTCGTTGCGTGGTTCCTATTGAGTCCAAAAGAGTAGGCTGCACCTCTAGCGATGCTAACAGACCAGGCACAATTTCAAAAGAGGGTCTAATGTTAAAAAGTTTACTATGTACTCCAAGCGTTGCCTTTCTATAAAGAAAGGACTCAAGGTCAGAATCTTTCTACTCAAGGCGTCTGATACCACATTGCCCTTGCGAGGGGTATAGGAAATCTCAAAGCCAT
Source organism: Allium sativum (assembly GCA_030737875.1). Classification (NCBI taxonomy): domain Eukaryota; kingdom Viridiplantae; phylum Streptophyta; class Magnoliopsida; order Asparagales; family Amaryllidaceae; genus Allium; species Allium sativum. The sequence continues at coordinate 58,197,861 of CM060920.1, forward strand.
ATGAGGCCAGAAATTCCATCCAACTTTGTTGTCTTAAGTTAAGGTCTTTCTGTGAGAAAAGGTACTTTAATGATTTATGGTTAGTAAATAATTTAAACCTTTCTCCTAGTAGGTAATGAAGCCATGACTTTAGAGCGAAAACAATGGCATCTAGCTCCAAATCATGCATTGGGTAGTTCTTCTCATGTACCTTCAATTGCCTTCCCCCATAACAAACTACCTTGCCTTCTTGCATCAAGACAGCGCCCAGCCCTGTACCGCATGCATCTGTGTATACGGTAAACATTTTGCTCCCATCAGGCAATGTCAGAACTGGTGCTGTTGTTAGAGCCCTTTTCAAACGTTGGAAAGCAATATAGAAATCCAAATCCCAAGCGAAAGTTAGGTTCTTCTTTGTCAATCTTGTGAGTGGGGCCGAGATTTTTGCAAAGTCTTTAATGAACTTTCGGTAAAAGCCCGCTAGCCCGAGAAAGCTTCGGTCTTCGGTTGCATTCTGTGGAACCTTCCAATCTTGCACCGCAACTATTTTTGCGGGGTCCACAGCTAACTCCTCTTTGGACACCACATGTCCAAGAAACCTCACTTGTTCTCTCTCGAAATGGCATTTGGAGAATTTGGCTTTCAGCTGATGTACACGAAGAGTATCCATGACTTCCCTTAAATCTAAAGCATGCTCTTCTTCATTCTTCGAGAAAATCAAAATGTCATCTACGAAGACCACCAAAAACTTATTAAGGAACTCTCTGAACACCCTGCTCATCAAGTCAACGAAGTAAGCGGGTGCGTTTGTCATGCTGAAAGGCATGATAAGCCATTCGAAGAAACCATCCGGAGTTCTGAATGCGGTTTTATCAATGCTTTCTTCATCTACTCTTAGCTGAAGGAACCCGGTAGCCAGATCTAGTTGGGAGAAAACATACACACTTACAAGCTGATCAAACAAGTCGTCTATTCTTGGAAGTGGGTGCCTATTTTTCTTGGTCAGCTTGTTTAGCTCCCTATAATCAACGCATAGGCAGAGTTATCCATCCGCTTTGGTTGCGAATACTACTGGAGCACCCCATTCAGAAATACTCTTCCTTATAAACCCTTTTTCGAGCAACTCTTTGACTTGCTTACTGAGCTCTTTTCTCTCCCTTGGAGCCATATGTCTAACGGGTAGAGCTACGGGTTTTGCATTATCAACAAGGCATATGCGGAAGTTTATCTCCCACTTCGGATATATGCCCTTCACCTCTTCAAATACATCTGAGTATTCATGGACTACTCTAACCGACTGCAAGTTTTCAATAGACGCATCAAGAGATTCTAGGTAGCTAAGCATAACAGAAAGTATGGGATTACAAGAGATTTCGAGAGTGTTGCCGAGGCGAGTCATAAGTCTGACCACTCTCTTTTCACAATCAAGGATGGCCCCATTACTGGATAACTAATCCATGCCCTGAATCAACCCATAGCCCGTGAAGCCAAGAACAAAGGCGTTGCATTCAAAATCAACGCTCAAGATAGACACTCTCAAATCCCGACAAATCATTGAAAGATGAGACGAACCACCAATAGGATTTGAGACTACAATGGGTTCCGTAACTAGACTAGTATTTAGGTGCAGTGTTTCAACTAACGAAGCAGACACAAACGAGTGTGAAGTGCCAGAATCAAACAAAGTACAAACATGATGATCAAACAGAAAAAATAAACTTTCAACAGAAATGTTTCTACCTCTCTCCTGTCCTGGTGCCATGAGAGCATGAACCTGCTATCTTTCTTGCCCTTGTGCCATTATAGCCTGAACTTGCCCTCCAGAAGTAGACCCTGTCCACTTCCCTTGCCTTCTCGGGTAGTCTTAAATCAGATGTCCTGCCTCACCACAATTGAATCAAGAAGTCTTCTTCTTCTTCCTAAGTCCTTGCTCAGATGGCCTGGTGTACCAAAATTAAAGCGCCTTTTCTTTCCTTTGCTATTGTTACCCTTACCACCTTTCTTAGGTTGCTGCTGTGTCTTCTTTTGATCCCCTTTCTTTTCCAGTGCCTTACTAGCATTAGCGCCTTTCTCCTCTTCATGCATAAGCGCCTTGTCAACCAGTTTCTTAAAGGTAGTCCCCATAGGAATGTGGGTCATAGCCAACCCATGTAGCGGCTTGTTCAAACCTTTAACGAATCTCAGGGCCTTCTTTTCATATGTGTTCACCAAGTCTAGGCCAAATCTCGCCAACTGATCGAACTTGTTGACGTACTTCTTTACTGATAAATTCCCCTGCTTCAATGCCAAGAACCTCTCCATGTACAAATTCTCTTCTGGTCGTGAGAGAAATTTTATCTCGAACCAATGTCTTTAATCCATCCGTGTCTCCGCTGGACGCTCTCCATACGTGACCTCCCACCAAAACGAGGCTTCAACCTTCATTAACCAAGCAGCTAATTGGACCTTCCTTCCATCTTCTATCTCGAAGATACCAAACAAATCTTCCACCTCCTTAAGCCAATTTCGAGCTTCACCAAACGTCTCTGATCCGTGAAAAGGTTTCCCGCCCATTGCCCGAAGTCTTTGCATATCTTCGGAAAAGTATCAACACGGGGAAGAGGAGGAGGAGTAGCGGCTGCAGCTGGGGGAGGAGGAATATCTGTTGGGCCTGCAGCGATGGCCCTAGCCTCCAGATACCTTCCGAACCAGGTTGGTATCGGTATCCCCTCGGGTATCTCGGTTAACCCAGACATGCTGAAAAGAAAAAGGAAGAGATTCAAAATGGAGAATCGAAAGAAAGATATATGGCTCTTGGGGGTTATGTTTTTTTTTTTAAAATAAACTTTTCTCTTGAAAATATTCTCCTTAAAACATATTTTTGAAAGTATTTATTTATAAAATGCTTTTGAAAAACAGTTTTTCAAAATCTCTTATCTGTTCTTGTAACCTTAAGCTCTGATACCACGTGTAACACCCCATGTCCATTAATGTCACTCTCAAATGTAATGCATTAACTTTCATGGAGATTATTGGTGTATAGAACAGAATATAACAAGATAGATACATATATTGGTACTTGAAAATTTTAAAACAACTTTTATGCAGCGGAGAAATAGTTTGATGACAACAACATCATGAACCAACAGTAAAACCAAGTACACTTAGTATCCATCTTGACAAATTGTTTTCTGAGTATATAAAGTAAAAAGCATAACCCCAACATAAGTAGCCATAAAAGAGATGAGCTAAACTTTAATTTCAGCAATTCAAGCACTTCCAAAAGAGAGAGAAAGATCCAAGTAAACTCCACTAGCACTAGTCCCACCCTGAGAACCTGGGGGAGGGGGAAGGAAGAAAAGAGGTGAAAAGAAAAGGGGTCAGACATAAAGTCTGGCGAGTCCAATAACTTTAAAAATATAATTATTAAAGTAATTAGGATAAGGCAGAAACTGGCAAAACAAGGAATGATTTTGTAACAAGCAGGCAAGACAAAACAAACAAGAGGAATATTCTGGCGTTAATCTCGCTCCTAACCACTATAGGATAATTACTATACCGCACAATTACTAGTCACCCTAAAAGTTGATCCCGCCTACTGAACATAATAATCATAATGGTAGTTTCGTGTACCCCTAGCTGTCTTCATTGGTGCCACCTGCACCTATCTCCAATAGTTGTACCCACTACCCCCATGCGATCGGCTCCCTAACTCGTAGATACCAGTGCTGGTCCCACAGTGGGGTGTATCACTCCCAAAAGTGGCAACTCGATACCACTACAGATGCATGGCTTATATCTACATGAAGCAACAACGTCTTACATACTAGCCCGAGCCCACGCACGCAAATGACCCCGTTTGACTTTTGTTACCACCGCTAAACCATTTTTACCTCTTACAATCAAACCCAGTAAGCGTGTCCCGTCCTCGATCTAACTCGAGCTCACAAAGATACTTAATGGGTTACTGGTTTGAAAAGGGTCCTCCAAACTCGACACAAGCTTTCCACCTATGCTTAGTGCCCACTAAGATTTCCACTTAACCCCTTCTCATTCATGTCTTCTTACATGTTTCAATTTGGTTAAGTGTTTCTAATCGTATTTCACATGTCAACTTTGTCACCTACTTAACCCCCATGTCCTACCACATGTTTGTCTTGGTTAAGTGTTACTTAATTCATTATAACCATAACCTTGTAAGACCTCTCACATTATAACCATAACCTTGTAAGACCTCTCACATTAGACTACCATTTGCGGTGTCTGGAATTGCCGGGCGGGTTCGGGCAGTCTTATACCGCAAACGAAACTAACCTCGTATCTTTACAATTATTATGCATTTAATTTATGCCTTTGACCTCTCACATTAGACTACCGTTTGTGGTTGTTGGATTTGCCGGGTAGGTCCGGGCAGTCTTATACCACAAACGAGTCTAACCTCGTGTCTTAGGCGTTTATTATTACAAATTATTTCACCCCAATATGAATTAATTTTCCCCATTGAAATTGTTAATAATTTCCAAATTAATTATATCCATAATTGTCACCTAAATTGTGTCCATAATTTTTAGGTATATAAATTATATCAATTACGGCCTCAAATTAATTATATGCCTTTAAAGCTATTTTATGCCAATTCAAAATTTGCATAATTAATATTTTCCCATTGTCCCACGCTATTCGTACGTTCTAATATGAAATATGTTTGACTCGCAAATAGTCTAACTTATAAAAAGAAAAGAAACATCACAACTTGCTTAACACATAAAATAGATCTAACTTGCAAATAAGAATTATAACATAAGTTTGCATAGCCAATAACTTGCATAGGCAATGGACATATAGAACATAAATTTGCATAAACTACCATGGATCTAAATATAAATCTAAACATGAAATTGTGAACTTGCATGGATGAATTATGGGTCTCAGCTAAACTTGCATATGTGAATATAATTTTCACCTAAAAAATGTGAATATAGTTTTCACCTAAACTTGTGTATGGATTCCTACAACTTGCATATGAATTTATCACTTGTTTTTGCATATAAACTAGCATATGTAAATACTTGATTGACAAATAAACTTGTGTCTAATTCGCATACAGACTTGCATAAGATTCACATTCAAACTATCATATGATTTAACATCCCAAACTTGCATAAGATTCACATACGAACTAGCATATGTAAAAACATACTTGCATAACATTCACATACAAAATAGCATATGATTTAACATCCCAAACTAGCATAAGATTCACAAACGAACTAGCATATGTAGAAAAAGACTTGCATAACGTTCACATACAAACTAGCTTATGATTTAACATCCCAAACTTGCATAAGATTCACATACGAACTAGCATATGTAAAAACAGACATGCATAAGATCCACATGCAAACTAGCATATGATTTAACATCCCAAACTTGCATAAGATTCACATACGAACTAGCATATGATTTAACATCCCATACTTGCTTATAAACTGATGTCATAAATTAAATCAAGTTAAACATATGTGATTGGACATATGAAATAGATCTACCAACATAGGATAACAAAACTGTCATATGTTCACCAAAAGACGATAACAAAGTTAAATAACATCACATGATTCAACAGACATGTTCTCATAATCCAAATTATAACTCTTCATTATTAATTTATTAATAATTTTGTGAAAGAAATTGTACTCACAATGATAGGTTATAGAAGAGAGTAATTTGTTCTTTGTTTTGTATTAGAATTCTAATTTGCCAATCCCTAAGCTTTAAAAAGAAGAACTATTCTAGCAGCAGCATGGTGGCCAGGAGACTAATTTAGTTTAGGTTTAGGGTTTGAGTCTATGCTTGCTTATATAGAAGTTTAAATCAACCTAAGCTGTTATATTATCATAGGAGCAATCCCAACCGTCCAGACTAGATAGAGTTATCTTGAATTGCCACCTCTTCCCTAGTGACTCGGCAACAGGTCAAGTAAGACTCAGCAACAAGTCAGGATCGTCTGATTTCAGATCTGCCCTGGGGGGTAGGTTGACCCCGAGGTTGACCCCCAGGTCGACCCCTTGGTCGACCTGTACACGGGACGTCGACCCCCTTGTCGAACTGGCCTTAGGCGGGAGAAATTTCGCCCAGTCCGCTTTCTTGTTTGAATTTGAATTTGAATTTTGAATTTTTATTCTGAACTGTTTTTAATTTATATAAAATTCCTCAAACTTCCGAGGGCCATATCTTCCTCATACGAAGTCCGATTTAAGAAAACTTGGACTCCTTTTCAAGCACAATTTCAAGACGAACGCAATGTCATAACCCATTTCCCTTAATTCTCAATTTAACAATTAAGTTTTCTTAAAATGGTTAATTTTAATATTTAATATCACGAGGTGTTACATTAACCGGCCAAACTCCCTTTACCCAAATCGGCCTCCCACCAATTTCTTCTACCCCATAACAATCCTCTTGCTTCTCGTTTCATTTATAATGGCCATCACAAAAACTTCGATCACTCCTTTCCCTCTCCACGCACCACCATCGCACGTGAGACTATCGTCATTAAACTCTTATTCATGAGCTCCACCCAACTGCCCCCACCCCTATCAACTTGCACCACTCGAACAATTTTTGACCTACTCTCCATTGTACGCACTACAGTGCACTAGTGGCAGTTTTTCCCATCGATAACAGTCCAGTTTTGCATGCTAATAGTATACGGGGTCAGAAACCTAAATATCATCTCAGTTTTACGAATTGAAGCTTCTAAAACGAGATTCCTAGACCCCTAATTTCCAGTAAACTCACACTGTATAATACAACGAATGTCGATCCCTTCAATATCCATACTAGGTCGAAGAGTAACTCACCCAAATCTTGGATATACACTTATCGTGATTTATAGAATTTTTTTTGGATTTCTTTTGGTTTATCTGAAATGGATTTTCACGTTTTCATTTGTTACTGGGGAAAAAGTGGAAGCCAATGTTTTGAATAGGGAAATGTGGAATTAGGGTATGGAGAAAATTAAGGAATATATATAGATAAATTTTAATATATTTTTATTCAAATATTATATTGCATTTTAATGAGTCGTTACTTCTGTTTATCTTCTACAAATCCGTATGATCACATACTATACGCAAATCCATTGAAAATGGACCTACAGCTATATTTTGACATTACGGACCAAACGAAACTTGTTTCATCGAATTTCGAATCTGTTTGCTCACACAACGTATTTTTAAAGTCAAATTATCGAATGTACTTCACATTAAAATCCAGTGTGGCCACATACTGACTCCAAAAATCATGAAAATTGAAATCTAGCAATAATTTAATATTCCAAATACAACAAAATTAGTTTCGTCGAAAATGGAGGTCGCTCACAAAAATGGCTATTTTTAAAGCTTTAAATAAACCCATTTAAATATTAATATATTTAAAAATAATTTAATTAAATATTAATAAATTAATATTATCGTATGTATTCACATAAAATATTATACAGCTCCAAAATATACATATCTGGATTTATAACTCGATATTTTAAAAATCCTGGATTAAATCGACATTCAATTTATATTAAAATCCATTTACAATATAAATAAATCATTATAAATTATAAAGGAATTCCATAGCGACTTTTCAAAAATTTCATTTGGACACAAATCACAATCTACACAATGAAATCTCGATTTTCTCTTCCATTAGAAAAATATATTTCACCAGCTCCGAATGTTTCTTGTTTTAGAGAGATCCAACTTAAAACGGATTCTGCATATTCATTTAAAGTTTGAGTCGCCAAATTACGAACTGCCACACCATTTTAAGCTTGATTATAATTATAATCTAATTTATACATACAAATGACATTTAAAAATAAATTTGTTATTTGTAACAACCCGGAAAATCAAAACCAATTTTAAAATTTTATTCTGGCAATTTTAATGAATTTTGAATATTTAAAATGATTTATTTTAAATAATAACAACAAGAAATTTATTTTTGAATAGAATTAGAACGTATATATTTATCTAAATCGTAGTTAGAATATAAACATTTATTTTAATTATAAAAGGAATTGGAAATGGCGCGGTAGGGTTATGTAACACAAGAGGGCAACACTTAACCAATGTAACATGACAAGTTGGTGGGTTAAGTTAACTCAACTGGATTGATACTTAACCAATATAACATGATGAACGAGTGGGGTTAAGTTAATGAGAAACACTTAACTAATATAACATGATGAACGAGTGGGGTTAAGTTAATGGGAAACACTTAACCAATATAACATGATGAACGAATGGGTTAAGCTAAGGGGAAACACTTAACCAATTATAACATGATTGAATGAGGAGGATTAAGTTAATAAGAAACCACTAGCCAACATGACATGACGTGTGGATGGGTTAAGTTAACTTGAATGGATGGATAACACTTAACCAATTTAGGGGGTATACGAATAGACCCTAGAAAACCCTAACAACGGGGACCCATTTCTGCAGTAACCCACATAGATGTATCACAGTACCCTGAATTAGGCTGGGTGGGGCACAATTACTGGGCTGATTATAAGCGGTCAAAATAACGGCTGGGGTGTAGCAGTGTAGTATCGACGGATTATGGGCAAGCACGTGCTCCGGAGTGGAAAAGAAAGCACTGGGCATCATTAGTATACACTGTGCATCTTGAATCGTGCCGGGTCGCTATCATAGGGATTGATACACATTGTGGTGGGACAAGCACAGGGTATCTACACGCAAGAGAGGGCCGATTGACACAGACATAAGAAAAATTATTACAAGTAGGGAGCCGAATCATTAGAGTAGTAAGGGTACATCTAACATCTTCATGGCAATTGGGCTGATTGGAGTAAGATCCTCATACTAGATGTACACCTGAAGGCTACCACAATTGCGGGGTTGGGATCACCTTATTATATAACACAGGATACTAGTTGGGAGACTGGTAGGGGATACGGATCCTTTTCACAAGATACTATTTAGGATACTAGTAAGGGATACAGATCGTTCCATATAAGACACTAGTTAGAATGCTAGTTGTGTGGTGCAGAGGAAAGAAATCAGAGAAAGAACCGAAGCACATTCAGTATATCTTACTTTGTCATATCTAACGATTATCATTTGTTGTCTTGCTATGCTTATCATCATGGTTATGTGTTAGCCTACTTAGTGAACTAGGTTACACAAAGAGCAAACAGTGAGAAAGCCACCGATCGGTTCGGATAGGAGGAAGATAGCGTAGGAAGTAAGTAGAGATCAAGGACGCGGATACCATATCGGTTCGGATCGGAGAAGTACGTCAGCAATGTCATAAAGCAAGTGGCCTCATCGGATCGGATCGGAGGGCTACGTCAGCAACATCATGAAGTAAGTGGCCTCATCGGATCGGAGGCAGCCGATCCAAACCCCTTTCTCTGAGCCTGTGACCGTTGCTACACACGTTTCCTGAAGACTCGGACCAAGCATCACCATTTTTCCCACGATCTCCCACTAAATCGATGCGCTGTCACCATCTGGAAGCCTCCAAACCTGACTCTTATGGGATGGGTGCCACGCAATTCCGAATCAGAGCCGCTTCGAGGAGATTTTTCACCTATAAATACACCATCTAGAGGCATTTGAAAGGATCTTTTGGCAAATTCTCAGTTCTAACTTCCTCCACAGCCGAATTTCATAGCTACATTTAGATCAAAATCATCTCTTAAAGTTTATTTTTGAGAGATTTGAGTGAGTTTATGCATTGTAATTGTGAAGTTGAGTGAGAATCATTGTTGTATTTGCATTCAAATCATCAATAAAAAGAATAGAAAATGGATGTAGGCTCGTTAACGCCGAACCACTATAAATCGTGTGTTCTTCGTTGCTTTTTAGTTCTATTTCATTAAATTCATAGCTCATTTGGGTGTTAGAACCAATTTTTGGTCTAACATTTTGGTGCTTTCACTGAGAAACCTTCGAATTCTCAGCCTTTTCGGGATTATCATTCTACTATTTGGACTTTCTAGTTCAAAGAAGTTAATCCCTTCTCTCTGACATCTTTCAGTACTTGTTGACTAACCATTGAAGAATCAAGTATTATGGCTAAGACCATAGGAAAAGAAGTGCAAGGCGCTAGGGGAAATATGCCAAAGAAGATCAGCAAGCCATTATGATAACTAGGTCACGCGCTCAAAGCTCTGGAGCAGACCGCTCCGATCAGGATGATCCGAACCGGATGGGAGGCGCCGATCCAAACCGGGTGGAAGGCATCGATCCGATCCGGTCTACTGAGGATGAGGGCACTCACTCTCTCCATCCGAACTACCCCGACCAGGCAGCTGTGAACCGATCCGATCCGAACGAGAATGAAGCTGGAACTTTTACTCGAGCTCCTACCAACGCTCCGATTCCAGCCACGATGAATAATGTTCAGCCTGATCCATCTGCACCCATCACCCAGGGAGACTTCTCACGTTTTCTTAACATGCTACAAAGCACTAAAGAAGCATTGGAAGCCCAAAGGCATGACAACCTTCACATGCAGGAAAATACGATCACTATGGGTAGAGAGCTATAGGAGCTTCCGAGGCAGAAGACTCCTTCCCCAACACGCCTCCTTTCTACAGATGATTCGTCTTCCTCGGACGAGGAACGCCCTCGCGAGAGGAGGCCGCTTGAACGACCTCAGAACCTTGATCAATTGACTTTTGTATATTTGGGATCCCGAGAAGATGTTGCTCGTGCATTGGGCCCTGATGACCCGAGCCTACAACAGCCTATGTTGCTACCCATGCGCGAATCCCACATCTTACCCAGGGATCCTAATATTACCAACCCCACACAGCAAGAGCTTCTCCAACCTCTACCTCTTGGGATCGACCCGAAATACAGAGAACAACGTAGAGCAGCTGACGCCAGAAACAGAAGGTTATCCCCTGACCAGGAACCTAGGGGTAATCTGAATATCAGATCTAAAGAGACTGTGCAGACATTAACAAATGCCGATGTATGGGCAATGGTGTGCAAGATCATGTTCGAAAGCCGGAACTATACTAATGAAGACTGGGGCATTGAACGAAGCCATACCCCCTTCACAGATGACATACTGAATTTCCAATTCCCCCAACTATTCAATTTGCCTCGAATGGATCAATATTCAGGAAGGACAGACCCAGGGCAACATCTGATGAGATATGCATGGTTCATGAATGCAGCAGCAGCTCCAGATGCTGTAAAATGCAAAGCTTTTCCAATCTATCTTGAAGACGTATCCTTAATGTGGTTCACCCAACTCCCTCCTCAGTCGGTATCAAATTTCACAGAATTGAGTGAGCGCTTCATGAATCAATTTCGACTCAATACCCTAAAGTCCAAGACCGTTATAGAATTGTCACGAATTAAACAGGCCCTAGGAGAATCTTTGAAGTCATATTTGGATCGCTTCAACCTGGCCGTCACCGAAGTTAGTGATCCCCATGAGCCCACTATCCTGATGGCCTTGATAGAAGGGGTAGATCCTGACATAGAGTTTGGGGATTACTTGGCTGGAAACCCACCTCCTACTAGAGAATTGTTCTATGAAAAGGCTAATGTCCACTTAAGGCGAGAAGAAGCTAAGGCAAATCGAAAGAGAAAGTCCGAAGGGGCTTCGAAGAAGGGTGTCTAGAGTAACACTGCTATGAAACAATCTGGAGAGAGTTCAGGGAAGGTGGAAGTAAATGTTGGCAACCAGAGTGGTGGTAATAGTAACAGAAATGGGAACGACAATAGAAGGAACAGAAACCGAGGGAATAACTCTAATAAAAGACCCAGATTCCAGACTTTTGAAAATTACAAGCCATTAAATGGTTCATTGGAGAACATTAATTTAGATACATATAGCATATTGCAGTACAAGAAACCACCACTTAAAGATTCTACTGAGAAAGAGATTATAACAGGAAAGTTTTGCTTGTTTCATGGTACCACGGTCATTCCACCAATGAGTGCCGTCATTTGAGAGATATCATTGAAAAATTGCTGCGAGAAGGGAAATTGGATGAGTACAAGGTCGCCCCAAGGGACAAGCAGCAAGGGGGACAAGCCCCGAACCAGGACCAACCTGCTTCAAAACCCACAGCTCAGCAGAAAGGTAAGAGGACCGTCATTAATACTATTATAAGCAGACCTCACTTAGTTGGTCGTAGTTTTAAAGCAATGGACCAGTACGTCAACGCCGCCAAGCATTTTGAAGTAGGAGAATTCAGTAGCCTTGAATACGTCACTCCAATAAATCAACAAAAAATGATGTCAGATGATGTCGTATTCCGCAATAGAGATAATTCTGGGGTTCAATCTCCAACCGACGATCCATTAGTTATTACCACGACAATTGGCCCTGCTTTAGTCTGTAAAATATTAGTGGACAACGGGAGCTCGGTTAATATCCTCTTCAAGAAAGCTTTCGAACAAATGAGGCTCGAAGCAAAAGACTTAAAGCTATGTCAAGGATGGGTACGTGGCTTTAACCGAGCATCTACAGCTCCGATGGTTTTTGTGGAACTACTAGTCACACTAGGGCAGGGAGATCTCCAAAGAGTAAGGATCCTGCCATTTGTAGTTTTGGATGTTGAGTCACCTTACAATGCCTTCCTAGGCCGACCGACCCTTGCCGAATTTAGGGCATGTATTGCGCCTTGGTGCTTGCTGCTTAAATTTCCGACTGACTCAGGAGTTGGGGTGATGAGGGGCGACCAAGCTACGGGACGACTTGTTATGTGACAGAGTTAAAGATGTTAATGAAAGGGTTGAATATAGATGCTAAGGATGATTCCGCCCCTCCAAAGGAGGCCTCAGCATAGCAACTAAGGGGACCTGCCCAAAGGGAGTCGCCCTCAGACGTGCTCGAGGATATAGATCCCAGAGAGGATAGATAACACGGGGACAGGAAGCCAACTCCCAATGAAATAACAATCGATATATCTATTGATGAAGCAGATCCAGCAAAAGTACTAAAGATCGGCTCGCAACTGGACCCAGTTAGAGCGAGGGAATTGGCTGATTTCTTAAAGGCAAATCTGGACGTGTTTGCCTAGACTCACGCTGACATGCATGGGATTTTGCCTACTATCATGAGCCACTCTTTGTGTATTAATCCAAAGCACCCACCAGTCAAGCAGAAGAGACGGATGTTGGGCCCAAAGCGGTCAGCAGCTTTTAAAGAAGAAGTAGAGAAGTTAAAAGGCAATGGATTCATTAAGGATTCGAAATATCCCGACTGGATATTGAATCCTGTCCTGGTCAAAAAGTCAAACGGGAAGTGGAGAACGTGTATCGACTTTTATGATTTGAACAAGGCTTGCCTGAAGGATAGCTTTCCTCTCCCCAGAATTGATCAGCTAGTAGATTCAATTGCCAGGCATGAACTCTTATCCTTTATGGACGCTTATTCCGGGTACAATCAAATTCCCATGCACATACCAGATCAAGAGCATACAAGCTTTATCACAGACTTAGGATTGTATTGTTACGTGGTAATGCCATTTGGGTTAAAAACTGCGGGAGCCACGTATCAGCGCCTAGTCAGCTGCATGTTTTACAATCAAATCGGGAAAACCATGGAAGTTTATGTAGATGATATGCTCATGAAATCCAAGCAATCTCCTGATCATACAAAGCACTTAACAGAAATGTTCGGCATACTACGAAGATACGGGATGAAGTTGAATCCCTTGAAGTGTTCTTTTGCGTGGCATCAGGCAAGTTCCTTGGCTTTATCGTGAGTTCCAGAGGAATTGAAATCAATCCGGACCAAATAGCAGCAATCCGGAATATAGAGAAGTCGCGAAAGATTAGGGATGTTCAAAGCTTAGCTGGGAAGGTTGCAGCACTGGGCAGGTTCATCTCCAAAGCAACGGACAAGTGTGTACCTTTCTTTGATCTTATAAAATGGGGAAAGCGAAATTTTGAGTGGACTCCCGACTATGTGGAGGCGTTCCAGAATGTATTAGACTTCTTAGAAAAATCTTCCAATATTATCAAAGCCTGTGGAACATGAGGATTTGTTCGTCTACTTGGTAGTATCATCTCACGCCGTCAGCACAGCATTGGTACGTGAAGAGGATATAGTCCAGAAACCTGTGCATTACATAAGCAAAAAACTGGCTGCTGTGGAACGTAAATATCCGAAGATAGAGAAGCTTGCTTATAGCCTCTTGATTGCTTCCCGCAAACTTCGCTATTATTTTTACGCACATCTGATAGTTGTATATACCGATCAGCCTTTGAGACAAGTGCTGCAGAAACCCGAAGCATCGGGGCGGTTACATAAATGGAATATCGAGCTGAGTCAGTTTGATTTGAACTTTTAGCCATGAAGATCAATAAGGGGCAGGCACTGGCTGACTTTACGGCTGAATTTACAATTCCTGAAGAGGAAACGGTGGGTGACAAGGTAGTTTCTTTGGATCGAGAGTTAGAGCTAAGTCCGTGGAAATTATATACGGACGGGGCCAAGAATGATAGAAAGTCCAGCGCCGGAGTTGTTTTGATAACTCCTGAAGGACGATCTATCTACTATGCATTACGGTTAGAGTTCGCTGCTACTAACAATGATTTCGAGTATGAAGCCATGATTGCCAGGCTGAAACTCATCAAAGATTTGGGAGTGAAGACACTAGATATATATTGCGATTCCAAGATAGCTGTATGTCAAGTTCGAGAAGAATTTGCTGATAAAGGACCTAGACTTATCACTTATCCCAAAAAGGTAAAGAAGTTATTGGAAGGTTTGGAGCATTATAGCATAACACACATTCCAAGAGCGGGAAATCGGAAAGCAGATCGATTGGCGAAGCTAGCAAGTTCTGATAATCCTACAGAAACCGAAATAATTCCGATAGAGGTGTTGGATTCACCAAGTTTTGACCTAATGGAAACAGAGCTAGCCTTGGAAGTTGAACAAGAAAGAGAATCCTGGATGATATCAATTAAGAATTTACTCAAGAATGGAACCCTCCCGTTGAAAAAGAACGAAAGACAAGCTGTAAGACGTAAGGCTGCAAGATACGTTTTACAGGATGATGTCCTTTATCGTTAAGGGTTTTCAATGCCCCTATTACGGTGTATCGCACACGATGACATCAAACGTGTACTGCAAGAGGTGCATGTAGGTGAGTGTGGAGATCACACTGGGGGCCAAACCCTAGCAAAGAAAGTGTTACGGTACAGATATTTCTGGCCTATCGTGAATAAGGACGTGGATGATTACTCACGACACTGCGATAGATGTCAAAGATATGCCAAAGTTCCTAGAGCGCCTCCGACTCAGCTCAAATCAATGGTAGGTCGTTGGCCGTTTGCCATGTATGGAATTGACATTATTGGAGTGCTACCTATTGCCAGAGGAGGAGCTAAGTACGCGATCGTTGCCATGGACTATTTCACAAAATGGGTGGAAGTTGAACCTCAAACAACCATCACGGCGAGGAAGGTGATCAGTTTTGTGGTTAGAAACTTTATTTGTCGATTTGGGATTCCGAAGACCATTATAAACAATAATGGGATGCAATTTGACAGCATCGAGTTCAAAAACTTCTGCCAGAAATATAAGATTGATAAACGATACAATGCAGTGGCTCACCCGCAGTCAAATGGCCTGGTCGAAGCTGTAAATAAAGTCATTAAATCAATTCTAAAGAAGCGGTTGGAGCAGGCCAAAGCTAGATGGGTAGATGAGTTGCCATTAGCTTTATGGGCCTACAGGACGACCTTTAAGATGGCTACCGGCCATACTCCCTATTCACTCTCCTTTGGGTCAGAAGCAGTGATCCCGGTAGAATTGGAAGTCCCTTCTCATCGAGTTGCGTACAATGACCAGATGACGAATAAAGCACTCCTCCTAGAATCTCTTGATATGATTGAAGAAAAAAGAGATGAAGCTGACTTGCGTGCCTCAAGACATCGACATCAAGTAGCGTGTTATTATGACCGGAAGGTTCGCCTCAAAACCTTTGAACCAGGAGACCTAGTACTGAAACGAGTCTTCCCGCCTTCAACCCAATTGGGTCCAAAATGGGAAGGGCCATACATCATCCAACGGAAGCTTGACACAGGAGCATTCAAGCTAACGACCGTGGACAGTGAGGAGATTCCCAGAGCCTGGAACGCTCAGCACCTACGATGATATCTGAGCTAAATATGAAATGTCATTTCTTTTGTTTTCATAAGCTATGTAAAAAGGCACGACTTGCCTTAAAAGTCTGTTTATGTGAACAAAGGATTATAAAGTGGATGTTGGTTACGACTTAGCTGAACCACTATAAAATTTCGTGTGTCATTTACTTTCCTGCATTATTTATATCTTCAACAATTATTCTATCATGACTGTGAAACACGAAATGTTAAAATAAATTTGGAAAGTTGGAGATGACCTATATGCAGGAACAAACAAAACGACTGTTTGTACGATAAGACATGGAAGAATGGGAAGACGACATTCTTAACTCTAACTCTCCAGAATCAAGAGAGAGTATAAAGGATGGGAAGATGACGTCCTCTAAGGCGTGACGGTGCACCCAGTTGAGAGATCGCCTCAACGATACTCTAACCTGGATACGAGATAGGAGAGTATAAAGATGCTAGAAAGAACAGGCATCAATGACGAAAGGAATATGGCCCTGTCAGAGAATTGGGGGCATTTGGATTTTTTTAATTTAACCAATCTTGAATATTTCTTGCTTAATTATCCAAGATTATCTAAGGGCATATATGTGCACACATATTCCCCTCAACCATGACTTCATTACATAACTTTAGTATGACATATGTTTGTATTTTCACTTAAGTGCTGAACTAACGACTATCAGACACTGTAGGAAATAAACTATTTTTATTTACAAACACGTTAGTTTGTATAAGAAAAACAAGCAAAAAAGAAGATGCGAGGGCCGCACTCGCTGCAACAATTGCGGACCAATTAAATGCTAAAACACAACAAAGCTTTCTATCACTTGGGCTTTGGATCAGACTTGGATTTTTTGGCAGCTTTCT
This sequence comes from Allium sativum, assembly GCA_030737875.1. Taxonomy (NCBI): domain Eukaryota; kingdom Viridiplantae; phylum Streptophyta; class Magnoliopsida; order Asparagales; family Amaryllidaceae; genus Allium; species Allium sativum. The sequence continues at coordinate 58,214,849 of CM060920.1, forward strand.
GAGTTGCCTTAACTTCTTTTTCAGCATCAGTCATAATGTGCTTTGGCTTTTTCTTCTCTGCAACCGAAGTGCTAGAATCGGTTGATTTTTTCCAAGGAATCAGAACACTGGAATCAAGAGAAGATTTTTTAGCAAGCTCTTCTGTAATTAACCTAGTTGAAAACTTAATGACTAACCTTGATCCAGGATCCACCACTACAAGAGGCGTAAGGCTTTCAGGGTTCAGGTCTTCAACTTTTAGCTGCATACGTTTGACTTGTTCAGCTTTCATTTCAGCCAAAGTGATGTCATTAGCGCTTTTTGAATCCCCAACTATAGCCACATCAGGGTCTTCCTCATGTCCCTCTCTACCGCCATCGTCTTTCAAGGCATCTATCATCTCATCATCATGAGGAGAATCAACCTTAGACAATTCAGCTCCCCCTCCAGACTCTACTGTGGCAGCCTTATCCTTTTCTCCTTAAGACTTCTCCGCGGATTTTGCTCCGGTGGTGGTTCCCTGAAGCACGCCAGTCTTCTCGATCGGTTCAACGCCTATAGAATGAGAAGCAACAATTATCAACTTAGGAGAAAATAAAGGATCCTCCATCGATTGCCCAATTATGTGATGAAAAGTGGAGACGACCTTGATGAATTGGGGTGAAAAGGTAGAAATACCTTCCGATGATTTCTCAGCTGGAGTGACTACCGTCTCAGACGCTGACTCGGGTATGGGAGACAAAAGAGATGCCTGAGGGATCCCCGGGTTTTCTAGGTCATATCCCACGACTTTGGAAGTTTTAGCGGTAGTAGAAGAAGAACCAGCCTCGGGGGTATTCTTTTGTTTGGCCATCCGCTTCTCCTCCTCCATAGCAGCGGTGATGAGGCGACGCCCCTCGGCCAGACGTGCCGGCTCATCATCTCTTAGATATTTTTCCATAAGCTTATTTTTGTCGATGGAGTCTACTTTAAGCTCCTCTTTCTCCCATTCGATAATTTGACTCCATACGTGAGCCAAGGTAGTTGGATAATCTTTGATCCAAGAGATGTTTCGGCGACGAATTAAATGCGCGAAGAATTCAATTAGTAGTTCGCCAAAACCATGCACTTCTTCCTGAGCCTCTGACAGCTATTTACGGGTCTCTTCAGCGGACTTAATAACAGTTTCCACATTACCCTCCGCTAGGGAAGCTCTATTCTCGGCCTCCATTAACTTGGAAGTCAAGTCAGCGTTTCGCTTCTCCAATTCAGCAATCTTTCTCGCTAACTCGGCTTTTTATGGCTCAAGAATATTGTAAGCAAGTTGCATTTTGGCGTTATCCGACTTAGCATCTTCTGCTTGCTTTTTCAACTCCAAGCGCTCTTGACTATGAGATTCTAGCAAGTCATGATAAAGCTTCTGTAACTCTTCAAATTGCTGTTTAAAGTTGGTGGCATCTCGTTGAGCGATGGCAAGATGGGCCTGTGTGTCCTCGAGGTCCTTCTCCAAATTTTTCAAGGCTTTTGCGTCAGTGTTTGAAGTCTTTTTCATTGAATTAACATCCGTAATTAAAGTCCGAATGATTCTGGAGAGATTACGTGAATACTTGAACATCTACGAATATTGTTTTTCGACTGCTTCAATCTTTGCTTTGGCCTCGTCTGCCCACCTTAAGGAAATAAGCTCGAGAGCAGGTAAGAAAGTCATATTTTCAAAATAGTGGCCGGGGAACTGCTTCTCCAGATATGCCCGCTTAACTTTAGATTCAACATCCAATGGTGGAGGTTCGCAGTATGTTAGCTCAGTATCCCTATGTTTAGTGTGCATGATGGCTGCATCACCCTTTCTAGGCCGCTTATCAGAAACCTTATGTTTGCCTCGTGAGTCGGTATCTTTCGGCAGGCTCCTCTCCCGACTGTGTTTGTCTTGAGGGGAAGTTCGGTCTTTGGGCTGTGATGTGTCTTCTCCTCGACGACTCTGGTAGCTTTTATATCGGTCTAGATCCGACCGGACAGGGGAGCGAGAACGCGAGATGCGCGACTGATAAGAATCATGAGGTCTTTTGTCCTCTCTACCCCGCCTTTCACGGTGATCATGCTCGACATCGGAAGGGGATCTAGTCATGCTGTGACGTATTTACCTGATGTCATAGTAAGGGCGAGACATTGTACCTGCGCAACAATGTAAGTGAAATTCAGAATCAGTATTCTCATGAGAAGTAAGTGCTGTGAAGTGTGGTGCTATTGTGTTAAGTGCATCCTAAGTGGTGTTCCCCTCGACAAACCCAAGTCCGAAGCCAGGCCGGCGCGAGTGGGCTCTTTGGCCTTAGTGGGAGTAGTCTCCTGTGAAGAAGTAAAAACTAAAGGATTTGTGCCAAAATCCTCTGAACTATAGATAGTTTCAGGTAGAGGGAGATCTCCTAACCCTGAATTGTGGGATCATCGGTAGTAGGAACATCTCCTTAGGAAGAGTCTATTGGCAATTCCTTAGGAGACAGTGACTTCTCAGGAGAAATAGCATCCCCAAGGATGATGTACCCTTCTCGGTGCTTTTCGGCTATGTTGGCCAGCTCATCGTCTTGAGTTGAAGATGGAGAAGGTGAAGTCCGAAGAGGTATTGTTGGACTTTTCGAGCCCTCGCCGGTTTCAGGAATTATGTCCACTGGGGGGATGTATACATATGGGCCCAACCCATGACCTATGCTACAGGTAATGGACAATAGCTCGTGATGATGGAGGTATTCATCCTTAAGAAATTCATCGATGGTAAGAAATTTTTGGTCGCTATTGAGAAGCCGTTGCATCCGATTAAAGTACAATTGATCTGATATTTGTTTTGGGTTATCAACTACAAACAAAACAGAAAACAAGTTAATGTATTGGCACGAATGTTCAAAATTGAGTTCTAGAAAATCAATGCTTTACTTGATTTTTTCCATCTCCTGGCGTACCCCGGCTGTTGCCTTATATAAAACCATTCTAGCTTGGAATCGCCGGCCTTGCTGCTAAATGGTGCTGAAATAATTTTCCTTTTTGGGACTGATTCGAAGTAAGAGAAGGAAGGAGTTTCCCGAGTCCGATGCTTGAAATTATAAAAAAAGTGGACGTCGTCGAAAGTGAGCTCTGTACCTAAAATCTCTCGGTATGCTATATATAAGGTGTATAAGTAAGCATAGGAGATGGGACGTAGCTGCATGGGGGCAATCCACATCTATCTTATAAGTCGACAACAAAAGGCGGAAATGGTGGAATAGCCCCAACCATACACATCAATCGGGTAATTGCCATAAATCCTTCTGGGGGATTGTGAGGACGGTTAGTTTTCGATGGCACCAGAGTATCCCTTTTTAGTATCCCGTGCTTTAAATATATGCGAACAAGTCTGTCGTCGTCTATCGTTGATTCAACAGATTCTTTGGGTAACTCCAATATGATGGAAGACTCGAACTCATCAGGAACTCGATTATCTCCAATCCCTCCTTCCTCTTCATCGCCTAGAGAAACTTCGCTATTGGAAGGCGTTTCATTGTTATGCACTCCTACTTTATAATCTGGGCCCTCATCGTCCCATTCAGGGTCTGAAGAAGAAGATATGTCATCAATGGTAACTTTCTCAGAAGTTTCCGCAACTTCCATCTTCTGTGCTAACCTAGATGAACGTCACTTAGCCATGACCACTAGACTATTGAAGAAACAATAGCAAGGATTAGAGTAAAGTTGCCCGTGTCCCTAGTGTGCGTATGTGAACTAAAGTGTGTGCTACGTGTAACAAAGATGCAAAGTAAATGCATGAGAGTGTGATACGAAGATTCAAAGAAATAATAATGTTTTAGAATAGTTCTTGATGTTTGTTATGTTGGTAAGGCCTTATCCTAACTGTTCATCAAGTTGAAGGTTATGCCAAGCATTGATTAAGATAGTTGGATAAGTTCTCTTGCATTGAGTTGGACTTTTTCGGTTCGGTTCGGGCATGTACATTAGGATTGGATCAGAGGGCAAAGTGATGTTTCGTTCTGAAGCAAATATTCACACCCAGTAATTAAAACTAGATTGGTTCGGATGTAAGCCACTGGATCGGTTCGGATTGATTTGAATAATATTGCCTCTTTTCCTCCTTGTCTTTTACCCCGATCCAACTAGGTCAAGTTGGTTTTTTTTTCCCTTTTTTGTTCTTTCTTTTTCTCTGACCCGATCCGACCTTGTAAACAACTTTCCTGTTCTTTCTTTTGCTCCGACCCGATCCGATCTTGTGAATATCTTCCCTTTCCTTCTTTCCAATGTTCCTCCTCCAGACCCAATCCCAGTTCCTCTCCTCTCCTTCATCTCCTTCATTCTCCATCTCGCTTCACCGATACCGAACCCAACTCTATCTCATAAACCCCAATTAAAACCAAGCACGTACGTGCTCAACTATCCATTAAGTTCCTAATCCCCTCTCCCAGCGCCTCGAGGTGATGACAGAACCACCAACGACAAAGGAAACGAGAGAGAAGGCGGCGGCGTCGGGATTAAACAAACAACATGTTCGAATCGCTCAATTTTACCACGAATCTAAACTGAAATCGAGTACAGCAAAGTGATTCGAGATTTTAAACCTGCCTAGTTGTTTAATTTAAGGAAGAACGAGAGAGTTTCAGAGTTTTTGGATTTCGATGCAGAATCAGTTTAGGCGAGAGTGATAAAGGAAGGAGAGGAAGAAGAAGATGGGAGGCGGATTTATATAAAATTAAGGTGACCACTCGTATTCCCTGCCTGCTTCACCCCGTTCGGACTGGGATTTAGGCCCACTAGTGCATTGTGGCCTGTTAGCTCACTGATGAGCAATACAAAAGGGGAGTCCATTCGGATTGGAGTCTGAACCGAAGAAGATTATACACATAGACTTGTTTTGAAGGTTGAATTCGAGGAGAAATAAAGAAAAGCTTACTTGGAGGAATTATTGGACATTAAAAAGAAGCTCTTAAAGTTGTTTGGAAATGAAGAAAGTAATTCGTATGGTTTGTGGGTACATATAAGCAGCAAAAGGCACGACTATATGAAGCGACACGACACTACAAGTAAATGGAGGTGGTCATTCAATGGTTCTAATTTAAAGGGTGTTTTGTAAACTGCTACGAAGCACACTTTATCTTAAATAAGAGTGTACTTGGAGGGGGAAAAATGTTAGCCTACTTTGTGAACTAGGTCACACAAAGAGCAAACAGTGAGAAAGCCAACAATTGGTTCGGATCGGAGGAAGATAGCGCAGGAATTAAGTAGAGATCAAGGATGCAGATACCATATCGGTTCGGATCGGAGAAGTACGTAAGCAACATCATAAAGCAAGTGGCCTCATCGGATTGGATCGTAGGGGTACGTCAGCAACATCATAAAGCAAGTGGCCTCATCGGATCGGATCAGAGGCAGCAGATCCGAACCCCTTTCTCTGAGCCTGTGACCGTCGCTATACACGTTTCCTGAAGACTCGGACCAAGCATCACCATTTCTCCCACGATCTCCCACTAAATCGATGCGCTGTCACCATCTGGAAGCCTCTGAACCCGACTCTTATGGGATGGGTGCTACGCAATTCTGAACCGGAGCCACTTCGAGGAGATTTTTCACCTATAAATACACCATCTAGAGACATTTGAATGGATTTTTTGGCAAATTCTAAGTTCTAACTTCCTCCATAGCCGAATTTCATAGCTACATTAAGATCAAAATCATCTCTTAAAGTTTATTTTTGAGAGATTTGAGTGAGTTTATGCATTGTAATTGTGAAGCTGAGTGAGAATCATTGTTGTATTTGCATTCAAATCATCAATAAAAAGAATAAAAAGTGGACTTAGGCTCGTTAACGCGGAACCACTATAAATCGTGTGTTCTTCGTTGCTTTTTAGTTCTATTTCGTTAAATTCATAGCTCATTTGGGTGTTAGAACCAATTTTTGGTCTAACATTATGTCTGGTATTCGGTTTATTCATGTCATGATCCTTTTGCCTGTTTACATGCTAAATAATCACTACACTTACAATACTTATGTCTGACCCATTTTCTTTCGCCTTCTTTTCTTCCGTCCCCCCAGGTTCACAAGGGGGAAATATTACCACTTAGCTCGATTTTCTTTCCAAACTCGAGGATAGTCGATGTATTGCTTTGGGCTCTCTTTTCCACTGCTATGGCTGGCTCATGCTTTATTGGGGAATATCATTGTTATTTTCTGCTTCTTTATTTTGTTAAACAAGACATATGCTTTTTTGTAATGAGTAAGGGTGTTTTGGTGTTGGAAAATAAATCTTTGTACAAGCTATTTTATCAATAAAGTAAAGTTTTATATATTTTCTGCTGTTTAATTATTTTTCTGTTTTGTAATTTATCCGTTCTATACACTTATGACGCTCCACTGAAGTTAATGCATTCCTTTTATGAGTGACCTTAACGGAGGTGTGGTGTTACACGTGGTATCAGAGCTGAAGGTTAACAGAAAAGATAAAGGATTTTGAAACCCATTTTCAAAAGCATTTTTATAAATAAATATTTTCTAAAACTTGTTTTAAAGAAGCGTTTTTCAAGAGAAAAGTACTATTTTTAATAATCGTATTCCCCAAATCCATATGCACTATCTTTCGATTTTCTATTTGAATCTCTTCTTCCTTTCTTTTCTCCATAGTTTTGTAGGCAGATGGCACATGCCAAGGGAGAAGTAGTGCCCAACCTCCATCTGTAGCCGCAACAGTTTCACCTGCAACTAATTTTCTTTCATGCCTTGTAGGTTGCCGTGCGATGGAGGTAGTTTCGAGGAACTTGTCAAAAAGCTACACAAGGAAAATAAGAATAAGGGAGTTTGGCTAAGGAGCACATGCCCATGGATAAGAAGCTTGTTGATATGGCTTAATCCACGCAGAAGGAGAAATATGAAAAGAAAGAGGCCAAAGTGGAAGAATCACAAACAAGGGATTGGAATACAAGAAGAATGGAAGAAATAGTAGATCCCGTGACAAGAGGGAGTGTCTTTTCTATGGTATAGAGAGTCATTTAGTTGTAGGAAGAAGAAGACAGATGGTTGTTTTCAGTATGGTGGAGCAGGGCATCCTATCAAGGATTGCCCAAAGAACAAAGACAAGAGCAAAGGGCATGATCTTCTAGAGGATAATTGCATGCTCTCACTGCTAGTGTACCTAAGAGAGGTAGGAACGTTTCTGTTGAAAGTCTAGTTTTTCTTCTCAATTATTCTGTTAGAACTTTGTTCGATTCTAGTGCTTCACGTTCTTTTATATCTGCTTCCATAGTTGAGTCTCTGCACCTTAGAACTTGTATAGTAGAAGATCCCATTACTGTCTCAAATCAAATTGATGGTTCGGCTCATTTGTCTATGATTTGTTTGGATTTGGGAATATCTATACTAAGCGTTGAGCTTAGATATGATGCTTACGTTTTTGGTTTCCTGGGCTATGGGTTGATTCTAGGGGTGGATTGGTTATCCAGTAATGGTGCCATTCTCAATTGTGAAAGGAGGGTAGTTAGACTTTTGACTCACCTCTGTAATACCCTCGAAATCTCATGTAACCCTACGAGCTCTATCATGCTTAGTTACCTAGAATCTCTTGATGCATCTGTTGCAATTCGTTCAAGTAGTCTGTGAGTATCCCGATGTCTTTGATGAGGGTTTACCCCCAAAGCGAAAAATAGATTTCTACATATACTTGGTTGATAACGCCAAACCAGTTGCATTACCCGTACGACACATGGCTCTTAGGGAGAGGAAGGAGCTCAGCAAGCAAGTTAAAGAGTTGCTTGAGAAGGGGTTTATTAGGCGAAGTATTTCTGAATGGGTTGCTCTAGTAGTGTTTGCTACTAAGGCGGATGGTTCACCTCGCTTATGCGTGGATTATAGAGAATTAAACAAGCTGACTAGGAAAAATAGGCACCCACTTCCAAGAGTAGATGATTTGTTTGACCAACTTGTAGGTGCGACTGTTTTCTCCCAACTAGATACGGCTATAGGGTTTCATCAGCTGAGGATAGTATAGACAAGACTACTTTTAGGACCCCTGACGGTTTCTTTAAGTGGCTCGTCATGCCTTTCGGTTGGATGAATGCGCCCGCTTATTTTGATGACTTAATGAGAAGGACGTTTAGGGAGTTCCTTAGTAAGTTTGTAGAAGTCTTCATGGACGATATCTTGATTTTCTCAAAGAACGAGGGAGAACATGCTTTGCATTTAAGAGAAGTCATGGATACACTTCGAGCACATCAACTTAAGGTGAAGTTCTCCAAAATGTCATTTTGGAGAGAAGAAATAAGGTTCCTAGGACATGTGGCATCCAAAGAATTGATAGTAGTAGATCCCGCAAAAGTAGTTGTGGTGCAAGACTGAAAGGTCCCAAGGATGCAACAGAAGTAAGAAGCTTTCTCGGACTAGCGGGTTAATATAGGAAGTTCATTAAGAACTTTGTGAAGGTATTGTCCCCACTTACTAGATTAACGAAGAAGAATCTAACTTTTGCTCGGGATATTGATTGTGATGTCTCTTTCCAACGATCGAAGAGGGCTCTTACAACGGCCCCAGTTTTGACTATTACCTTGCGGTAGTAAAAAGGTTTACGGTATACACAGATGCATGCGGCACGGGACTAGGCGCCATTTTGATGTGAAAAGGAAGGGTAAGGTTGTAGCGGATGCCTTAAGAAGAAAAAGATTGACTTCAAGTCCTCTTTGTGTGAAAAGGAAAAGTTCAGAATACACATCAACCTTTGATTTTAAAACCTTCGGTTAAGTTAGTAGTTGGCATCGCTAGGAGTAAGACCTACGCTTTTGGATCAAATAGAGACTTCACAAAGAAAAGACTCTAAGATATTTGACACAATAGATAAGTTAAGTAGAGAAGAGACCTCTAATCCCCTTAATAACTACACTTGTAAACATGGTTAGCATCTGTTTATTTTCATGAGATAGTTCTTCCACAATGAATACCCTCTAGTGAATTTTGAAGACCGTTTGAGGAAATGTTAGCATGACATAGCAGAAATTGTAGTCCTGAGTATACTAGAAGGAGAAGAGGTAATAGGTTCCAACTTAAATTTTGGAAAGAGAAATTAAGAAGCTACACAATCGTGAAATTAAGATGGGCAGAGCACAATGGGGTGAAGCTCAAGAAGATGCGACTTAGAAGACTAGATACGCGCATCGTACCCTTTTTGAGGGTATATCCTTGATCTCTCTTTTTCTATAAAGTTTATTTGCATGCTAGTCTTTATCTTTTAAGTATATCCTCTCGGTCCTATCCTCGATCCTTAGGTAGAAACCAATGGATGTAAACATGTGTTTGGGACATGTTATGTTTTTTGGATGCAAGTGGTTTTAAGTGTTTGCTAGTGGTTGCTCGTTGATGCATATACACACATTAGGCGCTAGATCGGCTCCGTCACTTCCATATTGCATATGCTAATTGAATTTTTATATATATGGATTGAAACTTGATGTGTTATCATATGGATGTTGCATTTGAATGAAAGATAGTGCACTCATGTAGAAGTTGTAAAGTACGATTAGGAATAATTGCATACATGATGTACTTATGGCACTGACATAATTAGCATTAAGGAGTTCAACTGAATAAGTAGACCACCTGATTTTGCATTTGGGTAAGGACATGTACACACACTATGCATATGTTCATGAAAAACATTAGAGACCTTTTAAGGACAATGGATGCCTGTGATTGAATGGTTGAGTAGATGGATGTTAGATGGTAGGATAAACATTTTTCTTGACTTGGAGAGTTCGGGGAAGAAATCTTTTAAGGAGGGGAGAATGTAACACCCCATAATTTTAAAACGGGACATAAGAGATAATTAAAGAATAATTAATATTTAAAAGAAGAATTAAGGAAAACAGGTTGCACCATTGCATTCATCCATGAATTCTACTTGAGATAGAGTCCGAGTTTGCATAAAATGGATACAGTATGAAGAAGTTATGGAGGTTGGAAGATTTCAGTTTAAACTAGAATTAAAATAAAATATTCAAAACAGCGAAGGCGGGAGGAGGAAACGCGGAACCGACCACGTTTGTGGTAACGACCCGAGGCCCACTGGGTCGACACCTATGTTGACTCAGGCTCTTTGGGGTTGACACCGGGGTCGACATAGGTGTCGATCACCCCTGTATGGGTCGACGCCATCAGCCAGATCTAGGCAGTGACGATTTTTTGTGTCTTAGAGCATATATGGCTTGTTCTGATTGGCCAATGACTGATTTCTGAGGTATTAGGGCATATGTGTCATGCTATGGTTGGTTGGATGACACATCTTGTAACACCCCGAATTTTCTGAGAATACTAAAATTAACAAATTCAAGAACACTTAATTTTAGAAGATGAATTAAGTGAAATGGGTTGCGCTATTACGTTCATCTCAAATTTTGGTTAAGTTAGACATTTGGTTTGCATAAAACGGATAGCTTATGAAGAAGTTATTAAGCTTTGAAGTTTGTATGCATATGAGAAATATATATATATATATATAAATTAAATAAATTAATATGCAAAAAAGTTCAAAACGGTGAATCGGGAGGGGGAATAACTGAACCGGCCCAATTTTGAGGTCGATCCAAGCCTCGCTGGGTTGACTAGGTGTTGATTCAGGGTGTATGGCTGTCAACCCGTGGGCTGATTCACTCTAAGGCAGATATGGCATATGATTGGTTCTGATGGAATCCTTGCTGAGTCATTAAGGCTGATGTGGCTATTCTGTCTTGTCTGAATGGCTTTGATTTGCTCTAGGTTAATCTGACGGTTCCTATTAAATAGAACTTCTATATAAGAAACCTAATACCTCAACCCTAAATCATATTAAAAATGAAACCAAGAGGCGTCATACTGCCATTGGACAACCTCGAGTAGCTGCCGTTCAACTTGAAGCAAATTAAAAGAGAAAAACCAAATCAACTCAAAATTAAACTTAAACAACGATTGTCTACATCAAAGACGAGCATTTCAACTTCAGAATACAGATTCCAGAATTCAAGATTGTCCTTTGTAAGTGTAGTTATCTTTTAGATGTAAATAAATTTGAGACATGATTTGATATAAAGTGAAAAATAGAATTATACCATGTTGTATAATATCGACGATGCTAATTCATGTTTGTTTCTTGTGATGATTTTATCATGAATTGTCTTGGAATGTTTGTGGCTTATTGGACTTGGTGTTGGATTTATCAAAGATTGAGAATGAAACTAGAAATAACATATGCAAGTTATATGTTTCATGTTAAGATCTACACATATATGTTTATATGATTAATGCAAGTTGTATGTATTGTGTTAGATCCAAGTCAAGATCTACATATATATATATATATATATATATATATATATATATGTTCATATGCTTTATGTTAGATCCATATGCATATATATATATATATATATATATATATATGTTAATAGCAAGTTACAAGTTTTATGTTGGATCCATGTCAAGATCTATCTAGGTTCATATGATTAATGCAAGTTATATGTTTTATGATAGATCCAAGTCACGATCTAATTATGCATATGTTCATATGAAAATTACATGTTAGATCCAAAACTAGATCTATATTTATATGCATGTTTGTAAAGTGGACTTATGCAAGTTCACCTTGTTAGATCTAGTTCACACCTATGTGTTAATGTTAAAATTATACATTCCATGGGATCGGACATGTCATGATTATGTCATGTGCTAGTTTATAATTGAGGTTATGTTCACACATGCCTAGATCTACATATTAACATGTTTTAGGTTTATGACTATCTAAGTCTAAATTATATGCAAGTTCATGTGACATGTTAAATTATATGAATAAAGTTTTATGCAAAATTTATATGTTTGGTTGAATCTATATTATGCACGTTCCCTTCTTTACCTCTTGTTTATAAACGGGGCTAATATGAGGGCCCAATGACTTTATGTGATTAATACGAATGAAAAAATGGGGGTAACGTTGGGATAGTTATTAAATCAAAACATGTTAATAATGTAGGTGGGCCCAAAACCATGTAAAAGGTTAAGGCCATGAATTGTATAATTTATACCATTAGTCTTGAACATAATTAAAATATGTGACATGAAACACTTGTAGAAAATTCACATATATAAAATCAAAAGGATGAATATGCCTAACCCGAGGTTAGACTGAGTTGTGGTGTAAACCTGCCCGGAACCGACCGGTGCATCCAGTAAATACAACTATACCTATTTACTGTGAGAGGTTAGTGCATCAATCCCAGAAAGACCCGAGGTTAGACTGAGTTGTGGTGTGAACCTGCCCGGAACCGACCGACACATCCAGTAACCACAACAATATCTGTCTAATGTGAGAGGATAGTTCATCAAGCCCAGAAAGACCCGAGGTTAGACTGAGTTATGGTGTAAAACTGCCCAGAACCGACCGGCACATCCAGTAACCACAACAATACCTGTTTAATGTGAGTGGTTGTTGCTTTAATTAATTAATTAATTAAAGCTCATGAACAATTAAGCTAGAAATGGTGAGGTTAAGTAATTAAGAGAACACTTAACCAACTTAACATGTTAACAAGAAAAGATTGGTAGGGTTAAGTAACTAAGGAAACACTCAACCAACATAACATGTTAACTAGACAAGATTGATAGGGGTTAAGTCAAACCATGGACACTTAGCCAATTTAGCATGTTGACTAGAAAAACCCTAGTAACGGGGAACCGTTTCAGCAGTAACCCACATGGATGTATCAAGGTAACCTGAACTAGGCAGGGTGGGGCACGATTACTGGGCTGAATATAAGCGGTCAAAAGGGAGGCGGTTAGGTGTGTCGGTGTAGGTTCCGACGGAGTACGGGCATGCATGGGCTCCAGAGGGTAAAAAGCATGCACTGGGCACCAGGCGTACACTTGTGCATCTTTGAATCGTGTCACGGTTGCCATTATAGGACTTGATACACCCTATACTGGAACCAGCACAAGTACTTAAAAATCACGTGGGGCCGCAATACACCGGGAATACATGAATGTGAGTACGAGTCGATCAATGCATGAATGATATCACTTTATCATGAACGTACATTGCTAGTTAAACAACTCTTAGTGGGTGCAGAGAAGTAAAAGTGGATGTGATAGCCAAATCTAGTTTTACCTTGTTTTAGGACTACCCTATCCTTGTGGTAACATTCTAAGTTCAGTTCATTCATGTCCTAGTCTTTTACTTGTTTACATATTATTAAATAACTGGGCTTACCAGACCTATGTCTGACCCATTTTCCTTTTGCTTCTTTTCTTCCGTTCTCCCCCCCCCCCAAAGGTCCGCAGGGAGGAAACACTTCTGCTTAGTTCAGGTTAGCCAAAGCTTGAAGACCATAGATGTAAGGCTTGACATTCCTTTTTGATCTATGGCTATGGTCAAGAATTTATTGGGGATTTATGTCAATTTATTTTCAGTATTGCTTCTTTATGTTTTCAAGACAGATGGAAAGTTGTAATAATTTGGAAGGTTGAAACAGTTGTTGAATTGTTGTATTGAACAAGTATTTATGAAATAATATTGATCTTTTTCCACTGCATAAATTTTCTATCTTGTAATTTATTAGTTTCTTGTACCTTAAAATGCTCCACCAAAGTTAAGGCATTACCTTTGAGAGTGGCCTTTACGGAGGTTGGGTATTACACTTGGTATCAGAGCTGAAGGTTACCGGATCAGATAAAAGATTTGAATTTTTTTTTTCAAAACGATTTTAAAAGAAGCATTTTCAAAAGAAAAGTTTTGTTTTAAAGGCATATTCCCCAAAGCCATATGCACTATGTTTTTGATCCTTTGTTTGAATCCTTGTTTCCTTCTTTCCTTAGTCATCGAGGCTACTGGCTTTTTGGGAGGTAACCTCATCGCGGCACGGTTCCGTAGACTTGATGAGACTACGACACTTATCAAAGGGCAAATAAGCGCCTAACTTCCATCTACAGCCGAAGTAGTTTCACCTACGGCAAATTTTTCTTTTGAACTTTGTAGAATTTTCCGTGCGATGGAGGCAGCTTTCAAGAGACCTGTCAACAAGTTACACAAGGATGACAAAGATGAGAATGAGGGAGTTTGGCTAAGGAGCACAACCCTAGGATGGAGAACTCACGGATATAGACTTGGTTCACAAAGGAGAGGAGGAAAGAATAGTAAAACCTAAGACAAGAGGAAGTATCTTTATTATGGTATAACGGATCGTATAATTAAGGACAAGGGAAAGAACAAAGGACAGGATTTTCTGAAAGGCAAGTGCATGCTCTCAGTGCCAGCATACCTGAGAGAGAGGTAGTAAAGCTTCGATTTGAAAAGTCTAATTTTTCTTTTTGATCATCCTGCTAGTACTCTTTTTGATTTTGGCACTTCACATTCGTTTATATCTGCTTCCATAGTTGAGTCTCTGCACCTTAGTACTTGTATATTAGAAGATCCCATTATTGTATCAAATCTAATTTGTGGTTCGGCTCATTTATCTTTGGTTTGTAAGGATTTGAGATACTTATGTTTTTGGTTTTATAGGCTATAGGTTGATTCTAGGCATGGATTGGTTAGCTAGTAGCTGTGAAAGGAGGGTAGGTAGACTTTCGACTTGCCTCGGGAATACCCTTGAGATTTCGTGTGATCTTAAGGGATCAGTTTGTCTTGGCTACCTAGAATCATTTGATGCATCTATCGACGATTTGCGATTCGTTAGAGTAGTCCATGAGGACGCAGACATTTTTTATTAGGTTAAGGGTTTTTCCCCCTAAAAAACTCGATATAAACTTCCGCATATACCTCGTTGACAATGCAAAACTCGTTGCTTTACCCGTTAGACACATGGCTCCAAAACTCAGCAAGAAAGTTTATGAGTGCTTGGAAAGGGGTTCATAAGACAAAGTATTTCTGAATGGGGTGCTCCAGTAGTGTTCGCGACCAAAGGCGATGGTTCACTCCACCTATGCATGGATTATAGGGAGCTGAACAAGCTGACCAAGAAGAATAGGCACCCACTCCCAAGAATTGACGATCTGTTTGATCAACTCGTAGGTGCATCCGTTTTCTCTCAACTAGATCTGGCTAACGGGTTTCATCAACTAAGAGTGGCTGAGGATAACATTGACAAGACTACATTTAGGATGCCGAATGATTTCTTTGAGTGGCGTCTCATGCCTTTCGGCTTGACAAACGCACCTGCCTATTTCATGAACTTAATGAGCGGGGTGTTCCGGGAATTCCTCAATAAGTTTGTGGTGGTCTTCGTGGACGATATTTTGATCTTCTCGAAGAGTGAGGAAGAGCATGCTCAACACTTAAGGGAAGTCATGGATACTCTCCGTGCACATCAGTTGAAAGCCAAATTCTCCAAATGCCATTTCTGGAGAGAAGAAGTTAGATTCCTTAGACATGTGGTGTCCAAAGAGGGGTTAGCCGTGGACCCCGTAATAGTGGTTGTTGTGCAAGATTGGAAGATTCCACGAAACGCAACTGAAGTCCGAAGCTTTCTCGGGCTAGCAGGCTTTTACCAGAAGTTCATCTAAGACTTTGCAAAAATCTCAGCTCCACTTACAAGGTTGACGAAGAAGAACCTAGTTTTCGCTTGGGATTTGGATTGCGATATTGCTTTCCAATGCTTGAAAAGGGCTCTAACAACAGCCCCAGTTCTGACATTGCCTGATGGGAGGAAGATGTTTATCATATACACAGATGCATGCGGTATAGGATTAGGCACTGTCTTGATGCAAGAAGGGAAGGTAGTAGCTTATGGTGGAAGGCAGCTGAAAGTACATGAGAAAAACTACCCAACCCACGACCTAGAATTGGCGTCCATCGTTTTTGCTCTTAAGTCTTGGTGCCATTATCTCCTAGGTGAGAAGTTTGAATTGTTTACTGACCATAAACCGTTGAAGTACCTTTTCTCGCATAAAGATCTCAACTTGAGGCAGCAAAGATGGATGGAGTTTCTTGCCTCATATGATTTTGAGATTTCCTATACTCCCGGCAAGGGCACTGTGGTAGCAGACGCTCTGAGTAGAAAGAAGCCGACCTTAAGCCCTCTCTTTGTAGAAAGGAAAAGCTTGGAGTACATAGCCAACTTTGACTTTAGACCCTCCTCTGAATTTGTACCTGGCTTGTTAGCAACACTGGAATTGCGGCCTACACTTTTTGACTCAATAGGAACTGCAAAATGTGAAGACCCTCGGCTAGTAGATGTGATAGATGAGCTGATTGGGGGTGAGACTTCGAGTCACCTCAATAGATATTCCATCGATGATAAGGTATGGTTGAGATGGGATAGAAGGCTATGTGTCCCACATGTAAGAGATTTAGTGAAAACGGTTCTAGAAGAAGCACACCATTCAAAGCTGACCATACACCCACGCGAAGACAAAATGTATACATACATCTAAAGAGTTTTCTTTTGGAATGGCATGAAGACGGACATAGCTGATTCATTTCGAAGTGCATGATATGCCAGCAGGTCAAGGCAGAGCAGAAGAAGCCTGGTGGTTTGCTTCATCCTCAAGATGTCCCACAGTGGAAATGGGATAGCATTTCGATGGACTTTATTAATCGGTTGCCTAGGTCAAGAAGGGGCAATACCCGTATTTGGGTAATAGTGGACCGGCTCACAAAAAGCGCTCACTTTATACCTGTCAAAAGTAGAAGGACTGCCTTATCTCTAGCATCTCAATATCTTAAAGAGATAGTTCGACTGCATGGGATAACTTCCAACATAGTAAGCGATCGAGGCCCTATCTTTACAAGCGAGTTCTGGAAGAGGTTGTAGGCACACAACTATGTTTACGCACGACCTACCACCCCTAAACCGATGGATAGATGGAAAGGGTGAACAGAGTCTTAGAAGACCTCTTGAGATTATGTGTTCTTGACTTTGGAGGGACATGGGAAGATCATCTTCCTCTGGTGGAGTTCGCCTACAACAATAGCTACCAAGCTACAATAGGCAAGGAACCCATCGAAGCCTTATATGTGAGACCGTGTCGATCACCAGCCTGTTGGTGGGAATCCACAGATAAGCTTATACTTGGGCCAGACAAGATTAGGGAAACCTCAGAAAAGGTGGACCTAATAAGAAGATGAATGAAGACTGCTCAAGATAGACAGAAGTCCTATATAGATAAAAGAAGGACCGACCTTGAGTTTGAGGTTGGAGACAAAGTGTTCCTTAAAGTATTTCCTTTGAGGAATGTTGTTCGCTTTGGATCCAAAGGGAAATTGGCACCTAGATTCATAGGACCATTTCCTATCATTGAAAGAATTGGGACGATGGCCTACATATTAGAGCTACCTGAAAAGTTGGCTGGAGTTCACAATGTCTTTCATGTTTCTCACCTACGGAAGTGCATACATGAGTCTAAGGATGTGGTGGAACCAAAGATACTAGAAGAGTTAGAAGTGGAACAAGATGTAACAATGAGAAGAATCCCAACTCGTATCTTGGGAATGGAATTCAAAAAGCTAAACAACCATGAAGTCAATCTTGTTAAAGTACAATGGAGTGACAATGATGAAGACATGACTTGGGAGACCGAAAGCAAGATACGCACAGCCTACCCTTATCTTTTTGAGGGTACATCTTTGATCACTCCTTTATCATATGTTTATTCATGCTTAGTTATCTTCTCGGTCCTATTTCTTGATCCTTAGTAGAAATCAATGGATGTAAACATGTATTTGAAACATGTTACGGTTGATGGTTGCAAAGTGGTTGCAAAGCGGTTGCAAAGTGGTTGCAAAGCGGTTGCAAGTGGTTGCTAGTGATTGCTCATGGATGCGTATGCACATACACATTAGGTTCTAGATCAGCTTAATCACTTTCATATTGCATTTGCATATGAATGCATGAAATTGAATGTGGATTGAAACTTGATGTGTTATCATACAGACGTTGCATTTGTATGAATGGTTGTGCACTCATGTAGAATTATTAATAGGAAAAAATTGCATACATAATGGACTCATGGCACTCTCATGATTTGCATTAAGGAGCTCAACTAGATCAGTAGACCGTCTGATTTTGCACTAGATAAGAGACATATACACACATTCTGCATATGTTCATATGGCATTAGAAGTCTTTTAAGAACAATGGATGCTTGTGGATGATGGATGAGTAGATGGATGATTGGATGTTAAGATGCATTCTTCTTAACTTGAAGATTTCGGGGACGAAACCCTTTAAGGAGGGGAGAATGCAACACGCCGAATTTTCTGAGAATATTAAAATTAACAAATTCAAGAACACTTGATTTTTATAGGAAGAATTAAGTGAAATGGATTGTGCTATTACGTTCATCCCAAAATTTTGGTCAAGATAGACATTTGGTTTGCATAAAATGGATACCTTATGAAGAAGTTATTAAGCCTTGAAGTTTGTATGCATATGAGAAAAATATATATATATATATATAGATATATTTAAAAATTAAATAAATAAATATGTAAAAAAAAGTTCAAAACAGCGAATCGGGAGGGGGACTAACCGAACCGGCCCATTTTTGAGGTTGACCCGAGCCCTGCTCAGTCGTCAAGGGGTTGATTCAGGGTGTTTGGCTGTCAACCTGTGGACCGATTCGCTCTAAGGCAGATGTGGCATCTGATAGGTTCTGATGGACTCCTTGCTGAGTCATTAGGGCTAATGTGGCTATTCTATCTTGCCTGAATGGCTTTGATTTGCGTTAGGTTAATCTGATGGTTCCAATTAAATAAAACTTCTATATAAGCAACCTAATACCTCAACCCTAAATCATATTAAAAATCAAACCAAGAGCCATCATGCTTCCATTGGACAACCTCGAATAGCCTCCGTTCAACTTGAAGAAAATTAATAGAGACAAACCAAATCAAATCAAAATTAAACTAAAACAACGATTGTCTACATCAAAGGCGAGCATTTCAACTTTAAAATACAGATGCTAGAAATCAAGATTGCCTTTTGTAAGTGTAGTTATCTTTTAGATGTTAATAAATTTAAGACGTGATTTGATATAAAGTGAAAAATAGAATTATACCATGTTGTATAATATTGCCGATGCTAATTCATTTTTTTTTCTTGTGATGATTTTATCATGAATTGTCTTGGAATGTTTGTGGCTTATTGGACTTGGTGTTGGATCTATTAAAGATTGAAAATGAAACTATCAATACCATATGCAAGTTATATGTTTCATGTTAAGAGCTACATATATATATATATTTATATGATTAATGCAAGTTGTATGTATTATCTTAGATCCAAGTCAAAATCTACATATATATATTCATATGCTTTATGTTAGATCCATATGCCTATATATATGTTCATATGTTCATATGTTCATATGCAAGTTACAAGTTTTATGTTGGATCCATGTCAAGATCTATCTAAGTTCATATGATTAATGCAAGTTATATGTTTTATGATGGATCTAATTCCCGATCTAATTATACATATGTTCATATGAAAGTTACATGTTAGATCCAAAACTAGATCTATATTTATATGCATGTTTGTAAAGTGGACTTATGCAAGTTCACTTTGTTAGATCTAGTTCACACCTATATGTTAATGTTAAAATTATACATGCCTTGGGATTGGACATGTCATGATTATGTCATATGCTAGTTTATTATTGAGGTTATGTTCACACATGCCTAGATCTACATATTAACATGTTTTGAGCTTATGATTATCTAAGTCTAAATTATATGCAATTTCATGTGACATGTTAAATTATATGAATAAAGTTTTATGCAAAATTTACATGTTTTGTTGAATCTATATTATGCATGTTCCCTTCTTTACCTCTTGTTTATAAATTGGACTAATATGCGGGCCCACTGACTTTATGTGATTAATACGAAAGAACAAACGGGGGTAACGCTGGAATAGTTATTAAATCAAAACATGTTAATAATGTAGGTGGGCCCAAAACCATGTAAATGGTTAAGGCCATGAATGATATAATTTATACCATTAGTCTTGAACATAATTAAAATATGTGACATGAAACACTTATAGAAAATTCACATATATAAAATGTAAAAGATGAATATGCCTAACCCGAGGTTACAATGAGTTGTGGTGTAAACCTACCCAGAACTGACCGGCACATCCAGTAACCAAAACAATACTTGTCTAATGTGAGAGGTTAGTGCATCAAGCCCAGAAAGACCCGAGGTTAGACTGAGTTGTGGTGTAAACCCGCCCGGAACCGACCGACACATCCAGTAACCATAACAATATCTGTCTAATGTGAGATGTTAGTGCATCAAGCCTGGAAAGACCCGAGGTTAGACTGAGTTATGGTGTAAAACTGCCCGGAACCGACCGACACATCCAGTAACCATAACAATACCTGTCTAATGTGAGTGGTTGGTGATTTAATTAATTAAAGCTCATGAACAATCAAGCTAGAAATGGTGAGGTTAAGTAACTAAGGGAACACTTAACCAACTTGACATGTTAACAAGACAAGATTGGTGGGTTTAAGTAATTAAGGAAACACTTAACCAACATAACATGTTAACTAGACAAGATTTATAGGGCTTAAGTCAAACCAAGGACACTTAACCAATTTAGCATGTTGATTAGAAAAATCCTAGTAACGGGGACCCGTTTCAGCAGTAACCCACATGGGTGTATCAAGGTAACCTGAACTAGGCAGGGTGGGGCACGATTATTGGGCGGAATATAAGCGGTCAAAAGGGCGGCAGTTAAGTGCGTCGGTGTAGGTTCCGACGGAGTACGGGCATGCATGGGCTCCGGAGGGGAAAAAGCATGCACTGGGCACCAGGCGTACACTTGTGCATCTTTGAATCATGTCAAGGTTGCCATTATAGGACTTGATACACCCTATACTGGAACCAGGACAAGTACTTAAAAATCACGTGGGGCCGCAAGACACCGGGAATACATGAATGCGAGTACGAGCCGATCAATACATGAATGGGATCACTTTATCATGAACATACATTGCTAGTTAAATAGCTCTTAGTGGGTGCAGGGAAGTAAAAGTGGGTGCGATAGCCAAATCTATTTAAATATTACTTTACCTTGTTTTAGGACTACCCTATCCTTGTGATATCATTCTAAGTTCAGTTTATTCATGTCATAGTCTTTTACTTGTTTACATGCTATTAAATAACTGGGCTTACCAGACTTATGTCTAACCCATTTTCCTTTCGCTTCTTTTCTTCCGTTCCCCCCCCCCCCCAAGGTCCGCAGGGAGGAAACACTTCTGCTTAGTCCAGGTTAGCTAAAGGTTGAAGACCGTAGATGTAAGGATTGGACTTTCCTTTTTGAGCTATGGATATGGTCAAGCACTTATTGGGGATTTATGTCATTTTATTTTTAGTATTGCTTCTTTATGTTTTCAAGACAGATGAAAAGTTGTAATAATTTGGAAGGTTGAAACAGTTGTTGAATTGTTGTGTTGAACAAGTATTTATGAAATAATACTGATCTTTTTTCGCCTGCATAAATTTTCTTTCTTGTAATTTATTAGTATCTTATACCTTAAAATGCTACATCGAAGTTAAGGCATTCCCTTTTAACGGAGGTGGGGTGTTACACATCTCTTTTGTTTGATGGCTCTGATTTCTCCAAGACTAATCTAAAGACTAGAATTGAACCTATACTTCTATATATTCACCCCAAACCTCAACCCTAAAACTCATTCTATGAAGCCGTCATGTTGTTCATCTACAAACTGGCCTAGCCTCCATTCATCTACCCCAAACTAGATAATCAAATTCAAATAGGAATCAATTCGAAGAGCTAGAGAATCAAACATCTACATCAACGGATAGCTTATCAAATTCAGAAATCTGATCCCTGAAATCTAGATCTATCCTTTTTCTGTAAGTACAATTATTGTTTAGATGTGAACACCTAATAAGAAATCATGACTGTAATAATTGGATCTAGAACTATGCCTAACTCTATTTGTGCCTATCCTTTTGTCAATTCTGAATTGCTTATGCCTATTGGACTGCTGTATCTAACATAGTAAAACCTATCATGCCTATTGGACTGTTGTGACTGACATAATAAAACCTATCACGCCTACAAGACTATTGGATTAACAAAATTGAACCTATCATGCCTATGGGACTGTTGTGATTGATTTATCATGTTGTACATCCTATGCCTATGAGACTATTTGACTGACACAATTGAACCTACCATGTTGTATATGCAAATTACATGATAAGTTATGTTCATACATGCTTACATGTTTAGATCCTTGCTAGTACCCATGTTTAAGATCTATATAAGTTTATGCTTATACAATTAGATCCATTCTAGTTCTCATGCTAAATGGATCTAATTTAAATGTAAGATTACATTCATGTGCTTAATTAAGTTTATGTCGTTCTATCCCAAATTTATACTACGCATGTTGATCTATATTGTTTAGGCCTGTTGGAATGTTACATGTCCCTTTATTTTCCCTCTTGTTTATAAGTTAGGCTAATTTGCGAGCCTAACGTTCTATGTGAATTATGCGAACGATTGGAAACAATATTAAACTACATGCTATTTGCATAGATTGGCTCATAATCATGTAAATAATTAGTAGCATGAAATGGTAGAATTTGTATACCTAGAATTATGGACATAATTTAGAGGGTAAATAGGGCATGACTTGAATTGACAACACTTGTGGATAATTTACATATGAACATAAATTGTAAATATGTAAATGAAAAAAAATTGAATATGCCTAACCCGAGTTTAGGTTGAGTTATGGTGTAAGACTGCCCGGAACCGCGCGGTACATCCAGCAACCATAACAATATAGATCTAATATGAGAGGTTAGCGCATTAAGCCCAAAAACCTGATGTTAGATTGAGTTGCGGTGTAAGACTGCCCAGAACCGCTCGGCACATCCAGCGAGCGCAACAATATAGATCTAATGTTAGAGGTTGGTGCTTTAATGAATGAATTAAAGCTAAAAAACAGACATGCTAAGAATGGTAGGATTAAGTTAACACAACAGGGCAACGCTTAACCAATGTAACATGACAAGTGGTAGGGTTAAGTTAACACAACATGACAACACTTAACCAATGTAACATGACAAGTGGTAAGGTTAATTTAACACAAGAGGGCAACACTTAACCAATATAACATGATGTGTGATAGGGTTAAGTAACACAAGAAGGCAACACTTAATACAACATGATGTGTGATAGAGTTATGTAACACAAGATGGCAACACTTAACCAATGTTACATGACAAGTGAGTGTGTTAAGTTAACTCGACTGGATTGATGACACTTAACCAATATAACATGATGAACGAGTGGGGTTAATTTAATGGGAAACACTTAACCAATATAACATGATGAACGAGTGGGGTTAAGTTAATGGGAAACACTTAACCAATATAACATGATGAACGAATGGGGTTATGCTAAGGGGAAACACTTCACCAATTACAACATGATTGAATGAGAAGGGTTAAGTTAGTAATAAAAACTTAACCAACATGAAATGACGTGTGGATGGGTTAAGTTAACTTGAATGGATGGATAACACTTAACCAATTTGGGGGGTATACGAATAGACCCTAGAAAACCTTAGTAACGGGGACCCATTTCAGCAGTAACCCACATAGATGTATAACGGTACCCTGAACTAGTTAGGGTGGGGCACAATTACTGGGCTGATCATAAGCGATCAAAGTAGCAGTTGGGGGTGCAGCAGTGTAGTTACGACGGAGTATAGGCGTGCACGTGCTTCGGAGTGGAAAAGTTGGCACTGGGCATCAGCAGTATACACTGTGCATCATGAATCGTGTCGGGTCGCTATCATAGGGATTGATACACCTTATGTTGGGACCAGAACAAGATATTTACACGCAAGAGAGGGAAGATTGACACAGACACAAGAAAAATTAATACAAGTAGGGAGTCGAATCGATAGGATAGTAAGGGTACATCTAACATCTTCATGGCAATTGGGCTGATTGAGGTAAGATCCTCATACTAGATGTACACCTGAAGGCTACCACAATTGCGGGTTTGGGATTACCTTATTATATAACACAGGATACTAGTTGGTACACTAGTAGGGGATACAGATTCTTTCACAGGATACTAGTTGGGACACTAATAGGGGTTACAGATCGCTCCATAAAAGACACTAGTTAGAATGCTAGTTGGGTGGTGCAGAGGAAAGAAATCAGAGTAAGAACCGAAGCACATTCAGTATATCTTACCTTATCATATCAGCATTTGTTGTCTTGCTATGCTTATCATCATGGTTATGTATGGTATTCAGTTTATTCATGCCATGATCATTTTGCCTATTTACATGCTAAATAATCACTGGACTTACCAGACACCCGTTTTCTTTCGCCTTCTTTTCTTCCATTCCCCCCTCCCCTCCCCGGGTTCACAGGGAGGAAATATTACCACTAGCTCAGTTTTCTTTCCAAGCTCGAGGATAGTCGATGTAATGCTTTGGGCTCTCTTTTCCAATGCTATGGCAGGCTCATGATTTGTTGGGGAATATCATTGTTATTTTTTGCGTCTTTATTTTGTTAAACATGACAGATGCTTTGTTGTAATGGGTAAGGGCGTTTTGGTGTTGGAAAACAAATTTTTGTACAAGCTGTTTTACCAAGCTGCTGTTTTATCAATAAAGTAAAGTTTTATATATTTTCCACTGTTTAAAATTTTTGCCCGTTTTGTAATTTATCTGTTCTATACACTTATGACGCTCCACTGAAGTTAATGCATTCCCTTTGTGAGTGACCTTAATGGAGGTGTGGTGTTACAAAGACGAAGTTAAATGTACTGAAAGGGTTGTTAAAGTCAAAATGAAGCTTAGGAATATTGTTGTACCCTGTGTAGGCTCAGATACAGACAGAAAATAATTTTGGGCTACTCTTGAAGTCACCCCCACTGCTCTTGAAAATATTCCGGTCGTCAAAAATTATGTGGATGTGTTCGAAGAAGTTGATAGCTTACCTCCGCGAAGAGAAATCAACTTCAGAATTGATTTAGTCCCGAATGCAAGGCTGGTTGTGCATTCTATTCGAAGAATGACATGGAAAGAGAAAGAAGAATTGATCAATCAAAACAAACAGCTTTTATGGAAAGGCCTGATTAGGCCTAGTTTTTTGGAGTGGGTGCTGCAGTAGTGTTTGTTCCTGAGCCAGATGTTCTCTCAGACTATGTGTAGACTACCGAGACCTCAACAAGAAGACACTCAAGAATAAATATCCATTGCCTCGTAATGATGATTTGTTTAATCGGTTAAATGGAGCGGAAGTGTCCATTGCCTCGTAATGATGATTTGTTTAATCGTTTAAATGGAGCGGAAGTGTTTTCGAAGATGGACTTAGCTAAAGGTTTCCATCAATGGCGTATTGCTGAAGAGAGTGTTCCTTTAACATCTTTTAGAGGTCCAGACATATTTTACGAATGGTTAGTAATGTCATTCGGCTTATGCAATGCTCCAGCCTATTTTGTCGATTTGATGAATTGAGTATTCTGGGATGTTCTAAACAAATTTGTGCTATCCTTCATTGATGACAACTTAACCTTTTCTAAGTCAACTGCCGAGCATGAAAATATTTGGAACAAGTTTTGGAAATTCTGAGAAAGAATGTATTAAAAGCCAAATTTTCAGAATGTGTATTCTGGCAAGAAGAAGTGAAGTTCCTCGGTCATGTAGTTTCGAAGGAAGGAATTTCAGTAGATCCTAGAAAAATTACAGCCATTCAAGATTGGAAGTAGCCTAGCACTCCTACTGAAGTCAGAAGTTTCCTAGGATCGGCTAGCTATTATCGGAAATTCGTTAAGGATTTTTCGAGGCAAGCTTGTCCATTAACGAAGCTTACAAAGAAGCATAAAAAGTTTATCTAGACACCTAAATGTGAGGCAGCTTTCCAAGAGCTGAAACTAAGGTTGACTACTGCCCCCGTGTTGACTATAATTGATGGCAATCAAGATTTGAAAGTTTGGACTGATGCTTCTAGAGAAGGTATTGGTGTGGTATTAATGTAAAGAGACAAAGTAATTTCTTATGCTAGCCATTAATTGAAACCGCATGAGAAGAAATACCCCACTCATGATCTTGAGTTGATAACCATCTTATTTGCATAGAAAATATGGAGGCACTATCGTTTGGGTGAGAAGTTTGAACTATATACAGATCATAAATCCCTGAAGTACCTATTCACCCAAAAGGACTTGAATTTAAGGCAGTAGCATTGGGTAGAATTTCTTGCGACTTATGATTTGGACATCTTATATACGCCAGGGGAAGCCAATGTTGTGGCGGATGCACTTAGCAGAAAGAATGCGAGTATCGCCAATCTTATCCTCGCCAATCTCATCATTACACCTACATTGATTGATAAAATCTCTGCTCTTCAGAAGGATGATGAACTTATATAGAGAATTAGTAAAAGAGTTCGAGAAGGCGAACCCTCGAGTTTCCAAATTGATAACAAGGGAGTTATGAGGTTAAAAGGCCGAATTTGTGTCCCAAATATTCCTAAGCTCCGAAGAGAAGTAATGGATGAATGTCATAAATCCAAGATTTGTATTTATCTAGGGGTGAGCGATATGTATCATGACCTCAAGCATACATTCTAGTGGAAATATATAAAAAGAGACATCTCTATTTAAGTCAGCAGGTGTTCTACTTGCCAACAAGTCAAAAGGGATCAACAAAAACCAGTCGGCTTGTTACAACCACTACCAGTTCCAAGTTGGAAATGGGATCAAATTTCCAAGGATTTTATTGATGGCTTGCCACGAACTAGAAAACGCAATGACAGTATATAGGTGATTGTTAATCGTCTCACAAAAACCGCCCATTTTATTCCTGTTAAATCGACCAGAACAGCAAAAAGTTTGGCGAAGATTTATTTCAAATAAATTGTCCAACTACATGGAGTCCCCAGTAGCATTGTTAGCGACCGTGACCCTAAATTCGCTAGGAAATTCTGGGAAGCATTCCAAGGAGAGCTGGGGACAACATTAAATCTGAGCACCGCTTATCATCCTCAAACAGATGGCCAGACTGAGAGGGTGAACTGTATACTGGAAGACTTGTTGGGGCTTGTATTCTTGACTTTGGTGGATCATGGGAAGACCACTTGCATTTGGTCGAGTTCTCTTATAATAGCAGTTACCAAGCAAGCTTGGAAATGTTGCCATTCAAAGCATTGTATGGCAGGCCATGCAGATCCCACGCATGTTGGGTTGAATTGGGCAATAGACTAGTATTGGTTCTCGACAAGATTAGAGAAGCTTCAGACAAAGTTGATTTTATTAAGAAGCGATTGCTAATAGCTCAGAGCCGATAGAAGAGTTATGCATATATAAGAAGAGGGGATTTAGAATTTGCTGTTGGCGATTATGTGTACTTGAGAGTTTCTCCATTAAGAGGAGTAGTTCGCTTCGGAAAGACGGGGAAATTGGCTCCTAGATTCATTGGTTTGTTTCCTATTCTAGAAAGAATTGGAGCTCTCGCTTACAGGGTTTAGTTGCCTGAATGGTTGCCAGGGGTACATGAAGTATTCCATGTATCTCAACTTCGGAAGCATGTACATGATCTAGACTTGATTATGGAAGAGGCTGCACAGCAAGACTTGGAGATCACCCCGATCTTAGCCGTAAGAAGGGAGCCAGTAAAGATCGTTGGCAAAGAAACCTGAGTTCTGAGGAACAAAAGAATTCATCTAGTTAAAGTGCAGTGGAGTGGAGATCCCAGAGACTGTACATGGGAGACCGAGGATAGCATCAAACAGGCTTATCCCCAGTGCAGAGTGGATATCTCTGACTAACTCTAGTGCAAGGTACATTTACCATATTTACATTTTCTGTTTCGTTTCCTACTTTACCATAATTTCCTTTTTGGGGACGAAAAGCTTTTAAGTGGGGGAGATTGTAATAACCCGGAAAATCAGAACCAATTTAAAATTTTTATTTTGACTAATTTATTGAATTTTGAATAGCTGAAATAATTTACTTTAAATAATAAATATTAAAAATTTATTTAAGTCGAAGTTCAAACCAATATATTTATTCTAACTTCAAAAGGAGTTAGAAATAGCGTGGCAGTTTGAAAATTTGAATTCAAACTTTGACTGGCCATACAAGATGCAAAATAAATCAGATTTTAGTGAAACCAAAAATATTTAAATCTGTTTAAGAATATCTTTCCAACGAATCCGAAAAATTGAAATTTCATGGCGGAAATCAAAAGTTATGGCCAGTTGAATTTTCAGAACAATCGCTACGGAATTTAATATAATATATGGCCTGTATAAATAGCCATTTTTCAAACGAAATCCATTTTCGACGAAGCCACATTCGTTGGAACCGAAATGTCAAATTATCTCTAAGTTTAATTTTCCATAATTTATTGGGTCAATATGTGAGCGTGGAAAAATAAAATGTGTTTTGACAATTTTAGTCAATTTTGATCGACCAGGAAATGGCCATTTTTCAAATAGCCTCCAAATTCAACGAAATCAGTTTTGTTAGGACTGTGTCGTCAAACCAGAGCCAGATATAATTTTTCTGGAATTTTTAAAGTCAGTCTATGGCCCGGGTAAATTAAAATGTTCTTCAAATTAAATAATAAAATATCTTATTATTTAATTTAAAGAAAAACATATCGTAACAGACGAATTGGGTTTCGAAACATATCCAATCGTGTCCAGCACGGGGGTATTTAGCTGCGGGAGACACTCGTTGGGTTTAAATTGGAGTTCGTATAGGTTGATGGGCCTTGGTTGAATTAAAAGAATTAAAATTTTGAAATAAATAAATAGGAATACACTGTATGTACGGTGAGAATACCTAACCCTAAATTACATTCCGTAGCCGCTATATACTCTAGTTTAATGGTGAAGAACATTCCTAACTTCTAGCTCTAAAATCACTCAATCCGTGAATCAATCGAAGGTGGTCGTTTAGAGAATTTTACAGAGATTATCGAGCTCTTCAGATCCATATGGGTCTCGAGTTCTACCATGGAAAATCCATCGAGTTTGAAGCCGCCGAAGTTATCAGCTTCTCACCGCCGACGTGGTCACCTCCAACGATCGAAATGGGAGCCACCACCACCGTTTCGCGCGCGCCTCAGAGCTTTCGGACGTGGTGCGGTTGGATCGTCGCCAAGCTGAAGGGGTTGCGCGCAAAGGTTAACCCTAGTTTCGAAGCTTCTGAAAGACTCAACGGCTCCAATCTGAATGTAGAAGAAGAAGTATTATTTTAAATAATTAAATAATTTATTTTGTTTAAAATATTTTACAACCTTCCTAAAGTCATAACTCTCACATATTATAACGAAATTCCATGAATCAGGAAACTGTTGAGTCGAAGCGTCGATGGTTATTTTGATTTATGACAAGAAGAAGCTTCTACATCGACAAAAAGAAGACAAGATGACTTCATAGGTTAGAAGTTGATTATTTAGAGTTATAAAATGTTAAAATCTATCCTCAAATAATCATACTTCTAATTGTTTGAAAATACTACTCATGAAGACATTTTTTATGCATATGACCGAAAACATGTCGACCTACAATTTTTTATAGGTCAACAGGTTTTTAAATTGTAACGGTCAAAAATAGGTCGACCTACAAAATTTTATAGGTCAACAGGTTTTTGAATTCCAACGGCTAAAAACATGTCGACCTATAAAATTCTATAGGTCAACAGGTTTTTGAATTTTGACCGTTATATTGAAAAGTCATCTTCTTTCTTCAAGAGTTGCATCCATTTTTCTTCATGAATAATCACTCCTTTTTAGATGCATCTTTTCACCAACATTTGCAACCTCTCGATCTCTATAAATACATGATTTTACAATCATCCAAATTACCGAAATTTCTCTCTATTTTCTGATCTATCTTGCAATATTCTTCTCGTTCAAAAAGCACTCAAAAAGCATTCATATTATCGGTTGAATCTCCAAGCATATTTCATACACTTGTGATTCAATTCGATATTATACTTCCTAATCTTTCTAAACATCAAATTTCATTTGAGGATAAGATTATAGGAAGGGTGTACTCAATCGTTGGCTAATCAGTGTTGAAAGAAGAACACAGTCAGAAGTCAAACTCTTGTAATTGTCCTGTGTGGGTAAGCTTGTAGCCCGTGAAATCAAGTGGGTAAGCTTGTGGCCCGTAAATCAAGTGGGTAAGCTTGTAGCCCGTGAAATCAAGTGGGTAAACTTGTAGCCCGTAAATCAAGTAGTTGTGAACCTGTTCCTCCGGGTGAAGCGAGGGTGTTGTTTAGTGAAAAGCCGAAGAGAAGCTTCGGGACTGGACGTAGGACTGGAGGTCCGAACCAGTATAAAAATCCTGGTGTCGTTACTCTACTTTACTTTACTTTACTGCATTTAAAGTTTGTTATCATATTCCGCATAGCCATATTATAGATCCTGCATAAGTCGTACACACCCGACCTTTTCAATTGGTATCGGAGCAAGGTCGTCATATAACCGTAACACAGTTATTTGATATATTCTAGTAATATGGCAAATAACGCAAGTACCAGCACTAACACTTACACTGAAGGTCAATCAACACAAAGACCTCCTTTCTTTAATGGACTAAATTATAGTTATTGGGCAACACGTATAGCTTTCTATATGTAATCAACAAGTTATGATGCTTGGAATGCTACTCAGAAAGAAATAGTTAATCCAACTACTGAGTATGCAGAATGGACTCCTGCTGAGAAAACAGCAGCAGCAGTAAATGCAAAAGCAATAAATATGTTGTTTTGTGCATTAGACCAAAATGAGTATAACCGTGTTAGTATCTGTACCACTGCTTATCAAATTTGGCAAACGCTAAAAACAACTCATGAAGGTACTAACAAGGTTAAACAAGCAAAAATAGCTTTGTTGAAAATTCAATTCCAAAATTTCAAAATGAAGCCAAATGAAACAATCAATGAGATGTATTCAAGGTTTCAAACTATTCATCATGCTCTTATTGGGTTAGGACAAAAATATTCTGACTTTGATGTAGTTTCAACAATCCTACACTCACTGACTAATGAATGGGAAGGAAAAGTATTAGCTATAGAAGAAGCTAATGATCTTTCTACCATGAAGCCAGATGAGTTGATAGGAAATCTAATGTCCTATGAAGCAAATTTACAGGCTAGAAGAGAACAAAAAGAAGAAAAGAAAAATGTTGCTTTTCATGCCGAAAAAGATGAAGACATTTCAGATTCTGAAGATGAAGACTTAGCACTTATTGCAAAAGGCTTTAAGAAGTTTTTGAAGCAAAGAAAAGCTAGTCGATACGACAAAAGGAAGTTTGGATCAAATAAACCATCATCTTCAAATATGGAATGTTTTAATTGTCACAAAAAGGGACATGTGCAAAAAGATTGTCCGGATAAAAAGAAGAATTCCGAAAAATTCAAAAAGGACAAATCAAAGAAGAGAGCTTTCTCAGTAACCTGGGATGATTCAGACTCATCTTCATCTGATAGCGAAAGTGACTCAGACACTGAACAAGCAAATGTATGTTTTATGGCAACAGAGGATGAGG
This sequence comes from Allium sativum, assembly GCA_030737875.1. NCBI lineage: Eukaryota > Viridiplantae > Streptophyta > Magnoliopsida > Asparagales > Amaryllidaceae > Allium > Allium sativum. Next base: position 58,246,357 of record CM060920.1, read on the forward strand.
TACGAATTCCTACTCTTGAGGATATGCTTGATATTTATGATAAAGTAATGATTAAACTTAAGGATACAAAATATCAGTTAAAAGAAGTCAAGACAATGTTGAATAGATCCGAATTAGAACGAGATATGTTAAAAGATGAGAAGAAAATATTAGAAGAAGAACTTGAAAAGGCTCAAGAATCATCTTCTAATTCTAATTCTCAACTATCTCTTTTGACTCAAGAAATTGAAGTTCAAAAAGAGAAGAATGATATTCTCATTACTGAAAATCATGAGCTTAAAGCAAAAGTCAAGATTCTAGACCTTGAAAAAGCTAGTCTACAATCAAAATTAGATGACATTACAAAAAATGTTTCTAACTTTAACAAAGGTCGAGAAAATTTGACAAAAGTTACTGAGAATTCACAATCAACTACAAATAAACATGGATTGGGATAAAAGAAACAAGTTATCAAGAAAAATCTTGGTAAAAGAAAAAGGAAAAATAAGGTAGTACAAGAAACTAAAGCTAAGAAAAATCTTAGTTTATTATATTCCAAACCTAAACCGATTGTGAAACTTCAAAAGAAGAATGTCGAATCTATAAAAGTATGGGTTCCTAAAACAAATAATAGTTTGATTAGGTTCAAGTACATTCAAAATTTTTTAAGTATTGTACATCATAATTCAAATTATTTGTATAAAGGGGATACCGGACCCGTATGGGTTTGGACTCCTAAGACCTAACTCTTAGGACCCTATAAAAAGTGGGTACCATGAACTTAATATTATTTTTTGCAGGTCCCATTAAAGAAAAGAGGAAAATGGATTTTGCACAGTGGTTGCTCAAAGCATATGACTGGAGACAAGAGCATATTGACGAATATTACATATTTTGATGGAGGCTCAGTAACATTTGGAGATAATTCAAAAGGCTTTATCATCGGAAAAGGCGATGCGAGCAATTACGGTACATCTAATTTACCTCTTATTACAAATATCATGCTAGTTAAAAATCTAAAACATAACTTACTTAGTATAAGCCAATTGTGTGACAAAGGGTTTACGATTTCTTTCTCAAACAATAAATGTAGTATACTGGACAAAGATCAAAAGTTAGTTTTTGAAGGATATAGAGACAGAAACATATATATTCTGAATATGAATATTAATCATAATTCAGATATGTGTCTTATCGCTAAAGATAATGATCCATGGATATGGCACAAACGTTTCTGTCATATAAACTTTAAAACTATTGACAAGCTAGCTAAAAATAATCTAGTCAAAGGTCTATCGAAACTTAGTTTCAAAGTTGACAATCTTTGTGACGCATGCCAAATCGGAAAATTAACCAAGTCATCGTTTAAATCTAAGAAGGTTATCTCAACATTACAACCACTTGAACTATTACATTTGGATTTAATTGGACCCACTCAAATACAATCCATAAATCATAGTAGATACGTGTTTGTAATTGTTGATGACTACTCTCGATTCACTTGGACTATTTTCTTAAAAAATAAAAGTGAGACTTTTGAAAAATTCAAATCTTTCGTCAAACGTATTCAGAAATCGAAGGGACTTAAATCAAGAATATAAGAAGTGACCATGGCAGAGAATTCGAAAATAATGATTTTGAACATTTTTGTACAACAAAAGGTATCAATCATAATTTTTCGTTTCCTAGAACTCCACAACAAAATGGAGTTGTAGAACGGAAAAATCGAACATTACAAGAATGTGCAAGAACATTATTAAATGGAAGCACTTTACCAAAACATTTCTGGGCAGAAGCTGTTGCAACTGCATGTTATGTTTTGAATCGTGTGTCTATTCGACCTCTGACTAAAAATACATCATATGAGCTATTTAATCAAAGAAAACCGAATATCTCATACTTCAAAGTTTTTGGTTCAAAATGCTTTATTCTAAACACGAAAGATCACCTTGGTAAATTCGATTCAAAAGCTGATGAAGGAATATTTGTTGGTTATTCGGATAGAAGCAAGGCATATCGTGTATATAATAAAAGAACTAAAAATATTGAAGAATCACTTCATATATCATTCGATGAATATTATAAACATCAAAATACTTTTGATGATGAGGACGAAAATATTATCTTAGAAAATAATAGTGTCACAAATATAGATTCTGACTCAGAAATAATTGATAACAATATTCAACAAGAAGAGCCAAGATCTCCACCAAGAATACGTTCTCCAACAAGAATTTTAAGAGATCATCCAGTTCAAAATATAATTGGAGAAATATCATCTCAAATAAGAACTAGAAGTCAACTTAACCAAATGGGACATGTTGCATTTATTTCAAATATCGAACCTAAGAATCCTAAAGAAGCTGCTACTGATGAATATTGGATCATTGCTATGCAAGAAGAACTAAATCAGTTCGAACGCAATGATGTATGGGAACTTGTTCCAAGGCCAACCGATCAATCAGTTATCGGAACTAAATGGGTTTACAAAAACAAGGCTGATGAACAAGGAAACATAACTCGTAACAAAGCACGGTTAGTAGCACAAGGATATAATCAAGAAGAGGGTATCGATTATGAAGAAACTTTTGCACCTGTCGCTAGACTAGAAGCAATTCAAATACTTTTATCTTTTGCTTGTCACCATAATTTTAAATTATATCAAATGGATGTCAAGAGTGCGTTCCTAAATGGGTTTATAAAAGAAAAAGTATATGTTGAACAACCACCATTATTTAAACATGAAAAATATCCAGATCATGTTTTCAAGCTCAAAAAGGCTTTATATGGTTTAAAACAAGCACCACGTGCCTGGTATGAACGACTACGAAGTCATCTTATCAAATCTGGATTTCAAATAGGAAAGGTTGATCAAACATTATTTATTAAACAATCGCACAAAGATATACTTATTGTTCAGATATATGTGGATGACATAATCTTTGGTTCAACAAACGAGAGACTCTGTAAAGAATTTGCAGATGTCATGACCAAAGAATTTGAAATGTCACACATGGGAGAGTTATCATACTTTCTTGGTCTTCAAATTAAACAACTTTCGAATGGTATTTTTATAAATCAAGAAAAATATTGTGAAAATCTTATTAAAAGATTTGGACTTGAAAATACTTCCGGAAAATCAACTCCGATGAGTACAACTAGTCATATTGAAAAGGATGAAAATGGAAAAAGTGTAGACCAAAAGACATATCGAAGTATGATAGGTTCTCTCCTATATTTAACAGCTAGTCGTCCTGACATTATGATGAGTGTTTGTTTGTGTGCACGTTTTCAAGCTAATCCTAAGGAATCACATCTTCGAGCAGTAAAACGAATTATTAGATATCTTAATAACACCAAAGATTTCGGTCTTTTCTATCCTAAAGATTGTGCATTCGAATTAGTATCCTATAGTGATGCTGATTTCGGAGGATCACGAACGGATAGAAAGAGTACAAGTGGTACGTGTCATTTCATCGGAAAATCACTTGTCTCTTGGTTTAGTAAGAAACAAAACTGTGTTTCACTATCGACATGCGAAGCAGAGTATATTTCAGCAGCTTTGGCATGCACACAGGTTATATATATGCAACAAACACTTAAAGACTTCGGTATAAATTTATCGAATTCTATTATATATTGCGATAACACTAGTGCGATAAATTTGTCCAAAAACCCAGTTAATCACTCTCGGACTAAGCACATTGACATTCGTCATCATTTTCTACGAGATAACATTGAAAAGGGAAATATAACTCTTGAATATGTCAACACGGAAAATCAACTAGCAGATATTTTTACAAAGCCTCTACAAGAATCATGTTTCATTAAGTTGCGTAGAGAGCTAGGTTTAGTATCTAAAAGTGAACTCGAAAATTAAAGGATATATATATATATATAACTTAAAAGAGTTCATCTACAGAAACTAACATTTTTAAATATTTTAATATTAACTATACATAGTAGAGAAAATTTTTACGGTGAAATGAATATGAAACCAACAATTCATATTCTATAAATAGAAATATTTCTCTATATATATCATATTTGAGTGCTTTCTGAAAACATTACCTCAATTTTATTCATTCATATTTTTTTTTAAAAAAAAAAGGTAAGGCTCATATTTGTGACAAATGTGCTGAAAATTCACACATTTCGATTACAAGTTCTGAACCAACTGAATATAACTCCCCAAAAACACCAGAGCATCCACCTGGTTATCATCCACCTTCTCGTACTCCGGGAACTACGCCTACTCCTAAGAGAAGCAAGAAGGTGGTGTTCTGTTCTCCCCGTACTAAAGAAAAGATAGACGAGATGCACTACTATCAACAACAAATGTTTTACGAGCAGAAACTGACGACTTCTCGTTTGACTTACCTCGAACGATTAGCTACTCTCTTCTGTGGCTCTGACCGACATAATGTTCATGAGCCAGTTCCAATACCATCGTCTTCACGAACTCCGAACTCATGGGATAGAAATTATCAAAACAATGAAGGAGCTAGTGGACGGTTCAATCCTTGGGAACCGAAGAATGCATGGGAGCCAAGGAGATAATTTATATCGTTTAAATTTTTTTCTGAAAATGATTTTATATTTTGTCATTCAAATATTTTGTTTGTTCTAAAAACATTTTGTATTGAATAAAATCTCGTTTCTATTCTTCTCAAATCCAGAAAAACAATATTATAGATTCTGTCGACCGCCATAGTTCAAATTAAAATTCATTTTCAACCAGAACTATTACCGGTCGACCGCTACAAAAACACCTGTCGACCGATCAAGTCAAAATCTTATACATTTTCATCCAGAACTTTTTCCAGTCGACCGCCTACTTTCTACCCTGTCGACCGGTCATTTAAAATTTATATGGCCAATCTTTCCAGAATTTTTTCTTGTCGACTGCCCTAATATAGCCTGTCGACCGGTCCATTTAAAATCAATATTTCCAGAACTTTTAACGGTCGACCGCCCCTATATCACCTGTCGACCGGCCTTAACAAAATTTTGTATAATTTTGTTCCAGAACTTCAAACTGTCGACCGGCCCATTATTAGCTGTCGACCGGTTTCGCTGATTTTTGAGTTTTCACCAATCAACACGTCCTTTCCTTTTTAAATCTTATATCCCTTCACCAAAGGTCATCTTTTTTCATTGTCTTCCTTGTTAAAAACCTTACTTCAAAAATTCTTTAATCAATCTTCAAAAAAAAGGAATCAATGGCCCCAAAGCAAAAGAAGTCCAAAACATCATCTTCTCAAGCTCCTGTTCAACCTATTGATACTCAAATCAAACAATGGCTAATGGATCCTCTTGCGGTGAAGAGATGGAACAAGATGAAAGACTATACAATTCACCACGGATCTTTTTTCAAATTCTCTGATTTCGTCCTCTACGACGTTACTGATCTATCAAATAGAGCGGGTATAGAGTCTCTTCTAAATTTTGAAGACAATCATGTTGAGATAAGCCATATTTTGATAAAATTATTCTATGCTAATCTCAATTTAGACAAATTTAAGCCTCAAAATTCTGATGATTGCTTCTGGTCAGTGTTGTGTGGCCAACACATCTTTCTCTCCAAAGATCGACTGGCAGAAATTCTTCGAACCCACAATGATGGAATTCAATTTACTAGTGAGTTCTGCCCTATTCATATTCGTGATAAATATAGTCACCTTTTTATTGAAGACCATAAGTCAAGTACTAAAGGTATTAATCTAAGACCATCCGCTAGACTTCTACACCTTTGTATCACACATTCTCTTCTTCCTAGAACCGGAAATTTTGATGCGGTATACAAAGAAAACTTTAAGGCACTATATGCCATTTATGCAAATATCAGAGCGAATTGGGTTGCGATGATATTTGACGAGATTTTGATGGTTAATAAACGCTCAAGGCCTCACTTGTTTTATAACGAGTATATTATGCGTTGCCTCATGGAATGTGGCGTAAGATCTCCTCCATCAAGAATATCAATACCAAAATGTATTGATAAAGCTTCTAAAAAGAGGATGAAGCTTCCAATTCCATATTTGAATATTATTCCTTTTGAACAATATGTCGAACAAGGACCACCTCCACTTCCACAAACTTCCACTTCTCAAGTTCCTACACATAGGCCTGAAGATGTTGTGATTCCGCCTCCTACTTCTTCTACTAAGGATACACTTGAGCAAATCGTCCGAAATCAGTTTTTACTTGAAGCTAGGCTTAAAAGAACCGATAATAAACTCGACCGCTTAGATTCTAAACATGATAAGCGGTTCAATAAATTGAAATCTTTCTTTGGGACGATTTGGGAAGCCATCTCTTGTGCTTCGACCTCCGCACCACTTGCTCAAGACCCAGGTAAACGTCCAATGCCGCCTACATTTACATGGTCTTCCTCTGAAGAAGGTACGAGTTCGGGAGCAAGTACTCGACACATGCCAGGTCGTGGAATGTCACACATTGAGGAGGGAACTCATAACGATGATAATAACAGTGATGATGAGGAACGAGAGGAGGAAGGTGACAAGGACGAAGGAGAAGATAGTGATTCTGATTGGCCTCCACAATCACCACAATAGTCTCTACGCATCATTTCTTACGCTTTGATCTATGAACTTCTATTTCATTTGTTTTGTATTAATTATACTATCTCCTTGTGACTCGTTTGGTTTGACTAGTAACTCGTACAATATTCTATGGATTTTTAGTAGTATGGTATCTCTGTGAATTATTGTCTTCTTATGCATTATTATGAAAACCCTTTTTGTCGATGACAAAGGGGGAGAAAATGTTACTAACAAGTGCTATGCAGATTATATAATTCAGGGGGAGCATATATACAGGGGGAGCAATATACAAGGAACAATACCTTTATTATGCCAGGTTGTCATCAATCAAAAAGGGGGAGAATGTTGAGTCGAAGCGTCGATGGTTATTTTGATTTATGACAAGAAGAAGCTTCTACATCGACAAAAAGAAGACAAGATGACTTCATTGGTTAGAAGTTGATTATTTAGAGTTATAAAATGTTAAAATCTATCCTCAAATAATCATACTTCTAATTGTTTGAAAATACTACTCATGAAGACATTTTTTATGCATATGACCGAAAACATGTCGACCTACAATTTTTTATAGGTCAACAGGTTTTTAAATTGTAACGGTCAAAAATAGGTCGACCTACAAAATTTTATAGGTCAACAGGTTTTTGAATTCCAACGGCTAAAAACATGTCGACCTATAAAATTCTATAGGTCAACAGGTTTTTGAATTTTGACCGTTATATTGAAAAGTCATCTTCTTTCTTCAAGAGTTGCATCCATTTTTCTTCATGAATAATCACTCCTTTTTAGATGCATCTTTTCACCAACATTTGCAACCTCTCGATCTCTATAAATACATGATTTTACAATCATCCAAATTACCGAAATTTCTCTCTATTTTCTGATCTATCTTGCAATATTCTTCTCGTTCAAAAAGCACTCAAAAAGCATTCATATTATCGGTTGAATCTCCAAGCATATTTCATACACTTGTGATTCAATTCGATATTATACTTCCTAATCTTTCTAAACATCAAATTTCATTTGAGGATAAGATTATAGGAAGGGTGTACTCAATCGTTGGCTAATCAGTGTTGAAAGAAGAACACAGTCAGAAGTCAAACTCTTGTAATTGTCCTGTGTGGGTAAGCTTGTAGCCCGTGAAATCAAGTGGGTAAGCTTGTGGCCCGTAAATCAAGTGGGTAAGCTTGTAGCCCGTGAAATCAAGTGGGTAAACTTGTAGCCCGTAAATCAAGTAGTTGTGAACCTGTTCCTCCGGGTGAAGCGAGGGTGTTGTTTAGTGAAAAGCCGAAGAGAAGCTTCGGGACTGGACGTAGGACTGGAGGTCTGAACCAGTATAAAAATCCTGGTGTCGTTACTCTACTTTACTTTACTTTACTGCATTTAAAGTTTGTTATCATATTCCGCATAGCCATATTATAGATCCTGCATAAGTCGTACACACCCGACCTTTTCAGAAACATTGGACTCGTGGCATCGTACATACATTCCAGAACTGATCGGAGAATTTTTAGAGCTCGCTACAATTTTTTGTGTCATCAAATCATTGTGAGATATCTGAATTCAGAAATAAAATAAATAAAATTATATTAGGATGAAGACGAAGATTAGAAACTGCTGACACCCGTCATCCAGAGACCATGGACGACTTGATTTATTTGTGATTTTTGATTGGTTGAATTTTGGTGTTTGTTTGTGGTTCAAAAAGAAATTTAAATTGATTGATATTGTGAAAATATTCGTCCGTATATGAAATAGATTATTGAAATCCCCCTTTTCAAAAGCTGCGAGGCTTTAAGGTAGCGCGAGGAGCCGTACATCGGGACGGTTCCAGTTTTAATTACCCTGCCGTTATGCTGCCGAAATTTCCTGAAATATTTTGTGTTGTGAAATATCCATGTTATGATATAAAGTTGTTTAAACAATAAAAATTAGATTTTTATTGAATATATCTATATATATATGTTTTTTACATTAAAATATCATTTTAATTTTTTACATTTAAAATGTCATTTTCATGTAAGGGAAAAAAAAGAAGCATTGTGATATAATAATGTTTTACATTTAAAATATCATTTTTAATGTTATTGAGACATTAAAAAGAAAATATTAGAAATATTTATCCATTTCAAATGAAAATTTGTTTCTAATAAAAATTCACATTTTATTTTATATCAAAAAAGAAAAGACTACATTTTTATATAATGTAATGACAGAATAGAAAATATTACATTTTAATGTAATACAAGGATAGAAGAAATTTACATTTTTATTGTTATGTAAAAAGATCACATTTTAATGTAATCGAAAAATTAAATGAAAATGTTCATTTTTAATACAAATATAAAGTATGAGAATATTGTTCATGTTTTGAAATAAAACATGTTTAACATTAAAATGTTCATTTTTAATGTAAATATAGAGTATGAGAATATTGTTCATGTTTTAAAATAAAACATGTTTAACATTAGAAAATCCCATTTTTAATGTAAATGTAGGTGATATGAAATGTTCGGTGTTTTTAAAAAAATGAAAACAAGATAACATTAAAATTTTCATTTTTAATGTAATGTAGATAACTAGAAAAATGTTCATGTTTTAGATATAAAAAAAAAGTTGTCATTAAAAATCTAATTTTTAGTGGAATACATGAAACTAGTAAAACATACATGTTTTAAGAATAAAACATGTTTACATAAAAAGTTTCATTTTTAAAGGAATACATGAAACATGTCTACATCAAAGGCCTCATTTTTAATGTATTGCAACATTAAAAGTAAGCACATTTGAATTATAAATGTATTGATATGTAATTTCCATTTTTAATGTATACTCAACATGAAAAATAAAGCATTGATAAATAAAATGCATTGGCATTTACATACGCATTTTTAATGTAAATGTAATATTAAAAATAAACATTTTGAAGTAAAATGTATTGACATTCGAATTTACACTTTTAAGGTAAATGAAACATAAGGATGTCCTTTGCCTTAAAAAATATGTTCTTCCTTGTAATTTACATTTTTAATGAGATAAAAGGTTTCATTAGGAAGCTTACATTGTTCAATGTAACAATAAATTGAAAATAAAAGTTTACATTTTTAATGAAATAAAAGATTTCATTAGAAAAGTTACATTTTTATTTTAATCAAAGGAAAGATTAAAAGATCACATTCTTAATGCAATATAGAAATGAATAAAAGATTTTATTTTTTATTGTAATATATATGAATAAAATAAAGGATTCAATGCTAGTAGGAATTGTATTAACATTAAAATTTACATTTCCATGTGATATGTGATTTCACATAGAAGAGATTTATGTTGAATTGAAAATTGTATTGAAATCATTGAATGATTTAAATTTATATATAAATATAAATTAAAATAAAATGAATCGCACTGCTGCAGTTCGCGTTTTGAAATCGCAACTTCGAACGATTATACCCAAGATCCGACCGTCGGATTTTCCCAAAACTGGAACCGCTGGGTTCGTTTTGGAAAGATCTTTCCAAAGATATAATTTTTTTTAAGATCCAACGGTTTGATTTGGAGAAATGTGTAAATCAAATTTTGATGAGAACAACGCCATGGCCAAGTAATGACCGAAGCGTCGTTTAATTAAAAATGGCTATTTTTAAATAAATAAAAATAGCAATAAATCATTATAAAATATTATAAATGATATGGAATGAAAAGATTGATTTAAATTATACATGTTCGAGATTTATTTGAAAAGTTCGAGTTAAATCTCATTTCAAATAATTATATGACGATTGGAAGTCGAAGAGTTGAAGACGGTGATTGAAGACCGACGATCTTCACATCGAATGGATGACTATCGATGCCCTAGATCAGTTTGCTCCCAAGAGCAGTTACAGTGGTAGTTGTTCGGACGTACTTGTCGATTGTCTGGATATACTCGGTGTCTCCAGTTTCGTTTAGACCCAGAACGGACTTGTAAACGGATGTATGTATGACATTGGATTTTAATCTGTGCTTATTGATTTCTATTTAATATATATCTATTGGGTGGCGGAGAATTTATTCTTTTTCTTAACACCCCTCTCTGAGTACCATGAGCTGAGAGGTTATATGTTGGCAAACATCAGTCGCATGGCGTGAATTGTCAGTGGGGCATAACAAGCTGCAAATAATCAAGGCTTATTGTTGAAAATAAGAGCCTTGTGGTTGATGATCAAAGCACAGCTTTAAATAGCATAGCTTTGTGTATTGCGTTACTTCGCGATCCTCACACCCCGATATGAACTAGAAACGGGAGTTAGGACTGCAGGGAGGACATATGTTTCTTTCTAGCTAGAAGTGGTGTCATGGTTTTTACAAGGCCTGACATTTTTACTTATGAGGATGATGGAATGAGGCGCCTCAGTTATTTGAGTCCCCAATGGCTCTATTTACGCCCCATAGGGCTGGGAAACGTATTGTTCAGGCATTACCAATCCACTAACATATTTGTGGATCGGCCCTGAAGATCCTAGGTGCAGTTGTGGCTGTGTCCTGAGACATGGTAGACTAGATTGTCTCGAATTCGGTAAGGACTATCTCTTGCCTTGGTTCATGATGGAAATCCAACTTCCAATATGACTCATGCGGTTTTGATTGTATTACTAGTATGGCAACATAGTATATGGTAGCTATGTCGTCTGTGATTGATATATTATGATTTAAATTTTTTTGAAACACATATACACTAATAACAATATCAAATTCGTTTTATCATATCAAGCATTTTTGACCATTATAAGGTAAAACTCTATCCTCCGGTTTGCGTTGCATTTTGTGAGGGACTTGAGTCTTATAATGGTATCATTTTTATAAAAAGCATTACGTTGTTTAACGATTTACTTTATTTATGCACTGGCAATCCAACGGAGTAAACCCATTCCATGTTAGCGGCATGGTCCTGTGATTAGTCTCATTAGTAAATAGGTTAAATAAGATTTCTCATACCAGTCCCACGACTGACTCGTAGTTTGTTTCACTTTGCAAACTCGGGTGCCCTCTTTTCCACATGGGCAGCCTTGTATACATGTTTAGCTGATTCATTCTGGATAGCTATGGAGCTGAAGATGGATTCTATCGTTTCTATTATGCTGTTTAGACTTCACGTAGTATATTACGTTTTATTCCACTGCAGACATTTTATATTAAGTTAAAACTGTATTCTATGCTAAGTGTGATCCTATTATGTTGTGTAACTATGATGATGTATTATTTCCAGTGTAATTTGATGAACATTATCTGTTGTAATCCTCTATTTCTATTCTGCTGTTACTGTTATGTGTTATATTCCAAAGATTATCCTTACGTTCGTACTGTGGGAGTTTGGGGTCATCACAAGTACTGTGAGTATACTCATCATCTAAAATATTACTAATTTCTTATGCTTATATCTTAATTAAAAGTTGCACATAACTTCATCATACTATATTGGCTGCGATCTTTGCTTTGGCAAACAAACAACATATACGACCGATGACGAAGGGCATTTATGAATTCGTATGACTTAAACTTTCTATAGCATTTTCTAAAATGTTATATTTTTTTTTGAAATATTTAATGGGGTATAAATGGCGTTTAACTTAACTATTTCCCTTCAATCTTTTGAAGATATTACAAACATATAATAGAGAGAATACAGGTGGTTTGAAGATTGTTTATGAAGGAGTTTTTGCATAAATAAGTTGACTATTATTTAAAATAGAAGATGTTTATCTTTTGAAAGGAAGTTCTACAAGAGGTATATATATCTCTTCCAACATGAGTATTTACAAAGTAGTTTACCCCTAATTGATACAAAGAGTATTTTGGAAATAAATATTGTCTTCAAATTTTTTTTGTATAGAAAAACTATGTTGGCTTAATCTTGTATCTAATTGCTCGCCTAACTTGATAAAGGTATGTAGTCAGTCACAAGTGGTAGTGACGCAGATATCGTACTTATAAAATATATTTTTTGTTATTACATCTTGTATTGGTGCATATTTCATGTTTAAAATTTTAAGCCATACTGACGTATTTATCGAGTGTGCATGAACATCAGTGTCCATCTCGTTAGAATTGAACGATGGTAGATTTATGGTAATTGTATTTAATTTGTATGTAAGCATACCTTGTAAATTACATGGAAAACTCTGATAAGTGGTATTTATTAAAATTATATCCAATACATTTAGTGATGTTGTAAATTTATTCCAATATAATGGTAGTTGTCATTGTTTGTTTTGAATGGACGATTTTTTGATAATTTTGACTGGTCCTAAAATTTCGGGAGATTATAATTGGTATCAAAGCTTAGGTTGGGTGCTTAAATAAAATTTCACCTATGATTAGTAAATCATCTTCGAAATTTTAAAATGAAGCTACCTTAGTTTGAAAAAAAAGGATAGGATAAGGCACCATATCTCTGACTGAGTTCACAGGAGTTTTTAACTTTTGTTTAGTGTTTATACTATTAAGTATAATGTGTTGATTCATTATCAAGTATCATATAAAGAGGTTTGACGAAATTGTAAGTATGTTAGGTTATAAAGTAATGAAGAAATGACTATTCTTTTGACAAGTGTAAATAAGCTAATTTATAATCAAAATTCCACTCATGCATACGCATGTCAATTAAGAAATTGCTTGAAAGGGAATGAATAAGGTGGCTTGTAAAGAAAGGAATGTAGCAGCTTGAAATGGATGCAACAAATTGACTTAAGAGGAAGAGGAACTGAAACTTGTTGACTGTGGAATTAAATGAGCTTGGGCAAATAAAATTGATGAATATCAATAGGAGTAAATTGAACACTACATTCGTGCAGAAAAATCAAGGTGAGAAAATCTATTTAAATAATTATGTTATTACATAATATGATATTGGAATTGTTTAGCATTGATGATGTTAGCTTAAAGATACTAAAACATCTTTTAGCAATTCGGTCATAACTTTTTATTCCATGATTGGATTTGGTCGAAATTTATCTTATCATAAAGCTAGATTAATTATCTTGAATATGTCATGCATATGTTAAATTTTGAAAGTTTGCTATCTCAAAACATTATTGCAAACTAACTATGTGTTTGACAAGAAAAAAGGGATTGACGTCATTCAATGTTAATTTCATAACTAGTGACACACATATGATTTTGAGATATTGTAACATTCCAAAATTTTAGCCATTTAATATTTAAATTTATTTTATATATTGATTTAAAATAATAAATGGATTTTTAATGAATTTATCAATTTAATAATTGCTATACTATCGAATATACGAAAAAACGATAATTGAATATAGAACTGAAAACCAAATCGAAACAATTCAGCCAATATAAATTCTATGTTGAAATAGAACGATAATAAAAATTTATTAACAATGAATTTAGTTATTCAAATCGATTTATATTTTAATGAATTGAATTTAAATTAAATAGTCAGTTTAAATCGATATCTTTTCCATTGACCGTATTAGACTTCGGTACTTTTTCCACTGTGTCCAGAATAGCGATGTAACCCTAGAGATGTCGGTCACTACATTTAAAACAGAGATCGGCAACACAAGATATTTTAATTAAATCAATCTGCATCATTTCTAAAACAAAATATAATAAAGAATAAACAAATAAAATCATTTTTAATCAAACCAAATCTCAGCCACCCTAAATTTATCAGAGCCGACCTCTTCAGTTTTTTTCGTGCAGACATATCTTCTCTCGTGCCAACAAAATTGTCTTTGGTCTTGTTTATCTAGCAGACAAAAATTTAATGGAGTCTGTACCTCATGTTTTTCTTCCGCTTATAAAGGCTAACGGACCCATTCACAATTCATTGAGGCTTCAGTTAAAAATCGCTCTTCCCAATTCAATTTATAATCGCGAGCTCCCTCCCCTATTTCTCACCAGCAAACAAGAATGGCCGATCCCAAATTTGATTTGAAATCGAATAAAAATCTCGAGCTTATCCTTTTCCCTCAAAATCAATTCATATATTTATATGATGCCTTGTTCTGGGGCGACGCAAGCCATGGATCCATTCCAAGTCTAGATATGCGGTTGAGTATCGCGATTCAGGAAGTGCAATAACTGATGGCGGCGTGAAATGAAGTTTCAGGTGGTGCGATTTAATTTCTGGAAGGCAACAGACATCGCGAGCTAGGTTATTCGAAGGCACAGGTGTTGGTGGTGAAATTTAGTGGTTCAGGAAGTCATCGCAAGTTGTGATTTTGGGGGTGGTGCGATGGTATCGATGTTAGCTGGGGTTCGGTTTACAATGAATGATGGGGGTTTGGATGTTGGTGCGATAGGGTGATCCGATGGGATGGTCGTGTCGTGGTCGAACTGAAATCTGTAAGGGGTGGCAGTTGGATGTCATGTGGTCCGATGGGTATGGAGGGGATTGCACTGAAGTTCGATAATGGAATTTTGGGATGAGATAGTGTGATATTTGGGGAGAGTTTGAATGGTCGATTAACAGTGAAGAGTTGAGGGGTTCGAGGCATTTTGGGGACTGCTGCAATAAGAAGATTGTTGCAGGATGATGGTATATCGGTAATCCTGGTTAGGGGTATGAACATGATGCCTTGAACTTCAGTTTGGAGCAGTGTTGATGTCAATTTAGGTGGCATAGCAATAGCATGCAATAGCTGTGTACGAGTTGCTCAATGAAATGTCGAGTAGGAATGAAGCATTATTTTTAGGGGTTTTTACAGTTAGAATGGATGGAATTCGAACTGGATTGGGTGTTGCTAGTTTCAACAGCGAGGCAACAAGGTATACTTGTTTTATTATAAATTACCCATTTATGTTAGTAATTAAATTAGCTGCTTAATCGATTAATTTGAACAAGGATTAAGGTAAACTAATTGGAATTAACTCGGTTAATGTCTTCTAATTAAACTAGATTAGTTTAAATTTGTTTTTGTTAATAGTTGATTTAAATAAATAAATCGTTTAATTGATAAATAAATCAAACAATTGTAGATGCAAATAAATCCAATCGAGATGAATCGAGTAGAGTGTAGCCGCGAAGATACAACATTCAATCGGATATTCGGCAAATGAAAATGCAAGGTGAGTAAATCTCACTCACAGTTTTATTTTAAAAATAAATTGTTGGTTGTTTGGGTACCTGCATGAATTATTGAATTATTGTGGTTGCACATATATTAGTTATTTAGGCTTGATGGTTGAATATACATATAGTATTTGTGATTGGATATTTCCCGCAGAACCATTAGCGGATGTCCGCAGTATCATTAGTGGATGACCCCATCGCTCCACGATATATGAGTGGATGACCTTCTATACCGCGATATCCTGCCTTGAAGAAGGATTGGTATTATTTATGTTGTTTGATGTAACCTATTTGGATGCAGGAAAAACACGTTGGAGGGATCCAACTGGATTCCTCAAAAATACATTATTGTTCTGTTTATGTATTCATGTACGTTTGATGTGTTGAATTACATGAATTATTGTGTGTTTGGGTATTTGAATATCACTGGCCCTAGATATTGATGTTTAAAATATTATAAAAAGAGATTTTTAGATTTAAAAGGGAAAATTTAATTTTTGAAATAGAAATGGAATTTCAAACGGGTTACTTGTTTTAATAATAAAAACAAAAAATGTAATCTATAAACAATAGTTTTAAATGGAAAGTAATATTATCATTTGATAATATAAAATTTTAAATTCAAGTATGAATTTAAAAAGAAAAAATACATTTTTCACAAGTGGAAATTGGATTCAAATGGAATTTGAATTTGAAACTTGTTTAAATATTTTAAAATAAGAAGTGAAATTTATAAATGATGCTTATAAATAAAAAGGGGAAATTTTCATTGGATAATTTATAAATTTAAAGTCAAATTTGAAATTTAAAAGAAAATTTATAATTGGAATTGTTTCAAAAGAAACGGTGGAATTATTTCCGATGTTCGGAATGTAAATTGAGTTCAAATAAATCAATAAGGATTTATGATTTCAAATTCAACTATTTCGAATAAAAATAAATAAAACAAATAAACTATTTTAAGAAGGAATATTGAAATTGTAAGCTAAAATCTAAATTAAATATGAAACAAATTCTGTGTTGATACATACATAAGTTATAATTATAAAATATCTTCGAATGTAAAATGAAAAAGGAAATTTACTTTCCGCAAAGTAGAATTTGGATTTCAAATGAATTTTGAAAGGGAAAACTTGTTTTAAATAAGGAAGTTAATTTACAATCGGTATACATTATCTTGGATAATTTGAAAGTTAATTTCAAATGGAGTTTAAATTGGAAGTTTTCTTAAGATATAAAATAAGGAACTGATTTATAAACCATGTTTATGAAGGTAATGAAGAAATTTTCAGTAGACAAATTGGAAATGGATTTTTCCAAATATAAGAAATTGTAGTTAAAAATCAAATTTTTAAATGGGATAGAAAAAGGGGATTTTTATGATAAGAGAAGACAGTTTGTATTACAAACTCTTATCCATCTCAAGATAAGAACATTGTCGATCAAGGTATGAGAGGTAAATAAAATAACCCAACTTGAACGACTTGTGTAACAAACTGGAAAATCAAAACAAATTTATAAATTTTATTTTGGCAATTTTAATGAATTTTAAATATTTAAAATGATTTATTTTAGATAATAACGACGAGAAATTTATTTTGAATAGAATTAAAACGTAGGAATTTATTTGAATCGAAGTTAGAATATAAACATTTATTTTAATTATAAAAGGAATTGGAAATGTGGCGGTAGTTTGAAAATTCGATTTCAAATTTCTAACGAATGTGCAGGATTCAAAATGAGCCGGATTTTAATGAAACCAGAAATATTTGAATCTATTTGAAAATATCGTTCCAACGAATCTGAAAAATCAAAATTTCATAACGGGAACAAAAAATTATGCCCCGATAAAAATCCAGAATAGTTGTTGTGGAAAATATAGCCCTTAAAAATAGCGATTTTGCAAATTACCTCCGTTCTCGACGAGACCACATTTGTTGGATCCGGAATGTCAAATTATCGCTAGATTCCAATTTTCACAATTTCTTTGAATCAATATGTGAGCGTGGCAAAAGAAAACGTGTTTTGATAGTTTTAGTCAATTAGGATCAACCAGAAAATGGCCATTTTTCAAACAGTCTCCAAATTCAACAAAATTTGTTTTGTTAGGACTGTACCGTCAATACAAAGTATATTTATTTTTCATGAATTTTTGGAGTTAGTATGTGGCTCCGGTAAATTGAAATGTACGTTTAAATTGAATAAATACTGATTTATATTTTAAATTTGATGAAAGCTGATCGTAATAGCCGTATTGGGTTTTGAAACATATCCCATTGTGTTCAGAATAGGGGTAATTAGCTAGGGGTGACAGTCGTTGGGTCTCGTTTACAGTTCGGACAAAGTTACAACATTTTGGGAAGAAAAAATATAATATATATATATATTATTGTAAATCTCTCCTTTCTCTCTCCTACTCCCACCATCACCCTGTCAGTTTTAAAAAGAAAAAAAAATCTCGATCGATCTCAAATCCGCCACCCTTCTCCACAGCCGCCGCGTCACCCCCAGATCCGCCACCCCATTGTCGGCCACACCTTGCCACCCCCACAGGTCCATCACCCTCCCTCTCTCTCCCTATTCTAACTGAAAAGCCCCCATTCTCTAGCCAATCTGCCGCTGTGACCCCTCCAGCGCCACCACCGGCCAATTGTGCCACTCCCTATCGCGAACTCCGCTTCGAGACTCCGCCACAAGTCAACTCTTTAGGCGGACAACGTCAATACGTGACCATGATGATTTTCTGAAGCTCGAATCATCGTGAATCCGCCGAATGGCTACCACAGCACCTGGTGCAACCGCATTTCCTCCCTCGAAGCCGGTCCACGGCTGCTGCCCCCCTTCGTTGTCAAGGTAAGCGATTCACATTGATTTTTAGATAATAAAAAGACTTGAATTTTTTTAAAATATAAAATAGGATTTTTATTATATGATTAGCAATATAAAAATAGGATTTTTATTTATATTTCTAGCAAATAAAAATATATTTTTTATGTTGAAAGAGAAATTTTAAAAATATGATCTTTACATATATGTAATGGCAAGAATAAAGATTTGATTTTTATGTATGTATAGCGAAGATAAAAATTTGATTTATATATATATATATAACTATATATATATATGTAACGATGCATAAAAACATGATTTTGCATATATAGTTTAGTTATAAAAATATGATTTTAAGTTATAGAAAACAGTAGTAAAAATATGATTTTTTTAATGTGTACAGCGTCGAATAAAAATGTGATTTTATCTATATAGCATTGAAATAAAAATGTTATTTTTATTATGAACAGCGTGAAAAGATTGAGTTGGAATGTCGGGTAAACCTAAACCATCGTCAAATAAAGAAGGACGGAGTGGATCCCAAAGGTGGGAACTCCTCACTTAAATTATTTCTATAGACTTATTTATTTTATAACTGCATATATGAACTGTTCCCCGTCACCCACAGACCATGGACGACTTGTTTGGTTATGTGTTTGGATTGATTTGTTTGGGTGGAATTGATTGTGATGTGGAATGGAATGTAAAATATTCATCAGTCGAAATAAATTATTTTATCGTTAAAAAAAATTTGACATTTATATGAATAAAATAAATGTTCATTTGCAAATCGAACGATTTGTTTATGTACATCCATTTGACTGATATTGATTAGGACGATAAATTTTACACATCGCCCAACTACACAAATAAAATTCATTATTTGTTGATTGAAACCCCACACGGGTGTTGGGATGATATTTGGCGTACACTAATCCCAACTGTTTGGTTGTATGTCAATCGATTGGTTGACAGGCTATTTTAAGCGCTAAATATCTATATTTAATGCTTATACAGTGTAGAATGCACTCTGGATGATGGAAGATTGTTGATTATGGTTGTTATATACGTGTGTAGTATGAAATCCATATAAACAACATTATACGGTAATTAACTGTGTCTGATTCCAATTCAGAACGAATGAACATTTTAAAATAACGACAATTTTAAAATTATGAATATTTTATAATAATATTCAATAAAAGATCAAAATATGATTTTGATGTCCGATTTGGGTTGGACACGAGTATATTTAACTATATAAAGCCGTATTGATTAGATGTGTGCCATTTTGACGCGAACGATATTTATATCGATTTTATTCATTTTTATAATGAATATTGAAACGGAACTGATTTCAAAATGTAATGTTTTGAAAATATTATCATTTATATATTAATGATATGGAATATTCAATTTTTATTTGGAATTGAATATGAAATAGAAATCGTTTTGAAAATGAATTTAAAACGATTTATAAAATACATTTTAAATGGAAATCGACGAAACATATATAATACATATAATGGCCTGAATAGAACGCGCCACGCAACGGCAGTTCGCAAATTTTGACCATTGACTTCGAATGGACATTACGGCTGATCCGACCATCTGATTCTCCTAAAACCGGAACCAATGGGTTCATCTCGAAAAGAGCTTTCTAACGAATATTAAAGATTTGAATTCTAACGGTTCGATTTGGAATTGTGTCCAAATCAAATTTGGAAAAGGTCGTTGTAAGTGCAGTTCGACGACCGTTTACGGAAATCGACTGTACGGGCCTTGATAAACTTATCAAAAATAATAATAATTTGTGTAAAATCATAGTAAATGATTATTATAAAGAATTGAGATGAAAAATTCCATATTTAAAAAGTTAAATATTTTTTTATCAAAATGAAATAGTTATTAATTAGATTTGAAATCCAATAATTTTTAAATAAAATAAATTGGATTCGAAATGGTTTTAAAAATAACCAGGAATTCCAATATATAAATTGGAATGGGTTTGAATCGAAATTGTCTTCGGAATATTTCGATGTTGGATTTCATGATCATACAGATACTGTTATGGAAATTTGAAAGATATATTAATATCGTTATCTCTAATACGATATTTGTTGGTTGTAGTATTTGATATTGAATATAAGCCGGTATATTTTCCATTCATAGCCTTGTATTTAATATCAAATGGGATTTTGGGTTTGTCGTGAACGGTGTCTTCAGTAACACTGTTCTATAACCCCACGTGAGGAGAATAAATCTTTTAATTAAGATTTACAGAGTTTCCAATTATATTTAATAATTGGAATAAAATGGAATGCAAATTGGGTTTATCGTGAACTATGTTTTTGGCGACATTTGTTCTTTAACCTGATTTACAGTGAAACGTGATTTGGAATTTATAAATCTTTTTGTTAAGATTTAAAGGAGATTTTCCAAAGTAAAGTTTTCCAATTTAACATATTAAATTGGAATTGAATGGAATTCGATTTGGCAATAATCGAAGTGAGCTTCTGAAGAGGAAGAGTGTTAATATATGTGGAATTTAAAAGGCTCGGCCGTTATTCCATTTACTTTATCGGTTGGATATGGAAGTTCATATCGATTACATATATTGATCTGTATTCCGTGAAGTTTCCATTGTTAATAAAATGTGATTTGGGGTTTATCGCGAGCTGTGTTTTAAATGACATTAGTTCTTTAACCCAGATAAAGAAAAGATTAATTTCTTAACATTGAATAATCATTAAGTAATGATTTTTGGAAACTAAAACTGAATTAGAGTTTTAACGAATCTTTAAATAGATTGAAAGGTGAATATGATAACTAAAATTATCAAATTCAAGAAATGATCGAGAATGGAGTATCACTAGTTTTGCTCCAAGCGATAATTAAATCTTTAATTAGATTTTAACGAGAAATGGTAATTAACCTTACCGATAGCACCATGGTTTTAGATATGAAGTATCGCCAGTTTTGCTTCATAGGATGAATAGGTTGGGATTGGGAAATTAAATAAACGATTACTTCGTTAAGGTTCGCTAATCCCGACTTGTTTGGATAAACCATAATTTGGTTTGAATTGATATCAAAAGGAAGATTAAGGAATAAATTTAAAGAATTTATCTTTGATTAAATTAATGTGAACCTTTGCCAAAGGATATGAATATTTAAATAAAAGAATATTCTGGATTGGAATGAGGCGTATGTTGTATTTTTATAGCACTTTTTTATTATATACGTGAGTTATTCAGAAAGACCGGGTTTATCCAATTCTGAATAACTGATTCGACGATGTGTCGAGGATGAAAACGGTGGTGGAAGACCGGAGGTCTTCACATCGTTTGGATGATTACCGATGTCTTGATTGGGCTGTACACCCAAGACAAGGTAATAAGTGGTGATCGTGCAGACGTACTTGGAGATCGACCGAATATGCGAGGACCTCTCTCCTGTATTGGACATACGGGACGAGGAATAAGGTGCCTCCGGTTTCATTCAGACCCAGAACGAACTTGTAAATGGATGTGTGTCTAACATCGGATTTCATTTTGTGTGATTGATAGACATCGTTTGCATAGCATGAATTGCCTGTGTGTCATGCTGAGATGCAAATGATCAAGGCTTCTGTTGAAAAGCAGAGTCTTGTGGTTGATGATCAAAGCACGGCTTTAATACAGCATAGCTTTGTGTAGCGTTAATTCGCGAGCCTCACACACCGATGTGAATAAGAAACGGGAAAGGACTGCAGGGAGGATATGCGTTTCTTTCTAGCTAGCAGTGATGTCCAGGTTTTACATGCCTAGACGTTTTACTTATGTAGATGATGGATAGCGAGGTGCCTCAGATATATCGGTACGGCTGGGCCGATGGATGATATGATCTTTATACAGACCAGACTTACGCCCCATAGGGCGGGGAAACCCATGGTTCAGGCATTTTAATCCACATCGAGTGGACCGGCCCTAAAGATCCAAGGTGTAGTTGTGGCTATTCCTGAGACATGGTAGGCTAGATTGTTTCAAAGCGGTAAGGACGATCCCTTGCCTTGGTTCACCGATGGGAATCCAACTTCCAATACGTGACTTTGCGGTTTTGATTGTAGAGCCTAGTATTGTCTACATGATATATGGTACCCATGCCGCCTAGGATTGATACATTTATATTTGAAGCTGTTTTATACACTATGCACTTATAATAGTATCAAATGATTTTTTTAAAGTACCAAGCATGTTTGTCTAATAAAAGGGAAAACCCTATCCTTCGGCTTGCGTTGCATTATGTGATGGGACCAGGGTCTTATAATAGCTTCATATTTCCAAAAAGCATTGCACTGTTTTGTTTTATGCACTAGTATTCTTGGGAGGAAACCTGTTCCGTGTTATACGGCATGGTCCCTTGATATATCAGATTTTAAAATGAAGACTGATAATTGTTTTAGTTCTCACACCAGTCACATGACTGAACTAGAGTTTATTGTTTTATCCTAAACTCTGGGCGCCCTAATTTTCCACATGGGCAGCTAGCAGTTTTGCGTTTTGCAGATTTATATTCACAGGATCCTGGTTTATAGCTGGAATGATATTAGGAAAGCTGTGTATCTGTTTATCTCTTTCAGTTGTGTTTTGTATTATTTTTCCGCTGCTACGTATTTAAATGTAATTTACATCTCTGATGTTTATTAAATGTGTATTATTCATCCATACTCTGTTATATTCTGATGGAATTGTTGTGATA
This sequence comes from Allium sativum, assembly GCA_030737875.1. Classification (NCBI taxonomy): domain Eukaryota; kingdom Viridiplantae; phylum Streptophyta; class Magnoliopsida; order Asparagales; family Amaryllidaceae; genus Allium; species Allium sativum. The sequence continues at coordinate 58,269,550 of CM060920.1, forward strand.
AGCAATGAAATGTTCTTCTGTTTATATTCTGATTTGTCGTTTTCTCAATTCAATCCGGGCTTTCCTTTACGGGGAAGTTCAGGTCGTCTCAGTTGGTATCAGAGCTTTGGTTTACAAAGCTCGAGAACACGGCACATTAGAACCAAACGAAAGAATTCATCAGAGATTGGATTAGTAATATCCAATGAGAATGACTCGTTAGAGATAGGATTAGATATGTCCTAGAACAAGTGTGAAGAGTGAAAATTTTTAAATCAAATTTAGTTTTGAAAATTTAATCTAATTATACATATTTGAGTATATTGTTTCAAATTGATTTGGACAACCTAGTATATGAGATTTTGCATATATGCATCATGAACATATATTCGAAATTTTAATATATTGGATAGATATAGAATAACACTCCAGACGTCCTGAGATGATTCTAACGATTGAGATCTCATCATCAGACCTTATGTCCGAATGTCGAAGGTGGGATATCTATAAATTACCAATTGGCTGCTGTGAGAACCAAAATTAGATAGAATTATTTGGTTGTGATTTGGCGACAAAAATGGATTTTTATATATATAAAAAAATTATGTGTTTGAAAAGCTAATCAACTAATTGATTGATGGTTATGTTGTTTGATTATCTACTTGATTAATTAAAATTTTGAACCATTAGGCCAAATTGAATCAAAATGTTGGACTGAATTGAAAATTGTTAGAAATTGCATACATAGACATGTTTATACATTGAACAAATCACTGCAAGGAGGCTAGAGAACAGGAATAAAATTGTATGCTCGAAAATTGGTACATGTTTACAAATTTATTGGGTTTGGATGATTTTATGAGCCGATTAGCTAGCTGCTTGGCTTATTCTTTTTCTTTTTGAGATGAGAGGGCCAGTGTGGCGGTTTGGGGATTTTCCCGGTGCTCCCTATACAAAGGAGGTTATGGCGAAATTTTTCGAAAATTTAGGGTGTTAGCCAAATTTTTGTTGAATTTGAAAATTCTTAGAAACTAAAAAGTTGTGGAATGAAAGAAAAACTGAAAGTTGAGTTGATTAGTAAAACAACTTTCAGCTCCATTCCTTTTCGAGGACGAAAAGATTTTAACTGGGGGAGATTGTAAAACCTGGAAAATCAGAACCAATTTAAATTTTTTATTTTGGCAAGTTTATTGAATTTTGAATATTTAAAATGATTTATTTTAAATAATAACGATGAGAAATTTATTTTGAATAGAATTAGAACGCATGAATTTATTTGAATCAAAGTTAGAATATAAACATTTATTTTGATTATAAAAGGAACTGGAAATGGCGCGGTAGTTTGAAAATTCGATTTCAAACTTTAAATGAATGTGCAGGATTCAAAATAAACCGGATTTTAGTGAAACCAGAAATATTTGAATCTATTTGAAAAAATCTTTCCAACGAATCTGAAAAATCAAAATTTCATAGCGGGAATAAAAATTTACGCCTATTTTAAAATCCAGAATAGTCGATATGGAAAATATAGCCCTTAAAATAGCGATTTTGCAAACGAGCTCCGCATTCGACGAGACCACTTTTGTTGGATCCGTAATATCAAATTATCTCTAGATTCCAATTTTCACAATTTTTGGAATCAATATGTGAGCGTGGCAAAAGAAAACATGCTTTGACAGTTTTAGTCAATTAGGATCGACCAGAAAATGGCGCATTTTCAAACGACCTCCAAATTTGACGAAATTAGTTTTATTAGGACAGTATCGTCAATACAAAACTAGATTTATTTGTCGGGAATTTTCGGAGTCAGTATGTGGCCCCGGTAAATTGAAATGTACGTTTAAATTAAATAGATACTGATTTATATTTTAATTCTGATGAAAGTTGATTGTCACAGCCAAATTGGGTTATGAAACATATCCCATTGTGTTCGGAATGGGGTAATTAGCTAGGGGCGATAGTCGTTGGGTCTCGTTTGGAGTTCGGACGAACTTACGACTTTTTGGGAAGAAAAAAAAAATATATATATATTATTATTATAAAGCCATCCTTTCTCTCTCCCACTCCCACCATCACCCCGTCAGTTTTAAAAAGAAAAAAAATCTTGATAGATCTCAGATCTGCCACCCTCCCCCATAGCCGTCGCGTTGCCCCCAGATCCGCCACCCCGTCGTCGGCCACACCCCACCACCCCTACAGCTTCGCCGCCCTCTATCCCTCTTCTAACTGAAAAACCCCCATACCCTAACCAATCTGCCGCCGTGACCCCCTCCAGTGCCACCACCGGCTCGTCGCGCCACTCCCTACCACGAGCTCCGCTTCCAGACTCCGTCGCGAGTCACCTCTTCAGGCGGACAGCGTCAACACGTGACCATGATGATTTTCTGAAGCTTGAATCATCGTGAATCCGCAGAATGGCTACCGCAGCACCTGGTGTAGCTGCATTTCCTCCCTCGAAGCCTGTCCACGGTTACTGCCTCCAATTCATTGTCATGGTGAGCGACTTAGATTGATTTTTAGAAAATAAAAAGACTTGATTATTTTAAAAATATAAAGATTGGATTCATATTATATGATTAGCAATATAAAATAGGATTTTTATTTATATTTCTACCGAATAAAAATATGATTTTTTTGTTGAAAGAGAAATTATAAATATATGATCTTTACATTCTTGTAATGGCAGGAATAAAGTTTTGATTTTTATATATGTATAGCGAAGATAAAAATTTGAATTATATATATATGTACATATATATAATATATATATATATATATAACGATGTATAAAGATATGATTTTGCATATATAGTTTAGTTATAAAAATATTATTTTTAAACTATACAAAACAGTAGTAAAAATATGATTTTTGATGTGTACAACGTCGAATAAAAATGTGATTTTTATCCATGTAGCGTTGAAATAAAAATGTGATTTTATTATGAACAGCGTGAAAAGATTGAGTTGGAATATCAGGTAAATCCTAACCATCGTCCAATAAAGGATGACAGAGTGGATCCCAAAGGTGATAACTTTTCACTGAAATTATTTCTACAAAGTTATTTATTTTATAATTGCATATATGAACTGCTCCCTGTCATCCACAGACCATGGAAGACTTGTTTGGTTGTGTGTTTGGATTGATTTATTTATGTGGAATTGATTGTGATGTGGAATGGAATGTAAAATATTCATTAGTTGAAATAAATCATTTTATCGTTAAAAAAAATATAATTTAACGTGTATATGAATAAAATAAATATTCATTTGCAAATCGAACAATTTGTTTATGTATATCCATTTGACTGATATTGATTGGGACGATAAATTTTACACATTGCCCAACTACACAAATAAAATTCATTATTTGTTGATTGATACACATGGGTGTTGGGATGATATTTGACGTACACTAATCCTAAATATTTGGTTGTATGTCAATCGATTGGTTGACATACTGTTGTAAGGATTAAATGTCAATATTTAATACTTATATAGTGTAGAATGCACTCTGTATGATGGATGATTGTTGATTATGGTTGTTATGTACGTATGTATTTTGAAATCCATACAAACAACATTATATGGTAATTGATTGTGTCTGATTCTTCAGAACGAATGAACATTTTAAAATGACGAACATTTTAAAATTACGAATATTTTAAAATAATATTCAGTAAAAGTTCAAAATATGATTTTGATGACCGATTTGGGATGGACACGAATATATTTAACTATATAAAGCCGTGTTGATTAGATGTGTGCCATTTTGATGCGAACCATATTTATATCGATTTTATTCATTTTTATAAATGAATATTGAAAAGGAATTGATTTCAAAATCTAATGTTTTGAAAATATTATCATTTATATATTAATGATATGGAAAATTCAATGTTGATTTGGAATTGAATACGAAGTTGAAATCGTTTTGAAAATGATTCTAAAACAATTTATCGAATACGTTTTAAATGGAAATCAACGAAATATATATAATATACATATTATATATATAACAGCTTGAATAGAACGTGCCACGCAGCGGCTGTTCGTGAATTTTGACCATTGACTTCGAATGGACATTACGGGAGATCCGACCGTTGGATTCTCCTAAAACCAGAACTGTTGGGTTTGTCTCGAAAAGAGCTTTCTAAAGAATATCAGAGATTTGAAATTTAATGGTTGCATTTGGAATTATGTCCAAATCAAATTTGGAAAAGGTCATTGTAAGTGTAGTTCGAGGACCGTTTATGGAAATCGATTGTACGGGCCTTGATAAAATTATTAAAAATAACAGTAATTTGTGTAAAATAATTATAATTGATTTGGAAGGAATTGGGATGAAAATTTCATATATAAAAAGTTAAAAATATATTTTTATCGAAATGAACTAGTTATTAACTAGATTTGAAATCCAATAATTTTGAATAAAATAAATTGGATTTGAAATGGTTTTAAAAATAACTAGGATTTCCAATATATAAACTGGAATGGATTTGAATCGGAATTGTCTTCGGAGTATTTTGATGTTGGATTTCGTGATTATACATATATTGTTATGGAAATTTGAAAGATATATTAATATCGTTATTTTCAATACGATATTTGTTGGTTGTAGTATTTGATATTGAATATAAGCCGTATTTTCCATTCAGAGCCTTGTATTTAATATCAAATGGGATTTTGGGTTGTCATGAACGGTGTCTTCAGTAACACTGTTCTGAAACCCTATGTAAGGAGAATAAACACTTTAATTAATAATTTTAGAGTCTCCAATTATATTTAATAATTGGAATAAAATGGAATGTGAATTGGGTTTATCGTGAACTGTGTTTTTAGCGACATTCGTTTTTTAACCCGATTTACAGTGAAATGTGATTTTGAATTTATAAATCTTTTTGTTAAGATTTAAAGGAGATTTTTCAAAGTAAAGTTTTCCAATTTAACATATTAAATTGGAATTGGATGGAATTTGATTTGGAAGTTATCGAACTGAGCTTCTGTAGAGGAAGACTGTTAATATATGTGGAATTTAAATGGTTTGATCGTTATTCCATTTATATTATCGGTTGGATATAGAAGTTCATATCGATTATATATATTGATATGTATTCCATGAAATTTCCATTGTTAATGGAATGTATTTTGGGTTTATCGTGAGCTGTGTTTTAAATGACATTTGTTCCTTAACCCAGAAAAAGATAAGATTAATTTCTGAACTTTGAACAATCATTAAGTAATGATTTTTGGAAATTAAAACTGAATTAGAGTTTTAATGAATCTTTAAATATATTGAAACGTGAATTTGATAACTAAAATTATCAAATTCAAGAAATGATCGAGAATGGAGTATCACCAGTTTTTCTCCAAGCGATAGTTAAATCTTTAATTAGATTTGAAAGTGAAATTGTAATTAACTTTACCGATATAACCATAGTGTTAGATATGAAGTATCACCAGTTTTATTTCATGGGATGAATAGGTTGGGATTGGGAAATTAAACTAATGATTACTTCGGTAAGGTTCGCTAATCCCGACTAGTTTGGATAAACCATAATTTGGTTTGAATGGATATCCAAAGGAAGATTAAAGAATAAATTTAAAGAATTTATCATTGATAAAATTAATGGGAACCCTTCCCTAAGGATATGAATATTTAAATAAAAGAATATTCTGGATTGGAATGAGGCCTATGTTGTGTTTTTAGAGCACTTGTTTATTATATACGCGAGTTATTTAGGAAGACCAGGTTTATCCCATTCTGAATAACTGATTCGACGATGTGTCGAGGATGAAGACGATGGTGGAAGACCGAAGGTCTTCACATCGTTTGGATGATTACTGATGTCTTGATTGGACTGTACACCCAAGACAAGGTAATAACTGGTGATCGTCCAGACGTACTTGGAGATCGACCGGATATGCGAGGACCCCTCTCCTGTATTGGACATACGGGACAAGGAATAAGGTGCCTCCGGTTTCGTTCAGACCCAGAACGAACTTGTAAATGGGTGTGTGTCTGACATCGGATTTCATTCTGTGTGATTAATAAACATCGATTGCATAGCATGAATTGCCTGTGTGGTATGCTGAGATGCAAATGATCAAGGCTTCTGTTGAAAAGCAGAGTCTTGTGGTTGATGATCAAAGCACGGCTTTAATATAGCATATCTTTGTGTAGCATTAATTCGCGAGCCACACACCCCGGTGTGAACCAGAAATGGGAGAGGACTGCAGGGATGACATGCGTTTCTTTCTTGCTAGAAGTGGTGTCTGGGTTTTGCACGCCCAGACGTTTTACTCATGTGGATGATGGATAGCGAGGCACCTCGGATATATAGGCACTACGGGGCCGATGGATAATATGGTCCTTATAAAGACCAGACCTATGACTCATAGGGCGGGGAAACGCATGGTTCAGGCATTTTAATCCACATCGAGTGGACCGGCCTTGAAGATCCAACGTGTAGTTGTGGTTGTTCCTGAGACATGGTAGGTAGATTGTCTCGAAGCGGTAAGGACGATCACTTGCCTTGGTTACCGATAGAAATCCAACTTCCAATATGTGACTTTGCAGTTTTGATTGTAGAGCCTAGTATTGGCGACATGATATTTGGTACCCATGCCGCCTAGGATTGATACATTTGTATTTGAAGTTGTTTTATATGCTATGCACTTATAATAGTATCAAATGATTTGTTTTAACATACCAAGCATGTTTGGCTATTATAAGGGCAAACCCTATCCTCCGGCTTGCTTTGCATTGTGTGATGGGGCATGGGTCTTATAATAGCTTAATTTTTCCAAAAAGCATTGTGTTGTTTTGTTATATGCACTGGTATTCTTGAGAAAAACTCGTTCCGTGTTATACGGCGTGGTACCTTGATATATCTGGTTTTAAAATAAAGATTGATAACTGTTTTAGTTCTCACACCAGTCACATGACCGACCTGGAGTTTATTGTTTTAACCTAAACTCTGGGTGCCCTTATTTTCCACACGGGCAGCTAATTGTTTTGGGTTCTGCAGATTTATATTCACAGGATCCTTATTTACAGCTGGAATGATATTCGGAAAGCTCTGTATCCGTTCATCTCTTTCAGTTGTGTTTTCTATTATTTTTCCGCTTCTATGTATTAAAATATAATGTAAATCTCTAATGTATATGAAATGTGTATTATTTATCCATACTCCGTTATATTCTTGTATTCTGATGGAACTGTTGTGATAAGCAATGAAATGTTCTTTTGTTTGTGTTCTGATTTGTCGTGTTCTCTATTCAATCTAGACTTTCCTTTATGGGGAAGTTCGGGTCGTCTCAACTTCACTATTATCAAAGTTTGATATTAGTTTGTAATGGTAAATGATGTTGAATTAATTGATTATTCCCATAAAAAGGAATTTATAATTGGAATTCGAGTATATCGAATTTTATAATTAATTTAAGGAATTGGAATTAGATGTAGGGGTTGAGTTTGATTAAATTCATAACTGAGTTATGAATGTGGCATAAAGAAATCGATGAGTTGGATAATCTGAATTATGAAGTTAGATTTGGGATAATGGGCTTAAATTATTTTTAATTTATTGAAAATGGAGTTGAATTATTTTATAAATGAAGATTTAAATGTTATATTTAATTTAATTAAAACAAACTCGCCACAGCGCGGTAGTTCGTAATTTGGCGTTTCGAACTTCGGTCGAGTATATAGAACTCAGTATAAGTTGGAATTCGATGAAACAAGAAACACTCAGATCTATTGAATGATACTTTTCTAATGGAAGAGAAAAATCTTGATTTTGACGTAAAGATTTTGAGTTATGTCAAAATCAAATTTTCTGAAAAGCAACGCCATAATCGTTTTTAAGTCATAGCGGTTTATTTAATAAATTTAAAGGAATTTGAGCGAATAAAATCCGAATCTTTTTAGAAAAATCCAGATTTGAGTTATGAAATAAATAAGAACTCAAGCAGAGTAAATGAAGTGGTTTTTGTTAAAAAAATGGTTTTCGGATTGTAGTATTATATTAACTAATTTGAAAAGAAATCAGTTAATGGAATTTTGAGTCAAACTTAACCTTTGTTAAGTAAATCAGATTTATGAATTCAAGTTTGAAATTAAATATGGAACTCGAGTTAAAAATGGGATTCAACATGTGCATAAGCTAATTAAATTAAGTTTGACTATGATATATTCAAATCAGAAGTGTACTAGTGAAAAGTGCTAATTAGCAAATTAATTAGCGAAAGTTGAAAAGATTAAATTGATTGAAATAAGTTGGGAATTGGTGTATGCATGTTAAACTGGTGTGGAATGAGAAGAATGAAGATTACAATAAGTGCCCGACAAAAAGGAACATGTTTAAATTCCCATATGAGGTTTTATGCGTCGAATCGGCAAGCCGCTTTGTTTTTTTTTGATTTTCTTTTTGAATGGAAAGGGCCTAGAGAGGCGAGTTGAAGTTTGAACGATTGACTTGTACAGGGGAGGTGCTGGCAAAATTTTCCGAAAATTTAAGGAGTTAAAATATTTTTAAGAAATTTTGAAAAAAAAATCATTAGATCGAAATATATAGAATTCGATAAGGAAATTGGAAATATAGTTAGTGATTGAATATTAATTAAAAGGGGCCAGTGATTGTTTGATTGTTGATGGATGTTTGTTTTTCTCTGATAGTTAAATCACCAGCTATCAAAGATTTTTGGACCATCGTTGTCAATACAGGGAGATCGGTTGGATTTAATATCTGAAAACCAAACCGTATAGGCATAGGCGTTGCGAATTAGCTTATGTTGAAGATAAACTGAAGACATAGTGGAAAGAAAGGGCCGATCTGTTTGTCCAGACCCACGACAACTTGTATGGACAAATGTTTGACAGAGTTTCCTAACAGATCACATAAGACGATCTTTTCAAGGTATTATGTCTAGTGGCAGAGAAATTCTTTTTCTCTTAGCTTTTATACCCGTAATATTTTGGGAAGATCAACTAGTGATTTGAAGGGTTTGACGATATGGCATTCAAAATGTATGGTGGCCAAATGTTCAGAAAGATTAACGTAGCCTCAAGCCTCACAACCAGGAAATGACAAAAATCGGGCAGGCATCATGGCTAGATGGGTCATACCCAAGGGGGGCATATTTTTCACCGATCTAGAGAAAATTCAATATTCATTCTTCTTTCGATTCTGTATCTTACGGATTACGGTTGGACAACCAACAACTGTGGGTGACAATATATTCGCTATACTTAAGCTAAATGAGTGGGCGGTCATGTGTGGCCGAGTTGCAAGACGTTCTTGCTGAACCCCAGTGTATCCCCTCTAGAGTAACTAATCGGGAGGTGGTCCCATACCTTGTTATAGTTGGAATCCAATCTCCAATAAGCGCCCTACGGTTTTTGATTTTATGTTATATATGTAGAGCGTAAGATGCAAGCGTTCTACTATTGTTTATTTATTTGATTAGACATTATTATAATATCACCGGATTTTGATATCAAAAATGTTTTTGTCATATTAAGGTAAAAGTCGTCCATGTTTATGTGTGGGTCGGTCTTACTATTACCTTTTGTTTCAAAAGGATTTTTCAAAGTTAAACAACATGGTTGGAGTTTACTCACACTAGTCCTTGTTGCTTGTTGTGTGCTTAGTATGCATGATATGGGGTTCTCGCTTCGCATTAGGTGGCGAACGGGAGACACTTACCCCTAAATGTCCCAAAAATATGGGGTGGTCGAGTCAAGAGGCTAGCCGTAAAATAAGTTGCTGGGGTATCTCTGTAAGCCATGGTGGGAGGTTAGCCCACTGCCATCGCAGCCATTACAGTTGGTATTGTTGTATATAATGGTGTTGTATACACAATTATATGATTCTTGTTTGATGATAACAACCAAATAAATATTATTTTAAATGTGTTTGTTATTGTACTGTTTTATATTTTCATCATAGACATGAATATAATATTTATACTTAAACAGAATACATCTATACAGAAATTCAAATATCGACACAGTATTTTGTTTAAATATAATATTTTATATCAATATTTATAATAGTACAAATTTATAACTCCAGCCTTTTGTACACTTCACTGATAATTTTCATTTCAATACATTTCAGTACATTTTCATACAGTCACTCAACACTCATACAGTCACTCAGTCGTACATACTCTTATTTACATTCATTTTACACACATTGCTTCATCTTTTGTCTTGTATCTTCAGCCTTCGGTCTTCACAGTCAGTCCAGTCTTCATACCTGTCATGTGCAGAAACACACACAGTACACTGCAATAGAAATAAAAACTGAATACATGCAGATTTGAATATTATTTTTTAAATTTTATTTGGCTCAGTTTTCTGATGTGTTTCTCATCATTTTTCATGACTTGATCTGATTCATCTGTGTCTAGGCAAACAGTTTGTATATGGACAGGGATAGGCAATTTTCTAAATGGCTGCATATACACACGTGTATATATATACACGTGTGCACTGCCACGCCAATTCAGTGTGCAACTGAGGAGTAGCCATGTGGACCATCTCGACTCAGTGCAACACTCAAGCAACAAAACAAATGCCAACCAACATAGTCAAAGTCAACACAAATTAATACAAGTGTAGCATTGAAAGTGGTCGAGCACAAGTCAAAATGGTGCATCAAAGGAAAATCAGCATAGTGATGGACGCAGCAACTCAAATACAAGACTGGTGCATGTACACAAAGTAAATGGTGAAACATGAAGTTAAGATACATAACATGTTTCAATATGCATGGTGCAAAATCTGAAAACAAGTTCAAACCAGGTGCATATAACTGTATACAACTAAGTCAAGTTCAAGTGTTCGAGTGAACATGTTCACTTCAGCAACAGCAATGGTGAGTGGTGTAACCATGGTACAACAATCAAGTCGAGGCACAAGTCAGAGTGCAAAAACAACTCAATCAGGTTATGTGCAAGTGCAAGTTTGATTCAAGCCAGCAAAGAGTAAAAGTGGTCGAGCCAGCAATGAAGAATCAAAATAGTACAGCATAGACAAACAAAAGCAAAGCTCAGGAATGGTTTCAGCTACACATTACATTTTCGAGATCGCAAAGTCATGGTGCAAGTTACAAGTCAGTGGTACAATATGCTAAGACAACATGCAAGGTCAACTCAAATACAGGGCATTTCAAGCATGGAGACTGTAGCACAATACAAAGTGTTGGTGATAAGCATGACCAAGCTAGTGTGGTAAATTCATGGCAATTGGCAAGTGTAGACAAGAAGCATAAATGCATGGAATGGTTCAGCTTCATACCACATGAGTAACTCAGCAGCATACATGAATGGATGACAGTATAGTGCAGCATCATGATCAACACACACAAGCATGTACTGAAGCTAACAATCAGGCAAGGTGCAAATACATGGAGGCAGACAAACGGGGCAACTCATATACAAATGCACAATGTAATGAGTCAGCACAGGTGGAGCACAACTCAGTGAAATGGTTCAGCTCAGCAGATTAACATTTCAAGGGACATACAAACGTGAAGTGTGTGCAACAATGCATGGCTGCACATATATGGCATGTGCTCATGTGCAAGCTAAATAATAATGTCAAAATGTCAAGCATATGTATTAGAAGGCAACAAATATGTGATTCCAGTTTTTTTTAAACAAATCAGCTCTTTCATATATGGAAAGTGATAAAGTGTTGCATCACAAATATGCATCGAAATTCAGAGGAGCAAACAAGCATGGTGCAACAGAAATTTTTGGCAAGCATGTTTTAATCAGTTCAGAAAATCAAGTGAGATCAGCATATTTTACATAAAGGCAAGAAATTTGAAAAGCAAGAATGGTGCGTTTCTACAATTCAATTCATTTCCGAAAATCATGCTTCGACTTGGGAATGTATTTCTCCATAAATAACAAGTGATGTGGAATTAACTGTACATAGTTTTAAGGCGAGTTAAAACAAATTGAGAGAACATAAGGAAACAAATCTTTGAGGAATTACTACAATAAATCATCTTTGGGAAGGCAAGCAGAATCAAGGCAAAATCTTTTTAAATTGTTTTGGCAAGGGGTAAAAAATCTGTTATAATGGAGACATGTGTACAAAATCATTTCAGGAAACAAATATCAATCATGCTATTTTTCATTCCAGGAAACAACAATGAAATAAGCAGAAGTCTTTGACAAGAAACTGTTTTTTAGGAAAAAATTATGCATTCACGCATGGGATAAATTGCATCAAACAAGGTTTCTAGCAAGAATTGCAAAAAGCCGAGGAAACAAAAAGGAAATCTCACAGCTTAAATCACGCAAGTAAATCAAAGCAGCAAATGGGGCAACAAAAAATCAGGCCAAGTCATTATAGTGAAATCAGAGTTTTAGGGTTTCAATTCTACCCTGTTTTTAACACCCATTACATCATAAGCATACGAACAAAAATCCAACACAACAATTAAAAGAGAAAATCAAAGGAACCAAATCAGAAAAACTAACGATTTTATCCTCAGTGTTTTTTGATCAAATCGCCAGAGAAAGAGAGAGGCAGATAATCGATCAACGGAGAAGCAACCAAGCATTCGAGCCTACAGAGAATATTCCAGAGCATAATTCACTTTATCGCGATCGAGATTTGGATTTCCAGAGAAACCCTAGCCCTTGAAACCAGCCTCCATTTTTTTTTACAAAGCAAAGGATCAGGCAAAAGAAAAAAAAATGATGGGTCGGCCTACTCTATATTTGGACCAAGTGTTTTAAGTGATAAAGGGGATGACCCATCTCTTTAAATCCTAGGGTTTTTCTATCTTTTTGTTTGATAATTTTTTAATTTGTTTAGTAAACCGAGTTCAAACAGTGTCTAGATCTGTAAAGTCTAGGATATCAGTCAGGGTGTAGACTGTCAGTTTCAGAATCTGTAAAATCTGGGTTACGGATTACAGGATTGTAATTCAGGGAAATCTGATCGAGGTGATATAGGTCAGTCTAGGGTTTTGAGCGTAGGGTTAGAATAGGAGCAGAGTTTGCGAGTGTACATGGTCTTGTATGCGGGATCTGTTCTATCACCTAGTAGAAACCTTAGAAATGCAGCAGTAGGTAGGGTTTTGCCGAAGCTGGGTATATTTGTGTGTGATTTATTTTCTGCATTTCTATTTCTGTTATTTTCTATGATCTGTTTATTATTATATATCTCGTTAGATTTTTAATTCAGTTAAAAACTGTGATAAACCCTATTTACCCCCCCTCTAGGGTTAATCTAGATCCGACAAGTGGTATTAGAGCAGGTATTTCTTTAACTCTAGAGTCATGAGTAATCCTAGTCATCAGTCTTGTGAGAGTCAGTCCAGTCCACCTCCAACTATTTTCACTGGAACAGATTTTTTAAACTGGAAATCCGAAATGGAATTTTATTTAAAATCTGTTAATATTAAATGTTGGGATGTTGTTATAAATCGGTACGATATGATAGATAAAGTTTTTAATTCTCGTTCTACACATATTCTATATTCTTATCTTGATGATGATCAATACAGTCTGATCTCCCATTGTTTAACTGCACAGGAAATCTGGACAGCTCTCAATACAAAGTATGGACAAATTGACAACAGCTGCTCAAAACCCCAGGATGACAACTCAGATTTAGATTTATGCTTAACAAGTCATGTAGATGAAACTTCAGATGGATCAGATGATGGAGAATCAACAAATGCTAAAACAGAAAATTTATCATACGAAGATCAGGTTTACATGTGTCTTGGTTTAACGAAATCTGTTGATAAACTCAAATTGAAAAATAAGTCTCTGAAATCTAAGAATTTTGAGATAACCAACAAAATTGTTGATTTGGAATCACAACTTGAATATGTTAAAAATTCTTCAAGTTCAGTTTGCAAAAATTGTTTGAGATTGAAAACCAATCTTGTTCATCTCAATTAAAATATTCAAAAGTTTGAAGATGAAATTCTGATTGTAATAACCCGGAAAATCTGAGCCAGATTAAAAATTTTATTTTGGCAATTTTAATGAATTTTGAATATTTAAAATGAATTATTTTAAATAATATCGACGAGAAATTTATTTTGAATATAAATAGAACGTATATATTTATACGCGTCGTCGTTAGAATATAAATAATTATATATAATTATAAATAGAATTGAAAATGGAGCGGTAGTTCGATAATTCGATTTCAAACTTCAATTGAATGTACCGGATGCAAAACAATCCGGATTTTAGTGAAACCAAAAACATTAGAATCTAATTGGGAATATATTTCCAACGAATCCGAAAAATTGAGATTTCATAGCAGGAATCAAAAGATATGTCCAGTTGAAAATCCGGAATAGTCGCTATGGAATTCAGGCCCATAAAAATAGACATTTTGCAAATGACCTCGGATTTCGATGAAACCACTTTTGTTGGGTCCGAGATGTTAAGTTATTGCTAGATTCCAAATTTCATAATTTTTCGAATCAATATGTGAGCGTGGCAAAGGAAAACGCGTTTGACCAGTTTCAGTTGATTTTAATCGACTGGAAATTGGCCATTTTTTAAACGGTCTCAAAACTGGACGAAACTAGTTTTGTTAGGACCGTATCGTCAATACAAAGCTATAAAATATTTTTCTGGAATTTTTCGAGTTAGTATGTGACCCCAGTAAATTGAAATATGCGTTCAAATCCAATATATAGAATTATATGCTGATTTTAACGGAAACTGATTATAACGATCGAATCAGCTTACGATACATATCCCACTGTGTTCGGAATGGGGGTGAAATGTTATGGACGACAGGCGGTGGGCCTCGTTTAGAGGTCGTATGTAAAAGTCAACCTTTTGAAAATTAAAATAATTAAATAATAAAAAAAACCCTTATCTTACCTCTGGCCCCCCTTTTCATTTCGAAATCAGAATAAAAAAAAGGGGGCGCAGCCGCGCAACCGAAGACCCCCCCACTAATCACGCCGCCGCGCGAGGCAGACCCCCCCCCCAGCGGCGCCGACCGCCGTGCGAAGCCCTCCCCCCCTCGTCAGATCGAAG
This sequence comes from Allium sativum, assembly GCA_030737875.1. Lineage (NCBI taxonomy): Eukaryota > Viridiplantae > Streptophyta > Magnoliopsida > Asparagales > Amaryllidaceae > Allium > Allium sativum. Next base: position 58,284,571 of record CM060920.1, read on the forward strand.
ACCCCCCCCCCCCAGCGGCGCCGACCGCCGTGTGAAACCCCCCCCCCTGGCGCCAAAGGCGCTGCGAACCCCCCCCTCCCCCCCCACCGCGCCAGACCCCGACGCGATATCCCCCCCAGCCTCGCGATACCCCTCCACGCCTCAGACAACCCCCCTCCTGACAGCCGCCCCGACGCCCACCAGAGCCCAAGCCCCCTCCGAATCGATAAAGCTGTAAGTTTTTATTGATTTATTTATTTTCGTTTTGCTTTTTATTTTATTTTTATTAGGTATGATTAGCATTATTTTGAAACTGAAATTAGAGGTGTTTTGAAAGTATAAATAGACTTGATTTTGAAAATATAATTTTTATTTATATGAAGAGAAAAGAAAAGATTTTTAGAATAGAATGAGGAGGATAATAAAAAATATGATTTTTATATTTTTAAAGTAATAAAAATATGATTTTTATATTTTTAAAGTATTAAAAAATATAATCTTTACTATATAGAAGATGTAAAAATATGATTTTTGTTTATGTAGAGAATTAAAAATTTAATTTTTACATGATAGGAATATTAGAAATATCATCTTTATATGTGTAGAAAAATAAAAATGTGCTTTTTATAATGATATATTTGAAAAGGCGAAATCTTTATATTTGAAAAGGCGAAATCTTTATATAGAGAATAACGAGGTAAAAATAGAATTTTTATCTATATAGTAGCGGTGTGAAAGTAGAAATTTTATCCATATAGCATGATTATAAAAATTCGATTTTTATATATTGAATAACAAAGTAAAAATTCGATTTTTATATATTGAATAACAAAGTAAAAATTCGATTTTTATATATTGAATAGCATAGTAAAAATTCGATTTTTATATATTGAATAGCATAATAAAAATTCGATTTTTATATATTGAATAGCGAAATAAAAATGCGATTTTTATATATTAAATAGCGAAGTAAAAATCTGATTTTTATATATTGAATAGCGAAGTGAAAATTCGATTTTTATATATTGAATAGCGAAGTAAAAATTCGATTTTTACCTATGTAGAGAATACGGGCAACGAAAGTGATAAGAGACGAGAACAGTGAAGATTTCCTGCATTAGAAGTGCCATGGAGATAGGATAGCTATTGGTGAGAATTTCTCACCTTTCAACTTCTTTTTCTAGTTATATATATTTATACTAGGATGCAGATGGTGTTTAGTAGCACCCGACACCCGTCATCCACAGACCATGGATGGCTTGTTTGTTTAATTGTTTGGTTGTGTAGTTGGTTAGATTATTTGGTTTGAATTGAATTGTTTGGTGAAATGAAATTGATTTGATTGATGTGTGAATGGCGTGGGCCTTCACTAGACCGGGGATAAGGCTAGGCCTCGTCCCGTTTCTAGTATCGTGCCGTTATGCCGCCGAAATTTTCTAAAAGAAGTTAGAAAAATAAAAATGTCATTTTTATTTTGTAAATGAACTGAACAAAAATTCATGGGTTAAAATAAAATGTTTTATCATTAAAAATATAATTTTTAACGTGAATGTGAATAAATAAATATCCATTTACAAACCGGACGGTTTGTTTATATACACCTATTTGAAGGACATTGATTGGGTCGATAAATTTTACACATCGCCCAACTGCACAACTAAAATCTGTGTTTGATTGTTTGAAACCCCACACGGGTGTTGGGATGAAATTTGAAGTTCACTCATCCTGATTGATTAAATATGTCGATAGATTGATTGACAGGCTGTTATAAGCGTTAGATATCTATATTTGATGCTTATACAGTGTAGTGCACTTTGGTTGATGGTTGATTATTTTTCAATGCTATTATATACGTGTGATTTATGAAAATCCATATAGTTAATATTATATGGTGATTGATTGGGCCTCATTCCAATTTAGAAAATAAAGAATATTATAAAATAAAGGTTCATGGGTTGACCGTACTCATCCGTTGAGATTAGTCATGTGTTGAACGAAATATTTTAATAATAAAATCTACATCTTTGTCATATATAAAATTAGAAACTAACTGGAAAATAGATGAGATGAGTGGTCTCCTGGATATTAATCTGATGTTGGTCTCGGCCTTCGGGGTTAATATTCAGGGAATCGTTCTCTTACTAATTTACGGTTGGAATCTGATTTAATATCAAACGATAGATACCTTAATTTTTATAAAATATATTGAATAACAAAAATAGTCACACGTGGACGGTACTCATTCGTTGAGATTAGTCATGTGTTGACAAAAATATAGATTCATTATTTGAATAGAATAACGAAATTATTGAAATATATAAAGCCGTGTTGATTAGGGATGCGCTATTTTGACGCGAACGATATTTATATCGATTATATTCGAACTTGAATTGAATTGAATAGAAAACGAATTCGAATTGAATAGGATAGAAAACGAATTCAAATTGAATTGGATAGATAAAGAAATTCGAATTGAACTGAATAGATAACGAATTCAAATTGAATTGAATAGATGAAGAAATTCGAATTGAACTGAATAGATAACGAATTCAAATTGAATTGAATAGATGAAGAAATTCGAATTGAACTGAGTAGATAACGAATTCAAATTGAATTGAATAGATAAAGAAATTCGAATTGAATCGAATAGAAAACCAATTTGAATTGAATCGAATAGAAGACCAATTTCGAAATGAATTGAATATAAAACGATTTCGAAATGAATGGAATATAAAACGATTTCGAAATGAATAGAATATAAAACGATTTTGAAATGAATTGAATATAAAACGATTTCGAAATGAATTGAATATAAAACTATTTCGAAATGAATCGAATATAAAACGATTTCGAAATGAATTGAATATAAAACGATTTCGAAATGAATTGAATATAAAACGATTTCGAAATGAATTGAATATAAAACGATTTCGAAATGAATTGAATATAAAACGATTTCGAATTGAATTGAATAGAAAACAAATTTGATTTCAATTGAATATATAACGATTTCGAATTGAATTGAATAGAAAACCAATTTGAATTCAAATTCAATATAAAATGTATTGAATTCAAATTAAATTGAAATTTGAATTGAATAGAAATGAAAGTAAAAAGGATTTAAAATAGGAAATTCAATTTTGATTTGATTTAAAATAAAGGTTGAAATTGTTTTTGAAACAAATTCAAAACTATTTATAAAATTCGTTTTAAATAGAAATCGATGATATATATATTATATATATAATATAATGGCCTGAATAGAACGCGGCGCGCCGCTGTAGTTCGTGAATTTCGACCATTTATTTCAAACGGACATTACGGGAGTTCCGACCGTCGGATTCTCCTAAAACCGGAACCGTTGGGTTCGTATCGAAAAGAGCTTTCTAACGAATATTAGAAATTTGAAATTTGAAATCTAACGGTTGGATTTGGAGATACGTCCAGCTCAATTTCAAAAAAGGTCACTATAAGTGCAGTTCGATGGCCGTTGATGGAAATCGACTGTACGGGCCTTAACAAAATTATTAAAAATATCAATAATTTGTGTTAAATCATAAGAAATGATTTGGGAAAAATTGGGATGAAAAACTCCATATTTGAAAAGATAAAAATAGATTTTTATCGAAATGAACTAGTTTTGAACTAAAATTAAACCCGTTTATTTTCAAATAAATAAATTGGATTTGAAATGGGTTTTAAATAGAATTGATTTGTGGGTTTATCGTGAACAGTGTATTAAACAACACTTGTTTTTTAACCCGATAATAAATAGGATATGATTTGGGTTTATCGTGAACTGTATTTTAAATGACACTAGTTCTTTAACCCAGTAAAAGGAGTTCTAATGAATCTGCAATTAGATTGGAATGTGAATTGATAATCTAAATTATCAAATTTAGAAATTGAGCGTGAATGGAGTATCACCAGTTTTTCTCCAAAGCGATAGTTAAATCTTTAATTAGATTTGAATGTGAAATGGTAATTAGATGTGGAGTATTACCAGTTTTGCTTCATGGGATGAATAGTTTGGGATTGGGAAATAAAATAAATAATTACTTCGGTGTGGTTCGCTAATCTCGACTAGTTTGGAAAACCATAATTTGGTTTGAAATGACATCCAAAGGAAGATTATAGAATAAATTTAGAAGAATTTATCTTGGATAAAATTAATGGGAACCTTTCCCTAAAAATGTGATTTTGTGAATAAAAGAATATTCTGAATTGGAATGAGGCGTTTGTTGTGTTTGTGTGACATTTGTTTTTAATATACGCGGGTTGTTCGAAAAGTCCGGATTTATACCCATTCTGAATAACCGATTCGACGTTAAGTCGAAGATGAAGACGGTGGTTGAAGACCAGAAGTCTTCACATCGTTTGGATAATTACTGACGATCCTGATTGGGCTGTACACCCAAGAGGATGGAAATAGTTGGCGGTCGTCCAGACGTACCTGGAGATCGATGGATATGCGAGGAAAGTGCCTCCGGTTTCGTTCAGACCCAGAACGAACTTGTAAATGGATTGTGTGTCTGACATTGGATTTTATTCTGTGTTGATTGATTACTGTTAAATATATATATCTGTTTGGCGGCGGGGAATTTATTCTCTTGCTTAACGCCCTTCTCTAAGACGTACGAGCTTAGAGGTTATATATCGATAGACATCAATCGCATGGCATGAATTACCTGTGTGGCACACTAAGATGCAATGATCAAGGCTTCTGTTGAAAAGCAAAGTCTTGTGGTTGATGATCAAAGCATGGCCTCTGTGGCGTAGCTTTGTGTATAGCGTGAATTCGCGAGCCTCACACCTCGGTATGAGTCAAAAACGGGATACGGACCGCTGGGAGAGCACGACGTTTCTTTCTTGCTTTGGTGGTGTCAGTGACTTACCAGCCCTGACATTTATATATTTTTCACCTTTGTGGTTGTTGGAATGAGGCGCCTCGATTATAGGTCTGTAAGGGCCGGGAAACTTGTGTTCAGGCATAACTAATCCTCTAACGTAAGTGAGGACCGGCCCTGAAGCATCCAGGATTGCCCAGAGTGCATAGTCCTGAGGCATTTGCTAGAGTGTCTCGAACGCAGAGAGGAGCTTGCCCCTTGCCTCGACTCATGACGGAAATCCAATTTCCAATACGTGTATTGCAATTTTAATTGTAGAACTAGTATGGCGACATGATATATGGTACCCATGCCGTCTATGATTTATATTTATGATTGAAATTGTTTTGACACTATACACCTATAATAGTATCAAATGATTTGTTTTAAACGTACCAAGCATGTTTGGCTATTATAAGGGAAAACCCTATCCTCCGGCTTGCGTTGCATTGTGTGATGGGACCTGGATCTTATAATAGCTTCATTTTTCGAAAAAGCATTGCGTTGTTTATTGATATGCACTGGTATTCTTGGGAGGAAACCCGTTCCGTGTTATACGGCGTGGTTCCTTGAATTACTCTCTTTTAAAGTAAAGCTTTAAATAACTGTTTTAGTTCTCACACCAGTCACATGACTGGCCTGGAGTTTATTGTTTTAACCTAAACTCTGGGTGCCCCTATTTTCCGCACGGGCAGCTAATAGTTTTGGTTTTGCAGATTTGTATTCACAGGATCTTGGTTTACAGCTGGAATGATATCCGGAAAGCTCTGTATCCGTGTATCACCTTCACTTGTGCTTTGTATTATTTTCCGCTGCTATGTAATTTATTGTAATCTCTGATATTTATCGAATGTAATTTATTCAATTATACTCTGTATATTCTTGTATCTGATGGAATTGTTGTAATAACAATGAAATGTTCTTCCGTCTGCGTTCATTTGTGTGTTGTTCTCAAAGTATCCGCTCTTTCCTTCACGGGGAAGAAACGGGTTCTCACATTTGGTATCAGAGCTTTGGTTTACAGAACTCGAGAACAAGGCACATTAGAACCATACGAAAGAATTCATTAGATATTGGATTAATAATATCCAATTAGAATGACTCGTTAGAGATAGGATCAGTAGTATCCTAGAATGAGTGTGAAGAGTATATTTTTCAGATGAAAACAATTTTGTTTTGAAAATTTAAATCGTTTTAAACGTATTTGAACAATTATTTATTTTGAATATGGACAATCGAGTATATATAGATTTCGCGTATACGCGTCATGAACGTATATTCGAAGTTTTAATATACTGGATAGATATAGGATCATACTCTAGTGGCCCGAAGATGATTCTGATGGTTGAGTACTCGTCGTCAGAATTTATATTCGAGTGACGAAGGTGTGATTTCTATATATTTCCATTAGACTGGTGTGAGAACCAAAACTAATATAGCTAGAACAAATTGTTGTGAATTGACATCAAAAACATGATTTTCTATATATATATATCAAAATTATGAATTTGAAACTCTAATTCACTAATTGATTGATGTTTGTGTTGTTTGTTTATTTGTTTGGTAATTTTGGACCATCTAGCCTAATTGAATCAAACATTGAATTATATTGAAAATTAGTCGCATTTGCATGCATATACATGTATATCATTGAACATGTCATAGCAAGGAGGCTAGAGCAGAGAATAAAATTTGTTTGTCCGACAAATAGGTACATATTTACTATAATTTACTGTTTTGTTTGGGTGATGATGATTTTATGAGCCTATTGGCTAGCCACTTGGCTTTTTCTTTTTCTTTTTGAGATCAGAAGGCCTATATGGCAATTTCGGGATTTTCCCGTGGCTCCCGGTGCAGGGGAGGTTATGGCGAAATTTTTCGAAAATTTAGGGTGTTAGCCAAATTTTTGAAAATTGGAAAATTCTCAGAAACTGAAAAGTTGGAGAATGGAAGCCAGATCGAACGTGGAGTTGATTAATCAAACCACTTTCGACTTTGTTCCTTTTCGGGGACGAAAAGTTTTCAGTGGGGGAGATTGTAATAACCCGGAAAATCTGAGCCAGTTTAAAATTTTTATTTTGGCAATTTAAATGAATTTTGAATATTTAAAATGAATTATTTTAAATAATATCGACAAGAAATTTATTTTTAATATAAATAGAACGTATATATTTATATGCGTCGTCGTTAGAATATAAATAATTGTATATAATTATAAATAGAATTGAAAATGGCGCGGTAGTTCGATAATTCGATTTCAAACTTCAATTGAGTGTACCAGATGCAAAACAATCTGGATTTTAGTGAAACCAAGAACAATAGAATCTAATTGGGAATATCTTTCCAATGAATCCGAAAAATTGAGATTTCATAGCGGGAATCAAAAGATATGTCCAATTGAAAATCCTGAACAGTCGCTATGGAATTCAGGCCCTTAAAAATAGACATTTTGCAAACGATCTCGGATTTCGACGAAACCACTTTTGTTGGGTCCGAGATGTTAAGTTATTACTAGATTCCAAATTTCATAATTTTTCGAATCAATATGTGGGTGTGGCAAAGGAAAATGCGTTTGACCAGTTTCAGTTGATTTTAATCGACTGGAAATTGGCCATTTTTCAAACGGCCTCAGAATTGGACGAAACTAGTTTTGTTAGGACCGTATCGTCAATACGAAGCTAGAAAATATTTTTCTGGAATTTTTCGAGTTAGTATGTGACCCCAGTAAATTGAAATACGCGTTCAAATCCAATATATAGAATTATATGCTGATTTTAACGGAAACTGATTATGACGATCGAATCAGCTTACGATACATATCCCATTGTGTTCGGAATGGGGGTGAAACGTTATGGACGACAGGCGGTGGGCCTCGTTTAGAGGTCGTATGTAAAAGTCAACCTTTTGAAAATTAAAATAATTAAATAGAAAAAACCTTATCTTCCCTCTGCCCCCCCCCTTTTCATTTCGAAATCAGAATAAAAAAAAGGGGGCGCAGCCGCGCAACCGAAGACCCCCCCTCTAATCGCGCCGCCGCGCGAGGCAGAACCCCCCCCCCCCCCCCCCGTGCAGCGGCGCCGATCGCCGTGCGAAACCCCCTCCTCCCCCAGGCGCCAGAGGCGCCGCGAACACCCCCCCCCCTGCGCCAGACTGCGACGTGATACCCCCTAGCCCCGCGATACCCCTCCACGCCTCAAACATCCCCCCTCCTCCTGACAGCCGCCCCGACGCCCACCAGAGCCCAAGCCCCCTCCGAATCGATAAAGCTGTAAGTGTTTATTTATTTATTTATTTTTGTTCTGCTTTTTATTTTATTTTATTTTTATTAGGTATGATTAGCAGTATTTTGAACTGAAATTAGAGGTGTTTTGAAAGTATAAATAGACTTGATTTTGAAAATATAATTTTTATTTATATGAAGAGAAAAGAAAAGATTTTTAGAATAGAATGAGGAGGATAATAAAAAATATGATTTTTATATTTTTAAAGTAATAAAAATATGATTTTTATATTTTTAAATTATTAAAAATATAATTTTTACTATATAGAAGATGTAAAAATATGATTTTTGTTTATGTAGAGAATTAAAAATTTAATTTTTACATGATAGGAATATTAGAAATATCATTTTATATGTGTAGAAAAATAAAAATGTGCTTTTTATAATGATATATTTGAAAAGGCGAAATCTTTATATTTGAAAAGGCGAAATCTTTATATAGAGAATAGCGAGGTAAAAATAGAATTTTTATCTATATAGTAGCGGTGTGAAATTAGAAATTTTATCCATATAGCATGATTATAAAAATTCGATTTTTATATATTGAATAACAAAGTAAAAATTCGATTTTTATATATTGAATAACAAAGTAAAAATTCGATTTTTATATATTGAATAGCATAGTAAAAATTCGATTTTTATATATTGAATAGCATAATAAAAATTAGATTTTTATATATTGAATAGCGAAATAAAAATTCGATTTTTATATATTGAATAGCGAAGTAAAAATCCGATTTTTATATATTGAATAGCGAAGTAAAAATTCGATTTTTATATATTGAATAGCGAAGTAAAAATTCAATTTTTACCTATGTAGAGAATACGGGCAACGAAAGTGATAAGAGACGAGAACAGTGAAGATTTCCTGCATTAGAAGTGCCGTGGAGTTAGGATAGCTATTGGTGAGAATTTCTCACCTTTCAACTTCTTTTTCTAGTTATATATATTTATACTAGAATGCAGACGGTGTTTAGTAGCACCCGACACCCGTCATCCACAGACCATGGATGGCTTGTTTGTTTAATTGTTTGGTTGTGTAGATGGTTAGATTATTTGGTTTGAATTGAATTATTTGGTGAAATGAAATTGATTTGATTGATATGTGAATGGCGTGGGCCTTCACTAGACCGGGGATAAGGCTAGGCCTCGTCCCATTTCTAGTATCGTGCCGTTATGCCGCCGAAATTTTCTAAAATAAGTTAGAAAAATAAAAATATCATTTTTATTTTGTAAATGAACAGAATAAAAATTCATGGGTTAAAATAAAATGTTTTATCATTAAAAATATAATTTTTAACGTGAATGTGAATAAATAAATATCCATTTACAGACCGGACGGTTTGTTTATGTACACCTTTTTGAAGGACATTGATTGGGTCGATAAATTTTACACATCGCCCAACTGCACAACTAAAATATGTGTTTGATTGTTTGAAACCCCACACGGGTGTTGTGATGAAATTTGAAGTTCACTCATCCTGATTGATTAAATATGTCGACCGATTGATTGACAGGCAGTTATGAGCGTTAGATATCTATATTTGATGCTTAAACAGTGTAGTGCACTTTGGTTGATGGTTGATTATTTTTCAATGCTATTATATACGTGTGATGTATGAAAATCCATATAATTAATATTATATGGTGATTGATTGGGCCTCATTCCAATTTAGAAAATAAAGAATATTATAAAATAAAGGTTCATGGGTTGACCGTACTCATCCGTTGAGATTAGTCATGTGTTGAACGAAATATTTTAATAATAAAATCTACATCTTTGTCATATATAAAATTAGAAACTAACTGGAAAATAGATGAGATGAGTGGTCTCCTGGATATTAATCTGATGTTGGTCTCGGCCTTCGGGGTTAATATTCAGGGAATCGTTCTCTTACTAATTTACGGTTGGAATCTGATTTAATATCAAACGATAGATACCTTAATTTTTATAAAATATATTGAATAACAAAAATAGTCACACGTGGACGGTACTCATTCGTTGAGATTAGTCATGTGTTGACAAAAATATAGATTCATTTGTTGAATATAATAACGAAGTTATTGAAATATATAAAGCCGTGTTGATTAGGGATGCGCTATTTTGACGCGAACGATATTTATATCGATTATATTCGAATTCGAATTGAATTGAACAGAAAACGAATTCGAATTGAATTGGATAGAAAACGAATTCAAATTGAATTGAATAGATGAAGAAATTCGAATTGAACTGAATAGATAACGAATTCAAATTGAATTGAATAGATGAAGAAATTCGAATTGAACTTAATAGATAACGAATTCAAATTGAATTGAATAGATGAAGAAATTCGAATTGAACTGAATAGATAACGAATTCAAATTGAATTGAATAGATAAAGAAATTCGAATTGAATCGAATAGAAAACCAATTTGAATCGAATAGAAGACCAATTTCGAAATGAATTGAATATAAAACGATTTCGAAATGAATTGAATATAAAACGATTTCGAAATGAATTGAATATAAAATGATTTCGAAATGAATTGAATATAAAACGATTTCGAAATGAATTGAATATAAAACGATTTCGAAATGAATTGAATATAAAACGATTTCGAAATGAATTGAATATAAAACGATTTCGAAATGAATTGAATATAAAACGATTTCGAAATGAATTGAATATAAAACGATTTCGAAATGAATTGAATATAATACGATTTCGAAATGAATTGAATATAAAACGATTTCGAAATGAATTGAATATAAAAGGATTTCGAAATGAATTGAATATAAAACGATTTCGAAATGAATTGAATATAAAACGATTTCGAAATGAATTGAATATAAAACGATTTCGAATTGAATTGAATAGAAAACAAATTTGATTTCAATTGAATATATAACGATTTCGAATTGAATTGAATAGAAAACTAATTTTAATTCAAATTGAATAGAAAACGTATTGAATTCAAATTAAACTGAAATTTGAATTGAATAGAAATGAAAGTAAAAAGGATTTAAAATAGGAAATTCAATTTTGATTTGATTTACAATAAAGGTTGAAATTGTTTTTGAAACGAATTCAAAACTATTTATAAAATTCGTTTTAAATAGAAATGGACGAAATATATATTATATATATATAATATAATGGCCTGAATAGAACGCGCTGCGCCGCGGCAGTTCGTGAATTTCGACCATTTATTTCAAACGGACATTACGGGAGATCCGACCGTCGGATTCTCCTAAAACAGGAACCGTTGGGTTCGTATCGAAAAGAGCTTTCGAACGAATATTAGAAATTTGAAATCTAACGGTTGTATTTGGAGATACGTCCAACTCAATTTCAAAAAAGGTCGCTGTAAGTGCAGTTCGATGGCCGTTGATGGAAATCGACTGTACGGGCCTTAATAAAATTATTAAAAATATCAATAATTTGTGTAAAATCATAAGAAATGATTTGGGAAAAATTGGGATGAAAAACTCCATATTTGAAAAGATAAAAATAGATTTTTATCGAAATGAACTAGTTTTGAACTAAAGTTAAACCCGTTTATTTTCAAATAAATAAATTGGATTTGAAATGGGTTTTAAATAGAATTGATTTGTGGGTTTATCGTGAACAGTGTATTAAACAACACTTGTTTTTTAACCCGATAATAAATAGGATATGATTTGGGTTTATCCTGAACTGTGTTTTAAATGACACTAGTTCTTTAACCCAGTAAAAGGAGTTCTAATGAATCTGCAATTAGATTGGAATGTGAATTGATAATCTAAATTATCAAATTTAGAAATTGAGCGAGAACGGAGTATCACCAGTTTTTCTCCAAAGCGATAGTTAAATCTTTAATTAGATTTGAACGTGAAATGGTAATTAATTTTACCGATAACACTGGTGTTAGATGTGGAGTATTACCAGTTTTGCTTCATGGGATGAATAGTTTGGGAATGGGAAATAAAATAAATAATTACTTCGGTGTGGTTCGCTAATCTCGACTAGTTTGGAAAACCATAATTTGGTTTGAAATGACATCCAAAGGAAGATTATAGAATAAATTTAGAAGAATTTATCTTGGATAAAATTAATGGGAACCTTTCCCTAAAAATGTGATTTTGTGAATAAAAGAATATTCTGAATTGGAATGAGGCGTTTGTTGTGTTTGTGTGACGTTTGTTTTTAATATACGCGTGTTGTTCGGAAAGTCCGGGTTTATACCCATTCTAAATAACCGATTCAACGATAAGTCGAAGATGAAGACGGTGGTTGAAGACCAGAAGTCTTCACATCGTTTGGATAATTACTGACGATCCTGATTGGGCTGTACACCCAAGAGGATGGAAATAGTTGGTGGTCGTCCAGACGTACCTAGAGATCGATGGATATGCGAGGAAAGTGCCTCCGGTTTCGTTCAGACCCAGAACGAACTTGTAAATGGATTGTGTGTCTGACATTGGATTTTATTCTGTGTTGATTGATTTCTGTTAAATATATATCTGTTTGGCGGCGGGGAATTTATTCTCTTGCTTAACGCCCTTCTCTGAGACGTACGAGCTTAGAGGTTATATATCGATAGACATCAATCGCATGGCATGAATTGCCTGTGTGGCACGCTAAGATGCAATGATCAAGGCTTCTGTTGAAAAGCAAAGTCTTGTGGTTGATGATCAAAGCACGGCCTCTGTGGCGTAGCTTTGTGTATAGCGTGAATTCGCGAGCCTCACACCTCGGTATGAGTCAAAAAGGGATACGGACCGCTGGGAGAGCACGACGTTTCTTTCTAGCTTTGGGGGTGTCAGTGACTTACCAGCCCTGACATTTATATATTTTTCACCTTTGTGGTTATTGGAATGAGGCGCCTCGATTATAGGTCTGTAAGGACCGGGAAACGTGTGTTCAGGCATAACTAATCCTCTAACGTAAGTGAGGACCGGCCCTGAAGCATCCAGGATTGCCCAGAGTGCGTAGTCCTGAGGCATTTGCTAGAGTGTCTCGAACGCGTAGAGGAGCTTGCCCCTTGCCTCGACTCATGACGGAAATCAAATTTCCAATACGTGTATTGCGTTTTTAATTGTAGAACTAGTATGGCGACATGATATATGGTACCCATGCCGTCTATGATTTATATTTATGATTGAAATTGTTTTGACACTATACACTTATAATAGTATCAAATGATTTGTTTTAAACGTACCAAGTATGTTTGGCTATTATAAGGGAAAACCCTATCCTCCGGCTTGCGTTGCATTGTGTGATGGGACCTGGGTCTTATAATAGCTTCATTTTTCGAAAAAGCATTGCATTGTTTATTGATATACACTGGTATTCTTGGGAGGAAACCTGTTCCGTGTTATACGGCGTAGTCCCTTGAATTACTCTCTTTTGAAGTAAAGCTTTAAATAACTATTTTAGTTCTCACACCAGTCACATGACTGACTTGGAGTTTATTGTTTTAACCTAAACTCTGGGTGCCCCTATTTTCCGCACGGGCAGCTAGTAGTTTTGGTTTTGCAGATTTATATTCACAGGATCCTGGTTTACCGCTGGAATGATATCCGGAAAGCTCTGTATCCGTGTATCACCTTCAGTTGTGATTTGTATTATTTCCGTTGCTATGTAATTTATTGTAGTCTCTGATATTTATAGAATGTAATTTATTCAATTATACTCTGTATATTCTTGTATCTGATGGAATTGTTGTAATAACAATGAAATGTTCTTCCGTCTGCGTTCTGATTTGTCTTGTCCTCACAGTAATTCGTTCTTTCTCATCTCTTCGGAGACCGGGGAAGTTCGGGTCGCTTCACTGATCTTAAATGAGAACAAGATTGAGTTATCAAATTTGAATAACCTTCTGCAAAAGGAATTCGAAAATTTTAAAACAGATATAAATTCCAAATTTGAAATTGCTGAAAAGGAGAATTTGTTGAAATCAAATTTGATTTTAGAAGAACCTGAAAATGAGATTGAAAGATTCAAGAAATTTGAATCTGAAAATCGAAATCATTTTGAATCTGAGATTGCTGAGTCCCAAACAAAAATTAATTTGCTTAAAGATGAAAATTTGGTTTTGAAATATGATTTTGAAAGATGTAAGATCACTGAAAATCGTTGTTCAGATTTAGTGAAAGAAAATAGTGATCTTAAAACTAAAATTCAACAACTTGAAACAACTTTGGCAAAAAAAATTAACGGTGAAAAATCTCTGAATATGTTGTTGAAAAATCAATTTTCATCTGGAAATAAAAGTGGACTCGGCTTTGGAAAAAATAATGTTTTTGAAAAACGAAATTCAAATGATTTGGAAAGTCCCTCAAACTGCTTTGGAAATAATTATTTTGATAATTTGAACTTTGATAATTCCAAAGGATTTTTGAATCAAAAGCAAAATGTGAATTTGTTCCGTAATAAACCATTTAAACATTCTTGGAACCTAAAAGGAAATAAAACGGGCTTCGTTAAGCTTAAACAGATTTGGGTTCCAAAGGGTACAAAGGTTAATTGTGATGGTTTGTTATACAAATAGGTTTGGGTACCAAAAGTGGTAAACATATTTCAGTGTGGTTTTACAAATTTTGTTGGACCACTTGATTCACTCAACTACTAGGTACTGGTGAAGGTTGAGGAACTGCTATGCTGAAAAGAGGTGGATTTCAAGCTATTCTATTTTTTTTGTATTCTTTACAGTTCCTTGGCCAAGATCTGTTGAGTTAGAGATCTCTATAGTTTACATCAATTTCAGGTATGATCTCTAAACTCACCCTTGTAAATATTCTTTTTGTATATCCTCTCTGTTTTTTTCTGTGTTTATTCCTTCTTCTACCCCTTCTGTTTTTTTTTGTTTTTTAATTTGTCACTGTCATATCTTTGTAAATTTTCTTAAGCTTCCTTAACTTCCAGTTGCAGAAGTCTTGATTTTATGGAAATTTGCCTTACTTGAATGAAAATCTGATATTTTTAATCATTTTCAGATATTGTATTTAAACTTGTAAATTTCTGCAATTGTTTTGAAGTTTATTTTCTGATTTATGAATTCATAACAGTGTTGATGTATTCGTGTCATATCTTGAACACTGTTAGTTTGAATTCTAAATTTTGATAATCTGAAAGTTTAATGGAATTACGCACACCTCTGCTGTTATGGGTTTCTTCTAATTTATTTTAGAAAAGCTTAAAATATTATACTCATTACAGCACTATATTATTTCTCAGTAGTGATAATTTCATTGATTTTCAGATTGGCTTGGATATTTTTGATCTGTCTTGAATCATTGCTTATATCTAGATATTCACTGTTATTCATGATCATCTGGTTTAGATCTTTGTCTGTTTGAGATCATTTGAAATTTCTGATATGCTGAATCTCACACACCTCTCAGATCTGAAATAATTGATTCTGTGTGGTTGATTCATTGTATCTCATGATCAACATCCATTCAAGTGATTTCAAATAAATAATTTTTATGTCTCCAAACTTGATGTAAATATTCTAAAAAATTCCTTGTGCATGTCAGAAATAATTTGGAAAAATTCTTTAAATAATGGTCTTAAATCTCTCTATTATTTCATGGTTATTTGATTTAAATATTTGGTTGTTTAAAATCATTTGAAATTATTGATTTACTAAATCACACACATATCTAGAATAAAAAAAAAAAAATCTGGTGTGATCAATTCATTGAATCATGATATCTTCATATTCATCAAATGATTTTAAATAAAACGGTATTTTTAATCATTGGATCATGAATCATCTTGTGTGATCAACATCTTAACAAGTCTGATTTGAAATTGTTTCTGCTATGCTGCTCTGATACTATTTTCAAATAACTGCCTGCTTTAATCTGACTGCTGCTCTAATAGTTGTGCCAAATTTGTAATCTTGTCTGTTTGGGCTTTGTGTTTGAAATTTCTTTAATATGAGATTTTTAGGGTGTGAATAAATTCTTCGATAAAGGAGACTACAATTGGTATCAGCTTTTTCATCCATCTGTTTTAAATTTTCACCTTGTATAGACACCATACACATTTTTTCCTTTGTATAAATCTGTTTAATTTCCTCTTGTAATTGATTTTCAATTTTAAAATTATTTATTAATTATTCGTTCAGAAATTGAAATCAATATCCAAATTGAACTGTATTTATAATTCATCAAAATTGTTATTAGATTTTGAAATTGTGATGAATTGTGACTGCAGTATATTTCACAACAAGAGGAGATTTTATTTAGATTTTCATGATGGTTGAATAATTATTATAATATCTTTGAATTGGCGATTATTTCACGACCATCTTCATTATCTATCATCTTTGTGCCATCCATAATAGTTCTATATTAATGTGGAGAGTTTGATATTTTTTAAAAGATTATCTTGAATAAACAGTGAAAATATTTATGATGGAATTGTGGTTATGTTATGTTATTATTCAGAATTAGTGATAACTGAAAAATTTTCAATGATTCCGGTACAGTCGAGCATATTTCATAATATAATTAATTTAGATATTTATTTCACAGTTCATTTCTGTACCTACCACATTTTCTATCATCCATATATTGGTTTTATACACCGAGGAGCTTTTCTTTTTAAAGATGAAATGATAAATATAATTAATATATAAGAGTGTCTCTAACCTCATTTAAAAATCCAAGCTCTGGTTATGCATGGTTATGAGACGTCTTATAATTTAAGCTGCGACTGATCCCATTTAAAAATCCAAGCTTTGGTTATGCGTGGTCAGTGTGCTCTTAAATAAAAAATAAGTAAAAAGGAAATAAAGTGCTTAAAATAGAAATTAATCTGAAATTCTCCTTGGTGTGTAAAAGCAAGTCTATCAATCCATCTTTCTAATCTGTGAAATGTGTTGAAATCTTATGAAGTATTATGATTTGTTGATTGATAGCTATTGGGATTTGAGATTATTCGATTTTGTCACTTAAGTTGAATTTATAACTATGGTCCAAAATCCATCATTTTTTTTCAATCTTATAAAATTAATCAGAAAATATTCATATTCTTTTAACTCTCTCCATTTATATAAAATTCATCGTAAATCTGTCATTCTCTACAATGTGAAATATGCCACCTGTTCTCAGAATAATATGATTTTTTGTTTGACTGATTGAGATTTATGATAATCGTTCTTCCTCTTAAGCTGAAACTATATTTTCTACTCATTTTTTCATCTGTATTTTAAATTCTGTATCCTTTTGATGACAACAAAAGGGGGAGAATGGATTGAGATTTTGAGTGAATATTTTTTAAATATTTTTAATTTTGAAAATTTATTATTATTCATACTTTTCACTCATGCACAATTATACGGGGAGTATTCTGTTGTAGGGGAAGCTAATAAATAGGGGGAGTTCAATATTCACTGTCAAACACATTTATTCTGCTCAAAATCTTTTATTTGTTTATCATCATCAAAAGGGGGAGATTGTTGTATATAACGGTGTTGTATACACAATTATATGATTTTTGTTTGATGATAACAACCAAATAAATATTATTTTAAATGTGTTTGTTATTGGACTGTTTTATATTTTATCATAGACAGGAATATAATATTTATACTTAAACAGAATACATCTATACAGAAATTCAAATATCTACACAGTATTTTGTTTAAATATAATATTTTATTTCAATATTTATAACAGTACAAATTTATAACTCCATCCATTTGTACACTTCACTAATAATTTTCATTTCAATACATTTCAGTACATTTTCATATAGTCACTCAACGCTCATACAGTCACTCAGTCGTACATATTCTTATTTACATTCTTTTTACACACATTGCTTCATCTTTTGTCTTGTATCTTCAGCCTTTGGTCTTCACAGTCAGTCTAGTCTTCATACCTGTCATGTACAGAAACACACACAGTACATTGCAATAGAAATAAAAGCTGAATACATGCAAATTTGAATTTTATTTTTAAAATTTTATTTGCCTCAGTTTTCTGATGTGTTACTCATCATTTTTCATGACTTGATCTGATTCATCTGTGTCTAGGCAAACAGTTTGTATATGTACAGGGATAGGAAATTTTCTGAATGGCTTCATATACACACGTGTATATATATATATACACGTGTGCACTGCCACGCCAATTCAGTGTGCAACTGAGGAGTAGCCATGTGGACCATCTCGACTCAGTGCAACACTCAAGCAACAAAACAAATGTCAACCAACATAGTCAAAGTCAGCACAAATTAATACAAGTGTAGCATTGAAAGTGGTCGAGCACAAGTCAAAATGGTGCATCAAAGGAAAATCATCATAATGATGGACGCAGCAACTCAAATACAAGACTGGTGCATGTACACGAAGTAAATGGTGAAACATGAAGTTAAGATACATAGCATGTTTCAATATGCATGGTGCAAAATCTGAAAACAAGTTCAAACCAGGTGCATGTAACTGTATACAACTAGGTCAAGTTCAAGTGTTCGAGTGAACATGTTCACTTCAGCAACAGCAATGGTGAGTGGTGCAACCATGGTACAACAATCAAGTTGAGGCATAAGTCAGAGTGCAGAAACAACTCAATCAGGTTATGTGCGAGTGCAAGTTTGATTCAAGCCAGCAAAGAGTAAAATTGGTCGAGCCAGCAATGAAGAATCAAAACAGTACAACATAGACAAACAAAAGCAAAGCTTAGGAATGGTTTCAGCTACACATTACATTGTCGAGATCGCAAAGTCATGGTGCAAGTTACAAGTCAGTGGTACAATATGCTAAGACAACATGCAAGGTCAACTCAAATACAGGGCATTTCAAGCATGGAGACAGTAGCACAATACAAAGTGCTGGTGACAAGCATGACCAAACTAGTGTGGTAAATTCATGGCAATCGGCAAGTGTAGACAAGAAGCACAAATGCATGGAATGGTTCAGCTTCATACCACATGAGTAACTCAGCAGCATACATGAATGGAAGACAGTATAGTGCAGCATCATGATCAACACACACAAGCATGTACTGAAGCTAACATTCAGGCAAGGTGCAAATACATGGAGGCAGACAAATGGGGCAACTCATATACAAATGCACAATGTAATGAGTCAGCACAGGTGGAGCACAACTCAGTGAAATGGTTCAGCTCAGCAGATTAACATTTCAGGGGACATACAGACGTGAAGTGTGTGCAACAATGCATGGCTGCACATATATGGCATGTGCTCATGTGCAAGCTAAATAATAATGTCAAAATGTCAAGCATATGTATTAGAAGGCAACAAATATGTGATTCCAGTTTTTTTTTGAAACAAATCAGCTCTTTCATACATGGAAAGTGATAAAGTGTTGCATCACAAATATGCATCGAAATTCAGAGGAGCAAACAAGCATGGTGCAGCAGAAATTTTTGGCAAGCATGTTTTAATCAGTTCATAAAATCAGGTGAGATCAGCATATTTTACATAAAGGCAAGAAATTTGAAAAGCAAGAATGGTGCATTTCTACAATTCAATTCATTTTCAGAAATCATTCTTCGACTTGGGAAAGTATTTCTCCATAAATAACAAGTGATATGGAATTAACTGTAAATAGTTTTAAGGCAAGTTCAAACAAATTGAGAGAACATAAGGAAACAAATCTTTGAGGAATTACTACAACAAATCATCTTTGGGAAGGCAAGCAGAATCAAGGCAAAATCTTTTTAAACCGTTTTGGCAAGGAGTAAAAAATCTGTTATAACGGAGACATGTGTACAAAATCATTTCAGGAAACAAATATCAATCATGCTATTTTTCATTCCAGGAAACAACAATAAATAAGCAGAAGTCTTTGACAAGAAACTGTTTTTTAGGAATAAAATGATGCATTCATGCATGGGATAAATTGCATCAAACAAGATTTCTAGCAAGAATTGCAAAAAGCCGAGGAAACAAAAAGGAAGTCTCACAGCTTAAATCACGCAAGTAAATCAAAGCAGCAAAAGGGGCAACACAAAATCAGGCCAAGTCATTATAGTGAAATCAGAGTTTTAGGGTTTCGATTCTACCCTGTTTTTAACACCCATTACATCATAGGCATACGAACGAAAATCCAACACAACAATTAAAAGATAAAATCAAATAAACCAAATCAGAAAAACTCACGATTTTATCCTTAGTGTTTTTTGATCAAATCGCCAGAGAAAGAGAGAGGCAGATAATCGATCAACGGAGAAGCAACCAAGCATTCGAGCCTATAGAGAAAATTCCATAGCACAATTCACTTTATCGCGATCGAGATTTGGATTTCCATAGAAACCCTAGCCCTTGAAACCAGCCGCCATTTTCTTTACAAAGCAAAGAATCGGGCAAAAGAAAAAGAAATGATGGGCCGGCCTACTCTATATTTTGACCAAGTGTTTTAAGTGATAAAGGGGATGACCCATCTCTTCAAATCCTAGGGTTTTTCTACCTTTTTGTTTGATAATTTTTTAATTTGTTTTGTAAACCGAATTCAAACAGTGTCTAGATCTGTAAAGTCTAGGATATCAGTCAGGGTGTAGAATGTCAGTTTCAGAATCTGTAAAATCTGGGTTACGGATTACAGGATTGTAATTCGGGGAAATCTGATCGAGGTGATATAGGTCAGTCTAGGGTTTTGAGCATAGGGTTAGAATAGGAGCAGAGTTTGCGAGTGTACATGGTCTTGTATGCGGGATCTGTTCTATCACCTAGTAGAAACCTTAGAAATGCAGCAGTAGGCAGGGTTTAGCCGAAGCTGGGTATATCTATGTGTGATTTATTTTCTGCATTTCAGTTTCTGTTATTTTCTGTGATCTGTTTATTATTATATATCTCGTTAGATTTTTAATTCAGTTAAAAACTGTGATAAACCCTATTAACCCCCCCCCTCTAGGGTTAATCTAGATCCAACAGGTATTAGAGCTTAGGTTGAGCGAACACCTAGGCTTTGGTGGGGGTTTACTCATTAGAGATAGGGTCAGTAGTACCCTAGAATGAGTTTGAGTGTATACAAACTAGACAACGTATTTGTAATTTGTAAAGAAAAATGATTTTATATTGTGGAGATTTATTGGTTAAGTGGCTTATGAATTTTAGTCGACGGTGGGGTACCACCGTGTCGATAGGGGTTTCTAAACACTGGAATACAATAAGCTGACATAATATGTTTTAAAGCCAGGTAAATGAAATAATTTTACCGAAAACTATATTTTTATATGATAGATTTTTTTTTGAAATTACTATAATATATGGATGTGTGGTTGTATTATTATAATCAAATGAGATTATAAAATTGAAATGGTTATATATATAATCAAATACAATTTGTATATGAATAACATATACAGATGAGATGAATTAAAATTGGATTGAAACTAAAATTTGGAAATTAAATCCTGGATGTTCAAAAAATATTTTTTGAAGTTTTATGAATTAATATAGCACTATTTTAGAAGGATTTTTGAATAAAAATAATTTTGAATGGATTTTGATAAAGCATTGAATTCACTTCGGACACTGGAAAATAATTCTGATGATGAAGCGCGCCATCGTCGATGTTCATTTTCGAGTTTCTAAGTGATGGATTGCTACCTTAGTAAGATTTCCAATGTAAATTTATTTATTAAATAACCAGTTGCATTGGAAAATTCAAATACTTTGGAATTTGAGATGGTTATAAACAAATGTATATATTTATATGGTTTTAAAGGGATTTGAAATAAGGACCAGGCATTTGAATTCTGAAATCTAAATTTAACTTAATCAAGTTAAATAAATCGAAATGATGGAAACCAGTTAAATAAAATGAAATTAAATATTCCCATGAAGACTTAAAATTATTTGGGACTTGAGTTATAGAATTTGAAATACTAAGTTATAACAAAGTGGGCATTTTGAAAAGTTAACGGGTCTGTAGCATATCTTCTACCTTAGTAATTTCGGGGACGAAATTCTTTTAAGAGGGAAGGAATGTAACATTCCAGAATTTTATCCATTTAATATTTAAATTTATTTTATATATTGATTTGAAATAATAAATGGATTTTTAATGAATTTATCGATTTAATAATCGATATACTATCGAATATAAGAAACAACAAGAATTGAATACAGAATTGAAAACCGAATCGAAACAATTCAGTCAATATAAATTCTATGTTGAACTAAAACGATATTAAAAATTTATTACCAATGAATTTAATTTTTGAAATCGATTTATATTTTGATGAATTGAATTTAAATTAAATAGTCAGTTTAATTTTTAGGGGTTTGTACAGTTAGAATGGATGGAATTCGAACTGGATTGGGTGTTGCTGGTTTCAACAGTGAGGCAACAAGGTATATGTGTTGTTTTATAATAAATTGCCTATTTATGTTAGTAATTAAATAAGCTTCTTAATCAATTAATTTGAATAGGGATTAAGGTAAACTAATTAGAATTAACTCGGTTAATGTTTAAACTTGATTAGTTTAAATTTGTTTTTGTTAATAGTTAATTTAAAATAAATAAATCATTTAACTGAAAAAAAATTTAAATAATTGTAGATGTAAATAAATCCAATCGAGATGAATCAAGTAGAGTGTAGCCACGAAGATACAACATTCAATTGGATATTCGGCAAATGAAAATGCAAGGTAAGTGAATATCACTCAGTTTTATTTTAAAAATAAATTGTTGGTTGTTTGGATGCTTGCATGAATTATTGAATTATTATGGTTGCATATATATTAGTTATTTAGGCTTGATGGTTGAATATATATATATATACACACATATATATATATATATTATATTGGTGATTGGATATTTCCTGCAGTACCATTAGCTTATGCCTGCGGTATCATTAGCGGATGACCCTATCGCCCCATGATATATGAGAGGGTGACCTTCTATACCGCTATATCCTACCTTGAAGCAGGTTTGGTATTATTTATGTTGCTTGAGGTAACCTATTTGGATGCAGGAAAAACAGGTTGGAGGGATCCAACTGGATTCCTCAAAAATATATTACTGTTTTTTTTAGGTATTCATGTATGTTTGATGTGTTGAATTGAATGAATTGTTGTGTGTATGGGTATTTAAATATCACTGGCCCTAGATATTGACGTTTAAAATATTATACAAAGGGATTTCACCCGATTGTGAATATTAGGCTCACATCCCTCTTCTTGAACTTAATAAAACCCATGTCCTTGTTAGCTTTAAATTTCAATCCCGGTCCCTAAAATTGCTGTCGCCCGCCTTCTTTCAAGGACTTCCAACTTTCTTCTTTTTGGTTCCAACTTTTACGTGTTTTGTTATAAAAAAGGCGCTGGCCTATAAAAAAAAATCAAAAATATGGAAATGTACTTGGCAGTCCAAATAAAAAAAAACTGCATATATGTATGTGTTATTGCCAATATTTGCATACAAGTATAAAACTATTTGGATAGGCATGCAAGAATGTGTGTATGTGTTCTGAACAATTGCACAGAAGTATTCACTTATTCGGGATAATTGCACACAAGTATGCAACTATTTTAATAGGCACGCAAGTGATTGTTTTCCAGGCAGAAATTGAATTGCTAAATTAAACAATGCATGTATTCATGGAATCTGCATATATGTATGCACGTATGCTGCTGTTTTGACGTGGAGCTGAAATGGATGCATGCATTTATGCTAAAATTTGAAATATGAGCATTTGTGTATGCATTTTACTGCATTTCGCTGTTATTTTTGTATTTGTTGATTTTTACGTCATTTTTGATGGTTTTTTAGCGTGATTTTTTCAACATTCATGTATTTTATTTAAATACGAATTTACATTTTTTTTTTATTTTTTTACCTACTTTTAAAAAATAGGGACCTAATTTATAAAAAGTTTATGACCGGATGTGAGCCCAATTTTAAAACTTAATAGGGACCTGTAAAAAACGCAGCCTTTTAGATTTAAAAGGGAAATTTTAATTTTTGAAAAAGAAACGGAATTTCAAGCAGGTTAGGAAATATTTACTTGTTTTAATAATAAAAACAGGTAATGTAATCTATAACGATATTTTTAAACGGAAAGGAATATTATCATTTAATAATATAAAATTTTAAATTCAAGTATGAATTTAAAAAGGAAAATACATTTTTCACAAGTGGAAGTTGGATTCAAATGGAATTTGAATTTGAAAATTGTTTAAATATTTTAAAACAAGAAGTGAAATTTATAAACGATGCTTATAAATAAAAAGTGGAAAATTTTCATTCGATAATTTATAAATTTAAAGTCAAATATGAATTTTAAAAGAAAATTTATAATTGGAATTATTTCAAAAGAAACGGTGATATTATTTCCGATATTCGGAATGTAAATTGAATTCAAATGAATCAATAAGGATTTGGATTTCGAATTCAACAATGCTGGAAAAAAAATTAGATAAACTTTTTTAAGAAGGAATATTGAAATTGTAATCTAAAATCTAAATATGAAACAAATTCTGTGTTGATACGTACATAAGTTATAATTATAAAATATCTTCGAAGGTAAAATGAAAAAGGAAATTTACTTTCTGCAAAGTAGAATTTGGATTTCAAATGAATTTTGAAAGGGAAAACTTGTTTTAAACAAGGAAGTTAATTTACAATCGGTATTCATTATCGTTGGATAATTTGAAAGTTAACTTCAAGTGGATTTTAAATTGGAAGTTTATTTAAGATATAAAATAAAAAGTGATTTAAAAACCATGTTTATAAAGGTAATGAAGAAATTTTCGGTAGACAAATTGGAAATGGATTTTTCCAAATATAAGAAATCTCAGTTAAAAATCATATTTATAAATGGGATAGAAAATGGGGATTTTTATGATAAGAGGTGTCAGTTTGTATTACAAACTCTTATCCATCTCAAGATAAGAACGTTGTCGATCAAGGTCTGAGAGGTAAATAAAATACTCCAACTTGAACGACTTCACTATTATCAAGGGATGATATTAGTTTGTAATGGTAAATGAAGTTGAATTAATTCATTATTCCCATAAAAAGGAATTTATAATTGGAATTCGAGTATATTGAATTTTATAATTAGTTCAAGGAATTAGAATTGAATTTAGGGGTTGAGTTTGATTAAATTCATAACTGAGTTATGAATGTGGCATAAAGAAATCGACGAGTTGAATATTCTGAATTATATACTTAGATTTATGATAATGGGCTTAAATTATTTTTAATTTATTCAAAATGGAGTTGAATTATTTTATAAATGAAGATTTTAAAAGTTATACTTAATTTAATTAAAACGAACTCGTTATAGCGCGGTAGTATGTAATTTGGCATTTCAAACTTCAATCAAGTATATAAAACTCAGTATAAGTTGGAATTCATGAAACAAGAAAAGCTTGGATCTATTGAATGATATTTTTCTAATGGAAGAGAATTTTTTCGATTTTGACGTATAAATTTTAAGTTATGTCAAAATCAAATTTTCTGAAAAGCAGCGCCATAATCGTTTTTAAACCATAGCGGTTTATTTAGTAAATTTAAAGGATTTTAAGTGAATAAAATCCAAATCTTTTTAGAAAAATCCGGATTTGAGTTATCAAATAAATATGAAATCAAGCAGAGTAAGTGAAGTGGGATTTTTTAAAAAAAATCAGGTTTTTGGATCGTAGTATTGTATTAACTAACTTGAAAAGAAATTAGTTAATGGAATTTCGAGTCAAACATAACCTTTGTTAAGTAAATCGGATTTATGAATTCAAGTATAAAATTAAATATGGAACTCGAGTTAAAATTGGGATTCAACATGTGTATAAGGGAATTAAATTATATTTGACAATGATATATTCAAATCGGAAGTTTATTAGGCAAAAGTGATAATCAGCAAATTAATTAGCAAATTCAGTTGAAAAGATTAAATTGATTGAAATAAGTTGGGAATTGGCGTATGCATGTTAAATAGGTGTGGAATGAGAAGAATGAAGATTACAATGAGTGCCCGACAAAAAGGTACATGTTTAAATTCCCATATGAGATTTTATGCGTCGAATCGGCAAGCCGCTTGGTTTTTTTGATTTTCTTTTTGGATGGAAAAGGCCTAGAGAGGCGAGTTGGGGTTTGAACGATTTACCCGTACAGGGGAGGTGCTGGCGAAATTTTCAGGAAATTTAAGGAGTTAGAATATTTTTAAGAAATTTTGAAAATAGAAATCAATATTTCGAAATATATAGAATCCGATAAGGAAATTAGAAATATAGTTAATGATTGAATATTAATTAAAGGGGCTAGTTATTGTTTGATTGTTGATGGATGTTTGTCTTTCTTTGATAGTTAAATCACCGGCTATCAAAGATTTTTAGACCATCGTTGTCAATACGGAGAGATCTATTGGATTTAATATCTGCAAACCATTCAGTATAGGCGTAGGCATTGCGAATTAGATTATGTTGAAGATAAACTGAAGATAGAGTGAAATGCAAGGGCTGGTCTGTTTGTCCAGACCTAGGACAACTTGTACGGACGAATGTTTGACAAAGTATTCCTAACAGATCTCGTATGATGATCTTTTCAAGGTATTACGTCTGGTGAAAGAGAAATTTGTTTCTCTTAGCTTTTATACCCGTAATCTTTTGGTAGACCAGCTAGTGATTTGACGAGTTCGACGATGTGGCATTCAAAGTGTATAGTGGCTAGATGTTCTGAAAGAATAACGTATCCTCAAGCCTCACATCCGGGAAATGACAAAAATCGGGCAGGCAGGGTGGCTAGGTGGGTCATACCCAAGCAAGATATATTTGTCACCGATCTGGAGAAAATTCAATATTCATTCTTCTTTCGATTCTGTATCTTACGGATTACGCTTGGACGGCCGACAACCGTGGGTGACAATATATTTGCTACACTCAAGCTAAATGAGTGGGCAGTCATGTGTGGCCGAGTTGCAAGACGTTCTTGCTAAACTCCAGTGCATCCCCTCTAGAGTACACTAATCGGGAGGTGGTCCCATACCTTGCTATAATGGGAATCCAGTCTCCAATAAGCGCCTTGCGATTTTTGGTTTTATATTATATATGTAGAGCGTGAGATGCAAGCGTTCTACTATTTGTTTATTTATTGATTAGGCATTATTATAATATCACCGGATTTTGATATCAAAAATGTTTGGGTTATGGTAAGGTAAAAGCCGTCCATGTTTATGTGTGGGCCGGTCTTACTATTAACTTTTGTTTCAAAAGGATTTTTCAAAGTTAAACAATATGGTTGGAGTTTACTCACCCCAGTTCCATGACTGATCCAGAGTTTATTTTTATTTTTTCTAAACTCTTGGGTGCCCAAATGTGTACGGGCAGTCAAGTGTTTCCTGCTTTTACAGATTCACTTGGAGGAGCTTGAAGCAGTCGGCTTCACCGTTAGATATTTAAGAGTTATTTCCACTGTATCAAATATGATATAGTGCTCTGATGTTAGTATGTATATATAATACAAATTTTTTGTATTCAAAGGGTTATGTTATATAATATATTTTATTCGTTCCGCTGTGAGATTCTGTTTTTGTTATTTCTGTTCTTCTTCTATCTATTTTGTTTCTTTAACCCTAATGACTCATATTTCAGAATTACTTGAGTTGGACGTGAGTTGTATTAATCAGCTCAAATAGTCCAGATTTGCGGACCACTACAGATATATCGAGTAATAAGAAAATACTAATGTGGGTTAAAAAAGGGTTCATACTTAAAACCTTATGATTTTTGAAGTTGAGAGTGTGGATTTTTCAAAAGATAATGGTTATATACGTTGGAGTAATGATTAAAAAGTATAAAAGTATTTTAACAGAATATTTTGCTTATACTTATGAAAAATATTTAGGATTATTTCATCAATGACGGTTATCTTTGGATGATGACGACCATGTACAGTATAAGACAACAAATCTTAGTCAGCGCACTATTACTTTACGTTGGTATTGAGCCGAGTAGTGTACATCCCTACTTAGTGATGGGATGTTAGTCGTTATATGATGTTTACCTTCGGATGATTGTAACGACCGGGAATCTCGCTTGATTTGAATCAGTCGCTAAACCGAACAAGATCATTAGAAACCCCTGATTGTTTTGAGAACACAACAAATTTGAACGCAAACAGAAGAACATTTCATTGTTTATTACAATAGTTCATTAGAATACAAGAATATACAGAGTATGAATGAATAAAATACATTCGATAAATATCAGAGATTACGATAAATTACATAGAAGCGGAAAATAATACAAAACACAACTGAAAGAGATATACGGATACAGACCTTTCCGGATATCATTCCAGCTGTAAACCAGGATCCTGTGAATATAAATCTGCAAAACCAAAACTACTAGCTGCCCGTGTCAAAATAAGGGCACCCAGAGTTTAGGTTAAAACAATAAACTCCAAGTCAGTCATGTGACTGGTGTGAGAACTACAACAGTTATTAATCTTTATTTTAAAGTTCGGTAAATCAAGGGACCACGCGGTATAACACGGAACGGGTTTCCTTCGAAGAACACCAGTGCATAAAACAACAGCGCAATGCTAAATAAAGAACAATGAAGCTATTATAAGACCCAGGTCCCATCACACAATGCAACACAAGCTGTAGGATAGGGTTTTACCTTATAATAGCCAAAGAATGCTTGATACGCTAAAGACAAATCATTTGATACTATAATAAGTGCATAGTGTCAAAACAATTTCAATCATAAGTATTAATCATAGACGGCATGGGTATCATATATCATGTCGCCAATACTAGGCTCTACAATCAAAACTGCAAAGTCACGTATTCGAAAATTGGATTTCCATCTGTAAACCGAGGCAAGGGATCGTCCTCTACCGAATTCGAGACGCTCTAGCCCGACCCTCAGGCTAGCGCGCAGACAAGCCTTGGATCGTCAGGGCCGGTCCACCGATGTGGATTATTATGCCTGAACACTACGTTTCCCCACCCTATGGGGTGTCAATGAGCCAAATGACTCCATCGGCTCCACACAGTCACTAATATATCAGAGGCGCCTTGCAACAACAACAACCACATAAGTCAAACTCGTCAGGGCGTGTAAAACCACTGACGCCACTTTTAGCTAGAAGGAAACGCATGCCCTCCCTGAGGTCCTCTCCCGTTTCTGGTTCACAACCGGGGTGCGAGGATCGCAAATCAACATTACACAAAGTTATGCCACACAGGCCGTGCTTTGATCATCACCCACAGGACTTTGCTTTCCAACAGAAGCCTTGATCATTTGCCACTTAGGCATGCCACACAGGCAATTCACTCCATGCGATTGATATCCATCAATATATAACCCCTGGACTCGTACGTCTCAGAGAAGGGCATTAAGCAAGAGAATAAATTCTCCGCCGCAAAACAGATATATATTTAATAGAAATCGATCACACATACTAAAATCCAATGTCATACACACAGTCCATTTACAAGTTCGTTCTGGGTTTGAATGAAACCGGAGGCACCTGGTACCTCGCATATCCATGGTTCTCCAAGTACGTCTGGATGACCACTAACTGATTCCCTCATCTTGGGTGTATGGCCCAATCAAGATCATCAGTAATCACTCAAACAACGTGAAGACCTCCGGTCTTCAACCACCGTCTTCATCCTCGATACCACTTCGAATCCGTTATTAAGAATGGGATAAACCCGGTCTTTCTAAATAACTCGCGTATATAATAAACAAGTGTTACACAAACACAACATACGCCTCATTCCAATTCAGAATATTCTTTTATTCAAATACTCTTATACTTTGGGAAAGGTTCCCATTAATTTTATCAAAGATAAATTCTTTAAATTTATTCTTGAATCTTCCTTGAATATCAATTCAAACTAGTCAGGATTAGCGAACCACACCGAAGTAATCATTTATTTTATTTCCCCGTCCCAACTTATTCATCCCATGAAGTAAAACTAGTAATACTTCATATCTAACAAAACGGTGTTATCGGTAAATTCAATTACCAGTTCACGTTCAAATCTAATTAAAGATTTAACTATTGCCTGGAGCAAAACTGGTGATACTCCGTTTTAGACCATTTCAATCTAATTAAAGATTCATTAAAACCCCACTTAGTTTTAATCTTCACGTAAACCAATATCTTGTCTTTAATTGGGTTAAAGAACCAATGTCAATTAAAACACGGTTCACTATAAACCCAAAATCACATTCAATTCATTATCGGGTTAAAGAACAATTGTTATTTAAAACACCGTTCACGATAAACCCAAAAATCAATTCAAATTCAATTCCAATTAAATACCCATTTAATTGGTACACTTCATTAAATCTAAATAAAAAGATTTAATATTTCCTCAACTGGGTATAAGAACAGTGTTAGTGAAGACAACATTCACGACAAACCTAAATCACATTTGATAATAAATACAAGGCTCTGAATAGAAAATATATCGTCTTATATTCAATATCAAATTCTACGACCAACAAAAATCATATTGGAAATAACGATATAAATATATCTTTCAAACTCCCATAACAATATCTGTTTCATCATGAAATCCAACATCGAAATATTCCAAAGACACTTTCGATTCAAATCCCTTCCAATTCAATTATTGGAAATTTTGGTTACTTTTAAAACCTTTTTCAAATCCACTTTATTTATTTTAAAAATAAATAATTTATTATTCTAGTTCAAAACTAGTTCATTTCGATAAAAATCTACTTTTATCTTTTCAAATATGGAGTATTTCATCGCAATTCTTCGCAAATCATTTCCTATGATTTTACACAAATTATGACTATTTTTAATAATTTTATCAAGGCCCGTACAGTCGATTTCCATCTTCGTCCATCAAACTACATATATAAAAATCACATTTTTATATTGTTGGTATGCATTTAAAAATTATATTTTTGTAATCACTCTATATGGATAAAAATCACAATTTTATACCGCTACTATATAGATAAAAATTCTATTTTTACACCGCTACTATATAGATAAAAATTATGTTTTTATACCGCTCTTCTTCTATATAAAAATTCGACCTTTCACTATATAAAAATGTCATCTTTCACTATATAAAAATAACATATTTTTATTGATAAAAATCAATTTTTTCCAACGATAAAAATCGTATCTTTACACGTCTACATCACATATAAAAATCGAATTTTTATCATACAAAAATTTCAACTAAAAACCTATTCTTTTCTATATTAAAAATCCAACCTTTTCATCGTTGTTTATATAAAAGAAAAACACATTTCTTTTCTACATAAACGAATAAAAATAGAAGCTTAAATTTAAAATTACGTTTTATATAAATCAAAATCAGGGAAAAACTAGGTTATAATAAATAATTAAAAAAAAACTGATTTTGAAACCCTTCTCAAAAATAAAATTTATAGAACATATAGAAATAAAAAAACTTACAGGGGAGGGGATGGAAAAATGGCAGCGTCGGTCAGCAGCGGGCTCGCCAGAGCGTCGGTGGTCGGCCACTGGGGGCGCTAGAGGTGGCGCGGAAGGGTTAGGTGAGGGCTTTGGGACAGAAATTGAAATGGGTTTTGGGGGGGTGGCCTGAAGCGGAGAAGAAAGAGGAGTGAGGGAGGAAGAGGCGAACACGGGGGGGGGGGGGGGGGAGGGGGTCTGGGTGGCTGCGCCACCGCAATGGCGCGGAGCGTCGATCGAGGGGGGGCGGTGTCCGTCGTTGATAGGCAGGCTAGGTTTTTTTTATTATTTCGTTTCTGAAATGGGTCGGGGAAAGAGAATGTGCCGGGGGGTTTCTTTATATTATATATAATTATATTTTATTATTTTATCCTCCTATGTAGTTGACTTTTCAAACGAGCTCCGCATCGGGTCTAACGACTGCGGTCCCTAACTTAATACCCCTATTCTGAACACAATGGGATATGTTTCGTATGCCAATTTGACTATCACGATTAGTTTCCGTTGAATTTAAAATATAAATCTTTATATACTTAATTTAAACGCACATTTCAATTTACCGGGGTCACATATGGACTCTAAAAATTCCCGAAAAATATTTTCTAGCTTCTTATTGACGATATGGTCTTAACAAAACTAATTTCATCAAATTCTGAGACCGTTTGAAAAATGGCCATTTTCCAGTAGATTAAAATCAACTAAAACTGGTCAAACGCGTTTTCCTTTGCCACGCTCACATATTGATTCGAAAAATTACGAATATTGTAACCTAGCAATAACTTGACATCGCAGATCCAACAAAAGTGGTTTCATCGAAAACCGAGGCCGTTTGCAAAATTTCCATTTTAAGGGCTAGAATTCCATAGCAATTATTCTGAATTTTCAACTGGTCATATCTTTTGATTCCCGCT
Organism: Allium sativum; assembly: GCA_030737875.1. Taxonomy (NCBI): domain Eukaryota; kingdom Viridiplantae; phylum Streptophyta; class Magnoliopsida; order Asparagales; family Amaryllidaceae; genus Allium; species Allium sativum. Next base: position 58,317,016 of record CM060920.1, read on the forward strand.
ATGAAATTTCAATTTTTCGGATTCGTTGGAAAGATATTCTCAATAGATTCAAATATTTTTGGTTTTGCCAGAATCTAATTTATTTTGAATCCTGTACATTCATTTGAACTTTGAAATTGAAATTTCAAACTACCGCGCCATTTTCAATTCCTTTTATAATTAAAATAAAATATTTATATTCTAACGACGATTCAAATAAATATATACTTTCTAATTCTATTCAAAATAGTATTTTCGTCGATATTATTTAAAATAATTCATTTTAAATATTCAAAATTCATTAAAATTGCCAAAATAAAAATTTTAAATCGGCTCGGATTTCCAGTTATTACAATCTTCCCCACTTAAAACTTTTCATCCCCGAAAAGGAACGAAGCCAAAAGTCATTTCATAAATCAACTCAACTTCCAGTATTTTCACTACGGCTTAAGTTCTTCAACTTTTCAGTTTCTAAGAACTTTTCAAATTTTTCAAAAATTTGGCTAACACCCTAAATTTTCGAAAAATTTCACTATAACCTCCCCTGCACCGGGACTTCGGGAAATTTCATATAGCCTCCCATGGCTTTCTTCAATCCAAAAGAAAAAGAAAAAGCCAAGCAGCTAGCCAGTCGGCTCATAAAATCATCCAAAACCAAATAAATTAGTAAATTTGTACCTATTTGTCGGGCAAACAATTTTATTTTCTGCTCTAGCCTCCTTGCTATGACCTGTTCAATGTAAGTACATGTATATGTATGCAAATGCGACAAATTTTCAATACAATTCACTATTTGGTACAATTTGGCTAAAGGTTCAACATACAATTAATCAAACTATAATCAAATAACACAACCAGCAATCAATTAGTTAATTAGCATTTCAAATTCATAGCTTTGATACATAGTCCAAAAATAAGATTTTTGATGCCAAATCACAATAATAAGCCCTATCCAGTTTTGGTTCTCACACCAGTCTAATGGAAATATATAGATGTCACACTTTCGAAGCTCGTACATAAATGTTGATGATATTTTGAACCACCATCAGAACATCTCCGGGCCACTAAAGTGCGATCCTATATCTATCCAGTATATTTGGGACTTCATATACACGCTAGCTAGGAAAATATGCAAAATCTTCATATACTAGATTGTCCAAATCAATTTAAAATAAATTATTCAAATACGCATAATACGATTTAAATTTCAAAACAAAATTTGTTTTCATTTTAAAAATATACTCTTCACACTCATTCTAGGATAATACTGATACCATCTCTAACGAGTCAATCTCATCGATATTACTAATCCAATTTCTGATAAATTCTTACGTTTGGTTCTAACGTGTCTTGTTCTCGAGCTTTGTAAACCAAAGCTCTGATACCACTGCAACGATCGGGAATCTCTCTCGGTCCGAATTAGTCGCTAAACCGATCAAGACCAATCGAAACCCCTGATTGTTTTGAGAACACGACAAATTTGAACGCAAACAGAAGAACATTTCATTGTTTATTACAACAATTCATCAGAATACAAGAATATACTGAGTATGAATGAATAAAATACATTCGATAAATATCAGAATTTACAAAAAATTACATAACAGTGGAAAATAATACAAAACACAACTGAAAGAGATATACAGATACAGAGCTTTCCAGATATCATTCCAGCTTAAACCAGGATCCTGTGAATATAAATCTGCAAAACCAAAACTACTAGCTGCCCGTGTCAAAATAAAGGCACCCAGAGTTTAGGTTAAAACAATAAACTCCAAGTCAGTCATGTGACTGGTGTGAGAACTAAAACAGTTATTAATCTTTATTTTAAAGTTCGTTAAATCAAGGGACCACGCCGTATAACATGGAACGGGTTTCCTCCCAAGAACACCAGTGCATAAAACAACACCGCAATGCTAAACAAAGAACAGTGAAGCTATTATAAGACCCAGGTCCCATAATACAATGCAATACAAGCCAGAGGATAGGGTTTTACCTTATAATAGCCAAAGAATGCTTGATACGCTAAAGACAAATCATTTGATACTATAATAAGTTCATAGTGTCAAAACAGTTTCAATCATAAGTATTAACCATAGACGACATGGGTACCATATATCATGTCGCCAATACTAGGCTCTACAATCAAAACCGCAAAGTCACGTATTTAGAAATTGGATTTCCATCTATAAACCAAGGCAAGGGATCGTCCTCTACCGAATTCGAGACGCTCTAGCCCGCCCCTCAGGCAAGCGCGTAGGCAAGCTTTGGATCGTCAGGGTCGGTCCACCGATGTGGATTATTATGCCTGAACACTATGTTTCCCCACCCTATGGGGTGTCAATGAGCCAAATGTCTCCATCGGCCCCACACAGTCACCGATATATCCGAGGCGCCTTGCAATAGCAACAACCACATAAGTCAAACTCATCAGGGCATGTAAAACCGCTGACGCCACTTCTAGATAGAAGGAAACGCATGCCCTCCCTGAGGTCCTCTCCTGTTTCTGGATCACAACCGGGGTGCGAGGATCGAGAATCAACGTTACACAAAGCTATGCCACACAGGCCATGCTTTGATCATTACCCACAAGACTTTGCTTTTCAATAGATACCTTGATCATTTGCCACTTAGGCATGCCACACAGGCAATTCATTCCATGCGATTGATATCCATCAATATATAACCCCTGAGCTCGTACATCTCAGAGAAGGGCGTTAAGAAAGAGAATAAATTCTCCGCCACCAAACAGATATATATTTAATAGAAATCGATCACAAGACTAAAATCCAATGTCAGACACGCAGTATATTTAAAAGTTCATTTTGGACGGTCACTAACTGATTCCCTCCTCTTGGGTGTACAGCCCAATTAAGATCATCTGTAATCACCCAAACGACGTGAAGACCTCCGGTCCTCAACCACCATCTTCATCCTCGACACCACGTCGAATCAGTTATTCAGAATGGGATAAACCCGGTCTTTCTGAATAACTGGTGTATATAATAAACAAGTGTTACAAAACACAACATACGCCTCATTCTAATTCAGAATATTCTTTTATTCAAATATTCTTATACTTTGGGAAAGGTTCCCATTAATTTTATCAAAGATGATTTTTTTTAAATTTATTCTTTAATCTTCCTTTGAATATAAATTCAAATTAGTCGGGATTAGCGAACCACACCGAAGTAATAATTTATTTTATTTACCCATCCCAACCTATTCATCCCGGTAAATTCAATTACCATTTCACATTCAAATCTAATTAAAGATTTAACTATCGCCTAGAGAAAAACTGGTGATACTCCATTTTCGACCATTTCAATCTAATTAAAGATTCATTAAAACCCCTCTTAGTTTTAATCTTCACAGAAACCAATATCCTGTCTTTAACTGGGTTAAAGAACCAACGTCATTTAAAACACGGTTCACTATAAAACCAAAATCACATTCAATTCATTATCGGGTTAAAGAACAAGTGTTATTTAAAACACCATTCATGATAAACCCAAAAATCAATTCAAACTCAATTCCAATTAAATACCATTTAATTGGTACACTTCATTAAATCTAAATAAAAAGATTTAATCTTTTCCTCAACTAGGTTTAAGAACAGTGTTAATGAAGACACCATTCACGACAAACCCAAATCACATTTGATATTAAATACAAGGCTCTGAATAGAAAATATATCGGCTTATATTCAATATCAAATTCTATGACCAACAAATATCTTATTGGAAATAACGATATAAATATATCTTTCAAATTCCCATAACAATATTTCTTTCATCAGAAATCCAACATCGAAATATTCCAAAGACAATTTCAATTCAAATCCATTCCAATTCAATTATTGGAAATTTTGGTTACTTTGTTTTCAAATCCACTTTATTTATTTTAAAAATAAATAAATTATTATTCTAGTTCAAAACTAGTTCATTTCGATAAAAATCTACTTTTATCTTTTCAGATATGGAGTTTTTCATCCCAATTCTTCCCAAGTCATTTCTTATGATTTTACACAAATTATCACTATTTTTAATAATTTTATCAAGGCCCGTACAGTCGATTTCCATCTACGGCCATCGAACTGCACTTACAACGACCTTTTCCAAATTTGATTTGGACATAATTCCAAATCCAACGGTTAGATTTTAAATCTCTAATATTCGTTAGAAAGCTCTTTTCGATATGAACCCAAAGGTTCCGACTTTAGAAGAATCCGACGGCCGGATCTCTCGTAATATCCATTCGAAGTCAATGGTCGAAATTCGCAAACTACCGCGGTGGGGCGCGTTCTATTCAGGCAATTATATATAATATATATTTCGTCGATTCCTTTTAAAACGTATTTTATAAATCATTTTAATTCGTTTTCGAAACGATTTCAACTTCCTATTCAATTTCTAATCAAAATTGAATATTCCACATCATCGATATACAAATGATAATATTTTCAAAACGTTCTATTTTGCAATCACTTCCTTTTCTATATTCACTACAAAAAAGAATAAAATCGATATAAATATCGTTTACGTCAAAATGGCGTCCATTTAATCAACACGGTTTTCACTTTTTACTCAACACATGAATTTTATTTTCAATTCAACACATGAATTTTATTTTTAATTTAACACATGAATTTTATTTTTAATTCAACACATGAATTTTATTTTCAATTCAACACATGAATTTTGTTTTCAATTCAACACATGAAATTTATTTTCAAATTTGGAATGAGGCCCAATCAATTACCATAAAATATTAATTATATGGAATTTCTACAGCACATGTATATAATAGCAACGTTAAATAATCAACCATCATCCAAAGTGCACCACACAACTGCATAAGCATTAAATATAAATAATTAACGCTTACACGGTCTGTCGACCAATCGATCGACATACAGCTAAATAATTGGGATTAGTGTATACCAAATATCATCCCAATACCCGTGTGGGGTTTCAAATCAACAAACACACATTTTTATTTGTGCAGTTGGGCGATGTGTAAAATTTATCGTCCCAATCAATATCAGTCAAATCGGCGTATATAAACAAATCTCCGATTTGTTTATTACTATTTATTTTATATATACGTTAAAAATTATATTATTAACTATAAAATATTTTCCACTACAAAATATTTTATTTCAGTTCACATCGCACAATCAAATTTCACAACACATCAATCAAACAAGCAAATCGACCATGGTCTGTGAGCGACGGGTGTTAGGTGCTACTAAGCACCGTCTGCATCCTAGTATATATTTCAACTAGAAATAAAAATAAAAGTGAGGAGTTCTCACCGAATTGCTAAACCAAACGTCACGACCCTTCTTATGTAGAAATCTTCGTCGTGCTCGCCTTTTGTCAATTTCTTTGTCGTAGCCACTACATATATAAAATCACATTTTTATATTGTTGCTATGCATATAAAAATTCTATTTTTATAATCACTCTATATGGATAAAAATCACATTTTTATACCGCTACTATATAGATAAAAATTCTATTTTTACACCGCTACTATATAGATAAAAATTATATTTTTATACCGCTCTTCTTCTATATAAAAATTCGACCTTTCACTATATAAAAATGTCGTCTTTCACTATATAAAAATCACATCTTTTTATTTGATAAAAAACAAATTTTTCCTACGATAAAAATCGTATCTTTGCACGTCTACTTCACAAATAAAAATCGAATTTTTACCATATAAAACTTTCAACTAAAAATCTATTCTTTTCTATATTAAAATCCAACCTTTTCATCGTTGTTTATATAAAAGAAAATAACATTTCTTTTCTACATAAACGAATAAAAATAGAACCTGAAATTTAAAATTATGTTTTATATAAATCAAAATCAGGGAAAAACTAGGTTATAACAAATAATAATAAAAAACTGATTTTGAAACCCTTCTCGAAAATAAATTTAATAGAGCATATAAAAATAAAAAAACTTATAGGGGAGGGGATGGAAAAATGGCAGCGCCGGTCAGTAGGGGGCTCGCCAGAGCATAAGTGGTGGGCCACTGGGGCGCTGGAGGTGGCGCGGAAGGATTCGGCGAGGGCTTTGGGGCCGAAATCGAATTGGATTTTGGGGGGTGGCCTGAAGAGGAGAAGAAAGAGGAGTGAGGGGGGAAGAGGCGAACGGGGGTGGGGGGTGTCTGGGTGGCTGCGCCACCGCGATGGGTGGAGGGTCGATCGAGGGGAGGCGGCGTCCGCCATTGATAGAAAGGCTAGGTTTTTTTTGTTTCTGAAATGGGTCGGGGAAAGAGAAAGTGCCTAGGGGGGTTTCTTTATATTATATATAATTATATTTTATTATTTTATCCTCCTATACAGTTGACTTTTCAAACGAGCTCCGCATCGGGTCTAACGACTGTCATCCCTAACGTAATAGCCCCATTCTGAACACAATGGGACATGTTTCGTAAACCAATTTGACCATCACAATCATTTTTCGTTGGATTTAAAATATAAATCTTTATATATTCAATTTAAACACACATTTCAATTTACGGGTCACATATGGACTCTAAAAATTCTCAAAAAATATTTTCTAGCTTCGTATTGACGATACGGTCTTAACAAAACTAATTTCATCAAATTCTGAGACCGTTTGAATAATGGCCATTTTCCAGTCGACTAGAATCAACTGAAACTGGTCAAACGCGTTTTCCTTTGCCACACTTACATATTGATTCGAAAAATTACGAATTTTGAAACCTTGCAATAACTTGACATCCCGGATCCAACAAAAGTGGTTTCGCCGAAAACCGAGTCCGTTTGCAAAATTTCCATTTTTAAGGGCTAGAATTCCATAGCGACTATTCTGAATTTTCAATCGGACATATCTTTTGATTCCCTCTATGAAATTTCAATTTTTCGGATTCATTGGAAAGATATTCTCAATAGATTCAAATATTTTTGGTTTCACCAAAATCCGGTTTATTTTGAATCATGTACATTCATTTGAACTTTGAAATTGAAATTTCAAACTACCGCGCCATTTTCAATTCCTTTTATAATTAAAATAAAATATTTATATTCTAACGACGATTCGAATAAATATATACTTTCTAATTCTATTCAAAATAGAATTATCGTCGATATTATTTAAAATAATTCATTTTAAATATTAAAAATTCATTAAAATTGCCAAAATAAAAATTTTAAATCGGCTCGAATTTCCGGGTTATTACAATGATGATGTGTGTTATAAAATAACAGATCTTGGATAGTGAAACTATTACTCTATGTTGGTATTGAGCCGAGCAGAGTATGTCCTTAGTGAGGGGATACCAAGACCGCAATAGGATAAAATATCCTAGATTGGGTTTGTGGCTTGGATCCAGTTTGATGAATATAATCATGTTTTTAACAAAAAAATTCCTACAAAAACTTATTTGTAGATATTATTTGGGACGTCTATCTTGAAAATCATACTCTCTGGTACATTTCATGGGTACCACAACAAGGAGAATACACCATTGCTTGATAAGTCGACATTGGCTGAAATAGGATGAAATATCCTACATTGAGTGTGCAATATAGATCCACTAAGATGAATAAGATCTTGATTTGGAAAAAAGTATTTGTTATCAAAATTGATATTACATACTCATTTGATTTATACACAGATATCATTTGAAAGTTTGTATTGAAATCATTTTGAACTTTGATATGATATTATCTGAAACACCCCACCTCCGTTAGGGTCACTCTCAAAGGGAATGCCCTAATTTTGGTGGAGGTTTATAAGTATAAGTCACTGATACACAAGACAAATATAAATACACATATTTTTGAACAGCGGAAAACAACAGCAATTTTTATTTCAACGAAATACGTGTTACACAAACCATGTCATAATTGTCTTACAATACTTCCAAAAACCATTATATTCTCATAACTGTCTTGATTTCATAACTTAAAGAAGCATAAAAACAAAAGTAAACTGCATAAATCCCCATAGTTGCAATCCAAAGCCATAGTCCAAAACGAAAGAGATCCAAGCAATACATTCTTTGTCTTCATGCTGGATGTGAAAACTGGTCAAGCTGCGGTATTCCCTCCCTGTGGACCTGGGGGGGAACGAAAGAAAAGAAGACGAAAGAAAAGTAGAGTCAGACATAAAGCCTGAGTAAGTCTAGGAATATTCAGTCTATGGATATAGAATTGGGCATGATAAGTATAAACTGGAAACGGGAAAGCACCATAAACTAAGTTAAGTTGTCTAGAGTCGAATATACTTATCGTACCCCATATTAATCTCTGCATCCACATAAACTAGTTCCCAACAGGCACCCCATAATCAGGGTGAAGTGATCTGTTTCTAATGATCGGCTCCTACTCGCATAGTTACATGTGACTTACAGCCCCCGATGTTGTAGTTACCTATGCTGGTCCCACCATGGGGTGTATCAAGTCCCATGGTGGTGGCCCGACACAATTCTGGAATGCACAGGTATACTACTAGTGCCTAGTGCCTTATATTTCTGCGCCGGAGTGTGTCCACGCCCGCACCCCGTTAGAACCTACACTGCCGCACCACCGCTATCGATTTGACCTCTTACAGTCAGCCCAGTAATCGTGCCCTACCCTGCCTAGTTCAGGGTATCCTGATACACCTTGTAGGGTTACTGCTGAAAAGGGTCCCCCCGCTACTAGGTTTTCTATTTCTAGCCAACATGCTAAGTTGGTTAAGTGTTTTGTAAACCTAACCCCCAATTATTCTGTATAGTTTAGCATGTTCCATTTTGATTAAGTATTAATTCAATTACTTAATCCTATCAATCCTGACTCAGCCTTAATTGTCTTATTAAAGCCTCGACCTCTCACATTAGACAGATGTTGTTGTGGCTGCCTGTTGCCGATTGGGTCCGGGCAGTCTTACGCCACAACTCAGTCTAACCTCGAGTCCTTATTGGGCTCCGTGTTTAACCACCCACATTGGATAGGTATTGTTGTGACTACTGGACAGCCGGGCGGTTCCGGGCAGGTTTACATCACAACTCAATCCAACCTCGGGTTAAACACATCGTATTTTCTAAATTTACATGTTTTGTCTCTTTTCTTTTTATATGTAAATATTTGCGGCCCATTATTCAAATTCATCTTTATTGGGTGAAATTAATTTACACCACTTAATTGTTTTTCAAGGTCGTTGGCATGCATCAAACATGCCAACACATATGTTTTATATTTTAACCCAAACGTCACTACCCCCGTTTTATACGTTCGCTACAATATAACATAGGTTGGGTTTACCATTTAAACCCAACTTAGCCACATGAAAAAGGGGAGGCTTAGAACACGGTGTTTATATATTCTATGTAACATAAAAAGGGGAGTGTGAACGCATGAACTTGCAACATAGCGAACCAATTAACATAAATTTGGAACTTGTGAACTTGCATTGTAATAGCATGTAATCATGGCATAAACATACCTAAACATGAAATCATGGTTTTTGATCTGTTCATATAATCATGGCATAAATATACCTAAACATGAAATCATGGTTTTCGATCTATTCATATAATCATGGCATAAATATACCTAAACATGAAATCATGGGTTTTGATCTATTCATATAATCATGGCATAAATATACCTAAACATGAAATCATGGTTTTTAATTTATTCATGCAAACTTGCAATTGGAATGTAAATCTAACTTAGCTATGTGTCACATATATTATCATATGATTTTTGATAACAATATAGGCCTAAAACATGTTTTTCAATTAGGCATAACACCAAACATAGTCTAGTCATGTTCATAGAGTCAACGCAAGTTCACAAAGAGGCTTACTTTTGTCTCTAATACAAAAGTATGGTTTTACACTTGAATCATGATGCCAATTCCAACATAAATTCACATAAGTCATAATACCCAAATGGATCCAACTACACTAAAAGTGATTATAATATATATTATGTTGGCATAATAGTGAATCATATACTTGCATGAATCTCAAATAAACTACCACAAACACGTAGTTGTTAACTTTCAACATGAATCACAAACTTGCAAATATCCAATTGTTATACCACAACATCCCAAATCATTTAGAATCAAAGCAACATTCAAATATGAATTATTATCACCACAAATCAAACACAATTCTATTTCTCATTTTACACAAATCAAAACACAATTATTTATTCACATCGGAATAGCACTCTACTTACAACGTATGATGAATCTTCAATTCAGGAATCTGAATTCTGAATTTGGAGTTGCTATCCTTTGTTGTAGGCGTTGTTTTGATTTAGTTGTCGATGCTTTAAGCTTTTGCATTGTCTCTTAGGCTTGTTGGCTTGTCTCTAGGGTTTCTAATTGATGGCCATTCCTAGTTCCTCTCCAGCAGCATGACGGCTATTGTATTCTATTATTTGTGTGAGTTTAGGTTTAGGTTTGAGTTGTATTTATAGAATTTTAAATTGTTTTGAGCCGTTGGATGAAGATAGGAGGAATCTAGACCATACAAAGTTCAAAGAGACACTCAAAAGGTGACACGTAAGCCCTACTGACTCAGCCAAGCATCAGAATTCGACAAGACCCTGATCAGGCCAGCCAAGACTTGACCAGCAGGTCATTCTGACCTTGGCGCACTTGGCAGGTGCGCCAGGCTAAAAATGTACTGGCGCACTTCCCAAGTGCGCCAGTTCATCTCTGTTCTGGGGCACTTCCCAAGTGCGCCAGTGCATTCTGACCCGTTTTCTGGTTTTTCGCCCAACTTCGTTCGTCCATATCTTCTTCATATGATATCCGTTTTACGCAAACTTGAGCTCTATCTCAAGCAGAATTTCAAAATGAACGCAATGGCGTAACCCATTTCCCTTGATTTCATCATTTATAATTAATTATACTTTAATTCGTGAAGCTTAACGTTATAGAATTCACGGGGTGTTACATTCTCCCCTACTTAATAGGATTTCGTCCCCGAAATCTTCAAGTTAGGAAGAATGTATATCTTAACATCCAAACATCCATCAAACACGAGCATCCATTGTCCTTAAAAGACTTCTAATGCTTCATGATCATATGCGAAGTGTGTGTACATGTACTTATCTAATGCAAAATCAGTCGGTCTACTGATTCAGTTGACCTCCTTAATGCAAATTATGTAAGTGTCATGAATCCATTATGTATGCAAATTTTCCTATTCATGATTCTACATGAGTGCACAATCATTCATATATAAATGCAGCATCCATATGACAACACATTAAACTTCAACCATGTACGAATATAAATACATATATGCATATGTAGTATGAAGTGACTGAGCCGATCTAAAATCTAGATTGTGTGTGTATATGCAACCACGAGCAACCACTAGCAATCACTTGCAACCACTTGCAACCATCATCCATAACATGTTTCAATTACATGTTTTCATTCAAAGAGTTTCTACCTAAAAGATAAGGTCGAGGAGATATACCTAAAAAGATAGATAAAAGCGCAACTTAAGGAAAAAGAAAGATCAAAGATGTACCCTCGAAAAGAAAAGGGTAGGCAGCGCGTATTCTAGCTTCAGTTTCCCAAGTTGCGTCTCCCTCGGCGTCGCTCCACTGAACTTTGACAAGCTTGACTTCGCGGTTGCGTAGCTTCTTCACTTCCATTCCTAATATGCGGGTTGGAACTTTCCTCACGGTTGCTTCGCGTTCCACTTCAGCTTCTCCTAGGATATTTGGCTCTACCACTTCAACATATTCATGTAGACATTTTCGGAGGTGCGAAACGTGAAAGACGTTGTGAATTCCGGCCAGCTTTTCGGGTAGCTCTAATCTATAGGCCATTTTCCCAATTTTCTCGATGATAGGAAATGGCCCTACGAACCTTGGTGCTAGCTTCCCTATGGTTCCAAAACGAACAACGTTCCTTAGCGGAGATACCTTAAGAAAAACTCTGTCCCCAACCTCAAATTCAAGGTCGGTCCTCCTCTTGTCGGCATAGGATTTTTGTCTGTCTTGGGCTGTCTTCATTCTTCTCTGTATTAAGTATACTTTTTCTGAAGTCTCTCGGATCATATCTGGCCCAAGTATGAGTTTATCAGTAGACTACCACCAATAAGTGGGCGATCGGCACGGTCTTCCATATAAAGCTTCGAAGGGCGCCATTCCGATGGTGGCTTGGTAGCTGCTGTTGTAGGAAAATTCCACCAAAGGAAGATGGTCTTCCCACGTCCCTCCGAAGTCAAGGACGCACAGTCTTAAAAGGTCCTCCAAAACTCTATTCACTCTTTCCGTCTGGCCGTCGGTTTGGGGGTGATAGGCTGTGCTCAAGCATAACTGTGTGCCTACCGCTTCTTACAGACTCCTCCAAAGCTCACTTGTGAAGATAGGGTCTCGGTCACTAAAAATGTTGGAGGGTATTCCATGGAGTCGAACAATTTCCTTGAGGTAAAGAGATGCTAGGGATGAGGCAGTTCTTTTACTTTTGACAGGTAAAAAGTGGGCGCTTTTAGTAAGCCTATCCACTATTACCCAAATGCTAGTGTTGCCTCTTCTAGACCTAGGCAGCCCATCAATGAAGTCCATTGAGATGCTATCCCACTTCCACTGCGGGACCTCTAGAGGATGGAGCAGACCACCAAGCTTTTTCTGTTCCGCTTTAACCTGTTGACACACCATACACTTAGAAACGAAATCTGCCACGTCCTTCTTCATGCCGTTCCAAAAGAAAGTTCTCTTTATGTCCTTGTACATTTTATCTCCACCTGGGTGTATCGTCATCTTAGAGTGATGTGCTTCCTCGAGAACCGTCTTTACCAAATCCCTTGTCTATGGGACGCATAGTCTTCTGTCTCGCCTTAGCCAACCCTTACCGTCGATGGAGTATCTGCTGAGGTGACTTGAAGTATCACCCCTAATTAGCCTATCAATCGTCTCCACAAGCTGAGGGTCTTCGCGTTGTGCTGTCCCTATTGAGTCCGCTAAAGTCGGGTGTACTTCGAGAGATGCTAGCAAGCCCGGTACAAAATCGGAAGAGGGCCTAAAGTCAAAGCGGGCTATAAACTCTAGGCTTTGTCTTTCAACAAACAACGGGCTTAGGGTTAGTTTCTTTTGGCTCAACGCGTCTGCCACTACGTTGCCTTTGCCCGGAGTGTAGGAGATCTCGAAATCGTACGAGGCAAGAAACTCCATCCGTCTCTGTTGCCTCATGTTAAGATCTTTCTGCGAGAAAAGACATTTCAATGATTTATGGTCAGTGTAAAGTTCAAACTTCTCACCTAGGAGATAGTGTCGCCAAGACTTGAGTGCAAAGACGATGGCGGCTAACTCAAGATCATGGGTCGGGTAGTTCTTTTCATGAACTTTCAATTGTCTTCCGCCATAAGCTACTACCCTTCCTTCTTGCATTAAGACAGCGCCTAGCCCTGTCCCACATGCATCTTTATAAACTGTGAACATCTTGCTTCCATCTGGCAATGTCAAAACTGGGGCTGTTGTAAGAGCCCTTTTTAGTCGTTGGAAAGCAAAATCGCAATCCAAGTCCCAATTGAACACTAGATTCTTCTTGGTCAGCCTTGTGAGCGGAGCTGAGATTTTCGCAAAATCCCTTATGAATTTCGGTAGAAACCTGCTAGCCCTAGAAAACTTCAGACCTCAGTTGCGTTTCTTGGTGTCTTCCAATCCTGCACCGCTGCTACTTTAGCAGGGTCCACAGCTAACCCATTTTTGGATACTATGTGCCCAAGAAACCTTACTTCCTCTCTCCAAAAGTGGCATTTGGAGAATTTGGCTTTTAACTGATGGACTCGCAGAGTTTCCATGATTGCCCTTAGGTGCTGGGCATGCTCCTCTTCACTCTTTGAGAAGATCAAGATATCGTCTACGAAAACAACTACGAACTTGTTGAGGAAATCTCTGAACACCCTACTCATTAGGTCCATGAAGTAAGCGGGTGCGTTTGTCAAGCCAAAAGGCATGACAAGCCATTCAAAGAAGCCGTCTGGGGTTCTGAATGCTGTCTTATCGATGCTATCTTCAGCCACCCTTAGCTGATGAAAACCGGTCGCCAAATCGAGTTGGGAGAAAACAGACGCTCCTACAAGCTGATCAAACAGATCGTCAATTATGGGGAGAGGGTGCCTATTCTTTTTCGTTAGCTTGTTGAGCTCCCTAAAATCAACACATAGACGGAGTGAACCATCCGCCTTTGTAGAGAACACCACTGGAGAGCCCCATTCTGAAATGCTCCTTCTAATGAACCCCTTCTCTAGAAGCTCTTTAATCTGTTTACTGAGCTCCTTCCTTTCCCGTGGAGCCATGTGTCTAACGGGCAACGCAACGGGCTTTGCATTATCTACAAGATATATGCGGAAGTCTATCTCCCGCTTCAGAGGCAAGCCCTTCACCTCTTCGAAGACATTCGGGTACTCTCGGACCACTCTAACTGATTGCAAACTTTCAACAGAGGCATCTAGCGATTCAAGATAACTAAGCATAACCGCCTACGAGGGATTACAAGTAATTTCTAGAGTGTTACCGAGTTGGTTCAGAAGCCTAACCACCCTTTTCTCACAATCAAGGATGGCACCATTACTGGATAGCCAATCCATGCCCAAAATCAAACCATATCCCGAGAAGCCCAAAACAAAGGCACTACATCTAAATTCTACGCTTAGAATAGAAATTTTCAATCCCACACAGATCATAGACAGATGAGCTGGGCCCCCAATTGCATTTGAAACAATTAAGGGGTCCTCTACCATACTAGTTTCTAGGTGCAGAGATTCTACTAAAGCAGATGAAATAAAGGAGTGTGATGCGCCAGAATCAAATGAAGTGCGAACTGGGTGATCATAAAGATAAACTACACTTTCTACAGAAGTATTTATACATCGCTATTGCAGAGATGGCGCTTCTAGCACATGAACCTGTGCCCCTGAGGTGGATCCAGCCCTCTGCCCCTGCCCTCTTTTCTGTAGGCAATCCTTAGCCATGTGGCCTGTCTTACCGCAAGAAAAGCACCCACCATTCATCTTGGCCTTCTTTTTCCGGCAATCTTTCACTAAGTGCCCCACTTTGCCATAGAAATTACACTTCCTCTTCTCTTTGTTGTCTTTCCCACCCTTCTTAAAGTCTATTTTCTTAGGCTGTAAACCCTCTTTCTTCCCTTGAGAGCTTTCATCCTTTGTCTCCTTCTTGCCCTTATCCTCTTCGTTCAGCAATGCCATCTACACCAACCTTTCATTCGTAGCTTCCATGGGTATATAGGTCATGGCCAAACTGTGTAATGGCTCATTCAATCCTTTGACAAAGCGGAGAGCCTTCTTGTGCGGAGTGTTGACAAGGTCCAGTCCGAACCTAGCCAGCTGATCGAACTGATTAACGTACTCTTTGACTGTCATATTCCCTTGCTTAAGAAATAAGAATTTTTCCAACTGAAGATTCCTTTCAGCTTCTGAGAGAAATTTAGCCTCAAACCTTGCCCTAAAGTCCTCCCATGTTTTCACTGGTCTTTCTGCATTGGTGACTTCCCACCAATAGGAAGCCTCGCCTTTAAGTAGCCATACTGGCAGTTGTACCTTCTGCCTATCTTCTACCTCAAAGATGACGAATAAGTCCTCGGTTTCCTTCAGCCAATTCCTGGCTGCCACGAAGGACTCAGTTCCATGAAAGTCCTTTCCTCCCATAGCTTTGAAATCTTTACATATCTTAGCAAAAGTATTACCCCGCGGAGGAGGTGGAGGAAGAGGTGCTGCTGCAGCTGGATGATTTCCCGCAGCTGGGGGAGGGGGAACGGTAGGACCTGGCTGAGTGACCCTTGCTTCTAAGAATCGTCTAAACCAACCACGTATTGGAACACCCTCTGGCAAGTTAAGTTCTTCGGACATGCTGAAACAAAAAGGATAGATTCAAAACGAAGGATAAAAGATAGTACCTATGGCTTTGGGGGAACTTTGCCTTTTTAAAATAAAATAACATTTTATCTTTAAAAATGATTCTTTAAATTTTCCTTTTTGGAAATGAATTTTTCAAAACTTTTTATCTTATCTGGTAAACCTATGCTCTGATACCAAGTGAAACACCCCACCTCCGTTAGGTTCACTCTCAAAGGGAATGCCCTAATTTTGGTGGAGGTTTATAAGTATAAGTCACAGATACACAAGACAGATATAAATACACATATTTTTGAACAGCGGAAAACAACAGCAATTTTTATTTCAATGAAATACGTGTTACACAAACCATGTCATAATTGTCTTACAATACTTCCAAAAACAATTACATTCTCATAACTGTCTTGATTTCATAACTTAAAGAAGCATAAAAAAAAAACTGCATAAGTCCCTATAGTTGCAATCCAAAGCCATAGTCCAAAACGAAACAGATCCAAGCAATACATTCTTTCTCTTCAAGCTGGATGTGAAAACTGGTCAAGCTGCGGTATTCCCTCCCTGTGGACCTTGGGGGGGAGACAAAAGAAAAGAAGAGAAAGAAAAGTAGAGTCAGACATAAAGCCTGAGTAAGTCTAGGACTATTCAGTCTATGAATAAAGAATTGGACATGATAAGTATAAACTGGAAATGGGAAAGCACCATAAACTAAGTTAAGTAGTCTAGAGTCGAATATACTTATCGTACCCATATTAATCTCTGCATCCACATAAACCAGTTCCCAACAAGCACCCCATAATCAGGGTGAAGTGATCTGTTTCTATTGATCGGCTCCTACTCGCATAGTTACATGTGTCTTACGGCCCCCGATGTTGTAGTTACCTATGCTGGTCCCACCATGGGGTGTATCAAGTCCCATGGTGGCGGCCCGACACAATTCTAGAATGCACAGGTATACTACTGGTGCCCAGTGCCTTATTTTTCTGCGCCAGAGTGTGTGCACGCCCGCACCCCGTTAGAACCTACACTACCGCACCACCGCCGTCGATTTGACCTCTTACAGTCAGCCCAGTAATCGTGCCCCACCCTGCCTAGTTCAGGGTATCCTGATACACCTTGTAGGGTTACTGCTGAAAAGGGTCCCCCCGCTACTAGGTTTTCTATTTCTAGCTAACATGCTAAGTTGGTTAAGTGTTTTGTAAACCTAACCCCCAATCAGTCTGTATAGTTTAGCATGTTCCATTTTGATTAAGTATTAATTCAATTTACTTAATCCTATCAATCCTGACTCAGCCTTAATTGTCTTATTAAAGCCTCGACCTCTCACATTAGACAGATGTTGTTGTGGCTGCCTGTTGCCGTTGGGTCCGTGAAGTCTTATGCCACAACTCAGTCTAACCTCGGGCCCTTATTGGGCTCCGTGTTTAACCACCCACATTGGATAGGTATTGTTGTGACTACTGGACAGCCGGGCGGTTCCGGGCAGGTTTACATCACAACTCAATCCAACCTCGGGTTAAGCACATCGTATTTTCTAAATTTACATATTTTGTCTCTTTTCTTTTTATATGTAAATATTTGCGGCCCATTATTCAAATTCATCTTTATTGGGTGAAATTAATTTACACCACTTAATTGTTTTTCAAGGTCGTTGGCATGCGTCAAACATGCCAACACATATGTTTTATATTTTAACCCAAACCTCACTACCCCCGTTTTATACGCTCGCTACAATATAACATATGTTGGGTTTAACATTTAAACCCAACTTAGCCACATGAAAAAGGGGAGGCTTAGAACATGGTGTTTATATATTCTAAGTAACATAAAAAGGGGAGTGTGAACGCATGAACTTGCAACATAGCGAACCAATTAACATAAATTTGGCACTTGTGAACTTGCATTGTAATAGCATATAATCATGGCATAAACATACCTAAACATGAAATCATGGTTTTTGATCTATTCATATAATCATGGCATAAATATACCTGAACATGAAATCATGGTTTTTGATCTATTCATATAATCATGGCATAAATATACCTAAACATGAAATCATGGTTTTTGATCTATTCATATAATCATGGCATAAATATACCTAAACATGAAATCATGGTTTTTAATTTATTCATGCAAACTTGCAATTGGAATGTAAATCTAACTTAGCTATGTGTCACACATATTATCATTTGATTTTTGATAACAATATAGGCCTAAAACATGTTTTTCAATTAGGCATAACCCCAAACATAGTCTAGTCATGTTCATAGAGTCAACACAAGTTCACAAAGAGGCTTACTTTTGTCTCTAACACAAAAGTATGGTTTTACACTTGAATCATGATGCCAATTCCAACATAAATTCACATAAGTCATAATACCCAAATGGATCCAACTACAGTAAAAGTGATTATAATATATATTATGTTGGCATAATAGTGAATCATATACTTGCATGAATCTCAAATAAACTACCACAAACATGTAGTTGTTAACTTTCAACATGAATCACATACTTGCAAATATCCAATCGTTATACCCACAACATCCCAAATCGTTTAGAATCAAAGCAACATTCAAATATGAATTATTATCACCACAAATCAAACACAATTCTATTTCTCATTTTACACAAATCAAAACACAATTATTTATTCACATCGGAATAGCACTCTACTTAAAACGTATGACGAATCTTCAATTCAGGAATCTGAATTCTGAATTTGGAGATGCTATCCTTTGTTGTAGGCGTTGTTTTGATTTAGTTGCCAATGCTTTAAGCTTTTGAATTGTCTCTTAGGCTTGTTGGCTTGTCTCTAGGGTTTCTAATTGACGACCATTCCTAGTTCCTCTCCAGCAACATGACGGCTATTGTATTCTATTATTTGTGTGAGTTTAGGGTTAGGTTTGAGTTGTATTTATAGAATTTTAAATTGTTTTGAGCCGCCGGATGAAGATAGGAGGAATCTAGACCATACAAAGTTCAAAGAGCCACTCAAAAGATGACACGTAAGCCTTAGTGACTCAGCCAAGCATCAGAATTCGACCAGACCCTGATCAGGCCAGCCAAGACCTGACCAGCAGGTCATTCTGACCTGGGCGCACTTGGCAGGTGCGCCAGGCTAAAAATGTACTGGCTCACTTCCCAAGTGCGCCAGTTCATCTCTGTTCTGGCGCACTTCCCAAGTGCGCCAGTGCGTTCTGACCCGTTTTCTGGTTTTTGCCCAACTTCGTTCGTCCATATCTTCTTCAGACGATATACGTTTTACGCAAACTTGAGCTCTATCTCAAGCAGAATTTCAAAATGAACGCAATGGCGTAACCCATTTCCCTTGATTTCATCATTTATAATTAATTATACTTTAATTCGTGAAGCTTAACGTTATAGAATTCACGGGGTGTTACATTATCATAATGAAGGCAATTGATGATAAACTTGAAAATTCTCAAAATACGACCGCCACGTTTATTTTTTGCTACATTTCGATGTGTACCACACATAGAGAGTATATCTTTACTTGATGATTTGGCACTGCCCACAAAAAAAGGAGGCTCTAGAATGTACTCCAAATTGAGTATACATTCAACGGATGGAGACCGTGTATCAATGTGGATTGAAATGAACATTAACCTGAATTTGGGAATAAGAAGAAACTATGGAAGGCTTGATTCATCAATAGCTTGCAGGATTGATAGAATGTTGATTACAAATTGAGAAGTTCTAATCATATGATATCCAAGTATGTCTTGTACTCTAATTCCGGATTTCAATTTATGAAATTGTTTTGAAGTATACTTTCAAGAAAATGCCCTGGATACATAGATCTCCTTTCATGGAATATTTGTCTTTCTTTTGAGTGATTATTACATAGAATTTCGAGGACGAAATTCGTTTTAAGGGAAAAAGAATCTAACAGTCCAAAATTTCGAGTAATAAATATTTGAATATCGAGATTATTTAAATATTTAAATCTGGGATTTATTGTTATAATTTTTTTATAACCTTGTTAAATCCCTTTATAAATATTTACTAAAGACGACAATTTTTTTTTAAGTTGTTTGAAGTAGTATCGGTAATGTTACCAAAAACCATTTTGTTGATAAACGAGTTTTTACTTATTAATAAGTGTTAGAAATTATATGCATACTATTGCAATTTAAGAACATATATACAAAGTATTAGTAACTCACTTAGCATAAACATGGATTAATTAAATTAAGTATGAAATAAATAATTAAGAAGGAAGATTCAAGAAGAAAGGATATGGTGAAACATCTACATATTAGGTGTATATATGTAGAACAATCTTCGTACACCTAAGGAGTCATGTGTCATCATCTTAATGTTTTCATGAATGACAATGGACAAGTGTCCAAGTTCAAATGAACAAGAATAGCCTTGAGAAAATGTTGTAAATAGCATGGTCATTTTTATAAAAGGGACATTAAGAAAATCCTCCTACTTATTTCTGTCATATCTCCCAAATCATGTATCCAAATTTAGTGGTTCTTTTTTATTGGAAAGCTATTTCAAAATAGAAGAACTTTTATTTAGATCACTTTTTAATATTCTAGGTAGATGATTTTTGAAATTTACATGAAAGTGAAGTAATGTTCTAGCATTTTTTTTATTTTCAGAAATACCTACTCTCAGTCTTTAAGCCATAACTTTCGACTCTTTAGTCTAAATCAGTAGATTCTTTTAGAAACGGCCCGGGGAAAATGGCGATCTTGATTATCGACTAAATACTGTCGACTGTCAAAGCACCCCAAGTTTACCGGAATGTTAATGAAAGAAAATAGAGGGTGAGAATAGATAAGATAGAAAACTAGAATAAAGAAGAAGAAGAAGAACATATAACACATCAGAGTAACACGTATCTCACAGCACAACGAATAAAATATAACATAACTTTGAAATAAAACACTATATATATATACAATAACATTATCATAGTACAACACTTACAATACAGCGGAAATAACAATGCTAGATAATGCTGAAGCCTCCTGCTCCAAGCTCTTCCAATGATATCTGAAAATACCTGAAGTACTTGACTGCCTGTACAAATTTGGGCACCCAAGAGTTTAGGGAAAAACAAAACAAAATTAAACTCTGGGTCAGTTATGGGACTGATGTGGGTAAGCTCCAACAACTTGGCTTAACTTTTAAAAATCTTTTAAAAGAATGGATAATTGTAAGACCAATCCACACATAAACATGAATGGTTTTTACCTTACAATAACCCAAAGCATTCTTTGAAATCAATATTCGTCTAATATTATAATAGTGTCTAAATACAAGTAATAACAATCTAGTAGAACGCTTGCATCTCACGCTCTACATATTACTATACAATCAAAACTGTGGGCTCTTATTGGATAATGGATTCCAACTGGCAAGGTATAGGACCACCTTCTGACAGTGTACCTCTAGAGAGAAATACAACGGGCTCAACAAGAGCATCTTGCAACCCAGTCTAAACATGAATGGACCCTCACTTCGCTTGAGAGTACCGAATGTATTATCACCAATGGTTGGGATCAGCAACCGTTTCCCGAAAGGGACAGCATCAATAGATTTAAGAAGAAATAGGAATTCCAATAGGTCAGGTGACAATACACCCTACTTGGCAGCTAACCACTTAGCCATGCGACCTACTCGATTTTATACCATTTCCCGGTTGTGAGGCAAGAGGTCATAACGTATCTTTTGATCTTTTTTCACTTTGAATGTCAAATTGTCATACCCGCCAAATCACAAATTGATTTCCCCAAACATATCACAGGTATACAGCTAAGAGAAAAAAATTCCTCTTCCACCAAATGTAAATACGTTTTAAGAGATCAATCTACCCGATCCATTAGATACACTCTGTCAGACATTCTTCCATATAAGTTGTCCTGGGACTGGACAAATCGAAGGCACTATTATGTAAACAGGACAACCCTTGCATAACTCTGCCTTCAATTATCTTCATCATATTTGATCGCAATGCTAACGTCCATACAAAGTGGTTTTCAGATAATGAATCTGATCCCAGTCTCTCTTTATTGACGATGGGAAAATGGTCAAAAACTTCGATAGTCGGTGATTTAACTATCAAAGAAAAATATGTGTACAACCAATTCGATCGATCAATCATCAATCAACATTTATCACTTTATATTAAATTATCATTAATTTATCCATTTACCCATTTCCTGTTTCCATATACATACATTCTGTCTTTCTAAATTTAGAAAATATACCTTATTAGTATTAGAAAACGTTTCCATTTCTTAATTACGTGTCACTATCATTCCATTATTTCTTACCAACAAAACATTTCATTTTCAACGCTTAGAAAACATTTCTGATTATATTTGGAAAAACGTTTCCAAAACTCATTTATATGGATTTCAAACGAACATTATACAAATATCGTTATGACTGCTCATTCCATTAATCGCTTATTACTTAACTGTATTTCTAACTAATCTTCATTATCGAACCTCAACTATTCCTTAGTTAATTACGAAGTCAATCAAGTTGGGGTATAATTACCTCTCAGACCTTAACTGAACAGCTTTCTTAACCACGTAATAGATAAAGCTCACAACTCCAATTTTTACAACCATCGCTTACGGACATTCTCGGATTCAGTTTACGAATCTACTTCTTTTATGAAAAACATTGGTTATAACGATAACATTATAAATCCTACTTCTGAAATATCTAACTTAAGAATATAACTTTTAATTCTTAATTTGAATAAATAATAATTTATTTATTGAATAAATAAATCTTGATTTAAAAACCGAAAAATAAATAGTACTTTCCCAAATTCGATATGATCGATTCCGACTTATAACTCACTTTCGAGTAATCTTTATTCGATTAACTCTCCTTCGAATAACTTATATTCGATTTACTCTCTTTCGAATAACTTATATTTGATTAACTCTCTTTAGACTAACTTATATTTGATTAACTATCTTCCGAATAACTTATATTCGATTAACTCTCTTTTGAATAATGTATATTCGATTAACTCTTCTTCGAACAACCTGTATTGAATTATCAAATATCAGTTTCCAACCGAATATTATTTATCTTGTTAAATCCTGATTTATTTGATATATAATTTTTTCAAATTAATTATTTTATAACATCTGGCTTAGTTGAATTCTAATTATGAATCTTTACGGATTTTATTTCATCCTTTATAATTTTCGATTATCGAAATGGATTTCATTGTTTCCTTTTTTTAAACAACTCCATATTTCCCATTTTATATTCACTGTTGAATTTGAAATCTCAATTATCCACTGATAATTATATTTTAATTCATTTATAAACGTTGTTTATAAATCACAACACTTGTTTTCATTATTAAATAAGTTATTTATTTCTAGCCAGTTGACATTACATTTATGTTTAATTTCTATTTCAAAAATCAACTTTCCTTTATAAATGTGCTTATTTGCATAATATTTGCTTAAATCCGTTATTCACACCGAATGTGAATAATATTTCTTTTATATAACTAATTCGGTTTGATTTTGTTTTTTAAAATAATATCCCACTTCCAAATTCTAGTTATACTTCTATTTTATAAAATTATTCATATGAAATCTCCTTTTTATTTCTAACACTTAAATCTCATTTATAATTCCTTTTATAAATGCTGAGTTCGCATTCTATTTATAATATCGGTGTTAAAACCAATTTCTACTTTGCTATATAAGTTCAAACTTATATATTCCATTTATCAAAAGATAAATGTTCGAAAACCTAAAAAGTTTGTTTTGTGCACCAATATTTTATTTAATTTATAAAATATTATTTATAAATTAATCTTCCCAATTTATCTATTAAAATAGATTCTATTTAAAATATCTACTTTAAATTAATCTTTTCCATTATATGTTAAAACAGATTTCCATTTAATATTTATTTTAAATCCATATCATGTTACACCCATGTGCGAAGCACGGGTCTAAACCTTCCTAATGTAAAATTCTCTTTTTATAAAATTCAATTCATTTTCCCAATATTTTTTTTTATAAATCTATTTATTCTATAGATATTTACTTTTATAAAATTCTATTTATTTTCCAAATAAATATTCCTTTTATAATTCTATTTAATTTCCAAATAAATATTTCTTTTATAAATCACTATTTATTTTCGAAATATTTCCTTTTATAAATGCTATTTATTTTTTAAATAATTCTTTTCAATAATATCTATTTATTTCTAGAATATTCCCTTTTTAAAATGTCTATTTATTTCTTAAATATCCCCTTTTAAAATGTCTTTTTTATTTCCGAAATACCCCTTTTTAAAATGTCTATTTATTTTATACCAATATTTTATTTTCAATATACACTTTAAAATTTTTCATTTTACATTCCAGTATTCCATATGGTATTTAACATACCATATAACAATGATCAATATCATCCAAATATACATAATCAAAAAAAGATTATATATCATAATATATGAAAAACAGTAAAACAAATGTTGAGGAATCCAATTTGATCCTTCCGGCCTATTTTCTTGCATCCACGGATGTTACGCAATATAATTCACATCAATTTCATTTCAATATGTACTATTCTGATAAATAGAATCAATGTTTGTTTAACAATATGTGTATATATCGTTATCTGTAATTCTAAATAATAAATCAGCAATTCAACCAAACAATCAACACATAGAAATCAACCATCATTTATCAGTTCTAAAAGTACGTTATAAAACCATAAATTGATCAGAGTTAGTGAGTTTTACTCACATTGAACGTTTATCGTTAAATAACGATAAACTGTCGTTGATTCAGATCAGGCAATTTATTTTGCTATAAATTGTAGCTAGTTCCAATTCACTCCGAATCAGTTCCATTGTGTAGTTTTTGTCGAGACGGTTCCTACGCCTCTTGTTTCATCCAATTCTAATCACGTATGAGATAGTTATTTATTTTTACAAGATTTAAATGATTTAACATAAACATATAATTAAACTAATTATATTTAAACTAATTACATTATTATTATTATTAATGACCATATTAACCACCCTTAACCGCGTCCTCATTTTTTCTTCCATAATCATGGGAAAACCCCGCTGCTCCAATCATATTCCATTCTGTACGTTTCCACTTTCCATCTTCTAAAATTTCCCTTTCTCAGTATGGAATTTAAAACTAAATTTGATGATGAGCCTCACCATTAACCTTAATTGTAACACCCCATGTCCATTAACGTCACTCTCAAATGGAATGCATCAACTTTCGTGGAGTATTATTGGTGTATAGAACAGAATATAACAAGACAGATATATATATTGGTACTTGAAAATTTTAAAACAACTTTTATTGCAGCGGAGAGATTGTTTGATTACAATAACATCATAAACCAACAATAAAACCAAGTACACTTAGTACCCATCTTGACAAATTGTTTTCTGAGTACATAAAGTAAAAAAGCATAACCCCAACATAAGTAGCCATAAAAGAGATGAGCTGAACTTTACTTTTAGCAATCCAAGCACTTCCAAAAGAGAGAGAAAGATCCATGTCAAGCTCCACTAGCACCAGTCCTACCCTGAGAACCTTGGGAGGGGGAAAGGAAGAAAAGAGGCGAAAACAAAGGGGGTCAGACATAAAGTCTGGCGAGTCCAATAACTTTAAAAATATAAATATTAAAGTAATTAGGATTAGGCATAAACAGGTAAAACAAGGAATGACTGTGTAACAAGTGGGCAAGACAAAAAAAACAAGAGGAATATTCTAGCGTTAATCTCACTTTTAATCACTATAGGATAATCACTATACTGCACCATTACTAGTCACCCTAAAAGTTGATCCCGCCTACTTAACATAATAATCATAATGGTAGTTTCGTGTACCCTTAGCTATCTTCATAGGTGCCGCATGCCCCTATCTCTACTAGTTGTACCCACGACCCCCGTGCTATTGGCTCCCTAACTCGTAGATACCCATGCTGGTCCCACAGTGGGGTGTATCACTCCCCAAAGTGGCAACCCGGTACCACTAAAGATGCACGACTTATATCTACATGATGCAACAATGTCTTACCTACTAGCCTGGGCCCACGCACGCACATGACCCTGTTGGACTTGCGTTGCCACCACTAACCCGTTTTGACCTCTTACAATCAAACCCAGTAAGCGTGTCCCGTCCTCGATCTAACTCGAGCTCACAAAGATACTTAATGGGTTACTGGTTTGAAAAGGGTCCCCCAAACTTGACATAAGCTTTCCACATATGCTTGATCCACTAAGATTTCCACTTAAACCCCTTCTTATTCATGTCTTCTTACATGTTTCAATTTGGTTAAGTGTTTCTAATCATTTTTCATGTGTCACCCATGTCACCTACTTAACCACCATGTCCCACCACATGTTTATCTTGGTTAAGTGTTACTTAATTCATTATAACCGTAACCTTGTAAGACCTCTCACATTAGACTACCGTTAACGGTTGCTGGATTTGCCGGGCGGGTTCGGGCAATCTTATACCGCAAACGAGTCTAACCTCGTGTCTTTACAATTGTTACGCATTTAATTTATGCCTTTGACCTCTCACATTAGACTACCGTTTGTGGTTGCTGGATTTGTCGAGCGGGTCCGGGCAGTCTTATACCATAAACGAGTCTAACCTCATGTCTTAAGCATTTATTATTACAAATTATTTCACCCCAATATGAATTAATTTCCCTATTCAAATTTTTCATAATTTCCAAATTAATTATGTCAATAATTGTCACATAAATTATGTCCATACTTTTTTGGTATATAAATTATACCAATTAGGGTCTCAAATTAATTATATGTCTTTAAAGCTATTCTATGCCAATTCACAATTTGCATAATTAATATTTTCCCATTTTCCCCACGTTGTTCGTACGTTCTAATATGAAATATGTTGGACTCGCAAATAGTCTAACTTATAAAAAGAAAAGAAACATAACAACTTGCATAACACATAAAATAGATCTAACTTGCAAACAAGAATTATACCATAAGTTTGCATACCCAATAACTTGCTTAGGCAACGTACATATAGAACATAAATTTGCATAAACTACCATGGATCTAAATATAGATCTAAACATGAATTTGTGCACTTGCATATATGAATTATGGGTCTCAGCTAAATTTGCATATGTGAATATAATTTTCACCTAAAAAATGTGAATATAGTTTTCACCTAAACTTGCATATGGATTCCTACAACTTGCATATGAATTTATCACATGTTTTTGCATATAAACTAGCATATGTATATACTTGATTTACATATAAACTTGTGTATAATTCGCATACAGACTTGCATAAGATTCACATTTAAACTAGCATACGATTTAACATCCCAAACGTGCATAAGATTCACATACGAACTAGCATATGTAAAAACATACTTGCATAAGATTCACATACAAATTAGCATATGATTTAACATCCCTAACTTGCATAAGATTCACATACGAACTAGCATATGTAGAAACAGACTTTCATAAGATTCACATACAAACTAGCATATGATTTAACATCCCAAACTTGCATAAGATTCACATACGAACTAGCATATGTAAAAACATACTTGCATAAGATTCACATACAAACTAGCATATGATTTAACATCCCAAACTTGCATAAGATTCACATACGAGCTAGCATATGATTTAACATCCCAAACTTGCTTATAAACTGATTTCATAAATTAAATCAAGTTAAACATATGTGATTGGGCATATGAAATAGATCTACCAACATAAGATAACAAAACTATCATATGTTCACCCACAGACGATAACAAAGTTAAATAACATCACATGATTCAACAAACATGTTCTCATAATCCAAATTATAACTCATCATAATTAATTTATTAATTATTTTGTGAAAGAAGTTTTACTCACAAAGACAGGTTAGTGAAGAGAGTAATTCTTTCTTCGTTTAGTATTAGAATTCTGATTTTCCAATCCCTAAGCTTTAGGAAGAAGAACTATTATAGCAGCAGCATGGTGGCCAAGAGACTAATTTAGTTTAGGTTTAGGTTTTGAGTCTATGCATGCTTATATAGAAGTTTAAATCAACCTAAGCCGTTAGATTATCGTAGGAGCAATCCCAACCGTCTAGACTAAATAGAGTTATCTAGACTTGCCACCTCTGCCCTAGTGATTCAGCAACAGGCCAGGTAAGACTCAACAACAAGTCAGGATGGTCTAATTTTAGATCTGCCCCGGGGGGTAGGTTGACCCCTTGGTCGACCTGCATAGGGGAGGTTGACCCCCCTAGTCGACCTGGCCTTGGGCGGGAGAAATCCCGCCCAGCCCGCTTTCCGGTTTGAATTTGAATTTCCAATTTTTATTCTGAACTATTTTTAATTTATATAAAATTCCTGAATCTTCCGAGGGCCATAGTATCCTTATATGAAGTCCGATTTACGAAAACCTGGACTCTATTCCAAGTAGAATTTTGAGACGAACGCAATGGCATAACCCATTTCCCTTAATTCTCACTTTAACAATTAAGTATTCTTAAAC
Organism: Allium sativum; assembly: GCA_030737875.1. Taxonomy (NCBI): domain Eukaryota; kingdom Viridiplantae; phylum Streptophyta; class Magnoliopsida; order Asparagales; family Amaryllidaceae; genus Allium; species Allium sativum. The sequence continues at coordinate 58,345,434 of CM060920.1, forward strand.
TTGTTAATTTTAATATTTAAAATTACATGGTGTCACATTCTCCCCTCCTTAAAGTATTTCTCCCCCGAAATATCCAAGTTAAGGAGAATGTATATCCTAACATCCAATCATCCATCAACTCAACCATCAAACACAGGCATCCCTTGTCCTTACAAGATTTCTAATGCTGTATGAACATATGCAAAAAGTGTGTGTATGTGTTCCTTAACCAATGCAAAATCAGGCAGTCCACTGATTCAGTTGACTTCCTTAATGCAAATCATGATAGTGTTATGCGTCCATTATGCATGCAAAAGAATCCTAACGATACATATTACTTCTACATGTGTGCACAACCATTCATCAAAATGCAGCATCCATTTGATAACATAACCATTATACATCCATTAATTTAAATATGCACACACATTTGTATGCAATATGGAAGTGACTGAGCCAATCTAGTGCTTAATGTGTGTACATGCATCCATGAGCAACCACTAGCAACCACTCGCAACCATCAATCATAACATGTTTCAAATACATGTTTACATCCATTGGTTTCTACCTAAGGATAAAGAATTGGACCGAGAAGATATACTTTAAAGATAGATATAAGCATGAATAAACTTATGGAAAAAGAGATAAAGGAGGTACCCTCAAAAATAAAATGGTAGGCTGCGCGTATTTTCCTCTCAGTTTCCCAAGTCGAGTCTTCCTCGGCGTCACTCCATTGAACATTAACAAGCTTGACTTCACGTTTGTGTAGTTTTTGACTTCCATTCCCAAGATACAGTTGGAACTCTTATCATAGTCGCTTCTCGTTCCACTTCTACTTCCTCTAGTATAATGGCACCACCACTTCCGCAGACTCATGTAAGCACTTTCTTAGTTGAGAAACATGAAAACATTATGAACTCCGGCCAGTCTTTCGGGTAGCTCTACTTAGTAAGCCATCGTCCCAATCCTTTCAGTGATAGGAAATGTCGTACAAATCTTGGTGCTAGCTTTCCTACGAACTCAAAGCGAATGACATTCCTCAAAGGATATACTTTAAGGAACACCCTATCTCCAACCTAAAATTCTAGGTCGGTCCTTCTTTTGTCTGCATAGGGCTTCTGTCTATCTTGTGCAGCCTTCATCCGTCTTCTTATCAAGTCCACCTTTTCTGAGGTTTCTCTAATCATGTTTGGCCCAAGTACGAGCTTTTCTGTAGACTCCCACTAATAAGTTGGTGATCGGCATGGTCTTTCGTATAAAACTTCAAAGGGCGCCATGCCTATGGTGGTTTGGTATCTATTGTTCTAAGCGAATTCCGCCAAAGGAAAATGATCCTCCCACGTCCCTCTAAAGTAAAGAATGAACAATCTCAAGAGGTCTTCCAAAACTATGTTCACCCTTTCCGTCTGACCATCAGTTTGGGGGTGATAGGCCGTGCTTAAGCATAATTGTGTGCCTACAGCCTCTTGCAAACTCTTCCAAAACTCGCTTATAAAGATACTATCTCGATCACTCACTATGTTGGAGGGTATCCCATGGAGTCAAACTATCTCTTTAAGATAAATGGATGCTAGGGACGAGGCAGTCCTACTTTCAATAGGTATAAAGTGAGCGTTTTTAGTGAGCATGTACACTATTACCCAAATACTGTTATTGCCCCTTCTTGACATAGGCAACCCATCAACAAAGTCCATCGAAATGCTATCTCACTTCCACTGTGGGACCTCCACAGGATGGAGCAGACCACCAGGCTTCTTCTGCTCCGCTTTGACTTGCTGTCATATCAAACACTTAGCGACGAACTCAGCTACATCCCTCTTCATGCCATTCCAAAAGAATACCCATTTTATATCTTTATACATCTTGTCTACGCCTGGGTGTATGGTCAGCTTAGAATGATGCGCTTCTTCGAGAACCATCTTTATTAAATCCCTTACTTGTGGGATGCATAGCCTTCCGTCCCGTCTTAACCAACTCTTATCATCGATGGAGTATCTATTGAGGTGACTAGAAGTCTCACCCCTAACTAGCTTATCCATCATATCAACTAGTTGAGGGTCTTCTCTGTAACGACCCGTATTCTACGCATCATAGGATAGTAGGATATTTATTTCTTTCACATACGAAGTCGTATGGTCATGTAACTTTGGTAGACGACTATTGGGGTCATTTCCCATGTTCATGATTTTTCCCGATTTTTAAATGACCATTTTACCCCTAGTTGGTACTGTTTTGGCCATAACTTTTGACTGGAAAGGAATTTTGACCTGAAACCACTTCCATTGGCTCCGGATGATGGTTTCTCTTTCCGTAGAGTGGTCACATTAGCCAAACGGACTTACCGTTTGGGAGATATGGCTGAAACAAGTTTCAGATGATGAAAAACAGCTTAATTGGGCTTAACCGGGTGATTAGCAGCTAGGCCCAAGGGGAATTTCGGGTTTAGGGGTATATAGGGGCTGATAAGGGTTAGAAAACATTTCTTTAGACATTTTTCCAGCCGCCACTTTCATCCTTAGACACTCTAACAATGGCTTCCTACATTTAAAACACCCCAAATCACTTTCTAATTGAAGATTAGGCTTAGCAACATCAAATTAAGGAGAAAAAGCGCCAAAGTAAGGTTAGAGCTGCTGTTGGACATCAGTATTCGCCCCAAATCAGAGGAGTTTCAGTTCTGAGAATTTTGTTTGTGGCCAAGGTGAGTGATTTGCATAGTTTTTGCACTAATTACGGTAACTAAGGGTAATTAGTGAAGATTAGCGAATTTATACGTAAATAAATTCTGGAAAAATTCCTAAAATTCTAAAATAATGTTTTAAGGCTCTGTTAGAAATTTGAGATAATTTCGATGTGTTTTGCTAATTGTATGCTTAAACATGATTAAGAGTGATTAAGGGAAAATGAGTGGTTCTAGCTATGTTTGATCCATTTTAAATCTATCAAATTGTTGTTATGGTGTTTGCAATTGATGTTATATGTTGCTATGACAGTTTGACATGAATTGTGATTGATTAAAATAGTTAGATTGGTCGAAGACGCCGTCGTATGGCGCAAAACAGTCGCTGGAAAGTCAGTGCAGGAAAGTACCTGAAACGGATCGGATCGGATGGAAGGTCCGAACCGAACCATTGTGAAACCGTCCCTCCGAACCGCTTGTGGTGATGGAGACCGATCCGGACACCTGGAAGCTTGCGAATTGATGGCCATGAAGGATCACAAGTTGGAGCACACTATCCGAACCGACCCGCTCACACCACCCGACCCGATCCGCCTCTCGTGAGCATGAGCTACTCCGACCCGAACCGATGGGTAACGATTGGATACGAAGGCTGACCCGATCCGCCAGGAGTGACCACGACCGATCCGAACCACCACGAGATGAAGGCCACGAACCGAACCGGAAGCTGAAGATTGACCGAGCCGAACTGATGATTCTTGTCCGATCCGAAGCGAGTGGAGCAAGATGAAGACCGATCCGGATGAAGATGATGGCCAATACCCGAGATGCAAAGGTAGTCCAAAGGAGAAGTTAGAGCTCAGGATCCAGATGGGAATCAACGAGTTCGCTTCATGGTTGGGCTTTGCTGCGGGACGCGTGCCAAGGAGTTATCGATGTCTATAGCTTTGAACCACTATGGTAGGAGGTACGAAGACGGACTCAGGTCCATTATGGCATCGGTAGAACCAAGGGCTACAACCAATGAAGTGGGTCATTGAAATGTTTGGTCATGACTCCATATGTTTAGCTTGGTCATAGCAGGGTTTCTACAAGTCGGGATTCGTCGTTACCTCAGTTTGTCTAGTGTTCCAAAGTGGTAGATGTCGTACGCTTTACTCACTGAGTGAGAGATGTGAGGATGGTTGCTATGGATGATTCGCTTGCTATCATTGTGACATGCACACCCCACCCCCGTATTCTTACACTGTTTATTCTGGCACCTTGGAGTATTGTACGGTATATGGTGCTAACTCTTTGGTTGCAGGTCCATGTTTAGGTATGGTTTAGTATACCTGTTATTATTCTGTTTAGATGTTTATCGCTCATACCAGGCTTTATGTCTGACCCAGAGTTTTATGTCTCCTCTTATTACTTTGGGTGCTCATACGAGCAGACTAGAGACAGGTTAGCTGGTGATGCACGGGTAGATGATCCGGAGACGAGCAGGAGGCTTCCACGTACTATATACATAATATTCTCCCTGTGTTGTTGAAGATCACTGCTTGGGCATTGGTGGTGTATCTTCTACTTTAGCTTTCTTTTGTTTAGAGACAGTAAATTTGGAAAATTGTAATAAGCTGTATATGGATTTCCGCTGCTCTGATGATTGATGTTGATTTTAGTTATCAGCTTATGCACTGTCTCACCTGTTTTATGTCAAGTATGTTGTTAATATATTTTATTCCATGCGCTGTGAGACATTCTACAGGTTCCTTGATTAGTTCATTCCCTTCTTTCTTTTCTTCTGACGACCGTTCTGTGCTAGCTGGGTATGTGTACAGCGCACTTTCAGACGAAATGCAGGCTGGTGCGGGGCGGGCCGTTACACTTGGTATCAGAGCTCTAGGTTGCGTAGTTAACCTAGGGAAGTAATCAGGGAGAGATAATATATGTATACGAGAGAGCGTATTTGTGATTACTTTGGTTTTTAAAAGCTATATATATACTATTAGTAGTATAAGGATGAAGTCGTACTCCACTAGCACCACTATGGAGTCGTTAATCGTTTCCTTTTTCAGATTGACGATGAGCCGATATACTAGAGGTGCTGGTAGGGGAGCCAACAATGGGAATGCTGCTGACATGAGGACGATGTTTACAGACCTCATGAGAGAGATGCTTAGGGATGTACAGAGGGCAGCTCCCAATGGTGGAAATGGTGGTGGTCCAATAGTGCAGGTGCCAAGAGTCGACTTCGCCAAGCTGAATAAGGATTATACTAGCCTTGGTGGTAAGCCGTTCCACGGAACGGAGTCGGCTACGGATGTTTAAGATTGGTTGGATAGTTGCGAACGCATCTTCGAGGATTTGGGTATCGAGGATGCGATGAAGAGAAAGCTAGCGTCCCGTCAGTTGCAAGGGCGGGCAATGAATTGGTGGAACGCTATAAAGGCAGCTACTCCCGAAGATCAGATTACTTGGGAGCAGTTTAAGGCTCGCTTTAGTGAGAAGTTCATTCCAGCTGCTCAGAAGTCAATGTTGTTTAAGAAGTTCTTGGAGCTCAAGCAGAATGGCAGAGCTGTCTCGGAGTATATTGCTGAATTTGACACTTTGTCAAAATATGGGTTATCTCTTATTGATACTGCCGAGAAAAAGAATGAGAAATTCATAACTGGTTTGGATCAGTACTTGGGGGAAAAACTTATTAACCACATCGATGAGACGTTTGAATCGATTGTGGGGAAAGCGTTAAGATCGGAAAGTCTCTACCCTAAGTCGAAGACTGAGGTTGCATCCGCAGATGAGCCAAAGCCACAAGCAAGTGGTGGAGGCAAGGGTGGTTCCCAGAATAAAAGAAAGCAGAATCAGACTAAGGATGGCCAGAAGAAAAAGAATAAGCAAGATGTGGAGTGCTTCAGCTGTGGTAAGAAGGGCCATTATGCTAGTAATTGTCAGGCCAAGCCAGCGGATAGGAAGTGCTTCAACTGTGGCCAAATGGGACATCACAAGGACAAGTGTCCACAGCCCCCTAAAGAAAAGCAAATGGTGAAAGCATATGCTCTCAATGTTATTCCTTCTTCGTCGAATGCCCCAACTGCGGCGGAGAAGGGAAAGAATGTCGTCATTCAAGGTATGTTTTCTGTTTATGATGTTCCTGTTAGAGTTTTATTTGATACCGGAGCTTCCAGTTCTTTCATATCTAGTGACCTGGTAGATAGGTTGGGATTGGAGCCCGAGATTGTCGATAGACCTTTAGTAGTGACGAACCCGATTGGTGGTTCGACTAGCCTTAGCATGATTTGTCGTAATGTGGTTCTATCGAGTCATGGATGCATGTTTGTTTGTGATTGCTTTGTTTTGGGCTTTACTGGGTTTGGCATTATTTTGGGAGTAAATTGGCTCCAAAGATACGGGGTGGTGGTAGACTGTGAGGGCTTCTTAGTGACAGCTAGAACGGATGATGGGCGGAGGATAGTGTTTGGTGGTCTACCAAGTAAGGGGGTATTGGCTAGTTTTCTAAACTCCCTCGACATTCCGCATAGTGAGTTGTCAGGTTTGCCCGTGGTTGGCCAGTATCCGGATGTTTTCGAAGAAGTGACCGGACTTCCACCACACCGAGAGATTGAGTTTCGTATTGATTTGGTAAAAGATGCCAGACCTATAGTGATGCCACTTCGTCGTATGGCACCAAGGGAGCAGCGAGAGCTCGAGGTGCAAGTCAGCGATTTTTTGAAGAAGGGATTTATCAGAAGGAGTGTTTCTGAATGGGGAGCACCAGTTGTGTTTGCTACCAAGGCGGATGGTTCCCTTCGTTTGTGTGTAGACTACCGCGAGTTGAATAAAGTGACGAGGAAGAATAAGTATCCTTTACCGCGGATAGATGATTTGTTCGATCAGTTGAGTGGCGCGAGAATATTTTCTCAGTTGGATCTCGCGACAGGTTTTCATCAGCTTAGAGTGGTAGCTGAGAGTATAGCTAAAACGGCATTTCGAACGCCGTCTGGATTTTGTGAATGGTTGGTTATGCCATTTGGGCTGACTAATGCCCCGGCATATTTTGTGGATCTTATGAATAGGGTATTCAGAGATCAGTTGAATAAGTCTGTCCTTGTGTTCGTTGATGATATTTTGGTCTATTCGAAGACAGAGGAAGAACACAAGGAACATTTAAGAGTAGCAATGGAGGTGTTGAGAAAACACCAATTGAAAGCAAAGTTTTCTAAGTGTCACTTCTGGAAGAGGGAAGTGAGGTTCTTGGGCCATGTTGTATCAGAGAATGGTATTGCCGTGGACCCAGCAAAGGTGGCCACGGTACAAGATTGGCCTACGCCCAAGAATGCAACAGATGTAAGAAGTTTCTTGGGATTAGATGGATATTATCGTAAGTTTATCCAAGGTTTCTCCAAGATAGCAGCACCATTGACCCAGTTGACCAAAAAGAATCAAGCTTTTTTCTGGGATGAAAGGTGCGAGAATGCATTTAAAAGTCTAAAGGACAAGTTGACAAGCGCACCAGTGTTAGTCATTCCTAAGGGGGATGAAGAGATGACGGTATACACGGACGCATGTGGTACCGGACTGGGTGTTGTATTGATGCAAGGCGGTAGGGTTGTAGCTTATGCAAGTCGGCAATTGAAACCGCACGAGAGAAGATACCCTACCCATGATTTAGAATTGGCAGCGATCGTGTTCGCGTTAAAGATGTGGAGACACTATCTCTTGGGAGAAAGATTTGAGCTGTTTACAGATCATAAGTCGTTAAAGTATCTCTTCTCTTAGAAAGATCTGAATCTCCGTCAGAAGAGATGGCTAGAGTTCTTAGCTTCCTATGATTTTGACATCGCATACACACCGGGAAAGGGCAATGCGGTGGCTGATGCATTGAGTAGAAGACATGCCAGCCTAGGGGCTATGTTCCTTGAATGGAAGCAACTGGAGTATATCGCGGGTTTTGATTTCAGACCAAAGTGCGAATTGGATCCAGAAATGTTAGCAAGTTTGACGATCAGACCCACTTTGATTGAGCGGATCGGCTCTAGTCAGAGGGACAATCCTAACCTATTGGAAATCATCTCCAAGTTAGAGATGGGTATCGATGAGGAGATGAACAAGTATGGGCTTGATCGAGATAGATGGCTTAGAAAGAATGGAAAGCCTGTTGTACCCATTGTCGATGGATTGAGGGATGAAGTGCTCAGAGAATGTCATCACTCAAAGCTGACTATACACCCCGGTGGTAATAAGATGTATCGAGATATGAAGCAGAGTTACTACTGGGAAGGGATGAAAAGAGACGTTGGGAAGTTTATATCAAAGTGCATGAATTGCCAGCTAGTTAAAGCCGAGCAAAAGAAGCCTAGTGGGTTGTTACAGCCTTTAGTAATTCCCGAATGGAAATGGGAGCAAGTCTCGATGGATTTCATCGATGGTTTACCAAGGACTAGATCGGGATATGACAGCATTTGGGTAATTGTAGATCGACTGACTAAAAGTGCAAGGTTTATACCAGTCAAATTGACCAGAACAATAGCTAAGTTAGCAGAATTGTATATGAAGTGGATAGTGAGATTTCATGGAGTACCTAAAAGCATTGTGAGCGACCGAGACCCGTTGTTCACTAGTGGGTTTTGGAAGAACTTATAAGAGGCTCTAGGGTCGGAGTTACATCTCAGTACCGCATATCATCCTCAGACCGACGGTCTGACGGAAAGGGTGAATCGTATTTTGGAAGATCTCTTGAGAGCATGTATATTGGATTTTGGTGGATCATGGGATGACCATTTGCATCTAGTAGAGTTTGCATATAATAATAGTTACCAATCCAGTATCTGTATGGCTCCATTTGAAGCTTTGTATGGAAGACCGTGCAACTCACCATCATGTTGGATAGAGACTGGCGAGAAGTTTATGCTTGGACCAGATGTGGTGAGGGAAACTTTAGATAAGATCAAGATCATTCAGCAACGAATGAAGGCTGCCCAAGATAGGCAGAAGAGTTATGCTGATAAGAGGAGAAGAGATTTAAAATTCTCCGTTGGCGACTTGGTGTTTGTTAAGATTTCTCCGTTGAAGAGTGTAATACGATTTGGCAGGAAAGGCAAGTTGGCACCAAGATTCGTTGGCCCATTCCCTGTTCTCGAACTAGTCGGAAATTTGGCATATAGAATTGACTTACCAGAGAAGATGGCAGGAGTTCACAACGTATTTCATGTTTCCCAACTAAGGAAGTTCGTTCACGACTCAGATATGACTATTTCACCTGATCAGTTAGAGGACTTCGAAGTAGAACCCGAGGTGGTTGGGAACCGTAAGCCGGCCCGTATTGTCGCGCACGACTTGAAGCAACTTCGAAGGAAGGCGGTGAAGCTAGTCAAGTTACAGTGGAGCGAGGACGAGAATGATTGTACTTGGGAAACAGAGGAGGACATAAGGAAGAAGTATCCAGAACTCTTTGTCTGGTAAGATTTTATTAGCGATTTTGTTTTCCGCATGCTAAGATAGACTTGTTTGCTTGTTTTGCATGAATTGATTGTTGTATGTGTTGTTAGGCATGCGGGATCCTTTGTATGTTTTGGGTTAAGGAATTTCGGGGACGAAATTTCTTAAGGGGGGAGAATGTAACGACCCGTATTCTACGCATCATAGGATCGTAGGATATTTATTGCTTTCACATACGAAGTCATATGGTCATGTAACTTTGGGAGACGACTATTGGGGTCATTTCCCATGTTCATGATTTTTCCCGATTTTTAAATGACCATTTTACCCCTAGTTGGTACTGTTTTGGCCATAACCTTTGACTGGAAAGGAATTTTGACCTGAAACCACTTCCATTGGCTCCGGATGATGGTTTCTCTTTCCGTAGAGTGGTCACATTAGCCAAACGGACCTACCGTTTGGGAGATATGGCTGAAACAAGTTTCAGATGATGAAAAACAGCTTAATTGGGCTTAACCGGGTGATTAGCAGCTAGGCCCAAGGGGAATTTCGGTTTTAGGGGTATATAGGGGCTGATTAGGGTTAGAAAACATTTCTTTAGACATTTTTCCAGCCGCCACTTTCATCCTTAGACACTCTAACAATGGCTTCCTACATTTAAAACACCCCAAATCACTTTCTAATTGAAGATTAGGCTTAGCAACATCAAATTAAGGAGAAAAAGCACCAAAGCAAGGTTAGAGCTGCTGTTGGACATCAGTATTCGCCCCAAATCAGAGGAGTTTCAGTTCTGAGAATTTTGTTTGTGGCCAAGGTGAGTGATTTGCATAGTTTTTGCACTAATTACGGTAACTAAGGGTAATTAGTGAAGATTAGCGAATTTATACGTAAATAAATTCTGGAAAAATTCCTAAAATTCTAAAATAATGTTTTAAGGCTCTGTTAGAAATTTGAGATAATTTCGATGTGTTTTGCTAATTGTATGCTTAAACATGATTAAGAGTGATTAAGGGAAAATGAGGGGTTCTAACTATGTTTGATCCATTTTAAATCTATCAAATTGTTGTTATGGTGTTTGCAATTGATGTTATATGTTGCTATGACAGTTTGACATGAATTGTGATTGATTAAAATAGTTAGATTGGTTGAAGACGCCGTCGTATGGTGCAAAACAGTCGCTGGAAAGTCAGTGCAGGAAAGTACCTGAAACGGATCGGATCGGATGGGAGGTCCGAACCGAACCATTGTGAAACCGTCCCTCCGAACCGCTTGTGGTGATGGAGACCGATCCGGACACCTGGAAGCTTGCGAATTGATGGCCATGAAGGATCACAAGTTGGAGCACACTATCCGAACCGACCCGCTCACACCACCCGACCCGATCCGCCTCTCGTGAGCATGAGCTACTCCGACCTGAACCGATGGGTAACGATTGGATACGAAGGCTGACCCGATCCGCCAGGAGTGACCACGACCGATCCGAACCACCACGAGATGAAGGCCACGAACCGAACTGGAAGCTGAAGGTTGACCAAGCCGAACTGATGATTCTTGTCCGATCCGAAGCGAGTGGAGCAAGATTAAGACCGATCCGGATGAAGATGATGGCCAATACCCGAGATGCAAAGGTAGTCCAAAGGAGAAGTTAGAGCTCAGGATCCAGATGGGAATCAACGAGTTCGCTTCATGGTTGGGCTTTGCTGCGGGATGCGTGCCAAGAGTTATCGATGTCTATAGCTTTGAACCACTATGGTAGGAGGTACGAAGACGGACTCAGGGCCATTATGGCATCGGTCGAACCAAGGGCTACAACCAATGAAGTGGGTCATTGAAATGTTTGGTCATGACTCCATATGTTTAGCTTGGTCATTGCAGGGTTTCTACAAGTCGGGATTCGTCGTTACCTCAGTTTGTCTAGTGTTCCAATGTGGTAGATGTCGTACGCTTTACGCACTGAGTGAGAGATGTGAGGATGGTTGCTATGGATGATTCGCTTGCTATCATTGTGACATGCACACCCCACCCCCGTATTCTTACACTGTTTATTCTGGCACCTTGGAGTATTGTACGGTATGTGGTACTAACTCTTTGGTTGCAGGTCCAGGTTCATGTATGGTTTAGTATACCTGTTATTATTCTGTTTAGATGTTTTATCGCTCATACCAGGCTTTATGTCTGACCCAGAGTTTTATGTCTCCTCTTATTACTCTGGGTGCTCATACGAGCAGACTAGAGACAGGTTAGCTGGTGATGCACGGGTAGATGATCCGGAGACGAGCAGGAGGCTTCCACGTACTATATACATAATATTCTCCCTGTGTTGTTGAAGATCACTGCTTGGGCATTGGTGGCGTATCTTCTACTTTAGCTTTCTTTTGTTTAGAGACAGTAAATTTGGAAAATTGTAATAAGCTGTATATGGATTTCCGCTGCTCTGATGATTGATGTTGATTTTAGTTATCAGCTTATGCACTGTCTCACCTGTTTTATGTCAAGTATGTTGTTAATATATTTTATTCCATGCGCTGTGAGACATTCTACAGGTTCCTTGATTAGTTCATTCCCTTCTTTCTTTTCTTCTGACGACCGTTCTGTGCTAGCTGGGTATGTGTACAGCGCACTTTCAGACGAAATGCAGGCTGGTGCGGGGCGGGCTGTTACATTCTCGTTGCTTGGTTCCTATTGAGTCTAAAAGAGTAGGCCGCACCTCTAGCGATGCTAACAGACTAGGCACAATTTCAAAGGAGGGTCTAAAGTTAAAAAATTTGCTATGCACTCCAAGCTTTGCCTTTCTACAAAGAGAGGACTCAAGGTTAGCTTCTTTCTACTCAAGGCGTCTGCTACCACATTGCCCTTGCGAGGGGTATAGGAAATCTCAAAGCCATATGAGGCCAGAAATTCCATCCACCATTAATGTCTTAAGTTAAGGTTTTTCTGTGAGAAAAGGTACTTTAATGATTTATGGTCAATAAATAATTCAAACATTTCTCCTAGTAGGTAATGAAGCCATGACTTTAGAGCGAAAACAATGGCATCTAGCTCCAAATCATGCGTTGGGTAGTTCTTCTCATGTACCTTCAATTACCTTCCTCCATAACAAACTACCTTGCCTTCTTGCATTAAGATAGCGCCTAGCCCTGTATGGCATTCAACTGTGTATAGGGTAAACATTTTGCTCCCATCAGGCAATGTCAGAACTGGGGCTGTTGTTAGAGCCTTTTTCAAATGTTGGAAAGCAATATAACAATCCAAATCCTAAGCGAAAGTTAGGTTCTTCTTTGTTAATCTTGTGAGTGGGGCCGAGATTTTTGCAATGTCTTTAATGAACTTTCGATAAAAGCCCACTAGCCCGAGAAAGCTCCGGACTTCGATTGCATTCCGTGGAACCTTCCAATCTTGCACCGCAACTATTTTTGTGGGGTCCACAGCTAACCCCTTTTTGGACACCACATGTCCAAGAAACCTCATATCTTTTCTCCCGAAATGGCATTTAGAGAATTTGGCTTTCAGCTGATGTACACAAAGAGTATCCATGACTTCCCTTAAATGCAAAGCAAGCTCTTCTTCATTCTTTGAGAAAATCAAAATGTCGTCTACGAAGACCACCACAAACTTATTAAGAACTCTCTGAACACCCTGCTCATCATGTCAACGAAGTAAGCAGGTGCGTTTGTCAAGTCGAAAGGCATGATAAGCCATTCGAAGAAACCATCCGGGGTTCTGAACGCGGTCTTATCAATGCTTTCCTCAGCCACTCTTAGTTGATGAAACTCGGTAGGCAAATCTAATTGGGAGAAAACCGACGCTCCTACAAGCTGATCAAACAAGTCGTCTATTCTTGGAAGTGGGTGCCTATTTTTCTTGGTCAGCTTGTTTAGCTCCCTATAATCAACGCATAGGCGGAGTGAACCATCCGCTTTGGTTACGAATACTACCGGAGCACCCCATTCAGAAATACTCTGCCTTATAAACCCTTTTTCGAGCAACTCTTTGACTCGCTTACTGAGCTCTTTTCTCTCCCTTGGAGCCATGTGTCTAACGAGTAGAGCTACGGGTTTTGCATTATCAACAAGGCATATGCAGAAGTTTATCTCCCACTTCAGATGTATGCCCTTCACCTCTTCAAATACATCTGAGTATTCACGGATTACTCTAACCAACTGCAAGTTTTCAACAAATGCATAAAGAGATTCTAGGTAGCTAAGCATAAAAGAATGTATGGGATTACAAGAGATTTCGAGAGTGTAGCCGAGGCGAGTCATAAGTCTAACCACTCTCTTTTCACAATCAAGGATGGCCCCATTACTGGATAACTAATCCATGCCTAGAATCAACCCATAGCCCGTGAAGCCAAGAACAAAGGCTTTGCATTCAAACTCAACGCTCAAGATAGACACTCTCAAATTCCGACAAATCACTAAAAGATGAGCCGAACCACCAATAGGATTTGAGACTACTATGAGATCCATAACTAGACTAGTATTTAGGTGCAGTGTTTCAACTAACGAAGTAGACACAAACAAGTGTGAAGCGCCAGAATCAAACAAAGTACAAACATGATGATCAAATAGAAAAACCAAACTTTCAACAGAAATGTTTCTACCTCTCTCCTGCCCTTGTGCCATGAGAGCATGAACCTGCCCTCTTTCTTGCCCTGGTGCCATGAGGGCCTAAACCTGCCCTCCAGAAGTAGACCCTGTCCTCTTCCCTTGCCTTTTCGGGCAGTCTTAAATCAGATGTCCTGCCTCACCATAGTGTCCTGCCTCACCACAGTTGAAGCAGGAAGTCTTCATCTTCTTCCTACAGTCCTTGCTCAGATGGCCTGGTGTTCCACAATTAAAGCACCTTTTCTTTCCTTTGCTATTGTTACCCTTACCACCTTTCTTAGGTTGCTGCTGTGACTTTTTTTGATCGCCTTTCTTTTCAATTGCCTTATTAGCATTAACGCCTTTCTCCTCTTCATGCATAAGCGCCATGTCAACCAGTTTCTCAAAGGTAGCCCCCATAAGAATGTGGGTCGTAGCCAACCCATGTAGCGGCTCATTGAAAACTTTAACGAATCTTAGGGCCTTCTTTTCAGGTGTGTTCACCAAGTCTAAGCCAAATCTTGCCAACTGATCGAACTTGTTGACGTACTTCTTTACTGATAAATTCCCCTGATTTAATGCTAAGAACCTCTCCATGTATAAATTCTCTTTTGCTCGTGAGAGAAATTTCATCTCGAACCAATGTCTGAAATCCATCCATGTCTCCACTAGACGCTCTCCATTCGTGACCTCCCACCAAAACGAGGCTTCAACCTTCATTAACCAAGCAGCTAATTGGACCTTCCTTCCATCTTCTATCTCGAAGATACCAAACAAATCTTCCACCTCCTTTAGCCAATTTCAAGCTTCAACAAATGTCTCTGGTCCGTGAAAAGGTTTCCCGTCCATTGCCCGAAGTCTTTGCATATCTTCGAAAAAGTATCAACGCGGGCAGGGGGAGGAAGAGGAGCGGCTGCAGCTGGGGGAGGAGGAATATCTGCTGGGCCTGCAACGATGGCCTTAGCCTCTAGATACCTTCTGAACCAGGTTGGTATCGGTATCCCCTCGGGTATCTCGGGTAACCCAGACATATTGAAAAGAAAAAGGAAGAGATTCAAAACAAAGAATCAAAAGAAAGATATATGGCTCTTAGGGGTTATGCTTTTTTTTAAAAAAAAAACTACTCTCTTGAGAATACTCTCCTTAAAACATATTTTTGAAAATATTTATTTATAAAATGCTTTTGAAAAACAGTTTTTCAATTTCTCTTATCTGTTCTTGTAACCTTAAGCTCTGATACCACGTGTAACACCCCATTTCCATTAACGTCACTCTCAAAGGTAATGCATTAACTTTCATGGAGTATTATTGGTGTATAGAACGGAATATAACAAGACAGATACATATATTGGTACTTGAAAATTTTAAAACAACTTTTGTGCAGCGGAGAAATAGTTTGATTACAACAACATCATAAACCAACAGTAAAACCAAGTACACTTAGTATCCATCTTGACAAATTATTTTCTGAGTATATAAAGTAAAAAAGCATAACCCCAACATAAGTAGCCATAAAAGAGATGAGCTGAACTTTACTTTTAGCAATCCAAGCACTTCCAAAAAAGAGAGAAAGATCCAAGTCAAGCTCCACTAGCACTAGTCCCACCCTGAGAACCTAGGGGGGGGAAGAAAAGAGGCGAAAACAAAGAGGGTTCGACATAAAGTCTGGCGAGTCCAATAACTTTAACAATATAATTATTAAAATAATTAGGATAAGGCATAAACTGGTAAAACAAGGAATGACTGTGTAACAAGTGGATAAGACAAAACAAACAAGAGGAATATTCTGCCATTAATCTCGCTCCTAACCACTATAGGATAATTACTATACTGCACCATTACTAGTCACCCTAAAAGTTAATCCCACCTACTGAACATAATAATCATAATGGTAGTTTCGTGTACCCCTAGCTGTCTTCATAGGTGTCGCCTGCCCCTATCTCCACTAGTTGTACCCACTACCCTCATGCGATCGGCTCCCTAACTCGTAGATACTCGTGCAGGTCCCACGGTGGGGTGTAACACTCTCAAAAGTGGCAACCCGATACCACTAAAGATGCATGGCTTATATCTACACGATGCAACAACGTCTTACATACTAGCCCGGTCCCACGCATGCACATGACCCGGTTTGACATGCGCTACCACCACTAACCCATTTTGACCTCTTACAATCAAACCCATTAAGCGTGTCCCGTCCTTGATCTAACTCGAGCTCACAAAGATACTTAATGGGTTACTGGTTTGAAAAGTGTCCCCCAAACTTGACACAAGCTTTCCACCTATGCTTGGTCCCCACTAAGATTTCCACTAAACCCTTTCTTATTCATGTCTTCTTACATCTTTCAATTTGGTTAAGTGTTTCCAATCGTATGTAACGTTCCGCAATTTTATCGGTTCGTATTTGAATATTTAAATCAGTTTAAATATTGAATTCAGAATATAAGTAAATTTATATATTAATTAAAAACGAAGTTGAACGTATATAAATATATATTAATTATAATCGAGCTCAGAACGACCCTGCAGTTCGTAATTTAACGTTCTGAACTTCATTGAGCACGACCGTATTCTTATTTCTGTCCGTAATGGCTCAGACATGAATGTAATTTTTCGTGACATGATGCACTTACGTTACAAAACATAAATAAATTCACACGCTAATCAAAAGACTCTAGACATGCTCAACTACATCAAATTTATCAACATGAAATGTCATACGTCCATACATGAATTAAATGAGAGGGAGCACATGCCTAAGATAGCCTTGCAGACCAAATAAAAACATATAAAAAAAGAAATTCAAAAGCATACCAAAATACTACAAATAGGAACGTGCACCCCTATAGTTTCAACATCACCCTACTCCCATCAGGCAAACAAAAATCTAGAAACCCATACCCTATTTTCCTACTGAGATGAAAACCCCATACCCTATTCCCTATTTGCGTTAAATTGAAGCAAAACAAACCCATACCTTAATTAATTTATACGCCATTCCCTATACCCTAATGCTATGCCTCCTATTCCTTAACCACTAAGGTTTCGAACAGGTATAAATACACAGAACAAAAGCAGTTTCGTTTAATCTTCTTCCCAAAGTTTCTGTCGAACCTTTCAATGGTTCTCGATAATAAATTTAAACAAATTCAAATCCCTACAATAAAAGAATTAAAAACATATCTTTCTATAAATAAGCATGGAGTTCAGATCTGTCATGAAGTCTCCAAGGTGAACGAAATGGGATATATAAAGTCGAGACTCGGGGAGGGAGTGGATCATTCGGTAGTTACTATGAGTGGGGCGCAGGCAAGATGATGGAACGTGGATGGGTGCTGTTGCGTTGAAGTATGGTTGCATGGAGTAGGTGGCTTTTAGAAAAGGTGAGGTGAATGAGTATTGCGCTACAGGAAGTGTGTTTAAGGGTGATGGACGCATTGCTGAACGTGTGTGGCGAGAACGGTGGATTTGTTTGTTGTGCTTGGGAGTGTGTGCGTGAGGTATAAGGGAAGTACAGAGGGTTGTAAAGGAGAACGTTGGGTCTATGCTTCAAATACTGGTGTACGTGCGAACTGTTGTAAGAGGGAGGCCGATGCATGGCGCGTGTAAAGATGAGGTTTTAGTACAGGATCGAAGAAGTGCGGCAAATGACCTGTGAAGAACTCCAGGTTGCGTGTAAAGTTAAGTGTACGGATGCAGTTTGAATGAAGCGATGAAGTAACGAGATGGAATATGCGGTGGAATGGGAGTGGAAATAGTGGAAGTGCATGGAAATGGGTTTTATACTGAAGTGGGAATGCGGTAATATGTTGCATACAGGAGACTGTCAACGTGAAGCATAGGGTGTTTGTGGCATGGCGTGATGGAGCTTTGGACGAGGTTGATAATGGTTATGCAGTTGATTTTCCGTGGAGTTTACAAGATGTGAAGGGTAATAAGAAGTAGGGCGCGGACGTGAAAATGGTGATATATACTGAAGTATTGTTTAACGTGGTAATGGTGTATGTATAAAGGAGCTGAGAGTGTTCTGGAGTTTCATTTCACGAGGAAGAAGACTATAGGGTGGAAGGATTTAAACTATAGCATGTTGAAGTCGGATCCGGTAACGGAGTATGGTTACTGTCGAAATGGAGTTGTGTGATTTCCGGAGAAGAACCGGATGATGGCACAAGTAGGTGTTTCGGAGGGAGTTTCCGTGAAGCGACAAGCTTAGGACTTGGTGGGGAATGTCGGCCATAAAACTGCAAAGAAGAGCAGCGTTATTCAGTAGCGGGTGATATTTGCGCCTTTGCTAAATGAGCTAAACGAGAAGAAGGATTACATAACAAATCTACACGGTGTAGCTGTGACAGTAAAGAGGGAATGGAATCGGCAAACGGAACGTGACTGGACCCGTTGAAATTATAACGTCTAATCCGGGATCCGGGGTACCGACGCAAATCGTTATTTAACGGTTAACACGCCAAGGTGAGTAAAATCACTAACTCTGATCTATTTTAAAATATTTTAATTATATTTTAATGTTGTTTGAGTGTTGTGTGATGGTCGATTAGGTAGATTACAATATATACCGTTACATAAGTACACATCATCGGTTGGACACTGATTCCATCAATTAGAATATCCCCTAGTATAGAGTTAGTGTAAATTGTGTTGACTGACATCTGTGGATGCGGAAACCGGTTGTAGGAATCCGACCGGATTCCTTGATAATTATATGTACTGTTTGTTTTGTATGAACCCGAATTATATTTAAAACCCCATGTGAATATTGATGTTGAACGGAAATTCAACATCTGTTTCGATAAATCAATAAACGCTATCAATTTAGAAGTGATAACAGTCGACCGAAAAACCATCATTTTGTTAAGAAGTTGATTCGCCGTCAGGCAAATCAATGAAGTTAATTATAAAAATGATATTTTTATAATTAAAGCGAAGTTTAAATTATAATAGAAGTTCTATTATAGACCAGTGTTTTAGAATTCGTTTTTATAAAATAAATAAAAACGATTGTTGACATTTAATTAAGTTATAAAGCAGAAATTATTTGACGAGTAAATATGTGGATAATTATATTTAATATAAACCATTTAGAAATATTATTAGATTAATTAGAATTAATCTAATGTTAAGAAGTAATTAAAATCAATTAAGGGATTTACTGATGAAATGAAGTTGATTTAAATCAACTGTTATTTGGGAAAATGATCTTTAGATTTATTTGTCTTTAATTAATCTAATGAAACCGTTTAGAAATAAATTAATCCAAATTAGTGAGATTTAATTACCTTTTGGTTAAGAAGTTATAAATAGAACTGTGGGATGGAGAAAGCGAAATATAAATAATCATAAGCACCAGAGATTTCAAAAGTAAGGATATGGTGTTAAAAATAAACATGAAAATACAATCTGATAGATATTATAAGTAATAAGGAATTAGAGTACAGACTTATAATTGTTCTAAGGTAAGAACGTTGTCGGTCAAGGTCTGAGAGGTAAATAAAATACCCCAACTTGAACGACTTCACTATTATCGAGGAACGATAACAGTTTGTAACGGAAAGAGATGTCAAGATGTGTATAAAAGGAATACGGCAGCGTATTGCCAGTCTTAGAACTATAGCGATAAAATAACGTTGTTGATAAGATTAGTGTGACTGTTATGTCTAGATTAGTTATAACAAAGAATATTACAGCGTTTGACAAGTTGAACTAATAAAATAAAGCTGTTGATAAGATAAGTGTGACTTTTATGTCAAGATTAGTTATAACAAAGAATATTACAGCGTATGACAAGTTGAACTATAGCAATAAAATAACGTTGTTGATAAGGTAAGTGTGACTGTAATGCTGAGATTAGTTATAAGGAGAATATTACAGCGTATGACAAGTTTAGAACTATAGCGACAAATTAACTGCTGTTGATTAGACATAAGCGTGACTTTTATATATAGCAGCACTTCCTAGGAAATGTAACAGTTTGGTTTGAAATCAACTTATTCTAGAGTAATAAGTAACGACGTTTGTTGAAAGAAATATAAGAAAGAGTTTAGAAAAAGAATTCAGGAATCGTACTAGAAACTGATGACAGCATTTCGATGTTCGAAATGTGATTAGAATTAAACCATTAGGATTTGAACTATGATTCGACGAAGTCGAATGTATTAAAGTAAATTATTTAAGGGATTATAATATGATAAAATAATTAACATTTAGTTTTAAACAAATAAATGTTAATAGGATAGGAGTCAGTATTTAGTTATAAACTTGATATCGATTAGATAAGAAGTTGACTTAGAGACAAAGTTTATAAAGTGGAATAGAAGTGAAAGAGTATGAAAGAGATTTCGGTAAATAAGATAAGGGAGATTATTATGTGAATAAAGAGTTATATGATCAAGGTGTTCAGATTTCTATAATAAGGGATGGTATTCACATTTCAAAATAAATAATGTTTTAAAAGTAAACGTGGGACCGATTAAAAGGTTAAAATGAAATTGGAAATATTTTCCAATATAATTAGGGTAGTTTATCCAAGTATAGAAATAAAGATTGTGAAAAATGGATTGAACGTTGATAACGTATATTTTCTGGAACGTGAGAAAATAAGAACTGGAAATGTTTTCCAAGAAGTGTAAAAAGGCTAAAATGGGATTTGAGGAATATCTGGTAAGGTATGGGAACTCGAATAATAAAACGAATGTTAAATAAAAGTGTCTATGGTTGTGTGATGTTAGTTATACATTATAATGGATGTTGTTTTAACTCCGATAGTTAAATAATCGACTATCGAAGTGTTTTGACCATCGTTGTCAATACGGAGAGACCGGTTGGGTTATTACCCGAAAACCACTCCGTATAGGCATAATCGTTGCGAATTATATATGCTGAAGATAATTGAAGACGGAGTTAAATGCAAGGATCATCCAGTTATAGAATGGTGTGTTTTTGTTTGTCCAGTCCCAGGACAACTTGTATGGACGAGTGTCTGACAGAGTATTTCCAACGGTCATGCCGTTGATTTTACGAATATACCAAGTTGGTGGGGAGAAGATAACTTCTCTTTAATCTACACCCAGTGTGCATTTGTGTAATCAATGTGTGATTACGGATTTGACGATGTGACATTCAAAGTGAATGGTGATCAGATGTTCTGAAGATAGACGTAGCCTCAAGCCTCACAACCGAGAATGACAGAAGTTGGGCTAGGCAGCATGGCTAGTTGGGTCATCCCCAAGCAGGGTGTATTGTCACCGATCTAGAGAAAATTTATATTTATACTTCTTTTCGATTCTGTATCTTCGGATGACGGTTGGATGGCCTACAACCGTGGTGGCAATATATTCGCGACACTCAAGCTAAATGAGTGAGCGGTCATGTGTGGCCGGGTTGCAAGACGTTCGTGTTGAACCCTGAGTGTATCCCCTCTAGAGTACACTATTCAGAAGGTGCTCCCATACCTTGTCTGTTGAAAACCATTCTCCAATAAGCGCCCTGCGGTATATGATTTTATACTATATATATGTGGAACGTGAGATGCAAGCGTTCTGCTACTTGGATAATTATTTGTTTAGACATTATCATAATATCACTGGTTTTGATATCAAAATATGTTGGGTTATAGTAAGGTAAAAACCGTCCATGTTTATGGGTGGGCTGGTTTTACTATTATCTTCTTGTTTGAAAAGGTTTTCAAAGTTAAACATTATGGTTGGAATTTACTCACACCAGTCCCATGACTGAACCAGAGTTTATTTGTTTGTGTTTTCCCTAAACCCTTGGGTGCCCAAATTTGTACGGGCAGTCAAGTGTTTCAGGATTTTGCAGATTAACTTGGAGGAGCTAAAAGCAGGATGCTCCACTATTAGTTATTGAGAGATTATTTCCGCTGTGATGTATACCATGTATTATACTCTGATATGGTATGTATATATACAAACTCAGATTTGTATTTCAAACTTGTTATATAATAAAGATTATTATTCCGCTGCGAGTTTCGTGTTACTCTGATTCTGTTCAGTTGTGATCTTCTTCTTCTTCTATTCTATTAGTTCTATCTTTTCTTTCTCACCCTCTAAATTCTTCTATAAATGTCCCAGTATTTTTGATGCTTGAATAGTCAATAGTGTGTTTTTATGTTGATTTTCTGGGTTGAAAATCCGCGCCTTTACAGTTGGTATCAGAGCATAAGGTTAAGTGGTTAACTTGGCTTTGTGGCGTGACTCAGTAGAGATAGAGTTAGCAATACTCTAGATTGAGTTGAGTGTATACATACATGAGCGCGTATTTGTAATTAATATAAAAACTGTTTTATATTGTGTTGACGGGTCAGTCGAGTAGTTTATGAATTCTGGTCGAAACAGTAATGCAAACTGTGTCGATAGGTGTTTCTAAACTCTTGAACAGAGTAATCGACACAGTATGTTTTAAAAGCTGGGTAAATAAAATAATTTTACCCAAAGTATATTTTGATATAAAAAGAAGTATGTATCTTAATATTAATATAATATATTGGATATGTGATCATTGTTATGATCGAACATGATTATAATTGAGTTGGTTATATAAATTACCAATCGAAATATTATATAAGTATGATATGCAAAATCAGATGAGCTGAATTTGAATTAAAAACTAGAATTGAAATAAAACTCTAGAAACTTGGAAAAGAATTGAAATTGAATTTGAATTAGATATAAGGGAATTTTAAAATCCTGGGAGATTTAAAAATTGTTTTCCAAATGATGTGAAAGATATTTTGAAGTGATTTTCCAAATGGAAGTGTTTCAAAATGAATTTTTAAAAGTAATATAGTATTGAACTCACTTCGATCACTGGAAAATAATTCTGATGATGCTGGCCACATCTTCAGTGTCATTTTCGAGTTGCAGAGTGAAGGATTACTACCAAAGATTTTGTTTGAATTATTGTGAGGAAACAAGTTGCAAGAAATTCAAATGTTTTGAATAAATATGATTTAAAACAGATTTGAAATAAATCCCAGGAATTTGAATTCTGAAATAAAAATTTAACTTATGATATTAAATTAGTAAAAGTGAAATTTAAACAAAGATAACGAAACTGGACTGAATTTGGAAAGATCCAGAATGAAAATTATAAAAGAAAATTATTGGAGATTCGAGTTATTAAAAATGAATTGATTCTGGGAGAATAAGAATCGAATTTTGAATTAGAAATGGAGATAACAGATTTGAGAAATAAATCAGTAAATGGAATGTCGTAATAAAACTTAACAAGGTTAAGAACTGAGAATGGAATCGGAGTTGAAATAGAAATTTGGCTTAGTAAAAGCAAAAGACTGGTTTGAGAACGGATTGATGGGAGATCAACCAAGGATGCTTGGATATGCTGGTTTGATAGCAGATGGCAGAGATAGAGTTGAATGCCCAACAGAGAAGGTACACGTTTATATACGAGTATGAGATTTGTATGAGTCGGTTTGGGAAAGCCGTTTGGCTGTTTGAATTTCTTTTGGATTGGAGAAGGCCCAGAGTGGCAAGTTGTTGTAGTCCCGAATAAGCCGTGCAGAGGAGATGCTGGCGAGATTCTGTGGAAATTTAAGCTGTTAAGAAATTTTTAGAATTTTCGAAAATATTCGATAATAAGAAGAAATTAATATTTTAATTGGAATTAATCAGTTCAGTTGAAACTGAAATTATGAAGTAAACCAAAAAGTTTTTAACCTGTTTATAACAGAGATTTTTGCATTTTCCCTGTCTTAGCAATTTCGAGGACGAAATTATTTTAAGGGGGAAGGACTGTAACGTCCCGCAATTTTGTCGGTTCGTATTTGAATATTTAAATCAGTTTAAATATTGAATTCAGAATATAAGTGAATTTATATATTAATTAAAAACGAAGTTGAACGTATATAAATATACATTAATTATAATCGAGCTCAGAACGACCCTGCAGTTCGTAATTTAACGTTCTGAACTTCAACTGTGTATACCGGACTCGTTCTGAATCGAATTTCTTCGAAACGAGAAACGTCGGAATCTGTTGAACTGTATATTTCTAACAGAAGTGAAAAACCAAGATTTCGTTGTATAGACTGCGAGATATGTCTGAATCAAATATTCGAAAAGTCGCTGTGAAATCGTTTATCGACCGAAATAGATATTTGAATATAACTTAATATCGGTTGCAAATCGGGACAGGGTTCTTTTGAGGCGCAGCGATAATTTGAATTTTAGAATTTTACTATAATTTTTAATTAATTAAATATGCAACTTTTTATTTGGAGTATTGTGTACCCTGTATCGGTATTTCGGGATTTCAAAATATGGGTCAATCTACCGGTATTATTATATTTTTGGGATCGTGACACCTCATTGAGCACGACCGTATTCTTATTTCTATCCGTAATGGCTCAGACATGAATGTAATTTTTCGTGACATGATACACTTACGTTACAAAACATAAATAAATTCACACGCTAATCAAAAGACTCTAGACAAGCTCAACTACCTCAAATTTATCAACATGAAATGTCATACATCCATACATGAATTAAATGAGAGGGAGCACATGCCTAAGATAGCCTTGCAGACCAAATAAAAACATATAAAAAAAGAAATTCAAAAGCCTACCTAAATACTACAAATAGGAACGTGCACCCCAATAGTTCCGACATCACCCTACTCCCATCAGGCAAACAAAAATCTAGAAACCCATACCCTATTTTCCTACTGAGATGAAAACCCCATACCCTATTCCCTATTTGCGTTAAATTGAAGCAAAACGAACCCATACCTTAATTAATTTATACGCCATTCCATATACCCTAATGCTATGCCTCCTATTCCTTAACCACTAAGGTTTCGAACAGGTATAAATAAACAGAACAAAAGCAGTTTCGTTTAATCTTCTTCCCAAAGTTTCTGTCGAACCTTTCAATGGTTCTCGATAATAAATTTAAACAAATTCAAATCCCTACAATAAAAGAATTAAAAACATATCTTTCTATAAATAAGCATGGAGTTCAGATCTGTCATGAAGTCTCCAAGGTGAACGAAATGGGATATATAAAGTCGAGACTCGGGGAGGGAGTGGATCATTCGGTAGTTACTATGAGTGGGGCGCAGGCAAGATGATGGAGCGTGGATGGGTTCTGTTGCGTTGAAGTATGGTTACATGGAGTAGGTGGCTTTTAGAAAAGGTGAGGTGAATGAATATTGCGCTACAGGAAGTGTGTTTAAGGGTGATGGACGCATTGCTGTACGTGTGTGGCGAGAACAGTGGAGTTGTTTGTTGTGCTTGGGAGTGTGTGCGTGAGGTATAAGGGAAGTACAGAGGGTTGTAAAGGAGAACGTTGGGTCTATGCTTCAAATACTGGTGTACGTGCGAACTGTTGTAAGAGGGAGGCCGATGCATGGCGCGTGTAAAGCTGAGGTTTTAGTACAGGATCGAAGAAGTGCGGCAAATGACCTGTGAAGAACTCTAGGTTGCGTGTAAAGTTAAGTGTACGGATGCAGTTTGAATGAAGCGATGAAGTAACGAGATGGAATATGCGGTGGAATGGGAGTGGAAATAGTGGAAGTGCATGGAAATGGGTTTTATACTGAAGTGGGAATGCGGTAATATGTTGCATATAGGAGACTGTCAGCGTGAAGCATAGGGTGTTTGTGGCATGGCGTGATGGAGCTTTGGACGAGGTTGATAATGGTTATGCAGTTGATTTTCCGTGGAGTTTAGAAGATGTGAAGGGGAATAAGAAGTAGGGCACGGACGTGAAAATGGTGATATATACTGAAGTATTGTTTAACGTGGTAATGGTGTATGTATAAAGGAGCTGAGAGTGTTCTAGAGTTTCATTTCACAAGGAAGAAGACTATAGGGTGGAAGGATTTAAACTGTAGCATGTTGAAGTCGGATCCGGTAACGGAGTATGGTTACTGTCGAAATGGAGTTGTGTGATTTCCAGAGAAAAACTGGATGATGGCACAAGTAGGTGTTTCGGAGGGAGTTTCCGTGAAGCGACAAGCTTAGGAGTTGGTGGGGAATGTCGGCCATAAAACTGCAAAGAAGAGCAGCGTTATTCAGTAGCGGGTGATATCTGCGCCTTTGGTAAACGAGCTAAACGAGAAGAAGGATTACATAACAAATCTACACGGTGTAGCTGTGACAGTAAAGAGGGAATGTAATCGGCAAACGGAACGTGACTGGACCCGTTGAAATTATAACGTTTGATCCGGGATCCGGGGTACCGACGCAAATCGTTATTTAACGGTTAATACGCCAAGGTGAGTAAAATCACTAACTCTGATCTATTTTAAAATATTTTAATTATATTTTATTGTTGTTTGAATGTTGTGTGGTGGTCGATTAGGTAGATTACAATATATACTGTTACATATGTACACATCATCGGTTGGACACTGATTCCATCAATTAGAATATCCCCTAGTATAGAGTTAGTGTAAATTGTGTTGACTGACATCTGTGGATGCGGAAACCAGTTGGAGGAATCCGACCGGATTCCTTGATAATTATATGTACTGTTTGTTTTGTATGAACCCGAATTATATTTAAAACCCCATGTGAATATTGATGTTGAACGGAAATTCAACATCTGTTTAGATAAATCAATAAACGATATCAATTTAGAAGTGATAACAGTCGACCGAAAAACCATCGTTTTGTTAAGAAGTTGATTCGCCGTCAGGCAAATCAATGAAGTTAATTATAAAAATGATATTTTTATAATTAAAGTGAAGTTTAAATTATAATAGAAGTTCTATTATAGACCAGTGTTTTAGAATTCGTTTTTATAAAATAAATAAAAACGATTGTTGACATTTAATTAAGTTGTAAAGCAGAAATTATTTGACGAGTAAATATGTGGATAATTATATTTAAGATAAACCATTTAGAAATATTATTAGATTAATTAGAATTAATCTAATGTTAAGAAGTAATTAAAATCAATTAAGGGATTTACTGATGAAATGAAGTTGATTTAAATCAACTGTTATTTGGGAAAATGATCTTTAGATTTATTTGTCTTTAATTAATCTAATGAAACAGTTTAGAAATAAATTAATCCAAATTAATGAGATTTAATTACCTTTTGGTTAAGAAGTTATAAATAGAACTGTGGTATGGAGAAAGCGAAATATAAATAATCATAAGCACCAGAGATTTCAAAAGTAAGGATATGGTGTTAAAAATAAACATGAAAATACAATCTGATAGATATTATAAGTAATAAGGAATTAGAGTACAGACTTATAATTGTTCTAAGGTAAGAACGTTGTCGGTCAAGGTCTGAAAGGTAAATAAAATACCCCAACTTGAACGACTTCACTATTATCGAGGAACGATAACAGTTTGTAACGGAAAGAGATGTCAAGATGTGTATAAAAGGAATACGGCAGCGTATTGCCAGTCTTAGAACTATAGCGATAAAATAACGTTGTTGATAAGATAAGTGTGACTGTTATGTCAAGATTAGTTATAACAAAGAATATTACAATGTATGATAAGTTGAACTAATAAAATAAAGCTGTTGATAAGATAAGTGTGACTGTTATGTCAAGATTAGTTATAACAAAGAATATTGCAGTGTATGACAAGTTGAACTATAGCAATAAAATAACGTTGTTGATAAGGTAAGTGTGACTGTAATGCTCAGATTAGTTATAAGGAGAATATAACAGCGTATGACAAGTTTAGAACTATAGCGACAAATTAACTGCTGTTGATTAGACTTAAGTGTGACTTTTATATATAGCAGCACTTCCTAGGAAATGTAACAGTTTGGTTTGAAATCCACTTATTCTAGAGTAATAAGTAACGACGTTTGTTGAAAGAAATATAAGAAAGAGTTTAGAAAAAGAATTCAGGAATCATACTAGAAACTGATGACAACATTTCGATGTTCGAAATGTGATTTGAAATAAACCGTTAGGATTTGAACTATGATTCGACGAAGTCAAATGTATTAAAGTAAATTATTTTCGGGATTATAATCTGATAAAATAATTAACATTTAGTTTTAAACAAATAAATGTTAATAGGATAGGATTCAGTATTTAGTTATAAACTTGATATCGATTAGATAAGAAGTTGACTTAGAGACAAAGTTTATAAAGTGGAATAGGAGCGAAAGAGTATGAAAGAGATTTCGGTAAATAAGATAAGGGAGATTATTATGTGAATAAAGAGTTATATGATCAAAGTGTTCCGATTTCTATAATAAGGGATGGTATTCACATTTCAAAATAAATAATGTTTTAAAAGTAAACGTGGGACCGATTAATAGGTTAAAATGAAATTGGAAATATTTTCCAATATAATTAGGGTAGTTTATCCAAGTATAGAAATAAAGATTGTGAAAAATGGATTGAACGTTGATAACGTATATTTTCTGGAACGTGAGAAAATAAGAACTGGAAATGTTTTCGAAGAAGTGTAAAAAGGCTAAAATGGGATTTGAGGAATATCTGGTAAGGTATGGGAACTCGAATAATAAAACGAATGTTAAATAAAAGTGTCTGTGGTTGTGTGATGTTAGTTATACATTATAATGGATGTTGTTTTAACTCCGATAGTTAAATAATCGACTATCGAAGTGTTTTGACCATCGTTGTCAATACGGAGAGACCGGTTGGGTTATTACCCGAAAACCACTCCGTATAGGCATAATCGTTGCGAATTATATATGCTGAAGATAATTAAAGACGGAGTTAAATGCAAGGATCATCCAGTTATAGAATGGTGTGTTTTTGTTTGTCCAGTCCCAGGACAACTTGTATGGACGAGTGTCTGACAAAGTATTTCCAACGGTCATGCCGTTGATTTTACGAATATACCAAGTTGGTGGGGAGAAGATAACTTCTCTTTAGTCTACACCCAGTGTGCATTTGTGTAATCAATGTGTGATTACGGATTTGACGATGTGACATTCAAAGTGAATGGTGATCAGATGTTCTGAAGATAGACGTAGCCTCTAGCCTCACAACCGAGAATGATAGAAGTTGGGCTAGTTAGCATGGCTAGTTGGGTCATCCCCAAGCAGGGTGTATTGTCACCGATCTAGAGATAATTTATATTTATACTTCTTTTCGGTTCTGTATCTTCGGATGACGGTTGGATGGCCTACAACCGTGGTGGCAATATATTTGCGACACTCAAGCTAAATGAGTGAGCGGTCATGTGTGGCCGGGTTGCAAGACGTTCTTGTTGAACCCTGAGTGTATCCCCTCTAAAGTACACTATTCAGAAGGTGCTCCCATACCTTGTCTGTTGAAAACCATTCTCCAATAAGCGCCCTACGGTTTATGATTTTATACTATATATATGTGGAACGTGAGATTCAAGCGTTCTGCTACTTGGATAATTATTTGTTTAGACATTATCATAATATCACTGGTTTTGATATCAAAATATGTTGGGTTATAGTAAGGTAAAAACCGTCCATGTTTATGGGTGGGCTGGTCTTACTATTATCTTCTTGTTTGAAAAGGTTTTCAAAGTTAAACAGTATGGTTGGAATTTACTCACACCAGTCCCATGACTGACCCAGTGTTTATTTGTTTGTGTTTTCCCTAAACCCTTGGGTGCCCAAATTTGTACGGGCAGTCAAGTGTTTCAGGATTTTGCAGATTAACTTGGAGGAGCTAAAAGCAGGATGCTCCACTATTAGTTATTGAGAGATTATTTCCGCTGTGATGTATACCATGTATTATACTCTGATATGGTATGTATATATACAAACTCAGATTTGTATTTCAAACTTGTTATATAATAAAGATTATTATTTCGCTGCGAGTTTCGTGTTACTCTGATTCTGTTCAGTTGTGATCTTCTTCTTCTTCTATTCTATTAGTTCTATCTTTTCTTTCTCACCCTCTAAATTCTTCTATAAATGTCCCGGTATTTTCGATGCTTGAATGGTCAACAGTGTGTTTTTATGTTGATTTTCTGGGTCGAAAATCCGCACCGTTACATCATATTTCACATGTCAACCTTGTCACCTACTTAACCCCCATGTCCCACGACATGTTTATCTTGGTTAAGTGTTACTTATTTCATTATAACCACAACCTTGTAAGACCTCTCACATTATAACCATAACCTTGTAAGACCACTTACATTAGACTACCGTTTGCGGTTGCTAGATTTGCCGGGCGGGTCGGGGCAGTCTTATATCGCAAACGAGTCTAACCTCGCGTCTTTACAATTCTTACGCATTTAATTTATGCCTCTGACCTCTCACATTAGACTACCATTTGTGGTTGCTGGATTTGTCGGGTGGGTCCGGGCAGTCTTATACCACAAACGAGTCAAACCACGTGTCTTAGGCGTTTATTATTACAAATTATTTCACCCCAAAATGAACTAATTTTCCCTATTCAAATTGTTAATAATTTCCAAATTAATTATATCCATAATTGTCACACGAATTATGTCCATAATTTTTAGGTATATAAATTATACCAATTACGGCCTGAAATTAATTATATGCCTTTAAAGCTATTTTATGCCAAATCAAAATTTGCATAATTAATATTTTCCCATTGTCCCACGCTATTCGTACGTTCTAATATGAAATATGTTAGACTCGCAAATAGTCTAACTTATAAAAAGAAAAGAAACATCACAACTTGCATAACACATAAAATAGATCTAACTTGCAAATAAGAATATAACATAAGTTTGCATAGCCAATAACTTTCATAGGCAATGGACGTATAGAACATAAATTTGCATAAACTACCATGGATCTAAATATAGATCTAAACATGAAATTTTGAACTTGCATAGATGAATTATGGGTCTCAGCTAAACTTGTATATGTGAATATAATTTTCAACTAAAAATGTGAATATAGTTTTCACTTAAACTTGCGTACGGATTCCTACAACTTGCATATGAATTTATCACATGTTTTTCCTTATAAACTAGCATATGTATATACTTGATTCACATATAAAATTGTGTCTAATTCGCATACAGACTTGCATAAGATTCACATTCAAACTAGCATACGATTTAACATCCCAAACTTGCATAAGATTCACATACGAACTAGCATATGTAAAAACCTACTTGCATAAGATTCACATACAAACTATCATATGATTCAACATCCCAAACTAGCATAAGATTCACATACAAACTAGCATATGTAGAAAAAGACTTGCATAAGATTCACGTTCAAACTAGCATATGATTTAACATCCCAAATTTGCATAAGATTCACATACGAACTAGCATATGTAAAAACAGACTTGCATAAGATCCACATACAAACTAGCATATGATTTAACATCCCAAACATGCATAAGATTCACATACGAACTAGCATATGATTTAACATCCCAAACTTGCTTATAAACTGATGTCATCAATTAAATCAAGTTAAACATATGTGATTGGACATATGAAATAGATCTACCAACATAAGATAACAAAATTGTCATATGTTCACCAAAAGACGATAACAAAGTTAAATAACATCACATAATTCAACAGACATGTTCTCATAATCCAAATTATAACTGATCATAATTAATTTATTAAATATTTTGTGAAAGAAATTGTACTCACAATGACAGGTTAGAGAAGAGAGTAATTTGTTCTTCGTTTTGTATTAGAATTCTAATTTGCCAATCCCTAAGCTTTAGGAAGAAGAACTATTCTAGCAGCAGCATGGTGGCCAAGAGACTAATTTAGTTTAGGTTTAGGATTTGAGTCTATGCTTGCTTATATTGAAGTTTAAATCAACCTAACCCGTTAGATTATCATAGGAGCAATCCCAACCGTCCAGACTAGATAGAGTTATCTAGAATTGCCACCTCTGCCCTAGTGACTCAGCAACAGGTCAGGTAAAAATCGGTAACAAGTCAGGATTATCTGATTTCAGATCTGCCCCGGGGGGTAGGTCGACCCCCAGGTCGACCCCTTGGTCGACCTGTATAGGGGAGGTCGACCCCTTGGTCGAACTGGCCTTGGGTGGGAGAAATCCCGCCCAGTCCGCTTCCTTGTTTGAATTTGAATTTCGAATTTTTACTCTGAACTGTTTTTAATTTATATAAAATTCCTGAAACTTTCGAAGGCCATAACTTCCTCATACGAAGTCCGATTTAAGAAAACTTGGACTCTTTTCCAAGCACAATTTCGAGACGAACGCAATGTCATAACCCATTTCCCTTAATTCTCAATTTAACAATTAAGTACTCTTAAAGTTGCTAATTTAAATATTTAAAATTACGAAGTATTACATTAACCGGCCAAACTCCCCATACCCAAATCAGCCTCCCACCAATTTCTTCTACCTCATAACAATCCTTCTGCTTCTCGTTTCATTTATAATGGCCATCACAAAAACTTCGATCACTCCTTTCCCTCTCCACGCACTACCATCCCACGTGAGACTATCATCATTTAACTCGTATTCCTGAGCTCCACCCAACTGCCACCACCCCTATCAACTCACACCACTCAAACAATTTTGACCTGCTCTCCGTAGTGCATGCTACAGTGCACTAACGACAGTATTTTCCACCGATAACAGTCCAGTTTTGCATGCAAATTGTATACGGGGTCAGAAACTTAAATATCATCTTAGCTTTACGATTTGAAGCTTCTAAAACGAGATTCCTGGACCCCTAATTTCTAGTAAACTCACATTGTATAATATAGCGAATGCTGATTCCTTCAATATCCATACCAAGTGGAAGAGTAACTCACCCCGATCTTGGATATACACTTATCGTGATTTATAGAAATTTATTTGGATTTCTTTTGA
Organism: Allium sativum; assembly: GCA_030737875.1. Classification (NCBI taxonomy): domain Eukaryota; kingdom Viridiplantae; phylum Streptophyta; class Magnoliopsida; order Asparagales; family Amaryllidaceae; genus Allium; species Allium sativum. The sequence goes on from CM060920.1 coordinate 58,377,881, forward strand.
TTTATCTGAATTGGATTTTCACGTTTTCGTTTGTTACTGGGGGAAGTGGCAGCCGATGTTTTGACCAGGGAAATGTGGAATTATGGTAAGGAGAAAATTAAGGAATATATATAGATAAATTTTAATATATTTGTATTCAAATATTATATTGCATTTTAATGAGTTGTTACTTCTATTTATCTTCTACAAATACGTATGATCACATACGATACCTAAATCCAATGAAAATGGACATACAACTATATTTTGATATTATGGACCAAACGAATCTTGTTCCATCGAATTCCGAATCAGTTTCCTCATACAGCGTATTTTTAAAGTCAAATTATCGACTTTATTTCACATTAAAATCCAGTATGGCCACATACTGACTCCAAAAATCACGAAAATTGAAATCTAGCAATAATTTAATATTCCGGATCCAACAAAATTAGTTTCGTCAAAAACAGAGGTCGCTCACAAAAATGGCTATTTTTAAAGCTCTAAATAAACCCATTTAAATATTAATATATTTAAAAATAATTTAATTAAATATTAATAAATTAATATTATCGTATTTATTCACATAAAATATTATACAGCTCCAAAATATACATATTTGGATTTATAGCTCGAAATATTAAAAATCCTGCATTAAATCAATATTCAATTTCTATTAAAAATCCATTTACAATATAAATAAATCATTATAAATTATAAAGGAATTCCATAGCGACTTTTCGAAATTTTGATTTGGCCACAACTCACAATCTACACAACGAAATCTCGATTTTCTCTTCCATTAGAAAAATATACTTCATCAGCTCCGAATGTTTCTTGTTTCACAGAAATCCAACTTAAAACGGATTCTGTATATTCGTTTAAAGTTTGAATCGCCAAATAATGAACTGCCACGCCATTTTAAGCTCGATTATAATTATAATCTAATTTATACATACAAATGACATTTAAAAATAAATTTGTTATTTGTAACAACCCGGAAAATCAGAACCAATTTAAAAATTTTATTCTGGCAATTTTAATGAATTTTGAATATTTAAATGATTTATTTTAAAAATTAACGACAAGAAATTTATTTTTGAATAGAATTAGAACGTATATATTTATCTAAATCGTAGTTAGAATATAAATATTTATTTTAATTATAAAAGGAATTGGAAATGGTGCGGTAGTTTAAAAATTCGATTTCAAATTTCAAATGAATGTATAGGATTCAAAATAAACCGGACTTTGGTGAAACCAGAAATATTTGAATCTATTTGAAAATATCTTTGCAATGAATCTAAAAATTCCAAGTTTCATAGCGGGAATAAAAAGTTATGCCCAGTTGAAAATTCAGAATAGTCGTTATGGAACTTATATGTATTTTAATATAATATATGGCCCTTAAAAGTAGCCATTTTGCAAACTACCTCTGTTTTCGATAAAACCACTTTTATTGGATCTGGCATGTCAATTTATAGCTAAATTTCAATTTTCATAATTTTTGAAATCAATATGTAAGCGTGGCAAAAGAAAATGTGTTTTGACAGTTTCAGTCAATTTGGATCGACCAGAAAATGGCCATTTTTCAAACGGACTCCAAATTGGACGAAATTAGTTTTGTTAGGACCGTACCGTCAAAACATAACTAGATTTGTTTTTCTGAAATTTTTGGAGTCAGTATGTGGTCCCAGTAAATTAAAATATGCGTTCAAATTCAATATATATTGATTCTTATTTTAATTTAAATGAAAACTAAACGAAACAGTCGAATTGGCTTAAGAAACATTTCCCATTGTGTTCGTAATGGGGGTATTTAGCTAGGGGCGATAGTCGTTGGGTTTGATTTGGAGTTCGTGAGGTTAGACGAGGATTTTTGGAATTAAATGAAATTAAAAATAAAATTAATATAAAAAGGGGCCAATCACGTTCTTTCCTTCCTTAAACCTAAATTTGTTTATCAGCCGCACCTCCAGAAGGAACCTGCAATCAGGATGCTCTGATTTTGATTCCTCATTATCTCTAAATCCCCTCAATGATTCCACGAGCTTCAAAGACAAAATAGTAGAGGAGATTGAGATATTCACTTTCAACGGTGGAGATCGAATCTCGTTGCTAGAATTGGAGGAAATCGAGCCAAGAAGTGCCTCCGTTCAGGCTCGAATTCCATTGCAAGGGGACCACCAAATTGGGCCCCACTCCCTGCGCAAGGAGGCGCCGCTCCCCCTTTCAGATGATGCCCTCCGATCATGTCCTAGTGCCTCCATTCGTCAAGCGTAGGGATGGAATGATGGTCGATGATGGGTTCAACGAGGTTGAAGGAGGAAAAGGGTTTTTACATAGGAATGAAGTAAAGAGGTAACTTTTTTTTAGCACTATAAATTTAATTAACTACGTATTTAATTATCTAACATATAGAAATCAATAACATTTTCATACGAGGTCCAAATCGCGCGAAACTAGATCCGTTGCAATCGTGGGGACGAGAGCTTCACAACAAGACTAACCAGGCCCTATTTGGAGCTACTTATAAATTTAAACAAATTCAAATCAGAATAGTCCAAAAATTCAGATAAAAACTGACAGAGTGGATCCCAATGTGAGAACTTCTTATTAAAAAAATTTCTTGTATAGTTATTTATTGTATAACTACAAATATAAAATGCTACTCGTCATCCGTAGACCATGGACGACTTGTATAACGACCCGAATCTCCCCGTAAAGGAAAGCCTAGATTTCTTTGAGGATAAGACGAATCAGAACACAAATAGAAGAACATTTAATTGCTTATTACAACAATTTCATCAGATTACAAGAATATACAGAGTATGAATAAATATTACACATTTACTAAATATCAGAGATTTACAAATTACAATGTAGCGGAAAAATAATACAAAACACAACTGAAAGAATATACGGATATAGAGCTTTCCGAATATCATTCCAGCTGTAAACCAGGATCATATGAATATAAATCTACAAAACCAAAATTGCAAGCCGCCCGCGTGGAAAATAGGGGCACCCAGAGTATAGGTTAAAACAATAAACTCCGGGTCAGTCATGTGATTGGTGAGAGAAATAAAACAGTTATTTAAAACTTTACTTTAAATCAGATATATCAAGGGACCACGCTGTACAACACGGAACGAGTTTCCTCCCAAGAATACTAGTGCATATAACAAAACAGCGCAATGCTTTTTGGAAAAATGAAGCTATTATAAGACCCAGGTCCCATCACACAACGTAACGCAAGCTAGAGGATAGGGTTTTCCCTTATAATAGCCAAACATGCTTGGTACGTTTAAAACAAATCATTTGATAGTATTATAAGTGCATAGTGTATAAAACAACTTCAAATATAAATGTATCAATCGTAGACGACATAGGTAACATATATCATGTCGCCAATACTAGGCTCTACAATCAAAACCGCAAATGTCACGTATTGGAAGTTGGATTTCCATCTGTGAACCAAGGCAAGGAATCGTCCTTACCGATTAGAGACTCTCTATTCCGAGCCTCAGGACCCAGACCCAGGTGGGCCCTTGGATCGCTAGGGCCAATCCACACAGAGTGGATTAAAATGCCTGAACAATGCGTTTCCCCACCCTATGGGGCGTAAACTGGTCATATCCCGACCAAACTATCGGACACGGAACGATCGATATAACCGAGGCGCCTCCTATCCATCATCCACATATGTAAAACGTCATGGCTTGCAAAACGCTGACAACACTCCTAGCTAGAAGGAAACGCATATCCTCCCTGATGTGCTCTCCCGTTTCTGGTTAACACCGAGGTGTGAGGCTCGCGAATTAACGCTACACAAAGCTACGATATATTAAAGTCGTGCTTTGATCATCAACCACAAGGCTCTGCTTTTTAACAGAAGCCTTGATCATTTGCATCTCAGATTGCCACATAGGCAATTCACGCTATGCAAACGATGTCTATCAATCACACGGAATGAAATCCGATGTTAGACACACATACATTTACAAGTTCGTTCCGGGTCTGAACGAAACCGGAGGCACTTTATTTCTCGTCTCATATGTCCAATACAGGAGAGAGAACCTCGCAGATCCGGTCGATCTCCAAGTACGTCTGGACGATCGCCACTTATTACCTTGTCTTGGGTGTATAGCCCAATCAAGGCATCAATAATCATCCAAACGATGTGAAGACCACCGGTCCAACCACTGTCTTCATCCTCGACACACTATCGAATCAGTTATTCAGAATGGGATAAACCCAGTCTTTCTGAATAATTCGCGTATATAATAAACAAGTGCTATAAAAACACAACAAATGCCTCATTCCAATCCAGAATATTTCTTTATCCAAATATTCTTATACTTTGGGAAAGGTTCCATTAATTTTATTAAAGATAAATTCTTTAAATTTATTTTTCAATCTTCCTTTGGATATCAATTCAAACCAAATTATGGTTTATCCAAACTAGTCGGGATTAGCGCACCTTACCGAAGTAATCATTTGTTTAATTTCCGAATCCCAACCTATTCATCCAATGAAGCAAAACTGGTAATACATCATATCTAACACCACGGTGTTATCGGTAAATTCAATTACCATTTCACGTTCAAATCTAATTAAAGATTTAACTATCGCCTGGAGTAAAATTGGTGGTACTCCATTCTCGATCATTTCAATCTAATTAAAGATTCATTAAAACTCCACTTGGTTTTAATCTTCCCAAAAATCAATATTAATGATTATTTAACTTGGGAAATCATATCCTGTCTTTAACAGGGTTAAAGAACCAATGTCAATTAAAACAAGATTCACAATAAACCCAAAATCACATTCCATTCCATCAGCCTCCAACCGTAAATTAGCAAGTGAACAATTCCCTAAGTATTAACCCTGAAGGCCGAAACCAACATCAGATCAATACCCAAGAAACCATTCAACTTAACTACTCTCCAGTTAGTTTCTGATTTTCTTAACTCTAGTGGGTCTAAGAATAGTATTATTAAAGATACCATTCACGACAACCCAAAATCTTATTCCATTGTTGATCGGGTTAAAGAACAAGTGTTGTTTAAAACACCGTTCACGATAAACCCAAAGACCAATTTCAATTCAATTCTAATTAAACATTAATTAATTAATTAGTATACTTCATTAAATCTAAATAAAAGATTTAATCTTTTCTCAACTGGATTCAAGAACTGTGTTAATGAAGACACCATTTGCAACAAACGCAAAATCCCATTTGATATTAAATACAAGACTCTGAATAGAAAATATATCGGCTTATATTCAATATCAAACTCTGAAATCAACAAATATCGTATTGGAATAACGATATATATATCTTCCAAATTCCTCCACAATGTTCGTATAATCACGGAATCCAATATTGAAATATTCCGAAGATAATTTCGATTCAAATCCATTCCAATCAATATATTGGAAATTCCGGTTATTTTTAAAACCATTTCAAATCCAATTTAATTATTTAAAAACATTGGATTTATTATTCTAGTTCATAACTAGTTCATTTCGATAAAAATACCTTTTTATCTTTTCAAATATGGATTTTTTTATCCATATTGTTTCCAAATCATTTATTATGATTCCACACAAATTATTGATATTTTTAATAATTTTATCAAGGCGCGTACAGTCGATTTCCATAAACGCCATCGAACTGCACTTAAAGCGACTTTTTCCAAATTTGATTTGGACATAATTCCAAATATGACCATTAGATTTCAAATCTCTAATATTAGTTAGAATGCTCTTTTTGGTACGAACCCAATGGTTCTGGTTTTAGGAGAATCCGACGGTTGGATCTCCCGTAATGTCAATTCAAAGTCAATGGTCGAAATATGCGAACAGCCACAGCGTGGCGCGTTCTATTCAGGTCATTATATTATATATATAATATATATTTTGTCGATTTCCATTTAAAACGCATTTTATAAATCGTTTTAAACTCGTTTTAAAACGATTTCAACTTCATATTCAATTTCAAATCAAAATTGAATATTCCATATCATTGATATGTAAATGATAGTATTTTCAAACCATTATATTTCGAAATCATTTCCTTTTCGATATTCATTATAGAAATGAATAAAATCGATATAAGTATCGTTCACGTCCAAATGGCATTAATATAATCAACAAGGCTTTATATATTTAAATATATTCGTGTCCATTCCAAATCGGACATCAAAACCAGATTTTGATCTTTTACTGAATATTATTTTAAAATATTCATTATTCTAAAATATTCATTATTTTAAATATCCGTTATTTTAAAATATTCATTCTTTTGGAACTGGAATCAGACACAGTCAATTACCATATAACTTGATTTATATTGATTTCATACAACATTGTACATAACAACAATCAAACACATTCACCCAGAGTGCATTCTTCACTGTATAAGCATCAAATATAAATATTTAACGCTTATAACAATCTGTCAACCAATCGATTGACGTACAGCTAATTATTGGGATTAGTGTATGTCCAATATCATCCCAATACCCGTATGGGGTTTTCAATCAACAAATAATGAATTTTATTTGTGCAGTTGGGCGATGTGTAAAATTTATCGTCCCAATCAATATCATTCAAATCAGTGTACATAAACAAATCGTCCGATTTGTTTATGAATATTTATTTTATTCATATACATGTTAAAACTTATATTTTTAAGTATAAAATATTTTATTTCAACACAAGAATATTTTTATTTATTCCATTCCACATCACACAATCAAATTTCACAACACAATCAAACAAACAAATAAGTCGTCCATGGTCTGTGGACACGGGTGTCGGGTGCTGCTAAGCACCGTCTGCATCCTAGTATATATTTTAACTAGAAAATAAAGTAAAAGTGAGAAGTTCTCACCTTTGGGTTCCACTCCGCCATTCTTTATTTTAGAATGGTTTGGATTTGCCTAAAATTCCTATGCGATCTTTTCCCGCTTTTCATAGTAAAAATCGCATTTTTAATATGATGTTTATTTTAAAAAACACATTTTTATAATTGCACTTCATATATTCAAATCATATATTTTTACAACGCTTCTTTCCATATAAAAATTATATTTTTGTATCTCTACTTCATATATGAAAATTATATTTTTACTTTGCAACTTCATATATAAAAATCGAATTTTTTTTCCCTACTTCATTTATAAAAATCATATCTTTGTTTATAAAAATCTTGTCTTTGCAAATATAAAAAAAATTCAAATCTTTGTTTATAAAAATCACATCTTTGCAAATATAAAAATCAAATCTTTGTTTATAAAAATCACATCTTTGCAAATATAAAAATCAAATCTTTGTTTATAAAAATCACGTCTTTGCAAATATAAAAATCAAATCTTTGTTCGACTAAAGATTATATTTTTTCATGGAAAAAGATTATATTTTTTTCTATCCTCTTGTTATACATATAAAAATCGCATCCTTTCCGTATTAAAAATCTAATCTTTAATAATATAAAAATCTAACTTTTAATAACATAAAAATCTACTTTTTTCTATCCTCTTGTTATACAACCATGGCGGTGGCGGTGGGAATGGAGCCCACAGGCGCGGCGGTGGCCTTCAGTGGCTTGGGGTTGCGGACTAGGGCGGGGGGTGCTTCGGGATTGGAGAGGGGCGATGGGGTGCTTCAAAATTGGAGAGAAGAGGGGGGGGTCTGCGCGTTGGGGGAAGAAGGAGGGAGAGGCGATGCGCGATGGTGGTACGGCAAGCGAAGGCGGATGCTAGGGGGGCTAGGGTTGAGTGATAGGTTTTATTTCAGAAAGGGGGGCTGGTTTCTCGCGTTGACCGCGAGCAAGAAGAAATGGGGGGTTTGACCCCCTGGTCAAACCCCTTATATTTTTTTTTCAAAAGGTAACTTTCGTGCACGAACTCCAAACGAGACCCAACAACTATTGTCCCTAGCTAATTACCCCCATTCCAAACACAATGGGATATGTATCGTAAGCCTGTTTGGTTGTTTCGATCGGTTTTCGTCAAAATCAAAATATAAATCTATATATTGAATTTGAACGCACATTTCAATTTACCGGGGCCACATACAAACTCTAAAAATTCCCGAAATATATTTTCTAGCTTTGTATTGATGATACGGTTCTAACGAAACTAATTTCATCAAATTTGGAGACAGTTTGAAAAATGGTCATTTTCTGCTCGATCCAAATTGACTGAAAATGTCAAAACACGTTTTACTTCGCCACGCTCACATATTAATCCCAAAAATTATGAATTTTGGTATCTAGCAAGAACCTGACATCCCGGGTCTAACAAAAGTGGTTTCGTCGAAAACGGAGGTCGTTTGCAAAATAGCTATTTTTAAGGGCCATATTTCCATAGCGACTATTCTGAATCTTCAATTGCACATAACTTTTTATTCCCGCTATGAAATTTCAATTTTTCGGATTCGTTGGAAAGATATTTTTAAGTAGATTCTAATAATTTTGGTTTTGCTAAAATCCGGTTTATTTTGTGTCCTGTACAATCATTTGAAATTTGAAATCGAATTTTCAAACTACAGCGCCATTTTCAATTTCTTTTATAATTAAGACAAATATTTATATTCTAACGTCGATTCAAGTAAATATACACACGTTCTAATTTTGTTCAAAATAAATTTCTCATCGTTATTATTTAAAATAATTCATTTTAAATATTCAAAATTCATTAAAATTTCCAAAATAAAAAAATTAAATTGATTCGGATTTTCTGGGTTGTTACAATCTCCCCCAGTTAAAATCTTTTCGTCCTCGAAAAGGAACGGAACTGAAAGTTGTTGAACTATCCAACTCAACTTTCAGTTGGGTTAAAGTTTGTAATATCCCAAAATTTTCAGTATATTTAAATTTCAATCTAAAATAAATAAAATGGAATATATTGGGGAATATCAAATTTTTGTTAATCTTAATGAAGGTGATTGTTTGAATTGAGTATAAATAGATTTTCAAATGTAGTTTTATTTAGGAAGGCAATAATTTGGAATTTAATTTTTAAAAATTTAAATTAATCTGAGTGTAATTTAAAAGTGAAATTCAAATTTTAAATTGGAAATTGGAAATTGTGGAATTTTGGATTTGATATTGAATAACTTAAGATAAAAGCGAATTCATTTATTTGAATTTGCAATTCAGATTTAATATGAGGAATAATCAAGATCTGGGAACTTAAAATTTGTTAAACAAATTTATTTAAGCTGTGTTTGTATTTAAGGAGAATTCAAATTTGATTTGTTAAACGATGGAATTTAAGCTGTTTAAGTTAAATTTGAAATTCAAATTTGAATTTTGTAAATAACCAAATGTGGAACTTAAATTTTATGAAATAAATTTATAGAATTCATTTAATTTATAATTTGGTTTAAATTTGAATTTAATGAATATTCAAATTTAATTTAAAATAGATATATGAATATTTGAATATTTTATTAATTAATTAACTGTGAAATTTAATTGTTTTGGCAACTGTCTCGTGATCCGACGAAACCAGTCTCATCGGAACCGGAACGGTGAATTATGATAGGATTTCAATTTGCGTTACAATCTGACTTACCATTTGATCGTACGAGAGAAAATGTGAACGAGATCAATGTAAATGTATAATAGGGTATATCTCATATTTAGGCCTTATAATTATATAAATAAATTTCCTTTCCTTCATTCACCAGCCATTTCTCACTTTACGTATATCTCTATCTGCCGACTCTTTTCTCTAACGGCAGAAAACATTTTCCAAACCCTAGATCAAAAAATAAAAATCCCAACTTTTATTTCAAATCTCCACAAACCCTAGCGTATTATATACCATTTCAAAGAGCTCGACGATACGAAGCTGGTGGTGTCATTTGTTTCGACATGCAGTGCTCGTAGTTGATGAAATTCGTGGTCAAAGCTCACTGGAATTGAAACCCTAAAGCTAGAATTGTGGATGTTTGATTTAAATGTTAATCGAAGAAAGTGAGATGTGGGTTTTGTAGAGGAAGGTCTGGGGAGTTGAACTAGGGCGGTCCCGCGGTCTGGAAGTGTTGGTGGCGCCGGAATTTGGTGGTTAAAGCTTGAGATGGGTGGTTTTAATCTTGGTGCGCATGGACGGGAGAGCATCGGAGAGGAAACAAGAGCAAGGGGTTTGACGCGCCTTGACGGTGGGAGTAGAATGGTGGTGGCCGCCTGTAACATCCCAGATTTTCGGTCATTTAAAGTGGAATATTTCAATGTGTTTATTTATTTTATTGAATATATAATAGATTTTTATATCGAATTTATTTTATAAAAGGGAGTTCGAATATATATAATTTATAATATAATTAAAACGAACTTGAAACGACGCGGTAGTTCGTAATATTGAATTTCGAACATTAATTGAATATACAGGATCCGATATAAATCGGATTTCAGTGAAACAAGAAACGCTCGAATCAATGTGATTATATTTTTCTTGTGAAAGAGAAAAATCGAGATTTCATCATATATATTTTAAGATATGTCCAAATCAAATTTAAAAATAGTCGCTATAGAATCGTTCATCGACCGTAACAGTTTATTTGAAATAACTGCATATTGGATTCGAATTTAGACAAGGTTGTTTTGAAACGTTGTATTAATTTAATTTTTAGAATTTTACTGTAATTTTTAATTAATTAAATATGTAAATATTTATTTGAAGTATTTTTCACCCTATATCAGCATTTTTGGTGTTTCACAATATAAGTTAGTCTACCGATATTATTATATTTTTAGGATCGTGGGGCGTCGCTGGTCACAACGATATTTTTATATCTGTCCATAGTCCTTTGTAAATAAACAGAATTTCTTACAGTCGGTACCCCATAAAACACCAACTTTTCAAAAACCAAACATAGCTTTTCTATTTGATAAATCATACCCATACCCTAGCCTATTCTATTCTCCATCCTCAAGTCTTCTCCAAATTTAATGAAAGCTGTACCGACTCTATTTTTTTTTTCAACAGCCAACCTAACTTACTGAAGAGACCACACAAACCCCCCTACCCCAAACCTATACATGCCTTGTTTAATCAAAATTAAAAGAATACAGTCTACCCTATTGCCAAATTTTGGTACCAATGATACAAATCACGGTATAAATCTTATAAAAAGAGTCTATCCTCAAGAATCATGTGCAAATCTTGGCCACAGACTGCATCTCCGGTTTTCCACGTCTTATTCTTTCTAATCGAAGTTGTGCTGATACGAAAATACACCACAGACTGTTGCACCTATACAAAATCTCATGCAATTCTTATGTTGTCACGTCCTTTTCAATTAAAGCCTGCGGCGTTTCCCCATCTTTTGACTTTATAAACATGTATATGTTGTTTTCTGTGCCACAGGCAAGAGCTGAACGGTTGAACCCCTGTATCCTATATTTTAGTATATGTGCAGACCTAATAACGTACACATCATAGCATGAATGGTCTTTGCCAAACTGCATGTTCCCCGCATGCCTACGCTAAAGTCTAATCCTAGTACACTGTACATTCCTTGGTAGTCAAGGATCTAACATTATAAATACAACATCTCCTTCATTTCCCTGAAGAAAACTAGCAAACCGATCCTATTACAATACTTATGAAAAAGAAAATTTACAACGAAATGAAATTTAATTTGATTTGAGTAAAGTACGGAATTAGAAACCGAATATATGCCGGTCGAAGAAACCACGCTAACACTGTATTAAACGAAGGAGTCGGACTTGGTGGTTCAGGAAGGCGTGGTGTTGAGGGGCCATTTCAGTGATGAAAGAAGAGACATGGGTTGCGTTTGGCAGTGGGGGAAAGTAGGCGCTGGCTTTAACAATGGAGAGAAGGGGTTACAGGCAGTTTTAATGAGAAAAGGTGTTTTGTGTGGAACTGGGATTCAAAAATAGTAGCAGTGGGAAGGACGTTGAAAATATGTGAAGGAGTAGTGATGAGCTGGGAATGGTTTAAACGTGGTGGAGTGAAGTAAACGATTGCGGCGCGGTGGAAAAAGGTTGCGGCGTGGGGAGTAAAGCATGGATAAGGGAAAACGTGTTTGCTCTGGGCATGTAAGTGGAAGATTAGCCGGCTAATTAACTCAAAGGGGTAATTAGAATTAAAGTAATTTGTTAGTTTAATTTGATAATTAAAGAATTATTAATTTATGATCGTAACAGGAAGGGACGAAGGAAAAAGCAAATGGGGGAGAGTCGGCCCTTTAGTCTTAGCAAAGGATAATCAGCCTGAATGAGGAGTTAATTAAAGTAATTTCCTAAATAAGTTTATAATTAAAGAATTAATAATTATAATTAAAACCATATACCTATATTATTGTATAACTTTTGCATGGTTTAACAGAATCCAACGAAACCAAATCTGTTGAGATTATGGCAATGAAGAATATTAGTACGAACTGGTTCAGAAGGGACAGGAAGGTGTCAGATTTTTATTTAATTTTAAACGTCAGTTTAAAATTAAATAAAACAACGCTGAAACTGTCGAATCAAAAATCAAGGTGAGTTAATTCTCACACCTGCTGGAATTCTATGATGTGTTAAATTCATATTTAAAATATAATTCATCGTTAATCTTCGGAATTGGTTGATTGAATGCCTTGGTTGCTTATGGTGTGTTAAATGGTTGTCAACATCTATAATATGTCATATTGGATGATTTATTTAAATAATTGTCAAATATTATTATTGTCTGTGATGCAAGGAAGAACAGATTGGAGGGATCCGACCGGATTCCTCAAATATTTTTGTATGTTGTTTATATCACCCAAGTATGAATTGTTTACCCCTAAACAACATTACATGCTATTTGAATGTTGATTATTGATTGGATATTGAACGTTGAATTGAAATTCATTGTTGTGTGTTGTTTTTAATCAATAAACGGTATTGATTAAGATACTGGCAGCAAATGATCTGAACGTTGTTGTTATGACGTGGGTTCACTATCAGGAGGATCGACGTAATCTCAATTATAAAATTTATTTTATAATTGAAGTAAAGTTTAAAAAGTGATTTTTCTTTTTAACATAAAAGATTTAAAATAAGATGATATTTATAAATGGTTTTTATAAAAATAGTTATATAATATTTTGTAGCAACTGAAATAAGTTTTTATCGGCTTAGGAATAGAATTTAACCGACGGGTTATTGTTTTGAAAATAACTGTTAAATAAAATAGTTAAGCAATATAATTATATTAATTATATTAAATCTAATGAGAGAAGTAATTAAAATCAATTAGTAATAATTGAAGTTTAAGTTGACTAACTCAACTGTTAAAATTGAGTTGATAATTAGAATTGATCATTCTTTGATTAATCTAATGAAAATTGTTTAACGAATAATTCTTTTTATTTTAATAATATTTGTTAAATTTTAATTATCTTGTTTAAAGTTGCTTACTGGTCGATAAATCATTAACAAACTATTTATCGTTTGAAAATGTTGGCAAGCAATTAGACGAGTTGTTTTAAATGAAGTAAACTAATTTACTTCAGTTTATAATTAGTAATAATAATTAAAGTAATTTATTTTAATAGGGACCAATTAAGAAGTAATTAAGTTGAAATAGAATTTAATGGAATTATGTAAGGGCAAAATTATACTGAAACTAAAACTTCACTTGTGAATAAGTGTTACTTAACAATGAAACACAAGCGAGGAGTTTGAAAAGTTTCCAATATATATAAAGAAAAAGGCGTAAAGGATTTAAATAAGAGTTTGTTTGCTAAATTATATAAATTAGTAAACAAAGGTAAATTGGGAGTGATTTACAGATTAATATAAGAGAATTATATGAGAAGTTAAAATTGAATACAAGATTTGAAACCAAGTTTATAAAGTTGTTTAAACTCGGAAAAGGATTCGTAAATAAGCTTTTATTAAAGGGGTTGGGTTAAGAAAAAATCATTCTTATTTGCTAAGGTAAGGGGATTAGAAAGGACCCAGTAAACAGATTTTTGAACAAAAACTAAGTGTTAAGGAATTATGGTAAAGGGTTAAAAGAAAGGGAGCTTACGTTTAGTAGTCTGCTTAAATAAAAATAAAGGAGATCTAGTGTGAGAATAATTTGCCAAATAAAAGGGATCATTATTAAAACCATGGTTTGAATAAAAGGGTAAATTGAATCGATAAAAAATGGAATGATAAGTTCTGGTATTTCAAACTTTTACATATTCCGAGATAAGAACGGTGTCGATCAAGGTCTGAGAGGTAATGAAACGACCCGAACTTCTCCGGTCTCCGAAGAGATGAGAAAGAACGAATTACTGTGAGGACAAGACAAATCAGAACACAAACCGAAGAACATTTCATTGTATATTACAACAATGCACCAGAATACAAGAATATACAGAGTATAAACAAATAAATATTACACAGAAATATCAGAGATTTAAATTACATTTAAATACATCGCAGCGGAAAATAATACAATACACAACTAGAAGGAGATATACGGATACAAAGCTTCCTAGATATCGTTCCAGCTGTAAACCAGGATCCTGTGAATATAAATCTGCAAAACCCAAAACTGCTAGTTGCCCGTGTCAAAATAAGGGCACCCAGAGTTTAGGTTAAAACAATAAACTCCAGGTCAGTCATGTGACTGGTGTGAGAACTAAAACAATTATTAATTCTTTATTTTAAAGTTAGGTAAATCAAGGGACCACGCCGTATAACACGGAACGGGTTTCCTCCCAAGAATACCAGTGCATAAAACGAACAGCGCAATGCTAAATAGAGAAAAATGAAGCTATTATAAGACCCAGTTCCCATCACACAATGCAATCGCAAGCCGGAGGATAGGGTTTTTACCTTATAATAGCCAAGAATGCTTGATACGTTTAAAACAAATCATTTGATACTATTATGTAACAACCCGTAAAATCTGGGCCAGTTTAAAATTTTTATTTTGGCAATTTTAGCGAATTTTGATTATTTAAAATGAATTATTTTAAATAATATTGACGAGAAATTTATTTTGAATATAATTCGAACGTATATATTATATACGTCGTCGTTAGAATATAAATAATTATATATAATTATAAAAGGAATTGAAAATGGCGCGGTAGTTCGAAAATTCGATTTCAAACTTCAATTGAATGTACCGGGTGCAAAACAATCCGGATTTTTGTGAAACCAAAAACATTAGGATCTAATTGATGATATCTTTCCAACGAAGTTGAGAAACTGAGATTTCACTTTATAAATGATGAGATATGTCCAGTTGAAAATTCTGAATAGTCGCTATGGAATTCAGGCCCTTAAAAATGGACATTTTGCAAATGACCTCGGATTTCGACGAAACCACTTTTGTTGGGTCCGTGATGTCGAGTTATTGCTAGGTTTCAAATTTCATAATTTTTCGAATCAATATGTGAGCGTGGCAAAGGAAAACGTGTTTTGACCATTTCAGTTGATTTTAATCGACTGGAAATTGGCCATTTTTCTAACGGTCTCAGAATTCGACGAAACTAGTTTTGTTAGGACCGTATCGTCAATACGAAGCTAGAAAATATTTTTCGGGAATTTTTAGGGTTAGTATGTGACCCCGGTAACTTGAAATGTACGTTTAAAATTCAATATAATGATTTAAATGTAAATTTAACGGAAACTGATTGTAACAATCAAATCAGCTTGCGATATATATCCCATTGTGTTCGGAATGGGGGTAAAACGCTATGGACGACAGGCGGTGGGCCTCGTTTCGAGGTCGAATGTGAAAGTCAACTCTTTAGGATAAAATTTATTAATTAAATAAAAAAAAAAAAAAAAAAGAATATTATCTCCCCCTTTACTACCCAGGCCCCCCCCCCCCGATTTCCTTTTACAGAAAACTAAAAAAGAAAAAAAAAAAAAAAAGGGAAACGAAATCGAAATCGCCCCTTTCCCTCGTCGGAGCCGCCACCCCCGCGTCGGCCTCCTCCTCCAATCGCCCGCCACTCAGTTGAAGCCCCTGTCCCCTCTTCGGCCTCCTCCCCCTCGCGACTCTTTCCTCCTCCCTCCTCCACGCGAGGACAGCGAGCGCCCCCCCCGAACCCTAGCGCCGCCGATGAAGTCGAGCCCCCCCTCCGATCTGCAAGCCTCGATGAAGCCCCCCCGACCACTCGACGAGCCCCTGTAAGTTTTGGTTTTTTTTTATTTACTTATTTTCATTTAAACTGTAAAATTTTGTTGATTTTAAAAAACTGAATTTTTAGGAAGTTAAAAACTGAAATTTTATTTAAAGTAAAACTGAAATTTTATTTAAAGTAAAACTGAAATTTTTATAAAGTATAAAGCTGAAAATAAAAGGTTAAAACTGATTTTAAAATAAAAGAATAAAACTGATTTTAGGAATTTTAAAAACTTTGATTTGAAAAAGTTATTTTAAACTTTAAAGGTGAAAAGATTTAAACTTTAAAAGTGAAAGGTTTAGATTTTAAAAAGGAAAGGATTTGAACTTTTTGAAATAAAAATTCGATTTTTATATATTGAACTTTGAACTAAAAATTCGATTTTTATATATTAAATAGCGAACTAAAAATTCGATTTTTATATATTGAATAGCGAAGTAAAAATGTGATTTTTACGTATGTAGTGAAAGCAGCAACGAAGGTGACAAAAAGGCGAAACGACGAAGACTTCTGCAAAGGAAGAGCCGTGGAGCTGGATAGCAATATGTGAGAATTTCTCACCTTTCAATTTATTTTTCTAGTTATATATATATATACTAGGATGCAGACGGTGCTTAGTAGCACCCGACACAATCGTCCACAGACCATGGACTTGTTTGTTTGATTGTTTGGTGATTGATTGCGATATTGGTTTGAATGTGGTTTGTGGTGTGAAAAATCGAATCGATAAATTGGTTAGGATTAGACGTGCGCCGTTATAAGGCGAAGGAGTAAGGCTAGGTTAGACCCTTACTCCAAAGTTTGTGGTTTGCATAACGAATTGATTTGATTGATGTGTGAATGGCGTGGGCCTTCACTAGACCGGGGATAAGGCTAGGCCTTGTCCCGTTTCTAGTATCGTGCCGTTATGCCGCCGAAATTTTCTAAAATAAGTTAGAAAAATAAAAATAGCATTTTATTTAACGAATGAACTGAATAGAAATTCATATGTTAAAATAAAATGTGTTATCGTTAAAAATATAATTTTTAACGTGAATGTGAATAAATAAATATTCATTTACAAACCAGACGGTTTGTTTATGTACACCTATTTGAATGACGTTGATTGGGTCGATAAATTTTACACATCGCCTAACTGCACAAATAAAATATGTGTTTGATTGTTTGAAACCCCACACGGGTGTTAGGATGAAATTTGAAGTTCACTCATCCTGATTGATTAAATATGTCGATCGATTGATTGACAAGCTGCTGTAAGCGTTAAATGTCTATATTTGATGCTTATACAGTGTAGTGCACTTTGGTTGATGATTGATTATTCATCGTTGTTGATATATACATGTGTTGTAGAAAATCCATATAATTAACATTATATGGTAATTGATTGGGCCTCATTCCAGTTTCGAAAAAAGAAATATTTGAAATAGAAATATTTGAAATAGAAATATTTGAAATAGAATATTTGAAAATAGAAATATGTGAAGCCGTGAGGATTAGATTGACGCCATTTTGACGTGAACGATATTTATATCGATTTTATTCATTTTAAAATGAATATTGAAACGTGATTTCGAAATCGAATATTTTGAAATGAATTGAATTGAAAACGATTTCGAAATGAATTGAATTGAAAACGATTTCGAAATGAATTGAATTGAAAACGATTTCGAAATGAATTGAATTGAAAACGATTTCGAAATGAATTGAATTGAAAACGATTTCGAAATGAATTGAATTGAAAACGATTTCGAAATGAATTGAATTGAAAACGATTTCGAAATGAATTGAATTGAAAACGATTTCGAAATGAATTGAATTGAAAACGATTTCGAAATGAATTGAATTGAAAACGATTTCGAAATGAATTGAATTGAAAACGATTTCGAAATGAATTGAATTGAAAACGATTTCGAAATGAATTGAATTGAAAACGATTTCGAAATGAATTGAATTGAAAACGATTTCGAAATGAATTGAATTGAAAACGATTTCGAAATGAATTGAATTGAAAACGATTTCGAAATGAATTGAATTGAAAACGATTTCGAAATGAATTGAATTGAAAACGATTTCGAAATGAATTGAATTGAAAACGATTTCGAAATGAATTGAATTGAAAACGATTTCGAAATGAATTGAATTGAAAACGATTTCGAAATGAATTGAATTGAAAACGATTTCGAAATGAATTGAACTGAAAACGATTTCGAAATGAATTGAACTGAAAACGATTTCGAAATGAATTGAACTGAAAACGATTTCGAAATGAATTGAATTGAAAACGATTTCGAATTGAATTGAAAGCGAAGTGAAATAAATTCAAATTGAATTGAAATTTGAATTGAATGGAAATGGATTTTGAAACGAATTTATAAAGAAGAATTCAATTTTGATTTGAATTGAAATGGAAGTTGAAAATGTTTTTGAAACGAATTCAAAACTATTTATATAATTCGTTTTAAATAGAAATCGACGAAATATATATTATATATATTATATATAATATAATGGCCTGAATAGAACGCGCCGCGTCGCGGCAGTTCGCGAATTTCGACCATTTATTTCGAACGGACATTACGGGAGATCCGACCGTCGGATTCTCCTAAAACCGGAACCGTTGGGTTCGTATCGAAAAGAGCTTTCTAATGAATGTTAGAAATTTGAAATCTAACGGTTGGATTTGGAGATACGTCCAAATCAAATTCGAAAAAGGTCGCTGTAAGTGCAGTTCGATGGCCGTTAATGGAAATCGACTGTATGGGCCTTGATAAAATTATTAAAAATAGCAATAATTTGTGTAAAATCATAAGAAATGATTTAGAAAGAATTGGGATGAAAAACTCCATATTTGAAAAGATAAAAATGGATTTTTATCGAAATGAACTAGTTTTGAACTAGAATTATAATTCTATTTATTTTTAAATAAATAAATTGAATTCGAAAAGGGTTTTAAAAATAACCAAAATTTCCAATGATTGCATTGGAGTGGATTTGAATCGAAATTGTCTTCGGAATATTTCGATGTTGGAATTCGTGATTATACAGGTGTTGTTATGGAAATTTGAAAGATATATATTGATATCGTTATTTCCAATACGACATTTGTTAGTCGTAGAATTCGATATTGAATATAAGCCGATATATTTTCTATTCAGAGCCTTGTATTGAATATCGAATGTGATTTGGGTTTGTCGTGAATGGTGTCTTCACTAACACTATTCTTGAACCCAGTTGAGAAAAGATTAAATCTTTTTATTTAGATTTAATGAAGTGTACCAATTAAATAATATTTAATTGGAATTGAATTGATATTGATTTTTGGGTTTATCGTGAGCAGTGTTTTAAATAACACTCGTTCTTTAACCCGATAATTAATGAATGTGATTTTGGGTTTATCGTGAACCGTGTTTTAAATGACACTGATTCTTTAACCCAGTCGAAGATTAAAACTAAGTGGAGTTTTAATGAATCTTTAATTAGATTGAAATGATCGAAAGTGGAGTATCACCAGTTTTGCTCCAGGCGATAGTTAAATCTTTAATTAGATTTGAACGTGAAATGGTAATTGAATTTACCGATAACACTGTGGTGTTAGATATGAAGTATTACCAGTTTTACTTCATGGGATGAATAGGTTGGGATTGGGAAATTAAAACAAATGATTACTTCGGTAAGGTTCGCTAATCCCGACTAGTTTGAATTGATATTCAAAAATGGATTAAAGAATAAATTCAAGGAATTTATCTTTTATAAAATTAATGGGAATCTTTCCCTATGAATGTGAAATTTAGAAACTAACTGTCGGTTAGCCAAGCAGAATGGTTTTCTGGATATTGATCTGATGTTGGTTTCGGCCTTCGGGGTTAATATTTGGGGAATTATTCTCTTGATTAATTTACGGTTAGTGACTAATGAATTGGAATGAGGCGTATGTTGTGTTTGTGTAACACTTTTATAAAATATACGCGAGTTATTCGGGAAGACCGGGTTTATCCCATTCTGAATAACTGATACGACGATAAGTCGAAGATGAAGACGATAGTCGAAGACCGGAAGTCTTCACGTCGTTTGGGTGATAACTGATGATCTTGATTGGGCTGTACACCCAAGAAGATGGAAACAGTTAGTGATCGTCCAGACGTGCTTGGAGATCGATGGATATGCGGGGTACTAGGTGCCTCCGGTTTCGTTCAGACCCAGAACGGACTTGTAAATGGACTGTGTGTCTGACATCGGATTTCATTCTGTGTGACTGATATCGGTTGCATAGGATGGCTTGCCTGTGTGGCATGCTAAGATGCAAATGATCAAGGCTTCTGTTGAAAAGCAAAGTCTTGTGGTGATGATCAAAGCACGGCCTTTGTGGCGTAGCTTTGTGTAACGTTTACCTCGCGTGTTTCACACCCGGTATGAACCAAAAACGGGAGACGGACCTCAGGGAGGACTTGCGTTTCTTTCTAGCTAGAAGTGGCGTCAGTGGTTTTACACGCCCTGACGAGTTTGACTTATGTGGTTGTTGCGGTTGCGAGGCGCCTCGGTTATATCGGTTTCGGCCGAATGCATTCTGGTCGGCTGACGGACCAGACTTACACCCCATAGGGTGGGGAGACGTAGTGTTCAGGCATTTTAATCCACATCGGTGGACCGGCCCTGTCGCTCCAAGGCTTGACTGAGTACTTGCCGGTGGCTCGGGCTAGAGAGTCACGAATAGGTTGAGGACTATCTTTTGCCTCGGTTCATAGATGGAAATCCAATTTCCAAATACGTGACATTTGCGGTTTTAATTGTAACCCTATATATGGCGACATAGTGGGATGGGGCGCTTATGCCGCCTATGATTGATACTTATGATTTGAAGTTGTTTTATACACTTATAATAGTATCAAATGATTTGTTTTAAAACGTATCAAGCATTCTTTGGCTGTTATAAGGGAAAACCCTATCCTCGACTGCGTTGCATTGTGTGATGGGACCTGGGTCTTATAACAGCTTCATTTTTCTTTATTTAGCATTGCGCTGTTTGTTTTATGCACTGGTATTCTTGGGAGGAAACCCGTTCCGTGTTATACGGCGTGGTCCCTTGATTTACCTAACTTTGAAAATAAAGATTAACTGTTTTAGTTCTCACACCAGTCCCATGACTGACCTGGAGTTTATTGTTTTTAACCTAAACTCTGGGTGCCCTTATTTTCGACACGGGCAGCTAGTAGTTTTGGTTTTGCAGATTTATATTCACAGGATCCTGGTTTACAGCTGGAACGATATCCGGAGAGCTTTGTATCCGTATATCTCTTCTAGTTGTGTATTGTATTATTTTCCGCTGCTATGTATTTAAATGTAATTTAAATCTCTGATATTTCTGTGTAAGATGCATTTATGCTCTGTATATTCTTGTAATCTGATGCATTGTTGTAATAAGCAATGAAATGTTCTTCTGTATGCGTTCTGTTGTGGCTTGTTCTCGAACTATCCGACGCTTTCCTTTACGGGGAAGTTGCGGGTCTTTACACGTGGTATCAGAGCTTTGGTTTACAAAGCTCAGAGAACAAGACACATTAGAAACATATGAAAGAATTCATCAGATATTGGATTAGTAATATCCAATGAGGATGACTCGTTAGAGATGGGATCAGTAGTGTCCTAGAACGAGTCGAAAGAGTGTTGTTTTTGAAAATAAAAGTGAAAACCCACTTTGTTTTGGAAATTCAAATCTTAAGTATTCGTATTTGAATAGTCTATTTAAATTGAATTTGGGCAATCGAGTATATAAAGATTTTGCATACACGCTTAGCGGCTTGTATTCGAAGTTTTAATATATTGGGTAGATATAGAATCACATTCTAGTTGCCCGGGGATGATTCTGATGATGAGGCATCGTCATCTGTGTTGTGTTCGACTGGCGAGAGTGGGTTATCTATATATTTCCATATAGGCTGGTGTGAGAACCAAAATTAGATAGGGCTTATTGTTGTGATTTAGCATCAAAAATCTGATTTTTGTCTATGTATCAAAATTATGAATTTGAAACTTTAAATTCACTAATTGATTGATGTTTGTGTTGTTTGGTTAATTGTTTGCTAATTTTGAACCATTATGCATAATTTAAATCGAATATTGAACTGTATCGAAAATTGGTCGCATTTGCTTGCATATATGTACTTACATTGAACAGGTCATAGCAAGGAGGCTAGAGCCGAGAATAAAATTTGTTTGCCCGACAAATAGGTACATGTTTACTACATAATTTCCTGCGTTGTTTGGGTGATGATGATTTTGTGAGCCTATTGGCTAGCCGCTTGGCTTTTTCTTTTTCTTTTTGAGATCTGAAGGACCGGGGAAGCTATTTGAAATTCCCCGATGCTCCCGGTGCAGGGGAGGTTATGGCGAAATTTTTCAAAAATTTAGGGTGTTAGCCAAAATTTTGAAGTTTTGAAAATTCTCAGAAACTAAAGAGTTGGAGAATGGAAGCCAGATCGAGCGTAGAGTTGATTAATCAAACCACTTTCGACTTTGTTCCTTTTCGGGGACGAAAAGTTTTAAGTGGGGGAGATTGTAACAACCCGTAAAATCTGGGCCAGTTTAAAATTTTTATTTTGGCAATTTTAGCGAATTTTGATTATTTAAAATGAATTATTTTAAATAATATTGACGAGAAATTTATTTTGAATATAATTCGAACGTATATATTATATACGTCGTCGTTAGAATATAAATAATTATATATAATTATAAAAGGAATTGAAAATGGCGCGGTAGTTCGAAAATTCGATTTCAAACTTCAATTGAATGTACCGGGTGCAAAACAATCCGGATTTTTGTGAAACCAAAAACATTAGGATCTAATTGATGATATCTTTCCAACGAAGTTGAGAAACTGAGATTTCACTTTATAAATGATGAGATATGTCCAGTTGAAAATTCTGAATAGTCGCTATGGAATTCAGGCCCTTAAAAATGGACATTTTGCAAATGACCTCGGATTTCGACGAAACCACTTTTGTTGGGTCCGTGATGTCGAGTTATTGCTAGGTTTCAAATTTCATAATTTTTCGAATCAATATGTGAGCGTGGCAAAGGAAAACGTGTTTTGACCATTTCAGTTGATTTTAATCGACTGGAAATTGGCCATTTTTCTAACGGTCTCAGAATTCGACGAAACTAGTTTTGTTAGGACCGTATCGTCAATACGAAGCTAGAAAATATTTTTCGGGAATTTTTAGGGTTAGTATGTGACCCCGGTAACTTGAAATGTACGTTTAAAATTCAATATAATGATTTAAATGTAAATTTAACGGAAACTGATTGTAACAATCAAATCAGCTTGCGATATATATCCCATTGTGTTCGGAATGGGGGTAAAACGCTATGGACGACAGGCGGTGGGCCTCGTTTCGAGGTCGAATGTGAAAGTCAACTCTTTAGGATAAAATTTATTAATTAAATAAAAAAAAAAAAAAAAAGAATATTATCTCCCCCTTTACTACCCAGGCCCCCCCCCCCCCCGATTTCCTTTTACAGAAAACTAAAAAAGAAAAAAAAAAAAAAAAGGGAAACGAAATCGAAATCGCCCCTTTCCCTCGTCGGAGCCGCCACCCCCGCGTCGGCCTCCTCCTCCAATCGCCCGCCACTCAGTTGAAGCCCCTGTCCCCTCTTCGGCCTCCTCCCCCTCGCGACTCTTTCCTCCTCCCTCCTCCACGCGAGGACAGCGAGCGCCCCCCCCGAACCCTAGCGCCGCCGATGAAGTCGAGCCCCCCCTCCGATCTGCAAGCCTCGATGAAGCCCCCCCGACCACTCGACGAGCCCCTGTAAGTTTTGGTTTTTTTTTATTTACTTATTTTCATTTAAACTGTAAAATTTTGTTGATTTTAAAAAACTGAATTTTTAGGAAGTTAAAAACTGAAATTTTATTTAAAGTAAAACTGAAATTTTATTTAAAGTAAAACTGAAATTTTTATAAAGTATAAAGCTGAAAATAAAAGGTTAAAACTGATTTTAAAATAAAAGAATAAAACTGATTTTAGGAATTTTAAAAACTTTGATTTGAAAAAGTTATTTTAAACTTTAAAGGTGAAAAGATTTAAACTTTAAAAGTGAAAGGTTTAGATTTTAAAAAGGAAAGGATTTGAACTTTTTGAAATAAAAATTCGATTTTTATATATTGAACTTTGAACTAAAAATTCGATTTTTATATATTAAATAGCGAACTAAAAATTCGATTTTTATATATTGAATAGCGAAGTAAAAATGTGATTTTTACGTATGTAGTGAAAGCAGCAACGAAGGTGACAAAAAGGCGAAACGACGAAGACTTCTGCAAAGGAAGAGCCGTGGAGCTGGATAGCAATATGTGAGAATTTCTCACCTTTCAATTTATTTTTCTAGTTATATATATATATACTAGGATGCAGACGGTGCTTAGTAGCACCCGACACAATCGTCCACAGACCATGGACTTGTTTGTTTGATTGTTTGGTGATTGATTGCGATATTGGTTTGAATGTGGTTTGTGGTGTGAAAAATCGAATCGATAAATTGGTTAGGATTAGACGTGCGCCGTTATAAGGCGAAGGAGTAAGGCTAGGTTAGACCCTTACTCCAAAGTTTGTGGTTTGCATAACGAATTGATTTGATTGATGTGTGAATGGCGTGGGCCTTCACTAGACCGGGGATAAGGCTAGGCCTTGTCCCGTTTCTAGTATCGTGCCGTTATGCCGCCGAAATTTTCTAAAATAAGTTAGAAAAATAAAAATAGCATTTTATTTAACGAATGAACTGAATAGAAATTCATATGTTAAAATAAAATGTGTTATCGTTAAAAATATAATTTTTAACGTGAATGTGAATAAATAAATATTCATTTACAAACCAGACGGTTTGTTTATGTACACCTATTTGAATGACGTTGATTGGGTCGATAAATTTTACACATCGCCTAACTGCACAAATAAAATATGTGTTTGATTGTTTGAAACCCCACACGGGTGTTAGGATGAAATTTGAAGTTCACTCATCCTGATTGATTAAATATGTCGATCGATTGATTGACAAGCTGCTGTAAGCGTTAAATGTCTATATTTGATGCTTATACAGTGTAGTGCACTTTGGTTGATGATTGATTATTCATCGTTGTTGATATATACATGTGTTGTAGAAAATCCATATAATTAACATTATATGGTAATTGATTGGGCCTCATTCCAGTTTCGAAAAAAGAAATATTTGAAATAGAAATATTTGAAATAGAAATATTTGAAATAGAATATTTGAAAATAGAAATATGTGAAGCCGTGAGGATTAGATTGACGCCATTTTGACGTGAACGATATTTATATCGATTTTATTCATTTTAAAATGAATATTGAAACGTGATTTCGAAATCGAATATTTTGAAATGAATTGAATTGAAAACGATTTCGAAATGAATTGAATTGAAAACGATTTCGAAATGAATTGAATTGAAAACGATTTCGAAATGAATTGAATTGAAAACGATTTCGAAATGAATTGAATTGAAAACGATTTCGAAATGAATTGAATTGAAAACGATTTCGAAATGAATTGAATTGAAAACGATTTCGAAATGAATTGAATTGAAAACGATTTCGAAATGAATTGAATTGAAAACGATTTCGAAATGAATTGAATTGAAAACGATTTCGAAATGAATTGAATTGAAAACGATTTCGAAATGAATTGAATTGAAAACGATTTCGAAATGAATTGAATTGAAAACGATTTCGAAATGAATTGAATTGAAAACGATTTCGAAATGAATTGAATTGAAAACGATTTCGAAATGAATTGAATTGAAAACGATTTCGAAATGAATTGAATTGAAAACGATTTCGAAATGAATTGAATTGAAAACGATTTCGAAATGAATTGAATTGAAAACGATTTCGAAATGAATTGAATTGAAAACGATTTCGAAATGAATTGAATTGAAAACGATTTCGAAATGAATTGAATTGAAAACGATTTCGAAATGAATTGAACTGAAAACGATTTCGAAATGAATTGAACTGAAAACGATTTCGAAATGAATTGAACTGAAAACGATTTCGAAATGAATTGAATTGAAAACGATTTCGAATTGAATTGAAAGCGAAGTGAAATAAATTCAAATTGAATTGAAATTTGAATTGAATGGAAATGGATTTTGAAACGAATTTATAAAGAAGAATTCAATTTTGATTTGAATTGAAATGGAAGTTGAAAATGTTTTTGAAACGAATTCAAAACTATTTATATAATTCGTTTTAAATAGAAATCGACGAAATATATATTATATATATTATATATAATATAATGGCCTGAATAGAACGCGCCGCGTCGCGGCAGTTCGCGAATTTCGACCATTTATTTCGAACGGACATTACGGGAGATCCGACCGTCGGATTCTCCTAAAACCGGAACCGTTGGGTTCGTATCGAAAAGAGCTTTCTAATGAATGTTAGAAATTTGAAATCTAACGGTTGGATTTGGAGATACGTCCAAATCAAATTCGAAAAAGGTCGCTGTAAGTGCAGTTCGATGGCCGTTAATGGAAATCGACTGTATGGGCCTTGATAAAATTATTAAAAATAGCAATAATTTGTGTAAAATCATAAGAAATGATTTAGAAAGAATTGGGATGAAAAACTCCATATTTGAAAAGATAAAAATGGATTTTTATCGAAATGAACTAGTTTTGAACTAGAATTATAATTCTATTTATTTTTAAATAAATAAATTGAATTCGAAAAGGGTTTTAAAAATAACCAAAATTTCCAATGATTGCATTGGAGTGGATTTGAATCGAAATTGTCTTCGGAATATTTCGATGTTGGAATTCGTGATTATACAGGTGTTGTTATGGAAATTTGAAAGATATATATTGATATCGTTATTTCCAATACGACATTTGTTAGTCGTAGAATTCGATATTGAATATAAGCCGATATATTTTCTATTCAGAGCCTTGTATTGAATATCGAATGTGATTTGGGTTTGTCGTGAATGGTGTCTTCACTAACACTATTCTTGAACCCAGTTGAGAAAAGATTAAATCTTTTTATTTAGATTTAATGAAGTGTACCAATTAAATAATATTTAATTGGAATTGAATTGATATTGATTTTTGGGTTTATCGTGAGCAGTGTTTTAAATAACACTCGTTCTTTAACCCGATAATTAATGAATGTGATTTTGGGTTTATCGTGAACCGTGTTTTAAATGACACTGATTCTTTAACCCAGTCGAAGATTAAAACTAAGTGGAGTTTTAATGAATCTTTAATTAGATTGAAATGATCGAAAGTGGAGTATCACCAGTTTTGCTCCAGGCGATAGTTAAATCTTTAATTAGATTTGAACGTGAAATGGTAATTGAATTTACCGATAACACTGTGGTGTTAGATATGAAGTATTACCAGTTTTACTTCATGGGATGAATAGGTTGGGATTGGGAAATTAAAACAAATGATTACTTCGGTAAGGTTCGCTAATCCCGACTAGTTTGAATTGATATTCAAAAATGGATTAAAGAATAAATTCAAGGAATTTATCTTTTATAAAATTAATGGGAATCTTTCCCTATGAATGTGAAATTTAGAAACTAACTGTCGGTTAGCCAAGCAGAATGGTTTTCTGGATATTGATCTGATGTTGGTTTCGGCCTTCGGGGTTAATATTTGGGGAATTATTCTCTTGATTAATTTACGGTTAGTGACTAATGAATTGGAATGAGGCGTATGTTGTGTTTGTGTAACACTTTTATAAAATATACGCGAGTTATTCGGGAAGACCGGGTTTATCCCATTCTGAATAACTGATACGACGATAAGTCGAAGATGAAGACGATAGTCGAAGACCGGAAGTCTTCACGTCGTTTGGGTGATAACTGATGATCTTGATTGGGCTGTACACCCAAGAAGATGGAAACAGTTAGTGATCGTCCAGACGTGCTTGGAGATCGATGGATATGCGGGGTACTAGGTGCCTCCGGTTTCGTTCAGACCCAGAACGGACTTGTAAATGGACTGTGTGTCTGACATCGGATTTCATTCTGTGTGACTGATATCGGTTGCATAGGATGGCTTGCCTGTGTGGCTTGCTAAGATGCAAATGATCAAGGCTTCTGTTGAAAAGCAAAGTCTTGTGGTGATGATCAAAGCACGGCCTTTGTGGCGTAGCTTTGTGTAACGTTTACCTCGCGTGTTTCACACCCGGTATGAACCAAAAACGGGAGACGGACCTCAGGGAGGACTTGCGTTTCTTTCTAGCTAGAAGTGGCGTCAGTGGTTTTACACGCCCTGACGAGTTTGACTTATGTGGTTGTTGCGGTTGCGAGGCGCCTCGGTTATATCGGTTTCGGCCGAATGCATTCTGGTCGGCTGACGGACCAGACTTACACCCCATAGGGTGGGGAGACGTAGTGTTCAGGCATTTTAATCCACATCGGTGGACCGGCCCTGTCGCTCCAAGGCTTGACTGAGTACTTGCCGGTGGCTCGGGCTAGAGAGTCACGAATAGGTTGAGGACTATCTTTTGCCTCGGTTCATAGATGGAAATCCAATTTCCAAATACGTGACATTTGCGGTTTTAATTGTAACCCTATATATGGCGACATAGTGGGATGGGGCGCTTATGCCGCCTATGATTGATACTTATGATTTGAAGTTGTTTTATACACTTATAATAGTATCAAATGATTTGTTTTAAAACGTATCAAGCATTCTTTGGCTGTTATAAGGGAAAACCCTATCCTCGACTGCGTTGCATTGTGTGATGGGACCTGGGTCTTATAACAGCTTCATTTTTCTTTATTTAGCATTGCGCTGTTTGTTTTATGCACTGGTATTCTTGGGAGGAAACCCGTTCCGTGTTATACGGCGTGGTCCCTTGATTTACCTAACTTTGAAAATAAAGATTAACTGTTTTAGTTCTCACACCAGTCCCATGACTGACCTGGAGTTTATTGTTTTTAACCTAAACTCTGGGTGCCCTTATTTTCGACACGGGCAGCTAGTAGTTTTGGTTTTGCAGATTTATATTCACAGGATCCTGGTTTACAGCTGGAACGATATCCGGAGAGCTTTGTATCCGTATATCTCTTCTAGTTGTGTATTGTATTATTTTCCGCTGCTATGTATTTAAATGTAATTTAAATCTCTGATATTTCTGTGTAAGATGCATTTATGCTCTGTATATTCTTGTAATCTGATGCATTGTTGTAATAAGCAATGAAATGTTCTTCTGTATGCGTTCTGTTGTGGCTTGTTCTCGAACTATCCGACGCTTTCCTTTACGGGGAAGTTGCGGGTCTTTACATATTATAAGTGCATAGTGTATAAAACAACTTCAAATCATAAGTATCAATCGTAGTCGGCATGAGCGTCCCATGCCACTATGTCGCCATATATAGGTTATACAATCAAAATCGCAAATGTCACGTATTTGGAAATTGGATTTCCACCTATGAACCAAGGCAAAAGATAGTCCTCAACCGATTTGAGACTGTCTAGCCCGAGTCTCAGGGACAGAACGCATCGACCCTTGGAGCGACAGGGCCGGTCCACCGATGTGGATTAAACTTAAATCCTGAACACTGCGTTTCGCCGCCCTTTGGGGCGTAAGTCTGGTCCGTCTGCCGACCAGAATGCATCGGCCGAAACCGATATAACCGAGGCGCCTCGCAACAGCAACAACCACATAAGTCAAACTCGTCAGGGCGTGTAAAACCACTGACGCCACTTTTTAGCTAGAAGGAAACGCATGCCCTCCCTGAGGTCCGTCTCCCGTTTTTGGTTCATACCGGGTGTGAAACTCGCGAAGTAAACGTTACACAAAGCTACGCCACAAAGGTCGTGCTTCGATCATCAACCACAAGACTTTGCTTTTCAACAGAAGCCTCGATCAATTGCCACTTAGGTATGCCACACAGGCAATTCACTCCATGCGTTTGATATCCATCAATATATAACCCCTGAGTTCGTACGTCTCAGAGAAGGGCGTTAAGCAAGAGAATAAATTCTCCGCCGCCAAACAGATATATATTTAATAGAGATCAATCACACGGACTAAAATCCAATGTCAGACACACAGTCCATTTACAAGTCCATTTTGGGTCTGAACGAAACCGGAGGCACCTAGTACCCCGCATATCCATCGATCTCCAAGTACGTCTGGACGATCACTAACTGTTTCCATCTTCTTGGGTGTACAGCCCAATCAAGATCATCAGTAATCGCCCAAACGACGTGAAGACTTCCGGTCTTCGACCACCGTCTTCATCTTCGACTTATCGTCGTATCAGTTATTCAGAATGGGATAAACCCGGTCTTTCCGAATAACTCACGTATATTTGAAATAAGTGTTACACAAACACAACATACGCCTCATTCCAATTCATCAGTCACTAACCGTAAATTAATCAAGAGAATAATTCCCCGAATATTAACCCCGAAGGCCGAAACCAACATCAGATCAATATCCAGAAAACCATTCTGCTTGGCTAACCGACAGTTAGTTTCTAAATTTCACATTCATAGGGAAAGGTTCCCATTAATCTTATCAAAGATAAATTCTTTATATTTATTCTTTAATCTATTTTTGAATATCAATTCAAACTAGTCGGGATTAGCGAACCTTACCGAAGTAATCATTTATTTTGATTTCCCAATCCCAACCTATTCATCCCATGAAGTAAAACTGGTAATACTTCATATCTAACACCACGGTGTTATTGGTAAATTCAATTACCATTTCACGTTCAAATCTAATTAAAGATTTAACTATCGCCTGGAGTAAAACTGGTGATGCTCCATTCTCGATCTTTTCAATCTAATTAAAGATTCATTAAAACTCCACTTAGTTTTAATCTTTAACTGGGTTAAAGAATCAGTGTCATTTAAAACACGGTTCACGGTAAACCCAAAATCACCTTCCATTAATTATCGGGTTAAAGAACGAGTGTTATTTAAAACACTGTCCACGATAAACCCAAAAATCAATATCAATTCAATTAAGTATTATTTAATTGGTACACTTCATTAAATCTAAATAAAAAGATTTAATCTTTTCTCAACTGGGTTCAAGAACAGCGTTAATGAAGACACCATTCACGACAAACCCAAATCACATTTGATATTAAACACAAGGCTCCGAATAGAAAATATACCGGCTTATATTCAATATCAAATTCTACGACTAACAAATATCGTATTGGAAATAACGATATAAATATATATATATTTCAAATTTCCATAACAACATCTGTATAATCACGAAATCCAACATCGAAATATTCCGAAGACAATTTCGATTCAAATCCATTCCAATGCAATCATTGGAAATTCTGGTTATTTTCAAAACCATTTTCTAATTCAATTTGTTTATTTAAAAATAATTAGAATTATAATTCTAGTTCAAAACTAGTTCATTTCGATGAAAATCTATTTTTATCTTTTCAAATGTGGAGTTTTTCATCCCAACTCTTTCTAAATCATTTCTTATGATTTTACACAATTTATTATTATTTTTAATAATTTTATCAAGGCCTGTACAGTCGATTTCCATCAATGGCCATCGAACTGCAATTACAACGACCTTTTTCGAATTTGATTTGGACATAATTCCAAATCCAACCGTTAGATTTCTAATTTCTAATATTCTTTAGAAAGCTCTTTTCGATACGAACCCAACGGTTCCGGTTTTAGGAAAATCCGACGGTCGGATCTCCCGTAATGTCCGTTTGAAATAAATGGTCGAAATTCACGAACTGCCGCGGCGCGGCGCGTTCTATTCAGGCCATTATATTATATATATAATATATATAATATATATTTCGTCGATTACTATTTAAAACAAATTTTATAAATAGTTTTGAATTCGTTTCAAAAACAATTTCAACTTCCATTTCAATTCAAATCAAAATTGAATTTTTCCCTTATAAATTCATTTTTAAAATTCATTTCTATTCAATTCAAATTTCAATTCAATTTGAATTCATTTCAATTCGCTTTCAATTCCCTTTTGAATTCGTTTTCAATTCAATTCATTTCGAAATCGTTTTCTATTCAATTCATTTCAAAATCGTTTTCTATTCAATTCATTTCGAAATCGTTTTCTATTCAATTCATTTCGAAATCGATAAAATCGATATAAATATCGATTCACGTCAAAATGGCGTCAATCTAATCAACACGGCTTAATGTATTTCTATTTTCAAATATTCTATTTCAGATATTTCCTATTATCAAAATATTTGTTATTGTCAAAATATTTCGTTCAACACATGACTAATCTCAACGGATGAGTATAGTCAACACATGAACCTTTACTTTATATTGATAAAGATGTAAATTTTATTATTAAAATATTTCGTTCAACACATGACTAATCTCAACGGATGAGTACAGTCAACACATGAACCTTTATTTTATAATCTTCTTTATTTTCTAAATTGGAATGAGGCCCAATCAATTACCATATAATGTTAATTATATGGATTTTCATACATCACACGTATATAATAGCATTGCGAAATAATCAACCATCAACCAAAGTGCACTACACTGTATAAGCATCAAATATAGATATCTAACGCTTATAACAGCCTGTCAATCAATCGATCGACATATTTAATCAATCAGGATGAGTGAACTTCAAATTTCATCCCAACACCCGTGTGGGGTTTCAAACAATCAAACACAGATTTTAGTTGTGCAGTTGGGCGATGTGTAAAATTTATCGACCCAATCAATGTCCTTCAAATAGGTGTACATAAACAAACCGTCCGGTTTGTAAATGAACATTTTATTTTATTCACTTCCACGTTAAAAATTATATTTTTAACGATGAAATATTTTATTTTAACACATGAATTTTTATTCAGTTCATTTACACAATAAAAATGATATTTTTATTTTTCTAACATATTTTAGAAAATTTCGGCGGCATAACGGCACGATACTAGAAACGGCACAAGGCCTAGCCTTATCCCCGGTCTAGTGAAGGCCCACTCCATTCACACATCAATCAAATCAATTCATTTCACCAAACAATTCAATTTCAATCAAATAATCTAACTAATTTTTGCAATCAGACAAACAAGTCCATGGTCTGTGGACGATTGTGTCGGGTGCTACTAAGCACCGTCTGCATCCTAGTATATATATATAACTAGAAAAGAAATTGAAGAGTGAGAAATTCTCACCGAATAGCTGAACCAAACGCCTCGACTCTTCATTGTAGAAAATCTTCACCGTACTCGCCCTTCGTCACTTTCGTCGCCCGTATCCACTACATATATAAAAATTGAATTTTTACTTCGCTATTCAATATACAAAAATCGTATTTTTACATCGTTATTCAATATATAAAAATCGTATTTTTACATCGTTATTCAATATATAAAAATCTCGCCTTTTCTATTTTTAAAATCTAATCTTTTCTATTTTAAAAATATCGTCTTTTCACTTTTAAAGATATCGTCTTTTCACTTTTAAAAATATCGTCTTTTCACTTTTAAAAATATCGTCTTTTCACTTTTAAAAATATCGTCTTTTCACATTTAAAAATATCGTCTTTTCACTTTTAAAAATATCGTCTTTTCACTTTTATCACTATAAAAATCACATTTTTATTTTGATACCCATATAAAGATGCTATTTTTTTATTTAAAAGACTATACTTTTACTATGCTATTTAAATATAAAAGATTGTATTTTTACAACGCTGCACCTTCAGACAAGATTATATTTTTAACTCTCTAAAAATCCTATCTTTTCAAAAATAAAGATTGAATTTTTATTATCATAACCATATAAAAATTATATTTTTACTTCTCCAACATAATAAAAATTATATTTTTATACCTCCTACATAATAAAGATTATATTTTTAACTCTTTAAAAATATAAAAATCATATTTCTTTTCTGAAATTATCTATATGAAGAACATACATATATATATATATATACATTACATAAATAAACAGATTAAATTAAATTAAATAAATCAATAAAACTTACAGGAGGAGGTGGCTGAGGGGGTGGGTTTGCTGTGCGTCGCTGGGGCTCGGGGAAGGTGAAGGTCGAGGGAACGGAGGATGGGGCGGTTCTTCAAGCCGGAGGGCTATTGGTGATGGCGCCGGAGTTAGAGAGGGAGGCCTGGGTTTTGTGGCGTCGATCGATTGGCTGAGGGGGTCCGCGGTCGTGGGGGAGTTCGCCGGAGGGAGCGACGTTGGGGCATCGCGGTTGTGGGGATGTACGGGGTTCGGAAGGAGGAGTCGAGGAAGAAGGGAGGGCGAGCTTTGGCATGGCGGCTGCCACCAGGAGGCGAGGCGGAGCGCGTCGCCATCGACGATGGTGACAGGCTAGGGCGCGCGATTTTAGATTTAGGTTTTTTTTTCTTTTTTTTCTCTGCTCGAATGATTTTTGAACGTGGGGGGGGGGGCAACGTGATTTAAGGGGGTAAGGAGAATTTTTTTTTATTTTTTAATTATTTTATTTTGCAAAAAGTTGACTTTCACATACGACCCCGAAACGAGGCCCACCGCCTGTGGTCCATAGCGTTTTACCCCCATTCCGAACACAATGGGATATGCATCGCAAGCTGATTCGATAGTTACAATCAGTTTCCTTTGAATTTACATTTAAATCATTATATTGAATTTTAAACGTACATTTCAAATTACCGGGGCCACATACTAACTCGAAAAATTCCAGAAAAATATTTTCTAGCTTCGTATTGACGATACGGTCTTAACAAAACTAGTTTCATCGAATTCTGAGACCGTTTGAAAAATGGCCATTTTCCAATCGATTAAAACCAACTGAAACTGGTCAAACGCGTTTTCCTTTGCCACGCTTACATATTGATTCGAAAAATTATGAAATTTGGAATCTAACAATAATTTGACATCACGGATCCAACAAAAGTGGTTTCGTCGAAATCCGAGGTCGTTTGCAAAATTTCCATTTTTAAGGGCCTGAATTCCATAGCGACTATTCAGAAATTTCAACTGGGCCTATCTTTTTACCCCCGCTATGAAATTTCGATTTTTCAGATTCGTTGGAAAGATATCATCAATTAGATTCCATTATTTTTGGTTTCACTAAAATCCGGATTATTTTGCACTCGGTATGTTCAATTGAAGTTTGAAATCGAATTATCGAACTACCGCGCCATTTTCAATTCTATTTATAATTATATACAATTATTTATATTCTAACGACGACGTATATAATATATACGTTCTAATTATATTCAAAATAAATTTCTTGTCGATTTTATTTAAAATAATCTATTTTAAATATTCAAAATTCGCTAAAATTTCCAAAATAAAAATTTTAAACTGGCCCAGATTTTCGGGTTGTTACAATCTCCCCCACTTAAAACTTTTCGTCCCCGAAAAGGAACGAAGTCGAAAGTGGTTTGATTAATCAACTCTATATTTGATCTGGCTTCCATTCTCCAACTTTTCAGTTTTTGAGAATTTTCAAATTCTTCAAAAATTTGGCTAACACCCGGAATTTTCGAAAAATTTCGCCATAACCTCCCCTGCACCGGGAGCTACGGGAAAATCCCGAAATTGCCATATAGGCCTTCTGATCTCAAA
Source organism: Allium sativum (assembly GCA_030737875.1). Lineage (NCBI taxonomy): Eukaryota > Viridiplantae > Streptophyta > Magnoliopsida > Asparagales > Amaryllidaceae > Allium > Allium sativum. The sequence continues at coordinate 58,413,612 of CM060920.1, forward strand.
AAGAAAAAGAAAAAGCCAAGCGGCTAGCCAATCGGCTCATAAAATCATCATCACCCAAACAAAACAGTAAATTATGGTAAACATGTACCTATTTGTCGGGCAAACAAATTTTATTCTCTGCTCTAGCCTCCTTGCTATGACCTGTTCAATGTAAGTACATGTATATGCAAGCAAATGCGACCAATTCTCAATACAATTCAATATTTGATTCAAATGAACTAAATGGTTCAAATTTTAATTATTCAAACAATAATCAAATAATACAACCATCAATCAATTAGTTGATTAGCTTTTCAAATGCATAACTTTGATACATAGTCAAAAATCAGATTTTTGATGCCAAATCACAACAATAAGCACTATCTAGTTTTGGTTCTCACACCAGTCTAATGGAAATATATAGAAATCCCACCTTCGAAACTCGAACATAAATGTTGATGATGCGATCGCTATCATCAATATCATCTCCGGGCGACTAGAGTGTGATGCTATATCTATCCAATATATTAAAATTTTGAATATACGTTTGCAAGGCGTATATGCAAATTCTTTATATACTGAATGGTCCAAAATCAATATAAATAAATTATTCAAATACGTGTAAAACGATTTAAATTTCAAAACAGAATTGTTTTCATTTGGAAAATATACCTTTCACACTCGTTCTAGGATACTACTGATCCCATCTCTAACGAGTCATTCCATTGGATATTACTAATCCAATATCTGATGAATCCTTTCGTATGGTTCTAATGAGCCTTGTTCTCCGAGCTTTGTAAACCAAAGCTCTGATACCAAATGAAACGACCCGAACTTCCCCGATCTCCGAAGAGATGAGAAAGAACGAATTACTGTGAGGACAAGACAAATCAGAACACAAACCGAAGAACATTTCATTGTATATTACAACAATGCACCAGAATACAAGAATATACAGAGTATAAACAAATAAATATTACACAGAAATATCAGATATTTAAATTACATTTAAATACATCGCAGCGGAAAATAATACAATACACAACTAGAAGGAGATATACGGATACAAAGCTTCCCGGATATCGTTCCAGCTATAAACCAGGATCCTGTGAATATAAATCTGCAAAACCCAAAACTGCTAGCTACCCGTGTCAAAATAAGGGCACCCAGAGTTTAGGTTAAAACAATAAACTCCAGGTCAGTCATGTGACTGGTGTGAGAACTAAAACAGTTATTAATTCTTTATTTTAAAGTTAGGTAAATCAAGGGACCACGCCGTATAACACGGAACGGGTTTCCTCCCAAGAATACCAGTGCATAAAACGAATAGCGCAATGCTAAATACAGAAAAATGAAGCTATTATAAGACCCAGTTCCCATCACACAATGCAATCGCAAGCCGGAGGATAGGGTTTTTACCTTATAATAGCCAAGAATGCTTGATACGTTTAAAACAAATCATTTGATACTATTATAAGTGCATAGTGTATAAAACAACTTCAAATCATAAGTATCAATCATAGGCGGCATGAGCGTCCCATGCCACTATGTCGCCATATATAGGTTATACAATCAAAATCGCAAATGTCACGTATTTGGAAATTGGATTTCCACCTATGAACCGAGGCAAAAGATAGTCCTCAACCGATTCGAGACTGTCTAGCCCGAGTCTCAGGGATAGAACTCATCGACCCTTGGAGCGACAGGGTCGGTCCACCGATGTGGATTAAACTTAAATCCTGAACACTGCGTTTCGCCGCCCTTTGGGGCGTAAGTCTGGTCCGTCTGCCGACCAGAATGCATCGGCCGAAACCGATATAACCGAGGCGCCTCGTAACAGCAACAACCACATAAGTCAAACTCGTCCGGGCGTGTAAAACCACTGACGCCACTTTTTAGCTAGAAGGAAACGCATGCCCTCCCTGAGGTCCGTCTCCCGTTTTTGGTTCATACCGGGTGTGAAACTCGCGAAGTAAACGTTACACAAAGCTACGCCACAAAGGCCGTGCTTCGATCATCAACCACATGACTTTGCTTTTCAACAGAAGCCTCGATCAATTACCACTTAGGTATGCCATACAGGCAATTCAATCCATGCGTTTGATATCCATCAATATATAACCCCTGAGCTCGTACGTCTCAGAGAAGGGCGTTAAGCAAGAGAATAAATTCTCTGCCACCAAACAGATATATATTTAATAGAGATCAATCACACAGACTAAAATCCAATGTCAGACACACAGTCCATTTACAAGTCCGTTCTGGGTCTGAACGAAACCGGAGGCACCTAGTACCCCGCATATCCATCGATCTCCAAGTACGTCTGGACGATCACTAACTGTTTCCATCTTCTTGGGTGTACAGCCCAATCAAGATCATCAGTAATCACCCAAACGACGTGAAGACTTCCGGTCTTCGACCACTGTCCTCATCTTCGACTTATCGTCGTATCAGTTATTCAGAATGGGATAAACCCGGTCTTTCCGAATAACTCGCGTATATTTGAAATAATTGCTACACAAACACAACATACGCCTCATTCCAATTCATCAGTCACTAACCGTAAATTAATCAAGAGAATAATTCCCCGAATATTAACCCCGAAGGCCGAAACCAACATCAGATCAATATCCAGAAAACCATTCTGCTTGGTTAACCGACAGTTAGTTTCTAAATTTCACATTCATAGGGAAAGGTTCCCATTAATCTTATCAAAGATAAATTCTTTATATTTATTCTTTAATCTATTTTTGAATATCAATTCAAACTAGTCGGGATTAGCGAACCTTACCGAAGTAATCATTTATTTTGATTTCCCAATCCCAACCTATTCATCCCATGAAGTAAAACTGGTAATACTTCATATCTAACACCACGGTGTTATTGGTAAATTCAATTACCATTTCACGTTCAAATCTAATTAAAGATTTAACTATCGCCTGGAGTAAAACTGGTGATACTCCATTCTCGATCTTTTCAATCTAATTAAAGATTCATTAAAACTCCACTTAGTTTTAATCTTTAACTGGGTTAAAGAATCGGTGTCATTTAAAACACGGTTCACGGTAAACCCAAAATCACCTTCCATTAATTATCGGGTTAAAGAACGAGTGTTATTTAAAACACTGTCCACGATAAACCCAAAAATCAATATCAATTCAATTAAGTATTATTTAATTGGTACACTTCATTAAACCTAAATAAAAAGATTTAATCTTTTCTCAACTGGGTTCAAGAACAGCGTTAATGAAGACACCATTCACGACAAACCCAAATCACATTTGATATTAAACACAAGGCTCTGAATAGAAAATATACCGGCTTATATTCAATATCAAATTCTACGACTAACAAATATCGTATTGGAAATAATGATATAAATATATATATATCTTTCAAATTTCCATAACAACATCTGTATAATCACGAAATCCAACATCGAAATATTCCGAAGACAATTTCGATTCAAATCCATTCCAATGCAATCATTGGAAATTCTGGTTATTTTCAAAACCATTTTCTAATTCAATTTGTTTATTTAAAAATAATTAGAATTATAATTCTAGTTCAAAACTAGTTCATTTCGATAAAAATCTATTTTTATCTTTTCAAATATGGAGTTTTTCATCCCAACTCTTTCTAAATCATTTCTTATGATTTTACACAATTTATCATTATTTTTAATAATTTTATCAAGGCCCGTACAGTCGATTTACATCAATGGCCATCGAACTGCACTTACAGCGACCTTTTTCGAATTTGATTTGGACATAATTCCAAATCCAACCGTTAGATTTCTAATTTCTAATATTCTTTAGAAAGCTCTTTTCGATACGAACCCAACGGTTCCGGTTTTAGGAGAATCCGACGGTCGGATCTCCCGTAATGTCCGTTTGAAATAAATGGTCGAAATTCACGAACTGCCGCGGCGCGGCGCATTCTATTCAGGCCATTATATTATATATAATATATATAATATATATTTCGTCGATTACTATTTAAAACGAATTTTATAAATAGTTTTGAATTCGTTTCAAAAACAATTTCAACTTCCATTTCAATTCAAATCAAAATTGAATTTTTCCCTTATAAATTCATTTTTAAAATTCATTTCTATTCAATTCAAATTTCAATTCAATTTGAATTCATTTCAATTCGCTTTCAATTCCCTTTTGAATTCGTTTTCAATTCAATTCATTTCGAAATCGTTTTCTATTCAATTCATTTCGAAATCGTTTTCTATTCAATTCATTTCGAAATCGTTTTCTATTCAATTCATTTCGAAATCGATAAAATCGATATAAATATCGATTCACGTCAAAATGGCGTCAATCTAATCAACACGGCTTAATGTATTTCTATTTTCAAATATTCTATTTCAGATATTTCCTATTATCAAAATATTTGTTATTGTCAAAATATTTCGTTCAACACATGACTAATCTCAACGGATGAGTACAGTCAACACGTGAACCTTTACTTTATATTGATAAAGATGTAAATTTTATTATTAAAATATTTCGTTCAATACACGACTAATCTCAACGGATGAGTACAGTCAACATATGAACCTTTATTTTATAATCTTCTTTATTTTCTAAACTGGAATGAGGCCCAATCAATTACCATATAATGTTAATTATATGGATTTTCATACATCACACTTATATAATAGCATTGCGAAATAATCAACCATCAACCAAAGTGCACTACACTGTATAAGCATCAAATATAGATATTTAACGCTTATAACAGCCTGTCAATCAATCGATCGACATATTTAATCAATCAGGATGAGTGAACTTCAAATTTCATCCCAACACCCGTGTGGGGTTTCAAACAATCAAACACAGATTTTAGTTGTGCAGTTGGGCGATGTGTAAAATTTATCGACCCAATCAATGTCCTTCAAATAGGTGTACATAAACAAACCGTCCGGTTTGTAAATGAATATTTTATTTTATTCACTTCCACGTTAAAAATTATATTTTTAACGATGAAATATTTTATTTTAACACATGAATTTTTATTCAGTTCATTTACACAATAAAAAAGATATTTTTATTTTTCTAACATATTTTAGAAAATTTCGGCGGCATAACGGCACGATACTAGAAACGGGACAAGGCCTAGCCTTATCCCCGGTCTAGTGAAGGCCCACGCCATTCACACATCAATCAAATCAATTCATTTCACCAAACAATTCAATTTCAATCAAATAATCTAACTAATTTTTGCAATCAGACAAACAAGTCCATGGTCTGTGGACGATTGTGTCGGCTGCTACTAAGCACCGTCTGCATCCTAGTATATATATAACTAGAAAAGAAATTGAAGAGTGAGAAATTCTCACCGAATAGCTGAACCAAACGCCTCGACTCTTCATTGTAGAAAATCTTCACCGTTCTCGCCCTTCGTCACTTTCGTCGCCCGTATCCACTACATATATAAAAATTGAATTTTTACTTCGCTATTCAATATACAAAAATCGTATTTTCACATCGTTATTCAATATATAAAAATCGTATTTTTACATCGTTATTCAATATATAAAAATCTCGCCTTTTCTATTTTTAAAATCTAATCTTTTCTATTTTAAAAATATCGACTTTTCACTTTTAAAGATATCGTCTTTTCACTTTTAAAAATATCGTCTTTTCACTTTTAAAAATATCGTCTTTTCACTTTTAAAAATATCGTCTTTTCACTTTTAAAAATATCGTCTTTTCACTTTTAAAAATATCGTCTTTTCACTTTTAAAAATATCGTCTTTTCACTTTTATCACTATAAAAATCACATTTTTATTTTGCTACCCATATAAAGATGCTATTTTTTTATTTAAAAGACTATACTTTTACTATGCTATTTAAATATAAAAGATTATATTTTTACAACGCTGCACCTTCAGACAAGATTATATTTTTAACTCTCTAAAAATCCTATCTTTTCAAAAATAAAGATTGAATTTTTATTATCATAACCATATAAAAATTATATTTTTACTTCTCCAACATAATAAAAATTATATTTTTATACCTCCTACATAATAAAGATTATATTTTTAACTCTTTAAAAATATAAAAATCATATTTCTTTTCTGAAATTATCTATACGAAGAACATATATATATATACATTACATAAATAAACAGATTAAAGTAAATAAAATAAATCAATAAAACTTACAGGAGGAGGTGGCTGAGGGGGTGGGTTTGCTGTGCGTCGCTGGGGCTCGGGGAAGGTGAAGGTCGAGGGAACGGAGGATGGGGCGGTTCTGAAAGCCGGAGGGCTATTGGTGATGGCGCCGGAGTTAGAGAGGGAGGCCTGGGTTTTGTGGCGTCGATCGATTGGCTGAGGGGGTCCGCGGTCGTGGGGGAGTTCGCCGGAGGGAGCGACATTGGGGCATCGCGGTTGTGGGGATGTACGGGGTTCGGAAGGAGGAGTCGAGGAAGAAGGGAGGGCGAGCTTTGGCATGGTGGCTGCCACCAGGAGGCGAGGCGGAGGGCGTCGCCATCGACGATGGTGACAGGCTAGGGCGCGCGATTTTAGATTTAGTTTTTTTTTCTTTTTTTTTTCTCTGCTCGAATGATTTTTGAACGTGGGGGGGGGCCAACGTGATTTAAGGGGGTAAGGAGAATTTTTTTTTATTTTTTAATTATTTTATTTTGCAAAAAGTTGACTTTCACATACGACCCCGAAACGAGGCCCACCGCCTGTGGTCCATAGCGTTTTACCCCCATTCCGAACACAATGGGATATGCATCGCAAGCTGATTCGATAGTTACAATCAGTTTCCGTTGAATTTACATTTAAATCATTATATTGAATTTTAAACGTACATTTCAAATTACCGGGGCCACATACTAACTCGAAAAATTCCAGAAAAATATTTTCTAGCTTCGTATTGACGATACGGTCTTAACAAAACTAGTTTCATCGAATTCTGAGACCGTTTGAAAAATGGCCATTTTCCAGTCGATTAAAACCAACTGAAACTTGTCAAACGCGTTTTCCTTTGCCACGCTTAAATATTGATTCGAAAAATTATGAAATTTGGAATCTAACAATAATTTGACATCACGGATCCAACAAAAGTGGTTTCGTCGAAATCCGAGGTCGTTTGCAAAATTTCCATTTTTAAGGGCCTGAATTCCATAGCGACTATTCAAAAATTTCAACTGGGCCTATCTTTTTACCCCCGCTATGAAATTTCAATTTTTCAGATTCGTTGGAAAGATATCATCAATTAGATTCCATTATTTTTGGTTTCACTAAAATCCGGATTATTTTGCACCCGGTATGTTCAATTGAAGTTTGAAATCGAATTATCGAACTACCGCGCCATTTTCAATTCTATTTATAATTATATATAATTATTTATATTCTAACGACGACGTATATAATATATACGTTCTAATTTTATTCAAAATAAATTTCTCGTCGATTTTATTTAAAATAATCTATTTTAAATATTCAAAATTCGCTAAAATTGCCAAAATAAAATTTTTAAACTGGCCCAGATTTTCGGGTTGTTACAGGTAATTAAAATACCCCAACTTGAACGACTTCACTATTATCAAGGGATGGTATTTGTTTGAAACGGTAGGAGTGTTGAAATTTATTTATTATTTCTACAAGAGAAATATTGCAACATTATTGACAGGATTTTGAAATGAACTTGTGGATTCTAGTAAATCAATATATAATTTAACATGGTTTAACTCAAGTTAAATCATGAATTTATTATAACCTTGAGTTAAGGATATATGGGGATTTCTGCAAGGCAAAGATAATGTAAGAGAATAGGCAAATGTATAATGATGGTTTTGAAATAAGGAAATGAAATGGGTTTTGTAAATAAAGATATATCATTATTTTCAATATTACGCATAATGGGATTCGAGATAAGAGAATATGAAATCGGTTTCTAAGGATCAATAAAATCGTTTAATAAATGAATCAGAGCTGCCAATATACTTGACCGTATTGTTTGATAATGATAGTTAAAACACCAAACTATCAATGAAATATATTGGACATTTTTGACGTGTTGTTTCGAAGAGACCGGGATGGGAACTAGACCCAAAACCACTTCAATCCAACGTTACGTACGAAACTAACTGGCAGCAAATGAAGATGGAGCATTGAAGACCATAGATTTTCATGAAGCGGAAGAATTACTTATAATCTCTGGTTAGCTCCCAGAGGTACACTGTGGTTCTGTCGTGGTTGGAATCTATGGATTACAAGGACTTCTCGCTACTGATCCTTGGGGTGATTCCTATGTAAGGATGCAGTAGGAAAGTGCCTTCGGTGCATCCTGTTCTTGGATGACGTGACGATGTGGAATTCAGAGTGAATGGTAGCTAGATGGTTCAAAAGTCGATTTAACCTCGAGCCTCAGCAACCGGGAAATGACAAAAATCGGGCAGTCAGCATGGCTATGTGGGTCGCGCCCATTAGGGTGTATTGTCACCATCTAGAGAATATTCATATTTGTTACTTCTTTTCATTTCTGTATCTCCCGAGAACTACGGTGGTCGCGCGACAAAAAGCTGTGAGGTGACAATATACTCGATACCCTCAAGGAAATGAGTGGTCGGTGGTCGGTCATGTGTGGGCCGGGTTTCAAGACGTTCTTGTTGAACCCAGTGTATTCGTCTCTAGAGATACACTATCGGCAAGTGGTCCCATACCTTGTCATAGTAGGAATCCAATCTCCAATAAGCTCCTGTGGTTTTGATTGTATACTATATATGTAGAGCGTGAGATGCAAGCATTCTACTAGATGATTATTTATTTGTGATTTGATAGACACTATCATAATATCAGAAAAGATATTGATTTCAAAGATGTTTTGGGTTATAGCAAGGGAAAAACCGTCTGTGTTTATGTGTGGACTGGTCTTACTATTATCCTTTCTTTCAAAAAGGATTTCTAAAGTTAAACAAGCTGTTGTGCTATGAATTTACCACTGAAAGTATTCCAGACTGACCCGGTGAAATTTTGTTTTAAACCAAATGTGCTCGGGTCAGACCGAGTATATTAACAGGTTAGGTATCGCTGGAGAATCGAGAGCTGAAAGCAGGAGGCTTCACTGTTAGTTATTCAAAGTTTATTTCCGCTGTGTCTGATATATGATGTACTCTGATGATTGGTATGTATATATACAGTTCTTTTTGTATAAAGAGATTTGATATTATACTTTATTCGTTCCGCTGTGAGATTCTGATGTGTTCTCCTTATTCTCCTATTCTAAATTTCTTCCTTTCTTTTCTCATCCTCTAATTTCTTTCTCAAAACATTTAGGTGTTTTCGATGCTTGAATGTCGACATGTTGTTTGTGTGTCGATTTTCAGGGTAGAAAAACCTCTAGTCGTTACAGTGGTATCAGAGCATAAGGTTTAGTGATAACCTTGGCTCTGTGGCATAACTCAACAGAGATGGGATTAGTAATATCTTAGATTGAGTGTGAGTATATATACGAGTGTGCGTATTTGTAATTTGTTACAAAAATATATATTTTTTAAATTATTTTGGCCCATTTTGTTCTACAAGGTGGTAAAGTGAAATTTTCTTAAATTATTATATTAATCGATTAATGTTGATTTGAGTTAGAATTCAGAGGTGATTTTAAACTTGAAGTGACCTAACCAGATGGTAATTTCAAATATGGAATTTGAAGAAAAAAACTTCAATGTAAAGTTTAATTTGGAAGCAAAGTGAATATTAAAGTTAAATACAAATCTAAATGATTTGGTTTGTTGATTGTGCCTTGTTTGATTAAATGATTGAGTGCATGAGTATAGATTTAAACGTACTTTGAAACCAATTTGGAAGTCCAAGGGCCCTGAATGAATGAATTGAAATGGAATCGATCTGGTTAGAAACCAATTGATTGAGTGGATATAGAAGTAAGACTTAACCTGGTTAAGTGAAACTAAATAAGATTAATTTGGGATTTGGAAATCGAATGTATAATGGAGGTCAATCCGAAATTTATCAATTGATATAAATGAATGGATTGAAATAAGATTTCCAGTATAGTGAATTTTGGAATAATATCGTCATGGAATTATTTTACCATGTATTTGTTGCTAGCATTGTAAGACGAGTTAAGTGCAGATACCAGACAGCTATGGGAATTGGCTTGATTACTAGGATTGAAGTGCAGATGAGAAAACCAAGATCAGTTAGTTGATTTGCTGTAGAATTGGAATGTAGTTGCCCGACAAAAAGGTAAACCTTAATATTGATTTGAGTAATTGATTTTATACCCTGGGTGGGATGGTCATTTGGCTTTGGTTTTCGTTTGAAAAAGCAAGGCCCGGTGTGGTAGTTATAGTTGTTGTGATCGAGCCGAGCAGAAGAGGTGCTGGCAAAATTTTTGACAATTTAAAAAGTGTTGAATTTGTTTTGATAATTCAAAATTTATTATTGAGTTCGGTTCATTCTTCTTACCTTGTAATTTCGAGGACGAAATTCTTTCCAGGGCGGAAGAATGTAACGTCCTAGATTTTCGGTCATTTAAAGTGGAATATTTCAATGTGTTTATTTACTTTATTGAATATATAATAGTTTTTTATATGTAATTTATTTTATAAAAGGGAGTTCGAATATATATAATTTATAATATAATTAAAATGAACTCGAAACAACGCGACAGTTCGTAATATTGAATTTCGAACTTTAATTGAATATACAGGATCCAATATAAATCGGATTTCAGTGAAACAAGAAACGTTCGAATCCATGTGATTATATTTTTCTAGTGAAAGAGAAAAATCGAGATTTCATCTTATATATTTTAAGATATGTCCAAATCAAATTTAAAAATAGTCGCTATAGAATCGTTCATCGACCGTAACAGTTTATTTGAAATAACTGCATATTGGATTCGAATTTAGACAAGTTTGTTTTGAAACGTAGTATTAATTTAATTTTTAGAATTTTACTGTAATTTTTAATTAATTAAACATGCAAATTTTTATTTGAAGTATTTTTCACCCTATATCAGCATTTTTGGTGTTTCACAATATAAGTTAGTCTACCGATATTATTATATTTTTGGGATCGTGGGGCATCGCTGGTCACAACGATATTTTTATATCTGTCCATAGTCCTTTGTAAATAAACGGAATTTCTTACAGTCGGTACCCATAAAACACCAACTTTTCAAAAACCAAACATAGCTTTTCTATTTGATAAATCATACCCATACCCTAGCCTATTCTATTCACCATCCTCAAGTCTTCTCCAAATTTAATGAAAGCTGTACGGACTCTAATTTTTTTTCAACAGCCAACCTAACTTACTGAAGAGACCACACAAACCCCCCTACCCCAAACCTATACATGCCTTGTTTAATCAAAATTAAAAGAATACAGTCTACCCTATAGCCAAATTTTGGTACCAACGATACAAATCACGGTATAAATCTTATAAAAAGAGTCTATCCTCAAGAATCATGTGCAAATCTTGGCCACAGACTGCATCCCCGGTTTTCCACGCCTTGTTATTTCCTATCGAAGTTGTGCTGATATGAAAATACACCACAGACTGTTGCACCTATACAAAATCTCATGCAATTCTTATGTTGTAACGTCCTTTTCAATTAAAGCCTGTGGCGTTTCCCCATCTTTTGACTTTATCAACATGTATATGTTGTTTTCTATGCCACAGGCAAGAGCTGAACGGTTGAACCCCTGTATCCTATATTTTAGTATATGTGCAGACCTACTAACGTACACATCATAGCATGAATGGTCTTTGCCAAACTGTACGTTCCCCGCATGTCTACGCTAAAGTCTAATCCTAGTACACTGTACATTCCTTGGTAGTCAAGGATCTAACATTATAAATACAACATCTCCTTCATTTCCCTGAAGCAAACTCGCAAACCGATCCTAATACAATACTTATGAAAAAGAAAATTTACAACGAAATGAAATTTCGTTTGATTTGAGTAAAGTAAGGAATTAGAAACCGAATACATGCCGGTCGAAGAAACCACGCTAACACTGTATTGAACGAAGGAGTCGGACTTGGTGGTTCAGGAAGGCGTGGTGTTGAGGGGCAGTTTCAGTGATGAAAGAAGAGACATGGGTTGCGTTTGGAAGTGGGGGAAAGTAGGCGCTGGCTTTAACAATGGAGAGAAGGGGTTATAGGCAGTTTTAATGAGAGAAGGAGTTTTGTGTGGAACTGGGATTCAAAAATAGTAGTAGTGGGAAGGACGTTGAAAATATGTGAAGGAGTAGCGATGAGCTGGGAATGGTTTAAACATGGAGGAGTGAAGTAAACGGTTGCGGCGCGGTGGAAAAAGGTTGCGGTGTGGGGAGTAAAGCATGGATAAGGGAAAACGTGTTTGCTCTGGGCATGTAAGTGGAAGATTAGCCAGCTAATTAACTCAAAGGGGTAATTAGAATTAAAGTAATTTGTTAGTTTAATTTGATAATTAAAGAATTATTAATTTATGATCGTAACAGGAAGGGACGAAGGAAAAAGCAAATGGGGGAGAGTCGGCCCTTTAGTCTTAGCAAAGGATAATCAGCCTGAATGAGGAGTTAATTAAAGTAATTTCCTTAATAAGTTTATAATTAAAGAATTAATAATTATAATTAAAACCATATACCTATATTATTGTATAACTTTTGCATGGGTTAACAGAATCCAACGAAACCAAATCCGTTGAGATTATGGCAATGAAGACTATTCGTACGAGCTAGTTCAGAAGGGACAGGAAGCTGTCGGATTTTTATTTAATTTTAAACGTCAGTTTAAAATTAAATAAAACAACGCAGAAATCGTCGAATCAAAAATCAAGGTTAGTTAATTCTCACACCTGCTGGAATTCTATGATGTGTTAAATTCATATTTAAAATATAATTCATCGTTAATCATCGGAATTGGTTGATTGAATGCCTTGGTTGCTTACGGTGTGTTAAATGGTTGTCAACATCTATAATATGTCATATTGGATGATTTATTTAAATAATTGTCAAATATTATTATTGTCTGTGATGCAGGGAAGAACAGATTGGAGGGATCCGACCGAATTCCTCAAATATTTTTGTTTGTTGTTTATATCGCCCAAGTATGAACTGTTTACCCCTAAACAACATTACATGCTATTTGAATGTTGATTATTGATTGGATATTGAACGTTGAATTGAAATTCAATGTTGTGTGTTGTTTTTAATCAATAAACGGTATTGATTAAGATACTGGCAGCAAATGATCTGAACGTTGTTGTTATGACGCGGGTTCACTATCAGGAGAATCAACGTAATCTCAATTATAAAATTTATTTTATAATTGAAGTAAAGTTTAAAAAGTTATTTTTCTTTTTAACATAAAAGATTTAAAATAAGATGATATTTATAAATGGTTTTTATAAAAATAGTTATATAATATTTTGTAGCAACTGAAATAAGTTTTTATCGGCTTAGGAATAGAATTTAACCGACGGGTTATTGTTTTGAAAATAACTGTTAAATAAAATAGTTAAGCAATATAATTAGATTAATTATATTAAATCTAATGAGAGAAGTAATTAAAATCAATTAGTAATTATTGAACTTTAAGTTGACTAACTCAACTGTTAAAATTGAGTTAATAATTAGAATTGATCATTCTTTGATTAATCTAATGTAAATGGTTTAACGAATAATTCTTTTTATTTTAATAATATTTGTTAAATTTTAATTATCTTGTTTAAAGTTGCTTACTGGTCGATAAATCATTAACGAACTATTTATCGTTTGAAAATGTTGGCAAGCGATTAGACGAGTTGTTTTAAATGAAGTAAACTAATTTACTTCAGTTTATAATTAGTAATAATAATTAAAGTAATATATTTTAATAGGGACCAATTAAGAAGTAATTAAGCTGAAATAGAATTTAATGGAATTATGTAAGGGCAAAATTATACTGAAACTAATACGTCACTTGTGGATAAGTGTTACTTAACAATGAAACACAAGCGAGGAGGTTGAAAAGTTTCCAATATATATAAAGAAAATGGCGTAAAGGATTTAAATAAGAATTTGTTTGCTAAATTATATAAATTAGTAAACAAAGGTAAATTGGGAGTGATTTACAGATTAATATAAGAGATTATATGAGAAGTTAAAATTGAATACAAGATTTGAAACCAAGTTTATAAAGTTGTTTAAACTCGGAAAAGGATTCGTAAATAATCTTTTATTAAAGGGGTTGGGTTAAGAAAAAATCATTCTTATTTGCTATAGTAAGGGGATTAGAAAGGACCCAGTAAACAGATTTTTGAACAAAAACTAAGTGTTAAGGAATTATGGTAAAGGGTTAAAAGAAAGGGAGTTTACGTTTAGTAGTCTGCTTAAATAAAAATAAAGGAGATCTAGTGTGAGAATAATTTGCCAAATAAAAGGGATCAATATTAAAACCATGGTTTGAATAAAAGGGTAAATTGAATCGATAAAAAAATGGAATGATAAGTTTTGGTATTTCAAATTTTTACATATTCCGAGATAAGAACGGTGTCGATTAAGGTCTGAGAGGTAATTAAAATACCCCAACTTGAACGACTTCACTATTATCAAGGGATGGTATTTGTTTGAAACGGTAGGAGTGTTGAAATTTATTTATTATTTCTACAAGAGAAATATTGCAACATTATTGACAAGATTTTGAAATGAACTTGTGGATTCTAGTAAATCAATATATAATTTAACATGGTTTAACTCCAGTTAAATCATGAATTTATTATAACCTTGAGTTGAGGATATATGGGGATTTCTGCAAGGCAAAGATAATGTAAGAGAATAGGCAAATGTATAATGATGGTTTTGAAATAAGGAAATGAAATGGGTTTTGTAAATAAAGATATATCATTATTTTCAATATTACGCATAATGGGATTCGAGATAAGAGAATATGAAATCGGTTTCTAAGGATCAATAAAATCGTTTAATAAATGAATCAGAGCTGCCAATACACTTGACCGTATTGTTTCATATTGATAGTTAAAACACCAAACTATCAATGAAATATATTGGACCTTTTTGACGTGTTATTTTGAAGAGACCGGGATGGGAACTAGACCCAAAACCACTGCGATCCAACGTTACGTACGAAACTAACTGGCAGCAAATGAAGATGGAGCATTGAAGACCATAGATTTTCATGAAGCGGAAGAACTACTTATAATCTCTGGTTAGCTCCCAGAGGTACACTGTGGTTCTGTCGTGGTTGGAATCTATGGATTACAAGGACTTCTCGCTACTGATCCTTGGGGTGATTCCTATGTAAGGATGCAGTAGGAAAGTGCCTCCGGTTCATCCTGTTCTTGGATGACATGACGATGTGGAATTCAGAGTGAATGGTAGCTAGATGGTTCAAAAGTCGATTTAACCTCGAGCCTCAGCAATCGGGAAATGACAAAAATCGGGCAGGCAGCATGGCTATGTGGGTCGCGCCCATTAGGGTGTATTGTCACCATCTAGAGAATATTCATATTTGTTACTTCTTTTCATTTCTGTATCTCCCGAGAACTACGGTGGTCGCGCGACAAAAAGTCGTGAGGTAACAATATACTCGATACACTCAAGAGAAATGAGTGGTCGGTCATATATGGGCCGGGTTGCAAGACGTTCTTGTTGAACCCAGTGTATTCGTCTCTAGAGATACACTATCGACAGATGGTCCCATACCTTGTCATAGTAGGAATCCAATCTCCAATAAGCTCCTGAGGTTTTGATTGTATACTATATATGTAGAGCGTGAGATGCAAGCGTTCTACTAGATGATTATTTATTTGTGATTTGATAGACACTATCATAATATCAGAAAAGATATTGATTTCAAAGATGTTTTGGGTTATAGTAAGGGAAAAACCGTCTGTGTTTATGTGTGGACTGGTCTTACTATTATCGTTTCTTTCAAAAAGGATTTCTAAAGTTAATCAAGCTGTTGTGCTATGAATTTACCACTGAAAGTATTCCAGACTGACCCGGTGAAATTTTGTTTTAGACCAAATGTGCTCGGGTCAGACCGAGTATATTAACAGGTTAGGTATCGCTGGAGAATCGAGAGCTGAAAGCAGGAGGCTTCACTGTTAGTTATTCAAAGTTTATTTCCGCTGTGTCTGATATATGATGTACACTGATGATTGGTATGTATATATATACAGTTCTTTTTGTATAAAGAGATTTGATATTATACTTTATTCGTTCCGCTGTAAGATTCTGATGTGTTCTCCTTATTCTCCTATTCTAAATTTCTTCCTTTCTTTTCTCATCCTCTAATTTCGTTCTCATAACGTTCAGGTGTTTTCGATGCTTGAATCTCGACATGGTGTTTGTGTGTCGATTTTCAGGGTCAAAAAACCTCTGGTCGTTACAGTGGTATCAGAGCATAAGGTTTAGTAATAACCTTGGTTCTGTGGCATAACTCAATAGAGATGGGATTAGTAATATCTTAGATTGAGTGTGAGTATATATACGAGTGTGCGTATTTGTAATTTGTTACAAAAATATATTTTTTTAAAATTATTTTGGCCCAATTTATTCTGCAAGGTGGTAAAGTGAAATTTTCTTAAATTATTATATTAATCGACTAATGTTGATTTGAGTTAGAATTCAGAGGTGATTTTAAACTTGAAATGACCTAACCAGATAGGAATTTCAAATATGGAATTTGAAGAAGAAAACTTCAATGTAAAGTTTAATTTGGAAGCAAAGTGAATATTAAAGTTAAATACAAATCTAAATGATTTGGTTTGTTGATTGTGCCTTGTTTGATTAAATGATTTAGTGCATGAGTATAGATTTAAACGTACTTTGAAACCAATTTAGAAGTCCAATGGCCCTGAATGAATGAATTGAAATGGAATCGATCTGGTTAGAAACCAACTGATTGAGTGGATATAGAAGTAAGACATAACCTGGTTAAGTGAAACTGAATAAGATGAATTTGGGATTTGGAAATCGAATGTATAATGGAGGTCAATCCGAAATTTATCAATTGATATAAATGAATGGATTGAAATAAGATTTCCAGTATAGTGAATTTTGGAATAATATCGTCATGGAATTATTTTACCATGTATTTGTTGCTGGCATTGTAAGACGAGTTAACTGCAGATACCAGACAGCTATGGGAATTGGCTTGATTACTAGGATTGAAGTGCATATGAGAAAACCAAGATCAGTTAGTTGATTTGCTGTAGAATTGGAATGTAGTTGCCCGACAAAAAGGTAAACCTTAATATTGATTTGAGTAATTGATTTTATACCCTGGGTGGGATGGTCATTTGGCTTTGGTTTTCGTTTGAAAAAGCGAGGCCCGGTGTGGTAGTTGTAGTTGTTGTGATTGAGCCGAGCAGAAGATGTGCTGGCAAAAAATTTTACAATTTAAAAAGTGTTGAATTAGTTTTGATAATTCAAAATTTATTATTGAGTTCGGTTCATTCTTCTTACCTTGTAATTTCGGGGACGAAATTCTTTTAAGGGGGGAAGAATGTAACGTCCCAGATTTTCGGTCATTTAAAGTAGAATATTTCAATGTGTTTATTTATTTTATTGAATATGTAGTAGATTTTTATATCGAATTTATTTTATAAAAGGGAGTTCGAATATATATAATTTATAATATAATTAAAACGAACTCGAAACGACGCGGCAGTTCATAATATTGAATTTCGAACTTTAATTGAATATACAGGATCCGATATAAATCGGATTTCAGTGAAACAAGAAACGTTCGAATCCATGTGATTATATTTTTCTAGTGAAAGAGAAAAATCGAGATTTCATCTTATATATTTTAAGATATGTCTAAATCAAATTTAAAAATAGTCGCTACAGAATCGTTCATCGACCGTAACAGTTTATTTGAAATGACTGCATATTGGATTCGAATTTAGACAAGGCTGTTTTGAAACGTAGTATTAATTTAATTTTTAGAATTTTAAAGTAATTTTTAATTAAATAAATATGAAAATTTTTATTTGAAGTATTTTTCACCCTATATCAGCATTTTTGGTGTTTCACATTATAAGTTAGTCTACCGATATTATTATATTTTTGGGATCGTGGGGCGTCGCTGGTCACAACGATATTTTTATATCTGTCCATAGTCCTTTGTAAATAAACGGAATTTCTTACAGTCGGTACCCCATAAAACACCAACTTTTCAGAAACCAAACATAGCTTTTCTATTTGATAAATCATACCCATACCCTAGCCTATTCAATTCTCCATCCTCAAGTCTTCTCCAAATTTAATGAAAGCTGTACCGACTCTATTTTTTTTCCAAAGCCAACCTAACTTACTGAAGAGACCACACAAACCCCCTACCCCAAAACTATATATGCCTTGTTTAATCAAAATTAAAAGAATACAGTCTACCCTATAGCCAAATTTTGGTACCAACGATACAAATCACGGTATAAATCTTATAAAAAGAGTCTATCCTCAAGAATCATGTGCAAATCTTGGCCACAGACTGCATCTCTGGTTTTCCACGCCTTGTTCTTTCCAATCGAATTTGTGCTGATATGAAAATACACCACAGACTGTTGCACCTATACAAAATCTCATGCAATTCTTATGTTGTAACGTCCTTTTCAATTAAAGCCTGTTGCGTTTCCCCATCTTTTGACTCTATCAACATGTATATGTTGTTTTCTATGCCACAGGCAAGAGCTGAACGGTTGAGCCCCTATATCCTATATTTTAGTATATGTGCAGACCTACTAACGTACACATCATAGCATGAATGGTCTTTGCCAAACTGCACGTTCCCCGCATGCCTATGCTAAAGTCTAATCCTACTACACTATACATTCCTTGGTAGTCAAGGATCTAACATTATAAATACAACATCTCCTTCATTTCCCTGAAGCGAACAAGCAAACCGATCCTAATACAATACTTATGAAAAAGAAAATTTACAACGAAATGAAATTTCGTTTGATTTGAGTAAAGTAAGGAATTAGAAACCGAATATATGCCGGTCGAAGAAACCACGCTAACACTGTATTGAACGAAGGAGTCAGACTTGGTGGTTCAGGAAGGCATGGTGTTGAGGGGCAGTTTCAGTGATGAAAGAAGAGACATGGGTTGCGTTTGGCAGTGGGGGAAAGTAGGCGCTGGCTTTAACAATGGAGAGAAGGGGTTACAGGCAGTTTTAATGAGAAAAGGAGTTTTGTGTGGAACTGGGAGTCAAAAATAGTAGAAGTGGGAAGGACGTTGAAAATATGTGAAGGAGTAGTGATGATCTGGGAATGGTTTAAATGTGGTGAAGTGAAGTAAACGGTTGCGGCGCGGTGGAAAAAGGTTGCGGCGTGGGGAGTAAAGCATGGATAAGGGAAAACGTGTTTGCTCTGGGCATGTAAATGGAAGATTAGCCGGCTAATTAACTCAAAGGGGTAATTAGAATTAAAGTAATTTGTTAGTTTAATTTGATAATTAAAGAATTATTAATTTATGATCGTAACAGGAAGGGATGAAGGAAAAAGTAAATGGGGGAGAGTCGGCCCTTTAGTCTTAGCAAAGGATAATCAGCCTGAATGAGGAGTTAATTAAAGTAATTTCCTTAATAAGTTTATAATTAAAGAATTAATAATTATAATTAAAACCATATACCTATATTATTGTATAACTTTTTCATGGGTTAACAGAATCCAACGAAACCAAATCCGTTGAGATTATGGCAATGAAGACTATTCGTACGAGCTGGTTCAGAAGGGACAGGAACTGTCGGATTTTTATTTAATTTTAAACATTAGTTTAAAATTAAATAAATCAACGTTGAAACCATCAAATCAAAAATCAAGGTTAGTTAATTCTCACACCTGCTGGAATTCTATGATGTGTTAAATTCATATTTAAAATATAATTCATCGTTAATCATCGGAATTGGTTGATTGAATGCCTTGGTTGCTTATGGTGTGTTAAATGGTTGTCAACATCTATAATATGTCATATTGGATGATTTATTTAAATAATTGTCAAATATTATTATTGTCTGTGATGCAGGGAAGAACAGATTGGAGGGATCCGACCGGATTCCTCAAATATTTTTGTATGTTGTTTATATCACCCAAGTATGAACTGTTTACCCCTAAACAACATTACATGCTATTTGAATGTTGATTATTGATTGGATATTGAATGTTGAATTGAAATTCAATGTTGTGTGTTGTTTTTAATCAATAAACGGTATTGATTAAGATACTGGCAGCAAATGATCTGAACGTTGTTGTTATGACGTGGGTTCACTATCAGGAGAATCGACGTAATCTCAATTATAAAATTTATTTTATAATAGAAGTAAAGTTTAGAAAGTGATTTTTATTTTTAACATAAAAGATTTAAAATAAGATGATATTTATAAATGGTTTTTATAAAAATAGTTATATAATATTTTTTAGCAACTGAAATAAGTTTTTATCGGCTTAGGAATAGAATTTAACCGACGGGTTATTATTTTGAAAATAATTATTAATTAAACAGTTAAGCAATATAATTAGATTAATTATATTAAATCTAATGAGAGAAGTAATTAAAATCAATTAGTAATAATTGAAGTTTAAGTTGACTAACTCAACTGTTAAAATTGAGTTGATAATTAGAATTGATCATTCTTTGATTAATCTAATGAAAATGGTTTAACGAATAATTCTTTTTATTTTAATAATATTTGTTAAATTTTAATTGTCTTGTTTAAAGTTGCTTACTGGTCGATAAATCATTAACGAACTATTTATCATTTGAAAATGTTTGCAAGCGATTAGACGAGTTGTTTTAAATGAAGTAAACTAATTTACTTCAGTTTATAATTAGTAATAATAATTAAAGTAATTTATTTTAATAGGGACCAATTAAGAAGTAATTATGTTGAAATAGAATTTAATGGAAATATGTAAGGGCAAAATTGTACTGAAACTAATACGTCACTTGTGGATAAGTGTTACTTAACAATGAAACACAAGCGAGGAGGTTGAAAAGTTTCCAATATATATAAAGAAAAAGGCGTAAAGGATTTAAATAAGAATTTGTTTGCTAAATTATATAAATTAGTAAACAAAGGTAAATTGGGAGTGATTTACGGATTAATATAAGAGAAGTATATGAGAAGTTAAAATTGAATACAAGATTTGAAACCAGGTTTATAAAGTTGTTTAAACTCGTAAATAAGCTTTTATTAAAGGGGCTGGGTTAAGAAAAAATCATTCTAATTTGCTAAAGTAAGGGCATTAGAAAGGACCCAGTAAACAGATTTTTGAACAAAAACTAAGTGTTAAGGAATTATGGTAAAGGGTTAAAAGAAAGGGAGTTTACGTTTAGTAGTCTGCTTAAATAAAAATAAAGGAGATCTAGTGTGAGAATAATTTTCCAAATAAAAGGGATCATTATTAAAACCATGGTTTGAATAAAAGGGTAAATTGAATCGATAAAAAATGGAATGATAAGTTTTGGTATTTCAAACTTTTACATATTCTGAGATAAGAACGGTGTCGATTAAGGTCTAAGAGGTAATAAAAATACCCCAACTTGAACGACTTCACTATTATCAAGGGATGGTATTTGTTTGAAACGGTAGGAGTGTTGAAATTTATTTATTATTTCTACAAGAGAAATATTGCAACATTATTGACAGGATTTTGAAATGAACTTGTGGATTCTAGTAAATCAATATATAATTTAACATGGTTTAACTCCAGTTAAATCATGAATTTATTATTACCTTGAGTTGAGGATATATGGGGATTTCTGCAAGGCAAAGATAATGTAAGAGAATAGGCAAATGTATAATGATGGTTTTGAAATAAGGAAATGAAATGGGTTTTGTAAATAAAGATATATCATTATTTTCAATATTACGCATAATGGGATTCGATATAAGAGAATATGAAATCGGTTTCTAAGGATCAATAAAATCGTTTAATAAATGAATCAGAGCTGCCAATATACTTGACCGTATTGTTTGATATTGATAGTTAAAGCACCAAACTATCAATGAAATATATTGGACCTTTTTGACGTGTTGTTTCGAAGAGACCGGGATGGGAACTAGACCCAAAACCACTTCGATCCAACGTTACGTATGAAACTAACTGGCAACAAATGAAGATGGAGCATTGAAGACCATAGATTTTCATGAAGCGGAGAACTACTTATAATCTCTGGTTAGCTCCCAGAGGTACACTGTGGTTCTGTCGTGGTTGGAATCTATGGATTACAAGAACTTCTCGCTACTGATCCCTGGGGTGATTCCTGTGTAAGGATGCAGTAGGAAAGTGCCTTCGGTTCATCCTGTTCCTGGATGACGTGACGATGTGGAATTCAGAGTGAATGGTAGCTAGATGGTTCAAAAGTCGATTTAACCTCGAGCCTCAGTAACCGGGAAATGACAAAAATCGGGCAGGCAGCATGGCTATGTGGGTCGCGCCCATTAGGGTGTATTATCACCATCTAGAGAATATTCATATTTGTTACTTCTTTTCATTTCTGTATCTCCCGAGAACTACGGTGGTCGCGCGACAAAAAGCCGTGAGGTGACAATATACTCGATACACTCAAGAGAAATGAGTGGTCGGTCATGTATGGGCCGGGTTGCAAGACGTTCTTGTTGAACCCAGTGTATTCGTCTCTAGAGATACACTATCGGCAGGTGGTCCCATACCCTGTCATAGTAGGAATCCAATCTCCAATAAGCTCCTGGGGTTTTGATTGTATACTATATATGTAGAGCGTGAGATGCAAGCGTTCTACTAGATGATTATTTATTTGTGATTTGATAGACACTGTCATAATATCAGAAAAGATATTGATTTCAAAGATGTTTTGGGTTATAGTAAGGGAAAAACCGTCTGTGTTTATGTTTGGACTGGTCTTACTATTATCCTTTCTTTCAAAAAGGATTTCTAAAGTTAAACAAGCTGTTGTGCTATGAATTTACCACTGAAAGTATTCCAGACTGACCCGGTGAAATTTTGTTTTAAACCAAATGTGCTCGGGTCAGACCGAGTATATTAACAGGCTAGGTATCGCTGGAGAATCGAGAGCTGAAAGCAGGAGGCTTCACTGTTAGTTATTCAAAGTTTATTTCCGCTGTGTCTGATATATGATGTACTCTGATGATTGGTATGTATATATATACAGTTCTTTTTGTATAAAGAGATTTGATGTTATACTTTATTCGTTCCGCTGTAAGATTCTGATGTGTTCACCTTATTCTCCTATTCTAAGTTTCTTCCTTTCTTTTCTCATCCTCTAATTTCGTTCTCATAACGTTCAGGTGTTTTCGATGCTTGAATGTCGACATGGTGTTTGTGTGTCGATTTTCAGGGTCAAAAAACCTCTGGTCGTTACAGTGGTATCAGAGCATAAGGTTTAGTGATAACCTTGGTTCTGTGGCATTACTCAATAGAGATGGGATTAGTAATATCTTAGATTGAGTGTTAGTATATATACGAGTGTGCGTATTTGTAATTTGTTACAAAAATATATTTTTTTAAAATTATTTTGGCCCAATTTGTTCTACAAGGTGGTAAAGTGAAATTTTCTTAAATTATTATATTAATCGATTAATGTTGATTTGAGTTAGAATTCAGAGGTGATTTTAAACTTGAAATGACCTAACCAGATGGGAATTTCAAATATGGAATTTGAAGAAAAAAACTTCAATGTAAAGTTTAATTTGGAAGCAAAGTGAATATTAAAGTTAAATACAAATCTAAATTATTTGGTTTGTTGATTGTGCCCTGTTTGATTAAATGATTGAGTGCATGAGTATAGATTTAAACGTAATTTGAAACCAATTTGGAAGTCCAAGGGCCCTGAATGAATGAATTGAAATGGAATCGATCTGGTTAGAAACCAATTGATTGAGTGGATATAGAAGTAAGACTTAACCTGGTTAAGTGAAACCGTATAAGATGAATTTGGGATTTGGAAATCGAATGTATAATGGAGGTCAATCCGAAATTTATCAATTGATATAAATGAATGGATTGAAATAAGATTTCCTGTATAGTGAATTTTGGAATAATATCGTCATGGAATTATTTTACCATGTATTTGTTGCTGGCATTGTAAGACGAGTTAAGTGCAGATACCAGACAGCTATGGGAATTGGCTTGATTACTAGGATTGAAGTGCAGATGAGAAAACCAAGATTAGTTAGTTGATTTGCTGCAGAATTGGAATGTAGTTGCCCGACAAAAAGGTAAACCTTAATATTGATTTGAGTAATTGATTTTATACCCTGGGTGGGATGGTCATTTGGCTTTGGTTTTCGTTTGAAAAAGCGAGGCCCGGTGTGGTAGTTGTAGTTGTTGTGATCGAGCCGAGCAGAAGAGGTGCTGGCAAAATTTTTGACAATTTAAAAAGTGTTGAATTTGTTTTGATAATTCAAAATTTATTATTGAGTTCGGTTCATTCTTCTTACCTTGTAATTTCGGGGACGAAATTCTTTTAAGGGGGGAAGAATGTAACGTCCCAGATTTTCGGTCATTTAAAGTGGAATATTTCAATGTGTTTATTTATTTTATTGAATATATAATAGATTTTTATATCGAATTTATTTTATAAAAGGGAGTTCGAATATATATAATTTATAATATAATTAAAACGAACTCGAAACGACGCGGCAGTTCGTAATATTGAATTTCGAACTTTAATTGAATATACAGGATCCGATATAAATCGGATTTCAGTGAAACAAGAAACGTTCGAATCCATGTGATTATATTTTTCTAGTGAAAGAGAAAAATCGAGATTTCATCTTATATAATTTAAGATATGTCTAAATCAAATTTAAAAATAGTCGCTATAGAATCGTTCATCGACCGTAACAGTTTATTTGAAATGACTGCATATTGGATTCGAATTTAGACAAGGTTATTTTGAAACGTAGTATTAATTTAATTATTAGAATTTTACTATAATTTTTAATTAATTAAATATGCAAATTTTTATTTGAAGTATTTTTCACCATATATCAGCATTTTTGGTGTTTCACAATATAAGTTAGTCTACCGATATTATTATATTTTTGGGATCGTGGGGCATCGCTGGTCACAACGATATTTTTATATCTGTCCATAGTCCTTTGTAAATAAACGGAATTTCTTACAGTCGGTACCCCATAAAACACCAACTTTTCAAAACCCAAACATAGCTTTTCTATTTGATAAATCATACCCATACCCTAGCCTATTCTATTCTCCATCCTCAAGTCTTCTCCAAATTTAATGAAAGCTGTACCGACTCTATTTTTTTTTCAACAGCCAACCTAACTTACTGAAGAGACCTCACAAACCCCCTACCCCAAACCTATACATGCCTTGTTTAATCAAAATTAAAAGAATACAGTCTACCCTATAGCCAAATTTTGGTACCAACGATACGAATCACGGTATAAATCTTATAAAAAGAGTCTATCCTCAAGAATCATGTGCAAATCTTGGCCACAGACTGCATCTCCGGTTTTCCACGCCTTGTTCTTTCCAATCGAAGTTGTGCTAATATGAAAATACACCACAGACTGTTGCACCTATACAAAATCTCATGCATTTCTTATTTTGTAACGTCCTTTTCAATTAAAGCCTGTTGCGTTTCCCCATCTTTTGACTCTATCAACATGTATATGTTGTTTTCTATGCCACAGGCAAGAGCTGAACGGTTGAACCCCTGTATCCTATATTTTAGTATATGTGCAGAACTACTAACGTACACATCATAGCATGAATGGTCTTTGCCAAACTGCACGTTCCCCGCATGCCTACGCTAAAGTCTAATCCTAGTACACTGTACATTCCTTGGTAGTCAAGGATCTAACATTATAAATACAACATCTCCTTCATTTCCCTGAAGCAAACTAGCAAACCGATACTAATACAATACTAATGAAAAAGAAAATTTACAACGAAATGAAATTTCGTTTGATTTGATTAAAGTAAGGAATTAGAAACCGAATATATGCCGGTCGAAGAAACCACGCTAACACTGTATTGAACGAAGGAGTCAGACTTGGTGGTTCAGGAAGGCGTGGTGTTGAGGGGCAGTTTCAGTGATGAAAGAAGAGACATGGGTTGCGTTTGGCAGTGGGGGAAGTAGGCGCTGGCTTTAACAATGGAGAGAAGGGGTTATAGGTAGTTTTAATGAGAAAAGGAGTTTTGTGTGGAACTGGGATTCAAAAATAGTAGCAGTGGGAAGGACGTTGAAAATATGTTAAGGAGTATTGATGAGCTGGGAATGGTTTAAACGTGGTGGAGTGAAGTAAACGGTTGCGGCGCGGTGGAAAAAGGTTGCGGCGTGGGGAGTAAAGCATGGACAAGGGAAAATGTGTTTGCTCTGGGCATGTAAGTGGAAGTTTAGCCGGCTAATTAACTCAAAGGGGTAATTAGAATTAAAGTAATTTATTAGTTTAATTTGATAATTAAAGAATTATTAATTTATGATCGTTACAGGAAGGGACGAAGGAAAAAGCAAATGGGGGAGAGTCGGCCCTTTAGTCTTAGCAAAGGATAATCAGCCTGAATGAGGAGTTAATTAAAGTAATTTCCTTAATAAGTTTATAATTAAAGAATTAATAATTATAATTAAAACCATGTACCTATATTATTGTATAACTTTTGCATGGGTTAACAGAATCCAACGAAAACAAATCCGTTGAGATTATGGCAATGAAGACTATTCGTACGAGCTGGTTCAGAAGGGACAAGAAGCTGTCGGATTTTTATTTAATTTTAAAAATCAGTTTAAAATTAAATAAAACAACGCAAAAACCATCGAATCAAAAATCAAGGTTAGTTAATTCTCACACCTGCTGGAATTCTATGATGTGTTAAATTCATATTTAAAATATAATTCATCGTTAATCATCGGAATTGGTTGATTGAATGCCTTGGTTGCTTACGGTGGTTAAATGGTTGTCAACATCTATAATATGTCATATTGGATGATTTATTTAAATAATTGTCAAATATTATTATTGTCTGTGATGCAGGGAAGAACAGATTGGAGGGATCCGACCGGATTTCTCAAATATTTTTGTATGTTGTTTATATCACCCAAGTATGAACTGTTTACCCCTAAACAACATTACGTGCTATTTGAATGTTGATTATTGATTGGATATTGAACGTTGAATTGAAATTCAATGTTGTGTGTTGTTTTTAATCAATAAAAGGTATTGATTAAGATACTAGCAGCAAATGATCTGAACGTTGTTGTTATGACGTGGGTTCACTATCAGGAGAATCGACGTAATCTCAATTATAAAATTTATTTTATAATTGAAGTAAAGTTTAAAAAGTGATTTTTCTTTTTAACATAAAAGATTTAAAATAAGATGATATTTATAAATGGTTTTTATTAAAATAGTTATATAATATTTTGTAGCAACTGAAATAAGTTTTTATCGGCTTTGGAATAGAATTTAACCGACGGGTAATTGTTTTGAAAATAACTGTTAAATAAAACAGTTAAGCAATATAATTAGATTAATTGTATTAAATCTAATGAGAGAAGTAATTAAAATCAATTAGTAATAATTGAAGTTTAAGTTGACTAACTCAACTGTTAAAATTGAGTTGATAATAGAATTGATCATTCTTTGATTAATCTAATGAAAATGGTTTAACGAATAATTCTTTTTATTTTCATAATATTTGTTAAATTTTAATTATCTTGTTTAAAGTTTCTTACTGGTCGATAAATCATTAACGAACTATTTATCGTTTGAAAATGTTGGCAAGCGATTAGACGAGTTGTTTTAAATGAAGTAAACTAATTTACTTTAGTTTATAATTAGTAATAATAATTAAAGTAATTTATTTTAATAGGGACCAATTAAGAAGTAATTAAGTTGAAATAGAATTTAATGGAACTATGTAAGGTCAAAATTATACTGAAACTAATACATCACTTGTGGATAAGTGAAACACCCCACCTCCGTTAGGGTCACTCTCAAAGGGAATGCCCTAATTTTGGTGTAGGTTTATAAGCATACAAGTCATAGATATACAAGACAGATATAAGAACACATATTTGTAAACAGCGGAAAATCAACAAACTTTTATTTCATGAAAGCAAATACGTGCTACAACAACATCACCATAATTGTCTTACATCTTTTCCAAAACATAACATAACACTTTCATAATCTGTCTTGATTACATTATTTAAAGAAGCATAAATAAAACATAGATAAACTGCAAAGGCCCCATAGAGTTTGTCCAAAGCCATAGTTTCCAACGAAAAGGTCCAAGCAATACATTTCTCTTCTTCAAGCTGGATGTTAAGGCTGGTCAAGCTGCAGTGTTCCCTCCCTGTGGACCTGGGGGGGGGGGAAACGGAAGAAAAGAAGACGAAAGAAAAGTAGAGTCAGACATAAAGCCTGAGTAAGTCTAGTACTATTTTGTCTAGGAATAAAGAACTGGGTATGATAAGTACAAACAAGAAGTGGAAAAGCACTATAAACTTGGTTAAGTTGTCTAGGGTCGAATATGCTATCGTACCCCATGTTAATCTCTAAACCCATATAAACTAGTTTCCAATTGGCACCCCATAATCAGGGTGATGTGATCCATTCAATGATGATCGGCTCCTACTCGCATAGTTACATGTGTCTTACGGCCCCCCGATGTTGTAGTTACCTATGTTGGTCCCACCATGGGGTGTATCAAGTCCCATGGCGGCGGCCCGACACAACCTTAGAATGCACAGGTATGCTACTGGTGCCCAGTGCTTTATTTTTCTGCGCCGGAGTGTGTGCACGCCCGCACCCCGTTAGAACCTACACTACTACACCACCGCCGTCGATTTGACCTCTTACAATCAGCCCAGTAATCGTGCCCCACCCTGCCTAGTTTCAGGGTATCCTGATACACCTTCTAGGGTTACTGCTGAAAAGGGTCCCCCGTTACTAGGTTTTCTATCTCTAGCCAACATGCTAAGTTGGTTAAGTGTTTTCTAACCTAACCCCCACCAGTCTGTTTAGTTTAGCATGTTTCATTTTGATTAAGTTTTTAGTTCACTTAATCCTAGCAATCCTGACTCAGCCTTAATTGTCTTATTAAGGCCCTGACCTCTCACATTAGACAGGTATTGTTGTGGCTGCCTGTTGCCGGTTGGTTCCGGGCAGTCTTACGCCACAACTCAGTCTAACCTCGGGTCCTTATTGGGCTCCAGGTTTAACCTCCCACATTGGATAGGTATTGTTGTGACTACTGGACAGCCGGGCGGTTCCGGGCAGGTTTACATCACAACTCAATCCAACCTCGGGTTAAACCCATCGTATGTTCTACATTTACATATTTTTGTCTTTCTCCTTTATGTAAATATTTGCGGCCCATTATTAAGTTAAGGGTGTAAAGGTTACACCAATCATGGCCCAACCCATACTTGAATTTGGGCCCTTTATTTTATATTTTCATTCATTAGTAATTTTTAACCCAACGTTATTTTCCCCCGTTTAACACGTCCGTTTATTATGTATATGTTGGGCTTAGCCTTTTTTTAAGCCCAACTTAGCCATGCGAAAAGGGGAGGCTTAAAGCGAGATTACATACACAAAAAGGGGAAGGTGAGCGCATGAACTTGCAATATGACGTTGGAAATACAAAATAGAAACTGGTGTACTTGCATAGTAGTGACATATACTTTAGTCATAAAGCATAAGTGACATGAATCAAACCATGTAAACTTGTAGTTAAGTTAAGAACATCACTATCGACACATAGGCTTTAACTACAACATAAACCTATATTTTTATTCAGGCATAATGTCAAACATAAGCAAAGCATGTTCATAAGACTACTACATGTTTACAAAGGTGTCTACTTTTGTGACTAATACAAAAGTATAGTTAAATTTGTTCACATAACCATGGCATAAATATTTCTAACATGAATTCATGATTTTTACTTTAGTCATGCAAACTTGTAAAAAGGGATTTTTGAACCTAACCTAGCTATGTACCACATATGTCATCATATAATTCTTGTTGACAATTTCAATTATGCAAATTATCAATCATAGCCTAGTCATATTCATTAGTTTGCAAATAGGTGTTCTAGTACAAAAATATGGCTTAATGCATGATGCCAAATTCTCAACAGAATTTCATATGGATTATAATAACCCAAACTTATTCCAATTACTCACAAAAATGATTTTTGTATAAAAATACATATTATGATGGCATAGTAGCAAAGCCCCAAACTTGCATGAATTTCAATCAACTACATACATGTAGCTTCAACATGGATTACATAATTTGCGAATATTCCAAACGTATACTTGCATAGAACTACCGCATGTAGTTCTTTATAATGAATAACATAATTCAAGAATATCCAAACGTATACAATATTTCAAATCAATAATAATCATAGTAACGCACAAATTATGAATTATTTATCACCACAATCAAGTATACAAACCAACACAGTTATTTGTTCATACCAAAGTAATACTCTACTTACAATGGTGTGGCGAATTCTCTAATTTAGGGATTTGAAGATGCGGTTTGATTTGATTGAGTTGCTTTATGCCTTAGAATTTTGCCTCCTAATCCTCTTTCCAATTGGTGGCTACCCCTAGTCGTTCCTCAGCAACATGGCGGCTTTGTTCTTATTTTTGAATGAATAGATTAGGGTTAGTCTAGGGTTGTTTTTATAGAGGTAATGAACTGATTAGGACCATTGATGTTGCTTGGTTTGATCGTAGCCATTCATCCTAAGGAGAGACCAATTAGAGCCTGCCACCTAGCCCTAATGACAAAGCAGACCACAGAAAATCGACCAACATAGAACAGGCCAGCCAGGTTGGACTGGGTTCGACCTGGCTCTGGACCAGGTCGACATGCCTGTCGACAGCCCTGTCGACAGCCCTGTCGACCTGGTTAGGCCAGGTCGACAACCCAGTCGACCTGGGTGCGTTAGGCGGGTGTTTTTCCGCCCTGGCCCATTGGGCCCCATTTTGGAATTTTAAACTGTTTTATTCTGTTTGAATTTTAAACTTAATTCAGAAACTTCCGAAGGCCATATCTTCTTCATACGGACTCCGTTTTTCGAAAACTCGGACTCTATTTCGCGTATTTTTCCGAGACGAACGCAATGGCGTATCCCGTTTCCCTTAGTTCTTTGATTTCAAATTAATTATACTTTGGTTTGTTAATTTCACAGTTATAGAATTCGCGGGGTGTTACATTCTCCCCCACTTAAAAGGATTTCGTCCCCGAAATCTTCAAGTTAGGAGGAATGTATATCCTAACACCAATCATCCATCTACTCATCCATCAAACACGAGCATCCATTGTCCTTAAAAGACTTCTAATGCTTCATGATCATATGCGAAGTGTGTGTGTACATGTACTTATCTAATGCAAAATCAGGCGGTCTACTGATTCAGTTGACCTCCTTAATGCGAATTATGTAAGTGCCATGAATCCATTATGTATGCAAATTTTCCTATTCTTGATTCTACATGAGTGCACAATCATTCAATACAAATGCAACATCCACATGACAACACATTAGAGTTCAATCTTATACGAAGGCAAACATATATGCATATGCAATATGAAGTGACTGAGCCGATCTAAAACCTAGATTGTGTGTGTATATGCAACCACGAGCAACCACTAGCAATCACTTGCAACCACTTGCAACCATCATCCATAACATGTTTCAACTACATGTTTTCATCCAAAGGGTTTCTACCTAAAAGATAAGGTCGAGGAAACATACCTAAAAAGATAGATAAAAGCGCAACTTAAGGAAAAAGAAAGATCAAGGATGTACCCTCGAAAAGAAAAGGGTAGGCAGTGCGGATTCTAGCTTCAGTTTCCCAAGTCGCGTCTCCCTCGACGTCGCTCCACTGAACTTTGACGAGCTTGACTTCGCGGTTGCGTAGCTTCTTCACTTCCGTTCCTAAGATGCGGGTTGGAACTTTTCTTATGGTTGCTTCGCGTTCCACTTCGGCCTCTTCGAGGATATTTGGCTCTACCACTTCGGCAGACTCATGTAGACATTTTTGGAGATGTGAAACGTGAAAAACGTTGTGGACTCCAGCCAACTTCTCGGGTAGCTCTAATCTATAGGCCATTTTCCCAATTTTCTCGATGATAGGGAATGGCCCTACGAACCTTGGTGCTAGCTTTCCTGTGGTTCCAAAACGAACGACGTTTCTTAGTGGTGATACCTTGAGGAAAACTCTGTCTCCAACCTCAAATTCAAGGTCGGTCCTTCTCTTGTCGGCATAGGACTTTTGTCTGTCTTGGGCCGTCTTCATCCTTCTTCGTATTAAGTTTACTTTCTCTGAAGTCTCTCGGATCATATCTGGTCCAAGTATGAGCTTATCAGTAGACTCCCACCAACAAGTGGGCGATCGGCACGGTCTTCCATATAAAGCTTCGAAGGGCGCCATTCTGATGGTTGCTTGATAACTGTTGTTGTAGGCAAATTCCACCAAAGGAAGGTGGTCTTCCCAAGTCCCTCCGAAGTCAAGGACGCATAGCCTTAAAAGGTCTTCCAAAACTCTGTTCACTCTCTCTGTTTGGCCGTCGGTTTGGGGATGATAGGCTGTGCTCAAGCATAACTGCGTTCCTACTGCTTCTTGCAGACTCCGCCAAAACTCACTGGTGAAGATGGGGTCTCGGTCACTAACAATGCTAGATGGTATTCCATGGAGTCGAACGATTTCCTTGAGGTAAAGTGATGCTAGGGATGAGGCAGTTCTTTTACTTTTGACAGGTAAAAAGTGGGCGCTTTTAGTAAGCCTATCCACTATTACCCAAATGCTAGTGTTGCCTCTCCTAGACCTAGGCAGCCCATCGATGAAGTCCATTGAGATGCTATCCCACTTCCACTGCGGGACCTCCAGAGGATGTAGCAGTCCGCCAGGCTTTTTCTGTTCCGCCTTAACCTGTTGGCACACCATACACTTAGAAACGAACTCTGCCACGTCCTTTTTCATGCCGTTCCAGAAGAAAGTCCTTTTTATGTCTTTGTACATTTTATCTCCGCCTGGGTGTATCGTCATCTTGGAGTGATGTGCTTCCTCGAGAACCTTCTTTATTAAATCTTTTGTCTGTGGGACGCATAGTCTTCCGTCTCGCCTTAGCAAACCCCTATCGTCGATGGAGTATCTGTTCAGGTGACTTGAAGTCTCACCCCTAATTAGCCTATCAATTGTTTCCACAAGCTGAGGGTCTTCGCGTTGTGCTGCCCCTACCGAATCCACTAAAGTTGGGCGCACTTCGAGAGATGCTAGCAAGCCTGGTACGAAATCGGAGGAAGGCCTAAAGTCGAAGCTGGCTATAAACTCTAGGCTTTGTCTTTCAACAAACAACGGGCTTAGAGTCAATTTCTTTCGGCTCAACGCGTCTGCCACTACGTTGCCTTTGCCCGGAGTGTAGGAGATTTCGAAATCGTACGAGGCAAGAAACTCCATCCATATTTGTTGCCTCAAATTAAGATCCTTCTACGAGAAAAGATATTTCAACGATTTATGGTCAGTGTAAAGTTCGAACTTCTCACCTAGGAGATAGTGTCGCCAAGACTTGAGTGCAAAGACGATGGCGGCTAACTCAAGATCGTGGGTTGGGTAGTTCTTTTCGTGCACTTTCGACTGCCTCCCGCCATAAGCTACTACCCTTCCTTCTTGCATTAAGACGGCGCCTAGCCCTATCCCACATGCATCCGTATAAACAGTGAACATCTTGCTCCCATCCGGCAGCGTCAAAACTGGGGCTGTTGTGAGAGCCCTTTTCAGTCGTTGGAAAGCAAACTCGCAATCCAAGTCCCAATTGAACACTAGATTCTTCTTAGCCAATTTCGTGAGCGGAGCTGAGATTTTCGCAAAATCCCATATGAATTTTCGATAGAAACCTGCTAGTCCTAGAAAGCTTCGGACCTCAGTTGCATTCCTTGGTGTCTTCCAATCCTGTACCGCCACTACCTTAGCAGGGTCCACTGCTAACCCTTGTTTGGATACTATGTGCCCTAGGAACCTCACCTCTTCTCTCCAAAAGTGGCATTTGGAGAATTTGGCTTTTAGTTGATGGACTCGCAAAGTTTCCATGATTGCCCTTAAGTGCTGAGCATGTTCCTCTTCACTTTTTGAGAAGATAAGGATATCGTCTACGAAGACCACTACGAATTTGTTGAGGAAATCTCTAAATACCCTACTCATCAGGTCCACGAAGTAAGCAGGTGCATTTGTCAAGCCGAAAGGCATAACAAGCCATTCAAAGAAGCCGTCTGGGGTTCTGAACGCCGTTTTATCGATGTTATCTTCAGCCACCCTTAGCTGATGAAAACCGGTTGGTAAATCGAGTTGGGAGAAAACAGACGTTCCCACAAGCTGGTCAAACAAATCGTCAATTCTAGGGAGAGGGTGCCTATTCTTTTTCGTTAGCTTGTTGAGCTCCCTATAGTCAACATATAGACGGAGTGAACCATCCGCCTTTGTAGCGAACACCACTGGAGCGCCCCATTCTGAAATGCTCCTCCTAATGAACCCCTTTTCTAGAAGCTCTTTAATTTGTTTACTGAGCTCTTTCCTTTCCCGTGGAGCCATGTGTCTAACGGGTAATGCAACTGGCTTTGCATTATCTACAAGATATATGCGGAAGTCTATTTCCCGCTTCGGAGGCAAGCCCTTCACCTCTTCGAAGACATCCGGATATTCCCGGACCACTTTAACTGATTGCAAATTTTCAACAGAGGCATCTAGCGATTCAAGGTAACTAAGCATAACCGCATACGAGGGATTACAAGAAATTTCCAAAGTATTACCGAGCTGGGACAGGAGCCTAACAACCCTTTTCTCACAATCAAGGATGGCCCCATTACTGGATAGCCAATCCATACCCAAAATCAAACCATACCCCGAAAAGCCCAAAACAAAGGCACTACATTGAAATTCTACGCTTAGAATAGAAATTTTCAATCCCAAACAGATCATAGACAAATGAGCTGGGCCCCCAATTGGGTTTGAGACAATTAAGGGGTCCTCTACCATACTAGTTTTTAGGTGCAGAGATTCTACTAGAGCAGACGAGATAAAGGAGTGTGATGCGCCAGAATCAAATAAAGTGCGAACGGGGTGATCATAAAGATAAACTACACTTTCTACAGAAGTATTTATACCTCGCTGTTGCAGAGGTGGCGCTTCCAGCACATGGACCTGTGCCCCTGGGGTGGATCCAGCCCTCTGCCCCTGTCCTCGTTTCTTTGGGCAGTCCTTAGCCCTGTGGCCTGTCTCACCGCAAGAAAAGCACCCACCATTCTCCTTGGCCTTCTTTTTCCGGCAGTCCTTTACTAAGTGCCCCACTTTGCCACAGAAATTGCACTTCCTCTTCTCTTTGTTGCCTTTCCCGCCCTTCTTAAAGTCTGTCTTCTTAGGCTGCAAACCCTCTTTCTTCCCTTGAGAGCTTTCTGCCTTTGTCTCCTTCTTGCCCTTATCCTCTTCATTCAGCAATGCCATTTGCACCAATCTTTCATATGTGGCTCCCATGGGTATATGGGTCATGGCCAAACTGTGTAATGACTCATTCAACCCTTTGACGAAACGGAGAGCCTTCTTGTGCGGGGTATTGACTAGGTCAAGCCCAAACCTAGCCAGCTCATCGAACTGATTCACATACTCTTTGACTGTCTTGTCCCCTTGCTTAAGGAATAAGAATTTTTCCAACTGCAAACTTCTTTCCGCATCTGAGAGAAATTTAGTCTCAAACCTTGCCCTAAAGTCCTCCCATGTCTCCACTGGTCTTTCAGCATTAGTGACTTCCCACCAGTAGGAAGCCTCGCCCTTCAATAGCCACACCGCCAATTGTACTTTTTGTCTATCCTCTACCTCAAAGATGATGAATAGGTCCTCAGTTTCTTTCAGCCAATTTCTAACTGCCACGAAGGACTCAGTTCCATGGAAATCCTTTCCTCCCATAGCTTTAAATCTTTACATATCTTAGCAAACGTGTTTCCCCGAGGAGGAGGTGGAGGAAAAGGTGCCGCTGCAGCTGGATGATTTCCTGCAGCTGGAGGAGGAGGAACGGTAGGACCTGGCTGAGTGGCCCTTGCTTCTAAAAACCGTCTAAACCAACCAGGTATGGGCACCCCTTCCGGCAAGTTAAGATCTTCGGACATGCTGAAACAAAAAGGATAGATTCAAAACGAAGGATAAGAGATAGTACCTATGGCTTTGGGGGGGTGGACTTTGCCTTTTTAAAATAATATTTTATTTTATTTTCTAAAATTGCTTCTTTAAATTTCCTTTTCGAAAATAATTTTTTCAAAACTTTTTATCTTATCTGGTAAACCTAAGCTCCGATACCAAGTGAAACACACCACCTCCGTTAGGGTCACTCTCAAAGGGAATGCCCTAATTTTGGTGGAGGTTTATAAGCATACAAGTCATAGATATACAAGACAGATATAAGAACACATATTTGTAAACAGCGGAAAATCAACAAACTTTTATTTCATGAAAGCAAATACGTGCTACAACAACATCACCATAATTGTCTTACATCTTTTCCAAAACATAACATAACACTTTCATAATCTGTCTTGATTACATTATTTAAAGAAGCATAAATAAAACATAGATAAACTGCAAAGGCCCCATAGAGTTTGTCCAAAGCCATAGTTTCAAACGAAAAGGTCCAAGCAATACATTTCTCTTCTTCAAGCTGGATGTTAAGGCTGGTCAAGCTGCAGTGTTCCCTCCCTGTGGACCTGGGGGGGGGGGGGAAACGGAAGAAAAGAAGACGAAAGAAAAGTAGAGTCAGACATAAAGCCTGAGTAAGTCTAGTACTATTTTGTCTAGAAATAAAGAACTGGGTATGATAAGTACAAACAAGAAGTGGAAAAGCACTATAAACTTGGTTAAGTTGTCTAGGGTCGAATATGCTATCGTACCCCATGTTAATCTCTGAACCCATATAAACTAGTTTCCAATTGGCACCCCATAATCAGGGTGATGTGATCCATTCAATGATGATCGGCTCCTACTCGCATAGTTACATGTGTCTTACGGCCCCCCGATGTTGTAGTTACCTATGCTGGTCCCACCATGGGGTGTATCAAGTCCCATGGCGGCGGCCCAACACAACCTTAGAATGCACAGGTATGCTACTGGTGCCCAGTGCTTTATTTTTCTGCGCCGGAGTGTGTGCACGCCCGCACCCCGTTAGAACCTACACTGCTACACCACCGCCGTCGATTTGACCTCTTACAATCAGCCCAGTAATCGTGCCCCACCCTGCCTAGTTTCAGGGTATCCTGATACACCTTCTAGGGTTACTGCTGAAAAGGGTCCCCCGTTACTAGGTTTTCTATCTCTAGCCAACATGCTAAGTTGGTTAAGTGTTTTCTAACCTAACCCCCACCAGTCCGTTTAGTTTAGCATGTTTCATTTTGATTAAGTTTTTAGTTCACTTAATCCTAGCAATCCTGACTCAGCCTTAATTGTCTTATTAAGGCCCTGACCTCTCACATTAGACAGGTATTGTTGTGGCTGCCTGTTGCCGGTTGGTTCCGGGCAGTCTTACGCCACAACTCAGTCTAACCTCGGGTCCTTATTGGGCTCCAGGTTTAACCTCCCACATTGGATAGGTATTGTTGTGACTACTGGACAGCCGGGCGGTTCCGGGCAGGTTTACATCACATCTCAATCCAACCTCGGGTTAAACCCATCGTATGTTCTACATTTACATATTTTTGTCTTTCTCCTTTATGTAAATATTTGCGGCCCATTATTAAGTTAAGGGTGTAAAGGTTACACCAATCATGGCCCAACCCATACTTGAATTTGGGCCCTTTATTTTATATTTTCATTCATTAGTAATTTTTAACCCAACGTTATTTTCCCCCGTTTAACACGTCCGTTTATTATGTATATGTTGGGCTTAGCCTTTTTTTAAGCCCAACTTAGCCATGCGAAAAGGGGAGGCTTAAAGCGAGATTACATACACAAAAAGGGGAAGGTGAGCGCATGAACTTGCAATATGACGTCGGAAATACAAAATAGAAACTGGTGTACTTGCATAGTAGTGACATATACTTTAGTCATAAAGCATAAGTGACATGAATCAAACCATGTAAACTTGTAGTTAAGTTAAGAACATCACTATCGACACATAGGCTTTAACTACAACATAAACCTATATTTTTATTCAGGCATAATGTCAAACATAAGCAAAGCATGTTCATAAGACTACTACATGTTTACAAAGGTGTCTACTTTTGTGACTAATACAAAAGTATAGTTAAATTTGTTCACATAACCATGGCATAAATATTTCTAACATGAATTCATGATTTTTACTTTAGTCATGCAAACTTGTAAAAAGGGATTTTTGAACCTAACCTAGCTATGTACCACATATGTCATCATATAATTCTTGTTGACAATTTCAATTATGCAAATTATCAATCATAGCCTAGTCATATTCATAAGTTTGCAAATAGGTGTTCTAGTACAAAAACATGGCTCAATGCATGATGCCAAATTCTCAACAGAATTTCATATGGATTATAATAACCCAAACTTATATCAATTACTCACAAAAATGATTTTTGTATAAAAATACATATTATGATGGCATAGTAGCAAAGCCCCAAACTTGCATGAATTTCAATCAACTACATACATGTAGCTTCAACATGGATTACATAATTTGCGAATATTCCAAACGTATACTTGCATAGAACTACCGCATGTAGTTCTTTATAATGAATAACATAATTCAAGAATATCCAAACGTATACAATATTTCAAATCAATAATAATCATAGTAACGCACAAATTATGAATTATTTATCACCACAATCAAGTATACAAACCAACACAGTTATTTGTTCATACCAAAGTAATACTCTACTTACAATGGTGTGGCGAATTCTCTAATTTAGGGATTTGAAGATGCGGTTTGATTTGATTGAGTTGCTTTATGCCTTAGAATTTTGCCTCCTAATCCTCTTTCCAATTGGTGGCTACCCCTAGTCGTTCCTCAGCAACATGGCGGCTTTGTTCTTATTTTTGAATGAATAGATTAGGGTTAGTCTAGGGTTGTTTTTATAGAGGTAATGAACTGATTAGGACCATTGATGTTGCTTGGTTTGATCGTAGCCATTCATCCTAAGGAGAGACCAATTAGAGCCTGCCACCTAGCCCTAATGACAAAGCAGACCACAGAAAATCGACCAACATAGAACAGACCAGCCAGGTTGGACTGGGTTCGACCTGGCTCTGGACCAGGTCGACATGCCTGTCGACAGCCCTGTCGACAGCCCTGTCGACCTGGTTAGGCCAGGTCGACAGCCCAGTCGACCTGGGTGCGTTAGGCGGGTGTTTTTCCGCCCTGGCCCATTGGGCCCCATTTTGGAATTTTAAACTGTTTTATTCTGTTTGAATTTTAAACTTAATTCAGAAACTTCCGAAGGCCATATCTTCTTCATACGGACTCCGTTTTTCGAAAACTCGGACTCTATTTCGCGTATTTTTCCGAGACGAACGCAATGGTGTATCCCGTTTCCCTTAGTTCTTTGATTTCAAATTAATTATACTTTGGTTTGTTAATTTCACAGTTATAGAATTCGCGGGGTGTTACAATAAGTGTTACTTAACAATGAAACATAAGCGAGGAGGTTGAAAAGTTTCCAATATATATAAAGAAAAAGGCATAAAGGATTTAAATAAGAATTTGTTTGCTAAATTATATAAATTAGTAAAAAAGGTAAATTGGGAGTGATTTACGGATTAATATAAGAGAATTATATGAGAAGTTAAAATTGAATACAGGATTTGAAACCAAGTTTATAAAGTTGTTTAAACTCGGAAAAGGATTCGTAAATAAGCTTTTATTAAAGGGGTTGCGTTAAGAAAAAATCATTCTTATTTGCTAAAGTAAGGGGATTAGAAAGGACCCAGTAAACAAATTTTTGAACAAAAACTAAGTGTTAAGGAATTATGGTAAAGGGTTAAAAGAAAGGGAGTTTACGTTTGGTAGTCCGCTTAAATAAAAATAAAGGAGATCTAGTGTGAGAATAATTTTCCAAATAAAAGGGATCATTATTAAAACCATGGTTTGAATAAAAGGGTAAATTGAATCGATTAAAAATGGAATGATAAGTTTTGGTATTTCAAACTTTTACATATTCCGAGATAAGAACGGTGTCGATTAAGGTCAGAGAGGTAATTAAAATACCCCAACTTGAACGACTTCACTATTATCAAGGGATGGTATTAGTTTGAAACGGTAGGATTGTTGAAATTTATTTATTATTTCTACAAGAGAAATATTGCAACATTATTAATAGGATTTTGAAATGAACTTGTGGATTCTAGTAAATCAATATATAATTTAACATGGTTTAACTCATGTTAAATCATGAATTTATTATAACCTTGAGTTAAGGATATACG
Organism: Allium sativum; assembly: GCA_030737875.1. Taxonomy (NCBI): domain Eukaryota; kingdom Viridiplantae; phylum Streptophyta; class Magnoliopsida; order Asparagales; family Amaryllidaceae; genus Allium; species Allium sativum. The sequence goes on from CM060920.1 coordinate 58,454,018, forward strand.
TGGATTTCTGCAAGGCAAAGATAATGTAAGAGAATAGGCAAATGTATAATGATGGTTTTGAAATAAGGAAATGAAATGGGTTTTGTAAATAAAGATATATCATTATTTTCAATATTACGCATAATGGGATTCGAGATAAGAGAATATGAAATCGGTTTCTAAGGATCAATAAAATCGTTTAATAAATGAATCAGAGCTGCCAATATACTTGACCGTATTGTTTGATATTGAAAGTTAAAACACCAAACTATCAATGAAATATATTGGACCTTTTTGACGTGTTGTTTCGAAGAGACAGGGATGGGAACTAGACCCAAAACCACTTCGATCCAACGTTACGTACGAAACAAACTGGCAGCAAATGAAGATGGAGCATTGAAGACCATAGATTTTCATGAAGCGGAAGAACTACTTATAATCTCTGGTTAGCTCCCAGAGGTACACTGTGGTTCTGTCGTGGTTGGAATCTATGGATTACAAGGACTTCTCGCTGCTGATCCTTGGGGTGATTCCTATGTAAGGATGCAGTAGGAAAGTGCCTTCGGTTCATCCTGTTCCTGGATGACGTGACGATGTGGAATTCAGAGTGAATGGTAGCAAGATGGTTCAAAAGTCGATTTAACCTCGAGCCTCAGCAACCGGGAAATGACAAAAATCGGGCAGGCAGCATGGCTATGTGGGTCGCGCCCATTAGGTTATTTCCATCTAGAGAATATTCATATTTGTTACTTCTTTTCATTTCTGTATCTCCCGAGAACTACGGTGGTCGCGCGACAAAACGCCGTGAGGTGACATTATACTCGATACACTCAAGAGAAATGAGTGGTCGGTCATGTGTGGGCCGGGTTGCAAGACGTTCTTGTTGAACCCAGTGTATTCGTCTCTAGAGATACACTATCGGCAGGTGGTCCCATACCTTGTCATAGTAGGAATCCAATCTCCAATAAGCTCCTGGGGTTTTGATTGTATACTATATATGTAGAGCGTGAGATGCAAGCGTTCTACTAGATGATTATTTATTTGTGATTTGATAGACACTATCATAATATCAGAAAAGATATTGATTTCAAAGATGTTTTGGGTTATAGTAAGGGAAAAACCGTCTGTGTTTATGTGTGGACTGGTCTTACTATTATCCTTTCTTTCAAAAAGGATTTCTAAAGTTAAACAAGCTGTTGTGCTATGAATTTACCACTGAAAGTATTCCAGACCGACCCGGTGAAATTTTGTTTTAAACCAAATGTGCTCGGGTCAGACCGAGTATATTAACAGGTTAGGTATCGCTGGAGAATCGAGAGCTGAAAGCAGGAGGCTTCACTGTTAGTTATTCAAAGATTATTTCCGCTGTGTCTGATATATGATGTACTCTGATGATTGGTATGTATATATATACAGTTCTTTTTGTATAAAGAGATTTGATATTATACTTTATTCGTTCCGCTGTAAGATTCTGATGTGTTCTCCTTATTCTCCTATTCTAAATTTCTTCCTTTCTTTTCTCATCCTCTAATTTCTTTCTCCTAACGTTCAGGTGTTTTCGATGCTTGAATGTCGACGTGGTGTTTGTGTGTCGATTTTCAGGGTCAAAAAACCTCTGGTCGTTACAGTGGTATCAGAGCATAAGGTTTAGTGATAACCTTGGTTCTGTGGCGTAACTCAATAGAGATGGGATTATTAATATCTTAGATTGAGTGTGAGTATATATACGAGTGTGCGTATTTGTAATTTGTTACAAAAAATATATTTTTTTAAAATTACTTTGGCCCAATTTATTCTACAAGGTGGTAAAGTGAAATTTTCTTAAATTATTATATTAATCGACTAATGTTGATTTGAGTTAGAATTCAGAGGTGATTTTAAACTTGAAATGACCTAACCAGATGGGGATTTCAAATATGGAATTTGAAGAAAAAAACTTCAATGTAAAGTTTAATTTGGAAGCAAATTGAATATTAAAGTTAAATACAAATCTAAATGATTTGGTTTGTTGATTGTGCCTTGTTTGATTAAATGATTGAGTGCATGAGTATAGATTTAAACGTACTTTGAAACCAATTTGGAAGTCCAAGGGCCCTGAATGAATGAATTGAAATGGAATCGATCTGGTTAGAAACCAATTGATTGAGTGGATATAGAAGTAAGACTTAACCTGGTTAAGTGAAACTGAATAAGATGAATTTAGGATTTGGAAATCGAATGTATAATGGATGTCAATCCGAAATTTATCAATTGATATAAATGAATGGATTGAAATAAGATTTCTAGTATAGTGAAGTTTGGAATAATATCGTCATGGAATTATTTTACCATGTATTTGTTGTTGGCATTGTAAGACGAGTTAAGTGCAGATACCAGACAGCTATGGGAATTGGCTTGATTACTAGGATTGAAGTGCAGATGAGAAAACCAAGTTCAGTTAGTTGATTTGCTGTAGAATTGGAATGTAGTTGCCCGACAAAAAGGTAAACCTTAATATTGATTTGAGTAATTGATTTTATACCCTGGGTGGGATGGTCATTTGGCTTTGGTTTTCGTTTGAAAAAGCGAGGCCGGGTGTGGTAGTTGTAGTTGTTGTGATCGAGCCGAGCAGAAGAGGTGCTGGCAAAATTTTTGACACTTTAAAAAGTGTTGAATTTGTTTTGATAATTCAAAATTTATTATTGAGTTCGGTTCATTCTTCTTACCTTGTAATTTCGGGGACGAAATTCTTTTAAGGGGGAAAGAATGTAACGTCCCAGATTTTCGGTCATTTATAGTGGAATATTTCAATGTGTTTATTTATTTTATTGAATATATAATAGATTTTTATATCGAATTTATTTTATAAAAGGGAGTTCGAATATATATAATTTATAATATAATTAAAACGAACTCAAAATGACGCGGCAGTTCGTAATATTGAATTTCGAACTTTAATTGAATATACAGGATCCGATATAAATCGGATTTCAGTGAAACAAGAAACGTTCGAATCCATGTGATTATATTTTTCTAGTGAAAGAGAAAAATCGAGATTTCATCTTATATATTTTAAGATATGTTTAAATCAAATTTAAAAAATAGTCGTTATAGAATCGTTCATCGACCGTAACAGTTTATTGGAAATAACTGCATATTGGATTCGAATTTAGACAAGGTTGTTTTGAAACGTAGTATTAATTTAATTTTAAGAATTTTACTGTAATTTTTAATTAATTAAATATGAAAATTTTTATTTGAAGTATTTTTCACCCTATATCAGCATTTTTGGTGTTTCACAATATAAGTTAGTCTACCGATATTATTATATTTTTGGGATCATGGGGCGTCGCTGGTCACAACGATATTTTTATATCTGTCCATAGTCCTTTGTAAATAAACGGAATTTCTTACAGTCGGTACCCCATGAAACACCAACTTTTCAAAAACCAAACATAGCTTTTCCATTTGATAAATCATACCCATACCCTAGCCTATTCTATTCTCCATCCTCAAGTCTTCTCCAAATTTAATGAAAGTTGTACCGACTCTATTTTTTTTTCAACAGCCAACCTAACTTACTGAAGAGACCACACAAACCCCCCTACCCCAAACCTATACATGCCTTGTTTAATCAAAATTAAAAGAATGCAGTCTACCCTATAGCCAAATTTTGGTACCAACGATACAAATCACGGTATAAATCTTATAAAAAGAGTCTATCCTCAAGAATCATGTGCAAATCTTGGCCACAGACTGCATCTCCGGTTTTCCACGCCTTGTTCTTTCCAATCGAAGTTGTGTTGATATGAAAATACACCACAGACTGTTGCACCTATACAAAATCTCATGCAATTCTTATGTTGTAACGTCCTTTTCAATTAAAGCCTGTTGCGTTTCCCCATCTTTTGACTTTATCAACATGTATATGTTATTTTCTATGCCACAGGCAAGAGCTGAATGGTTGAACCCCTGTATCCTATATTTTAGTATATGTGCAGAACTACTAACGTACACATCATAGCATGAATGGTCTTTGCCAAACTGCACGTTCCCCGCATGCCTACGCTAAAGTCTAATCCTACTACACTGTACATTCCTTGGTAGTCAAGGATCTAACATTATAAATACAACATCTCCTTCATTTCCCTGAAGCAAACTAGCAAACCGATCCTAATACAATACTTATGAAAAAGAAAATTTACAACGAAATGAAATTTCGTTTGATTTGAGTAAAGTAAGGAATTAGAAACCGAATATATGCCGGTCGAAAAAACCACGCTAACACTGTATTGAACGAAGGAGTCGGACTTGGTGGTTCAGGAAGGCGTGGTGTTGAGGGGCAGTTTCAGTGATGAAAGAAGAGACATGGGTTGCGTTTGGCAGTGGGGGAAAGTAGGCGCTGGCTTTAACAATGGAGAGAAGGGGTTACAGGCAGTTTTAATGAGAAAAGGAGTTTTGTGTGGAACTGGGATTCAAAAATAGTAGCAGTGGGAAGGAAGTTGAAAATATGTGAAGGAGTAGTGATGAGCTGGGAATGGTTTAAACGTGGTGGAGTGAAGTAAACGGTTGCGGCGCGGTGGAAAAAGGTTGCGGCGTGGGGAGTAAAGCATGGATAAGGGAAAACGTGTTTGCTTTGGGCATGTAAGTGGAAGATTAGCCGGCTAATTAACTCAAAGGGGTAATTAGAATTAAAGTAATTTGTTAGTTTAATTTGATAATTAAAGAATTATTAATTTATGATCGTAACAGGAAGGGATGAAGGAAAAAGCAAATGGGGGAGAGTCGGCCCTTTAGTCTTAGCAAAGGATAATCAGCCTGAATGAGGAGTTAATTAAAGTAATTTCCTTAATAAGTTTATAATTAAAGAATTAATAATTATAATTAAAACCATATACCTATATTATTGTATAACTTTTGCATGAGTTAATAGAATCCAACGAAACCAAATCCGTTGAGATTATGGCAATGAAGACTATTCATACGAGCTGGTTCAAAAGGGACAGGAAGTTGTCGGATTTTTATTTAATTTTAAACGTCAGTATAAAATTAAATAAAACAACGCTGAAACTGTCGAATCAAAAATCAAGGTTAGTTAATTCTCACACCTGCGGGAATTCTATGATGTGTTAAATTCATATTTAAAATATAATTCATCGTTAATCATCGGAATTGGTTAATTGAATGCCTTGGTTGCTTATGGTGTGTTAAATGGTTGTCAACATCTATAATATGTCATATTGGACGATTTATTTAAATAATTGTCAAATATTATTATTTTCTGTGATGCATGGAAGAACAGATTGGAGGGATCCGACCGGATTCCTCAAATATTTTTGTATGTTGTTTATATCACCCAAATATGAACTGTTTACCCCTAAACAACATTACATGCTATTTGAATGTTGATTATTGATTGGATATTGAACGTTGAATTGAAATTCAACGTTGTGAGTTGTTTTTAATCAATAAACGGTATTGATTAAGATACTGGCAGCAAATGATCTGAACGTTGTTGTTATGACGTGGGTTCACTATCAGGAGAATCGACGTAATCTCAATTATAAATTTTATTTTATAATTGAAGTAAAGTTTAAAAAGTGATTTTTCTTTTTAAAATAAAAGATTTAAAATAAGATGATATTTATAAATGGTTTTTATAAAAATAGTTATATAATATTTTGTAGCAACTGAAAAAAGTTTTTATCGGCTTAGGAATAGAATCTAACCGACGGGTTATTGTTTTGAAAATAACTGTTAAATAAAACAGTTAAGCAATATAATTAGATTAATTATATTAAATCTAATGAGAGAAGTAATTAAAATGAATTAGTAATAATTGAAGTTTAAGTTGACTAAGTCAACTGTTAAAATTGAGTTGATAATTAGAATTGTTCATTCTTCGATTAATCTAATGAAAATGGTTTAACGAATAATTCTTTTTATTTTAATAATATTTGTTAAATTTTAATTATCTTGTTTAAAGTTGCTTACTGGTCGATAAATCATTAACGAACTATTTATCGTTTTAAAATGTTGGCAAGCGATTAGACGAGTTGTTTTAAATGAAGTAAACTAATTTACTTCAGTTTATAATTAGTAATAATAATTAAAGTAATTTATTTTAATAGGGACCAATTAAGAAGTAATTAAGTTGAAATAGAATTTAGTGGAATTATGTAAGGGAAAAATTATACTGAAACTAATACGTCACTTGTGGATAAGTGTTACTTAACAATGAAACACAAGCGAGGAGGTTGAAAAGTTTCCAATATATATAAAGAAAAAGGCGTAAAGGATTTAAATAAGAATTTGTTTGCTAAATTATATAAATTAGTAAACAAAGGTAAATTGGGAGTGATTTACGGATTAATATAAAAGAATTATATGAGAAGTTAAAATTGAATACAAGATTTGAAACCAAGTTTATAAAGCTGTTTAAACTCGGAAAAGGATTCGTAAATAAGCTTTTATTCAAGGGGTTGGGTTAAGCGAAAATCATTCTTATTTGCTAAAGTAAGGGGATTAGAATGGACCCAGTAAACAGATTTTTGAACAAAAACTAAGTGTTAAGGAATTATGGTAAAGAGTTAAAAGAAAGGGAGTTTACGTTTAGTAGTCTGCTTAAATAAAAATAAAGGAGATGTAGTTGAGAATAATTTGCCAAATAAAAGGGATCATTATTAAAACCATGGTTTGAATAGAAGGGTAAATTGAATTGATAGAAAATGGAATGATAAGTTTTGGTATTTCAAACTTTTACATATTCCGAGATAAGAAAGGTGTCGATCAAGGTCTGAGAGGTAATTAAAATACCCCAACTTGAGCGACTTCACTATTATCAAGGGATGGTATTTGTTCGAAATGGTAGGAGTGTTGAAATTTATTTATTATTTCTACAAGAGAAATATTGCGACATTATTGACAGGATTTTGAAATGAACTTGTGGATTCTAGTAAATCAATATATAATCTGCAAGGCAAAGATAATGTAAGAGAATTGGCAAATGTATAATGATGGTTTTGAAATAAGGAAATGAAATGGGTTTTGTAAATAAAGATATATCATTATTTTCAATATTACGCATAATGGGATTCGAGATAAGAGAATATGAAATCCGTTTCTAAGGATTAATAAAATTGTTTAATAAATGAATCAGAGCTGCCAATATACTTGACCGTATTGTTTGATATTGATAGTTAAAACACCAAACTATCAATGAAATATATTGGACCTTTTTGACGTGTTGTTTCGAAGAGACCGGGATGGGAACTAGACCCAAAACCACTTCGATCCAACGTTACGTACGAAACTAACTGGCAGCAAATGAAGATGGAGCATTGAAGACCATAGATTTTCATGAAGCGGAAGAACTACTTATAATCTCTGGTTATCTCCCAGAGGTACACTTTGGTTCTGTCGTGGTTGTAATCTATGGATAACAAGGACTTCTCGCTACTGATCCTTGGGGTGATTCCTATGTAAGGATGCAATAGGAAAGTGCCTTTGGTTCATCCTGTTCCTGGATGACGTGACGATGTGGAATTCAGAGTGAATGGTAGCTAGATGGTTCAAAAGTCGATTTAACCTCGAGCCTCAGCAACCGGGAAATGACAAAAATCGGGCAGGCAGCATGGCCATGTGGGTCGCGCCCATTAGGGTGTATTGTCACCATCTAGAGAATAATCATATTTGTTACTTTTTTTCATTTTTGTATCTCCCGAGAACTACGGTGGTCGCGCGACAAAAAGCCGTGAGGTGACAATATACTCGATACACTCAAGAGAAATGAGTGGTCGGTCATGTGTGGGCCGGGTTGCAAGACGTTCTTGTTGAACCCAATGTATTCGTCTCTAGAGATACACTATCGGCAGGTGGTCCCATACCTAGTCATAGTAGGAATCCAATCTCCAATAAGCTCCTGGGGTTTTGATTGTATACTATATATGTAGAGCGTGAGATGCAAGCATTCTACTAGATGATTATTTATTTGTGATTTGATAGACACTATCATAATATCAGAAAAGATATTGATTTCAAAGATGTTTTGGGTTATAGTAAGGGAAAAACCGTCTGTGTTTATGTGTGGACTGGTCTTACTATTATCCTTTCTTTCAAAAAGGATTTCTAAAGTTAAACAAGCTGTTGTGCTATGAATTTACCACTTAAAGTATTCTAGACTGACCTGGTGAAATTTTGTTTTAAACCAAATGTGCTCGGGTCAGACCGAGTATATTAATAGGTTAGGTATCGCTGGAGAATCGAGAGCTAAAAGTAGGAGGCTTCACTGTTAGTTATTCAAAGTTTATTTCCGCTGTGTCTGATATATGATGTACTCTGATGAATTGTATATATATATACAGTTCTTTTTGTATAAAGAGATTTGATATTATACTTTATTCGTTCCGCTGTGAGATTCTGATGTGTTCTCCTTATTCTCCTATTCTAAATTTCTTCCTTTCTTTTCTCATCCTCTAATTTCTTTCTCATAACGTTCAGGTGTTTTCGATGCTTGAATGTCGACATGGTGTTTGTGTGTCGATTTTCAGGGTCGGAAAACCTCTGGTCGTTATAGGCCCTGTCTCTTGTGGTCAGAGAGCCGAGTAATCAATGGTCAACGTCAGGGCGTAATGGGTTTTCTCGGCTGCTGTAGCCGCGTGAAGAGGCATAGCGGGAGTGGAGAATGCAAGATAACGTGGCATTTTGTGAGAGGTGAGGTTTTTGTTTTATAATTATATATATATATATATATATATTAAATTTAAATCATAAAATTCTCATAAATTTTACATGTTAACTTGGATTTACGCACGGTTTATTGCGTTGGGTTGTAGCGAGATTGCGGACGTTTTGACGCTGATTTCACTTCATTTGGAGACTGTCAAATTTTGGCCTTTAGTTGGACGTTCGATCAACTATGGACGCAAAGGTGAGTGATTTTCTCACTTACGAAATACTGAATTATTCCCATATTTATCGAATTGAATTGTGGAATAAGTTGGTTGGATGGTTGTGTTTGATTGATGATTTGTTGCTTAGAACCCGACATGCAAATATGTAAATTTGAAAATTTAGGCCAATAATAAGTTATTTAATTTAATTAAATTACTGGTTGGGATTTTGATACTTGAGAACTCGTAGAACAGATTAATACTGATTTATTGAATGAATGGTGTGATGGATGCTTTGGGTGATTCTGAATGGGTATTGCTTGAAATGTTATTTATTTCAATATACGGCTGTTGTGTGCTCATCATTAACGATGAATCCCAAATTTTTCACCTTAGATGTTACGGGCATTGAATAAACCCAGGGTTTATCGATTTAAATTCAATTAAGTACACAGATTGAAATGATAAATATCTGTGATCCTAATTTGGATTGAAATGATAGATCCATCCCTGAATATCAAAAAGTTAAATTCAAAATCACTTGGCCATAGGTTAGCGAATTATATATGGACATCGGTTAGTTAAATGGTTTTAAATATTCGAATTTTATTGATGGAAAATTTCATTTAAAGGAAATGTGTCGATTTTTTGATAAATTTTATTCTTCCTTTAATATCTGAACCCTGAATGTTATTTGAAATGGTTAAGTGAATTTCCCAAACAAATTTGGAAGTTTTAAATTTGAATTTTAATATGACTTGGGATTTATTCCAAGAATTGGGTGGACTCGAGTTTAATAAATTCTTGTTGAATAAATTTGGAACAAAGATAATCGATGATACTTGGAGTTTTTTAAACTTAATAAGAGAATGGTTTTGAATACTTGAAATTGAAGGATTGGTTTAAATGGCGTTTGAAACAAGATATTGAACTATGTAACTCCATGAAGACTGGAGTATGGGTTCAAGTATTTGAAGTTCGGAAGAAAGGAGAAATTTTTATTTAAGAAATTATATATATATATATATATATATATATATATTCAATGTTTGATTTTCAAATAAGTTAATCTATCCTTAAATTTTACTATTTAACTTTTACCTATATACTATTTATTTTAGCTTAAAATTTTCTTATATTTTATTTTTTTAAGCTAATTAGTAAAAATTTATTTTATATATGTATTCATAATGATCTAAATTATTTTATCTTGTTTTAACCATTATTTCTATACATATATGTTATATAAAGATCATTTTATTCAAAGCTTCTACTTCCAAGTTATATCAAATGATCGTAAATTTCTTCCAAATGGAAAGTGCTAGATTCAGACCCTAGCTCGAGATGGAGTCGAGATAACGTATTCAAGGATGAATCGACTTTAACCAAATTTATATGGAAACGTAATTGATATTTTATCCGAATATAATTGATTCCATAAATGATATGAATGAGTTGTTATGGAAATTTATACTCTATTTAATATGAATGGATTTCGAATTCAATCCGATTTGAGATAATTGTAATCTTTGATGTGAAGTATATTTTACTTGAATATAAATCGATTTGGTGAAAAATTAAATGATTATAATATAATGATATGAAAATATTCTAATTGGAATATAATCAGTTTTAGGAGTGATTGGGATATCTTGATATGAAATTACATTCTATTTGAATGTAAATCGGGTTCGAACAAAATATAATATTTTGATATGAAAGCGAACATTTATGAAATATAAAATAACCAACCTATGTGAAAGATGTAAGCGTTGGTTGTTAAGGAGACCAGAGTAGACATAAGGCATACTCTTTGTCAGTGTCGATACCAATTTAACAATTGTGAACGTTATGACATATCCAGAATCAGTATGATGACTTGGAGGCGATAATTGAATCGAAGAAGATGAACGATGACGAAATAGCCCTAACCTTCGGGTCAGAATTGTAATGACTAAAACAGGAGCTATACCGTTACTAATTGAGGTAGCACCTTTGATCAGACACACTTCTTCGATACTATTTCTATGACTATGATGATGATGATTTGGGCCTATTTGATTTGGGAGTGTGATCCGAGGTGGGCGGTAGTGGCTACTATGCATCTCCACCGGTCTGGGAGTGCAATTGGTAGAATCCTACCCTGGGCATTGCCTCGAGTGCCTTGTCATATTTATCCATATCAAGCCCCAAACGATTTTGATTTGGCATTGCCTTCTACAGAGTGCCCTCTAATAACACCAATACGATGAATTTACAGTTCTGTATAGACTGTTGATGCCTGTAAACGGTGTAAGGGTAATATGGTAATCCCGCTTACGCTATTTTTATGATATTTACTTTACTGGATAGACACTATCATAATTGCGTATTATACTATGTATGTATTAGTTTAACGGATCATCGAGAGATGAAAAAAAATCCCGTAACATCTCTTGAGTTACTACATCCATGACACTGATGTTATCTCGTATTTTAATTTGACTAATATGAGAATGATTTAGTGCTGATCTGAGTGTTTGTTGTGTTTTCTTTTATGCAATATGCTCGGGTTAGCAAATGTTGTAGTTAGCGAAGATTTCCATAGCTTGGAGGATGGAGACGAAGATTTGGTATATACTTACTATATATATGTATTTCCGCTGAAATATGTTTCCGTTGTCTTGTTATGTATATCTGTAAATGTGTAATTCTGATAATCGCTGTACATTCTAGTCAAATGTATGTATTTCAACTGTTTTAAACTGATAGTGTTTTGTCTTTCTCTTCTTTCTTCTTTTTCTTCTTTCCCAATAACTACCTATATTTGAGATTTGTTCGGGTCGACATGTGTGGCTTGTTGTCAATTTTTGAACGATCGAAAACGTGGGTCGTTACATTTGGTATCAGAGCGATGGTTAGCGATAACCTTTGCTCTGTCTAGGAATTAACTCATTAGAGATGGGGTTAGAAATGCCCTAGAATGGGTTTGAGTGATATGAGAGAGCGTACTTGTATTCTGGATACAAAATGGTTTTTATATTTTGTTGACTTGTTTTGTTGATTATTTATAGATTCTGGTCGATATATAGGACGCCATAAAATCGATAGGAATCTCTAAATGATCGAACATAATAGATTGACATAATATGATTTTCGATTATAATTTTTTATTAAATATATTATTATTTGTTTTAGTGTATATGCAATTGTTGTTAGAAAGCGGTAATATTAAGTAACTATCTATTTTTGTTTGATTTAATAGTAATCAAATGGGAAATTTAAAAGAGTTTTTGAAATTTAGGGAATGAAATCATTTAAATATACTTGGTTGTAGAATGGACTTGTATGTAAAATAAAATGAACTTAAAAAACTTGATTCTGGGGCTTTTGGAGAAATAGATTTGCCAATTTTTGAAATATGGTATTATAAGCAGTTTCAAAGGATTTTTTTTTTAAAAAAAGAAATAAGAGTGTAATCCCTTCCCGGACATCAGAAATGACTTCGATAATGAGTGCACGCACTATCGACGTTTATTATGAAGTTTCTAAGTGGGGGTGACCGCTCCGTACTTTCATAACTTGTTTGAAAAGAATTTTGGATCTAATTTCAAAGGGTATGTAAAATGGATTTTAGATTTAACCAGGATTGAAATTTCTTTGTTTTGTTAATTAAAGTTTGGGTTTCAATTTATGGTATGTTTTCTATGGATTTTATAAATACATATGTATTTTAAACTTGGTTAATAACCCGGGGTCAAGCATTTGGGTTCGTCTTAATTAATGATATCAATTTGAGTACTAAAGTAAGTCTATTCATTAGAGTTTTGATTTTGAACCAGGAAATGGACTTAAATATTATGAGGAGGAGAAATCATCATTTAAACACTTAAACGGGGACAATAATTAAGTTTAAACAAATTCCAAATTGGTCGATATAAGTGTTTAAGAAATTGAACTGACCGCGAAATCAAAATTCAGCTAGAGTAACCTGAATAAATTTGAGATTAGATTATGGAATAAAAGTGATAATCTAAAGCTTGGCTAATTAGTAAGTATAGTAGGTTAGTCAAGAGAGTTAAAAGGAAGCTATGTTGTTGATGAAATGTGAATTGTTGATAACTTTAAAATGGGAAAATTAAGTGGTGAATTAATGAATATAGGTTAAGTGAGTGGATGAGTTTAATTCACAGAATTTAATTTAGGGAATTGAATAATAATGGCTTGAGAACTAAGTAAAAATTTGAGGTAAGGGAATAAAATTTTATTTGAGATGCAGAAATAAAATATAAATTATAACTTGGGTTAGGTCGATGGATTAACTTAAAGAAATCAACTTAGAAAGATTGAATCAGTCGATACAGAATTTATAAATAGTTGGCTTAAGTAAGTAAAATGAAATATTCGGAAACGAGAGAAATAGGATGGTTTATATAAAAACCATCGCTAACCTTAACCCATAGTTATGGATTTGAAGTAACTAAATCGGAACGAGGAAATGAAAATAAACTTGAAATTTAAAATAAGAAATAAGGTGTCGAAAATGTAAACCAATGTAAAGAGTGTATGAATAATAATGGAATGTAATTATAACTGAACTTGCTTTTGAATCCTCACTAGCAATTTGATATTTCAGTAAATGGACCCATTTGTTTGAATTAAACAAGTATGGAAGTTAAATTTTTAAACCTATTCCAAAAATGAAATCATTAGGAATGGAATGGATGTAGATAGAACTGGAAATGAAATATGAAATAAAGCTAAATTTAGTTCGGTCGAGTGAATTGAACCAGTAAGAATAAATTAGAAGATCAAAAGGAATATCAATTGAGAATTAAGTACTAGGAAGAAATGAGTTATAAAATTTTGGCAAAATTGATCCATGGTAATGAATTAAAGGATCAACGTAATCAAGTTCATTGGAAATTTTATAATGAATTCAAGCTTTAGTCAGAATTTAACACTTGAAATGAAACTGGAAATTGAATTGAAAGAATATCGAACTAAAGTGAGCAATCGAATATGAATCCGTTTCTCGAACAATGAAGTGGTAACAAATTAAGGTATTAAAGATTTACAAAAGTATTGGAGTCATGAATGTTGAAACTCCAAATAAAATGAATCGATGCTTATGCGAAAAACCTAAGATATTAGATAAACTGAAGCTAAAGTGACCATAACTTTTGATGGGCTATTCGGAATTCGACGATTCCGGACTTTTCGGAAACCTTAGAAACTGAACTAAAACTTTTGTTAATACAGCCTTGCATAATTTCCAAGTTAATTATGCTGAAAACCCAGATTTAGTTGTAGTTGTATGCGCAGAAATTTAAAATCCGAGGCATATACCTATATTGTTTTAACCATAACTTCCTAATGGAACATCGTATTTTAATGTGTGGGTACAATTCAGAAAGCCTAGTATTTGAACTAAAAAAATTCCTTAGTTTGCTAGGTAAAATTTCGAGATTTAAAGGGGTAAAAACTGGGTTGAACATCTCAGACCTGGACTTTTCACTTTGTGGGCTAAAGTGTTCGCCTTCACTAAAATAGTCATAACTTTTGAACAAATTATCCGAATTCGACGAATCCGGACAATTCAGAAAGCCTGAAAGAAATGCAACAACTTTTTCCTAGTGTGTATTAGTCCAATTCCATCATTTACAGGGTGATAATCGATGATTTGTTTATTGGTTTGTTATGAATACTATAGTTTTGTGGTTGAAATGTTGATGATATGTTGTGTAATTGATATGCATTTGCTATTTAGGGGATATATGTTTGATTATCATGTATATATGAGTATGTAGCAGGTGTAGGAAGTCGCGCTGTGCTTCGGAGCTCGCTTGCGCTAAATGCTAAAGGCCAAGGTAAATAAAAATGCAAATAAACGCTAAGAAGGTACGAATTTGAGTTATATAGCTTGGCAGTATCATATATATATGGTGTTTTCCCATTTTTGGGATGCCTCATCAAATGATGAGATGTATATTTAGATTTATATATGTATTGTGATTTTTTCGGACCTTTCCATACAAAGGAGATGCTGTCGAAATTTTCTGTGATTTTTGGAGTTAGAAATTTTGAGATTCCTCAACTATATAACTTATTTTATGAATACTATTTATAAGTATGGATTTGAAAGTATGATTTGTTTAATACCTTATCTCGTTCTCTTTTCGAGGACGAAAAGATTTTTAAGTGGGGGAGAATGTAACATCCCAAAATTTTCAGTATATTTAAGTTTCAATTTAAAATAAATAAAATGGAATATATTGGGAAAATCAAATTTTTGTTAATTTTAATGATGGTGATTGTTTGATTTGAGTATAAATAGATTTTCAAATTTAGTTTTATTTAGAAAGGCTGTAATATGGAATTTAATATTTAAAAAATTAAATTAATTTGAGTGGGTCAATTTAAAAGTGAAATTCGAATTTTAAATTGGAAATTGTGGAATTTTGGATTTGATATGGAATAACTTAAGATAAAAGCGAATTCATTTATTTGAAGGTTTATGTTAAATTTGAAATTCGAATTTGAATTTTGTAAATAATCAAATGTGGAACTTAAAATTTATGAAATAAACTTATAGAATTGATTTAAGTTATAATTTGGTTTAAATTTGAATTTAGTGAATATTCAAATTTAATTTAAAATAGTTATATGAATATTTGAATATTTTATTAATTAATTAACTATGAAATTTAACTGTTTTGGCAACTGTCTCGGGATCCGACGAAACCAGTCTCATCAGAACCGGAACGGTGAATTATGATAGGATTTCAATTTGCGTTACAATCCGACTCACCGTTTGATCGTATGAGAGAAAATGTGAACGAGATCAATGTAAATGGATAATAGGGTATTTCTCATATTTAGGCCTTATAATTATATAAATAAATTTCCTTTCCTTCATTCACCAGCCATTTCTCACTTTACGTATATCTCTATCTGCCGACTCTTTTCTCTAATGGCAGAAAACATTTTCCAAACCCTAGATCAAAATAAAAATCCCAACTTTTATTTCAAATGTCCACAAACCCTAGCGTATTATATACCATTTCGAAAAGCTCGACGATGCAAAGCTAGTGGTGTCATTTGTTTTGACATGCAGTGCTCATAGTTGACGAAATTCACGGTCAAAGCTTGTTGGAATCGAAACCCTAAAGCTACAATTGGGGATTTTTGATTTAAAGGTTAATCGAAGAAAGTGAGATGTGGGTTTTGTAGAGGAAGGTCTGGGGAGTTGAACTAGGGCAATCCCACGGTCTGGAAGTGTTTGTGGCACTAGAATTTGGTGGTTAAAGCTTGAGATGGGCGGTTTTAATCTTGGTGCTCACGGACAGGAGAGCACCGGAGAGGAAACTGGAGCAAGGGGGCTGACGCGCCTTGACGGTGGGAGTAGAATGGTGGTGGCCGCCCTATCCCCGGTGGTCGAAGCGCCGAGTAATCAATGGTCAACGTGAGGGCGTAATGGGTTTTCTCAACAAATGTAGCCGCGTGAAGAGGCCTGAGCGGGAGTGGAGATTGCAAGATGACGTGGCGTTTTGTGAGTGGTGAGGTTTTTGTTTTATAATTATATATATATATATTAAATTTAAATCGTGAAATGATCATATCTTTTACATGTTAACTTGGATTTACGTACGGTTTGTTGCGAGATTGCGGACGTTTTGACACTGATTTCGCTGCATTTGGAGATTGTCAAATTTTGGCCTTTAGTTGGATGTTCGATCAACCATGGACGCAAAGGTGAGTGATTTTCTTACTTACGAAATACTGAATTATTCCCGTATTTATTGAATTGAATTGTGGAATAAGTTGGTTAGATGGTTGTGTTTGATTGATGATTTGTTGCTTAGAGCCCGACATGCAAGTATGTAAATTTGAATGAATGGTGTGATGGATGCTTTGGGTGATTCTGAATGGTTATTGCTTGAAATGTTATTTATTTCAGTATGTGGCTGTAGTGTGCTCATCATTAATGATGAATCCCAAATTTTTCACCTTTGATGTTACGGGCATCGAATAAACCCGGGATTTATCGATTTAAAATCAATTAAGAACATAGATTGAAATGATAAATATCTGTGATCCTGATTTGGATTGAAATGATAGATCCATCCCTGAATATCGAGAAATTAAATTTTAAATCACTTGGCCATAGGTTAGCGAATTATATATGGACACCGGTTGGTTAAATGGTTTTAAATATTCGAATTTTATTGATGGAAAATTTCATTTAAAGGAAATGTGTCGATTTTTCGATAAATTTTATTCTTCCTTTAAGATCTGAACCCTGAATATTATTTGAAATGGTTAAGGGAATTTCCCAAACAATTTTGGAAGTTCCAAATTTGAATTTTAATATGACTTGGGATTTATTCCAATAATTGGGTGGACTCGAGTTTAACAAATTCTTGTTGAATAAATTTGGAATAAAGATAATCGATGATAATTGGAGTGTTTTAAACTTAACACGAGTATGGTTTTGAATCCTTGAAATTAAAAGATTGGTTTGAATGGCGTTTGAAATAGAATATTGAATATTGTAACTCCATGAAGACTGGAGTATGGGTTCAATTATTTGAAGTTCGAAAGAAAGGAGAAATTTTGATTTAAGAAATTATATATATATATATATATATATATATTTACAATGTTTGATTTTCAAATAAGTTATTCTTTCCTTAAAATTTACTATTTAACTTTTACCTATATACTATTTATTATAGCTTAAATTTTTCTTATATTTTATTTTTTAAACTAATTAGTAAAAATTTATTTCATATATGTATTCATAATGATCTAAATTATCTTATTTTGTTTTAACCATTATTTCTATACATATATGTTATATAAAGATCATTTTATTTAAAGCATCTACTTCCAAGTTATATTAAATGATCGTAAATTTCTTCTGAATGGAAAGTGCTGGATTTAAACCCTAGTTCGAGATGGAGTCAAGATAAAGTATTCCAGTATGAATCGACTTTAACCAAATTTATATGGAAACGTAATTGATATTTTATCTGAATATAATGGATTCCATAAATGATATGAATGAGTTGTTATGGAAATTTATACTCTATTTAGTATGAATGGATTTCGAATTCAAATCGATTTGATTTAATTGTAATCTTTGATGTGAAGTATATTTTACTTGAATATAAATCGATGTGGTGAAATATTATATGATTATAATATAATGATATGAAAATATTCTAATTGGAATATAATCGGTTTTGGGAGTGATTAGGATTTCTTGAATGAAATTACATTCTATTTGAATGTAAATCTGGTTCGAATAAAATATAATATTTTGATATGAAAGCGAACCTTTATGAAATATAAAAGAACCAACCGATGTGAAAGATGTAAGCGTTGGTTGTTAAGGAGACCGGAGTCGACATAAGGCATACTCTCTGTCAGTGTCGATACCACTTTAACAACTGTGAACGTTATGACGTATCCAGAATGAGTATGATGACTTGGAGGGATTATTGAATCGAAGAAGATGAACGATGATGAAATAGCCTTGACCTTCGGGTCAGAATTGAAATGACTAAAACAGGAGCTATACTGTGACTAATTGAGGCAGCACCTTTGATCGGACACACTTCTTCGATACTATTTCTATGACTATGACGATGATGATTTGGGCCTATTTGATTTGGGAGTGTGATACGAGGTGGGCAATAGTGGCTGATATGCGTTACCACTGGTCCGGGAGTGCAATTGGTTGAATCCTACCTTGGGCATTGCCTCGAGTGCCTTGTCATATTTATCCATATCGAGCCCCATACGATTTTGATTTTGCATTGCCTTCTATGGAGTCCCCTCTAATAACACTAGTACGGTGAATTTACGGTACTGTATATACTGTTGATGCCTGTAAATAGTGTAAGGGTAATATGGTAATCCCGCTTACGCTGTTTTTATGATATTTACTTTACTGGATAGACACTATCATAGTAGCATATTATACTATGTATGTATTAGTTTAACGGATCCTCGAGAGATCAAAAAAAACCCGTAACATCTCTTGAGTTACTACAACCATGACATTGATGTTATTTCGTATTTTAATTTGACTAATATGAGAATGATTTAGTGTTGATCTGAGTGTTTGTTGTGTTCTCTTTTATGCAATATGCTCGGGTCAACAGATGTTGCAATTAGAGAAGATTTCCATAGCTTGGAGGATGGAGACGAAGATTTGGTACATACTTACTATATATATGTATTTCCGCTGCACTGTGTTTCCGCTGTCTTGTTATGTATATCTGTAAATGTGTAACTCTGATAATCGTTGTATATTCTAGTCAAATTTATTTATTTCAATTGTTTTAAACTGATAGTTAATTATTATATGTTGACCTTCCGCTGTGAGAACTCTGTTTTGGCTTTCTCTTCTTTCTTCTTTCCCAGTAACTACCTATATTTGAGATTTGTTTGGGTCGACATGTGTGGTTTATTGTCGATTTTTAAACGGTCAAAAATGTGGGTCGTTACAAAGTTCTTCAACTTTTCCTTTTCTAATAATTTTCAAATTCTTCAAAAATTTGGCTAACACCCTAAATTTTTGAAAAATTTCGCCATAACCTCCTTTGTATGGGGAGCACCAGGAAAATCCCCAAACCGCCACACAAGCCTCTCCAGTCAAAAAGAAAAAGAAACAACCAAGCGGCTAGCCAATCGGCTCATAAAATCATCAAAAACCCAAGAAATTAGTAAACATGTACCTATTTGTCGGGCACACAATTTTATTCCTCTGCTTAGCTTCCCTGCTATGACCTGTTCAATGTACATACATGCATATGCATGCAATTTCTATCAATTTTCAATTCAGTTCAACATTTGATACAATTTGGCTTAATGGTTCCAAATTCTAATTTATCAAAACGATAACCAAACAACACCACCAGCAATCAATTAGTTGATTAATGTTTCAAATTCATAATTTTGACATATATATAGAAAATCATGTTTTTGATGCCAAGTCACAATAATATATTCTAACTATATTTTGGTTCCCACCCCAGTCAATTGGAAATATATAGATATCCCACTTTCGACACTCGAATATAAATTCTGATGATGATATATCAATCATCAGAATCACCCATGGGCGATTAGAGTGTAATTTTATATCCATCCAGTATATTTGAGACTTCAAATACACGTGGATCAGACGTATATGAAAATTTCTATATACTGGATTGTCCAAATTCAATATAAAATAAATATTCAAATACGTATAATATGGTTTAAATTTTCAAAACAAAATTCGTTTCATTTTTATTTGAAAAATATACTCTTCACACTCGTTCTAGGATACTACTGATTGTATCTCTAACGAGTCATTCACGTTGGATATTACTAATCCAATCTCTGATGAATTCTTTTGTTTGGTTCTAGAGTGCCTTGTCCTCGAGCTCTGTAAACCAAAGCTCTGATACCAAACTATAATGACCCGAACCTCCCCGTAAAGGAAATCCTGGATTGCTTTGAGGACAAGACGAATCAGAACACAAACAGAAGAACATTTCATTGCTTAACAATTTCATCAAAATACAAGAATATACAGAGTATGAATAAATATTACTCAATTACTAAATATCAGAGATTTACAAATTACAATGTAGTGGAAAAATAATACAAAACACAACTGAAAGAATATACGGATACAGAGCTTTCCGAATATCATTCCAGCTGTAAACCAGGATCCTATGAATACAAATCTGCAAAACCAAAACTGCAAGTCGCCTGCGTGGAAAATAGCGGCACCCAGAGTATAGGTTAAAACAATAAACTCCAGGTCAGTCATGTGATTGGTGAGAGAAATAAAACAGTTATTTAAAACTTTACTTTAAATCAGATATATCAAGGGACCACACCGTACAACACGGAACGGGTTTCCTTCCAGGAATAATAGTGCATATAACAAAACAGCGCAATGATTTTTGGAAAAATGAAGCTATTATATGACCCAGGTCCCATCACACAATGCAACGCAAGCTGGAGGATAGGGTTTTCCCTTATAATAGCCAACCATGCTTGGTACATTTAAAACAAATCATTTGATACTATTATAAGTGCATAATGTATAAAACAACTTCAAATATAATTGTATCAATCGTAGACGACATGGGTACCATATATCATGTTGCCAATACTAGGCTCTACAATCAAAGCCACAAATGTCACGTATTGGAAGTTGGATTTCCATCTGTGAACCAAGGCAGGGGATCGTCCTTAACGCTTCGAGACTCTCTAGCCTGAGCCTCAGGACATGGACTTAGGTGGGACCTTGGATCGTCAGGGCTGGTCCACACGGAGTGGATTAAAATGCTTGAACAATGTGTTTCCCTACACTATGGGGCATAAACTGGTTATATCCTGACCGAACTATCGGCCCCGGAACGACCGATATAACCGAGGCGCCTTCTATCAATCATCCACATAAGTAAAACGTCAGGGCTTGCAAAACGCTGGCACAACTCCTAGCAAGATGGAAACGCATGTCCTCCCTGATGTCCTCTCCCATTTCTGGTTCACACCGGTGTGTGAGTCTCACGAATTAACACTACACAAAGCTATGCTATATTAAAGTCATACTTTGATCATCAACCACAAGGCTCTTCTTTTCAACAGAAGCCATGATCATTTGCATCTCAGCATGCCACACAGGAAATTCACGCTATGCAACAAATGTCTATCAATCACACAAAATGAAATCCAGTGTCAGACACACATCCATTTACAAGTTCGTTCTGGGTCTAAACGAAACCGGAGGCACCTTATTCCTCATCCTATATGTCCAATACAGGAGAGAGGTCCTCGCAGATCCGGTCGATCTCCAAGTACGTCTGGACGATCGCCACTTATTACCTTGTCTTGGGTGTATAGCCCAATCAAGACATAAGTAATCATCCAAACGATGTGAAGACCTTCGGTCTTCAACCACCGTCTTCATCCTCGATACACCGCCGAATTAGTTATTCAGAATGGGATAAACCTGGTCTTTCTGAATAACTCGCGTATATAATAAACAAGTGCTATAAAAACACAACATACGCCTCATTCCAATCCAGAATATTTCTTTATCCAAATATTCATATACTTTGGGTAAGGTTCCCATTAATTTTATCAAGGATAAATTCTTTAAATTTATTCTTTAATCTTCCTTTGGTTATCAATTCAAACCAAAATATGGTTTATCCAAACTAGTCGGGACCAGCGCACCTTACTGAAGTAATCATTTGTTTAATTTCCCAGTCCCAACCTATTCATCCCATGAAGCAAAACTGGTAATACTTCATATCTAATACCACGGTGTTATCGGTAAATTCAATTACCATTTCACGTTCAAATCTAATTAAAGATTTAGCTATCGCGTGGAGTAAAACTGGTGGTACTCCATTCTCGATCATTTCAATCTAATTAAAGATTCATTAAAACTCCACTTCGTTTTAATCTTCCAAAAAATAAATATTATTGATTATTTAACTTGGGAAATCATATCCTGACTTTAATTGGGTTAAAGATCCAATGTCATTTAAAACACGGTTCACGATAAACCCAAAATCACATTCCATTCCATTAGCCCCTAACCGTAAATTGGCAAGTGAACAATTCCCTAAGTATTGACCCCGAAGGCCGAAACCAACATCAGATCAATACCTAGGAAACCATTGAACTTAACTAATCTCCAGTTAGTTTCTGATTTTCTTAACTCCATTGGGTCTAAGAACAGTATTATTAAAGATACCATTCATGACAACCCAAAATCTCATTCCATTGTTAATCAGGTTAAAGAACAAGTGTTATTTAAAACACCGTTCATGATAAACCCAAAGACCAATTTCAACTCAATTCCACTTAAACATTAATTAATTGGTATACTTCATTAAATCTAAATAGAAAGATTTAATCTTTTCTCAACTGGGTTCAATAATAGTGTTAATGAAGACACCATTTACGACAAACCCAAAATCCCATTTGACATTAAATACAAGGCTCTAAATAGAAAATATATCGGCTTATATTCAATATCAAATTCTGAAATCAACAAATATCATACTAGAATAATGATATATATCTTCCAAATTCCTCCACAATGTCTGTATAATCATGGAATCCAATATCGAACTATTCCGAAGATAATTTCGACTCAAATCCATTCTAATTCATATATTGGAAATTCCAGTTATTTCTAAAACCATTTAAAATCCAATTTAATTATTTAAAAACATTGGATTTATTATTCTAGTTCATAACTAGTTCATTTCGATAAAAATACCTGTTTATCTTTTCAAATATGGAATGTTTTTTAATCCCAATTCTTTCCAAATCATTTATTATGATTTTACACAAATTATAGATATTTTTATTAATTTTATCAAGGGCCATACAGTCGATTTCCATAAACGGCCATCGAACTGCACTTACAGCGACCTTTTCCAAATTTGATTTGGACATAATTCCAAATCCACCATTAGATTTCAAATATCTAATATTCGTTAGAAAGCTCTTTTCAGTATGAAGCCAATGGTACTAGTTTTAGGAGAATCCGACGCTTGGATCTCCCGTATTATCCATTCGAAGTCAGTGGTCGAAATTCGCGAACTACCGCAGCGCGTTCTATTAAGGCCATTATATTATATATATAATATGTATTTCGTCGATTTTCATTTTAAACTCATTTTATAAATCGTTTTAAATTCGTTTTCAAAACGATTTCAACTTCATATTAAATTTCAAATCAAAATTGAATATTCCATATCATCGATATATAAATGATTGTATTTTCAAAACATTATATTTCGAAATCATTTCCTTTTCGATATTCATTATAGAAATGAATAAAATTGATATAAATACCATTCACGTCCAAATGGCATTAATCTAATCAACATGGCTTTATATATTTAAATATATTCATGTCCATCCCAAATCGGACATCAAAACCAGATTTTGATCTTTTACTGAATATTATTCTAAAATATTCATTATTTTAAAATATTCGTTATTTTAAAATGTTCATTCTTTCTGAACTGGAATCAGACACATTCAATTACCATATAAATTGATTTATATGGATTTCATACAACACATGTACACAACAACAATCAAACACATTCAACCATCATCCAGAGTGCATTCTACACTGTATAAGCATCAAATATAAATATTTAACGCTTATAACAATCTGTCAACCAATCGATTGACATACAAATAATTATTGGGATTAGTGTATGCCCAATATCATCCCAATACCCATGTGGGGGGTTTTCAATCAACAAATAATGAATTTTATTTGTGCAGTTGGGCAATGTGCAAAATTTATCGTCCCAATCAATATCAGTCAAATCAGTGTACATAAACAAATCATCCGATTTGTTTATGAATATTTATTTTATTCATATTCACGTTAAAAATTATATTTTTAACTATAAAAAATTTTATTTCGATACAAGAATATTTTATTTATTCCATTCCATATCACGCAATCAAATTTCACAACACAATCAAACAAACAAGTCGTCCATGGTCTATGGACAACGGGAGTCGGGTGCTGCTAAGCACCGTCTACATCCTAGTATATATTTTAACTAAAAAATAAAATGAAAGTGAGAAGTTCTCACCTTTGGGTTCCACTCCGCCATTCTTTCTTTTAGAATGGTTCGGATTTGCCCAAAATTCCAATGCGATCTTTTCCCGCTGTTCACAGTAAAAATCGCATTTTTAATATGATGTTTGTTTTAAAATTCACATTTTTATAATGGCACTTCATATACAAAAATCATATATTTTTACAACTCTTCTTTATATATAAAAATTATATTTTTATATCTCTACTTCCTATATAAAAACTATTCGCCACTTCATATATAAAAATCGAATTTTTATTTCCCTACTTCAATTATAAAAATCATATCTTTGTTTATAAAAATCAGGTCTTTACAAATATAAAAAATCATATCTTTTTTTATAAAAATAATGTCTTTGCAAATATAAAAATCAAATCTTTATTTACAAAAATCACGTCTTTGCAAATAGAAAAATCAAATCGTTGTTTATAAAAATCACGTATTTGCAAATATAAAAATCAAATCTTTGTTCGACTAAAGATTTTAATTTTACATGGCAAAATATTATATATATTTTTTTCTATCCTTTTGTTATACATATAAAAATCGCATCCTTTCCACGTTAAAATTATGATCTTTAATAATATAAAAATCTAATTTTTAATAACATAAAAAACTACTTTTTAATCTAATGACATTCATAGTAAAATCGTTTGTTTTGTTTTTTTTTTCTGTCTTATATTACATAAAAAAATAAAAATAACATTAAAGCTCACCGGTGTCGGAGGAGGGTGGCACAAGCACTTCGGCGGCGGCGGGAATGGAGCCCACAGGCATGGCGGCGGCTTCCAGTGGCTTGGGGTTGTGGACTAGTGCATGGGTTGTTTCGGGATTGGAGAGGGGCGATGGGGAGCTTTGAGATTGGAGAAAAGAGGGAGGGGGTCTGCGCGTTGGGGGAAGAAGGAGGAGGAGGCAATGCGCGGTGATGCTATGACGAGCAAAGGCGGATGCAAGGGGGCTAGGGTTGAGTGACAGTTTTTATTTTAGAAAGGGGGGTGAGTTTCTCGCGTTGACCGCGAGCAAGAAGAAATGAGGGGTTTGGCCCCCCCAGTCAAACCCCTAATATTTTTTTTTCAAAAAGTAACTTTCGTGCACGAACTCCAAACGAGATACAACGACTGTCATCCCTAGATAATTACCCCTATTCCGAACACAGTGTGATATGTATCAGAAGCCAGTTTGGTTGTTTTGATCGGTTTCCATCAAAATGAAAATATAAATCTATATATTGAATTTGAACGCATATTTCAATTTACCGGGGCCACATACGGACACTAAAAATTACCAAAAAAATATTTTCTAGCTTCGTACTGGCGATACGGTTCTAAGAAAAACTAATTTCGTCAACTTTGGAGATCGTTAGAAAAATGGCCATTTTTCGGTCGATCCAAATTGACTGAAACAATCAAAACACGTTTTACTTTGCCATGCTCACATATTAATCCCAAAAATTACGAATTTTGGAATCTAGTAATAACCTTAAATGCCGTATCCAACAAAAGTGGTTATGTCGAAAACGGAGGTCATTTGCAAAATGGCTATTTTTAAGGGCCATATTTCCATGTGACTATTCTGAATTTTCAATTGGACATAACTTTTTATTCCTGCTATGAAATTTCAATTTTTTGGATTCGTTGGAAAGATATTTTCAAATAGATTCTAATATTTTTGGTTTCGCTAAAATCCAGTTTATTTTGTGCCCTATACATTCATTTGAAATTTGAAATCAAATTTTCAAACTACCGCGCCATTTTCAATTTCTTTTATAATTAAAGTAAATATTTATATTCTAACATCGATTCAAATAAATATATACGTTCTAATTCTATTCAAAATAAATCTCTTGTCATTATTATTTAAAATAATTCATTTTAAATATTCAAAATTCATTAAAATTGCCAAAATAAAAAATTTAAATTAGTTCGGATTTTCCAGGTTGTTACAACTTGTTTGATTGCATTGTATTGTGTGAAAATTGATAGTGATTGTGATTTGAATTGAATAAATTATTCATATGTTGAATAAAATATTTGAACAATAAAAATCACATTTTTGTTGTATATATGAATTGAATAAAATATTCATGTGTTGAATAAAATATTTGAATAATAAATATCACATCTTTATTGTATATATGAACTGTATAAAATATCCATGTGTTGAAATAAATATTTAAAAACAAATCGGACGATTTGTTTATGTACACCCATTTACTTGATATAGATAGGGACGATAAATTTTACACATTGCCCAACTGCACAAATAATAATCAGTATTTGTTGATTGAAACCCCACACGGGTATTGGGATGGTATTTGACATACACTGATCCCAATAATTAGTGGTATGTCAATCGATGGGTTGACAGGCTATGACGAGAATTATTTATTTATTTTTAACGCTTATACAATTGTAAATTGCACTTTGGATGATGAATCATTGTTTATCACTGTTGATGTATACATGTGTTGTGCGAAATCCATATAAATTGCATTATATGGTAATTGACGGTGTCGGAATCCAATTCAGAAATATTTGAAAATATAGAAATATTTGATGTAGAAATATTTGAAAATATAGAAATACTTGAAATAGAGATATTTGAAAATAGAAATATTTGAAATAAAGAATATTTGAAAATAAAGAATATTTGAAAATGAAGAATATTTGAAATAAAAATATTTGAAAATAGAAATGTTTTAAAATGATGAATATTTTAAAATAATATTCTGTAATGGATCAAAATATGATTTTGATGTCCGATTTGGGATGGACACGAAAATATTTAAATGTATAAAGCCATGTTGATTGAATTAACGCCATTTTGTCATGAACGATATTTTCAATTTTATTCATTTTTATAATGACTGTTGAAAAGGAATTGATTTCAAAATCTAATGTTTTGAAAATATTATCATTTATATATTAATGATAAGGAATATTCAATTTTGGATTTGAAATTGAAAATGAAGTTGAAATCGTTTTGAAAACCAACTTAAAACGATTTATAAAATACGTTTTAAATGGAAATCGACGATATATATATAATATATTATATATATATATATATTTAAAGGCCTGAATAGAATGCGCCACGCCGCGGTAGTTCGCGATTTTCGATCATTAAATTCAAATGGACATTATAGGAGATCCGACCGTCGAATTCTCCTTAAACCGGAACTATTGGGTTCATATTGAAAGGAGCTTTCAATGAATATTAGAGATTTGAAATCTAATGGTTGGATTTGGAATTATGTCCAAATCAAATTTTGAAAAGGTCGCTGTAAGTGCAGGTAGATGGCCGTTTATGGAAATCGACTGTACGGGCCTAGATAAAATTATTAAAAATATTAATAATTAGTATAAAATCATAATAAATAGTTTGAAAAGAATTGGGATGAAAAATTCCATATTTGAAAAGTTAAAAATATTTTTTTATCAAAATGTACTAGAATTATATTCCAATTACTTTTAAATAAATAATTTGGATTGAGAATGGGCTTTAATATAACGAGAATTTCCAATATATGAATTGGGATGGATTTGAATCAAAATTATCTTCGGAATATTTCGATATTGGATTCCTTGATTATACGGATATTGTGGAGGAATTCGGAAGATATATATATATATCATTATTCCAATACGATATTTGTTGATTTGAGAATTTGATGTTGAATATATGCCGATATATTTTCTATTTAGAGCCTTGTATTTGATATCAAATTGGATTTTGGGTTTGTCGTGAATGGTATCTTTAATAATACTGTTCTTAAACCCAATGGAGTTAAGAAAATTAGAAACTAACTAGAGATTAGCTAAGTTGAATGGTTTTCTGGGTATCGATCTGATGTTGGTTTTAGCCTTCGGGATTAATACTTAGGGAATTGTTCTCTTACTAATTTACGGTTAGAGACTGATGGGAAGGGGTCTTCAGTAAAACTGTTCTTAAACCCCGTGTGAAAAGAATAAATCTTTTAATTAAGGTGTAGAGAAGAATTTCCAACTAATTAACATTTAATTGGATTGAAATGGAATGTGAATTGATTTTATCGTGAATCGTGTTTTAACGACATTCGTTCTTTAACTCGATTTACAGTGAAATGTGATTTGGAATTTATTAATCTTTTGTTGATATTTAAAGGAGAATTTCCAAAGTAAAGTTTTCCAGTTTAATAAAATAAGTTGGAATGGATTGGAATTTGATTCGGTAATAATCGAAGTAACTTCTATGGAGGAAGACTGTTACTATATATGGAATTTGAGAGGCTTTGCTGTTATTCCATTTATATTGTCGGTTGGATATGGAAGTTCATATCGACTATATAAATTGATTTGTATTCCGTGAAAATTCCATTGTTAATGGAATGAGACTTTAGGTTTATCGTGAGCTGGGTTTTAAATGACATTAGTTCTTTAACACAGTTAAAGATAAGATTAATTTCTTAGCTTTGAATAATCATTAATATTGATTTTTGGGAAGATTAAAAATAAATGGAGTTTTAATGAATCTTTGATTAGAATGAAAAGTAAATGTGATAATTAAAATTATCAATTCAAGAAAATGATCGAAAGTGGAGTACCACCAGTTTGACTCCAGGCGATAGCTAAATCTTTAATTAGATTTGGACGTGAAATTGTAATTAAATTTACCGATAACACTGTGGTGTTAGATATGAAGTATTACCAGTTTTACTTTATGGGATGAATAGGTTGGGATTGTGAAATTAAACAAATGATTACTTCGGTAAGGTTTGCTAATCCTGACTAGTTTGGATAAACCATAATTTGGTTTGAATTTATATCCAAAGGATGATTAAAGAATAAATTTAAAGAATTTATCTTTGATAACATTAATGAGAACCTTTCCCAAAGCATAAGAATATTTTAATAAAAGAATATTATGGATTGGAATGAAGCGTATGTTGTGTTTGTGAGACGACCCGAAATACCGTTCTCACGGAAACAAGGGTTATCTTTGGAATATAACACAGAAACAGATAATAGCAGAACAAAATTAAATAAATACACCAGATAATGAACAACAAAATATACTGGATAAAAGTAATCATCAGAGTTACACAGTATACAGGATCTTACTTAGTACAAATACAGTTCACCTATACATAAATGTCTACAGCGGAAACAAACAAAATATGTACAATAGGAGCTGAACAGCATAAAAAGAGATAAATGATAGAATCCATCTTCAGCTCCAGCTATCCAGAAAGAACCAGCTAAACCTGAATACAAGGCTTCCCGTGTAGAAAAAGGGGCACCCGAGTTTGAAAGTGAAACAAACTACGAGTCAGTCATGGGACTGGTATGAGAAATCCATTCAACACATATATAGTTTGGCTAATCACAGGACCACGCCACTTTCGTGGAACGGGTTTACTCCATTGGATTGCCAGTGCTTTAAAACAAATCTTTCTTTTAAACATCGCTATGCTTTTTATAAAAATGAAGCCTTTATAAGACTCAGTTCCCATCACACAATGCAACGCAAACCGGAGGATAGAGTTTTTACCTTATAACGGCCAAATATGCTTGATACGAATAAAACAAAGGCATTTGATATTATTTCTAGTGTTTATATGTTTTGAAAACAATTTCAAATCATAACTATCAATCATAGACGGCATTAATGCCCCATACCACTATGTCGCCATATATAGGTATACAATCAAAACCGCACGGTGTCGTATTTGGAAATTGGATTTCTGTCATGAACCAAGGCAAAAGATAGTCCTTACCGAATTCGAGACGCTCTAGCTCGCCCCTCAGGATCAGAGCTCGAGTGACCCTTGGATCGTCAGGGCCGGTCCACCGATGTGGATTATAATTCCTGAACACTGCGTTTCCCTGCCCTTTGGGGCGTAAACGAGCCAACGAATGACTCCATCGGACTCGAATTGTCCGATCAAATCGAAGCGCCTCGCAACAGCAACAACCACATAGGTGAAAAGTATATAAATGTCAGGGCTGGTAGGTCACTGACACCACCCTTGCTAGAAAGAAACGCATGCCCTCCCTGAGGTCCTTCTCCCGTTTTAGGTTCATACCGGGGTGTGAGGCTCGCGAATTCACGTTATACACAAAGCTACGCCACACAGGCGGTGCTTTGATCATCACCACAAGGCTTTGCTTTTCAACAGGAGCCCTGATCACTGCATCTTAGCATGCCACACAGGCAATTCATGCCACGCGACTAATGTCCATCGATATACAACCTATGAGCTCGTGCGTCTCAGAGAAGGGCGTTAAGCAAAAGAATAAATTCTTCGCCGCCAAACAGATGTATATTTAATAGAGATCAATCAACACAGAATAAAATCCAATGTCAGACACATAGTCCATCTACAAGTCTGTCCTGGGTCTGAACGAAACCGGAGGCACTAAATACCTCGCAAACCCTTCGATCACCACGTACGTCTGGACGATCACCACTCATTATCCATATTTCGGGATGCCTCCCAATCAGGACCTCGGTTACCATCCAAACGAGGTGAAGATCTCCGGTCTTCGACCATCGTCTTCATCTTCGACTTTCAATCGTCGGTCAATTATTTGAAATGAGAACTAACTCGGCCTTCTCAAATAATTCACGTATATTTAGAATTTCAAATCAATTTACTTCAATGGTTAAATTATTTGACAACGCCAATCTTGTTCTTTAATGTAATTTTCACACCAAACACATTCAACCATCAAAAGCCACATAAATCGAGCAAATTCAGTTTATTTCAATTCCATATCGCTTATGATATTTTATAACTATTTATCGCTATTTTTATTTATTTTAAAATAGCTAATTTATTCAAAACGACGCTTCGGGCCATAAAGCGGCCGTGGCGCTGTTTTTCTTCAGGTTTGATTTACACATATCTGAAAATCTAACCGTTGGATCTTCACAAAATTTACATCATTAGAAAGGTCTTTTCAAAACGAATCCAACGGTTCCAGTTTCGGGAAAATCCGGCGGTCGGATCTTCCGGTACAATCATTTGAATTTTCGATTTCAAAATACGAACTGCAGCGTCGTCATTTGATTAAATATATAATTATATATATATATATATATATATATAATCGCTTCTGGCGCTGTTTTTCATCAGATTTGAATTAAACATTCCAGACGATCCAACCGTTGGATTTTTGCAAGGTTGGTGCCGTTGGGAAGATATTTCCAAGGCGAACCCGACGGTTGAGATTTCGGGAAAATCCCATGGTCGGATTCCCCGCACTAGTTGTTTGAAATCACGGTTTCAAAATGCGAACTGCACGGCCACGTTTCGTTTTAATTTTATTTATATTTATATAATTATATAAATATAGTTCATTCAACAATTTCAATATCGTTTTCACTTCAAATATTTCACTAACGCCTTAAAATTTTGGAAAATTTCGCCATAACCTCCCCTGCACCGGGAGCATCGGGAAATCGCAAATAGCTTTCCCGGTCCTTCTAATCACAAAAAGAAAAAGCCAAGCGGCTAGCCAACAGGCTCATAAAATCATCACCCAAACAAAACAGTAAATGTGTACCTATTTGTCGGGCACAAAATTTTATTCCTCTTCTCTAGCCCCTTTGTTATAACATGTTCAATGAATATGCATGTACATATATATACAGTTCTTATCATTTATCATTTTCTATTCAACTTCATATTTGATTTCTATTTGGTTTAAAAACACCATTCATTCTAATGCTACATACATAGGTGCAAATCACTTCATTAGCTAATTAATGAATATTTCAACTCATATATGTTTATTTTGAACAAGTGGCTATTTTTAACACTTCACATTTCAACGATTCATGCATACAATAAAAATGTGATTTTTATTGTAAAACAATTCATTTCAAAACACTATTATTTTATATATTTCATATTGGTGATAAAAATAGGATTTTTATCATAAAACAATTTCTTTTAAAACGAGATTATTTTACACAGTTCATATAGTCGATAAAAGGTGATTTTTTTTATTATCAAACAATTTATTTCAAAATATGAATACCATTCAACACATGAATTTCAAATCAACGAATGAATATCGATTCAACACATGAAGGTTTTCTATAGTTTCTATATATAGATAAAAATGTGGTTTTTATATTTAAAACGTGAATACCATTCAACACATGAATTTCTAATCAACGAATGAATATCAATTCAACACATGAAGGTTTTCTATTCAATGAATAAATATAGTTTAAGCAAATGAAAATAATTCAAACACACGAATATTATTCAAAATTTCGGCAGCATAACGGCAGGGTAGTTAAAACCGGGACCGTCCCTAGTACGGCTCCTCGCTCTACCTTAAAACCTCGCGGTTTTTGACAATGGGGATCATGCATCTAGTTCGCACGCAGGCGGCATGTTTATATTTATTTCATTTCCACAAACTAATCCTATGTGGTTTCAACCAAATATTTTTCAACCAAAAACGGGTATTTTTCCACCTCAATCAATCAATATCAACCACAAACAATCCCTAACAATCATTCGCTATCAATCAATTTTCACAACAATTTCAACCAATAAATATCGTCCATGGTTTGTGGACGAGGGGCGTATATATATATATATATATATTTATTTATTTATTTATATATAGCAATTCACTTTTATTTCAACACACATATATATATAGCTAGAAAAAGAAATTGAAGAGTGAGAAATTCTCACCAATAGCTATCCAATACCACGACTCTTCCTTTATAGAAACCTTCGCCAATCTCGCCTTTTGTCGCTTTCGTTGCCCGTATTCTCTACATATGTAAAAATCGAATTTTTACTATGCTATTCAATATATAAAAATCGAATTTTTACTTCGTTATTCCATATATAAAGAATCATATTTTTATTATGCTTCGATTTCAATATATAAAAATCATATCTTACATCTTCTACTTAATAAAAATTCTGTCTTTTCTATTTTAAAGATCTGATCTATTCTATTCTAAAAATCTAATCTTTCTATCCAAGTTCAAATCTTTTTCCTTTTAAAGTTCAAATCTTTTTCTTTTTAAAGTTTAAATCTTTTTCTTTTTATATCTTAAAATAAAATCAGTTTTTAAACCTTTTAAAAATCAGTTTTTAAACCTTTTAAAAATCAGTTTTTAAACCTTTTAAAAATCAGTTTTTAAACCTTTTAAAAATCAGTTTTTAAACCTTTTAAAAATCAGAATTAAACCT
Organism: Allium sativum; assembly: GCA_030737875.1. NCBI lineage: Eukaryota > Viridiplantae > Streptophyta > Magnoliopsida > Asparagales > Amaryllidaceae > Allium > Allium sativum. Next base: position 58,487,713 of record CM060920.1, read on the forward strand.
TTTTAAAAATCAGAATTAAACCTTTTTAAAAATCAGAATTAAACCTTTTTAAAAATCAGAATTTTCAGAATTAAAATAAAAATAAAATAACAACAACTTACTGTAATCTGCGAAGAAGGAGGGGTCGTCAGGGCGGAGCAGGCCAGCGGTCGGAGGTGGGTCAGAGGCGGTGGCTTCAATGGTCTCGAACTGGGGGGCTCACGAATTGGGGTGTCGCGATGGCTTCAGGGGGGGCGATGTCACTGGTGGGATCGACAGACGAGGGAGAGGGGGATGCGGTGAGCGACGTGGGGGCGACGACGTGAGGGGTTCCGTCGATCTCGATTTAGGGCTTAGGTTTTCTTTTTATTTTTTTTTATTTCGACCGGTAGAAAGAAAGTGCGGAGAGAGAGAGAGTAAAGGATTTATATAAATATTTATTATTTTTAATTTCAAAAAGTTGACCTTTTTATTCGACCCCTAAACGAGGCCCACCGCCTGTCATCCATAGTGTTTTACCCCCATTCCGAACACAATGGGATATGTATCGCAAGCTGATTTGATCGTTACAATCAGTTTCCATTGAATTTACATTTAAATCACTATATTGAATTTTAAACGTACATTTCAAATTACCGGGGTCACATACTAACTCTAAAAATTCCGGAAAAATATTTTCTAGCTTCGTATTGACAATACGGTCCTAACAAAACTAGTTTCGTCGAATTCTGAGACCGTTTGAAAAATGTCCATTTTCCAGTCGATTAAATTCAACTGAAATGGTCAAAACACGTTTTCCTTTGCCACGCTCACATATTGATTCGAAAAATTATGAAATTTGAAACCTAGCAATAATTTGACATCATGGATCCAACAAAAGTGGTTTCGTCGAAATCCGAGGTCGTTTGCAAAATGTCCATTTTTAAGGGCCTGAATTCCATAGCGACTATTCAGAATTTTCAACTGGACATATCTTTTGATTCCCGCTATCAAATTTCGATTTTTCAGATTCGTTGGAAAGGTATTCACTAACAGATTTAAATATTTTTGGTTTCACTAAAATCCGGATTGTTGTGCACCCGATACAGTCCGACAAAGTTTGAATTCAATTTTCGAAACTACAACGCCATTTCAGGCCTTGTTTATAATTATAATTAATTCTATTCGTTTTCAATTGTCGATTCAAACTTAGTTTTCATCGCCATTATTTAAAATATTTATTTTAAATATTTAAAATCCATTATTTTAGCCAATTTAAAAATTTTAAATTGGTTCAAATTTTCTGGGTCGTTACAATCTCCCCCACTTAAAACTTTTCGTCCCCGAAAAGGAACAAAGTCGAAAGTGGTTTGATAAATCTACAATCACACAACAACCAATTTGTTTTTAACCTTCAAAGATATACTAATAAAATCCTATACCCTTTAAAAATCATTCTGCTTTACTCATACTAGGATATTGCTGATCCTATCTGTATAGAGTTACCCGTCCTAGAACACTACTGGTTCTATTTCTGACGAGTTCGTTCAAATGTTATATTCCAGGACTAAGCTTAACCAAGGCTCTGATACCACGTTGTGACGACCCGAAATCCCGTTCTCACGGAAACAAGGGTTATCTTTGGAATATAACACAGAAACAGATAATAGCAGAACAAGATTAAATAAATACACCAGATAATGAACAACAAAATATACTGGATAAAAGTAATCATCAGAGTTACACAGTATACAGGATCTTACTTAGTACAAATACAGTTCAGCTATAAATAAATGTCTACAGCGGAAACAAACAAAATATGTACAATAGGAGCTGAACAGCATAAAAAGAGATAAATGATAGAATCCATCTTCAGCTCCAGCTATCCAGAAAGAACCAGCTAAACCTGAATACAAGGCTGCCCGTGTAGAAAAAGGGGCACCCGAGTTTGAAAGTGAAACAAACTACGAGTCAGTCATGGGACTGGTATGAGAAATCCATTCAACACATATATAGTTTGGCTAATCACAGGACCACGCCACTTTCGTGGAACGGGTTTACTCCATTGGATTGCCAGTGCTTTAAAACAAATCTTTCTTTTAAACATCGCTATGCTTTTTATAAAAATGAAGCCGTTATAAGACTCAGTTCCCATCACACAATGCAACGCAAACCGGAGGATAGAGTTTTTACCTTATAACGGCCAAATATGCTTGATACGAATAAAACAAAGGCATTTGATATTATTGCTAGTGTTTATATGTTTTGAAAACAATTTCAAATCATAACTATCAATCATAGACGGCATTAATGCCCCATACCACTATGTCGCCATATATAGGTATACAATCAAAACCGCACGGTGTCGTATTTGGAAATTGGATTTCTGTCATGAACCAAGGCAAAAGATAGTCCTTACCGAATTCGAGACGCTCTAGCCCGCCCCTCAGGATCAGAGCTCGAGTGACCCTTGGATCGTCAGGGCCGGTCCACCGATGTGGATTAAAATTCCTAAACACTGCGTTTCCCCGCCCTTTGGGGCGTTAACGAGCCAACGAATAACTCCATCGGACTCGAATTGTCCGATCAAACCGAGGCGCCTCGCAACAGAAACAACCACATAGGTGAAAAGTATACAAATGTCAGGGCTGGTAGGTCACTGACACCACCCTAGCTAGAAATAAACGCATGCCCTCCCTTAGGTCCTTCTCCCGTTTTAGGTTCATACCGGGGTGTGAGGCTCGCGAATTCACGTTATAAACAAAGCTACGCCACACAGGTGGTGCTTTGATCATCACCACAAGGCTTTGCTTTTCAACAGGAGCCCTGATCACTGCATCTTAGCATGCCACACAGGCAATTCATGTCAAGCGACTAATGTCCATCGATATACAACCTCTGAGCTCGTGCGTCTCAGAGAAGGGCGTTAAGCAAAAGAATAAATTCTTCGCCTCCAAACAGATGTATATTTAATAGAGATCAATCAACACAGAATAAAATCCAATGTCAGACACATAGTCCATCTACAAGTCCGTCCTGGGTCTGAACGAAACCGGAGGCACTAAATACCTCGCAAACCCTTCGATCACCACGTACGTCTGGACGATCACCACTCATTATCCATATTTCGGGATGCCTCCCAATCAGGACCTCGGTTACCATCCAAACGAGGTGAAGATCTCCGGTCTTCGACCATCGTCTTCATCTTCGACTTTCAATCGTCGGTCAATTATTTGAAATGAGAATTAACTCGGCCTTCTCAAATAATTCACGTATATTTAGAATTTCAAATCAATTTACTTCAATGGTTAAATTATTTGACAACGCCAATCTTGTTCTTTAATGTAATTTTCACACCAAACACATTCAACCATAAAAAGCCACATAAATCGAGCAAATTCAGTTTATTTCAATTCCATATCGCTTATGATATTTTATAACTATTTATCGCTATTTTTATTTATTTTAAAATAGCTAATTTATTCAAAACGACGCTTCGGGCCATAAAGCGGCCGTGGCGCTGTTTTTCTTCAGATTTGATTTACACATATCTGAAAATCTAACCGTTGGATCTTCACAAAATTTACATCATTAGAAAGGTCTTTTCAAAACGAATCCAACGGTTCCAGTTTCGGGAAAATCCGACGGTCGGATCTTCCGGTACAATCGTTTGAATTTTCGATTTCAAAATACGAACTACAGCGTCGTCATTTGATTAAATATATAATTATATTTATATATATATATAAATATAATCGCTTCTGGCGCTGTTTTTCATCAGATTTGAATTAAACATTCCAGACGATCCAACCGTTGGATTTTTGCAAGGTTGGTGCCGTTGGGAAGATATTTCCAAGGCGAACCCGACGGTTGAGATTTCGAGAAAATCCCATGGTCGGATTCCCCGCACTAGTTGTTTGAAATCACGGTTTCAAAATGCGAACTGCACGGCCACGTTTCGTTTTAATTTTATTTATATTTATATAATTAAATAAATATAGTTCATTCAACAATTTCAATATCGTTTTCACTTCAAATATTTCACTAACGCCTTAAAATTTTGGAAAATTTCGCCATAACCTCCCCTGCACCGGGAGCATCGGGAAATCGCAAATAGCTTTCCCGGTCCTTCTAATCACAAAAAGAAAAAGCCAAGCGGCTAGCCAACAGGCTCATAAAATCATCACCCAAACAAAACAGTAAATGTGTACCTATTTGTCGGGCACAAAATTTTATTCCTCTTCTCTAGCCCCTTTGTTATAACATGTTCAATGAATATGCATGTACATATATATACAGTTCTTATCATTTATCATTTTCTATTCAACTTCATATTTGATTTTTATTTGGTTTAAAAACACCATTCATTCTAATGCTACATACATAGGTGCAAATCACTTCATTAGCTAATTAATGAATATTTCAACTCATATATGTTTATTTTGAACAAGTGGCTATTTTTAACACTTCACATTTCAATGATTCATGCATACAATAAAAATGTGATTTTTATTGTAAAACAATTCATTTCAAAACACTTTTATTTTATATATTTCATATTGGTGATAAAAATAGGATTTTTATTATAAAACAATTTCTTTTAAAACGAGATTATTTTACACAGTTCATATAGTCGATAAAAGGTGATTTTTTTTTATTATCAAACAATTTATTTCAAAATATGAATACCATTCAACACATGAATTTCAAATCAACGAATGAATATCGATTCAACACATGAAGGTTTTCTATAGTTTCTATATATAGATAAAAATGTGGTTTTTATATTTAAAACGCGAATACCATTCAACACATGAATTTCTAATCAACGAATGAATATCAATTCAACACATGAAGGTTTTCTATTCAATGAATAAATATAGTTTAAGCAAATGAAAATAATTCAAACACACGAATATTATTCAAAATTTCGGCAGCATAACGGCAGGGTAGTTAAAACCGGGACCGTCCCTAGTACGGCTCCTCGCTCTACCTTAAAACCTCGCGGTTTTTGACAATGGGGATCATGCATCTAGTTCGCACGCAGGCGGCATGTATATATTTATTTCATTTCCACAAACTAATCCTATGTGGTTTCAACCAAATATTTTTCAACCACAAACGGGTATTTTTCCACCTCAATCAATCAATATCAACCACAAACAATCCCTAACAATCATTCGCTATCAATCAATTTTCACAACAATTTCAACCAATAAATATCGTCCATGGTTTGTGGACGAGGGGCGTATATATATATATATATATATTTATTTATTTATATATAGCAATTCACTTTTATTTCAACACACATATATATATAGCTAGAAAAAGAAATTGAAGAGTGAGAAATTCTCACCAATAGCTATCCAATACCACGACTCTTCCTTTATAGAAATCTTCGCCAATCTCGCCTTTTGTCGCTTTCGTTGCCCGTATTCTCTACATATGTAAAAATCGAATTTTTACTATGCTATTCAATATATAAAAATCGAATTTTTACTTCGTTATTCCATATATAAAGAATCATATTTTTATTATGCTTCGATGTTCAATATATAAAAATCATATCTTACATCTTCTACTTAATAAAAATTCCGTCTTTTCTATTTTAAAGATCTGATCTATTCTATTCTAAAAATCTGATCATTCTATCCAAGTTCAAATCTCTTTCTTTTTAAAGTTCAAATCTTTTTCTTTTTAAAGTTTAAATCTTTTTCTTTTTATATCTTAAAATAAAATCAGTTTTTAAACCTTTTAAAAATCAGTTTTTAAACCTTTTAAAAATCAGTTTTAAACCTTTTAAAAATCAGTTTTTAAACCTTTTAAAAATCAGTTTTTTAAACCTTTTTAAAAATCAGAATTAAACCTTTTTAAAAATCAGAATTAAACCTTTTTAAAAATCAGAATTAAACCTTTTTAAAAATCAGAATTAAACCTTTTTAAAAATCAGAATTAAACCTTTTTAAAAATCAGAATTTTCAGAATTAAAATAAAAATAAAATAACAACAACTTACTGTAATCTGCGAAGAAGGGGGGGTCGTCAGGGCGGAGCTGGCCAGCGGTCGGAGGTGGGTCAGAGGCGGTGGCTTCAATGGTCTCGAACTGGGGGGCTCACGAATTGGGGCGTCGCGATGGCTTCAGGGGGGGGGGGGGGGCGATGTCACTGGCGGGATCGACGGACGAGGGGGAGGGGGATGCGGTGAGCGACGTGGGGGCGACGACGTGAGGGGTTCCGTCGATCTCGATTTAGGGCTTAGGTTTTCTTTTTTTTCTTTTTTATTTCGAACGGTAGAAAGAAAGTGAGGAGAGAGAGAGTAAAGGATTTATATAAATATTTATTATTTTTAATTTCAAAAAGTTGAACTTTTTATTCGACCCCTAAACGAGGCCCACCGCCTGTCGTCCATAGCATTTTACCCCCATTCCGAACACAATGGGATATGTATCGCAAGCTGATTTGATCGTTACAATCAGTTTCCGTTGAATTTACATTTAAATCACTATATTGAATTTTAAACGTACATTTCAAATTACCGGGGTCACATACTAACTCTAAAAATTCCAGAAAAATATTTTCTGGCTTCGTATTGACAATACGGTCCTAACAAAACTACTTTCGTCGAATTCTGAGACCGTTTGAAAAATGTCCATTTTCCAGTCGATTAAATTCGACTAAAATGGTCAAAACACGTTTTCCTTCGCCACGCTCACGTATTGATTCGAAAAATTATGAAATTTGAAACCTAGCAATAATTTGACATCACGGATCCAACAAAAGTGGTTTCATCGAAATCCGAGGTCGTTTGCAAAATGTCCATTTTTAAGGGCCTGAATTCCATAGCGACTATTCAGAATTTTCAACTGGACATATCTTTTGATTCCCGCTATCAAATTTCGATTTTTCAGATTCGTTGGAAAGGTATTCACTAACAGATTTAAATATTTTTGGTTTCACTAAAATCCGGATTGTTTTGCACCCGATACAGTCCGACAAAGTTTGAATTCAATTTTCGAAACTACAGCGCCATTTCAGGCCTTGTTTATAATTATAATTAATTCTATTCGTTTTCAATTGTCGATTCAAACTCAGTTTTCATCGCCATTATTTAAAATATTTATTTTAAATATTTAAAATCCATTATTTTAGCCAATTTAAAAAATTTAAATTGGTTCAGATTTTCTGGGTCGTTACAGTTTGTTTAACACTTGTTTATAAAATACGCAAGTTTTTCGGAAAGACCGGGTTTATCCCATTATAAATAACTGAGACGACGATAAGTCGAAGATGAAGATGGTGGTTGAAGACCGGAGGTCTTCACATCGTCTATATGATTACTGATGTCTTGATTGGGCTATACACCCAAGACGAGGTAATAAGTGGTGATCGTCTAGACGTACTTGGAGATCGATGGATATGCGAGGGCCTTTCTCTTGTATTGGACATACTGGACGAGGAATAAGGTTCCTTCGGTTTCGTTCAGACCCAGAATGAACTTGTAAATGGACTGTGTGTCTAACATTGGATTTTATTCTATGTTGATTGATCTCTATTAATTATACATCTGCCTGGTGAAGGAGAATTTATTCTCTTACTTCACCCTTCTCTAAGACGTACGGGATCAGAGGTTGTATATCGATAAACATCAGTCGCATGGCGTAAATTGCCTGTGTGGCATGCCTGAGGAACTAATGATCAAGGCTTCTGTTGAATAGCAGAGTCTTGTGGTTAATGATCAGAGCATAGCTTTAATATAGCACCACTTAGTGTATAGTGTTTAATTCGCGAGCTTCACTTCCCGGTATGAACCAGAAACGGGAGAGGATCCAGGGAGAACATGTGTTCCTTTCTAGTTATGGGTGGTGTCAAGGTTTTACATGCCCTTGCATTTATATATTTTTACCTATGTGTTTGTTGGAATGCGAGGCGCCTCGGTTATATTAGTCACTACAGTGCCGATGGATGGTTTGGTCGGTTTATGACCAGTTTATGCCCCATAGGGCGGGGAGAGATATTCTTCAGGGATTTTTAATCCACTACGTGTGGACTGGCCCTGTGGCTCCTAGGTGCAGTTGCGGCTGTTCCCGAGACATAGGCTAGATTGTCTCGAAGCGGTAGGGATGATCCCTTGCCTTGGTTCAAGATGGAAATCCAACTTCCAATACGTGACATTTCGATTTTAGTTGTAATCCTATTTATGGCAACATAGTGGGATGGGGCGCTTATGCCGTCTACATACATTTATATTTGAAGTTGATTTCCTCACTTATAGTAGTAATAAAAGAATAAATTTTGCGTATTAAGCATTATTTGGCTATTATAAGGTAGAACCCTATCCTCCGGCTTGCGTTGCATTGTGTGATGGGATCTGGGTCTTATAATAGCTTCATTTTCTTTATTTAGCGTTGGTTATTTGTTTTATGCACTGGTATTCTTGGGAGGAATCCCATTCCGTGTTATACTGCGTGGTCCCTAGATTTACCTAACTTTAAAAATTAAGATTAATAACTGTTTTAGTTCTCACACCAGTCACATAACTAATCTGGAGTTTATTGTTTTAACCTGAACTATGGTGCCCTTATTTTCCACACGGGCAGCTAGTAGTTGGGTTTGGCATATATTATAATCAAAGGATCCTAGTTTACAACTTGAATGATATTCGTAGAGTGTAATGGCCCGCAAATCCGTACTATCTGAGTTGACTAATAACACCACACGTCCAACCCAAATTGTATAGAAATATGAATCATTATTAGAAAGAAGTTAGAGGATGAGAAATGGAAATAAAGAAATATTAAAATATAAGAAAAACGAACAACACAAATCTCACAGTGGAACGAATAAAATATATTAAATAACATAACTTTTAAAATACAAATCAGTAACTGTACGTACATACCATTTTCAGAGCAAAACAGTTATTCCTGGAATAGTTATAAACACTTGTTTCCAGATACAACATAGTACACAGCGGAAATATGATAATTTATAGCTAATTGGTGAAGCCTCCTGCTTCCAGCTCTTCCAAGTGAATCTGAAAAATCCCGACTACTTGACTGCCCGTACAAATTTGGCAACCCAAGAGTTTAGGGAAAATAAACAAAATAAACTCTTGGGACTGGTGTGAGTGAACTCCAACCATTTGTTTAACTTTCAAAATCCTTTCGAAAGAAATGGTAATCGTAAGACCGATCCACACATAAACACGGATGGTTTTTACCTTATGATAACCAAAAATATTTTTGATCTTAAATGTAGTGATATTATAATAATGTCTACATCAAATAAGTAGAGTCTAGCGGAACGCTTGCATCTCACGCCCGATATATAATATCAAATCAAAAACCGCATGGCACTTATTGGAGATAAGATTTCCAACATGACAAGGTATTGAACCACCTTCCGATAGTGTATCTCTAGAGAGGAATACACTGGGTTCAACCAGACCGTCTTGCAACCCGGCCCACACATCACCGACCACTCATTTCGCTTGAGTGTATCGAATGTATATCACCAACGGTTGGGATCAGCAACCGTTTCCCAAATGGAATAGCATCGAGTAGAATAAGGAATTAAATGAATTTCTCTAGATAGGTGATTATACACCCTAATAGGAGCGACCCACATAGCCATGCTACCTGCCTAATTTTTGTCATTGCCCAGTTGTTGAGGCCTGAGGCTACGATTTCTTGCAATTCATTGGTAATACAATCACTTTGAATGCCACATTGTCAGATCCGTTAATCACTAATTGATTTGCACAAATATATTCTGGATATTATGCTAAAGGAATAAATCTGTTGCCACCATATATAAATCTATACAAACCAACGTATGCGATCATTGGAAATACTCTGTTAGACATTCGTCCATTTACATTCGTTCTGGGATTGAAAGAAACCGAAGGCACAATTTCTATAAATAGAAAAAGTCCTTGCACTTCACTCCGTCTTCGATTATCTTCATATAATCTGATTCGCAATGCTACTGTCAATATGGAGTGGTTCTCGGATAATAATCCAACCGGTCTCTCCATATTTCAACGATATTGGCAAACACTTCGATAGTCGGTTACTTTACTATCGAAGAAAACAACAAACATTCATCCATAATATCAATCAATCACTGGGCCTATTAATTAATATTTATTTAATTGATTCGCTTCTTCATTTCCTAATCAATATTTGTTAACCAAATATTTTCAGTGATCTTGTTTGACTCTTACGCTATTTAAAAAAAAACATTTCCCTATATCACCTTCTTTTATTTTCTATACTTAGAAAATATATTCTATTTGCAATTGAAAACAGTTCCAATCGCTTATCACTTTCCCGACTACTTTAATTATACTCAGGAAAATTTACTTTTATATTTCCAAAATTCCACCACTTGGGTTAAAACGAATGTTGTGTAAAACATCACTACAACAACCCAAAATATTTTATGCAACTAACTATTATTCAAACACTTCTCTTTGAGATTGGATCTTGGTATTTATCAATTGAAAATGAAATCGATCAAGTTGGGGTATAACTACCTCTCAGGCCTTTACTGAAAACATCCTTAACTTCAAAACGGACAAAACCACTTATATTGAATAATCGATAGTATATAAACCAATTTTTCATTTTAAACCCGTAACGTTTCTTTCTTCTAATTCTACCAGGTTTAATTATAGACTTCCCTTTTTGTTTATAATATTCTATATTTAAGTTTGTTTCCTTATCGAATTCTATATATATTGATACATTGATTTTTTGTTATCAAAATTTCTTAAAAATATTCTAACTCCTTAAATTTCCAATTTTTTTTGCCATAACCTCCTTTGTACCGGGTGCATCGGGAAAATCCCCAAACCGCCACACAGGCCTCTCCAATCAAAAAGAAAAAGAAAAAGCCTAGTGGCTTGCCGATACGGTGCATAAAACCTCATATGGAATTTAAACATGTACCTTTTTGTTGGGCATTTCAATATATATCTCTTCATATACTTCATATACCGCATCCATACCTATCTAACACACATCTATCCAATCCCAATTTATTACAACTCAATCCAGTCATTTTAAACTCGATTTGCTAATTTATTCTTTAGTTAACTCTTTTGCCTATTTCACTTCTTATTTGGACATATCACGTTCAAATTTAAAGTAATTTGTTTATAAAACAATCAAATGTCATTTTCAACTCAAATTCCAATATTCGATTCTAGATATGATTTACGCATCCAGTTCACTTATTCAAATCCAATTTTGATTCAAAAATTTCATTAATTTATTTTTATTCAAATTAGATAATTTTATTTAATAATTAAAAATCTGATTTTTTTTTGTTTTCAAAAATCAATCCACTACTCCACTTGAGTTCTGATATATTTTACAACTCAAATCTTAAATTTTCTAAATAGAAATTCGGATTTTTCTGCTTAAAATCCTTCTATAAAATTAAATAAACCGTTATTGTTTTTAAATGGTTATAGCGTTGTTTTTCTGAAAATTTGATTTTGACATAACTCAGAATATATATAACGAAATTTAGAATTTCCTCTTTCAATAGAAAACTATTATCAAATCGGTCCTGGCGATTCTTGTTTCAAAGAATTCCGACTTCAATTGAGTTCTGTATACTCAATTGAAGTTTGAAATGCCAATTTACGAACTGCAGCGCTGCGTCGAGTTCGTTTTAATTATATTTATATATAAAAACTTTTAAACTTTGTTTAGAATAAATTCAACTCCATCCTGATATATTTTAATATATATCAAATCCATTTCAACATAATATTTTCGATCTTCTAAAATTGTCGATTTTCCATAACTCAAAAATAAATTTATTTATACTTCGATCTTCTATATTCAAATTCCATTTCAATTCTATTTGAATTTCCCATATTCAAATTTCATTTCAATTCTATTTAAATTTCCTATATTCAATTTCCATTTCTACTTTATTTGAATTCCATATTCAAAATCCCTTTCAACTCTATTTGAATTCTATATGGAAATTCTATTTCAATTCTATTTCAAATTCTCTATATTCAACTCCATTCGAATTTCTATATTCAAATTCTATATTTAAATTTTCATTATTCAAAATCCATTTCACTTTCTATATTCAAATTCTATATTTGAATTTCCTTTATATTTTCTATAATCAAATTCTATATTTGAATTCCATTTGAATTTCTATATTAAATTTCTATTTGAATTTTCTTTATTCATTCTTAAACAAGTTTCGATTTCAATTTCTTTTGAAATCGATATATCTACTTTTGGAAAACGGATTTCCCTTTTCAATTTCAGACTTGTATTTTTAATTCTGAATTATCCAATGATAATTCTTTTCACTTCATTTATAAACTTCGTTTATAAAAGAACTATTTGTTTTTATTCTTTTAAAACAAGTTTATTTATTTTCTATTCAAATTTCAAATTCTATTTTAGAGATATAGAATTTCCCCTTTTAACTCTGGAAATTTCCTTTTTCGATATTTTTAAAATATCAACATTGAAGCCCAGTGATATTTCAACACCACACAACCAATTATTTATTTCAGGTTTTCTAACACATTATATATGACAATATATGTGCAAACAAATAAACAAACAGATAATATATTTTTGAGGAATCTAGCTGGATCCCTCAAACCTGTTTTTCCTCCATCCACAGACATTAGTCAACATAAATAATACCCATCCTTATTTGAGGCATGATATCGCGGTATAGAAGATCATCCGCCATCATAGCGTGGGGCGTATAGGGTAATCATCCCCTAATGGTACCGTGGGCATCCGCTAATGAGACTGCGGGAATATCCAACCACCAATATATATATAATAGCACACCAAGCCTAAATAACTAATATATTTAAGATGCGCAAAAATATTAAATGCAACCAAACAAGCAACAAACAATTATTTTTAACTGATAAAAATAATTCTAAATAAAAAGCGAGTGAGATATACTCACCTGATTTTTATTTACTAAGTTAAATTGGAGAACGTTCGATTTATATCCCAGCTGATCTTGAGAAATCGTAAATCCATTCAAGGATTACAGCTTTGAGCCCAACTCGAATAGCCTCATGATTAAACCTTGTATAGCAAGATTATAAATGTTTAATTACCTGATTATACTATAGTTTAACTAATTAAATTGCAAATATACCATTATTTCTATTCAATATTTAATTACATAATAATTTACTGGTAAATGACAGGATAAAGTAATTAAGCTACCCAAAAGCTTTCTAAATTTATCATTGTATCATGTAAGGTCATAAAGGGTTTTATTTATTTATTATATAATTAATTTAACACAAAAAAATCCTAATTACATTATTAACTAATTAAACTAAAAATTAATTACCTTATTAATCCTTTATCCCTTAGTTCTCGTACACAGCAACATTCCTCCCAAAACTGTCATGCTAAACTCCACCACCAACATATCGGCATTCCTTTGAACACCTGTTTCTCCATACGTGATCCAAACTCCAAATGGTTGTAGTCCAGACTTCCAAACAACCGTGCCATTATCAGCTACTCTACCCATTTCATCGCGACTTCAGTTCCTCCCGTACAGATGTGTGATACTGTTTTCAGTCGATCTCCAAAGAACTTCCCCAATCTCATCGCTACTACTCCACTTCGATCCATTGTAGCTACCATCTCGCGAACCCCCTTATTCAGTTTCCTTTCAGAAGATATTGTGATGCCCCCAAATACCAAAAAAAATTCATCGATCCCCCCTCACACAAACGAACCCGTCCATCGCGACAAATTAAACTCCATTCGAACTCGAGTTGGAACCAACTACTAGCGTTCCCCCTTCATCGCGTTCCAGGACCAGCTCTAGTCCCCTCTGAAAAATTGCGGCATAGATTTTCTGGCAAATCGTGATGCCTGATTCGCAAGCACTGTCAATGTTGAGCCAAGCTTCAGGGGATCCATACGATTTTGATCTCGATTCTATTTTTTTTTAGAACAGCTGATTTCGATATGAGGAAGCAAAGGGGAATTTGGGCTTTGATCTGCAAAATGAAAATATCAGGGAGGCATATGGGTTTTAAGGAGGATTTGGATAAGCGACTTTGAACAATAGAAGAAGGAATGGCCATTTAAATTCCTTGTTTTCCAGCAGGAAGAATTGAAGAAAGGTTGCGTTCATATTTATAAACATAGAGACCTAATCATTAAAAAATGTGCGGTACAATAGTAGGGTAGGTTAAGGTACGGTATTTTTAATGTGATTTGATTTCGAATTTTAATCGATATGAAATAAAGAGATTTTTATCCTTTTTAAATAGATATCGATTTGATTAAAGATATCTTTATTCTTTTAAAACAGATTCTGATTTGATTTCGAACCTATCCATAATTAAATATCTCGGGGTCTGTTAATTTAAACCACGAACCGCTATTTTAGCGTATAGACCGACATTTAAATATTATAGCGTTATACTGAACTCAACAAAATATATTCTGAATGTAATTTGAACGTATATATAAAATAATCATAATAAATTAATATTGTTATTCTCGTTCAAAAGATTGATTATCTGAACTGTTTTCAATCCAGTTTTAAATTTGAATTCAGCTAAATTCATTTTCGTATTTCGATAATTATATATATTCGAAACTAATCGTATTTCGATTATTAAATAGATAAATCACTATAAAAATTGATTTATATTATCAGCTCAATATTTTAAAACTATATTAAATAAATTGACAAAAAATACGGGTCGTTACATTCTTCCCCCCTCAAAATAATTTCGTCCCCGAAATTGCTAAGGTAGGAAAAATGGTACAAATCCATTACTTTTCAAAATCTCTCACTTATGTTGAAACTCAACTCTTCATATTTCTATGACTTTAATTCAAACCAAAACTTTTGGTTTTCATTCATATGCATTCTAATTCATTCAAATTGATTCTAATTCAATTTATTCAATTTGATTCATTTAACTTGTTTAAGTTAACTTTATATTTCAGAATTTAAATTCCCGGGTTTTCATTTCAAAACCACATAAATATATACACATATATTTATAACCATTTCAAATTCAAAACATTCGAATTTTCAACCCATCTTATTTTCTTTCAAATAAATTTCCACCAAAAAAATTTTCTAGGGTAGCAATCCTTCACTTAGAAACTCGAAAATGAACACAGATGAAGCTGCAGTCCTCATCATAATTATTTTCCAGCCACTGAAGTGAGCTCAGTGCTTTATACTTCCAAAATCCATCAGAAATGATTTTTATTCAAAAATCCCTTTCAAAACAAAGCTATATTATTTTAATATATTTCAAAAATATATATTTCAAATCTCCCAGGATATTAAATTCTTAATTCAAATTTTAAATCCAATTCCAGTTCATCTTATTTGTATATTTCATTCATATACATATTCTATTTGGTTATATATAACCATTTCAGTTTTATCATCTAATTTGATTATAATATTAACATCCAACACATTCATTTATCATAATAAGTTCAGAAAATTATTCATTTTCTTTTAAAATAGAATTTTGGGTAAAATTATTCCATTTACCCAACTTAAAAACAATATTGTGTCAAATTTCTCTGTTCAAGTGTTTAGAAATTCCTATCGATTTCGTGGCGTCCCACGATTCGATCAAAATTCACAAACCACTCAACAGACTAGCCAATACAATATAAAACAAATTTTATATCAATCTAAAAATACGCTCTCTCGTATATATACACTCAACCCATTCTAGAGTACTACTGACCCTATCTCTAATGAGCACAACCCCACCAAAGCCTAGGTATTCGGTCAACCTAAGCTATGATACCAACTGTAACGGCCGCAAATCCGTGCTATCTGAGTTGACTAATTAGACCACACGTCCAACCAAAATTGCACAAAAAATACGAATCGTTATTAGAAACAAGTTAGAGGATGAGAAATAGAAAGAAAGAAATATTAGAATAGAAGAAAAATGAAAAACACTAATCTCACAGCGGAATGAATAGAATATATTAAATAACATAACTTTTAAAATACAAATCAGTAGTTGTACATACATACTATTGTCAGAGCACAACAGTTATTCCTGGAACAGTTATAAACACCTGTTTCCAGATACAACATAGTACACAGCGGAAATATGATAATTTATAGCTAACTAGTGAAGCCTCCTGCTTCCATCTCTTCCAAGTGAATCTGAAAAATCCAGACTACTTGACCGCGCGTACAAATTTGGGCACCCAAGAGTTTAGGGAAAACAAACAAAATAAACTCTGGGTCAGTCATGGGACTGGTGTGAGTAAACTCTAACCATCTGTTTAACTTTCAAAATCCTTTCAAAAGAAATGGTAATCGTAAGATCGATCCATACATAAACATGGATGGTTTTTACCTTACGATAACCAAAAATATTTTTGATATTAAACCTAGTGATATTATAATAATGTCTACATCAAATAAATAGAGTCTAGCGGAACGCTTGCATCTCACGCTCCATATATAATATAAAATCAAAAACCGCATGGCGCTTATTGGAGATTGGATTTCCAACATGACAAGATATGGAACCACCTTCCAATAGTGTGTCTCTGGAGAGGAATACACTGGGTTCAACAAGAACATCTTGCAACCCGGCCCACACATGACTGACCACTCATTTCTCTAGATTGTATCGAGTGTATATCACCAACGGTTGGGATCAGCAACCATTTCCCGAATGGGATAGCATCGAATAGAATAAGGAATTAAATGAATTTCTCTAGATAAGTGATTATACACCCTAATGGGACTGACCAACATAGCCATGCTACCTGCCCGATTTTTGTCATTTCCTAGTTGTTGAGGCCTGAGGCTACGATTTCTTGCAATTCATTGATAACACAATCACTTTGAATGCCATGTTGTCAGATCTATTAATCACTAAAATATTTGTACAAATATATTCTCGATATTATGCTAAGGGAATAAATCTGTTGCCACCATATATATATATATATATATATATATATACTAACATATGCGATCATTGGAAATACTTTCTCAAACATTCGTCCATTTACAATAGTTCTGGGATTGAACGAAACCAAAGGCACAATTTCTATTAATAGAAAAAGTCCTTGCACTTCACCCCATCTTTGATTATCTTCATATAATCTGATTCGCAACACTACTATCAATATGGAGTGATTCTCGGATAATAATCCAACCGGTCTCTCCATATTGTCAACTATACTGGCAAACACTTCGATAGTCGGTTATTTAACTATCGAAGAAAACAACAAACATTCGTCCATAATATCAATTAATCACTGGGCCTATTAATTAATATTTCTTTAATTAATTCACTTCTTCATTTCCTTATCAATATTTGTTAACCAAATATTTTCACTGATCTTGTTTGACTCTTACGCTATTTGAAAAAAACATTACCCTATATCACCTTCTTTTATTTTCTATACTTAGAAAATATATTCTATTTACAATTGAAAACAATTACAATCACTTATCCCTTTCCCGAATACTTTAATTATACTAAGGAAATATTTACTTTTGTATTTCCAAAATTGCATCACTTGGGTTAAAAATAATGCTGTGTAAATCATCATTACAACAACCCAAAATATTTTATTCAACTAACTATTATTCAAACACTTCTCTTTGAGATTGGATCTTGCTATTTATCAATTAAAAATGAAATCGATCAAGTTGGGGTATAACTACCTCTCAGAACTTGACTGAAAACATCCTTAACTTCAAAACGGACAAAACCACTTATCTCGAATAATCAACGTTATAAAAACCAATTTTTCATTTTGAACCCGTAACGTTTCTTTCTTCTAATTCTACCAGATTTAGTTATTGATTTCCCTTTTTGTTTATAATATTCTATATTTAAGTTTGTTTCCTTATCGAATTCTATATATATCGATACATTGATTTTCGGTTATCAAAATTTCTTAAAAATATTCTAACTCTTTAAATTTCCAGAAAATTTCGCCATAACCTCCTTTGTACCGGGAGCATCGGGAAAATCCCCAAACCGCCACACAGGCCTCTCCAGTCAAAAAGAAAAAGAAAAGGCCAAGCGGCTTGCCGATACAGCGCATAAAACCTCATATGGAATTTAAACCTGTACCTTTTTGTCGGGTATTTCGATATATATCTCTTCATATACTTCATTCCATACCAGTCTAACACACATCTATCCAATCCCAATTTATTACAACTCGATCAAGTCATTTTAAACTCGATTCGCTAATTTATTCTTTAATTAACTCTTTTGCCTATTTCACTTCTTATTTGAACATATCACGTTCGAATATGAAGTAATTTGTTTATAAAACAATCAAATGTCATTTTCATGTCAAATTCCAATATTCGATTCCAGATATGAATTTACAAATCCAGTTCACTTATTCAAAGTCCAATTTTGATTCAAAAATTTCATTAACTAATTTTTAATCAAATTAGATAATTTTATTTAATAATTAAAAATCTGATTTTTTTTTTTCAAAAACCAATCCATTACTCCACATGAGTTTCGATATATTTTACAAATCAAATCTGAAATTTTCTAAATAGAAATTCGGATTTTTCCGCTTAAAATCCTTTTATAAAATTATATAAACCGTTATGGTTTTTAAATGGTTATAACACTATTTTTCTGAAAATTGGATTTTGACATAACTCAGAATATATACGACGAAATTTAGAATTTCCTCTTTCATTAGAAAACTATTATCAAATCGGTCCTGGCGATTCTTGTTTCAATGAATTCCGACTTCAATTGAGTTCTGTTGAGACGACCCGAACTTCCCCGTGAAGGAAAGAGCGGATAGAATTGAGGACAAGACAAAATAGAACGCATACGGAAGAACATTTCATTGTTATTACAACAATTCCATCAGATACAAGAATATACAGAGTATAAATGAATAAACTACATTCGACGAATATCAGAGATTACAATAAGTTACATAGCAGCGGAAAGATGTACAAAACACAACTAGAAGTGATACACGGATACAGAGCTTTCCGAGCATCGTTCCAGCTGTTAATCAGGACCCTGTGAATATAAATCTGCAAAACCAAAACTACTAGCTGCCCGTGAGGAAAATAGGGGCACCCAGAGTTTAGGTTAAAACAATAAACTCCAGGTCAGTCATGTGACTGGTGTGAGAACTAAAACAGTTATTAATATTGGTTTTAAAGTTAGGTAAATCAAGGGACCACGCCGTATAACACGGAACGGGTTTCCTCCCAAGAATACCAGTGCATAAAACAAACAGCGCAATGCTAAATAAAGAAAAATGAAGCTGTTATAAGACCCAGGTCCCATCACACAATGCAACGCAAGCCGGAGGATAGGGTTTTTACCTTATAACAGCCAAAGCATGCTTGATACGTTTAAAACACATTATATTGATATTATAAGAAGTGTATAGTGTCAAAACATTTCAATCATAAATATAAATCATAGACGGCATGAGTGCCCCATCCCACTATGTCGCCATACTAGGCTCTACAAATAAAGCCGAAATACACGTATTGGAAATTGGATTCCGTCATGAGTCGAGGCAAGGGGCAAGCTCCTCTCCGCGTTCGAGACACTCTAGCAAATGCCTCAGGACCCCACTATGATCCTTGGAATCGGCTGGGCCGGTCCTCTCTTACTTTTGAGGATTAGTTATTCCTGAACACACGTTTCCCGGTCCTTACAGACCTATATCCGAGGCGCCTCGTATCCAACAACCACACAGGTGAAAAGTATATAAATGTCAGGGCTGGTAGGTCACTGACACCACCCTAGCTAGAAAGAAACGTCGTGCTCTCCCAGCGGTCCGTCTCCCGTTTTTGACTCATACCGAGGTGTAAGGCTCGCGAATTCACGTTATACACAAAGCTACGCCACACAGGCCGTGCTTTGATCATCAACCACAAGACTTTGCTTTTCAACAGAAGCCTTGATCAATTGCCACTTACGCATGCCACACTGGCAATTCACTCCATGCGACTGATGTCCATCGATATACAACCCCTGAGCTCGTACGTCTCAGAGAAGGGCGTTAAGCAAGAGAATAAATTCTCCGCCGCCAAACAGATGTATATTTAATAGAGATCAATCAACACAGAATAAAATCCCATGTCAGACACACAATCCATTTACAAGTTCGTTCTGGGTCTGAACGAAACCGGAGGCACTTTCCTCGCATATCCATCCATCTCCAAGTACGTCTGGACGATCACCAACTGATTCCCTCATCCTGGGTGTACAGCCCAATCAAGATCATCAGTAATCACCCAAACGATGTGAAGACTTCCGGTCTTCAACAACCGTCTTCATCTTCGACATCTCGTCGAATCGGTTATTCAGAATGGGTATAAACCCGGCCTTTCTGAATAACCCACGTATATAATAAACGAATGTTACACAAACTCAACAAACGCCTCATTCCAATTCAGAATATTCTTTTATTCACGAAATCACATTCTTAGGGAAATGTTCCCATTAATTTTATCCAAGATAAATTCTTCTAAATTTATTCTTTAATCCTCCTTTGGATATCATTTCAAACTAGTCGGGATTAGCGAACCACACCGAAGTAATTATTTATTTTATTTCCCAATCCCAACCTATATATCCCATGGAGAAAACTGGTAATACTCCACATCTAACACCACTGTGTTATCGGTAAAATTAATTACCATTTCACGTTCAAATCTAATTAAAGATTTAACTATCGCTTTGGAGCAAAACTGGTGGTACTCCACTCTCGATCACTTTTCAAATTTGATAATTAAAATTATCAATTCACATTTTTAATCTAATTAAAGATTCATTAAAACTCCACTTAGTTTTAATCTTCTCAAAAATCAATATTCTGTCTTTAACTGGGTTAAAGAACCAATGTCTTCTAAAACACGATTCACGATAAACCCAAATCACATTTGATATTAAATACAAGGCTCTGAATAGAAAATATATCGGCTTATATTCAATATCAAATTCTGAAACCAACAAATATCGTATTGGAAATAACGATATATAATATATCTTTCAAATTCCCAAAACAATATCTGTATAGTCCCGAAATCCAACATCGAAATATTCCGAAGATAATTTCGATTCAACTCCACTTCCACTTCAGAATATTGGGAATATTGATTATTTTTAAAATCACTTTCAAATTCAATTTATTTATTTCAAAAATAAATTGATTTTAATTCTAGTTCAAAACTAGTTCATTTCGATAAAAATCTATTTTTATCTTTTCAAATGTGAAATTTTTCAACCCAATTTTTCCCAAATCATTTCTTATGATTTTACACAAATTATAGATATTTTTGATAATTTTATCAAGGCCGTACAGTCGATTTCCAACAACGGCCATCGAACTGCACTTACAGCGACCTTTTTCGAATTTGATTTGGACATAATTCCAAATCCAACCGTTAGATTTCAAATTCCTCATATTCATTGGAAAGCTCTTTTCGATACGAACCCAACGGTTCCGGTTTTAGGAGAATCCGACGGTCGGATCTCCCGCAATGTCCGTTTGAAATAAATGGTCGAAATTCACGAACTGCCGCGGCGTGGCGCGTTCTATTCAGGCCATTATATTATATATATAATATATATAATATATATTTCGTCGATTTCCTTTTAAAACGAATTTTATAAATCGTTTTAAAATTCGTTTTCAAAACCATTTCAACACTCATTCAATTTCAAATCGATTTGATTTCAATTCAATTCGAGTTCATTTCAATTCAATTCAAATTCTAACTCGTTTCAATTCAATTCAAATTCAAATTCAAATTCGTTTCAATTCAATTCAATTCGAATTTACTTTCTATTTGATCTAATTCGAATTCGTTTCAAATTGATTTCAATTCACTTTCAGTTCGTTTTAAATTTCAATTTCAATCTAATTCAATTTGAATTCATTTCTATTTTACTCGAATTCAAATTCACTTTCTATTCAATTCGAATCGAATTCATTTTCTATTCGATTCGATTTCATTTCAAATTGATTCAATAAAATTTCCATTTGAATTTTAATCTAATTCAATTTGAATTTCCTTTCAAAATATTAGATTTTGAAATCACTTTTCAATATTCATTATAAAACGAATAAAATCGATATAAACATCGTTCGCGTCAAAATAACGCATCTCTAATCAACACGGCTTTATATTTCAATAATTCGTTATTCTATTCAACAAATGAATATTTGTTCTATTCAACACATGAATCTATATTTCTTTCAACACACGACTAATCTCAACACATGAGTACTGTCAACACCTCACTATTTTTGTTATGTAAAATATTTTCTAAAACTAAGGTATCTATCGTTTGATTTTTAATTAGACTTCTACTAGGAAGTAGTTCTAATTTTAAATATGATGAAGATGTAAATTTCATTGTATAAAATATTTCACTCAACACATGAACATCGTCAACACATGACTATTTTTATATTCAACACATGAATTTCTTTTCTAATATTCATTATTTTCCCGATTAGAATGAGGCCCAATCAATCACCATATAACGTTAATTATATGGATTCCATACAACACATGTATATAATAGCATTAATAAACAATCAACCATCAACCAAAGTGCACTACACTGTATAAGCATCAAATATAGATATCTGACGCTTATAACAGTCTGTCAATCGACCGATCGACATATTTAATCAATCAGGATGAGTGAACATCAAATTTCATCCCAACACCCGTGTGGGGTTTCAAATAATCAAATACAGATTTTATTTGTGCAGTTGAGCGATGTGTAAAATTTATCGACCCAATCAATGTCAGTCAAATCAGTGTACATAAACAAACCGTCCGGTTTGTAAATGAATATTTTATTTATTCACTTTCACGTTAAAAAACGTATTTTTAACGATAAAATATTCTATTTCAACACATGAGTTTCTATTCATTTCATTTACACAATAAAAGTGATATTTTTATTTTTCTAACATATTTTAGAAAATTTCGGCGGCATAACGGCACGATACTAGAAACGGGACGAGGCCTAGCCTTATCCCCGGTCTAGTGAAGGCCCACGCCATTCACACATCAATCAAATCAATTTCAATCCACCAAACAATTCAATTCAAACCAATTAGACTAACCAACTACACAACCAAACTATTTAACAAACAAGCCATCCATGGTCTGTGGATGACGGGTGTCGGGTGCTACTAAGCACCGTCTGCATCCTAGTATATATATATTACTAGAAAAAGAGAATTTGAGTGAGAAGTTCTCACCGATAGCTATCCAACTTCACGACACTTCATTTATAGAAATCTTCTTCATTCTCGCCTTTTGATCATCTTCGTTGCCCGTAGTCACTATATATATAAAAATCACACATTTTTATATCTTGATGTCTTTAAAATAAAAGCCACATTTTTATTTATTCACTTTCAATTTAAAAATCATATTTCCTTACCGCTAATATATAGATAATAATTCTATTTTTATAACGCTATTCTCTATATAAATATTTCGCCTTTTCGAAAATATAGATTTCATCATTATAAAAATCATCACTTTACTTCAACGTATATAAAATAAAAATCAGATTTTTATTTCGCTACATATACAAAGATGATATTTTTATGTTCTCTATCCTATAAAGATTATATTTTTAATACTTTAAAAATATAAAAATCATATTTTTAATATTTCTATATAGTAAAGATTATATTTTTAATACTTTAAAAAATATAAAAATCATATTTTGATTATCTTCCTTATATAAAAATTATATTTTTACTTCACTACTCATCTCAAAATATCGTCTTTTATGTTTTAAAAATATAGTCTTTTCATTTTTAAAAAATCTAATCTTTTATATTTTAAAAATCAAATCTTTTATCTTTTAAAGATTTCTAAATAAAAATCATTGCTTTATAACATAAAATAAAATCAGTTTTTAAATGTAACAAAAATCAGTTTTTTTTTATATATATAATAACAAAATCAGTTTTTAAATAATAACAAAATCAGTTTTTAAATAATACAAAATATAGAAAAAAAAAACTCACATTTTCTAGGTCAGAAGGGGGCGGCTGACGTGGAGGCTTGCGGCGGTGGATGGGCGTCGGATGTGGATCAGGGGCAGGCGGCGGCTGAGGCTGCGGTGGAGGATGGGGGTTGGCGCAGGGGGGGGGGAGGGGAGCGGTGGTAGGCGGTGGCGGTTTGGTCAAAAAGGGGGGGGGTCGGTGTTCGAGCGACAAAGGAGGGAGTCGGGGAAGAAGGAGGAGGTGGGGAAAGAAGAAGAGGGGGGCGACGGATGGAGGGGGGCGGCGACCGCCAGGGCGCGGCTACGGCTGCGCCTTCTCCTTCTTCTTCTTCTTCTTTTTTTTTCTTTCTGTTGAAATAATTTAGAACGAGGGGGGGGGGGGCAGAGGGTAATAAAGGGGAAAGAGATATTTTTTTTTATTAATTAATTTATTTATTTTATCCTAAAGAGTTGACTTTCACATACGACCTCGAACCGAGGCCCACCGCCTGTCGTCCATAGCGTTCTACCCCCATTCCGGACACAATGGGATATGTATCGCAAGCTGATTTGATTGTTACAATCAGTTTCCGTTAAATTTACATTTAAATCACTATTGAATTTTAAACGTACATTTCAATTTACCGGGGTCACATACTAACTAGAAAAATTCCAGAAAAATATTTTCTAGCTTCGTATTGAAGATACGGTCCTAACAAAACTAGTTTCGTCGAATTCTGAGACCGTTAGAAAAATGGCCAATTTCCAGTCGATTAAAATCAGCTGAAATGGTCAAAACACGTTTTCCTTTGCCACGCTCACATATTGATTCGAAAAATTATGAAATTTGGAATCTAGCAATAATTTGGCATCACGGACCCAACAAAAGTGGTTTCGTCGAAATCCGAGGTCATTTGCAAAATGTCCATTTTTAAGGGCCTGAATTCCATAGCGACTATTCAGAATTTTCAACTGGACATATCTTTTGATTCCCGCCATGAAATTTTGATCTTTCGGATTCGTTGGAAAGATATTATCAATTAGATCCTATTATTTTTGGTTTCACTAAAATCCGGTTTGTTTTGCACACGGTACATTCAATTGAATTTTGAAATCGAATTATCGAACTACCGCGCCATTTTCAATTCTATTTATAATTATATATAAATATTTATATTCTAACGACGACGTATATAATATATATGTTCGAATTCTATTCAAAATAAATTTATCGTCGATTATATTTAAAATAATCTATTTTAAATGTTCAAAATTCACTAAAATTGCCAAAATAAAAATTTTAAACTGGCCCAGATTTTGCGGGTTATTACAATCTCCCCCACTTAAAACTTTTCGTCCCCGAAAAGGAACAAAGTCGAAAATGGTTTGATTATTCAACTTTACGCTCGATCTGGCTTCCATTCTCCAACTTTTCAGTTTCTGAGAATTTCCAAAATTTCAAAAATTTGGCTAACACCCTAAATTTTCGAAAAATTTCGCCATAACCTCCCCTGCACCGGGAGCATCGGGGAATTTCAAATAGCTTCCCCGGTCCTTCAGATCTCAAAAAGAAAAAGAAAAAGCCAAGCGGCTAGCCAATAGGCTCATAAAATCGTCATCACCCAAACAAAACAGGAAATTATGTAGTAAACATGTACCTACTTGTCGGGCAAACAAATTCTATTCTCTGCTCTAGCCTCCTTGCTATGACCTGTTCCATGTAAGTATATGTATATGCAAGCAAATGCGACCAATTTTCAATATAATTCAATATTTGGTTCAATTAGGCTAAATGGTTAAAAATTAGCAAACAGATAAACAAACAACACAAACATCAATCAATTAGTGGATTAGAGTTTCAAATTCATAACTTTTGATACATATACAGAAAATCATGTTTTTGATGCCAATTCACAACAATGTGTTCTAGCTATATAAGTTTTGGTTCTCACACCAGTCTAATGGAAATATATAGAAAATCACACCTTCGAAATTCGAATATGAATACTGATGATGATGCACCATCATCAGAATCATCCCCGGATATCTAGAATGTGATTCTATATCTACCCAGTATATTAAAACTTCGAATATACGTTCATGACGCGTATACGCGAAATCTTTATATATTGGATTGTCCATATTCAAAATAAATTAATAATCAAATACGTATAAAACGATTTAAATTTTTAAAACAAAATTGTTTTCATTTGAAAAATATACTCTTCGCACTCGTTCTAGGATACTACTGATCCTATCTCTAACGAGTCATTCTAATTGGATATTACTAATCCAATATCTGATGAATTCTTTCGTATGGTTTTAATGTGTCTTGTTCTCGAGCTCTGTAAACCAAAGCTCTGATACCAAACTGAGACGACCCGAACTTCCCCGTGAAGGAAAGAGCAGATAGAATTGAGGACAAGACAAAATAGAACGCATACGGAAGAACATTTCATTGTTATTACAACAATTCCATCAGATACAAGAATATACAGAGTATAAATGAATAAATTACATTCAACGAATATCAGAGATTACAATAAGTTACATAGCAGCGGAAAGATGTACAAAACACAACTAGAAGTGATACACGGATACAGAGCTTTCCGAGCATCGTTCCAGCTGTTAATCAGGACCCTGTGAATATAAATCTGCAAAACCAAAACTACTAGCTGCCCGTGAGGAAAATAGGGGCACCCAGAGTTTAGGTTAAAACAATAAACTCCAGGTCGGTCATGTGACTGGTGTGAGAACTAAAACAGTTATTAATATTGGTTTTAAAGTTAGGTAAATCAAGGGACCAAGCCGTATAACACGGAACGGGTTTCCTCCCAAGAATACCAGTGCATAAAACAAACAGCGCAATGCTAAATAAAGAAAAATGAAGCTGTTATAAGACCCAGGTCCCATCACACAATGCAACGCAAGCCGGAGGATAGGGTTTTTACCTTATAACAGCCAAAGCATGCTTGATACGTTTAAAACACATTATTTTGATATTATAAGAAG
Organism: Allium sativum; assembly: GCA_030737875.1. Taxonomy (NCBI): domain Eukaryota; kingdom Viridiplantae; phylum Streptophyta; class Magnoliopsida; order Asparagales; family Amaryllidaceae; genus Allium; species Allium sativum. The sequence continues at coordinate 58,514,716 of CM060920.1, forward strand.
TGTATAGTGTCAAAACATTTCAATCATAAATATAAATCATAGACGGCATGAGTGCCCCATCCCACTATGTCGCCATACTAGGCTCTACAAATAAAGCCGAAATACACGTATTGGAAATTGGATTCCGTCATGAGTCGAGGCAAGGGGCAAGCTCCTCTCCGCGTTCGAGACACTCTAGCAAATGCCTCAGGACCCCACTATGATCCTTGGAATCGGCTGGGCCGGTCCTCTCTTACTTTTGAGGATTAGTTATTCCTGAACACACGTTTCCCGGTCCTTACAGACCTATATCCGAGGCGCCTCGTATCCAACAACCACACAGGTGAAAAGTATATAAATGTCAGGGCTGGTAGGTCACTGACACCACCCTAGCTAGAAAGAAACGTCGTGCTCTCCCAGCGGTCCGTCTCCCGTTTTTGACTCATACCGAGGTGTGAGGCTCGCGAATTCACGTTATACACAAAGCTACGCCACACAGGCCGTGCTTTGATCATCAACCACAAGACTTTGCTTTTCAACAGAAGCCTTGATCAATTGCCACTTACGCATGCCACACTGGCAATTCACTCCATGCGACTGATGTTCATCGATATACAACCCCTGAGCTCGTACGTCTCAGAGAAGGGCGTTAAGCAAGAGAATAAATTCTCCGCCGCCAAACAGATGTAAATTTAATAGAGATCAATCAACACAGAATAAAATCCCATGTCAGACACACAATCCATTTACAAGTTCGTTCTGGGTCTGAACGAAACCGGAGGCACTTTCCTCGCATATCCATCCATCTCCAAGTACGTCTGGACGATCACCAACTGATTCCCTCATCCTGGGTGTACAACCCAATCAAGATCATCAGTAATCACCCAAACGATGTGAAGACTTCCGGTCTTCAACCACCGTCTTCATCTTCGACATCTCGTCGAATCGGTTATTCAGAATGGGTATAAACCCGGCCTTTCTGAATAACCCACGTATATAATAAACGAATGTTACACAAACTCAACAAACGCCTCATTCCAATTCAGAATATTCTTTTATTCACGAAATCACATTCTTAGGGAAATGTTCCCATTAATTTTATCCAAGATAAATTCTTCTAAATTTATTCTTTAATCCTCCTTTGGATATCATTTCAAACTAGTCGGGATTAGCGAACCACACCGAAGTAATTATTTATTTTATTTCCCAATCCCAACCTATATATCCCATGGAGAAAACTAGTAATACTCCACATCTAACACCACTGTGTTATCGGTAAAATTAATTACCATTTCACGTTCAAATCTAATTAAAGATTTAACTATCGCTTTGGAGCAAAACTGGTGGTACTCCACTCTCGATCACTTTTCAAATTTGATAATTAAAATTATCAATTCACATTTTTAATCTAATTAAAGATTCATTAAAACTCCACTTAGTTTTAATCTTCTCAAAAATCAATATTCTGTCTTTAACTGGGTTAAAGAACCAATGTCTTCTAAAACACGATTCACGATAAACCCAAATCACATTTGATATTAAATACAAGGCTCTGAATAGAAAATATATCGGCTTATATTCAATATCAAATTCTGAAACCAACAAATATCGTATTGGAAATAACGATATATAATATATCTTTCAAATTCCCAAAACAATATCTGTATAGTCCCGAAATCCAACATCGAAATATTCCGAAGATAATTTCGATTCAACTCCACTTCCACTTCAGAATATTGGGAATATTGATTATTTTTAAAATCACTTTCAAATTCAATTTATTTATTTCAAAAATAAATTGATTTTAATTCTAGTTCAAAACTAGTTCATTTCGATAAAAATCTATTTTTATCTTTTCAAATGTGAAATTTTTCAACCCAATTTTTCCCAAATCATTTCTTATGATTTTACACAAATTATAGATATTTTTGATAATTTTATCAAGGCCCGTACAGTCGATTTCCAACAACGGCCATCGAACTGCACTTACAACGACCTTTTTCGAATTTGATTTGGACATAATTCCAAATCCAACCGTTAGATTTCAAATTCCTCATATTCATTGGAAAGCTCTTTTCGATACGAACCCAACGGTTCCGGTTTTAGGAGAATCCGACGGTCGGATCTCCCGCAATGTCCGTTTGAAATAAATGGTCGAAATTCACGAACTGCCGCGGCGCGACGCGTTCTATTCAGGCCATTATATTATATATATAATATATATAATATATTATTCGTCGATTTCCTTTTAAAACGAATTTTATAAATCGTTTTAAAATTCGTTTTCAAAACCATTTCAACACTACATTCAATTTCAAATCGATTTGATTTCAATTCAATTCGAGTTCATTTCAATTCAATTCAAATTCTAACTCGTTTCAATTCAATTCAAATTCAAATTCGTTTCAATTCAATTCAATTCGAATTTACTTTCTATTTGATCTAATTCGAATTCGTTTCGAATTGATTTCAATTCACTTTCAGTTCGTTTTAAATTTCAATTTCAATCTAATTCAATTTGAATTCATTTCTATTTTACTCGAATTCAAATTCACTTTCTATTCAATTCGAATCGAATTCATTTTCTATTCGATTCGAATTCATTTCAAATTGATTCAATAAAATTTCCATTTGAATTTTAATCTAATTCAATTTGAATTTCCTTTCAAAATATTAGATTTTGAAATCACTTTTCAATATTCATTATAAAACGAATAAAATCGATATAAACATCGTTCGCGTCAAAATAACGCATCTCTAATCAACACGGCTTTATATTTCAATAATTCGTTATTCTATTCAACAAATGAATATTTGTTCTATTCAACACATGAATCTATATTTCTTTCAACACACGACTAATCTCAACACATGAGTACTGTCAACACCTCACTATTTTTGTTATGTAAAATATTTTCTAAAACTAAGGTATCTATCGTTTGATTTTTAATTAGACTTCTACTAGGAAGTAGTTCTAATTTTAAATATGATGAAGATGTAAATTTCATTGTATAAAATATTTCACTCAACACATGAACATCGTCAACACATGACTATTTTTATATTCAACACATGAATTTCTTTTCTAATATTCATTATTTTCCCGATTAGAATGAGGCCCAATCAATCACCATATAACGTTAATTATATGGATTCCATACAACACATGTATATAATAGCATTAATAAACAATCAACCATCAACCAAAGTGCACTACACTGTATAAGCATCAAATATAGATATCTGACGCTTATAACAGTCTGTCAATCGACCGATCGACATATTTAATCAATCAGGATGAGTGAACATCAAATTTCATCCCAACACCCGTGTGGGGTTTCAAACAATCAAATACAGATTTTATTTGTGCAGTTGGGCGATGTGTAAAATTTATCGACCCAATCAATGTCAGTCAAATCAGTGTACATAAACAAACCGTCCGGTTTGTAAATGAATATTTTATTTATTCACTTTCACGTTAAAAAACGTATTTTTAACGATAAAATATTCTATTTCAACACATGAGTTTCTATTCATTTCATTTACACAATAAAAGTGATATTTTTATTTTTCTAACATATTTTAGAAAATTTCGGCGGCATAACGGCACGATACTAGAAACGGGACGAGGCCTAGCCTTATCCCCGGTCTAGTGAAGGCCCACGCCATTCACACATCAATCAAATCAATTTCAATCCACCAAACAATTCAATTCAAACCAATTAGACTAACCAACTACACAACCAAACTATTTAACAAACAAGCCATCCATGGTCTGTGGATGACGGGTGTCGGGTGCTACTAAGCACCGTCTGCATCCTAGTATATATATATTACTAGAAAAAGAGAATTTGAGTGAGAAGTTCTCACCGATAGCTATCCAACTTCACGACACTTCATTTATAGAAATCTTCTTCATTCTCGCCTTTTGATCATCTTCGTTGCCCGTAGTCACTATATATATAAAAATCACACATTTTTATATCTTGATGTCTTTAAAATAAAAGCCACATTTTTATTTATTCACTTTCAATTTAAAAATCATATTTCCTTACCGCTAATATATAGATAATAATTCTATTTTTATAACGCTATTCTCTATATAAAGATTTCGCCTTTTCGAAAATATAGATTTCATCATTATAAAAATCATCACTTTACTTCAACGTATATAAAATAAAAATCAGATTTTTATTTCGCTACATATACAAAGATGATATTTTTATGTTCTCTATCCTATAAAGATTATATTTTTAATACTTTAAAAATATAAAAATCATATTTTTAATACTTCTATATAGTAAAGATTATATTTTTAATACTTTAAAAATATAAAAATCATATTTTGATTATCTTCCTTATATAAAAATTATATTTTTACTTCACTACTCATCTCAAAATATCGTCTTTTATGTTTTAAAAATATAGTCTTTTCATTTTTTAAAAATCTAATCTTTTATATTTTAAAAATCAAATCTTTTATCTTTTAAAGATTTCTAAATAAAAATCATTGCTTTATAACATAAAATAAAATCAGTTTTTAAATGTAACAAAAATCAGTTTTTTTTTATATATAATAACAAAATCAGTTTTTAAATAATAACAAAATCAGTTTTTAAATAATACAAAATATAGAAAAAAAACTCACATTTTCTAGGTCAGAAGGGGGCGGCTGACGTGGAGGCTTGCGGCGGTGGATGGGCGTCGGATGTGGATCAGGGGCAGGCGGCGGCTGAGGCTGCGGTGGAGGATGGGGGTTGCGCGCAGGGGGGGGGGGGAGGGGAGCGGTGGTAGGCGGTGGCGGTTTGGTCAAAAAGGGGGGGTCGGTGTTCGAGCGACAAAGGAGGGAGTCGGGGAAGAAGGAGGAGGTGGGGAAAGAAGAAGAGGGGGGTGACGGATGGAGGGGGGCGGCGACCGCCAGGGCGCGGCTACGGCTGCGCCTTCTCCTTCTTCTTCTTCTTTTTTTTTCTTCTTTCTGTTGAAATAATTTAGAACCGGGGGGGGGGGGGGCAGAGGGTAATAAAGGGGAAAGAGATATTTTTTTTATTAATTAATTAATTTATTTTATCCTAAAGAGTTGACTTTCACATACGACCTCGAACCGAGGCCCACCGCCTGTCGTCCATAGCGTTCTACCCCCATTCCGGACACAATGGGATATGTATCGCAAGCTGATTTGATTGTTACAATCAGTTTCCGTTAAATTTACATTTAAATCACTATTTAATTTTAAACGTACATTTCAATTTACCGGGGTCACATACTAACTAGAAAAATTCCAGAAAAATATTTTCTAGCTTCGTATTGAAGATACGGTCCTAACAAAACTAGTTTCGTCGAATTCTGAGACCGTTAGAAAAATGGCCAATTTCCAGTCGATTAAAATCAGCTGAAATGGTCAAAACACGTTTTCCTTTGCCACGCTCACATATTGATTCGAAAAATTATGAAATTTGGAATCTAGCAATAATTTGGCATCACGGACCCAACAAAAGTGGTTTCGTCGAAATCCGAGGTCATTTGCAAAATGTCCATTTTTAAGGGCCTGAATTCCATAGCGACTATTCAGAATTTTCAACTGGGCATATCTTTTGATTCCCGCCATGAAATTTTGATCTTTCGGATTCGTTGGAAAGATATTATCAATTAGATCCTATTATTTTTTGTTTCACTAAAATCCGGATTGTTTTGCACCCGGTACATTCAATTGAAGTTTGAAATCGAATTATCGAACTACCGCGCCATTTTCAATTCTATTTATAATTATATATAAATATTTATATTCTAACGACGACGTATATAATATATATGTTCGAATTCTATTCAAAATAAATTTATCGTCGATTATATTTAAAATAATCTATTTTAAATGTTCAAAATTCACTAAAATTGCCAAAATAAAAATTTTAAACTGGCCCAGATTTTGCGGGTTATTACATCTGTATACTCAATTGAAGTTTGAAACGCCAATTTATGAACTGCAGCGCTGCGGCAAGTTCATTTTAATTATATTTATAAATATAAACTTTTAAACTTCAATTAAAATAAATTCAACTCCATCTTGATATATTTTAATATATATCAAATCCATTTCAACATAATATTTTCAATCTTCTAAAATTGTCGATTTTCCCTAACTCGGAAATAAATTTATTTATACTTCGATCTTCTATATTCGAATTCCATTTCAATTCTATTTGAATTTCCCATATTCAAATTCCATTTCAATTATATTTTAACTTCCTATATTCAATTTCCATTTCAACTTTATTTGAATTCTATATTCAAATTCTCCTTTCCACTCTATTTGAATTCTATATGGAAATTCTATTTCAATTCTATTTCAAATTCTCTATATTCAACTCCATTTGAATTTCTATATTCAAATTCTATATTTGAAATTTCTTTATTCAAATTCCATTTCACTTTCTATATTCAAATTCTATATTTGAATTTGCTTTCTATTTTCTATATTCAAATTCTATATTTGAATTCCATTTGAATTTCTATATTAAATTTCTATTTGAATTTTCTTTATTCATTCTTAAACAAGTTTCGATTTCAATTTCTTTTGAAATTGATATTTCAACTTTTGTAAAATAGATTTCCCTTTTCAATTCACACTTGTATTTTTATTTTTGAATTATCCAATGATAATTCTTTTCACTTCATTTATAAACTTCGTTTATAAAAGAACTATTTCTTTTTATTCTTTTAAAACAAGTTAATATTTTTACTCTATTAAAATTTGAAATTCTATTTTAGAAATATAGAGTTTCCCCTTTTAACTCTCGAAATTTCCTTTTTCGATATTTTTAAAATATCAACATTGAAGCCCAGTGATATTTCAACACCACACAACCAATTATTTATTTCAGGTTTTCTAACACATCATATATGACAGTATATGTGCAAACAAATAAACAAACAGATAATATATTTTTGAGGAATCCAATTGGATCCCTCCAACCTGTTTTATCCGGCATCGACAGACGTTAGTCAATAGAAATAATACCCATCTTACTTTGACGCAGAATATTGATTAACATAGAAATGTGTTTATTTTATGCTCTTATATCTTATCTTTTGTATATAAATAAATATTACTTGGGTATTGTTTTGTTACATTTACAGATATTCCAACCCAGCCCGCATGCAACGAGAAAAGTAGAGAAATGGAGATCAGATTGCTATATATTTACATTTTGAAGAACTGTAGATGAAGATCCCACATCTAGTTGATGTTGGACAAGAAAATGATTGATATAAAGGCCATGCACATCTCAAATCAAGGGAGGCTTGTCAAAGAATCAAGAGGAAAAGAAGAAAGGCCAAAAATTTAATAGATTTAACTAAGGCCCATTTGAGATTCTCATTGTAAACTAATTGGTGATGTAATGGCTAGGCCCATTTGTAATTAGGGTTAGGGTTTGGTATATCTCCTATAAATACCCTTGTAATATCATTGTAGCCACCATCCCATTTTCTATCTTCTTCTTCATTAACAAAGTTCTTATTCTTCTTTTTATTTTCTACAATTTTATACTTCTTAGCAACTAGTGCCATTTACATAATTAGATTTGGTAGAGTACTAGTTGTATTTTACATTTATTTTCATTAGTGATTGACCGTCTAATTAGATTCAGCGGTAATCCTAATTTTAATTCATGTTTGTTATTTCAATTTCCGCAGTTTTAATTTCTGTTCTTTTTATTGCGTTCTTAGGTCATATTGGATTGAATATAGATTTGATTAGATTTAGATCTATACTCAATTCAATAATAGTTCTATTGTTTTTCACAATCAATCCCCAAGCTTTGTCTAACTCGCCCAAGAAATTATTTAAATAATTTGATTTAATTTGCCTCCCTGTGTTCGACCTGTAAGCTACACACCTGTGCGCTTGTAGTATTAATTTAAAATTCGCGCTTTTCTAGTTCAAAGGAAAGCGACGAACAGATATCGCGGTATAGAAGGTCATCCACTATCATTGCGTGGGGCGTATAGGGTAATCATCCGCTAATGGTACCGCGGGTATCCGCTAATGATACTGCGGGAATATCCAACCATCAATATATATATATATATATATATATATATATATATATAATATAATAGCACACCAAGCCTAAATAATTAATATATCTAAGATGCACAAAAATATAAAATGCAACCAAACAAGCAACAAACAATTATTTTTAACTGATAAAAATAATTCTAAAAAAAAGGTGAGTGAGATTTACTCACCTGGTTTTTTTATTTTTATTTTGCTGAGTTAAATTGGAGAACGTTCGATTTACATCCCCGCCGATCTTGAGAAATCGTAAATCCATTCAAGGATTACTGTTATGAGCCCAACTCGAATAGCCTTACGATTAAACCTTATATAGCAAGATTATAAATTTTTAATTACCTGATTATACTATAGTTTATCTAATTAAATAGAAATATACCATTTTTTTCAATTCAATATATAATTACATAATAATTTACGGGTAAATGACAGGATAAAGTAATTAAGCTACCCAAAAGCTTTCTAAATTTATCATTATATCATGTAAGGTCATAAAGGGTTTTATTTATTTATTATATAATTAATTTAAGACAAAAAAATCCTAATTACATTATTAACTAATTAGACTAAAAATAAATTACCATATTAATCCTTTATCCCTTAGTTCTTGTACACAGCAACATTCCTCCCAAAACTGTCCTATTAAACTCCATCACCACCGTATCGGCATTCCTTTGAACACATGTTTCTCCATACGTGATCCAAAATCCAAATGGTTGTAGTCCAGACTTCCAAACAACCGTGCCTTTATCAGTTACTCTACCCATTTCATCGCGACTTCAATTCCTCCCGTACAGATGTGCGATACAGTTTTCAATCGATCTCCAAAGAACTTCCCCAATCCCATCGCTACTACTCCACTTCGATCCACTGTAGCTACCATCTCGCGACACCCCTTATTCTGTTTCCTTTTAGAAGATATTGCGGTGCCCCCAAATAGCAAAGAAAATCATCGATCCCCCCTCACACAAACGACCCCATCCATCGCGACAAATTAAACTCTATTCGAACTCGAGTTGGAACCAACTACTAACGTCCCCCCTTCATCGCGTTCCAGGACCAGCTCTAGTCCCCTCTGAAAAATCGCAGCATAGATTTTTTGGCAAATCGTGATGCCTGATTTGCAAACGCTGCAAATGTTGAGCCAAGCTTCAGGGGATCCATACGATTTTGATTTTGATTCTTTTTATTTTCTAGAACAGCCGATTTCGATTCGATGAAGTAAAGGGGAATTTGGGCTTTGATCTGCAAAATGAAAATATCAGGGAGGTATACTGGTTTTAAAGAGGATTTGGATAAGCGGCTTTGAACATTAGAAGAAGGAATGGCCATTTAAATTCCTGGTTTTCCAGCAGGAAGAATTGAAGCATGGTTACGTTCATATTTATAAACATAGAGAGTTAATCATTAAATAATGTGCGGTACAATAGTAGGGTAGGTGAAGGTACGGTATTTTTAATATGATTTGATTTCGAATTTTAATCGATTTGAAATAAAGAGATTTTTATCCTTTTTAAATTGATATCGATTTGATTAAAGAGATCTTTATTCTTTTAATACAGATTCTGATTTGATTTCAAACGTATCCATAATTAAATATCTTGAGGTCCATTAATTTAAACCACGAACCGCTATTTTAGCGTATAGACCGACATTTAAATATTATAGCGATATACTGAACTCAGCAAAATATATTCTGAAGTTAATTTGAACGTATTATAAAATAATCATAATACATTAATATTATTATTCTCATTCAAACAGATTGATTATCCGAACTGTTTTCAATTCAGTTTTAACTTTGAACTCAGCTAAATTCATTTTCGTATTTCGATAATTATATATATTCGAAATAAATCGTATTTCGATTATTAAATAGATAAATCACTATAAAAATAGATTTATATTATCAGCTCAATATTTTAAAACTATATTAAATAAATTGACAAAACATATGGGTCGTTATAGAGAGCTCTTTACCCGTGTATCTCTTTCAGTTGTGTATTGTATTATTTTCCACTATATTGTAACTTGTAAATCACTGATATTCATCAAATGTGTGTTATTGTTCGTACTCAATATATTCTTGTACTCTGTTGTAAATTGTTGTAATAAGCAATAAAATGTTCTTCTGTTTGTGTTCGGATTTGTCGTGTTCTCAAAGCAATCCAGGCTTTCCTTCATGGGGAAGTTCGGGTCGTCTCATTATTTTAATTCAATTCTAAACTGAGTTAAATATTATAAATAATCCAACTCACACAATATTGTGAATTCCACTATTTTTGACAATTTCGAAAATTAAATATATTGTTTAATTATTAATGTTAATTAAATATTCAAAGTTGTTTAATTTAAACCATTTAAAATTACCAAACCATTATTTAAGTAATTAAATTAAATTAATTATTAAATCGTTAAAGAAATATGGGTCATTACACTTTTTTGTTGGAAAGCTGGTTCAAAACCAAACAACTTTTGTTTTATTTGTTTAACCTAAATCGAAGCATAGCTTTTGGAAATCAGTGAGAAGTAAATGGATTTATTTAGTCTGTTTTTCAAGCTAGAAATAATTGGTTCGCTGATTTATGCAGCTAATTTTCCTTAACTTTTCTTCAGTAGAAAGATATTTTCATGATGAACAACTTTTTTGTTTATCACTTCTGATAATTCAAAGAGTATCTTGGGTGAAAACCAGTATTCTGGTTGATTATGTTTTTAAACACATTTGACCATTCAACTTTCAAAATTATTTATTAAACAATTACAGCTCTAAATCTTCTTAAATTTGTTCTGGAGTCTCTTCATACCATCCTTAAAAAATAGTTAAAATTTGGTATGCTAATTCAAAGTAAAAGAGAGCCAAAATGTGTCAAACTTGAGACCAATTTGTAAGTGGATGTGAGCTTTGCGATAATTCGAGGAAGATATTTGCATGATTTGAGGTGATGGTAAAAACTATATTTATGTTCTACGAGGCTTTTTCATGAATTTAGCAAAGAGTACTAAGAGTATACTCATCATCTAAAAGATTACTATTTTCATATGTTTATATTTTAATTTGATGTTGCACATGACTTCATTATACTATATTGGCTATGATCTTTTCTTTGACAAACAAACAATATATACGACTGATGATGAAGAACATTTATGACTTAATATGACTTAAACTTTCTATAGAATTTCCTAAAATGTTATCTTTTTAGTTTAAAAGATTTAACGGGGTATAATTGGCGTTTAAATTAACTATTTCCCTTCAATCTTTGAAGATATTTCAAAACATATATTAGAGAGATATACAAGTGGTTTGAGATTGTTTATAATGGCATTTTTGAATAAAGAAATTGATTTTTAGTTCAAATAGAAAATGTTTATAATTTGAAAGGAAGTTCTACAAGATATATATATTTCAAAATAAGTACTTACAAAATGTTTTACCCCTATTTGATATAAAGAGTATTTTGGAAATAAATACTGTTTTTACTTGTTTTGTGTAAAGATGTAACAAACCGGAATTTTAGAACCAATTTTTTTTTTTTTTAAATTTTATTGGATTTTAAATATTTAAAATAATTTATTTTAAATAAAAATAATTTAAATTTTATTTAAATCGAAGTTAGAACGAATATATTTATTTTAATGATAAAAGGAGTTAGAAATAGCGGGGAAGTTTGAAATTTTGAATTTGAACTTTGACTGAATGTACAGAATTCGAAATAAATCAGATTTTGGTGAAACCAAAAATATTTAAATCTATTTAAAATATCTTTCCAACGTATTCGAAAAAATTGAAATTTCATAGTGGGAATAAAAAGTCATGACCAGCTGAATATTCAAAATAGTCGCTATGGAATTTAATATAATATATATCCCGTATAAGTAGCCATTTTGCAAACGACCTCCGTTTTTGACAAAATCACTTTGGTTGGATCCAGAATGTCAAATTATTAAAAGATTCCAATTTTCATAATTTTTGGAATTAATATGTGAGCGTGGCAAAAGAAAATGTGTTTTGTCAATTTTAGTCAAATTGGATCGATCAGAAAATGACCATTTTTCAAACGGTCTCCAAATTCGACGAAATTAATTTTGTTAGGACCATACCATCAAAACATAGCTAGATTTATTTTTTGGAAATTTTTAGAGTTATTGTGTGGCCCCGGTAAATTTAAATGTATGATAGAATTAAGTAAATAAATGATTTAAAATTTTAATTTAAAGAAAACAGGCTGAAAACGATCAATTGGGCTGACAGGACCTAGCCTATTGTGTCCGAAACGGGGGCATTTGGGTCGGAACAACTTCCGTTGGGCTAAAATTGGAGCTGGAAGGGGTTAACGGGCTTAAACTAGTCATTAAAGAGATTTATTATTATTATTTTAATATAAATATCTTCTATTCTAAACCCTAATTACAATATCCTAGCCGCTGCCCCTTTATAGTGACCGATATCTCCAAATTTCAAACCCCTAAACCCTCCTATCTAATCAGTAAAATTCAAAGCTCAATGAACCAAAATTGAAGAGGGCATCGTGATCTAGCTCCTCAACGGTAGTGATCGATTTTAATGGTGTATGGAACTCGAATTTGGACCTCAAACTAGTCTTGTTTGTACTGGATTAAGGGAGCCATAGGGGCGTCGAACTGAGCAGGGTGGTGGTTGGAGGTGGCTCGTGTGGAGGCGCATCAGGTGGCAGTGTCAGATCGACGGCTAGGCGAATGGTGAAGGAGCGGTTTGTAGCCCTAGGAGGCGACGACGTCATGGGAGCGGGTTACAGACAAACGAAGAAGAAAGAGGCTACAGCCTAATTTTTATAATTAAGGTTAACTATAATTTTTTTAATTATCTTAAGTAAAAATTAAATTATACAATCCATGTTTGAATGATCATAACTTGTTCATACTAAAATAGAAATTAGCAAATTCGGATCCGTTGGAATCGCCTTTCCAGGATCTACAACATGCCAGTTACCAAGACAAAAATGGTGCAAACTTGAATTTGAGGCGGATTTAAATCAGAACGGAAATACAGAAACAAATTCAGAAAGAGAAAAACCAATGTGAGAATTCTATTTTATTTCTTCTTCTTAAATAAATTAAAATTAATCATGATTGTATTATCACCAGTCCACTGTTAATTTCTATTTGTTATGATACGTGACTAGTTCTGTGATCAATATGTTATGTAGATCTATTCATTTGGTGAGACTGTGTTATAATAAAATTGTTAAAAACATATAGATCATTTTGTTGTAATAAAATGAGTGAAACGAAAATATTTAATTTTTGTTTAAATAAAATTGTCAAAATTAAAATGAACATTTTTGTTGAAATAAAATAATCAAAACAAAAATGACATTTTTGTAAAGTAGATTTGTGTTAAAGCACAAATTACATTTTGTCAACAAAACAAAAATGAAAGATCCAATTTTTGTCATTTTGTTGAATTAGAATTTTCAACAAAAATGAAATATCAATTTTTGCCATTTTGTTGAATTAGAATTTTCAACAAAAATGAAATATAAATTTTTGTCATTTTTTGAACTAGAATTTTCAACAAAAATGAAATATCGATTTTTGTCATTTTGTTGAATTAGAATTTTCAACAAAAATGAAATATCGATTTTTGTCATTTTTCTGGATTAGAATAGAAAATAGAGAAATGTTCATGTTTTAAAATAAAACATGTCTACATTACAAATTCACATTCTTAATATAATGTAAGAAAATAGAGAAATGTTCATGTTTTAAAATAAAAACATGTCTGCATTACAAATTCAAATTTTTAATGTAATGTAAGAAAATAGAGAAATGTTCATGTTTTAAAATAAAACATGTCTACATTAAAAATTCACATTTTTAATGTAATGTAAGAAATTGGGAAAAAAAAGAATTTTCAACAAAATGAAAAGAATCATTTTTATCATTTTTTTGAATCAAAATTAACATATTTGTTAATTAGAATTTTGTTAAACAAAAATTATCATTTTTGTTAATTAGATTAGTTGGATCAAAAATTAACATATTTGTTAATTAGAATAGTGTGAAACAAAAATCATCATTTTTGTCAAATTAAAATAATGGAATTAAAATTATCATTTTTTGTCAAAATATAATTATTGGATCAAAATTTACATTTTTTTGCCCAATTATAATTGTTGAATTAAGTTTGTCATTTTTGTCAAATCAAAATAGTTGAAAAAAAGAACATTTTGTTGTAACAAAATAGTTGAAATAAAAAGGACATTTTGTTGTAAGAAGATAGTGAAGCAAAAATTATCATTTTTGTAGTTGGAACAAAAATATACATTTTTTCAAATTAGAATTGTTGAACAAAAATATATATTTTGTCAAAATATGTTAGTTGAAATAAAAATATACATTTTTGTAAAAAATATAATTGTTAAACAAAAGTATTCATTTTTGTCATAAAGGTTTGTTGAAAACAAAAGTATTCATTTTTGTCATAAAGATTAGTTGAAAACAAAAATATTCATTTTTGTCGAATGGTTTAGTTGAAACAAAACTATTCATTTTTGTCAAAATAGTTTAGCTGAAACAAAATTTACATTTCTGTCAAAATTGTTTAATTGAAACAAAAAGGTACATTTTGTCAAAATATGATGGTTGAAAACAAAAAATTACGTTTTTTGTTAAATAGATTTGAGTTAAACAGAAATAACATTTTTGTTAAATAGAAATTTTAAACAAATAAAATTATCATTTTTATTTCTCATTAGAATACATAGAGAAATTATATACAAATAAATTATTCTTGTATTTGTCATTATAATACATATAATAATGTATGCAAGTAAATTATTCTTTTATTTATCATTATAATACATAGAAAAATGTATGTAAATAAATATGTCATTTTTATTAAATTAGAATTGTCAAAATAGAAATTGTCATTTTTTTGAAACTAGGATTTACAACAAAAATGAATGAATCATATGTGTTCATTTTGTTAAATAAGAATTGTTAACAATATGAAATTATCAATTGTTATTCATTTTGTTAAAATAAGAATTGTTAACAATAAAGAATTATCATTTTTAATCATTTTGTTGAAATAGAATTGTCAAAAAAAATGAAAAATTCATTATTAATCATTTTGTCGAAATAGAATTGTCAACAAAAATGAAAAGATCATTTTTAATCATTTTATTTAAATAGAATTGTCAACAAAAATGAAAAGATTATTTTTAATCATTTTGCTGAAATAAAATTATCAACAAAAATGAAAAGATCATTTTTAATCATTTTGTTGAAGTAGAATTGTCAACAAAAATGAAAAGATCATTTTTAAGATCATTCTTAATCATTTCGTTGAAATAGAATTGTCAACAAAAATGAAAAGATCATTTTTAATCATTTTGTTGAAATAGAATTGTCAACAAGAATGAGAGAATCAATTTTAGTCATTTGGTTAAAATGAAATTGTCAACAAAATAGAAACATCATCTTTATTTGTGTTGTTGAAATAGAATGGTCGACAAAGAAAAAATATCAATTACTGTTAGACTTAGATTTGTATACAAATGAAAAATGACAATTTTTACCGTTAAGTTATATATTAGAATTGTATACAAATTTAAGAGACATTTTACTATTAAGTACACATTAGAAATTGTGCACAAATTAAAGAATCATTTTTATTGTCAAGACATACAACAGAATTAGTATGTAAGTCAGAGAATCATTTTTATTATCAAAAACATATAACAGAATTTTATGTAAGTCAGAGAAACATTTTATTATCAAAAACATACATTAGAATTTGTATGTAAATCAAAGTGACATTTTTATTGTTGAATTATACAATAAAATTTGTAAGCAAATCAAAGTGACATTTGTATTGTCAAATTATCCATTCGAATTTGTGTACAAAGTAAAGAGGCATTTTATATGTTATGTTATACACTGAAACTGTTTGTACAAATAAAATATTTCTTTTTATTTGTTAAAATTAAAAATAGAAATTGCATACAAGTAATGAAAATAAAGATTATCTTTTTATTTTTCATTAGCAAGAAGGTCATGTGAATAAAATACATACTTGCTTGCCATTAGAAACACGTAGAAATGAATGCAAATAAAATAAATATTTATTTGACATTATGAACATTTAGATGTGTTATTCCAATAAAAACATTCTCGTATTTGGCGTGTTAAATACGTTAGTAGAATCGTCAAATGGTTTATATTTATGTATAACTATATCTACAAATATAAATTAAAATTAAACGAATCGTGCGCGATAGTTCGCGTTTCGGAATTGTAACTTTAAACGATTATACAGACAGATCCGACTGTTGGATTTTCCCAAAACTGGAACCGTTAGGACCGCTTTGGGAAGATCTTTACAATGATATAAATTTTGTTAAAATCCAAAGGTTAGATTTTGAGATATGTGTAAATCAAATTTTGATAAAAACAGTGCCAGGACCGCCTATTGACCCGAAGCGTCGTTAAAATAAATCGGGCTATTTTTACATAATAAAAATAGCGATAAATCATTAGAAAATAATATTAACGACATGAAATGGTTTTAAATTATATATATGAGAATTGTTTGCAAAGACCGAGTTCATTCTCATTTCAAATAATTATACGACGATTTAAACCGAAGATATTGAAGACGGTGATTGAAGACCGGCGATCTTCATATTGAATGGATGACTACTGATGCCCGACATTGGGTAGCTCCCAGCAAAGGGTTAAAGTGGTAGTTGTCCAGATGTACTTGTTGATTGTCTGGATAAGCGAGCATCTCTCTTCCGTATTAGACATACGGGACGAGGAATAAGGTGTCTCTGGTTTCGTTCAGACCCAGAACGGACTTGTAAATGGATGTGTGTTTGACATTGGATTTCATTCTATGTGAATTTATATTATTTAATATATATCTATCTGGTGGCGGAGAATTTATTCTTTCTTAACACCCTTCTCTGAGACGCATGAGCTCAGAGGTTATATATTGATAGTTATTGATCGCATGGCGTGAATTGTCAATGTGGCATGCCAAGATGCAAATGATCGAGGCTTTTGTTGAAAAGCAGAGCCTTGTGGTTGATGATCAAAGCACGGCCTGTTTAGGAGTAGCTTGGTGTATACGTTACTTCGCGAGCTTCACACCTCGGTAAGAGGCAGAAACGGGACAAGGGACCCAAGGAGTGCACACGTTTCTTTCTAGCTAGAAGTGGTATCAGGGTTTTGCAAGCCCTGACATTTTACATATGTAGATGTTGGATTACGAGGCCTCGGTTATATTGGTCGATAGTGACCAATTTATAGGTTCAATAGACGGGGAAATGTGTGTTCAGGCATAACAAATCCACTAAAGTATTTGTGGACCGGCCTAGGAGGATACAAGGGATCGTCAGCGTTCGAGTCCTGAGACATTGCTAGATTGTCTCGAATCGGTAAGGAGATCGACCCTAGCCTTGACTCATGATGGAAACCTAATTTCCAATATGACATTACGATTTTAATTGTAAACCTATATATGGCGACATAGTATATGGTAGCTATGCCGTTAGGATTGATACATTTACTTTGAAGTATTTCAAAACAGATTGGACACTAATAATAATTTTAAAATACCATTTTCTATGTATCAAGCTTGTTTGATCATTATAAGGTAAAACTCCATCCTCCAGTTTGCGTTGCATTGTGTGATTGGACTTGAGTCTTATAATGATTTCATTTTCTAAAAAGCATTGCGTTGTTTTGAGTAAAAATTTATTTAATTTATGCACTGGCAATCCAATGGACTAAACCCGTTCCGCGTTAGCGGCGTGGTCCTGTGATTAGCCATATTGTTAGATAAGTTAGGAAAGATTTCTCATACCAGTCCCATGACTGACTCGTAGTTTGTTTCACTTTGCAAACTCGAGCGCCCACTTTTCCACACTGGCAGTCTAGTAGCTTATTTTGCAGATATATTGAGCAGGATTCTAGATCGAAGCTTAAAGTTGTGTCCAGAGCATTGATAGTCTTCAGCTGTGTTAGTCTATTTGTTCTGCGGCATTGTATTAAAATTATTGTAAATTATGTTTTGCTGTATTTTATTCGATGTACTTTTATATATTTTGTACTCTGATGTAATATTATTATAATGTTTATTAAAGTCTTCTGTTATTTGTTCTGATGTGTTGTATGCCCAAAGTTAGTGCATTCGAGGATTTCCAACTTTTGGATCAGACCTGTGTGGTTTATGGTTGATTCAAAAGGATGGGGATTTTTGGGTCATTACATGTGGTATCAGAGCTTTGGTTAATCCAAATCATTGGGGGTAAAACTCATTAGAACTGAACAAAAGACTCATCAGAGGTAGGATTAGTAATATCCTATAAAAGAATACTCATTAAAGATAGGATTAGTAGTATCCTAGAATGAGAAAACTCATTAGAGATGGGATTAGAAATGCCCTAGAATGAGTTGAGAGTGACAAGTTCATAATTAATATATTTCTGATTATATGTAATCCGATTTTAGAAAATATGATTTTTGAATATATAAAAGTTACATATATTTGATAAGTTAATCAAAAAATAAAGTTATTGAAACCAATAAAAGAATGAAAGTTGCGATAGGTTAGTTAAACAACTTTCAGCTTCGTTCCTTTTCGAGGACGAAAAATTTTTAAGTGAGGGAGATTGTAACAACCCAGAATTTTTGAACCAATTTTAATATTTTTTAGAAATTTTAATGGATTTTAAATATTTAAAATAATTAATTTTGAATAATAACGATTGAAATTTTATTTAAATCGAAATTAGAACGAATATATTTATTTTAATTATAAAACGAGTTAGAAATAGCGTGGTAGTTTGAAAATTTGAATTTGAACTTTGACTGAATGTACATGATTCAAAATAAATCAGATTTTGGTGAAACCAAAAATATTTAAATCTATAGAAAAATATATTTCCAAAGAATCCGAAAAATCGAAATTTCATAGCGGGAATAAAAAGTTATGACCAGTTGAATATTCAGAATAGTCGTTGTGGAATTTAATATAATATATACCCTGTATAAATAGCCATCTTGCAAACGACCTCCGTTTTCGATGAAACCACTTTGGTTGGATTCAGAGTGTCAAATTATTGCAAGACTCCAATTTTCATAATTTCTGGAATTAATATGTGAGCGTGGCAAAAGAAAATGTGTTCTGTCAATTTCAGTCAAATTGGATTGACCAAAAAATGACCATTTTTCAAACGGTCTCCAAATTCGATGAAAATAATTTTGATAGGACCATATCATCAAAATATAGCTGTATTTATTTTTCGGGAATATTTATAGTTAGTATGTGGCCTCGATAAATTTAAATGTACAATAGAATTAAATAAAAAAATAATTTAAAATTTTAATTTAAAAGTAAAAGGCTGAAAACAATCAATTGGGCTGACAGGACCTAACCCATTATGTTCATAACGGGGGCATTTGGGTAGAAATAACTTTCATTGGGCTGAAATTGGAGCTGAAAGGGGTTAACGGGCTTAAACTAGTAATTAAAGCGATTTACTATTATTTTAATATAAATATCTCCTATTCTAAACCCTAATTACAATATCTTAGCTGCCGCCCGTTTATTCAATGGTCGATATCATCCAAATTTCTAACCCCTAGACCCTCCAATCTAATCAGCAAAATTCAAAGCTTAATGAACAAAAATGGAAGAGGGCATCGTGATCTAGATCCTCAACAGTAGTGATCGATTTTATTGGTGTATGGAACTCGAATTTGGTCCTCAAACTCGCCTCGTTCGAACTGGATTAAGGGGCCATGGGGGCGTCGAACTGGGCAAGGTGGTGGGCGGAGGTGGCTCGTGTGAAGTCGCATCAGGTGGCAGTGTCAGATCGATGGCTAGGAAAATGGTGGAGGAGCGGTTTACTGCCCTAGGAGGCGACGAGGTCATGGGAGCGGGTTACAAACAAACGAAGAAGAAAGAGGCTACGGCCTAATTTTTATAATTAGGGTTAACTATATATATTTTTAATTATCTTAAGTAAAAATTAAATTATACAATCCATGTTCGAACGATCATAACTTGTTTAAACTGAAACAGAAATTAGCAAATTCGGATCCGTTGGAATCGTCTTTCCAAGATCTACAATATGGCACTGACAGGGCAAAAACGGTGCAAAATTGAATTTGATGCGGATTTAAGTTAGAACGGAAATACATAAACAAATTCAGAAAGCGAAAAACCAATGTGAGAATTCTATTTTATTTCTTCTTCTTAAATAAATTAAAATTAATCATGATTGTATTATCACCAGTCCGTTGTTAATTTCTATTTGTTATGATACGTGACTTGTTCTGTGATCGATGTATTATGTAGATCTGTTCATTGGTGATATTGTGTTATAATAAAATAGTTAAAAACATATAGATCATTTTGTTGTAATAAAATGAGTGAAACAAAAATATATAATTCTTGTTTAAATAAAATTGTCAAAATACAAATTGAAAATTTTTGTTGAAATAAAATAATCAAAACAAAATTGACATTTTTGTAAAGTAGATTTGTGTCAAAGCACAAATTACATTTTGTCAGCAAAACAAAAATGAAAGAACCAACTTTTGTCATTTTGTTGAATTAGAATTTTCAACAAAAATGAAATATCAACTTTTGTCATTTTGTTGAATTAGAATATTCAGCAAAAATGAAATATAAATTTTTGTCATTTTGTTGAATTAGATTTTTCAACAAAAATGAAATATCGATTTTTATCATTTTGCCGAATTAGAATAGAAAATAGAGAAACTTTCATGTTTTTAAATAAAACATGTCTACGTTACAAATTCACATTTTTAATGTAATGTAAGAAAATAGAGAAATGTTCATGTTTTAAAATAAAAACACATCTACATTACAAATTCACATTTTTAATGTAATATAAGAAAATAGAGAAATGTTCATGTTTTAAAATAAAACACGTCTACATTAAAAATTCACATTTTTAATGTAATGTAAGAAACTAGGAAAAATAGAATTTGAACAAAAATGAAAAGAATCATTTTTATCATTTTGTTGAATCAAAATTAACATATTTGTTAATTAGAATTGCGTTAAACAAAAATTATCATTTTTGTTAATTAGAGTGGTTGGATCAAAAATTAACATATTTGTTAATTAGAATTGAGTTTGTAACACCCCACCTCCATTAAGGTCACTCACAAAGGGAATGCATTAACTTTAGTGGTGGTCATAGGAGTATAGAACAGATAAAATTAAAAACAGACAAATTTAAGCAGCGGAAAACAATTAGAACTTTTATTCCATAGTAGCATAATAGGATAAATTTCATAAGGGTTATTTCAAACATCAACACCAAAACATCAAAACCCATTACATCAAATAACTTTCTTGTTTCTCAAAAGAAGCATAATACTAAATAACATAACATAATTCCTCAATTAAGCAGTAGCCAGTCATAGCAGTAAAGCAAAGAGTCCAAAGCAACACATCACAATCTTCGAGGTTGAAAAGAATCTGAACTAAGCGGTGGTATTCCCTCCCTGTGGACCTGGGCGGGGGGAATGAAAGAAAGAAGGCGAAACAAAAACAGGGTCAGACATAAAGCCTGGTAAGTCTAGTGACTTTCAGCATGTAAACAGATAAAGGTATCATGACATGAATAAAGTGGATACAATACATAACCATGATAATAAACATCGCAAGATAACGAGACAAGCATAAGATAAGACTAGAACATGATAAGGTATCGTACTGATTCCTAATTTCTCTGCACCACCTAACTAGTGTTCAACTAATGTCATTTGTTACAAAACAAGATAAGTGATCCCCATTTCCTACATGATAGTTTTATAGGTACATATCTCATGATGAGGGTTCCACCTCATATTGACAGTTTACCTTTCCCTACCATACCTATCTTAATTGATCGGCTCCTACTCATATCGTTCTGCATGTGTTTGTATCAACCCGGCCCCTACTTGTAGATACCTGTGCTGGTCCCACCATAGGGTGTACCATTTCCTAGGGTGGCAACCCAATACAGTTCTAGAGTGCACATCTTTATACCTACTTGGTACTCAAGGTCTAAATTTTCCCATGCCGGAATTACGTGCACATACGTTTTTTGTCGAAACCTGCACTTACGTACCACCTGCCGCTATTTTGACCGCTTATAATCAGCCCAGTAATCGTGCCCCACCCTGGCTAGCTCAGGGTCCCGTTGATACCTAATGTGGGTTACTACTGAAAAGGGTCCCGCTACTAGGGTTTTCCTAGGGTCTATTCATATACCCCCATATTGGTTAAGTGTCATCAATCAATCAATTGAAGTTTACATTACCTACCCATTCATCATGTTATATTGGTTAAGTGCCATTAATCCAGTCGAGTTATTTAACCCACCCATTAGTCATGTCATATTGGCTAAGTGTTGCATGTTGACTTAACCTTACCATACTTAACATGTTTTTTTAGCATTAATTATTTATTAATGCATCAACCTCTCAAACTGGACTTATTTGTGGTAGCTTGATTGTGTCGGGCGGTTCCAAGCAGTCTTACACCACAAACGTATTCCAACCTCGGGTTCAAGCATTCAATGCGCTAACCTCTCACATTATACTTGTTGTTTGCGGTTACTAGATGTGCCGGGCGGTTCCGTGCAGTCTTACACCACAAACTCATTCTAACCTCGTGTTTGGCATATTACCCATCTAATCTTCGCCTTTGACCACTCACATTAGATTGTTGTCGCTGCGGTTGCTGGATGTGCCGGGCGGTTCCGCCAGCCAACACCACAACTCAAATCTAACCTCGTGTCTTAGGTGACCATTAGATTTAATTAAATTATATACCTACCAATTATGTCCAAATTCCAATTTTTACATGCAAAACATCATATGCCCAATTATTGATTTACATGTCAATTTACATATGCCCAATTATTAATTTACATATGCCCAAATATTGATTTACATGCCAATTTACATATGCCCAAATATTGATTTACATGCCAATTTACCCAAACTTGCAATTATTATAATAATAATATCTCGTAACCATCACAAATTATGCCCAATAATTCCACCAAACTTGTTATGCCTATAAATTCACCCAAATAGGCAATACCCAATATTCCCCGTATTCCAAACGTTCGTATTTCGTGATTTTAGCCTAGGTTCGAAGTTAACCCAGGTTCAATAAAATAAAATAATTGGGGGAAATAAAAGTTGCATAAAATAAGAATAGAGACAATATAGGCATGAAAATATCATCACAGGCATGAAGGCTAAGACTTGATAAGAACATCATCATGAACATGAAAAACTGATGTACAACAAGATAAACTGATGATAATAGCATCATGAGAATAAGAATAGAAGCAAAAGAACAACTTAGAATCAGGCATAGTCTTAATTTCATCTTATTACATGTCAAGACTAGATTTAGGTGTTCAAATCTAAAAATAACTCAACTTATAGCGTCTGGATTAGAAAAGATAATTGAATCGCTTGTTTTTATTGAAGAACTCTAACTTGATATTGATTAATCCTCTAGGTTGATGATGAACTTTTTGATTTGATTTAGGTTTTAGTGGCGGCTAGGTTTAGATGAGAGCTTAGCGGCATGGAGGCGCTATGAGAGTGAATAATAGAATTAGGGTTTAGGTTTGGATATGTATTTATAGGCTTGTTATGCAAACCATGGCCTTTAGATTAGCATAGGAGTCATCAGAGCCATCTAAAACAAAGATACATGTCACCCGGCCAACCACAGTGTGACACATAAGCCCTAAAACACAAAATTTCATCACAGACCATTCTAGGCCGACGGGGTCGATTCCAAACACCCTGAGTTGACCCTGACCCATCGGGTCTTGGGTCGACCCATATAATAGGTTGGTTTGGCGTTTTACCTTCCCGCTTCCGCTGTTTTGAGTTTTTTTCTTGAATTTTAGGTTGATTTTTATTTTATTAATTTATATATATACATATATTTCCCTTATATGTATACAAACTTCCAAGGTCCATAACTTTCTCATACATTATCCATTTAATGCAAACTTTGGGTCTATCTTGACCAGAATTTTGAGACGAGCACAGTGGTATAGTCTGTTTTACTTAATTCTCGCTTTTAAATTAAGTATTCTTTTAATTCATCTATCAATATTCATAGAAAAATATGGAGTGTTACATTCTCCCCTCCTTAAAGGATTTCGTCCCCGAAATCTCTAAGTTAAGAAGAATGCATCCTACCATCCAACATCCATATACTCAACCATCATTCACATGCATCCATTATCCTTAAAATGATTTCTAATGCTATATGAACATATGCAAAAGTGTGCGTGTATATGTTCCTTATCTAATGCAAAATCAGGCAGCCTACTGATTCAGTTGACTTCCTTAATGAGAATTATATTAGTGCCATGAGTCCAATTATGTATGCAATTATTCCTAGTGTACTTCGTAACCTCTACATGAGTGCACAATCATTCATCCATATGCAACATTCATATGATAACATGTCAAATTTCAATCTCATCCATAACCAAACATATATATGCATATGGAATGTGAAAGTGACTTGAGTCGATCTAGTGCCTAAGGTGTGTGTGTGTGTGTAAATGCATCCACGAGCAACCACTTGCATCCACTTACATCCAACAAACATAACATGTCTCAAACACATGTTTACAATCATAGGATAGTCCTAGCTAAGGTCGATGATATAATCAAGAGGATGTCCTAAACGATAGAACAAGTATAAACAAAGCAGTAGAAAAAGGGAAAATTAAGAACATACCCTCAAAGAGGAAATGATACAATGTATGCATCTTAGCTTCCGTCTCCCAAGTAGCGTTTCCTTCATCACTTCCCCATTGTATTATGACTAGCTTGACTTCTTTGCTGCGTAACCTCTTGACCTCAGATCAAAGGATGCACGTAGGGGATCGTCTAATCGTGGCATCTTGCTCCTCTTCAACTTACTCAAGTATGCTCGGCTTCACCAGTTCCACGGTGTCATGTAAGCACTTCCTCAAATGTGATACGTGAAACACATTATGTACACCACTAAGCTTCTCGGAAAACTCTACTCTGTAGGCCGTCTGTCCAACTCTCTCTACAATAGGAAATGGTCCTACGAATCTAGGTGCTAGCTTCCCTACTGATCCAAAGAGAAAAACATTCCTTAACGGTGATACTTTGACAAAGATCATGTCTCCAACACTGAACTCAAGGTCGGTCTTTCTCCGATCAACATACGACTTTTTCCTATCTTGCACAGTTTTCATATGTCTTCGAATTAGATCCACTTTCTCCGAAGTCTCTCTAATCATATTTGGTCCAAGTACTAGCTTATCTGTGGATTCCCACCAACAAGTTGGTGATCTACATGGTCATCCATATAAAGCTTCAAAAGGTGTCATGTGACGGCCCGCCCCGCACCAGCCTGCATTTCCTCCGAAAGTGCGCTGTACGCATGCCCGATTAGCACGGGACGGTCATCATAAGAAAGGAAAGAAGGGAACGAACTAATCAAGAACCTATAGAATGTCTCACAGCGCATGGAGTAAAATATAATAATAATAATATACTTGACATAAAACAGGTGAGACAGTGCATAAGCTAATAACTAAAATCAAGATCAATAAAAGAGCAGCGAAAATTCAAATACAGCTTATTACAACTTTTCAAATTTACTGTCTCTAAACAAAGGAAAGCTAAAGTAGAAGATGCACCACTAATGCCCAAGCAGTGATCTTCAACAACACAGGGAGAATACTATATATATATATATTACGTGGAAGCCTCCTGCCCGTCTCCGGATCATCTACCCGTGCATCACCAGCTAACCTGTCTCTAGTCTACTCGTGTGAGCACCCAGAGTAATAAGAGGAGACATAAAACTTTGGGTTAGACATAAAGCCTGGTATGAGCGATAAGCATCTAAATAGAACAATAACAGGTATACTAAACCATACCTGAACCTGGACCTGCAACCAAAGAGTTAGTACCACATATCGTACAATACCCTAAGGTGCCATAACAAGTAGTGTAAGAATACGGGGGTGGGGTGTGCGTGTCATAATGATAGCAAACAAATCATCCATAGCAACCATCCTCACATCTCTCACTCAGTGCGTAAAGCATATGATGTCCACCACTGTCAATCACTAGATCCATCAAAGTAGTGACGTAGTTCAACTTGTACAACTACTGCTACTACCAAGCTTACCACATGGAGTCATGACCAAAACTTTACAAATGACCCCACTTCATTGGTTTATAGCCCTTTAGTCGTACCTAGGCCATTTCAGCCCTGAATCCGTTCACGTACTTCCCATACATAGTGATCCAAAGTCATAAACATCGACTGCCACTTTGGTACACGTCCCGCAGCAAAACCCAATCATGAAGTGAACTCATCGGTTCCCAACTGGATCCTGAGCTCTAACTTCCAATATTGGACTACCTTTGCATCTCGGGTTATTGGTCAATACTGTGTCGGGTCGGGTTCCTTTCAAGCCATCGGTTCGGGTCGGGTCCACTGCGTTGCGTTGATGCATGGTATTCCTCTGATAGCGGTTCGGTTCGGGTCCACTCCATCGCGTCGGTTCGGGTCGGGTGTCCTCCTCCGGGTCGGGTGTCCCACCTCGGGTCGGGTCGGGTGCCATCTCCCTTCCAGCTCGTGCTTCCGCTCCGATCCGCTCCCTCGTTCTTCACGTGCTCCGATCCGATCCCTCCTTCTTTATCCGATCCGATCCCAGTTCAATTAGCGTGGCCTTCCTTCTTGCCAGTTCTCCCAAGTGTCAAGTTCCGATCCGAGCCCTTCGTCCTTAAGTCGATCCGATCCCCAGCTTAACCAACATGGCCTTCCTTTTTGCCAAGCCTCTTTGTGCCAGACTCCAGTTCGGGTCGGGTTCCTTGCCCAGGTCTCCAATCCGATCCGAGCCCATATCCGATCCGATCCGAAACCCTGCACAACTTTCTGCAACTTTTTCCAGCAACTTGTTTACGCCATTCGACGATGTTTTCGACAAATCTAACTATACTAATCAATCACAAATCATATCAAACAGTCATAGCAACATAGAAAACTAACCACAAACACCAAAATAATGAATTCATATGTCAAAATGGATCAAATATACCCAAAACCTCATAATTTCCCTTAAGCATGTTTAAGCAAAACTAATCATAGGGTTACAAGACTTAATCAAATTAAACCAAATTTCTACTAGAGGCATAAAATATTATTTTCGAATTTATAGATATTTTTCCATAATTTATCAGTGTATAAATTCGCTAATCTTCACTAATTACCCTTAATTAACTGTAATTAGTGTCAAAACGATGCTAATCACTCACCTTGGACACAAATGAAATTCTCAGAACTGAAACCTTGCTGATTTGGGCGAATACTGATGTCTAACAGCAGCTCCAACCTTACTTTCGTGTTTTCTCTCCTTAATTTGATGTAGATTAAGCCAAAACTTGATTAAAAAGTGATTAGAAGGTGATTTAGGTGTTGGAGGCCATTGCTAGGGTTGCAAGAAAGAAAGTGGCGGCTGGGAAATGAGGATAAGATCGTTCTCTAACTGATTTCAGCCTCCTCCTTACCCTAATCTCGAAATCCCCCATTGGGCCTAGCTGTTAACCACCCGGTTAAGCCCAATTAAGCTATTTTTCACCATCTGAAACTTGTTTCAGCCATATCTCCCAAACGGTGAGTCTGTTTGGCTAATGTGACCACTCTACAGAATTGTAAACCATCATCCGGAGCCAATGGAAGTAGTTTTAGATCAAAATACCTTTTCAGTCAAAAGTTATGGCCAAAACAGTACCAACTAGGGGTAAAATGGTCATTTAAAAATCGGAAAAAATCATGAACATGGGAAATGACCCCAGTAGTCGTCTCCCAAAGTTACATGACCATACGACTTCGTATGTGAAGGAAATAAATATTCTACGATCCTGTGATGCATAGAATACGGGTCGTTACACTCTTCCCCCCTTAAGAAATTTCGTCCCCGAAATTCCTTAACCCAAAACATACAAAGGATCCTGCATGCCTGACAACCACATACAACAATCAAACATGCAAAACAAGCAAACAAGCCTATCCTAGCATGCGGAAAACTAAATCGAAGTTAAAATCTTACCAGGCAAAGAGTTCTGGATATGTCTTCCTAATGTTCTCCTCGGTCTCCCAAGTACAATCATTCTCGTCCTCGCTCCACTGAACCTTGACTAGCTTCACCGCCTTCCTTCGAAGTTGCTTCATGTCGTGCTCGACAATACGGGCCGGCTTGCGGTTCCCAACCGCCTCGGGTTCTACTTCGAAGTCCTCTAACTGATCAGGTGAAATAGTCATATTTGGGTCGTGAACGAACTTCCTTAGTTGGGAAACATGAAATACGTTGTGAACTCCCGCCATCTTCTTTGATAAGTCAATTCTATATGCCAAATTCCCGACTGGTTCAAGAACAGGGAATGGGCCAACAAATCTTGGTGCTAACTTGCCTCTCACCAAGTCACCAACGGAGAATTTTAAGTCTCTTCTCCTCTTATCAGCATAACTCTTCTGCCAATCTTGGGCAGCCTTCATTCGTTGTTGAATGATCTTGATCTTATCTGAAGTTTCCCTCACCACATCTGGTTCAAGCATAAACTTCTCGCCAGTCTCTATCCAACATGATGGTGAGTTGCACGGTCTTCCGTACAAAGCTTCAAACGGAGCCATACCGATACTGGATTGGTAGCTATTATTATATGCAAACTCTACTAGATGCAAATGGTCATCCCATGATCCACCAAAATCCAATATACATGCTCTCAAGAGATCTTCCAAAATACGATTCACCCTCTCTGTATGACCGTCGGTCTGAGGATGATATGCGGTACTGAGATGTAACTCTGACCCTAGAGCCTCTTGTAAGCCCTTCCAAAACCCACTAGTGAACAACGAGTCACGGTCACTCACAATGCTTTTATGTACTCCATGAAATCTCACTACCCACTTCATATACAATTCTGCCAACTTGGCTGCCGTTCTGGTCGATTTGACTGGTATAAATCTTGCACTTTCAGTCAATCGGTCCACAATCACCGAAATGCTATCATGTCCCGATCCAGTCCTTGGTAAACCATCGATGAAATCCATCGAGACTTGCTCCCATTTCCATTCGGGAATTTCTAATGGTTGTAACAACCCACTAGGCTTCTTTTGCTCGGCTTTAACTAGCTGGCAATTCATGCATTTGGATATGAACCTCCCAATGTCTCTTTTCATCCCTTCCCAGTAGTAGGTCTGCTTCATATCTCGATACATCTTGTTACCACCAGGGTGTATAGTCAGTTTTGAGTGATGACATTCTCTAAGCACTTCATCTCTCAATCCATTGACATTGGGTACAACAAGCTTTCCATTCTTTCTAAGCCATCCATCTCGATCAAGCCCATACTTGTTCATCTCCTCATCGATACCCATCTCTAACTTGGAGATGATTTCCAATAGGTTAGGATCGTCCCTTTGACTAGAGCCGATCCGCTCAATCAAATTGGGTATGATCGTCAAACTTGCTAACATTTCTGGATTCAATTCGCACTTTGGTCTGAAATCATACCCAGCGATGTACTCCAGTTGCTTCCATTCTAGAAACATAGCCCCTAAGCTAGCATGTCTCCTACTCAATGCATCAGCCACCGCATTGCCCTTTCCCGGTGTATATGCGATGTCAAAATCATAAGAAGCCAAGAATTCTAACCACCTTTGTTGCCGGAGATTTAGATTCTTCTGCGAGAAGAGATACTTCAACGACTTATGGTCTGTAAACAGCTCAAATCTTTCCCCCAAGAGATAGTGTCTCCACATCTTTAACGCGAACACGATCGCTGCCAATTCCAAATCATGGGTAGGGTATCTTCTCTCGTGCGGTTTCAATTGCCGACTTGCATAAGCTACAACCCTAGCGCCTTGCATCAATACAGCACCCAGTCCGGTACCACAGGCATCCGTGTATACCGTCATCTCTTCATTCCCCTTAGGAATGACTAACACTGGTGCGCATGTCAACTTGTCCTTTAGACTCTTGAATGCATTCTCGCACCTTTCATCCCAGACAAAAGCTTGATTCTTCTTGGTCAATTGGGTCAATGGTGCTGCTATCTTGGAGAAACCTTGGATAAGTTTACGATAATATCCAGCTAACCCTAAGAATCTTCTTACATCTGTTGCATTCTTGGGCGTAGGCCAATCCTGTACTGTAGCCACCTTCACCGGGTCCATGGCAATACCATTCTCTGATACAACATGGCCCAAGAACCTCACTTCCCTCCTCTAGAAGTGACACTTAGAAAACTTTGCTTTCAATTGGTGTTTTCTCAACACCTCCATCACTATTCTTAAATGTTCCTTGTGTTCTTCCTCTGTCCTCGAGTAGACCAAAATATCATCAACGAACACAAGGACAAACTTATTCAACTGATCTCTGAATACCCTATTCATAAGATCCACAAAATATGCTGGGGCATTGGTCAGCCCGAATGGCATGACGAACCACTCATAAAATCCAGACGGCGTCCGAAATGCCATTTGGCCTATACTCTCAGCTTCCACTCTAAGCTGATGAAAACCTGTCGCGAGATCCAACTGAGAAAATACTCTCGCGCCACTCAACTGATCGAACAAATCATCTATCCGCGGTAGAGGATACTTGTTCTTCCTCGTCACTTTATTCACCTCGCGGTAGTCTACACACGAAACGAAGGGAACCATCCGCCTTGGTAGCAAACACAACTGGTGCTCCCCATTCAGAAACACTCCTTCTGATAAATCCCTTCTTCAAAAGATCGCTGACTTGCACCTCGAGCTCTTGCTGCTCCCTTGGTGCCATACGACGAAGTGGCATCACTATAGGTCTGGCATCTTTCGCCAAATCAATACGGAACTCAATCTCTCGGTGTTGTGGAAGCCCGGTCACTTCTTCGAAAACATCCGGATACTGGCCAACCACGGGAAAACCTGACAACTCACTATGCGGAATGTCGAGGGAGTATAGAAAACTAGCCAATACCCCCTCACTGGGTAGACCACCAAACACTATCCTCCGCCCATCATCCGCTCTAGCTGTCACCAAAAAGCCCTCACAGTCTACCACCACCTTGTATCTTCGGAGCCAATCTACTCCCAAAATAATGCCAAACCCAGTAAAGCACAAAACAAAGCAATCACAAACAAACATGCATCCATGACTCGATAAGACCACATTACGACAAATCATGCTAAGGCTAGTCGAACCAACAATCGGGTTCATCACTACTAAAGGTCTATCGACAATCTCGGGCTCCAATCCCAACCTATCTACCAGGTCACAAGATATGAAAGAACTGGAAGCTCTAGTATCAAACAAAATTCTAACAGGAACATCATAAACAGAAAGCATACCTTGAATGACGACATTCTTTCCCTTCTCCGCTGCAGTTGGGGCATTCGACGAAGAAGGAATAACATTAAGGGCATTGGCTTTCACCATTTGCTTTTCTTTGGGGGGTTGCGGACACTTGTCCTTGTGATGTCCCATTTGGCCACAGTTGAAGCACTTCCTGTCCGTTGGCTTGGCCCGACAATTACTAGCATAATGGCCGTTCTTACCACAGCTGAAGCACTCAACATCTTGCTTATTCTTTCTCTTCTGGCCATCCTTAGTCTGATTCTGCTTTCTCTTATTCTGGGAACCACCCTTGCCTCCACCACTTGCTTGTGGCTTTAGCTCATCTGCGGATGCAACCTCAGTCTTCAGCTTAGGGTAGAGACTTTCTGATCTCAATGCTTTCCCCACAATTGATTCAAATATCTCATCGATGTGGTTAATAAGCCTTTCCCCCAAGTACTGATCCAAACCAGTTATGAATTTCTCATTCTTCTTCTCGGCAGTATCAATAAGAGATAACCCATATTTTGACGAAGTGTCGAATTCAGCAATATACTCCGAGACAGCTCTGCCATTCTGCTTGAGCTCCAAGAATTTCCTAAACAGCACTGACTTCTGGGCAGCTGGAATGAACTTCTCGCTAAAGCGAGCCTTAAACTGCTCCCAAGTAATCTAATCTTCGGGAGTAGCTGCCTTTATAGCATTCCACCAATTCATTGCCCGCCCTTGCAGTTGATGGGAGGCTAGCTTTCTCTTCATCGCATCCTCGATGCCCAAATCCTCAAAGATACGTTCGCAACTATCCAACCAATCCTGAACATCCGTAGCCGACTGTGTTCCATGGAACGGCTTCCCACCAAGAATAGTATAATCCTTATTCAGCTTGGCGAAGTCGACTCTCGGCGCCTGCACTATTGGACCACCACCATTTCCACCGTTGGGAGCTGCCCTCCACACATCCCTAAGCACCTCTCTCATGAGGTCAGTAAACATCGTCCTCATGTCAGCAGCATTCCCATTATTTGTCCCCCTACTGGTACCTCTAACATATCGGCTCATCGTCAATCTGAAAAAGGAAACGATTAACGACCCCATATTGGTGCTAGTGCAGTACGACTTCATTCTTATACTACTAATATTATATATATAGCTTTTAAAAACCAAAATAATCACAAATACGCTCTCTCGTATACGTATATTATCTCTCCCTGATAACTTCCCTAGGTTAACTACGCAACCTAAAGCTCTGATACCAAGTGTGACGGCCCGCTCCGCACCAGCCTGCATTTCCTCCGAAAGTGCGCTGTACGCATGCCCGAATAGCACGGGACGGTCATCAGAAGAAAGGAAAGAAGGGAACGAACTAATCAAGAACCTTTAGAATGTCTCACAGCGCATGGAGTACAATATAATAATAATAACATACTTGACATAAAACAGGTGAGACAGTGCATAAGCTGATAACTAAAATCAACATCAACATCAGAGCAGCGGAAATCCAAATACAGCTTATTACAACTTTTCAAATTTACCGTCTCTAAACAAAAGAAAGCTAAAGTAAAGATGCACCACTAATGCCCAAGCAGTGATCTTCAACAACACAGGGAGAATACTATATATATTTTACGTGGAAGCCTCCTGCCCGTCTCCGGATCATCTACCCATGCTTCACCAGCTAACCTGTCTCTAGTCTTCTTGTGTGAGCACCCAAAGTAATAAGAGGAGACATAAAACTCTGGGTTAGACATAAAGCCTGGTATGAGCGATAAGCATCTAAACAGAACAATAACAGGTATACTAAACCATACCTGAACCTGGACCTGCAACCAAAGAATTAGTACCACATACCGTACAATACCCTAAGGTGCCATAACAAGTAGTGTAAGAATACGGGGGTGGGGTGTGCGTGTCATAATGATAGCAAACAAATCATCCATAGCAACCATCCTCACATCTCTCACTCAGTGCGTAAAGCATACGATGTCCACCACTGTCAATCACTAGACCCATCAAAGTAGTGACGGAGTTCAACTTGTACAACTACTGCTACTACTAAGCTTACCACATGGAGTCATAACCAAATCTTTACAAATGACCCCACTTCATTGGTTTATAGCCCTTTAGTCGTACCTAGGCCATTTCAGCCTTGAATCCGTTCACGTACTTCCCATACATAGTGATCCATAAACATCGACTGCTCCTTTGGCACACGTCCCGCAGCAAAGCCCAATCTTGAAGTGAACTCATCGGTTCCCAACTGGATCCTGAGCTCTAACTTCCCATATTTGACTACCTTTGCATCTCGGGTTATTGGTCAAAATTGGATCGGGTCGGGTTCCTTTCAAGCCATCGGTTCGGGTCGGGTCCACTGCGTTGCGTTGATGCATGGTCTTCCTCTGATAGCGGTTCGGTTCGGGTCCACTCCATCGCGTCGGTTCGGGTCGGGTGTCCCACCTCGGGTCGGGTCGGGTGCCATCTCCCTTCCAGCTCATGCTTCCGCTCCGATCCGCTCATTCATTCTTCACATGCTCCGATCCGATCCCTCATTCTTTATCCGATCCGATCCTAGTTCAATTAGCGTGGCCTTCCTTCTTGCCAGTTCTCCCAAATGTCAAGTTCCGATCCGAGCCCTTCGTCCTTAAGTCGATCTGATCCCCAGCTTAACCAACATGGCCTTCCTTTTTGCCAAGCCTATTTGTGCCAGACTCCAGTTCGAGTCGGGTTCCTTGCCCAGGTCTCCAATCCGATCCGAGCCCATATCCGATCCGATCTGAAACCCCGCACAACTTTCTGCAACTTTTTCCAGCAACTTGTTTACGCCATTCGATGACGTTTTCGACAAATCTAACTATACTAATCAATCACAAATCATGTCAAACAATCATAGCAACATAGCAAACTAACCACAAACACCAAAACAATGAATTCATATGTCAAAATGGATCAAATATACCCAAAACCCCATAATTTCCCTTAAGCATGTTTAAGCAAAACTAATCATAGGGTTACAAAACTTAATCAAATTAAACCAAATTTCTACCAGAGGCATAAAATATTATTTTCGAATTTATAGATATTTTTCCAGAATTTATCAGTGTATAAATTCGCTAATCTTCACTAATTACCCTTAATTAACTGTAATTAGTGTCAAAACGATGCTAATCACTCACCTTGGCCACAAATGAAATTCTCAGAACCGAAACCTTGCTGATTTGGGCGAATACTGATGTCTAACAACAGCTTCAACCTTGCTTTCATGTTTTCTCTCCTTAATTTGATGTAGATTATGCCAAAACTTAATTAGAAAGTGATTAGAAGGTGATTTGGGTGTTGGAGGCCATTGCTAGGGTTGCAAGAAAGAAAGTGGCGGCTGGGAAATGAGGATAAGATCGTTCTCTAACTGATTTCAGCCTCCTCCTTACCCTAATCCCGAAATCCCCCATTGGGCCTAGCTGTTAACCACCCAGTTAAGCCCAATTAAGCTATTTTTCACCATCTGGAACTTGTTTCAGCCATATCTCCCAAAGGTGAGTTCGTTTGACTAATGTGACCACTCTACGAAATTGTAAACCATCATCTGGAGCCAATGGAAGTGGTTTCAGGTCAAAATTCCTTTCCAGTCAAAAATTATGGCCAAAACAGTACCAACTAGGGATAAAATGGTCATTTAAAAATTGGGAAAAATCATGAACATGGGAAATGACCCCAATAGTCATCTCCCAAAGTTACATGACCATACGACTTCGTATGTGAAGGAAAAATATATTCTACGGTCCTATGATGCGTAGAATACGGGTCGTTACATGTCATGCCAATGCTAGACTGATAGCTGTTATTATACGCAAACTCTACTAGTGGAAGGTGGTCCTCCCATGTCCTGCCAAAGTCCAAGATACAAAGCCTCAAAAGGTCTTCTAGAATCCGATTCACCTTCTCGGTTTGGTCGTCCATCTGAGGATGATACGCCGTGCTCAAGCATAACTGAGTCCCTATAGCTTCTTGCAAACTTTTCCAAAAGTCAATAGTAAAGATAGGATCACGATCGCTTACTATGTTAGAAGGTACCCCATGCAAACGAACTATCTCCCTAACATAAATAGGTGATAACGATGATGCAGTCCTCTTTCTCTTGACATGAATGAAGTGAGCACTCTTTGTAAGTCTGTCCACTATCACTCAAATACTGGTATTGCCTCCTCTAGACCAAGGCAACCCATCAATAAAGTCCATCGAGATACTCTCCCATTTCCATTGCGGAACCTCTAATCATGTAGCAGTCCACCGGGCTTTTTCTGCTTAGCCTTGGCTTGCTGACATATCAAGCATTTAGAAACGAACTCAGCCACGTCCTTCTTCATTCCGGCCCAAAAGAAAACTCGCTTCATGTATTTGTACATCTTGTCACCACCGGGATGTATGGTCATCTTAGAATGATGGGCTTCCTTAAGAACTGTCTTCCTCTAGTTCTCGTCGTGTGGTACACAAAGTCTCCCGTCCCTATGTAACCAACCCTTGTCATCTTGGGTATACCTACCAAGACGGCTCGAAGACTCCCCTCCTATGAGCTTTTCTACTAGCTCAAGCAACTGTGGGTCATCTCACTGGGCCTCTCCAATCCATCCCAAAAGCGTAGGTCTCACCTCTTAGGATGCTAACAAACCGGTCACATAATCGACAGAGGGTCTAAAGTCCAAGGTCGCTATGCACTCTAAGCTCTGCCTCTCCATAAACATAGGACTCAAAGTCAACTTCTTCTTACTCAAGGCATCACCTACAACGTTACCCTTGCCGAGGGTATATGCGATCTCAAAATCGTATGACGTTAAGAGCTCCATCCACCTTTATTGCCTCAAGTTAAGATCTTTCTGCAAGAAAAGGTACTTCAACGATTTATGGTCAGTTTACAATTCAAACTTCTCACCTAGGAGATAATGGCGCCTAGACTTAAGCACAAAAACGATGGTAGCTAACACTAGATCATGGGTTGGGTAGTTTTTCTCACGTACTTTCAACTACCTTACGCCATAAGCTACTACCTTCCCTTCTTGCATCAAGATAACGCCTAGTACCGTACCGCATGCATCCGTGTATACTGTAAACATTTTACTCCCATCTGGCAATGTCAACACTGGGGTTGTTGTAAGAGCCCTTTTCAATCTTTGGAAAGCAATGTCACAATCAATGTCCTAAGAAAAGGCTAGATTCTTCTTCGTCGGTCTAGTAAGTGGGGCTGATATCTTCGCAAAGTCCTCAATGAACTTCCTATAATAGCCCGCTAATCCAAGAAAGCTTCGCACCTCTGTTGCATTCTTTGGGATCTTCCAATCTTGCACCGCAACTACTTTTGCGGGGTCTACAGCTATCCCGTCTTTGGACTCCACATGTCCTAGAAACCTTACTTCTTCTCTCCAAAAGTGACATTTGGAGAACTTCGCTTTAAGATGATGTGCTCGAAGGGTATCCATGACTGCCATCAAATGCAAAGTAAGTTCTTCCTCGTTCTTTGAGAAAATCAAGATGTCGTCCACGAAGACAACCACAAACTTTTTAAGGAACTCCCTAAACACGCTACTCATCAAGTCAACAAAATAGGTTGGTCCATTCGTCAAACCGAAAGGCATGACGAGCTATTCAAAGAAACTGTCAGGGGTCCTAAAAGCAGTCTTGTCTATACTGTCCTCAGCCACTCTTAGCTGATGAAAATCCATAGACAAATCTAGTTGTAAGAAAACAGGCGCGCCTACAAGCTAGTCAAACAAACCATCTATTCGTGGAAGTGGGTGCCTATTTTTCTTAGTTAGCTTGTTTAACTCTCTATAACCCACACATAAGCGATGTGAACCATCCGCCTTAGTAGCGAATACTACTGGAGCACCCCATTCAGAAATACTTCACTTAATAAACCCCTTCTCAAGCAACTCTTTAACTTGTTTACTAAGCTCCTTCCTTTCCCTAGGAGCCATGTGTCGTACGGGTAAAGCAACTGGTTTGGCATTATCAACCAAGTATATGCGAAAGTCTATTTCACATTTTGGGTTTAAACACTTTACCTCATCAAAGACATCGGGATACTCATGGACTACTAGAACAGATTGCAAATTATCAATAGATGCATCGAGAGATTCTAGGTAACTAAGAAAGACAGGACCCTTGGGGTTACACGAGATTTAGAGGGTATTACCGAGACGAGTCAAAATTCTAACTGCCTTCCTTTCACAATCGAGAATGGCACCATTTCTGGATAACCAATCC
Organism: Allium sativum; assembly: GCA_030737875.1. Lineage (NCBI taxonomy): Eukaryota > Viridiplantae > Streptophyta > Magnoliopsida > Asparagales > Amaryllidaceae > Allium > Allium sativum. The sequence goes on from CM060920.1 coordinate 58,552,453, forward strand.
ATTCCTAGAATCAACCCATAGCCGATGAAACCAGGAACATATGCATTACATCGAAACTCAACACTAAGTATATATATTACCAAATCCAAGCAAATCATAGATAAATGAGCCGAACCCCCAACCGGATTTGAGATAATAATGGGATCCTCTACCATACATGTACTAAGGTACAGAAACTCTACTATAGAAGCGGATATAAAAGAATGCGATGTGCCAGAATGAAAAAGAGTGCGTACAGGATGATCATCTAGAAAAAAAAACTTTCAGCAGAAATAATTCTACCTCTATCCTTAGTGGGTGCCATGAGAGCATGAACTTGCCCTCTAGAAGGTCCTTCCCTTTGTTCTTGCTTCTTTGGGCAATCCTTAACCACATGCCCAGTCTCGCCACAATGGAAACATCCACCCATCTTCCTCTTCTTCTTTCTACAGTCTTTAGCGATGTGGCCAATGATACCACAATAGTTACAATTCCTCTTGTCGCATGGCTTGTTGTTCTTTCCACCCTTCTTATTGTCCACCTTCTTGTTTTAAGGTTCATCCTTCTTCACTTCTTTCTTCCCACCCTTGTCTTCTTCATGTAATAGCGCCATGTCCACCAATCTCTCAAAGTTGCACCCATTGGCATATGGGACATAGCTAGACCACGCAACAGTTCATTCAAGCCTCCAGAAAAACGTAATGCTTTCTTGTGAGGTGTATCTACAAACTCTAGCCCAAATCTTGCAAGAAAATTGAATTTGTTGATGTATTCCTTGATTGATATACTACCTTGTTTGAGTGCTACAAACTTCTCCATTTGTAGGCTTTGTTCAGCTGGCGAGAGGAACTTCATCTCAAACCTCCTCCTAAAGTCCACCAAAGTCTCAACTGGTTGCTCAGCACTAGTAACTTCCCACCAGTAAGAGGCTTCTTCCTTCATTAGCCAAGCGGCCAATTGTATCTTCCTCCTATCATCCACTTCAAAGTTAGAAAACAACTCTTTTGTTTCCATGAACCAGTTCCGTGCTTCAACAAACATCTCAGTCCCTTTAAAGATCTTTCCGCCCATAGCACGGAAGTCCTTACAAATCTTAGCAAAAGCATCTACGCGAGGAGCGACGACAGCTAGGGGAGGAGGAGGAACGTTGGTTAGACTCGTGGCAATGTCCCTAGCCTCTAGGTATCGTCTGAACCAAGCGGGTATTGGAACACCCTCAGGTATCTCGGGTTCCCCAGATATGCTGAAAAGAAAAAGGAAAGGATTCAAAACAAAGAAAAGAAGGATAGTGCATATGGATATATGCCTTTTTAGAATAAAAATATTTTTCCTTGAAAATGCTTCTTTAAATCATGGTTTTGAAAATATTTTCTTTAAAATATGCATTTGAAAATAGTTTTCAAAATCTTTTATCCGTTCTGGTAACCTTCTGCTCTTATATCACATGTAACACCCCACCTCCATTAAGGTCGCTCACAAAGGGAATGCATTAACTTAAGTGGGGGTCATAAGAGTATAGAACAGATAAAATTACAAAAAAGACAAATTTAAGCAGCGGAAAACAATTAGAACTTTTATTCCATAGTAGCATAACAGGATAAACTTTCATAAGGGTTGTTTCAAACATCAACACCAAAACATCAAAACCCATTACATCAAATATCTGTCTTGTTTCTCAAAAGAAGCATAATACAAAATAACATAACATAATTCCCCAATTAAGCAGTAGCTGGCCATAGCAGTAAAGTAAAGAGTCCAAAGCAATACATCACAATCTTTGAGCTTGAAAAGAATCTGAACTAAGCAGTGGTATTCCCTCCCTGTGAACATGGGGGGGGGGGGGACGAAAGAAAGAAATCAAAACAAAAACAGAGTCAGACATAAACCTTGGTAAGTCCAGTGACTTTCTTCATGTAAACAGGTAAAGGTATCATGACCTGGATAAACTAGATACAAGACATAACCATGATAATAAGCATCGCGAGATAACGAGATAAGCATAAGATAAGACTAGAACATGATAAGGTATCGTGCTGATTCCTAATTTCTCTACAAGACCTAACTAGTGCTCAACTAATGTCGTTTGTTATAAAACAAGATAAGTGTTCCCCATTTCCAACATGATAGTTTTATAGGTACATATCTCATGATGAGAGTCCCACCTCATATTGACAGTTTACCTGTCCCCACCGTACCTATATTAATTCATCAACTCCTACTCATAATGTTCCGCATGTGTGTGTATCAACCCGGCCCCTACTTGTAGATACCTGTGTTGGTCCCACCATAGGGTGTATCATTTCCTAGGGTGGCAACCTGATAAAGTTCTAGAGTGCACAGCTTTATACCTACTTGGTACTCAGTGTCTAAATTTTCCCATGCCGGAATTACGTGCACGCCCGTAATCCATCGGAACCTGCACTGCCGTACCACCTGCCGCTATTTTGACCGTTTATAATCAGCCCAGTAATCGTGCCCTACCCTGCCCAGCTTAGGGTCCCGTCGATACCTAATGTGGGTTACTGCTGAAAAGGGTCCCGCTACTTGGGTTTTCCTTATGTCTATTCGTATACCCCCATGTTAGTTAAGTGTTATCAATCAATCAATTCAAGTTTACTTAACCCACCCATTCATCATGTTATATTGGTTAAGTGTCATTAATCCAGTCGAGTTACTTAACCCACCCACTTGTCATGTTATATTGGTTAAGTGCATGTTAACTTAACCCTACCATACTTAACATGTTTGTTTAGCATTAATTATTTATTAATGCATCAACCTCTCACATTAGACTTATTTGCGGTAGCTGGATTGTGCCGGGCGGTTCCGAGCAGTCTTACACCGCAAACCCATTCCAACCTCGGGTTCAAGCATTCAATGCGCTAACCTTTCACATTAGACTTGTTGTTTGTGGTTGTTGGATGTGCCGGGCGGTTCCAGGCTACACCACAAGCTCATTCTAACCTCGTGTTAGGTATTATTACCCTTCTAAACTTCGCCTTTGACCTCTCACATTAGATTGTTGTCGTTGCGGTTGCTGGATGTGCCGGGAGGTTCCGGGCAGCCTTACACCACAACTCAAATCTAACCTCGTGTCTTAGGCGACCATTAGATTTAATTAAATTATATACTTGCCAATTATGTCCAAATTCCAATTTTTACATGCCAATTATCATATGCCCAATTATTGATTTACATGCCAATTTACATATGCCCAATTATTGATTTACATGCCAATTTACATATGCCCAATTATTGATTTACATGCCAATTTACATATGCCCGATTATTGATTTACATGCCAATTTACATATGCCCAAATATTGATTTACATGTCAATTTACATATGCCCAAATATTGATTTACATGCCAATTTACATATGCCCAAATTTGAATAATAATAATACACTATATCCATCACAAATTATGCCTAATAATTCCACCAAACATGTTATGCCCATAAATTCACCCAAATAGGCAATACCCAATATTCCCCGTTTTCCAAACGTTCGTATTTCGCGATTTCAGCTAAGGTTCGAAGTTAACCCAGGTTCGATAAAAAAAAATAGGGGGAGATAGAAGTTGCATAAAATAAGAACAGAGAGAAAATAGGCCTGAAAATATCATCACAGGCATGAAGGCTAAGACTTGATAAGAACATCATCATGAACATGAAAAACTGATGTACAACAAGATAAACTGATGATAATAGCATCATGAGAATAAGAATAGAAGCAAAAGAACGACTTAAAATCTTGCATAGACTCAATTTCATCTTATTACATGTCAAGACTAGATTTAGGTGTTCAAATCTAAAAATAACTGAACTTACAGCATTTGGATTAGAACAGAAAATTGAATCGCTTGTTTTTTTTGAATAACTCTAACTTGATATTGATTAATCCTCTAGGGTGATGAAGAACTTTTTGAATTGATTTAGATTTTAGTGGCGGCTAGGTTTAGATGAGAGATTGGCGGCATGGAGGTTCCATGAGAGTGAATAATAGAATTTGGGTTTATGTTTGGATATGTATTTATAGGCGTGTTAGGCAAACCGTGGCCTTTAGATTAGCATAGGAGTCATCAGAGCCATCTAAACCAAAGAGACATGTCATCCAGCCAACAAGAGTGCGACACATAAGCCCTAAAACACAAAATTTCGTCACAGACCATTCTAGGCCAACGGGGTCGATTCCAAACACCTTGAGTTGACCCTGGGGTCGACCCAACGGGTCATGGGTCAACCCATAAAATAGGTCGGTTTAGCGTTTTGCCTACTCGCTTCCGCTGTTTAGAATTTTTTTCTTGAATTTTAGGTTGATTTTTATTTTATTAATTTATATATATATACATATATTTCCCTTATATTTATACAAACTTCCAAGGTCCATAACTTTCTCATAAATTATCCGTTTAATGCAAACTTTAGGTCCATCTTGACCAGAATTTTGTGACAAACGCAGTGGTATAGTTTATTTTAGTTAATTCTCACTTTTAAAATAAAGTATTCTTTTAATTCGTCTATTAATATTCATAGAAAAATATGGGGTGTTACAGTGTTAAACAAAATCATCATTTTTGTCAAATTAGATAAATGGAATTAAAATTATCTTTTTTGTCAAAATATAATTATTGGATCAAAATTTAAATTTTTTTTCCAAATATAATTGTTGAATTAAGTTTGTCATTTTTGTTAAATCAAAATAGTTAAAATAAAAAGGACATTTTGTTGTAACAAAATAGTTGAAATAAAAAAGACATTTTGTTGTAAGAAGATAGTGAAACAAAAGTTATCATTTTTGTAGTTGGAACAAAAAAATACGTTTTTATCAATTTAGAATTGTTGAACAAAAATATACATTTTGTCAAAACATATTAGTTGAAATAAAAATATACATTTTTGTAAAAATGTAATTGTAAAACAAAAGTATTCATTTTTGTCATAAAGATTTATTGAAACCAAAGTTTTCATTTTTGTCATAAAGATTATTTGGAAACAAAAATATTCATTTTTGTCGAATTGTTTAGTTAAAACAAAAATATTCATTTTTGTCAAAATATTTTAGTTGAAACAAAATATACATTTTTGTCAAAATAGTTTAGTTGAAACGAAAAGGTGCACTTTGTCAAAATATGATGGTTGAAAACAAAAAATTACACTTTTTGTTAAATAGATTTGAGTTAAACAAAATTAACATTTTTGTTAAATAGATTTGTGATAAAACAAAAATATCATTTTTGTTAAATAGAAATTGTAAACAAATAAAATTATCATTTTTATTTGTTATGTCGAATAGAAATTGTACACAAATAAATTATTCTTTTATTTGTCATTAGAATACATAGAGAAATTGTATACAAATAAATTATTCTTTTATTTGTCATTATAATACATAGAATAATGTATGTAAATAAATTATTCTTTTATTTGTCATTAGAATACATAGAAAAATGTATGCAAATAAATATGTCATTTTTATTAAATTAGAATTGTCAAAATAGAAATTGTCATTTTTGTTGAAACTTGGATTGTCAACAAAAAGGAATGAATCATTTGTGTTCGTTTTGTCAAATTAGAATTATTAACAATATGAAATTATCATTCGTTATTCATTTTGTTAAAATAAGAATTGTTAGCAATATGGAATTATCGTTTTCAATCATTTTGTTGAAATAGAATTGCCAACAAAAATGAAAAGATCATTTTTAACCATTTTATTGAAATAGAATTGTCAACTAAAATGAAAAGATCATTTCTAATCATTTTGTTCAAATAGAATTGTCAACAAAAATGAAAAGATCATTTTTAATCATTTTGTTGAAATAGAATTGTTAAAAAGATCATTTTTAATCATTTTGTTGAAATAAAATTGCCAACAAAAATGAAAAGATCGTTTTTAATCATTTTGTTGAAACAGAATTGTTAAGAAAAATGGAAAGATCATTTTTAATCATTTTGTTGAAATAGAATTGTCAATAAGAATGTGTAACAACCCGTAAAATGCGAGCCAGTTTGAAATTTTTATTTTGGCCATTTTAGCGAAGTTTGAATATTCAAAATGAATTATTTTAAATAATATCGTCGAAAAATTTATTTTGAATATAATTCGAACGTATATAATATACGCGTCGTCGTTAGAATATAAATATTTATATATAATTATAAAAGGAATTGAAAATGGCGCGGTAGTTCGAAAATTCGATTTCTAATTTCAATTGAATATACAGAATTCAATATAAGTCAGAATTGAACGAAACAAGAAATATTTGAATCTGTATAACTATATCTTTGTAACGAAGTTAGCAAACTGAGATTTCATCTTAGAAATGATAAGATACGTCCAGTTGAAAATTAGAAATAGTCGCTGTGGAATTTATATATATTTTTATATATATAAGGCCCTTAAAAATAGCAATTTTGCAAACGACCTCGGATTTCGACGAAACCAGTTTTGTTGGGTCCGTGATGTCAAGTTATTGCTAGGTTTCAAATTTCATAATTTTTCGAATCAATATGTGAGCGTGGCAAAGGAAAACGCGTTTGACCAGTTTCAGTTGATTTTAATCGACTGGAAATTGGCCATTTTTCTAACGGTCTCAGAATTCGATGAAACTAGTTTTGTTAGGACCGTATCGTCAATACGAAGCTAGAAAATATTTTCCTGGAATTTTTCTAGTTAGTATGTGACCCCGGTAATTTGAAATGTACGTTTAAAATTCAATATAGTGATTTAAATGAAAATTCAAACGGAAACTAATCGAAACGGTCAAATCAGCTTGCGATACATATCCCATTGTGTTCAGAATGGGGGTTAAGCGCTAGGGACGACAGTCGGTGGGTTCGATTTTGATTTCGAAAAATAAGGTTACCTTTTTGAAGTAAAAAGAAAAAATAAAATAATATAAATTTAAATAAACCCCCCCTCTCCTCAGTATTCTCTCTCCCCGTCATTTTATAAAAAAAAAAGAAAAGAAAAAAACTACCTAAACCTAAACCCCCGTCGCCTCGATCCTGGAGCCGCCGCACCACCTCCGCCGCCGTCCCCTCTTCTTCTTCCCCCACCTCCTCCTTCCTCCCCGATTCCCTCCTCTATCGTTCGAACGCAGCGCCCCCCAAATCGTCGAGCCACCTGACGACCGAAGCCCGCCTCCTCCTGCCGACGACATCGACGCCCCTGGAAGCCAGCTCCGACGAAGCCGACGCCCCTTCCCCCCCCATCTTCGTAAGTATTTTTATTTTTTTTTACTTTTATTTTTGTTTTTATTTTAGAGTTTAAACCTAATTCCGATTTTTAGGAAGTGGAAAAAAAAACTGATTATTTTTCAATATTAAAAATTGATTTTTTTTTTTTTTTTATAAAACTGTATTTTTAAACATATAAAACTGTATTTTTAAACATATAAAACTGTATTTGTAAACATATAAAAACTGTATTTTTAAAGCTATAAAAACTGGATTTTTAAAGAATAAAAAAACTGGATTTTTAAAGAATAAAAAAAACTGGATTTTTAAAGAAAACAAAAACAGTTTTGAAAAGAAAATAAAAAAAAAACTGCATTTTTTATAAAGATAAAAACTGCATTTTTATAAAAGAGCAAAAACTGAATTGATTTTTAAAAGATTAAAAACAGTTGATTTTTTTTTTTTAAAAAAAAAAAAGGGGGTTAAAACTGATTTTAATTTTAAGTTTAAGCAAAAGGGTTTAAACTTTAAAAAGATCGGATTTGTAGAAAAGTAAAAATAGAATTTTTATATATTGAACTTCGATAGAAAAATAGAATTTTTATATATTGAACTTCGATAGAAAAATAGGATTTTTATATATTGAACTTCGATAGAAAAATAGGATTTTTATATATTGAACTTCGATAGAAAAATAGGATTTTTATATATTGAATAGCGAACTAAAAATTCGATTTTTATATATTGAATAGCGAACTAAAAATTCGATTTTTATATATTGAATAGCGAACTAAAAATTCGATTTTTATATATTGAATAGCGAACTAAAAATTCGATTTTTATATATTGAATAGCGAACTAAAAATTCGATTTTTATATATTGAATAACGAACTAAAAATTCGATTTTTATATATTGAATAGCGAACTAAAAATTCGATTTTTATATATTGAATAGCGAACTAAAAATTCGATTTTTATATATTGAATAGCGAACTAAAAATTCGATTTTTATATATTGAATAGCATAGTAAAAATTCAATTTTTGCATATGTAGAGAATACGGGCAATGAAAGTGAAGAAAGGCGATAACGACGAAGACTTCTGCAAAAGGAGAGTCAAGATGATTGGATAGCTATATGTGAGAACTTCTCACTCAAATTCTATTTTTCTAGTTATATATATATACTAGGATGCAGACGGTGCTTATTAGAAGCACCCGACACCCGTCCACATACCATGGACTTGTTTGTTTGGTTGTGTAGTTGGTTAGATTATTTGATTTGGATTTGATTGATTGGTTGAATTGGAAGTTGATTAAAATTGATATGTGAATGGCGTGGGCCTTCACTAGACCGGGGATAAGGCTAGGCCTTGTCCCGTTTCTAGTATCGTGCCGTTATGCCGCCGAAATTTTCTAAAATAAGTTAGAAAAATAAAAATAGCATTTTATTTAAAGAATGAACTGAATAGAAATTCATATGTTAAAATAAAATGTGTTATCGTTAAAAATATAATTTTTAACGTGAATGTGAATAAATAAATATTCATTTACAAACCAGACGGTTTGTTTATGTACACCTATTTGAAGGACATTGATTGGGACGATAAATTTTACACATCGCCCAACTGCACGAATAAAATATTTGTTTGATTGTTTGAAACCCCACACGGGTGTTGGGATGAAATTTGAAGTTCACTCATCCTGATTGATTAAATATGTCGATCGATTGATTGACAGGCTGTTATAAGCGTTGAATATCTATATTTGATGCTTATACAGTGTAGTGCACTTTGGTTGATGGTTGATTATTTTCAATGCTATTATATACATGTGTTGTATGAAAATCCATATAATTAATTTTATATGGTAATTGATTGGGCCTCATTCCAGTTTTGAAAAAGAAATATTTGAAAAAGAAATCTTTGAAATAGAATATTTGAAAATAAAGGAATATATGAAGCCGTGTTGATTAGATTGACGCCATTTTGACGTGAACGATATTTATATCGATTTTGAAAACGATTTCGAAATGAATTGAATTGAAAACGAATTCGAAATGAATTGAAAACGATTTCGAAATGAATTGAATTGAAAACGATTTCGAAATGAATTGAATTGAAAACGATTTCGAAATGAATTAAATTGAAAACGAATTCAAAATGAATTGAAAACGATTTCGAAATGAATTGAATTGAAAACGATTTCGAAATGAATTGAATTGAAAACGATTTCGAAATGAATTGAATTGAAAACGAATTCAAAATGAATTGAAAACGATTTCGAAATGAATTGAATTGAAAACGATTTCGAAATGAATTGAATTGAAAACGAATTCAAATGGAATTGAAAGCGAATTGAAATAAATTCAAATTGAATTGAAATTTGAATTGAATAGAAATGAATTTTAAAACGAATTTATAGAGAAGAATTCAATTTTGCTTTGAATTGAGATGGAAGTTGAAATAGATTTTGAAACGAATTTTAAAACTATTTATATAATTCGTTTTAAATAGAAATCGACGAAGTATATATTATATATATTATATATATAATATAATGGCCTGAATAGAACGCGCCGCGCCGCGGCAGTTCGCGAATTTCGACCATTTATTTCAAACGGACATTACGGGAGATCCGACCGTCGGATTCTCCTAAAACCGGAACCGTTGGGTTCGTATCGAAAAGAGCTTTCTAATGAATGTTAGAAATTTGAAATCTAACGGTTGGATTTGGAGATACGTCCAAATCAAATTCGAAAAAGGTCGTTGTAAGTGCAGTTCGATGGCCATTGATGGAAATCGACTGTACGGGCCTTGATAAAATTATTAAAAATAGCAATAATTTGTGTAAAATCATAAGAAATGATTTAGAAAGAATTGGGATGAAAAACTCCCTATTTGAAAGGATAAAAATAGATTTTTATCGAAATGAACTAGTTTTGAACTAGAATTATAATTCTATTTATTTTTAAATAAATAAATTGAATTTGAAAAGGGTTTTGAAAATAACCAAAATTTCCAATGATTGCATTGGAGTGGATTTGAATCGAAATTGTCTTCGGAATATTTCGATGTTGGAATTCGTGATTATACAGATGTTGTTATGGAAATTTGAAAGATATATATTTATATCGTTATTTCCAATACGACATTTGTTAATCGTAGAATTTGATATTGAATATAAGCCGGGATATTTTCTATTCAGAGCCTTGTATTTAATATCAAATGTGATTTGGGTTTGTCGTGAATGGTGTCTTCACTAACACTGTTCTTGAACCCAGTTGAGAAAAGATTAAATCTTTTTATTTAGATTTAATGAAGTGTACCAATTAAATAACATTTAATTGGAATTGAATTGATATTGATTTTTGGGTTTATCGTGAACAGTGTTTTAAATAACACTTGTTCTTTAACCCGATAATTAATGAACGTGATTTGGGTTTGTCGTGAATGGTGTCTTCATTAACACTGTTCTTGAACCCAGTTGAGAAATGATTAAATCTTTTTATTTAGATTTAATGAAGTGTACCAATTAAATAACATTTAATTGGAATTGAATCGATATTGATTTTTGGGTTTATCGTGGACAGTGTTTTAAATAACACTCGTTCTTTAACCCGATGATTAATGAATGTGATTTTGGGTTTATCGTGAACCGTGTTTTTAAATGACACTGATTCTTTAACCCAGTCAAAAGATTAAAACTAAGTGGAGTTTTAATGAATCTTTAATTAGATTGAAAAGATCGAGAATGGAGTATCACCAGTTTTGCTCCAGGCGATAGTTAAATCTTTAATTAGATTTGAACGTGAAATTTAGAAACTAACTGTCGGTTAGCCAAGCAGAATGGTTTTCTGGATATTGATCTGATGTTGGTTTCGGCCTTCGGGGTTAATATTTGGGGAATTATTCTCTTGATTAATTTACGGTTAGTAACTAATGAATTGGAATGAGGCGTATGTTGTGTTTGTGTAACACTTATTTAAAATATACGCGAGTTATTCGGAAAGACCGGGTTTATCCCATTCTGAATAACTGATACGACGATAAGTCGAAGATGAAGACGATGGTCGAAGACCGGAGGTCTTCACGTCGTTTGGGTGATAACTGATGATCTTGATTGGGCTGTACACCCAAGAAGATGGAAACAGTTGGTGATCGTCCAGACGTACTTGGAGATCGATGGATATGCGGGGTACTAGGTGCCTCCGGTTTCGTTCAGACCCAGGACGGACTTGTAAATGGACTGTGTGTCTGACATCGGATTTCATTCTGTGTGACTGATATCAGTTGCATAGGATGGTTTGCCTGTGTGGCATGCTAAGATGCAAATGATCGAGGCTTCTGTTGAAAAGCAAAGTCTTGTGGTGATGATCAAAGCACGGCCTTTGTGGCGTAGCTTTGTGTAACGTTTACCTCGCGTGTTTCACACCAGGTATGAACCAAAAACGGGAGACGGACCTCAGGGAGGGCATGCGTTTCCTTCTAGATAAAAAGTGGCGTCAGTGGTTTTACACGCCCTGACGAGTTTGACTTATGTGGTTGTTGCTGTTGCGAGGCGCCTCGGATTGATCGGTCGTTCTCGAACCGATGGAGTCATTTAGTTGGCTCGTTTACGCCCCAAAGGGCGGGGAAACGTAGTGTTCAGGCATTTTAATCCACATCGGTGGACCGGCCCTGTCGCTCCAAGGGTCACTCGAGCTCTGATCCTGAGACATGGGCTAGATTGTCTCGAATCGGTTGAGGACTATCTTTTGCCTCGGTTCATAGACGGAAATCCAATTTCCAAATACGTGACATTTGCGGTTTTATTTGTAAACCTATATATGGCGACATAGTGGCATGGGACGCTTATGCCGCCTATGATTGATACTTATGATTTGAAGTTGTTTTATACACTATGCACTTATAATAGTATCAAATGATTTGTTTTAAACGTATCAAGCATTCTTTGGCTGTTATAAGGGAAAACCCTATCCCCCGGCTTGCGTTGCATTGTGTGATGGGACCTGGGTCTTATAACAGCTTCATTTTTCTTTATTTAGCACTGCGCTGTTGTTTTATGCACTGGTGTTCTTGGGAGGAAACCCGTTCCGTGTTATACGGCGTGGTCCCTTGATTTACCTTTGAAAATAAAGAATAATAACTGTTTTAGTTCTCACACCAGTCACATGACTGACCTGGAGTTTATTGTTTTAACCTAAACTCTGGGTGCCCCTATTTTGACACGGGCAGCTAGTAGTTTTGGTTTTGCAGATTTATATTCACAGGATCCTGGTTTACAGCTGGAACGATATCCGGAAAGCTTTGTATCCGTATATCTACTTCTAGTTGTGTATTGTATTATTTTCCGCTGCTATGTATTTAAATGTAATTTAAATCTCTGATATTTCTGTGTAATTTTCATTTATACTCTGTATATTCTTGTATTCTGATGCACTGTTGTAATATATAGTGAAATGTTCTTCTGTATGCGTTCTGTTTGTCCTGTTCTCAACGATAGGGCGTTTCGAACGGCCTGGATCGGTTTTAGCGACTGGTTCGGACCGAGCGAAATTCCTTGCCGTCACATTTGGTATCAGAGCTTTGGTTTACAAAGCTCAGAGAACAAGACACATTAGAAACATACGAAAGAATTCATCAGATATTGGATTAGCAATATCCAATGAGAATGACTCGTTAGAAATGGGATCAGTAGTATCCTAGAACGAGTGTGAAGAGTTTATTTTTAAAATAAAACAAATTTTTGTTTTGAAAATTTAAATCAATTATTCGTATTTGATTATTTATTTATATTGATGTGGGCAATCCAGTATATATAGATTTTGCGTATACGTCTGATCCACGTGTATTTGAAATTTTAATATACTGGATAGATATAGAATCACACTCTAGTCGCCCGGAGATAATTTTGGTAATGCGGCCGCATTATCAATATTTATATTCGTGTTTCGAAGGTGTGATATCTATATATTTCCATTAGACTGGTGTGAGAACCAAAACTAATATAGGTAGATTTATTGTTGTGATTTGGCATCAAAAATCTGATTTTAGTATATGTATCAAAATTATGAATTTGAAACGTTAAATTCACTAATTGATTGATGTTTGTGTTGTTTGTTTATTTGTTTGCTAATTTTTAGCCATTTAGCCTAATTAAATCAAATATTGAACTATATTGAAATTTGGTTGCATTTGCTTGCATATACATATGTATCATTGAACAGGTCATAGCAAGGAGGCTAGAGCCGAAGAATAAAATTTGTTTGCCCGACAAATAGGTACATGTTTACTACATAATTTCCTGTTTTGTTTGGGTGATGATGATTTTGTGAGCCTATTGGCTAGCCGCTTGGCTTTTTCTTTTTCTTTTTGAGATCTGAAGGACCGGGGAAGCTATTTGAAATTCCCCGATGCTCCCGGTGCAGGGGAGGTTATGGCGAAATTTTTCGAAAATTTAGGGTGTTAGCCAAATTTTTGAAATTTTGAAAATTCTCAGAAACTAAAGAGTTGGAGAATGGAAGCCTGATCGATCGTAGAGTTGAATAATCAAACCACTTTCGACTTTGTTCCTTTTCGGGGATGAAAAGTTTTAAGTGGGGGAGATTGTAACAACCCGTAAAATGCGAGCCAGTTTGAAATTTTTATTTTGGCCATTTTAGCGAAGTTTGAATATTCAAAATGAATTATTTTAAATAATATCGTCGAAAAATTTATTTTGAATATAATTCGAACGTATATAATATACGCGTCGTCGTTAGAATATAAATATTTATATATAATTATAAAAGGAATTGAAAATGGCGCGGTAGTTCGAAAATTCGATTTCTAATTTCAATTGAATATACAGAATTCAATATAAGTCAGAATTGAACGAAACAAGAAATATTTGAATCTGTATAACTATATCTTTGTAACGAAGTTAGCAAACTGAGATTTCATCTTAGAAATGATAAGATACGTCCAGTTGAAAATTAGAAATAGTCGCTGTGGAATTTATATATATTTTTTTATATATAAGGCCCTTAAAAATAGCAATTTTGCAAACGACCTCGGATTTCGACGAAACCAGTTTTGTTGGGTCCGTGATGTCAAGTTATTGCTAGGTTTCAAATTTCATAATTTTTCGAATCAACATGTGAGCGTGGCAAAGGAAAACGCGTTTGACCAGTTTCAGTTGATTTTAATCGACTGGAAATTGGCCATTTTTCTAACGGTCTCAGAATTCGATGAAACTAGTTTTGTTAGGACCGTATCGTCAATACGAAGCTAGAAAATATTTTCCTGGAATTTTTCTAGTTAGTATGTGACCCCGGTAATTTGAAATGTACGTTTAAAATTCAATATAGTGATTTAAATGAAAATTCAAACGGAAACTAATCGAAACGGTCAAATCAGCTTGCGTTACATATCCCATTGTGTTCAGAATGGGGGTTAAGCGCTAGGGACGACAGTCGGTGGGTTCGATTTTGATTTCGAAAAATAAGGTTACCTTTTTGAAGTAAAAAGAAAAAAAAAATAATAATATAAATTTAAATAAACCCCCCCTCTCCTCAGTATTCTCTCTCCCGGTCATTTTATAAAAAAAAAGAAAAGAAAAAAACTACCTAAACCTAAACCCCCGTCGCCTCGATCCTGGAGCCGCCGCACCACCTCCGCCGCCGTCCCCTCTTCTTCTTCCCCCACCTCCTCCTTCCTCCCCGATTCCCTCCTCTATCGTTCGAACGCAGCGCCCCCCAAATCGTCGAGCCACCTGACGACCGAAGCCCGCCTCCTCCTGCCGACGACATCGACGCCCCTGGAAGCCAGCTCCGACGAAGCCGACGCCCCTTCCCCCCCATCTTCGTAAGTATTTTTATTTATTTTTACTTTTATTTTTGTTTTTATTTTAGAGTTTAAACCTAATTCCGATTTTTAGGAAATGGAAAAAAAAAACTGATTATTTTTAAATATTAAAAACTGATTTTTTTTTTTTTTTTTTTTATAAAACTGTATTTTTAAACATATAAAACTGTATTTTTAAACATATAAAACTGTATTTGTAAACATATAAAAACTGTATTTTTAAAGCTATAAAAACTGGATTTTTAAAGAATAAAAAAACTGGATTTTTAAAGAATAAAAAAAACTGGATTTTTAAAGAAAACAAAAACAGTTTTGAAAAGAAAATAAAAAAAAAAACTGCATTTTTTATAAAGATAAAAACTGCATTTTTATAAAAGAGCAAAAACTGAATTGATTTTTAAAAGATTAAAAACAGTTGATTTTTTTTTTTTTTTTAAAAAAAAAGGGGGTTAAAACTGATTTTAATTTTAAGTTTAAGCAAAAGGGTTTAAACTTTAAAAAGATCGGATTTGTAGAAAAGTAAAAATAGAATTTTTATATATTGAACTTCGATAGAAAAATAGAATTTTTATATATTGAACTTCGATAGAAAAATAGGATTTTTATATATTGAACTTCGATAGAAAAATAGGATTTTTATATATTGAACTTCGATAGAAAAATAGGATTTTTATATATTGAATAGCGAACTAAAAATTCGATTTTTATATATTGAATAGCGAACTAAAAATTCGATTTTTATATATTGAATAGCGAACTAAAAATTCGATTTTTATATATTGAATAGCGAACTAAAAATTCGATTTTTATATATTGAATAGCGAACTAAAAATTCGATTTTTATATATTGAATAGCGAACTAAAAATTCGATTTTTATATATTGAATAGCGAACTAAAAATTCGATTTTTATATATTGAATAGCATAGTAAAAATTCGATTTTTGCATATGTAGAGAGTACGGGCAATGAAAGTGAAGAAAGGCGATAACGACGAAGACTTCTGCAAAAGGAGAGTCAAGATGATTGGATAGCTATATGTGAGAACTTCTCACTCAAATTCTATTTTTCTAGTTATATATATATACTAGGATGCAGACGGTGCTTATTAGAAGCACCCGACACCCGTCCACATACCATGGACTTGTTTGTTTGGTTGTGTAGTTGGTTAGATTATTTGATTTGGATTTGATTGATTGGTTGAATTGGAAGTTGATTAAAATTGATATGTGAATGGCGTGGGCCTTCACTAGACCGGGGATAAGGCTAGGCCTTGTCCCGTTTCTAGTATCGTGCCGTTATGCCGCCGAAATTTTCTAAAATAAGTTAGAAAAATAAAAATAGCATTTTATTTAAAGAATGAACTGAATAGAAATTCATATGTTAAAATAAAATGTGTTATCGTTAAAAATATAATTTTTAACGTGAATGTGAATAAATAAATATTCATTTACAAACCAGACGGTTTGTTTATGTACACCTATTTGAAGGACATTGATTGGGACGATAAATTTTACACATCGCCCAACTGCACGAATAAAATATTTGTTTGATTGTTTGAAACCCCACACGGGTGTTGGGATGAAATTTGAAGTTCACTCATCCTGATTGATTAAATATGTCGATCGATTGATTGACAGGCTGTTATAAGCGTTGAATATCTATATTTGATGCTTATACAGTGTAGTGCACTTTGGTTGATGGTTGATTATTTTCAATGCTATTATATACATGTGTTGTATGAAAATCCATATAATTAATTTTATATGGTAATTGATTGGGCCTCATTCCAGTTTTGAAAAAGAAATATTTGAAAAAGAAATCTTTGAAATAGAATATTTGAAAATAAAGGAATATATGAAGCCGTGTTGATTAGATTGACGCCATTTTGACGTGAACGATATTTATATCGATTTTGAAAACGATTTCGAAATGAATTGAATTGAAAACGAATTCGAAATGAATTGAAAACGATTTCGAAATGAATTGAATTGAAAACGATTTCGAAATGAATTGAATTGAAAACGATTTCGAAATGAATTAAATTGAAAACGAATTCAAAATGAATTGAAAACGATTTCGAAATGAATTGAATTGAAAACGATTTCGAAATGAATTGAATTGAAAACGATTTCGAAATGAATTGAATTGAAAACGATTTCGAAATGAATTGAATTGAAAACGAATTCAAAATGAATTGAAAACGATTTCGAAATGAATTGAATTGAAAACGATTTCGAAATGAATTGAATTGAAAACGAATTCAAATGGAATTGAAAGCGAATTGAAATAAATTCAAATTGAATTGAAATTTGAATTGAATAGAAATGAATTTTAAAACGAATTTATAGAGAAGAATTCAATTTTGCTTTGAATTGAGATGGAAGTTGAAATAGATTTTGAAACGAATTTTAAAACTATTTATATAATTCGTTTTAAATAGAAATCGACGAAGTATATATTATATATATTATATATATAATATAATGGCCTGAATAGAACGCGCCGCGCCGCGGCAGTTCGCGAATTTCGACCATTTATTTCAAACGGACATTACGGGAGATCCGACCGTCGGATTCTCCTAAAACCGGAACCGTTGGGTTCGTATCGAAAAGAGCTTTCTAATGAATGTTAGAAATATGAAATCTAACGGTTGGATTTGGAGATACGTCCAAATCAAATTCGAAAAAGGTCGCTGTAAGTGCAGTTCGATGGCCATTGATGGAAATCGACTGTACGGGCCTTGATAAAATTATTAAAAATAGCAATAATTTGTGTAAAATCATAAGAAATGATTTAGAAAGAATTGGGATGAAAAACTCCCTATTTGAAAGGATAAAAATAGATTTTTATCGAAATGAACTAGTTTTGAACTAGAATTATAATTCTATTTATTTTTAAATAAATAAATTGAATTTGAAAAGGGTTTTGAAAATAACCAAAATTTCCAATGATTGCATTGGAGTGGATTTGAATCGAAATTGTCTTCGGAATATTTCGATGTTGGAATTCGTGATTATACAGATGTTGTTATGGAAATTTGAAAGATATATATTTATATCGTTATTTCCAATACGACATTTGTTAATCGTAGAATTTGATATTGAATATAAGCCGGGATATTTTCTATTCAGAGCCTTGTATTTAATATCAAATGTGATTTGGGTTTGTCGTGAATGGTGTCTTCACTAACACTGTTCTTGAACCCAGTTGAGAAAAGATTAAATCTTTTTATTTAGATTTAATGAAGTGTACCAATTAAATAACATTTAATTGGAATTGAATTGATATTGATTTTTGGGTTTATCGTGAACAGTGTTTTAAATAACACTTGTTCTTTAACCCGATAATTAATGAACGTGATTTGGGTTTGTCGTGAATGGTGTCTTCATTAACACTGTTCTTGAACCCAGTTGAGAAATGATTAAATCTTTTTATTTAGATTTAATGAAGTGTACCAATTAAATAACATTTAATTGGAATTGAATCGATATTGATTTTTGGGTTTATCGTGGACAGTGTTTTAAATAACACTCGTTCTTTAACCCGATGATTAATGAATGTGATTTTGGGTTTATCGTGAACCGTGTTTTTAAATGACACTGATTCTTTAACCCAGTCAAAAGATTAAAACTAAGTGGAGTTTTAATGAATCTTTAATTAGATTGAAAAGATCGAGAATGGAGTATCACCAGTTTTGCTCCAGGCGATAGTTAAATCTTTAATTAGATTTGAACGTGAAATTTAGAAACTAACTGTCGGTTAGCCAAGCAGAATGGTTTTCTGGATATTGATCTGATGTTGGTTTCGGCCTTCGGGGTTAATATTTGGGGAATTATTCTCTTGATTAATTTACGGTTAGTAACTAATGAATTGGAATGAGGCGTATGTTGTGTTTGTGTAACACTTATTTAAAATATACGCGAGTTATTCGGAAAGACCGGGTTTATCCCATTCTGAATAACTGATACGACGATAAGTCGAAGATGAAGACGATGGTCGAAGACCGGAGGTCTTCACGTCGTTTGGGTGATAACTGATGATCTTGATTGGGCTGTACACCCAAGAAGATGGAAACAGTTGGTGATCGTCCAGACGTACTTGGAGATCGATGGATATGCGGGGTACTAGGTGCCTCCGGTTTCGTTCAGACCCAGGACGGACTTGTAAATGGACTGTGTGTCTGACATCGGATTTCATTCTGTGTGACTGATATCAGTTGCATAGGATGGTTTGCCTGTGTGGCATGCTAAGATGCAAATGATCGAGGCTTCTGTTGAAAAGCAAAGTCTTGTGGTGATGATCAAAGCACGGCCTTTGTGGCGTAGCTTTGTGTAACGTTTACCTCGCGTGTTTCACACCAGGTATGAACCAAAAACGGGAGACGGACCTCAGGGAGGGCATGCGTTTCCTTCTAGATAAAAAGTGGCGTCAGTGGTTTTACACGCCCTGACGAGTTTGACTTATGTGGTTGTTGCTGTTGCGAGGCGCCTCGGATTGATCGGTCGTTCTCGAACCGATGGAGTCATTTAGTTGGCTCGTTTACGCCCCAAAGGGCGGGGAAACGTAGTGTTCAGGCATTTTAATCCACATCGGTGGACCGGCCCTGTCGCTCCAAGGGTCACTCGAGCTCTGCTCCTGAGACATGGGCTAGATTGTCTCGAATCGGTTGAGGACTATCTTTTGCCTCGGTTCATAGACGGAAATCCAATTTCCAAATACGTGACATTTGCGGTTTTATTTGTAAACCTATATATGGCGACATAGTGGCATGGGACGCTCATGCCGCCTATGATTGATACTTATGATTTGAAGTTGTTTTATACACTATGCACTTATAATAGTATCAAATGATTTGTTTTAAACGTATCAAGCATTCTTTGGCTGTTATAAGGGAAAACCCTATCCCCCGGCTTGCGTTGCATTGTGTGATGGGACCTGGGTCTTATAACAGCTTCATTTTTCTTTATTTAGCACTGCGCTGTTGTTTTATGCACTGGTGTTCTTGGGAGGAAACCCGTTCCGTGTTATACGGCGTGGTCCCTTGATTTACCTTTGAAAATAAAGAATAATAACTGTTTTAGTTCTCACACCAGTCACATGACTGACCTGGAGTTTATTGTTTTAACCTAAACTCTGGGTGCCCCTATTTTGACACGGGCAGCTAGTAGTTTTGGTTTTGCAGATTTATATTCACAGGATCCTGGTTTACAGCTGGAACGATATCCGGAAAGCTTTGTATCCGTATATCTACTTCTAGTTGTGTATTGTATTATTTTCCGCTGCTATGTATTTAAATGTAATTTAAATCTCTGATATTTCTGTGTAATTTTCATTTATACTCTGTATATTCTTGTATTCTGATGCACTGTTGTAATATATAGTGAAATGTTCTTCTGTATGCGTTCTGTTTGTCCTGTTCTCAACGATAGGGCGTTTCGAACGGCCTGGATCGGTTTTAGCGACTGGTTCGGACCGAGCGAAATTCCTTGCCGTCACAGAATGAGAGAATCATTTTTAGTCATTCGGTTAAAATGAAATTCTCAACAAAATAGAAACATCATCTTTATTTATGTTGTTGAAATAGAATGGTCGACAAAGAAAAAATATCAATTATTGTTAGAATTAGATTTGTATACAGATGAAAAATGACAATTTTTACCATTAAGTTATAAATTAGTATTGTATACAAATTTAAGAGAAATTTTATGGTTAAGTACACAATAGAAATTGTGTTTAAATTAAAGAATCATTTTTATTGTCAAGACATACAACAGAATTTGTATGTAAGTCAGAGAATCATTTTTTTTATCAAAGACATGCAACAGAATTTGTACATAAGTCAGAGAATCATTTTTATTATCGAAAACATACATTAGAATTTGTATGTAAATTAAAATGACATTTTTATTGTTAAATTATACAATAGAATTTGTATGCAAATCAAAGTGACATTTGTATTGTCAAATTATCCATTAGAATTTGTGTACAAAGTAAAGAGGCATTTTATATGTTATGTTATACATTGAAACTATTTATACAAATAAAATATTTCTTTTTATTTGTTAAAATTAAAAATAGAAATTGCATAGTATTGAAAATTAAGATTATCTTTTTATTTGTCATTAGCAAGAAGGTCATGTCAATAAAATACATACTTGTTTGACATTAGAAACACGTAGAAATGAATGCAAATAAAATACATATTTATTTGACATTATGAACATTTAGATGTGTTATGCCAATAAAAACATTCTTTTATTTGGCATGTTAAATATGTTAGTGGAATCGTCAAATGGTTTACATTTATATATAATTATATATATATATATATATATACATATTAAAATTAAACGAATCGCGTGCGGTAGTTCGCGTTTTGAAATCATAACTTTAAATAATAATACCGAACGATCTGGCCGTCGGATTTCCCAAAATTGAAACCGTTAGGATCACTTTGGGAAGATCTTTCCAATGATACAAATTTTGTTAAAATCCAACGTTAGATTTCGAAATATGTGTAAATCAAATTTTGATAAAAACAGCGCCAAGGCCGCCTGTTGACCCGAAGCGTCTTTAAATTAAATCGGGCTATTTTTGTATAAATAAAAGCGACAAATCGTTATAAAATAATATTAAGGATATGAAATGTATTGAAATTATATATATACGAGAATTATTTGTAAAGACCAAGTTCAATCTCATTTCAAATAATTATACGACGATTTAAACCGAAGATATTGAAGACGGTGATTGAAGACAGGCGATCTTCACATCAAATGGATGACTACGGATGCCCGGCATTGGGTAGCTCCCAGTAAAGGGTTAAAGTGGTAGTTGTCCAGACGTACTTGTTGATTGTCCGGATAAGAGAGCATCTCTCTTCCGTATTGGAAATATGGGACGAGGAATAAGGTGTCCCCGGTTTCGTTCTGACCCAGAATGGACTTGTAAATGGATGTGTGTTTGACATTGGATTTCATTCTATGTGAGTTGATTTCTATTTAATATATATCTATTTGGTGGCGGAGAATTTATTCTCTTGCTTAACACCATTCTCTGAGATGCATGAGCTCAGAGGTTATATATTGATAGCTATTGATCGCATGGCGTGAATTGTCAATGTGGCATGCTAAGATGCCAATGATCAAGGCTTTTGTTGAAAAGCAGAGCCTTGTGATTAATGATCAAAGCACGGCCTGTTTAGGCGTAGCTTTGTGTGTAGCGTTACTTCGCGAGCCTCACACCCCGGTAAGAGTTAGAAACGGGACAAGGGACCCAAGGAGTGCACACGTTTCTTTCTAGCTAGAAGTGGTATCAGGGTTGTGCAAGCCCTGAAATTTTACTTATGTGGGTGATGGATTACGAGGCCTCGGTTATATTGGTCGATAGTGACAAATTTATAGGCTTAATAGGACCGGGAAACGTGTATTCAAGCATAACATCCACTAAAGTATTTATCGACCGACCTTGGAGGATCCAAGGGCTCGCCAGCGTCCGAATCCTAAGACATTGCTAGAGTGTCTCGAATTGGTAAGGAGATCGTCCCTAGCCTTGACTCATGATGGAAACCCAATTTCTAATATGACATTACGGTTTTGACTGTAAACCTTTATATGGCGACATAGTATATGGTAGTTATGCCGTCTAGGATTGATACATTTACTTTGACGTATTTTAAAACCGATTAGACACTAATTGTAACACCCCGTGTATTCTATAACTGTGAAATTCACAAAATAAAAGTATAACTAATTTCAAATCAATGACATAAGGGAAACGGGATACGCCGTTGCGTTCGTCTCGGAATTCTGCTTGAGATAGAGTCCGAGTTTGCGTAAAACGAACTCCGTATGAAGTAGATATGGCCTCCAGAAGTTTCAGAATTCAGTTTAAAATTCAAACAGACCAAAACAGCTCAGAAAAACCAATTCAAATTTCAAAATCAGGCCCAATTGGCCAGGGCGGGTAAATTCCCGCCTGAGGCACCCAGGTCGACTTGGCAGTCGACCTGGGGCTAGCCAGGTCGACTGGGCAGTCGACCTGGGTCACCCGTGTCGACTGCCAAGTCGGCACGGTGTCGACTGGGGTGTCGACCTGGCCCCTGAGCCAGGTCGAACCCAGCCCCCCTGGCTAGCCTACTCTGTGTTTGGTCGATTTTCTGAGCCTTTCCTTGTCACTAGGGCTAGGTGTCAGCGCCTGATTGGTCTCTCCTTCCAACAAACGGCTATAATTAAACCAAGCTCCATCGACGGTCCTAATCTACTCACAAACGCTATAAAAAGAACCTAAGACCTAGCCTAAATTATACTATTTCATTTTAGCCTCAGGTCGCCGCCATTAAACTTAGAGCTCTAAATTAAAATTACAAAGAACAAAATTATAGAAGACGAAGGACGATTCTTGAAGGCTACGACTAGAAGCTACAACAACTATGACGCTTTAGACAACGGATTTGGGGCTATTTGATTTGAAATTTTGATTTGGATTACTTGCTTCATATTGTAAGTTCTATGTCACTTTTTAGGCAAAAACGCTAAAATAACATGGATATGCCATGAATTGAAACCGGATTTAGGAACTATTATTAATCCATGTTTATATTGTTTAACTTTGAATCATAATTTGGGAATATTGCTATGTCGACGTTGCAAGTTAAACTTATCATGATTTTGATGTTGTTATGAATCACTTAGGCTTAATTGTATGGCAAGTTGGACTAATACATGTCCATGGAATCACTATGTTTATTGAAATCTTTATGTTGATTAAACCATGCCTATGATGCTAATTAAAACCATGTCTATGATGTTGATGGAACTATGCCTGTGATGTTAATACCTATCATGTTAATGACAAATTGGGAATTGCTAGGTTATGATGAAAAGTTGGAATCATTATGTTTATAATGTTAGATGAGAATCATTATGTTAAAAATGTTAAATTGGAATCCACTATGCCTATTAGAATTACCATGCCTTTAATGTTTCATGTTTGTAATAAAATTATTATTATGCTCGCAATGATTATTATGCCTATGATGTAAAGTTGAAATCATCATGTTAAACTAAGTTGAAACCATTACTATGCCAAATTATCATCATGCTAGATTGAAACCATGTGATATGTTATAGCCTGTTTATTATGCAAGTGATGTTGGAATTGTCACATATGCCTATCACATGTTTGGTGTTATTCCCCTTTGTCTCTTGAATTGTTTATGCTTGTGAACGAAGTACGTTTATATACGTTGGGGATACAATTGGGTAGAATAGGCAAAACTTGAATTGATTATAATCATAAACCGTGAAATTTGGCATAAGTAGAACATGGAATATGGAACGAAAACTTGACTTGAACATGCCATAACTTGACTTGAAAAACATGCCTTAGTTGGGCATGAAGTTGACATATGAACATGCTATGGAAATAGCACGAATCTGATAAGAACATGGGCATGACTTTAGAAAACAAGAAAGTGGCCAACTCGAGGTTGGGTTGAGTTTGTAGTGTAAATCTTCCCGGAACCGACAGGCAAATCCCGTTGCTACAAACAATAGGATCCAATGTGGGTAGTTGGTCATATCGCGCTTGAAACCCGAGGTTGGGTTGAGTTCGTAGCGTAAGCCTGCCCGGAACCGCCCGGCAAATCCAGTGGCTACGAACAATAGGATCCAATGTGAGTGGTTCGGTGCATTAACGAATCAATTAATGCCAATTAGGGTTAAGTCATGAACATGAAAAGACAACTTAACCAACTTGAACACGATTTGTAGGGCTAAGTCATGAACTTGAAACGACAACACTTAGCCAACTTGACATGACACGCAGGCGGGTTAAGTCGCGAATTTAAACGACATACTTAACCCTCTTGACATGACTAGACTGGAAGAGGATTAAGTCACGAATTACATGACTTAATCAGTTAGGCGGGTTAGGTCACGAATTACATGACCTAATCTATTAGGCAAAACCCTAGACACGACCCTTTTCAGCAGTAACCCTCTAGATGTATCAAGGTACCCTGGGGCTAGGCCGGGTGGGGCACGATTACTGGGCTGATTGTAAGAGGTGAAAGACGGCAGTGGGGTACGCCAGTGTAGGTTCGGTGGACTACGGTCGTGCACGTATTCCGGGGCAGACACTGGGTATCCGTGGATTTATCTGTGCATCTTGAATCGTGTCAGGGGTTGACACCCTAGGGCTGATACACCCGAAGGTGGACCCAGCACAGGTGACTACATTCGTTATTAGCCGTACGACATGGACACTTGACAAGCTAGAACTTGTAGGGAGCCGATCGACTAGATAAGCGCTTCGTAGGACCCCGTACTTGGGTCAGACCCCATTTCAGGGTCGTTTCACGATATTGGGCCGTGGGATTTATTTCGTGATTAACTCGTGACATGGGCTTAGTATACTAGTACAGTCGATGCAACGAATCTTGAAATTGTGATGCTTTATTTGACTTGTCTTGACTTATCATGATCACCTAAGTCTATCTTGTCCACCTTGACACTCTTCTTGAGTTTAGTTCCAGTTCATACATGACATGTTGTTTTAACCATTTTTACACTGAAAGTCACTAGGACTTACTCAGTCTTTATGACTGACCCTTTTCCTTTCGCCTCTTTTTCTTTCGTTACCCCGCTAGGTTCTCAGGGAGGGAATACCGCAGCTTGACCAGTTTTCACATCCAGCTTCAAGAGAAAGAATGTATTGCTTGGATCTTTTCCGTTTTGGACTATGGCTTTGGACGGCAATTAGGGGACTTTTGCAGTTTATTTATGTTTTCTTTATGCTTCTTTAAATAATGTAATCAAGACAGTTATGATTTTGGAAGTATTGTAAGACAAATTATGACATGGTTTGTGAACACGTATTATGTTGAAATAAAAGTTGTTGTTGTTTTCCGCTGTTCAAAAATATGTGTTCTTATATCTGTCTTGTATATCTGTGACTTATACTTATAAACCTCCACCAAAAATTAGGGCATTCCCTTTGAGAGTGACCCTAATGGAGGTGGGGCGTTTCACTTGGTATCAGAGCATAGGTTTACCAGAAAAGATAAAAAGTTTTGAAATTTTATTTTTCAAAAAGGAAATTTAAAGAAACATTTCTAAAAGATAAAATATTATTTTATTTTAAAAAGGCAAAGTTCCCCCAAAGCCATAGGTACTATCTCTTATCCTTCGTTTTGAATCTATCCTTTTTGTTTCAGCATGTCCGAAGAACTTAACTTGCCATTGGTTGTACCAATACCTGGTTGGTTTAGACGGTTCGTAGAAGCAAGGGCCACTTAGTCAGGTCCTACCGTTCCTCCTCCCCCAGCTGCAGGAAATCATCCAGCTGCAGCAGTACCTCTTCCTCCACCTCCTCCACGGATAAACACTTTTGCTAAGATATGTAAAGATTTTAAAGCTATGGGAGGAAAGGATTTTCATGGAACTGAGTCCTTCGTGGCAGCTAGAAATTGGCTAAAAGAAACCGAGGACTTATTCGTCATCTTTGAGGTAGAAGATAGGCAGAAAGTACAACTGGCAGTGTGGCTACTAAAGGGCGAGGCTTCCTACTGGTGGGAAGTCACCAATGCAGAAAGACCAATGGAAACATGGGAGGACTTTAGGGCAAGGTTTGAGGCTAAATTTCTCTCAGAAGCTGAAAGGAGTTTGCAGTTGGAAATTTTTTTATTTCTTAAGCAAGGGAATATGACAGTCAAAGAGTATGTTAATCAGTTCGATGAGCTGGCTAGGTTCGGACTGGACCTAGTCAACACCCCGCACAAGAAGGCTCTCCGCTTTGTCAAGGGGTTGAATGAGCCATTACACAGTTTGGCCATGACCCATATACTCAAGGGGTTGAATGAGCCATTACACAGTTTGGCCATGACCCATATACCCATGGGAGCTACGTATGAAAGGTTGGTACAGATGGCATTGCTGAACGAAGAAGATAAGGGCAAGAAGGAGACAAAGGCAGAAAACTCTCAAGGGAAGAAAGAGGTCAAGCCCAACGATTTTCAGAATAAGAAGGTAGACTCCGAGAAAGGAGGCAAGAACGACAACTCACCTGATAAAAGGAAATGCAATTTCTGTGGTACGGAAAGGCACATAACCAAGGATTGCAGAAAGAGGAAGAGAAAGCAAGGTGAATGTTTTCATTGTGGGGAGACTGGACACATCAGCAAAGACTGCCCTAAGAAGCAGACCGGACCTTCTAGGGGTACATCGTTAACTTCTTCTAGATGCTTTGTTTTATCTTGTTTCTCTCCTCGATCCTATCTTGAGAACCATAGGTAGAATCTTTTTGGATGTAAACATGTAATTGAAACATGTTATGATTGCGAAATGGTTGCAAGTGGTCGCAAGTGGTTGCTCGTGGATGCATGAATACACATTAGGCACTAGATCGGCTCAGACACATTTTCATGTTGCATATGCATGAATGTATTTATTCATATATGGATGAAGTTTAGTGTGTTGTCATATGGATGTTGCATTTATATATGAATGGTTGTGCACTCATGTAGAATCATGAATAGGAAAATTTGCATACATAATGGATTCATGGAACTTACATAATTCGCATTAAGGAGGTCAACTGAATCAGTAGACCGCCTGATTTTGCATTAGATAAGTACATGTACACACACACACACTTCGCATATGATCATGAAGCATTAGAAGTCTTTCAAGGACAATGGATGCTCGTGTTTGATGGATGAGTAGATGGATGTTTGGATGTTAGGATATACATTCTTCCTAAACTTGAAGATTTCGGGGATGAAATCCTTTTAAGTGGGGGAGAATGTAACACCCCGTGTATTCTATAACTGTGAAATTCACAAAATTAAAGTATAACTAATTTCAAATCAATGAATTAAGGGAAACGGAATACGCCATTGCGTTCATCTCGGAATTTTGCTTGAGATAGAGTCCGAGTTTGCGTAAAACGGAATCCGTATGAAGAAGATATGGCCTCCGGAAGTTTCAGAATTCAGTTTAAAATTCAAACAGACCAAAACAACTCAGAAAAACCAATTCAAAATTCAAAATCGGGCCCAATTGGCCAAGGCGGGAAAATTCCCGCCCGAGGCACCTAGGTCGACTTGGCAGTCGACCTAGGGCTAGCCAGGTCGACTGGGCAGTCGACCTGGGTCACCCGTGTCGACTGCCAAATCGACACGGTGTCGACTGGGGTGTCGACCTGGCCCCTGAGCCAGGTCGAACCCAGCCCCCCTGGCTGGCCTAGTCTGTGTTTGGTCGATTTTCTGAGCCTTGCCTTGTCACTAGGGCTAGGTGTCAGCTCCAGATTGGTCTCTACTTCCAACGAACGGCTATAATTAAACCAAGCTCCATCGACGGTCCTTATCAACTCACAAACACTATAAAAAGAACCTAAGACCTAGCTTAAATCATACTATTTCATTTTAGCCTCAGGCCGCCGCCATTAAACCTAGAGCTCTAAATTAAAAATACAAAGAACAAAATTATAGAAGACGAAGGACGATTCTTGAGGGCTACGACTAGAAGCTACAACAACTACGACGCTTTAGACAACGGATTTGGAGCTATTTGATTTGAAATTTTGATTTGGATTACTTGCTTCATATTGTAAGTTCTATGTCACTTTTTAGGCAAAAACGCTAAAATAACATGGACATGCCATGAATTGAAACCGGATTTAGGAACTATTATTAATCCATGTTTATATTGTTTAACTTTGAATCATAATTTGGGAATATTGCTATGTCAGCGTTGCAAGTTAAACTTATCATGATTTTGATGTTGTTATGAATCACTTGGGCTTAATTGTATGGCAAGTTGGACTAATACATGTCCATGGAATCACTATGTTTATTGAAATCTTTATGTTGATTAAACCATGCCTATGATGCTAATTAAAACCATGTCTATGATGTTGATGGAACTATGCCTGTGATGTTAATATACCTATCATGTTAATGACAAATTGGGAATTTCTAGGTTATGATGAAAAGTTGGAATCATTATGTTTATAATGTTAGATGAGAATCATTATGTTAAAAATGCTAAATTGGAATCCACTATGCCTATTAGAATTACCATGCCTTTAATGTTTCATGTTTGTAATAAAATTATTATTATGCCCGCAATGATTATTATGCCTATGATGTAAAGTTGAAATCATCATGTTAAACTAAGTTGAAACCATTACTATGCCAAGTTATCATCATGCTAGTATTGAAACCATGTGATATGTTATAGCCTGTTTATTATGCAAGTGATGTTGGAATTGTCACATATGCCTATCACATGTTTGGTGTCATTCCCCTTTATCTCTTGAATTGTTTATGCTTGTGAACGAAGTACGTTTATATACGTTGGGGATACGATTGGGTAGAATAGGAAAAACTTGAATTGATCATAATCATAAACCGTGAAATTTGGCATAAGTAGAACATGAAATATGGCACGAAAACCTTACTTGAACATGCCATAACTTGACTTGAAAAACATGCCTTAGTTGGGCACGAAGTTGACATATGAACATGCTATGGAAATAGCACGAATCTGATAAGAAAATGGGCAAGACTTTAGAAAACAAGAAAGTGGCCAACTCGAGGTTGGGTTGAGTTTGTAATGTAAATCTGCCCGGAACCGCCCGACAAATCCAGTTGCTACAAACAATAGGATCCAATGTGGGTAGTTGGTCATATCGCGCTTGAAACCCGAGGTTGGGTTGAGTTCGTAGCGTAAACCTGCCCGGAACCGCCCGGCAAATCCAGTGGCTACGAACAATAGGATCCAATGTGAGTGGTTCGGTGCATTAACGAATCAATTAATGCCAATTAGGGTTAAGTCATGAACATGAAAAGACAACTTAACCAACTTGAACACGATTTGTAGGGCTAAGTCATGAACTTGAAACGACAACACTTAGCCAACTTGACATGACACGCAGGCGGGTTAAGTCGCGAATTTAAACGACATACTTAACCCTCTTGACATGACTAGACTGGAAGAGGATTAAGTCACGAATTACATGACTTAATCGGTTAGGCGGGTAAGGTCACGAGTTACATGACCTAATCTGTTAGGCGAAACCCTAGACACGACCCTTTTCAGCAGTAACCCTCTAGATGTATCAAGGTACCCTGGGGCTAGGCCGGGTGGGGCACAATTACTGGGCTGATTGTAAGAGGTGAACGACGGCAGTGGGGTACGCCAGTGTAGGTTCGGTGGACTACGGTCGTGCACGTATTCCGGGGCAGACACTGGGTATCAGTGGATTTATCTGTGCATCTTGAATCATGTCAGGGGTTGACACCCTAGGGCTGGTACACCCGAAGGTGGACCCAGCACAGGTGACTACATTCTTGATTAGCCGTACGACATGGACACTTGACGAGCTAGAACTTGTAGGGAGCCGATCGACTAGATAAGCGCTCCGTAGGACCCCGTACTTGGGTCAGACCCCATTTCAGGGTCGTTTCATGATATTGGGCCATGGGATTTATTTCATGATTAACTCGTGATATGGGCTTAGTATACTAGTACAGTCGATGCAACGAATCTTGAACTTGTGATGCTTTATTTGACTTGTCTTGACTTATCATGATCACCTTAGTCTATCTTGTCCACCTTGACACCCTTCTTGAGTTTAGTTCCAGTTCATACATGACATGTTGTTTTAACCATTTTTACACTGAAAGTCACTAGGACTTACTCAGTCTTTATGACTGACCCTTTTCCTTTTGCCTCTTTTTCTTTCGTTTCCCCCCCCCCCCCCAGGTTCTCAGGGAGGGCATACCGCAGCTTGAACAGTTTTCACTTCCAGCTTGAAGAGAAAGAATGTATTGCTTGGATCTTTTCCGTTTTGGATTATGGCTTTGGACGACAATTAGGGGACTTTTGCAGTTTATTTATTTTTTCTTTATGCTTCTTTAAATAATGTAATCAAGACAGCTATGATTTTGGAAGTATTATTAGACAAATTATGACATGGTTTGTGAACACGTATTATGTTGAAATAAAAGTTGTTGTTTTCCGCTGTTCAAAAATATGTGTTCTTATATCTGTCTTGTATATCTGTGACTTATACTTATAAACCTCAACCAAAAATTAGGGCATTCCCTTTGAGAGTGACCCTAATGGAGGTGGGGTGTTTCACTAATAATAATATTAAAATACTATTTTCTACGTATCAAGCATGTTTGATCATTATAAGAAAAACTCTATCCTCCGGTTTGCATTGCATTGTGTGATAGGACTTGAGTCTTGTAATGATTCCATTTTTCTAAAAAGCATTGCGTTGTTTTAAGTAAAATTTATCTAATTTTTGCACTGGCAATCCAATGGACTAAACCCGTTCTGCGTTAGCGGCGTGGTCTTGTGACTAGCCATATTGTTAGATAAGTTAGGAAAGATTTCTCATACCAGTCCCACGACTGACTCGTAGTTTGTTTCACTTTGCAAACTCAGGTGCCCTTTTTCCACACGGGCAGTCGAGTAGCTTATTTTGCAAATATATTGAGCAGGATTCTGGAGCGATGCTTAAAGTTGTGTCCAGAGCATTGATAGTCTTCCGTTGTGTTAGTCTATTTGTTCTGCGGCATTGTATTAAAATTATTGTAAATTATCTTCCGCTATATTTTATTCGATGTACTCTGATATATTATGTACTCTAATGTAACATTATTACAATGTTTATAAAAGTCTTCTGTTATTTGTTCTGATGTCTTGTATGCCCAAAGTTAGTGCATTCGAGGATTTCCAACTTTTGGACTTATGTAGTTTATGGTCGATTCAAAAGGGCAGGGATTTTTGGGTCATTTCAAAAGAAGAACTACGTTGGCTTGATCATGTATCTAATTTCTTTCCCAATTAGATAAAGGTACGTAGGCAGTCACAAATAGTAGTGATGCAACTGTTATATTTATAAAATATTTTTTTGGTATTACATCTTCCACTGGTGCATCTTTCATGTTTGAAATTTAAAGCCATACTGACATATTTATCGAGTATACAGGAATGCATATCAATATCCATCTTGTCAGAATTGTGCAATGGTAGACTTATGGTGATTGTGTTCAATTCGTATTTAAGCATACCTTGTGAATTATATGATAAACTTTGATTAGTGGTATTTAATAAAATTCTATCTAATGCATTTAGTGATGTTGTATATTTATTCAAGTAAAATATCAGTTGTCACATGTTTGTTTTGGATGGATGGGTTTTTGATAATTTTGACTGGTCCAAAAATTTTGGGATGTTGCACTCCAATAGTCGAACCCTATACTTCATCGTCCTTATTCTCTCCATGACCAGGAACGGTCCAAAGAACCCTGGGGCCATCTTACCAATAAAGCCAAACCTCACTTCCTTCCTCAATGTCGAAACTTTGATGAAAACCAAATCTCCGATAGCAAACAATATTTCGATCCTTTTTTGTCTGCATATGACTTTTGTTATCTTGTGCGACCTTTATTTTATTCCTAATCAAATCAACTTTCTTTGAGGTTTCTCTAATCATTTCTGGACCAAGAATCAATCTATCTGTCGAATTCAACTAACATGCATGGGATCTGTAAGGTCGTCTATACACAGCCTCGAAGGCCGCCAATTCTAGACTAGGAGCTATTATTATACACGAATTCCAGGAGGGGTAAGTGATCCTTCCATGTCTTATGAAGTCTAAAATACACATCCTCAGTAGGTCCCCCAAAATCCTATTCACCCTCTCTATATGTCCATCTCCATCTGAGGGTGATAAGTAATGCTCAACCTGAGTTGCGTTCCCAAAGCCTCTTGCAGAGTGCTCCAAAACTCGCTAGTGAAAATCGGGTCTCTGTCGCTCACAATGCTCTAAGGAATACCAAAGATTCTAAGTATCTCACTAATATAAAAAGAAGTCAACCACATAGTCAACCTCTTACTCTTAACTGGGATGAAATAGGCATTCTTGGTCAGTCGGTCCACGATGACACAAATATCGATGTTTCCCTTTCTCGACTTAGGAAACCCATCCACAAAATCCATAGAAACACTTTCCCATTTCCACAATGGTATATCCAAAGGCCAAAGCCGTCCATCGTGTTCTCTGTCTTGAATCTTTGACAAGTCACACACCTAGCTACATATTCAGCCACACTCAACTTCATGTCGATCCAATAAAATACTCATCTCATAACATGAGACAACTTATCGCCACCTAAATGGATAGCCATCTAAGAGGGGTCTCGGCTAGTACTGCACTCGTCATATCATCTACGCCGGGTACATATAATCTACTATCCCATCGAAACCAACCTCTATAATATACAGTATATCTGAGGGTGCCTAGGAACCTCTCCTTTACTCAATCTATCCAAAATGCCCAAAAGCTCGAGATCCTCTTTCGGCCTCTTCCCAATCTACTCTAGCAAAGAAGGCCGGACCTTTAATGATGCCAACAATCCAGGAGAGAAATCTGTAGATGGTCGAAAATCGAATGTGGTTATATTCTCCAAATTCCGCCATTTAACGAACTAGGGACTCAATGTCACCCTCTACCTGCTCAAAGAATCTGCCACTACGTTCCTCTTGCTAGAGATATAAGAAATCCCAAAATCGTATGGTGCTAAAAACTCCACTCGCCTTTGCTGCCTCAAATTAAGGCCCCTCTAAGAGAACAAATACTTTTGTGACTTGTGATCCATAAAAGAGCTCGAACCTCCGGCCAAGTTGGTATGTAGTGTCTCCAAGACTTAAGTGCGGATATATAGCAGCCAAATCTGATTCGTGTGTAGGTTAATTCCTCTTATGAACCCTTAGTTGCCTACTAATATAGCACACCACTCTACCCTCTTTCATCAATACCATGCCTAGACCAGTCCCACAAGCATCAGTACAAACTGTGAACATTTAAGATCCATCGGGTAATGTCAAAAATGGTGCACTAGTGAAAGCATTCTTCAGTCTCTGAAAGGCATCCTCACAACCCATATCCCAAAAGAAAGCTAAACTCTTTTTAGTAAGTCGACTCAATGGTGTCGAAATCTGAGTGAAGTCCTTAATGAACTTCCTATAGTAACCTGCTAGGCCAAGGAAACTCCTCACCTCAGTCGCATTCTTGAGGTACTCCAATCTTGTATTGCCACTATCTTTGTGGGATCAACTGCCAACCCCTCCTTTGAGACCATATGCCCCAAGAAACACAATTTTTTCCTCCAAAAATGACACTTGAAGAATTTCATGTTCAACTGATGAACTCGGAGAGTACAAAGAACCTCTCCTAAAGGTGAATCATGCTCACCATCGTTCCTTGAGAAAACAAGGACATGATCCAAAAAACCACCACAAACTTGTTCAGAATATCCCTTAATACCTTACTAATAAAGTCCACGAAATATGTTGTGCGTTGTTCAGCCCAAAAGGCTTAACAAACCACTCAAAGAACCCATCAGGAGACCGTAATTCCATTTTATCATTGCTATCGTCTTCCATGCATAACTGATGGAATCTAGTAGCCAAATCCAACTGTTAAAAGATAGATGTGACTACCAATTGATCAAATAAATCATCTATCCGAGGGAGTGGGTAATGATTCTTCTTTTTGAGCTTATTCAACTCTCGATAATCTATGCATACGCGGAGGGAACCATCGACCTTAGTGGAAAAGACAATGGATGCTCCCAACTCAGAAATACTTTGTCCAATAAGACCCTTTTCCAAAAGATCACCTACCTGCTTGCTCAACTATCTTTATTCCCTTAGAGCCAAATGTTCGACAGGTAGCGCTACATGATTCGCATTCTCAGTAAGATAAAACCAGAATCGATCTCTAGCTTATGTGGCAATCCTCTAACCACCTTGATTACATCTGAATGCTCACAGACAATGAGTTTAGGATGGATATCATCTATAGAAGATACAATGGAATAGAGAAAACTCAATATGATTGATGTTCGTGGGGTGCATAAAAATCTCAAGGGTAATACCTCTATGTGTCATCAAAAAAGTGATCCTCCTTTCACAGTCAAGTACAACCCCATACATGGCTAACTGGTCCATCTCGTACCCTAAAATTCCCAAACCATAGGCTTCACAATCAAATTCAACACCTAATACAGAAATTGTCAAACCCCTACAAATCATAAATAAGTGTGTCGAACCATATAACTAGTGAGATTCCAAAATGCAAATAGTTAACCAAAGTACTAGAAACAAACGAATGAGATACTCCCAAATAGAAAAGAGTGAGTACAGGAAAATCATAGATACTGATCAAACCTTCAAAAGAAATTTTCCTACCTCTCTTTGGGCTACTACTAATCAGAGTTGCCTCAAACATATGCACCTAAGCTATCAACATACCTATCCCTTGTCCAAACTTTCATGGACACGTCTTACTGAAATGCCCATCTTGCCCACAATTGAAGCACTTACCCTTCAACTTCCTGCAATCCCTAATGAGATGCCTTGCTTGCCCACACCCAATGCACTTTATCTCGGTCCTGATATGTCCTTTCTGAGGATTCCTAAAAAAATTCTTAACCTTCTTATTCCATCATTTCTTTTTAGGACCAGAAAACTTAAAAGCTCCATTGTTATCATCCAAAATATCTTATTTCTTGTCCTCATGCATCAACTCCATCTCAATCAATGCCTCATATATCGCTTCCATAGGAATGCAAGTCATTGCCAAACCATGGAGAGTTTGATTCATCCCTCTTACAAACCACAAAGCTTTCTTGTTATTTGTGTTAACCAAATCGATGCCAAATCTCGATAACTCATTGACCCGGTTTATATATTCCTTTATTGATAGATCGTCTTGTTTCAAACTGAAAAACTTCTTCAACAACATTCATTCCTCAGTAGGTGATAGAAACTTTCCCTCGAACCTATTTCTGAATCTAACCATATCCATATGCCTTATCTCAGTCTCCCACCAAAACAAGGATTCCTCCTTAAGTTGCCAAGCTGTTAGACGAATATCATCATATCCTCAAGTTCCAACAAATCAGAAATCCTCTGTCCTCACTAACCCAGATGCGCTCATCCAAAATGTCTAGGTACCCAAAAAAAAAATCTTACCGCCCAAGGTAGAGAAGCCCTTACGAAGATTAGGAAAATCCGAGGTTGTAGGTGGGTTGGGAGGAACCACCTAGCGGGTATTGGAACCTGCACATGTTCTTGTCCCTCGGCAGGTGTCATAACCTTGAAATATCTATGGAACCAACCGGGGATAGAAACACCCTCAATAAGATTAAGGGCTCTCGACATGCTATGCAAAGGAAAGGCTAGAAATTTAGAATTCTAACGATTCAAAGGAATGATGTAACTTCACTAAAGGATATACTTTAGTTTCAAAATAACCTTTTTCAGATTTTGAAAATGGGTTTTCTTTCAAAATGTTTTATTATACTAAAAATTTAAGTGATCTTGTAACCTTAGGATCTGATACCAAATGTGAAAACTTGTAGCCCATAAAGTTATCCTAATGCAGAATTCCATTACGAAATATGGAGCATTATAGGTATAAAGACATAAACATCACAGTGACTAAAATTTCACAAGACATAAGCAAATAAAATTTACAATAGAAGAAGAATACAATTTACATCAAAATAATAAAACCATTCATTCCAACCTAGCCAAATTGTCTCAAAATTACCCTGTCTCAAATCGTAGCCGGAAGAAATATCATCAGAGTACATAATTATTAAAAATTCCCGTACATAGAAAAAGTAACAAAAAAACGTGGAAATGAAAAAGAAGAAAAATAATACATCTTCAAAAGAATCTCCAAGAAAGAACCAAGAAGAACTAGCTAAGCAATACAACTCTGTGCTTCCTCCCTAGGAACCCAAGGGGAAGATAAAGGAAAGAAGAAATAGGTCAAACAATAAGTCTTTTGTAACACCCTATAATTTTAACGACACTAAAGATGATAAATTAAATAATAATTAAATAAATATTTAGAACTAAGGGAAACAGACTGCTCCATTGCATTTGTCTCTGAATTTTGGTCAAAATAGGCACCTGGTTTGCTAAAACGGACATCGTATGAAGAAGTTATTAAGGTTTGAAGTTTGTAAACATATAAGCTAGTTATATATGAACAAAATAAGTTCTAGATTTCAAAATAGTTCAAAATCGAGCGGTATGAGGGAACGGGAAAAATCCAGCAAATGGGTGTCTACCCCATCAAGGGGGTGTCAACACATGGGTCGACCCAATCAATGGGGTGTTGACCCCTAGTTTAACGCACCAAAGGGGGTCGACCCCTAGGTCGATGCACCGGGGGGTCGACCCCATAAGCAGATCTGGGAAAATTCTTCTGTTTGAACGTGGACTCCTTCCTTTGCTTGGTTCATTGGCTTTACGCTGCAAATAAGACCCCATTTCTCTTGTTTTTACACACAAAAAACAATGGATAAATAGATGCTACCTCTGCCCAGATTAAATTAAGCTTTTTTTCTTCAACAATCAAGTCATTCAAGTTTAGAGATTTGTGATTCAATATCTGTAGTCTCTCTTCTATTTTCTTAGATCCAATCAAGGTGGTTATTTTTAGATCTTCATACTTAAAAGTTAATCGTGACATGACATAACTTGGATCTAAGTCTGTGACTATTTGAATCATACCAGATCTTCTATAACCTGTGTATTTAAGTTATTCTGACATGACTATGAACTAGATCTAAGCTTATACCTATTTATCATGTCATATCTACCATTGTTTGTTGATCTAATTCATTGTTTAGATCTCATCATGCCTCCCTGTTATGTTTGAATCAGTTCTACTATCACATGTTCATCAAATTTGTTCCTATATGCCTATCTTGGCATTATGCCCAACTTTTTCACTATATGTTTATTAGTTGTTATGCCTATTTCTACCATTATATGTCAATCTTGTTATTATGATCATTTCTATCCTCTTCCCTTCTTCTTTTCCCTTTTATTTTTATAGACAGACTACCTTCGAGTCTAGGCATGCCGCTGAAATATGTTAACGCGAAAAATTGGGGATGAGGGGAAAACGTTAAAATTGGGGCATAACTTGTACTGGGAAATTTGGGCATAAATTGAATGTGATACATGAATATGGATTTGGGGCATAAATCAAATTG
Organism: Allium sativum; assembly: GCA_030737875.1. Classification (NCBI taxonomy): domain Eukaryota; kingdom Viridiplantae; phylum Streptophyta; class Magnoliopsida; order Asparagales; family Amaryllidaceae; genus Allium; species Allium sativum. The sequence continues at coordinate 58,590,563 of CM060920.1, forward strand.
TGATTTAGATCTTAAATTTGAGGCATATGTTACATGATAATTATAACTTGAAAAAGGGACACGAAAACCTATAATGACATAGGAATAAGTGGTTAATAATGGAAATGCCTTGAATTAAAGTAATTAGAAACTATAACCGTGCTTAGACACGTGGTTAGATTACACTTGTGGTTGAAGTCTACCCGGAGCCGACCGGCATATCCAGCAACCACAAGTGGTGAATCTAATGTGAGGGGTTTAAGTGTATAAACACGAAAAGTGTTAAGACAGGAGGTTAAGCCCAACTTGTGGAAGAAGTCTGCCCAGACACAACAGGCATATCCAGCATCCACAAGTTGTAGGCCTAATGTGGGAGGTCTAGCACATTATAACCATAAATGAATATGGTAATGAACTTGAATACTTAACTTAGTTGAATCCATAAGGATTGTATGAACATGTTAACTTGAATAGGGGTTAAGTAAAATTGTATTAAATAGTGGAAGGGTTAAGTATATCTTGGGGTGGTGGGTAATATTTATATATAGGTCCACAAACTTCACCTGTGGGGTTATGCAATCTTTTGCTCTAGTATGTCATGAGCTATGGAAAACCAAGTAGTGGGGATGCATGTATAGGAGGAAGCTTGTATCATCTTGAGTGTAGGACCCGTTTCAGCTAGTAACCAATATAGGCATCAAACGAGTGCTCCGAAAAAGGTCGTAGTCGGGGCAACTTAATGGGATGATTGTAAGAGATCCGAAATTGGGGGACGGTGTGGGCGGCGCATTCCGATAGGGTCATATGCGTGCATGGGTCCGGCAGAGGAGGTTTATACACTGTGACACCTGTAGATATGGTTGTGCACATCATGAAAACAAAGGGTTTCGACTTTAGGAAGTGATACATCTTACTGTGGGGCCAGCATACGGTATCTACGGAGTACGGAGACGAACGATTGGGGTAGTAATTAGGGTACATATAGACTCCGACATGTTTAGGAGCCCGTTATTATCCTTGGGGTAACTCCGGTATGTTGGGATGCTTATTATTGTATGGGGTCAAACCTCTCACTAGAAGTACGCCTAAGTCTACCATCTTATACTTGTTGGGGATCATCTTGTTCATACGACACTAGTATTGGTGCAGAGAATGGGAAAGTGTTAGAGAAGCGCAATATCTTCTATCATGTTTACCTTGTTATACCTTTCTTTTATGATGTTATCTCTCTTATCCACTTTATATGCCTGTCATGATACTTTTTCTTATTTGTATGCTAAAAGTAACTGGACTCGCCAGACTTTATGTCTGACCATTTTGTTTCCTCTTCTTTCTCTTTTGTTTCCCCCCAAGTTCTCAGGGTGGGAATACTTAAGCTTGATCCGGATTATGCTTTCATCTTGCATGGAGCTGCTTAGATGTACTGCTTTATTTCATATATCTCTAGTATGGTGATGTTTTAGGGATTATGCTTCTTTAATTATTGTACCCTTATGATTTAAGTACAAGACAGAAGTTTTAAATTGATGTACTGGGTTTTATGCATTTCAGACATATGATATAACCATGTTTTGAACTACGATGTTTTATACTTAATAAATAGTTTTAAATTTTGCTTTTATTTTATATTTGTCTTGGAATGTTTTTATTTCTATTTACCTATAACGCTTCACGAAACTTAATGCGTTCTCTTAACGAGTGACATTAACGAACTTGGGGTGTCATACTTGGTATCAGATTTGAAGGTTACCAGATCGGATAAAAGATTTTGAAAATTAGTTTCAAAAAGGCTTTAAAAGAAAGCATTGTCAAAAGAAAAGTCTGTTTTGAAAAATATATTCCCCAAAGCCATATGTAATATCTTTCAATTCTCTATTTGAATCCCTTTTCCTTTTCTTTTTAACATGTCCGGGAACCTAATATTCTTGAGGGTGTTATGATACCAGGCTGGTTCCCTAGGTATCTAGAGGCCATGGCGCCCTCTAGTGGCCAAGCAGACGTTCCTTTCCCAGCTGCACCTGCCGTTCCTCATCCTCCTCCTCCGTGAGCGGATAATTTCTCTAAGCTCTACAAAGATTTATGTGTTATGGGTGGAAATCCATTCCAAGGAACCAAAAATTTCGTAGAGGTAAAGAATTTGCTTAAAGAAACAGAGGATATGTTTGGAATTTTCGAAGTGGACGATCGTAGGAAGATTCATTTTTTTTAAAGGGAAAAGATATAAAAGATATATATATATACCACAAAATACTGCCAACAAGCCTGACAAGTAACCAAAAGAACCTAACCATCTCGGACCAAGACCATTTGTATGAGTAGGATAGAAGATAGATGAGCTTCGGATTAACCACCCCCCATTTTACTTCGCATTCGAGTTCCGACAAGGCCACCACCTGATGGTGAAGTAAATCTACTCCTACATAATACAAAAGTCTCTCCAGATAAAATGATAAAAAGTACATACAAGATAACAGAAATAAACAATGAATAAAAGGCTCTCCACTACTACTATCCACTGAGCTCCATAACACAAAGCAACTAGCTGAAATGGACGACCGAAACAGCCCAGTAGGAACGATGATGCAAGCAATCCAGTCCATGTGAAGACTCTCAAAAAGACTGCAACTCCAAAGCTATAAATCCAGAGACCAGCGATCCATTAACCTGTAAGTCCAGGCCCTTCCAGATAATGGTAGGTTAGCCGCTTAGCTACTGGAAGATGAGGCTTCATTCTGGTAGGAAGTGACGCAAGCAGGGCGTCCAATGGAGACTTGGGATGATTTTCGGCAGTGGTTTGAAATGAAGTTCTTTCTCAAGCTGAGAAAAGCATGCAAATGGAAAATTTTCTAGCACTCAAGCAAGGAGACATGACTGTTGAAGAGTATGTTAACAAGTTCAACCAACTGGCAAGGTTTGGGGGTGAACTAGTAGATACGCCGCATAAGAAAGCTTTGCGATTTGCTAAACGACTGAATGAACCCCTCCATGGGTTAGCTATGTCTCATATTCTGATGCGAGCAACTTTTGAAAGGGTCGTTGATATGACATTGAGGCACAAGGAAGATAAAGCTAGAAAGAAAGAGGCTAAGGTTGAGGAAACACAAAACAAGAAAATGTGGCCCAAGAAGACACAACAACAACAACAACAAAAGGAGGGCGGAAAGAATGAAAAGGTAAGGATAGAAGGAAGTGTCGTAACTGCGGAGGCGAGGGTCTGATCAAGGACTGCAAAAGAAGGAAGAATGCTTATTTCTATTGTGGTAAGGTCAGACACTTTTCTAAGGAGTGCCCAAAGAAGCAAGGATAAGGTCAAAGGGCAGGAGCTTCTAGAGGGCATGTGCATGTTCTCGTGACCAGTGCTCCAGATAGAGGTAGGAATGTTTTCGTGGAAGGTTTGATTTCTATTTCCAATCATCTTATTAGAACTCTTTTTGATTATGCACTTCACACTCTTTTATATTTGATTCTGTGATTAAGTCTCTGCACCTTAATACTAGTATGGTAGTGGAACCCATTGTTGTCTCAAACCCATTGGTAGTACAGCTCATTTGTCCATGATTTTTCGGGGTTTGAGAATATCTGTGTTAGGTGTCAAGTTTGAGTGTGATGCCTATGCGCTTGGTTTCATGGGATATTGTTTAATTCTAGGGATGGATTGGCTAGCCATGTATGGTGCCATTCTGGATTGTGAGAGGAGAGTCGTTAGACTTTTGACTTGCCATTGGAGGACCCTCGAAATTTCTTATGACCCAAAAGAACCTGTCATGCTTATTCTCCCATAGTCACTTGATGCATCTATCGCTGATTTACGGTACATACCACTAGTCCGTGAGTATTCTGATGTTTTTTGACGAGGTTCGGGGCTTACGTCCGAGGCGCGAGATTGATTTTCATATATACTTGGTGGACAATGCAAAGCCATTTGCTTTGCCTGTGCACCATATGGCTCAAAGAAAAAGAAGAGAGCTCAGCAAGCAAGTAAGGGAGCTAGTTGAGAAATGATTTATTAGGCGAAGCATATCTGAATAGGGTTCCCTAGTAGTATTCGCCACTAAGGCGGATGGTTCGCTTCACTTATGTGTAGATTATAGAGAGTTGAATAAACCTACAAAGAAGAACAGGCACCCACTCCCGATGATAGATGATCTTTTTGACCAGCTTGTTGGTGCATCAGTTTTCTCTCAGTTAGACTTGGCCATGGATTTTTATCAGTTGAGGGTTGCTGAGATAGTATAGACAAGACCGCTTTTAGTACACCAAATGGTTTCTTTGAATAGCAACTTTATGCCTTTTGGGTTGATGAGTACACCCGCCTATTTTGTTGATCTGATGAGTAGGGTGTTTCAGGAGTTTCTAAATAAGTTTGTCATGGTCTTTGTTGATGACATCTTAATTTTCTCGAAGAGCGAGGAAGAGTATGCCCAACATTTGAGAGAGGTCTTGAAAACTCTTTGTGCACACCAGCTTAAGGCGAAGTTCTCCAAATGTCATTTTTGGAAGAAAGAGGTGAGACTCCTAGGGCATGTGGTTTCCAAAGATGGGATAGTAGTAGATCCTGCAAAGGTAGCTGCAGTTCAAGATTGGCTGATCCCAAAGAATGTGACGGAGGTGAGAAGTTTTCTTGGATTGTATGACGGCCCGCCCGCACCAACCGACATTTACTCCAAAGGTGCGCTGTACACATGTCCAGTTAGCACGGAACGGGTCGTCAGAAGGAAAGAAAAGAAGAGAATGAACTAATAAAGAACCTGTAGAATGTCTCACAGCGCATAGAATAAAATATAATAATAACATACTTGACATAAAACAGGTGAGACAGTGCATAAGCTGAAACAACTAACATTGCAGATGAAAATCCAAGTACAGCTTATGATCCAAAGTTAAACATTATTACAACTTTTCAAACTATCTCAAAGCAAAAGCAAGATAAAGGAGGTACACTACTAATGCCCAAGTAGCGACCACCAACGACACAGGGAGAATATCTATATATCATACGTGGAAGCCTCCCGCCCGCCTCCGAATCAGCTACTCGCGCATCACCAGCTAATCTGTCTCTAGTCTGCTCGTGTGAGCACCCAGAGTAATAAGAGGAGACATAAAACTCTGGGTCAGACATAAAGCACGGTATGAGCGATAAGCTTCTAAACAGAACAATAACACGTAGACTAAAACATACCTGAATCTGGACCTGCAACCAAAGAGTTAGCACTACATACTATACAACACTCTAAGGTGCCATATCAAACAGTGTAAAGATATTGAGGTGGGGGGGTGTGCATGTCAAAGTGATGGAAAACAATCAAGCATAGAAACCATCCTCACATCTCTCACTCAGTGCGTAAAGCATACGATATTCACCACTTCGATCACCCAACATACCTTGCTACGATCACTTTTCCCCATGAAGTCATAAATGGCTTCACTGCACTGATAACGTAGCAACTAATCCTTCGCTATGTCCACTTGCCCCATGGAGTTATTCACCCCATCTGCGCTGGCTCATTGCCTTACCAATCCTTTACTATGTCCACTTGCCCCACGAAGTTATTCACCCCATCTGCGCTGGCTCATGGTCTTACGAATCCTTTACTATGTCCACTTGCCCCATGGAGTTGTTCACCCCATCTGCGCTGGCCCATAGTCTTACCAATCCTTTACTATGTCCACTTGCCCCATGGAGTTATTCACCCCATCTGTGCTGGCTCATAGTCTTACTACGCATCACTTTGCCCCTCAAGTCATAATGACTCTACTGCACTGATAACGTAGTCCTGCTACCATCACCTTGCCCCTCGAGTCATAATGACTCTACTGCACTGATAAGTAGCCCATCATCCATTTTTAGTGGTGAATCGAAGATATGAACGTCGACAACTCCATAGCACACGTCCCGCAGCAAAGCCCAACCATGAAGTGAACTCATCGGTTCCCAACTGGATCCTGAGCTCTAACTTCCCATATTGGACTACCTTTGCATCTCGGGTTATTGGTCAATACTGGATCGGGTCGGGTTCCCCTTCAAGCTATCGGTTTGGGTCGGGTCCACTACGTTGCGTCGGTTCATGGTCTTCCACTGGTGATGGTTCGGTTCGGGTTCACTACATTGCGTCGGTTCGGGTCGGGTGTCCCACTTCGGGTCGGGTCGGGTTGCCATCTCCCATTCAGTTCGTGCTCCAGTTCCTGTGCCTCGTCTGGTCCCGTTCCCTATTCTAATCCGATCCGATCCCTTCACCATACTCCGGTCCGAGCCCTTCGTCCTTAAGCCGATCTGATCCCCAGCTTAACCAACATGGCCTTCCTTTTTGCCAGGTTTCTCAAGTGTCAGGTTCCCATCCGATCGAATCCCTTTCCCAGTTCAAATTATCCGATCCGAGCCCCCATATACGATCCGATCCGATCCTACACTGTTTCCTGAAACTTTTCCAGCAAGTGTTTTACGCCATTCGACGACGTTTTCGACCATTCTAACTATTGAAATCAATCACAAAGCATATCATATAGTCATAGCAACATGCATAATCAACCATAAACATCAAAACATCAATATGATAGGTAAAAATGGATCAAACATACCCAAAACCACATATTTCCCCTTAAGCATGTTTAGGTGAAACTAATGATAGGATTAGAAAAACTTAACCAAATTAACCTGTTAGACCGAAAAGTGGTTCTAACACTCAAATTGACTAAAAACAGAATGAAATAAGATTAGAAGTAAAATAGAGACACATAATTTATAGTGGTTCGGCAAAGAAAAGCCTAAGTCCACTTGTTAATCACTATTCGCTATAATATTGTTGCAGTTACAATGAGATATTCACTCAATTTCTCTCACAACTCACATACATTCACTCAATTGTCTAAAAACAAATGTTGAAAGACGATTTGGATTATCCGGGAGTGCTGGAATTCGAGTTATGAAAGTGGTTGAACTCTCAAAGTGCCAAAAAGAAGATCCTTTTCTTTGTCTCCAGACAGGGTATTTATAGGTGAAAATTCGCTCAGAACCCGATCCGGATCGGAGCCACGTGTCATCCATCCCATTAGCCTCGGGTTCGGATGGATTTCTGTGTTGACAGCGCATCATAGCAGTGGACGTTGTGGGTAGGAACTGGTCATAGCCGTTCCGAATAACCAGGCGATCATGCAGGAGAATGACATGGAAGATGGGTTCGGATCGGAAGAGTGTACAGGAGGGGTTCGGATCGGGGTATCCGATCCGATCCGGTTTTGTCCCAAGGCTAAGTCTTCGTTCTCTTTCACTCCGTTCCGATCTGTCTTCGTAGCAGGTAGCTCTCCGATCAAACTGGAAGTAGGTTGCTCTCCGATCCGAACAGCCGTGCCTCTCTGATTCCAACAGCAATAGTTCACCGATCCGAACAGCAAACTTTATCCGATCCGAACCGCTACATTGCTTCGATCCGACCCGCTTCAGTGCTTCCCAAGTTCTTCAATGTTTCACATCTTGACTTTTTGTTGCCGAGTTCACAAAGTGGGCTAACATTTTGCCCCCTCAAAGGATGCTTCTGTTGGAGACGGAGCATGCTTTGACTATCATTGCACAGCGCTCTTCGAGGTAATTTTTCTTTTGATTTTCCTTGTGTTTTCATCTTTTTCTTCAAATTTCAATTTAATTCGTTGCTGAGCTAAAGAATTCGGTTCGGATTTCGATCCGAACAGACCCCTTCTTCTTTCTATTTTTCATTGGACTATTGGGCCAAACTTTGCTTCTGGACTATCGATCCGATCCGAATAGGGGCTCTGCTACTGGACTGTCGGTCCGATCCGAATGGGGAGACGAATGGTCGCTATATTTCTCTATATAAACCGAGACTTCTTCCTTCTCTCATTTCTTTTTATTGTTTTACCTCTTTCGCTTCGGAACTTCAGAGAAAAGAAATAAGAACTTTTCACCCTTTTCTTGCAAATTTCCAAGCAACATACTCTGGTAGGTTTGAACCCGTCATTTAATTTTGTAACAAAGGGTTTCAATGGAAATTTGCGGTTGATTTTGAATGATTTGAACATGACTCCTCTCTCGCTTCGACATCGCGACTTCCTCCTCCCCTGCCGTCGTCGTGGGTGGCTCTACCACCATCTCGAGGTGCTGAGAGGTTAAGTGAAGCATACGCTTATCTTTAATTGGAGCTTTGGAGATGGATGTGGATTCGACTGTGGTTGAGGAAGGCGAAGAAGAAGAAGAGGATTGAGGGGATCGGTTCGGGTTAGAGTATAGAAGATGGATGAGAGGGAAATGAAAAGGGGTTCAGGAAGTCGGATCGGGTCGGGGCAAGTAGAGAAAGGGAAAAAGAAAAGAAATCCAGGAGATCGGATCGGGTCGGAGCAAGCAGTTAAAGAAAGGGGAAAGGGAGCTTACCTAACCGGATCGGGTCGGACCATAAGATAAAAGGAGGAGAAGTATGACTATGTGATCCGATCCGAACCGTCAGGGGACTCTACCTCCGAACCGATCCGATTTTGATTTCTGAGTTCCACAGTTTATCCGAGCCCAAGTCGAGGCCGCATCCCCGATCCGATCCCCATGAACGCGCCCGAACCGAACCGAAGAGCGGTTCACCTTAATGCATAAAAACTTGTTTAACTGGCCCAATCAACTTTTGGCATAATCTTCAACCTAATGGACAGTTAGGATAGTGCCTTGCGAACGTAACTGGACATCAAGAACTACTTCAACTCTTTATATTTTGCCAAACTTTTTCGTCGCACTTTTAAACATTTACTTTGCACTTTCCGCATACATTGTTTACACTTTAGTTTGCACACATGCACGGGGGGATACGGGCTAATTTTCTCTAATTTGTGCTATTGCTTCTTCAATAGTTTTATGACCATGATACCCAGACGCTCTTCCAGACTAGCTGAGAAGAAAGAGGCCCCGGAAACCTCCAACAAAATTACTCTCGAGGACATATCTTCTCCGTCGGATCCAGAATGGAATAATGAGGGTTCAGACTACGAGGTTGGAAATCGTGAAAGTGACGAGGTGTCTTCAGAGAATGAAGTTTCTCTAGGTTTTGAAGAGCAAGGAGGGATAGGTGACGACTGGGCTCCTGATGAGTTTGAATCGGCCGTCATATTGGAATCACCCCAAGATTCTGTTGAATCAACAATCGACAACGACCGACTTATCCGAATTTGTTTAAAACACAAGATAATGAAAAGGGACACTCTAGTGCCTTCGAGATCTGATCGTCCCCACAACCCTCCAGAAGGATACATGGCAATCACTCGGCTGATGTACATGGTCGGTGTTATCCCTCCATTTTCTCCCTTCAGTGTAGATTTTCTAAGACAAATGCAGATTGCCCCATGCAGCTGCATCACAATTCTTATGCCTACTTACACACTTTATATATAGCATACCGTGAGATCTTAGGCTTAGAGCTCACTTTCGATGACGTTCATTTCTTCTACAACTTCAAGCATCGGACTCGAGAAACTCCTTCTTTTTGCTATTTTGAGTCTGTTCCTAAGAGAAAAATAATTTCAATGCCATTCAGTAGTAAAGCTGGAGATTCCAGACTGGAATGGTTTTACGTGAAGCGACAACCTGGGTGTTCCAAGAGATGGACGAAATCAAGTAAAGCACTGATTTTCTAAATCTTGGCTCTATACATTCAAGTCATCGCCTTAACTCGTTTTTCTTTTTGTTTGCAGTCGACAATCCAAAACAAATATCAGACCAGGTGTTCTTTGACCGGATGCACCAGCTCCTCAATGGCGATCAAAAGTTCCTGACTATTGATGAAGTCCTTAAGGACGAATATCTTCATTTTCATGGGCTGCTATCCGTTTTTCGTAGTATCGGCCATGGGACGGTTCCATGCGTATATATTCCTCTAGTGGATGTAGTCCCAGAAACAGGAGAAGGTTCGGGAGCTCCTACAGTGCCTCTTCAAACGTCACCTTCTCCATCTTCTACTCAAGACGACGAATTGGCTAACTTGGCCGAAAAGCATCGTGAAGGGTATACTGCTCCTGAGGATACCATTTCTCTAGAAAAGTCAACGTCTTCTAAAGAGTCGCCGATTGATGCTTCCGAGGGAGACGTCCCTAGTACTGATGATCCATTATTTCAGGGTTTGGGGGATCTCCCTTTACCTGAAACTATATACACCTCAGAGGATTATAGGAAGGATCCTTTAGTCTTCACCTCTTTTGAAGAGACTACTCCTGCTAAGGCCAAAGAGCCTGCCCGTACTAGTCTAGCTTTGGACTCGGGTTGGTTGGGGGAAACACACCACTTAGGACACACTTTATACAATAGCATTAGCATTCATTGCACCTCTTTCTCTGTGAAACTATTGATTCTGAATTTCATTTGTCTTATTGTGCAGGCACGATGTCCCGATCTTACTATGATATCAGGAAGCTCCGCCGCAGCATGTCTAATCCACCTCAGGATATCGAGTATGATCGCCGTGACGATCGCGGTAGGGAGGAGAGAAGGCCTTATGAACCCTATCGCTCTCGAACCTCACGCTCTCGCTTTCCCGTTCGGTCGGACCAAGAGAAATATAAAAGGTTATCAAAGTCGTAGGGAAGAGGACAGGCCACAATCGAAAGACTCCACCTCTTCCCACGAAAAGCGCAGCAGAGAGAGAAGTCGTCCAAAAGATACCGAGTCTCGAAGTAAACGCAAGGTCCCTGCTACTAAACGGCCTAGGAAAGATAAAGAAACTATTGAATCCTCCACACACAGGGACACTGAATTGACGATCCCCGCTCCTCCACCACTAGATGCGGAAACTGCAATCAAGCGGGCGTATTTGGAGGAACAATTTCCCGAACATTACTTCGAGGCTTTGACTTTTTTACCTGCCCTCGAACCTATTTCTTCCAGGTGGGCAGACGAGGCCAAAGCAAAGATAGACGCGGTTGAAAAACAGTAATCTGAAATGTTCAAATATTCACGCAACCTTTCCAGAATTATCCGTACTTTAATCACGAATGCTGATTCAATGCAAAAAACCGCGGAAGAAGATGCAAAGGCCTTAAAGAATCTAGGAAAAGATTTAGAGGACACACAGGCCCAGCTCGCTGTTGCTCAAAGGGACGCTTCTAATTTCAAACAATAATTTGAAGACATGCAAAAATGTTATCATGATTTGCTTGAATCTCATACTCAAGAGCGTTCTGAGTTAAAAAAGCAAGCTGATGATGCTAAGTCAAAAGCCGCTAAGACGCGCCTTGCTTACACTGATCTTGAACGGAAAAATGCCGAGTTCGCAAGGAGGAATGCTGAGCTAGAAAAGAAAAATGCTGACTTGGCTTCAAAGCTACTGGAGGCAGAGAACAGAGCTGCCCTGGCGGAGGGCAACATTGAGTGTGCTATCAAATCTGCAGAGGAGGCCCGCAAACAATTGTCAAAGGCGGAGGCAGAGATTCAGGGTTTCGGCGAATTAATGATTGAATTCTTTGCACATATCATCCGTCGCCGAAACATTTCTTGGATTGAGGATTATCCATCTACTCTAGTCCAAGTATGGAGTCAGATTGTTGAGTGGGAAAAAGAGGAGCTCAAGGTTGATTCCATCGATGAAGACAAGTTAATGGAGAAATACTTGAGGGATGATGAGCCAGAACGCCTAGCTGAAGGGCGCCGCCTCATTGCTGATGCTATGGATGAAAAGAGGCGGAGGACTAAACAGAAGAACATTCCCGAGGCTGGTTCCTCTTCTACTGCCCCCGCAACTCCTGAAGTAAAGGGGTATGATCCTGAACACCCGGGAATCCCTCGAACAACTCTGCTATCCCCTATCCTCGAAACGACATCAGAGACAGCAGTTACCCCTGCCGAGAAGTCTTCGGAAGGTATCCCTACCTTTTCTCCTCAATTCGTCAAGGCTATTTCTACCTTTCGCCACGTGATTGAGCAATCGATGAAAAACCCATTATTTCCTCCTGAGTTGATAATTGTTGCTTCTCACTCTGTAGGTATTGAGCCATCCGGAAAGACAGAGGTGACTCAGGGAGCCGCATCTGGGGCAGAACCTACGGAGAAGGCAAAAGAGGGGAAGGACAAGGCTGCTCCTATAGAATTGGGAGAAGGAAGCGAACCTTCTAAGGCTGAAACTCCCCATGATGAAGAAATGATAGCAGCCTTAAAGGATGATGGCGGCGACGGAGGACATGAGGAAGATCCAGAAGTAGCAATAGTCGGGGAGTCGGAAAGCGCAGATGATGTTACTCTGGCTGCGATGAAAGCTGATCAAGATTAACGCTTGCAGCTAAAAGCTGAAGACTTAGACCCTGAAGTCCTCAAGCCTCTCGCAGTTTTGGATGCGGGATCAAGGTTAGTTGTTAAGCTTTCAACTAGATCTATTACAGAGGAACTCGCTAAAAAATCTTCTCTTGATTCCAGCGCTCCGCCCTCCGGGAAGAAGTCAACCGATTCCAGCGCCGCATCTTCGGGAAAGAAAAAATCAAAACGAATCTTGACGGAGGCCGAGAAAGAGGCAAAGGATGCGGAGAAAGCCGCCAAGAAGTCCAAGGCTCACTCGAAATCTAAATAGTGGGTTGTCTTGCATTGTTTTAGTATTTGGTAGATCAATAATTGCTGCTGTAAGGGTGGCTCTTGCACCTTCTTTTTGGATGTTTTCCTGTACAAATTCATTCGTAAATAAAAAATAATTCGTTTTCTGCAATGTTTGTTTGTCAGTAGTTCTGCATTTATGTAAAAATTCCTGTCATACTATAGTTAGGAAATGAAGTTACGGAGGGAGGAAATATGTGTATACATATATGCCCCCAGTCAATCTCAAAAAATTATTTAAGGCTTAATCAAGCAATCTGAATGCTCCCGATTTTCTGACGGGATTGCATTTTCTGTGTCGTCAATGCCTGTCGTTTTTTCTGGCATTTCTTTTATACTCTCCTGTCTTATACTCAGGTTAGAGTTCTTACTGAGGCGGTCTCTTGTCTGGGTGCACCTTCACGTCTCAGAGGACGTCGTCTTCCCATCCTTTTATAATCTCTCTCTCTCTCTCTGGAGAGTTAGAGTTTGAGCTCAGCAATCTATTCACCCCCCATTCTTTCTGCGGGGAAGGATCTCTTTCTCAGCGCTCAGTCGGAGACGCTTTTATACTATCTCCCTCTCTGGAGAGTTAGAGTTAAAAATGTCGTTTTCTCATTCTTTTATGTCTTGTCGCACAAATAGTCGTTGTGCTTTTTCTTATGTTTAAACTGTTTTCAACCTTTTCAGGTTTTGAATCATCTTATATTCCATAATCACAATAGAATAGTCAATGAATGTATATATACAATGCATAAAAGTAAATAACACATGATATTTTTATAGTGGTTCAGCTAAGTCGTAGCCTACATCCACTTTATAGTCCTTTATTCATATCATCAGATTTTCCTAAGGCAACTCGTGCCTTTTTACAGAGTTCATAAGAGAAATAACAAAGAGTACAACATTTCTAATCCAAATATCGCATCAAGTGTTGGGCATTCCATGCCCTACGGACTTCTTCGCCATCTACGGTCGTTAACTTGAAGGTTCCCTTTTCAAGTTTCCGTTGGATGACAAAGGGTCCTTCCCACTTTGGACCGAGGTGAGGAAGGGATGGAAAGACTCTCTTTAGCACCAAATCTCCTGGTTCAAAAGTCCTAAGGCGAACTTTTTTGTCGTAATAGCGTGCCATCTGACGTCAATGTCTTACAGCACGCAAATCCGCTTCGTCCCTTTTTTCTTCGATTTCATCAAGAGACTCGAGTAAGAGTGCCCGATTCGTCATCGGGTCATAATACGTCACCCTGTGGGAAGGAACTTCAAGCTCTACTGGAATTACTGCTTCTGAACCAAAAGAGAGAGAGAAAGGGGTATGACCGGTAGCCGTCTTAAATGTTGTTTGATATGCCCACAAAGCTAAAGGCAATTCGTCAACCCATTTTGCCTTTGCGCGCTCTAACCGTTTCTTGAGGATGGATTTTATTACTTTGTTTATTGCTTCAACTTGCCCGTTCGACTGCGGAAAAGCAACCGCAGTGTATCGTTTGTCGATCTTATACTTCTGGCAGAAATTTCTGAATTCAGTACCATCGAACTGGGTTCCGTTGTCAGTTATAATGGTCCTGGGGATCCCGAATCGGCATATAATATTTCTAACCATGAAACTTATCATCTTTCTCGCCGTGATTTTGGTTAGGGGCTCAGCTTCCACCCACTTCGTAAAATAGTCCACAGCGACTATTGCATATTTCGCTCCTCCTTTAGCAATTGGTAGAACTCCGATGATATCAATTCCCCACGTGGCAAATGGCTAAGGACTCACCATTGATTTGAGTTGGGTCGACGGTGCTCTGGGGATCTTGGCCAATCTCTGGCACTTATCGCAACGTCGTGAATAATCAGCTGCATCTTTATTAATCGTGGGCCAGAAGTATCCATATCGCAATATCTTTTTCGCTAAAGTCTGACCTCCTGTATGATCTCCACACTCACCTTCGTGCACTTCTCTTAGTACACGTTTGATGTCGTCGTGTGATATACATCGTAACAGGGGCATAGAAAATCCTTGCCTATAAAGAGTATCATCTTGCATGACATATCTGGTAGCCTTGCGAACTATAGCCCTTTTCTCACTCTTCTTTGATGGGAGTGTCCCATTCTTAAGGAAGTTCTTAATTGGGGTCATCCACGACTCCTTCTCCGGTTCCGCTTCGAAAGCGAACTCAATTTCCATTGACTCAAAGCTTGGTGATTCCAACGTTTCAATTGGAATTATTTCAGTCTCTTCTGGATTGTCGGAACTAGCTAGCTTTGCCAGCCTGTCCGCCTTCTGGTTTTCGGCTCTTGGGATGTGTTATATTGTACCGCTCCAGGTTGCTCAATAGCTCTCTCACTTTCTCGAGGTAGGCGATAAGTAGAGGTCCCCGAGCCACAAATTCCTCTCGCACTTGGCAAACAACGATCTTTGAGTCATAGAATATGTCCAACATTTTTACTCCGAGGTCTTTAGCAAGCTTCAGCCCGGCAATCAGGGCTTCGTATTCAGAGTCATTGTTAGTCACTGAAAATTCTAATCGTAGAGCGTAATATAACGACCGTCCTTCAGGAGTGACTAAGACGATTCCAGCTCCGGACCTTCGGTCGTTCTTGGCTCCATCTGTGTTTAGCTTCCATGGACTTATCTTTAACTCATCTTCGGACTTGACCACTTTGTCGTTGATCACTTCCTCCTCTGGGATGGTGAACTCTGCTATAAAGTCTGCCAGAGCTTGCCCCCTTATCGACCTTCGTGGCTAAAAATTTAAATCAAACTGACATAATTCTATATTCCATTTGATCAACCTTCCTGATGCTTCGGGTCTCTGCAACACCTGCCTCAGGGGCTGGTCAGTGTATATGGTTATTGGATGAGCTTGGAAATAGTGACGAAGTTTTCGGGATGCGATTAGGAGGCTGTAAGCGAGCTTCTCAATCTTTGGGTAGTTGCGTTCTGCCGCTGCCAATTTCTTGCTTACATAATATACTGGCCTTTGCACTTTGTCCTCTTCTCGAACCAAGGCTGTGCTAACGGCGTGAGCCGAAACTGCAAAGTAAACAAATAACTCTTCGTGATCCACCGGTTTTGACAAAATCGGTGGTTTTTCTAGCAATTCCAATAAATTTCGAAAGGCCTCAACACAGTCCGGAGTCCACTCGAAGTTCTTCTTTCCCCTTTTAATCAAATCAAAAAACGGGACGCATTTGTCCGTGGCTTTAGAGATAAACCTACTCAACGCGGCTACTTTCCCTGCAAGACTTTGGACGTCTTTAATTCTCTTCGGCTCTTCAATGTTTCTAATCGCTGCTATTTGGCTAGGATTGACTTCAATTCCTCGGGAACTCACAATGAAGCCTAGAAATTTTCCTGATGCCACTCCAAATGAACATTTCAAAGGATTCAACTTCATCCGATACTTTCGCAGGATACCAAACATTTCTGCCAAGTCTTGCGTATGACTGGAGGACTGTTTCGATTTGACAAGCATATCATCCACGTAAACTTCCATAGTCTTCCCTATTTGATTATAAAACATTCTGTTCACCAAGCGCTGATAAGTGGCTTCGGCGTTTTTCAATCCGAATGGCATTACAACATAACAATATAACCCCAAATTTGTAATGAAGCTCGTATGTTCTTGATCCGGCACGTGCATAGGAATTTGGTTGTACCTAGAATATGCGTCCATGAAAGAGAGAAGCTCATGACCCGCTGTCGAATCTACAAGCTGGTCAATCCTGGGAAGTGGGAAACTATCTTTTGGGCAAGCCTTGTTCAAATCTGAAAAATCAATGCAAGTCCGCCACTTTCCATTCGGCTTCTTTACTAAGACGGGATTCGATGTCCAGTCGGGATATGTCGAATCTCGAATAAATCCGTTCTGTTTCAGCTTCTCCTCTTTGAGAGCAGCCGACCTCTCTGGGCCCAGCATACGTCTCTTTTGCTTCACAGGCGGATGTTTCGGGTTTACATTTAGTGTGTGACTTATGATGGATGGCGATATCCCACACATGTCAGCGTGGGTCCAGGAAAACACGTCCAAGTTCGCCTTCAAGAAGTCCGTTAGTTCTTTGGCCCGACGTGGATCCAATTGAGATCCAATCTTCAAAACTCTTGTTGGATCAGCTTCATCAATGGGAATTTCCACTGTCGTTTCATTAGGAGTTGCATTTCTAGTCTCTGGCTCCTCGTCTTTTCTGGGATCCAGGTCTTCAGGCGTTCCTTTGGGCAACTCCTTCGGGGTTGATCTCTCTAATTGCTATGCCGAGCCCCCCTTTGGGGGAGGCAAGGCATCTTTACTCTCGATGTTAAGTCCTTTCATCAACATCTTTAATTCGGCAACATAGCAGGCCCGTCCGGAAACTTGATCCCCTCTCATTACTCCAGTTCCGGCTTCAGTTGGGAACTTAAGCAATAAACACCAAGGGGCGATGCAAGCTCTGAACTCAGCAAGGGCAGGCCTCCCCAAAAATGCATTATAAGGCGAATCTATGTCCAACACTACGAACTGAAGCATCCGCACTCTTTGGCGTTCTCCTTGCCCCAAGGTCACGGGCAATTCTATGTACCCCATGGGAGCTGTTGACGCCCCGTTGAAGCCTCTGATCCACCCCTCACATGGCTTCAAATCTTCAGATTCAAGCTTCATCTAATCGAATGACTTTTTAAATAAAATATTAACAGAACTTCCTTTGTCTACTAACACCTTATGAACGAAGGCCGGCCCAATGGTGGTAGTAATGACTAACGGATCATCAGCGGGTGATTGGATCCCAGTATTATCTTTGCTGCGGAATACCAAGTCGTCAAACATTGTCTTCTGTTGTTTTATGGGGGCGATATCTTCCAAATCGTCACCTTCATTCACATCTACGTGCTTGGCAGCATTTACATATTGATCCATTGCTCTAAAACTACGGATTGCTGGGTGAGGTCCACCCACTATGGAGTTGATAACAATTCCCTTGCCTTTCTGCTGCGCTGTAGGCTTGGGAGCAGGTTGAATCTGTTTTGGAGCCTGCTCTCCTTGCCCCCTGTCCCTCGGGGCAACCTTATATTCATCCAGCTTCCCTTCGCGCAGCAGCTTCTCAATCACATCTCTCAAATGCCGACATTCATTGGTTGTATGCCCATGAGTTCCATGAAACAAACAAAACTTCCCAGTTGCCATTTCTTTCTCTGTCGAGTCACGAGGTGGCGGTCTTTTATATTGCAAAACATTGTATGTATCCAAGTAAATGTTCTCCAGAGTGTCGTTCAACGGTGTATAATTCTCATAAGTCTGGAATCGGGGCCTTTTGCTAGGATCACTTCCCCTATTTCTATTTCTTCTGTTACCGTTCGCATTACGGTTATTGTTGTTGCCCCCGTTTCCAGAATTGTCGTTTCCACTCTTGTTTCCCACATTCACTTCAACTTTTCCAGAACTTTCCCTAGACTGCTTCACGGCGACGTTACTCTGAACATTTTCTTTTAAAGCCGCTTCAGGCTTTCTCTTTCGGTTTGCCCTAGCCTCCTCTCGTCTTAAATAAATATCGGCATTTTCATAGAATATCTCTCTCGTGGAGGGTGTCTTCCCAGAAAGGTAATCTCCAAACTCGGATTCAGGATCGACTCCTTCCTTTAATGCCATCAAGATGGTGGGCTCATGCGGGTCACGAACTTCAGTCACAGCTAAGTTAAAACGGTCAAGATATGACCTCAAAGACTCTCCTGGCGCCTACTTAATTCTTGATAATTCAATAACACTTTTGGACTTTCGGGTATGGAGTCGGAACTGATTCATAAAACGTTCGCTCAATTCCTTATAATTCGACACCGAACGAGGGGGAAGTCGGGTAAACCATAACAGCGCCACATCTTCTAAATAGATCGGGAATGCCTTACACTTCACTGCATCAGAAGCAGCAGCAGCATTCATGAGCCACGAGTATCGCATCAAATGCTGTACTGGATCAGTTCTCCCATTGTATTTGTCCATCTACGGCAGGTTAAAACGCCGGGGAAACTGAAAGTCGAGGATGTCGTCAGTGAAAGGAGTATGGCTTCGCTCAATGCCATAATCTTCATTGGTATAGTTCCGGCTCTCGGACATAATCTGGCGTACCATTTCCTGTACATCAGCATTAGTTAGGGGTCGTTCAGGTTCCCTGGCCCTGGTATCCGGGTTCCTTCTGGGCTCTTGTTCAGGAGATGTCCTTCTTCTTTGAGCTGCTTCTGCTCTACTCCATTCCCTACGCTCCCGGTCGATCTCGGGAGGAGGGGACTGGAGCCTTTGTCCCTGAGTGGGATCATTGTTTCCTAGTGCTCGTGCAATATCCTCGCGAGACCCCAAAGATCCGAATGTCAGCTACTCCAAATTCTGAGGTCGTTCGAGTGGCCTTCGTTCACGGGGCCGCTCTTCCTCGGAAGAAGAAGACTGATCCACTGGTGTGTGACGAACCGGGGATGGGGTTTCTGTCTACAGAGTTCGCTAATTTCCCTACTCATGAGTCTCATATTTTCTTGCATCATGAGATTGGTGCGCTCGTGGATTTTCATAGCCTCCCTAGTACTCTCAAGCATGTCAAGTAGGCGCGAGAAATCTCCTTGAGTAATGGGCGCGGATGGATTGACCTGATCATTGACCCTGGTGGCTGGAATCGGAGCATTTGTAGGGGGTCGAGTAGAGGTTCCAACATCACCAAGTGACGGGTCGGTTCGGAGATGGGAAATCGGGTCGGGTCGGAGCTGGGAAGCCTGTTCAGGTCGGAGCTGGAAAGCCAGGTCGGGTCGGTGTAGGGCAAGTTGCTCGGGTCAGTTCAGGTTGGGGAATGCACTGCTTCAGAATCTCCTATCCGGATCGGATCGGAGCTCTCCCCCTGAAGGCGGTTCGGGTTTCCTGTATCGGTTCGTCCTATTGCTGAGCTCTGCCCACGAGACCTTGGCACGACCGCATTTTGCTGATCTTCGCCAACTCCATTTCCTCGACTAGATTGAACTTCTTTGCCTTTTCCTTTGGCCATGGTTCTTCAACAATCAATTCAACAAATATCCAAGAGCGTTGAAACTTGAGGATTAACTTCTTTGAACTCAACGGTCCAAAAAGTAGAACGATAATCCCGAAAAACGGAGAATTCAGATGGTTCTCAGTGAAAGCACCAAAATGTTAGACCGAAAAGTGGTTCTAACACTCAAATTGACTAAAAACAGAATGAAATAAGATTAGAAGTAAAATAGAGACACAGAATTTATAGTGGTTCGGCAAAGAAAAGCCAACGTCCACTTGTTAATCACTATTCTCTATAATATTGTTGCAGTTACAATGAGATATTCACTCAATTTCTCTCACAACTCACATACATTCACTCAATTGTCTAAAAACAAATGTTGAAAGACGATTTGGATTGTCCGGGAGTGCTGGAATTCGAGTTATGAAAATGGTTGAACTCTCAAAGTGCCAAAAAGAAGATCCTTTTCTTTGTCTCCAGACAGGGTATTTATAGATGAAAATTCGCTCAGAACCCGATCCGGATCGGAGCCACGTGTCATCCATCCCATTAGCCTCGGGTTCGGATGGATTTCTGTGTCGACAGCGCATCAGAGCAGTGGACGTTGTGGGTAGGAACTGGTCATAGCCGTTCCGAATAACCAGGCGATCATGCAGGAGAATGACGTGGAAGATGGGTTCGGATCGGAAGAGTGTACAGGAGGGGTTCGGATCGGGGTATCCGATCCGATCCGGTTTTGTCCCAAGGCTAAGTCTTCGTTCTCTTTCACTCCGTTCCGATCTGTCTTCGTAGCAGGTAGCTCTCCGATCCAACTGGAAGTAGGTTGCTCTCCGATCCGAACAGTTGTGCCTCTCTGATTCCAACAGCAATAGTTCACCGATCCGAACAGCAAACTTTATTCGATCCGAACCGCTACATTGCTTCGATCCGACCCGCTTCAGTGCTTCCCAAGTTCTTCAATGTTTCACATCTTGACATTGTGTTGCCCAATTCACAAAGTGGGCTAACATAACCCAAATTCATATCAGAGGTCTAAAACATCATTTAAGAATTTATGAACATTTTTCCAGAATTTTATCATGTTTAAATTCGCTAATTAACACTAATTACCCTTAATTAGCCATAATTAGTGAGGAACTATGCAAATCACTCACCTTAGCCACAAATAAACTAAGAACTGAAATAAATCTCTGATTTGATGCAAATCCCAATGCTAAACAGCAGCTCCAATGTTGATTTGGTGTAGATCTCCCTTGATTTGATGTTGCTAAGCTTAATCCTTGATCAAAAGATGATTTGGAGGTGATTTAGAGGTTGGAGTCCATTTTTAGGGTTTCTTGGAGATAAGTGGAGGCTAGAAAACTGAAATTGAATGATTCTCTAACTCATTTCAGCCTCCTCATAACCCTAATCCCGAAATGGGTTATGGGCCTGTTCACTAATCACCCTATTTGGCCCGGTTAAGCAGTTTTTCACCTTCCAAACCTTATTTCAGCCATATCTCCCAAACGGTAAGTCCGTTTGGCTATTATGACCACTCCACGGAAAGGTAAACCATCAAACGAATCTAATGGAAGTGGTTTCAGATCAAAATTCCTTTCCAATCTAATGTTATGGCCAAAAAAAGATCAACTAGGGGCAAAACGGTCATTTAAAAATCGACAAAAATCATGAACATGGGAAATGAGTCTAATGGTTGTTTCCCAAAGTTACATGACCATACGACTTCATATGGGAAAGAAATAAATATTCTACGATCCTCCAATGCGTAGAATGCGAGTTATTACAGATTGGCAGGCTATTATAGGAAGTTCATTATGTACTTCGCAAAGATATCAGCCCCACTCACCAGGCTGAAAAAGAAAATTTTGATGTTTTTTGTGGGATATAGATTGTGATGTTGCTTTCTAGCGATTGAAGAGGACTCTGACAGCAGCCCAAGTCTTGACCTTTCCCGATGGGAACAAAGTGTTTACAGTATACACTGATGCATGTGGTACAGGGCTTGGTGCGGTTCTAATGCAAGAGGGAAGGGTAGTATGTTATGGTGGTAGACAGCTAAGGGTTCATAAGAAAAACTACCCTACCCATATCTTAGAGCTAGTTGCCATAGTATTCGCGCTTAAGACTTGGTGCCATTATTTACTTGGAGAGAAGTTCGAGTTGTACAACGATCATAAATCTCTCAAGTACTTGTTTTTGCAGGAGGATCTTAACTTAAGGCAACAAAGGTGGATGGATTTTCCAGCATCTTACGACTTTGAGATTGCTTATACCCTTGGAAAGGGTAATGTGGTGGCAGACTCACTGAGTAGGCAGAGGATGGCCTTAATTCCTCTGTTTGTGGAGAGGAAAAGCTTGGATTTTTATTGACTTTTTACTTTAGACCCTCCACGGAGTTTTAGCCTGGCATATTAGCATATCTAGAGGTGCGATCTATTCATATGGATCAGATAGGAGCTTCGCAGCAAGAGGATCCATAGATTTCAGACATCTTGGATAGCCTCAATAAATGGGAGACATCTAGTCACCTTAGTAGATATTCCACGGACGATAAAGGGTGGTTGCAACAATATAAAAGGCTTTGTGTTCCCTGAGTTGGGAGTTTGTCAAAGACAGTCCTAGAGGAAGCCCATCATTCTAATATGACTATTCATCCAGACGACGATAAGATGTATAGAGATATGAAGAGGGTTTTCTTTTGGGCTAGGACGAAGAAAGATGTAGTGGAATTTGTTTCTCAATGTTTGATTTTCCAGCAAGTCAAGGCTGAGCAAAAGAAGCATGTTGGTTTACTTCATCCTTTAGAGGTCCCACAGTGGAAGTGGGAGAGCCTCTATATGGATTTCATTGATGGTTTGCTTAGATGAAGGAAGGGCAATACCAGTATTTGGGTTGTAGTAGACAGACTTACTAAGAGCGCACTTCTCATTCCAGTTAAGAGCAAGAGGAAAGTAGCATGGTTAGCAGCAGTTTACGTTCGTGAGATAGTCCGTCTTCATGGAATACCTTCCAGCATCGTAAGTGATCGTTACCTCATTTTCACTAGTGAATTTTGGAGGAGATTGCAAGAAGCATTATGTACACAGTTGTGTTTGAGCACCGCTTATCACCCTTAGACCGACAGACATACGGAAAGGGTGAATAGAGTTCTTGAGGATCTTTTAAGACTGTGTATCCTAGACTTCGGAGGGACTTGGGAAGAGCATCTTCCTTTATTAGACTTTGCCTACAACAATATTTATCAAGCTAGTATTGCCATGGCGCCGTTCGAAGCATTATACGGACGACCCTGTAGATCACCGACTTGTTTGTGGGAATCTCATAAAGACTTCTACTTAGACCAGATATCGTTAGAGAAACTTCCAAAAAGATTGATCTTATTAGATGGCGAATGAAGATCGCTCAGAATAGGCAGAAGTCCTATGCAGATAAGATAAGGACTGACATTGAGTTTGAGGTAGGATACATGGTTTTCATTAAGGAATGTGGTTCGCTTTGGATCTATAAGGAAATTAGCACCAAGATTTGTAGAGACATTTCCTATAACAGAAAGGGTTGGTCAAATGGCCTATAGAGTAAAACTCTCAGAGAGACTATCTGGCGTTCATGATGTTTTCCACGATTCGCATTTGCGGATGTGTTTGAATGATACCGCAGAAGTAGTTGAGCCGAGTATGCTTGGGAGATCGAAGACAAGATCTGCTTCGTACCCATTTCTTTTTGAGGGTATGTTCATAGCTTCCTTTCCAAAGCTTTTAATTATACTTGTTTCTATCATTAAAGTATATCCTATCGATCGAATCTTCGACCCTTAGGTAGGAATTCCATGAATGTAAACATGTATTTGAGACATGTTATGTTTGATGGATGCAAGTGGATGCAAGTTTTTGCTAGTGGTTGCTCATGGATGCATATACACACATATTAAGCACCAGATTGGCTCAATCACTCTCATACTACATATGGATGTGTGTGCATTTTTTTCTTTTAATGGACGAAAGTGGATGTATCAACATACGGATGCTGCATTTGGATGAATAATTGTGCATGCATATAGAACTTACATGTTATAATAGGGTTATCTGCATATATATTCGATTCATGGCACTAACATACATTTCATCAAGAAGGTCGACTGAATCAGTAGACCGCTTGATCTTTCGCATTAGTTTTGGGACATATACATACACCTTTTCATATGTTCATATAAGCATTAGAAATTTTTAAGGACATTGGATGCTTGTGATTGATGGATGAGTAGATGGGTAACGGATGTTAGGATATACATTCTTCTTAACTTGGAGATTTCGGGGACGAAATCCTTTAAGTAGGGGAGAATGTAACACCCAGTAATTTTAACAACACTAAAGATGATAAATTGAAGATCAGTTAAATAAATATTCAGAACTAAGGGAAATGGGTTACACCATTGTGTTCGTCTTGGAATTATAGTCAAAATAACACCTGGTTTGCGTAAAATGGACATCGTATGAAGAAGTTATTAAGGTTTGAAGTTTGTATACATATGAGCTAGTTATATATGAACAAAATAAGTTCCAAAATTCAAAACAGTTCAAAATCGGGACGCATGGGGAGTGGGAAAAATCCCGCCCATGGGTATTGACCCCATCGATGGGGTGTCGACCCTTGGGTCGACACACCAAGGTGGGTCGACCCCCGTACGCAGATTTGGGCAGATTCTTCTATTTGAACATGGACTCCTTTCTTGGCTTGGTTTGTTGCCTTTAAGCTGTAAATAATACCCCATTTCTCTTGTTTTTACACACAAAAAACAATAGAGAACTAGATGCTACCTCTGCCTAGATTAAATTAAGTCTCTTCAATAATCAAGTCCTTCAAGTTTGGAGATCTATAATTCAATATTTGCAATCTCTCTTATATTTTCTTAGATCTAATCACGGTGAGCGTACGTTATTTTTAGATATAAAACTTAAAGTTAATTTTGGCATACTATAACTTGGATCTAAACCTGTGAGTATTTGAATCATATCAGATCTGCTATAACCTGTGTATCTAAGTTATTTTGACATGACTATGAACTAGATCTAAGCCTATAACTATTTATCATGTCAGATCTGCCATTATATGTAGATTTGATTCATTGTTTAGATCTCATCACGCATCTTTATGATGTACCTATTATGTTAGAATCTGTTCTACTATCATATGTTCATCAAATATATTCCTATAAGCCTATCTTGACATTATGCCCAACTTTGTCACTGTACGTTTATTAATTGTTATGCCTATTTCTGCCATTATATGTCAATCTTGTTAATATGAACATTCCTGTCCTCTTCTCTTCTTCTTTTCGCTTTTATTTTTATAGCCATGCTACCTTCGAGCCTGGGCATGCCGCTAAAATATGCGAATGCGAAAAATTGGGAATGAGAGGAAAATGTTAAAATTGGGGAATAACTTGTATTGAGAAATTTGGGCATAAATTGAATGTAATACATGAATATGGATTTGGGGCACAAATCAAATTGTGATTTAGATCTTAAATTTGGGGCATATGTTACATGATAATTATAACTTGAAAAAGGGGCATGAAAACCTGTAATGACATAGGAAAAAGTGGTTAATAATGGAAATGCCTAGAATTACAGTAATTAGAAACTGTAACCGCGCTTAGACACGGGTTAGATTATACTTGTGGTGGAAGTTTTCCCGGAACCGACCGGGATATCCAGCAACCACAAGGGGTGAATCTAACGCGAGTGGTCTAAGTGCATAAACACGAAACATGTTAAGGCACGAGGTTAAGCCCAACTTGTGGAAGAAGTCTGCCCGGACCCAACCGGCTTATCCAGCATCCACAAGTTGTAGGCCTAATGTGGGAGGTCTAGCACATTATAACCATAAATGAATATGGTTATGAACTTGAATACTTAACCTAGTTGAATCCATAGGGATTATATGAACATGTTAACCTGAGTAGGGGTTAAGTAAAATTGTATGAAATAGTAAGAGGGTTAAGTATATCTTAGGGTGGTGGGTAATATTTATATATAGGCCCACAAACTTAACCTGTGGAAAACCTAGTAGTGGGGATGCAAGCATTGGGGGAAGCATGTATCATCTTGAGTGTGGGGCAAGTACAGGGTATCTACGTAGAAGGGAGCCGATCGATTGGGGTAGTAATTTGGTACATCTGACTCCGGTATGTTTAGGAGCCCATTATTATCCTTGGGGTTACTCCAGTATGTTGGCTGCCTATTATCGTATGGGGTTAAACCTCTCACTAGAAGTACGCCTAAATCTACCATCTTATACTTTTTGGAGATCATCTTGTTCATACGACACTAGTATTGGTGCAGAGAAAGGGAAAGTATTAGAGAAGCGCAATATATTCTATCATGTTTATCCTATTTACCTTGTCATACCTATCTTTTATGATGTTATCTCTCTTATCCACTTTATATGCTTGTCATGATACTTTTACTTATTTATATGCTAAAAGTAACTGGACTCGCCAGACTTTATGTCTGACCCAATTTGTTTCCTCTTCTTTCTCTTCGGTTCCCCCTAGGTTCTCAAGGTGGGAATACTCAAGCTTGATCAGGATTCTGCTTTCATCTTACTTGGAGCTGCTTAGGTGTATTTCTTGATATCATGTCTCTCTACTATGGCTATTTTTTAGGGATTATGCTTATTTTATTATTGTACGCTGATGATTTAAGTACAAGACAGAAGTTTTAAAATGATGTACTGGGTTTTATGCATTTCAGACATATGATGTAACCAAGTTTTGAATTATGATGTTTTCTGCTTAATAAAAAGTTATAAATTCAGCTGCTATTTTATATCTGTCTTGTAATGTTTCGGTGTACTTATAACGCCTCACGAAACTTAATGCATTCTCTTAATGAGTGACATTAACAGACATGGGGTGTCACATCTTGTGAGATATAGTGATTATTAGCATGATTGGTAAGCAAAAGAAAAATAGATAAAACAGTAATTCTAGTGTCAAAAGAAATTAAGTGTATGTGTACACCTAAAAGTGAACGAATTAAATAAATATAGCAGAAATGAAATAAAAGATTTTATTGTTCTCATTCGTAAGATTTGACAATGATGATTGTTTTGCACTTCTATAAACTCGAAACAAAATAAATAAGTAGGAAGGAATTCCCTAATTCTACCGAATCTATTGGCTCCAACGAATCATGGATATTATATGCCTACTATGGGTTTAGAGTTTATCAGGCCTTAGCCCATTGTTAAAAGACATAACTTATCCATAGGTGTTAAAGTGTATTTTGTTTCCAAATCGGACAAATGCGCACATAATGATCCACCGAAACACACCACACCCTCCAATTGGACCAACTTACATCCACAACACAGCATGGTGTGTGCCCTTTCCTATTAATTGTGACCGAAAATGATAAAAATGGTATGCTAATGTAATAGATCCCAACCAACAAAATAATTTGGCCTAAATCCCCACCCTTGATTTGGGCTCCCAAGCAATTTCAATTTATTAGGCTCATAGTTCAACCACACACTATAAATCAATATGTTTATATTAAAGCCTAATGCTAAAACTTTAGGCTCGTAATTTACACACACACTAAAAATCACCATGTACATATTAAGGCCTAACCATGATAGTCTAGTTTTTAGGCTCCTAATTTACTCACACACTGTAAATCAATATGTCCTTATCAAAGCCTAACACCAAAATTTGAGGCTCATAATTTATCCGTACACTATAAATCAATATGCACATATTAAAACAAACTGTCCTTTTCAATTAATTATAGTCATGTCAAATTTTGCAAATAAATCATACGTGTTTATTATGATTTCAAATTATCATATTTAGGCCATTTACTATTTACAGTCCAATTTATGTCATAATCTATTCAATAGACATTTATACATACCAAATCAGATTTAATCAAATTATTCCCTTTTTAATTGTTGTTTTCAACATATTCAATTTAGATTCAATTTGATTATTTCAATTGAATTGGTTTTATTCCCCAATCCAAGCGTAGAATAAAAAAAGAGTAATAATCTATCGCAAATTGTTAGGCGTACAGGTTCATGCCTGATTTAATCGTACTCATAAGCCTTTTAGGCATATTTTGGTTTAACCCAAAAAAACTGAAAAAACTAGAAATAAAGATGGGGAAAAGAGATCTGATGTAACAATTTATAGAAATATGAATAGAAATTTTATACAAAAGAATTCGAAAAGAAAATAGAGACAAACTAAATTTGAAATATAAACTGTACATAGACTCCGAACAATTTAGATTTGAGAATATTTAAAACCACTATTATACATATTTTTCTTTAATTTTTTAAAATTCTAGATAATCACAATATAATCTCATCAAAATTAGCTTTTTCAAAGGCCCTAGTAGAAATATCCAGAAAATAAATAATCCTCTCCCGTAACATGCGCACAACAAATTTTATTTTAAGACCCTGTTTTTATTTGGAGAGGAAATAGTGTAGTGGAGGCATAGAACCGAAGATAGAAGTTGTGTGGAATGGAGGAGGGCTAGAGGCTTATTTCTAGTGGAGGTAGGGAATTTCAGGCCATCAGAATTTAGGCTTAAAATATCAAATGTCGGATGCAGAGAAAAGTCCCAAAGTCTTTCGAAATCTTCGATTCCATTCCAGACACGAAATCGTAACTAGCTATTACCTTGGTCGACCCATCTCCCAAGTGAGTCAACACAGGGGTCTACCAATCTTTGATCTTGGTAGACCCCTAGGTCGACCTGGCTTTGGAATGGGTCATCCCAGTTCCAACGTTATAGAATGTTATTTATTTATATTAATTTGTTTCATTTATTAAATTTTTAAATTTGAATTTCAAACTTTTATTAGTCATAACTTCTTTGTTTTAAGTTTGTTTGATGAAAACCAAATGTCTATCTGAACCACAAAATCATGATGGACCCAATGGCGTAAACCCCGTTTCCTAATTGCCATTATTTTCCAACTTATTATTTAATTAATTCATCAATTAATTTACAGTTTGTTAAAATTTGGGTTGTTACATCTATTGTAAATATTTGGTGGTGATTGCATAGGCCAGGTTGCGATAAGGCGATGGATCAATGATGATGAAGTCAACAGCCAAAATTAAAGTCAGGATTGAGGCAGCACAATCCAAAGACTTCATACATGAGTGTGCAGTAGTTGGAAGTGAATTAGCCAAATATTTTGCTAAGTCCATGGATCGACACAGATCTATATAGTATGTATTGGTACTGTTCTATCATGATGGGGTTAATGGTTGAGAACAGGAAGCAAAAGCCTAAGACTGGAAAATTCCCAGATCAAATGTGAAATGTAGAAACTTCAAACCATCCCTGATTCCGAATCTGATTTGCTTCTTGAGTTGCACGAGCGACAAAGCCTTTCCAAAATCAAACATTAGACCATTTCTAGCCTTCTAGATTAAACATAGTAACTTTTATGAACATACGCAAATAGTCTAGCATTGACATTATGTCTACATGCCACTTTTTATGATATTCTCCCATTCCAGAAGGTTGGCACTGTGAATGAAGCTTCTACCAAGCTGAGCTAAGGAATCAGTCTAGAGAAGTTGAGCCGCATTGCATTCGAAATAGAGATACATAACAAATTCTAGCATAGCACAGCAGAAAGCACATTGAGGTGAGACATCCATTCCCCTGTCGTTGAGCTTGTCCTTGGTAAGGATGGCCTTGTTGATATTCTTCCAAAGTCCAAGATTCTCTTTAGTGCAGTTATTCCTTCTCTACATAATCTTATGCCACCTGCAATCATGGTAGTTTTAATCACCAAGAAAAGACAAGTACATAGTATTTATATTGATACTCTCACCTTGACATTTCCAGTTAGTGGCAGTAGGAGAACTAGACAAAAAGAATTTCAAACTGATAAAACTCCACAACGCAATAATTCTTTGATTAGAAGAGACTGGTAAATTAATTTGGTTACCACGAATAAGGCTTGCAACTTTGCTAATGCAATGTATGCCAAATTGAAGCTTTTCAAGATAAGAATCCGAGTTATTCATGGCATATCCATGCTCCAACCAGGGGTCCTCCAAGAAGTTTATTCGAATAAAGGAGTTTGGTCCATATTTAAAATAGGGAAGAGTTTGGTCCCTAAGTTTAAGCATGCTTTTCCAGGTCCAACTCATACATTGATGGGAAGTCAAAGACAAAAAGCTAGCATTTACAAGTACATTTTCATATGACCAGATTACCCAAAAACCATCTCTATGACAAAGTACATTGTCAATGTGCCTAGCAAAAGCAGCTTTGTTCCAAGTGAACATATAAAAGATACTAAGCCCTCCTTTCTTGATAGGTCTTCCAATCAAAGCAAAAGAAGCTGGAGGTAGGAATTTAGTGTGAATGTTTCCTTTCAAATAAAAACTTATGAATGCAGTTCTGATCATTTTAAGAAGTTTTTGTGGAAGAATGTAAGTTTGTGCCCAATTCACGTTCATAGCTATAACAATGGATTTTACAAGTGTAAGTCTCCCAGCTTGACTAAGCATTCTAGAAGACCAACTTCGCATTCTAGAAGTGATTTTATTAAAGAGAGGTAAGCACTATGTAGTGGTAATTCTAGATGTAGCCATAAGTAGCCCCGAATAAGATGTAGTAGTGTCATTTACACTTCAGACAAGTTAGAAGTTGGATTTGTTAAATGTAAGCAGGGCTTACCCTGGCGATCATGAACTTATACTTATCACTGTTGATTTTCTGCCCAATCAACGCATAAAATAGTTCAAGAGTTTTCATGATATTTTGCCAAGTAATTAGGACAGGTTTACAGAATAGAATTAAGTCATCAACAACCAATAATGTGGTAGTTCTAGGATTCTTTCATCTAGGGTGTAACTTGTATAACTTTTTATCAACTAGATCATCCAACATATTAGTAAGGAGTTCCATAACGATAATAAAAACTATAAGTAGATATCGGGTCACCCTGCCTCACACCTTGTTTACTACTAAAAAATTCAACTGGGTTACCGTTTACATTAAGTGAGAAATGAATGGTGCTAAAACATGTGTGGATCACTATAGTGAAAGAGGAAATTCATATAACTTAATGTACGTTAGACCAAAAAATGGCTATAACACCCAAAGATTTAGATTTGTGGAGAAAAATTGAAGAAATAAAAAAAAAAAAAAAAAAGGAAAATAGCGAACAAACATGATTTATAGTGGATCAGCATTAACAAGCCTACGTCCACTTTATAACTTCTCTATTCGGCAAGAAATTAAAATTACAAGTCTTGTGACTCTCAAATGCTCAAGATACAATCGAAATTCTCTGGAAAATATTAACAAATTACTCAAATATTGGAATCTGAGCTCTGGTCGAACACAAATGGTTATCTGAATATAGCGCCTCAACCTCTTAAGTGTCAAAAGTCCTTGAAACAACCTTGAAACCATGTATTTATAGGTGCACTGGTTCGAATTTAAGGCAAAAATGGTTTGCTATAGGTGGCCTTCAATCCGCATTTTTTTTGGCGGTGAGTGGCAAGAGTTTCATATAGAAGGTGGGATCAGATCATGGGGCACATGGTTTGATATCCCAACTTTCAGTAAATTGTGAAGTACGTAGTAGAGATGCGAGTAACTGTCTTGTGCGGGTCGAAGATGGATCTGGTCGTATACTTGAACTGGATTTATTTCGAACCGAGAAGATATGATCCCAAATAATTCAAACCAAAGGTCTTCAAACAACTTCTAACATGTGGGTTTCCACATTCGATCTGAACCGGCCTATTGTTCGATTCAAGCTTGAGTTCAATCCTTTGTCAAACATAATTCTTGATCTCTGGAACTTGTGATCGCGATCATTCGAACTTTGGGCGGCCTTGCTACAAGGCAGGATAACATTTTCCCCTCAAAGTACATCTTACTTCAGATGAGTTGTGTTTTGAACTTACCAAGCCATCCATTCTTGAATAGGCAGTACTCAACAGTCATATTTTTCTATGAAGTAGAGACTCTTGGTTCCTTGTGTTATGTATAAATAGAAGACCATACACGTAATTGTCTTTGTTGCAATCGCCAATTTCAAGGCCTTCAATTGGAATATAGGTAGATATGTAGGTAAAATTTTCAAATTGTCGAATAAAAAATGTTGGAGTTACCTATTTAAATCATACTAATTTGTTGGTTTTTTATATATGTTTACACACATACACGTCGCCACAAATAATTTTTTCTGATTGTTGAAATTTAATCGAGCCATACAAACATGTCATATTACCAATAACATGAAATAACAGTTGAAGACATCTCTTATTTTTTTCACCTGTTCTCTGGTTTTCAAGCTTTTCCGGATTGGATCAAAAAAACTTATCACATTTCGGATCAAATATCTCGATTCGGAGTACGCTTCACTCGATTAGTGCTCCATTTCCTTTAGATCTAATCCAAAAGAACGTGCATGTGCCATCTTTTGTGGGAAGTTGAATTGTTTTTTTGCATAGTATATAAGTCTATTAACTTCTCTTTTTTTTCTTTACTTTGTTTATTTACTGCCAAATTACTTCGAATCTCCTAGCCCTAATTCCCAAATCCAACAGAGTCCGTCAAATTTCAAATCCCATTAACAAGTGGGTTGTTAATTCATCTAGTTCGTGTGCTCGTGTCATAGTCTAGGCATTCTCGTGGATTTAATTTTGAATTCGAAATATTTTCCTTGAATTGAGTTGGAATTAGGGTTCAATGCATGGTAAGGCAACATGATGGAACGTTAGAGTTCACTATCACTTTGTTGGGTATTGGAATTAACATCGATGGCAGTCTTAATCTTGACATGGTGGCGTATGGACGATGGAGAGTGATGGTGTGAGAGGACATGGAAGTGGGTTATAAAAATATCAGTAAAATGATTGGAGAAGAAGAAAGAGTGGAGAACGAGACATGGTTCGGCTCAGGTCTCCTTGGGTCGAATAAGTCATTCGATCTGATGTATGGTTTTAGTTCGGTGGAGTTCGAGAGACGATAAGAAAGGGAACTCAAAGAAAACAGCAGGGGTTCAGATCAAGAATTCACGACCCGGATCAGCTCGATCCGAGGCTATTCGATCCGAGGTCTTCAAGCTGAATCACCACTGAAGCCAAGTTTTTTCAAATTGAAAACGGTTCAGAAGTTAGAGCTATATTAGCAAATTGAAGTATTTCGATCCAAGATGCTCAAACCAGCGACTTCAATCTGAACCGTTTTCCCAAAAAACATTTTAAGCAATTAACGCGACTCTTACACATACACACATGTATCTAGGTTGACAAGCATGAAAACACAACAACTTTAATCTGTAATACATATATTGATTAAAAACAACATAACACCCATTCTCGCGAACAGATAGGATAGAGCCTTTCTGAATACAAACTTAAGCGGCATAACGTACTTACTCATAAATTCAGGACATATGTGCATAACTCAATGTGATAGAGCGACACATATCAAACAATTACATGTTTTCATCGCTTCTTTTCTTTATGGGATTCGCACCGACACTACACATACTAGCACATACACACACACATGCATGGGGGCACATGTTATTTTACTCTTACCACAAACATTTCTTAGATAGTATAGCAAGCATGTCTAGAAGGTATCCTACAAAATATTCTAACTGAAAACGGAATAGTTATAGAGACATCAACCAATCCCAATATCCTTCCGTTGGATTCTAACTCTGATGATACTAATTTAGAATTTGAATTTGATATCCATAAGGAGGTATAATTCTCCGAACAAGGAATTTCTATGGACGAGGAGGTAGGAGGAGTAGGAGAAAATAGATCCCTCGACACATTCAATGATGCGGTCTTTCTAGAAGAGCCCACGACTCTTAGGTAGCCACTACCAATGAGTCAAGACTTTAACGATTATGCATGAAATATCAGATATCTTAGGATGAGGATCGAGTTGTCGACGTCTTAGATAGACCTCACAATCCTCTACTGGGATATATGGCGATAAGTCGATAGGTGTGCTCAGTCGAGGGCATCCCTCTACTTCAATCTTTCATCATCGATTTTCTTAAATGATTAAAAATAGCTCCGATGTAGCTTCATCTGATAGAGTATTCATATTTGTACACCTTGTACATTGCATATATGGAAGTCCTAGGTGTGGAGCCAACATACGAAGATATAACCTTTTTCTATAACTTCAAGCATCAGAAAGATGGGACTCCTTCCTTTATTTCGAATCCACGCCTAAAAGGAAAATTATAGTTGATGGATTCTGTAATGTATGCGATATAAGCCTCAATTGGTTTTACATTTGAAATCAAGTCGGGTGCATTGGGAAATAGCTTCAATCTGTTAAGCTCCAACTCCTACTTTCCATTTTTTTACTTTGCTTACAAGCTTTCTGACCTTTCGTTATCATTTTCAATTCTAAATTTGAAGAAACCGCCAGGTTAAGTGTATCAAGACGGTCTGACTACTTTACTGAATGCCCAACTAGCTTTGTTAAGTGTTAAAATCTTCTTAGTGGATGAGTTTCTTCACCAGTATCGTTTGCTTAGTCTGCAGCGAAGTATAGGATTTGGTGGAGGTCGTACTCCTATATGTGTTCCCCAGCTCTGATTCCTCTAGCATCGGTGGAGAATGGAAGCATGCTCCAGTCGGGAGACAAGCAACAGTGTCAATTGAGGCTGGGAAGGCCTCGGAGAGCAAAGATCTCGCAAATTCCAGTCAGGAACCTCAACCAAGAGAGAAAGAGAAATCTTCCAAGAAAGTGACTAGCGAAAAACTCAAGAACCCCTTTCCCATTAATGTATTCACCAAAGAGCTTTTAGATAAGATTATCAAGGAGGAGCCTAGGGGTCTTTCTTCGAAAGATACATCCAGTATAGAGAAACAACCATCTCCCAAAACTCCACCTCCTGCTAAATCACTAACCCACGATTCCCACCAAAAGAAGTCAGTGTCTCCATTTCAAGGCTTGGGCGATCTTCCTCTTCCAGACAGTGTATGTTCCTCTAAAGATATCGTCTATGGTTCTTTCTTTCCTACTTTCGAGGAGGCAGTCACACCTACCAAGACGGTGAAGTCGACACCTGCCAGCCAAACTCTAGGATTCGATCCGTCAAGGGGATCACTTAGGACACATACAACACAAAAATGCACATCACAACACCTATATGTTTTATTATTTCCTGAATTTAATGTTGGGTTAAGTTATCTTCTAGGGATAATGTCTCATCAAAGTTATTGTTAGGGATTGCGAAATGGAACGCTAAGGCAAAACTAACAATAGAGGGGGGTGAATAGTATTTTTGAAAAATTAAACAAAATCTAAAACTTATATGATCTACTGTATGAATCAAACACCACAGATACAGAATCAAACACAAACACAAAGATAAACAAAAATAAAATGCAAAAAAGGAAAGAACACACCGAATTTTATACTTTTTGCTCCTACGTCCAGTCCCATGCAACACTGGATTGCACAGAGTTTTATTACTATATCGATATCCAATTACAATCCTCTCCTTGATTTCATAGCTACAAGGGATACCACTAATTTCACATACACTTGATCAAGTATACCCTCCTTGATTTCACAGCTACAAGGGTTACACCGATTACATAAACTTCCCAAATGATTACGATACTCCTATAATTCTTCAATAGCATTTTGATTCAGAGAGTAATGAATAGAGAGTGAGAAGAGAAGAAGTTTTACGTAAATAGAATTTAATTCGGCAGAGTATGAGTGTAGAAATCATAAAAATGAGAAGATTTAATGGTGTAAAGAAAGGAGATGAAGATAGAGAAGAAAAACTATAAAAAAAACTCGAAATCATCCCCTATATATGACATTTGAAAGGTTGCAACGTTTTTGGAGCGTCACACATAGTGAAAAGACACTTCCTTTCAATTTTCAAAATGTGACAGTTATATATCGACATGGACATAAATGTATGTTGACATATGCATGTGTAAAACTAAATTTTGAGCATTTTATAAGTGTTATATATATATATATATAATTCTGGAAATTCTTGGATTAAAACATAGTGTTATAAATGAATATTATAACGTAGAAAATCATATGAAAACATAAATATAAACAATATAAATATATTTATAAAATTATAGAGTTAAAAACTATATAAATATAAATTATATAATATATAAAACTCATAAATTATAAATCTTGAGTATAAAATCAATAGTAAAGTGAATGGAATAGAGAAGACAGAGATTGTAGATAGAATTTGAAAACAGAATTTGAAATCAGAAATTGAAAAACAGAATTTGAATTTGAACCTAGAGTGTTATTCAAAGTCTTACATATATTAGACTCTATTACTATATTTATCTTAAACTCTTGAAATCTTGATTACTCATGAGTCTTGAATCATCTTTGATTTCTGAATCTCTTAAATCTTTAAATTGTACAGTCTTCAGTATAAATTCCTGCATATAAATACTACATATGTGTATACATATACTCTAGATAAAAGTGTTAGTATGTATTTTATAATCAATTAAAATTGAAATAAGGTTATTGTCATTAAAACTCCATTCTCCAACAATCTCCCCCTTTTTGATGATGACAACCTTATTTTATAAAATATCAAACCTGTTGATGATGATCCTTCTAAAACTCCCCCTATCTATATGAATCCTATAAACTAATTCTTTATTTATAATTTCTCCCCTATTGGCATTATCAAAAAAGAAAATCTAAAACTACTCCCTCTAAATCTTATAACTAACTAAATAATTCCTAAATCAAAGTAAAATACTCCCCCTAAGTCCTAAATCTGTCTAAAATAAAATCTTCCATTAATATTCCTTATATAATCCCCCTTAATTCTTACCTATATAACAAAGTAATAAAAAACTTATAGAACAAGCAATATATCTAACCATTGTTTTACAGACGATATTACATGTACATATTATACATTGAATTAACGAAAGGAACAAAAATATGTGACAAGAATCGAATCAAAACCTATATTCTACTTGTCCTTAACTATAGGAGACTTGTGGGTAGAGAAATTTGGGTAATGGAGACAAAATTCTCCATTTCTTCCAATCATATTTACGTTATGATCGTATAGGACTTCACCCACGCAAACGAATTGATCCCCCTCGTTTGAGACTTCTCATTGTTCCTCCTCGGGTTTCTCTTCCTCCATTATCTTTTCTTCCTCTTCTTCTGGTTCCTCCTCTTCTTTCATAGGGTCATTATCATCTTCCACGATAACCGGATTATCTTGATTATCCATTATAAACTTAAGAAGACACCTTATCACTTTTCCTTTCCTATTTTGCTCTTGGCTCATCCTAA
The DNA here is from genome assembly GCA_030737875.1 of Allium sativum. Lineage (NCBI taxonomy): Eukaryota > Viridiplantae > Streptophyta > Magnoliopsida > Asparagales > Amaryllidaceae > Allium > Allium sativum. The sequence continues at coordinate 58,627,403 of CM060920.1, forward strand.
TTTGAAGTACTTGTATTTCAGCGAGCATTTGCAGAGTGTATTCCATCTTTTCTACAATTTTGATGACACGTGTTAGCATAGATCGTTGAAAAGAACATTTGGATGGTCCAGCGGATGAATCGAGTTTGATTTGGGTGTTTAAATTTATGGAGGCCATTGTTTATTTTAGTTTAGAGTTTTTATAGAAGTGAGAAATGAAAATGAAGAAGAAAAGCCGAATTAGAAATTTAAATGATTATTGTAACTAAATTTTGATGGGAATTAATTTTAAAATTCTATCAGTTATATGTTGACATATACATAAATGTATGTCAACATACTTGTCTTTTAAATTTTATTTTACTGATTTTTAATGTAATTTATATATACATATATATATATATATATATATATATTAGTATATTTAATTATTCTAACTCCTTTAATGGACATATGCCTAATTCTCTTCTAAATTTAGTAAATTTTGCTTTGTTTAATGGTTTAGTTAATATATCTGCTATTTGTTTATCAATTTCTATAAATTCAAGTGAAATTTTCTTTTTACTTACATTATCTCTTAGAAAATGATGTCGTATATCGATATGTTTAGTGCTTGAATGATGAGTTCGATTTTTAGAAATACTTATAGCACTCGTATTATCACAGTATATCGTTGATTTATTTATATTTAATCCAAAATAGTTTAACGTTTGTTGCATATATATTACTTGTGAACAAGCCAAAGCAGCAAAGATATATTCTGCCTGAGTTGTTGACAAGGATACAGTATTTTGCTTTTTACTAAACCATGAGACTAATGAATGTCCTAAGATGTGACATGTTCCATGTAACAACCCAGATTTTCAGAACCAATTTAAAATTTTTATTTTAGCTATTTTAATGGATTTTGAATATCTAAAATGATTTATTTTAAATAATAACAATTAAAATTTTAATTTGAATACAATTAGAACGTATAAATTTATTTTAATTATATAACAAGCCTGAAATGGCGTAGTAGATTGAAAATTCTATTTTAAATTTCAAATGAATATACAGAATTCAAGATAAATCGGAATTCAGTAAAACCAGAAACATTTGAATCTGTTTAATTATATCTTTCTAACGAATGTGAAAAATCCAGATTTCATAATATAAATTGAAAGTTATGACCAGTTGAAAATTTGAAATAGTCGTTATGGAATTTTATATATTTTAATTAAATATATATCCCTTAAAAATAACTATTTTGCAAGCGACCTCCATTTTCGACGAAATCACTTTTATTGGATCCGGAATGTCAAATTATTGCTAGTTTTCAAATTTCATAATTTTTGGAACTAATATGTGAGCGTGGTATATTTAAACGTGTTTTGTCAGTTTCAGTTTGAATTTAATCGACTAGAAAATGGCCATTTTTCAAATGGTCTCCAAATTCGATGAAATTAGTTCTGTTAGGACCATATCATCAAAACATAGCTAGGTTTATTTTTTTGTGATTTCGGGAGTCAGTATATGGCCCCGGTAAATTAAAATGTACATGAAAATTCAATATATATATATATATATTTTTTGATTTATATTTTAATTTTGATAAAAAATGATCGAAACAGTCGAATTGGCTTATGAAACATATCCCATTGTGTCCGGAATGTGGGTATTTAGCTAGGGGCGATAGTCGTGGGAGTTTGTTTGGAGTTCGGAACATTAAACTGTGAGATTTTGAAATAAACGAATTAAATAATAAAAAAAGGGTATAAATAGAAATCTAAAACCCTAGCCCTTATCAAAAAAATGCGCCGCCATCTCCATCATGAACGGCTGATGTCTTCAATTCATTTCACCCTCTATTCTCGAAATTCTCCAATAAATAAGAAAATTCATAAAACAAATTCTCTTCGTCTAAGTGAGGGCTTGAATCTAGTACGAGTTTGATGGGGAATGAAGAGGTAAGCAGCTCGATTTTTGAGCCAGAAGGCAGCCCATTCAAATAGGTTTTTTGGGGATTGGCCGCATCGAACTCGATGTGGTTGGGGGTGTAGATTGGCATTGCGAAGGAGCTTCATGCGGTGGTGTCTGATCAGTGTCATGGTGGTCGTTGGTGGAGAGGTAGTCTGATTCTTCCATCGAATGATGGGTTCAATAAAAAAAGGGAAAGCGACGGGTTATCCAGGATTAACGGCAACGTTTTTTATTTAATGGAAAGTAATTAGTTAATTAATTATGAATTAATTATTTTAATCATATCATTAAACCTTATAACGCCATATCTTCTTCATACGAGGCCCAAATCTGGCGATTTCAGTCACATTGCGATCGCGGCAACAAACTCTATATTATGGAATTGACCAGAATGGAAATGGAGCCAATTAGAATTTTAAGCAAATTCAGATCCGAAAAGAAATAAGATTCAGAAATAAAGAACGGAGGAGTGGAAACGAAGGTGAGAACTCTCTCTCAGTCAAATTATTTATGTTATGGAAGGCAATTAGTTAATTAATTATGAATTGATTATTTTAATTATTTCATTAAAACTTATAACGCCATATCTTCTTCATATGAGGCCCAAATCCGGCGATTTCAGTCACGTTGGGATCGCGGCAACAAACACTATATTATGGAACTTACTAGTATGGAAATGGAGTCAATTAGAATTTTCTGCAAATTAAAGTCCGAAAAGAAATACGATTCAGAAATAAAGAATGGAGGAGTGAAAATACTCTCACTCAAATTATTTTACAACTATTACATAATAGGTTGCAGACGGGGCTTAGTAGCTCCCGACACTGTTGTTTGAAACCATGGATGTATTGATGGATGATTGTTTACAGTTTAATGTATCATTATTAAACTGCGATTATAAATATTTGTATATAATAAATAAATTCGCACGGACTATGATGTAAACACCACACGGGTATTGGGATGATAATTTTACACATTGCCCAGGGTACAAATAATATTTATTGATGTTTTGAAGCCCCACACGGGTCCGGGGATGATAATTTATTCACATCTACCCTGAATTTAATTATATGTCAATCGATGGATTGACAGACTATGATGAGCGTTATTTATTTATTTTAACACTTATACAGTAGTGAACTGCACTCTGGATAATGTTTGAATGTTTAATGATTATTTATCATTATTGTGAATACATGCGATGAATGGAATCCATATAAATAAAATTATATGGTAATTGTTTGATTCGCATTCTGATTCAGAAATGAAGAATATTTTGAAATAAAGAATATTTTAAAATGAAGAATATTTTAAAATAACGAATATTTTGGAATAATATTCGTGAATAATAAAAATATGATTTTGATGTCCGATTTTGGATGGACATGAAAATATTGGAATATATAAAGCCGAGTAAGTAGATATTCTCCATTTTAACCCGAATGGGTTTATCGATTGATTTTATTTATTTTATAATGAATACAAAAAAAAATTGATTTCAAAATCTGATATTTTGAAAATATTATCATTTTAATATTATAATGATATGGAATTTTCAATTTTGATCTAAGATTGAAAATGAAGTTAGAATCATTTTAAAACGAATTTACAAGCGATTTATGAAATACGTTTTAACGGAAATCGACGAAATATATAAAATATTTATATTTATATATTTAATGGCCTGAATAGAACGCTGCGCCTGGTGACCATTTGCGAATTTCGACCATTAACTTCAAAAGGACGTAATGGGAGATCCGACCGTCGGATTCTTCTAAAAACGAAACTGTTGGGTTCGTATGGAAAAGGGATTTCCCACAAATATAAGATATTTGAAATCTAATGGTTGGATTTGGAATTATGTCCAAATTAAATTTGGGAAAGGTCGCTATGGATGCAGTTCGGTGGCCGTTATCGGAAATTGACTGTACGTGCCTTAATAAAATTATTAAAGCTATAAATAATTTGTGTAAAATCATAATAACTTGTTTGGAAAGATTTTGGACTAAATATTCCACATTTGTAAACATAAAATTATATTTTTATCGAAATGAACTAGTTATTAACTAGAACAATAATCCAATGTTTTTAAATAAATAAATTGGATTTGATATAACCAGAATATTCCAACATATGAGTTGGAACGGATTTAAATGGAAATAATCTTTAGAATATTTCGTTATTGGATTCCGTGATTATACGGATATTTTGGTGGGTATCTGGAAGATACAGATATTGTTATTCCCAATACGATATCTGTTGGTTTCAGAATTTGATGTTGAATATAGGCCAATATAATTTCTATTTAGAGCCTTGTATTTAATATCAAATTGGATTTTGGGTTTGCCGTGAATGGTGTCTTAAATAACACTGTTCTTAAACCCAGTTGAGAAAAGAGTAAATCTTTAAATTAAGATTTAGTGAAGTTTTCCAATTAATCAATATCTAATTGGAATTGAATAAGAGAACTGGATTTTTGGCTTTATCGTGAACAATGTCTTAAATAACACCCGTTCTTTAACCCAATTAACAGTGAAGATATGATTTGGTATATATATCTTTTAAATAAGAATAACGGGATTTTCCAAAGTAAAGTTTTCAAATTTAATATATTAAATTGGAATCGAATGGAATTCGATTTAGTAATAATCAAGATGAGCTTTTGTGAAGGAAGACCATTACTATGTATGGAATTTAGAAGGCTTTGCCGTTATTCCATTTATGTAATTAGTCAGATACGGAAATTCATATTGACGTTAACTGATCTGATTTCCGTGGAGATTCCATTTTGATGGAATTGGATTTTGGGGTTTATCGTGAACAGTGTTTTAAATGTCCTTAGTTCTTTAACCCAACTAAAGATACGATTAATTTCTTAAATTTGAATAATCATTAAGTAATGATTTTGAGATTAAAACTAAATTAGAATTTTAATGAATCTTTAATTAGATTGGAATGAGAATGGGATAATTAAATTTATCAAATTCATGAAATGATCGAAAATGGTGTACCAGCAGTTTTACTCCAGACGATAGTTAAATCTTTAATTAGATTTGAATGGGAAATGGTAACTAATTTTTATCGATAACACCGTGGTTGTTAGATATGGACTACCAGTTTTTCTCCATGGGATGAATAGGTTGGGATTAGGATAATAAAATAAATGATTACTTCGGTAAAGTTCGCTAATCCCGACTAGTTGATAAACCTTAATTTTGTTTAGATTGCGAAAAGATACAATAAAATCTTTTGAAATGATATCCAAAGGAAGATTAAAGAATAAATTTAAAAGAATTTATCTTTGATAAAATTAATAGGAACCTTTCCTAATGATGTGAATATTTGAATAAAAGAATATTCTGAATTGGAATGAGGCGTATGATGTGTTTTTATAGCTTTTGATTATAAAATACGCGAGTTATTGAGAAAGACCGGGTTTATCCCATTCTGAATAATAAATACGATGATAAGTCGACGATGAAGACGGTGGTTGAAGACCGGAGGTCTTCAAATCGTTTGGATGATTACTGATGTCTTGATTGGGCTGTACACCAAGGACGAGGTAGTAAGTGGTGATCGTCCAGATGTACTTGGACATCGACCGAATATGCGAGGACCTCTCTCCTGTATTGGACATATGGGACGAGGAATAAGTGCCTCTGGTTTCGTTCTGACCCAGAACTGACTAGTAAATGGATGTGTGTCTGACATTGGATTTTATTATGTGTTAATTGATTTCTATTAAATACATATCTGCTTGGTGAGGGAGAATTTATTCTCTTGCTTAACACTCTTCTCTAAGACGTACGAGCTTAGAGGTTATATATAGATAGACATCAGTTGCATGGCAGGAATTGTCAGTGTGGCATGCTAAGATGCAAATAATCAAGGCTTTTGTTGAAAAGTAGGTCCTTGTGGTTGATGATCAAAGCACAACTTTAAATAGCATTTCTTTGTGTATAGCGTTAATTCGCGAGCCTCACAGCCCGGTGTGAACCAGAAACAGAAGAGGACCTTAGGGACGACATGCGTCTTTTTTATAGCTAGGAGTGGTGTCATGGTATGGAGCCCAGATATTTTAATCATGTGGATGTTGCATATTATTTGATGTATAGTGAGGCGCCTCGGATATATCGGTCACTACAGGGCCGATGATTGACATGGTCGACATACTGACCAGATTTTCACCCAATAGGGCAGGGAACACGTATTGTTTCGGAATTATAATCCCCTAACGTAAGTGTGAACCGGCCCTGACGCTCCAGGTGCTTTTGCGGCTAAGCCTGATACATGGTGCTAGATTGTCTCGAATTTGTAAGGACGATCCCTTGCCTTGGTTCATGAAGGAAATCCAACTTCCAATATGGCATTGTGCGGTTTTAATTGTAGAACTAGTATGGCGACATTAAATATGATACCCATGCCATCTATGATTGATAAATTTATATTTGAAGTTATTTTTGACACTAGACACTTATAATAACATCAAATGATTTTGTTTTAAACATATCAACCATATTTTGGCCATTATAAGGTAAAACTCTATCCTCTGGCTTGCGTTGCATTATGTGATGGGACCTGAGTCTTATAACGGCTTCATTTTTCGAAAAGCATTGCGCTGTTTATAAACTGTTTTATGCACCGGTATTCTTGGGGGGAAACCCATTCCGTGTAATATGGCGTGTTCCCTTAATTTACTATAATTTTAAAGTAGAGTTTTAAATAATTGTTCAAGTTCTCACGCCAGTTCCATCACTGACCTGGAGTTTATTTTTTAGCCTAAACTCTGGGTGCCCCTATTTTCCATACAGGCAGCTAGTAGTTTTGGTTTTGCAGATTTCTTTTTACAGGATCTTGGTTTACAGCTGGAGCTATATTTGGAAAGCTTTGTATCCATGTATCTCTTTCATTTGTGTCATGTATTATTTTTCTACTGCTATGTAATGTATTTTAATTTCTGTTGTTTTTATGATGCATATTATTTGTTCATACTCAGTTATATTCTTTTAATCTAATGTAATTGTTTGTAATATCAATGAAACATCTTGTTGTTTGCGTTCTGATTTGTCATGTTTTCAAAGTAGTCCGCCTTCTTGTTTGGTTTAGGCTGGCTGAGAAGTTCAGGTCACTTCATTTTGGTATCAGAGCTTTAGTTTGCAGAGCTCGAGAACAAGACATGTTAGAACCGAACATAAGAATTCATCAGAGATTGGATTTGTAATATCCAATAAGAATGACTCGTTAGAGATAGGATCAGTAGTATCGTAGAACGAGTGTAAAGAGTGTTGTTTTAAAAAAAAATCAGAATTAGTTTTAAAATTTTATATCAATTATTCGTATTTAGATATTTTATTTTAAAATGAATTTGGACAATCGAGTATATGAAGATTTTGAATATATGTGTAATTAACGTGTATTCGAAGTCTCAAATATACTAGATAGATATAGAATCACACTCTAGTCGCCGGGAGAAGATTCTGATGATCGGTGCACCATCATCAGGGTTTATGTTCGAGTTTCGAAAGTGTGATACCTATATATTTCCAATTGGCCGGTGTGAGAACCAAAACTAGATAGGGTTATTGCTGTGAATTGGCACCAAAAACATGATTTTGTGTGTGTGTGTGTATATATATATATCGAAGTTATGAATTTGAAAATTTAATTAACCAATTGATTGTTGATTGTGTTGTATGATGATTAGTTCAACTAATTAAAATATTGGAATGATCAAACCAATAAGAAAATGAAAGTAAATTTAGCCAAATGGAATCAAATACTGAACTAATTGAAAATTGATTAAAATTGCATATATGCACACGTATTTGTAATAAGCAGGTCATAGCATGGAAGCAAAGAAGAGAAATAAATTTGTTTGCCCAACAAATTGGTACATATTTACTATATTTATTGGGATCTGATGATTTTATGTGCTGATTGGCTAGCCATTTTTCTTTTTTGTAACACCCCGAAATTCTGTAACATTAAGTTTTGCAAACTAAAGTATAATTAAATTTTAAAATAAGAATCAGGGGAAACGGGCTGCGCCATTGCGTTCGTCTCGAAATTCTTCTCGGAAACGAGTCCGAGTTTTCGAGAAACGGAGTTCGTATGAGGAAGATATGACCCTCCGAAGTTTCAGGAATTTTCAGAATCGGAAATAGCTTGAAATTCGAATTCGAAATTCGAATTCAAACGCCAGCGCAGACTGGGCGGGAATTTTCCCGCCCAGGACAAGGTCGACATTGTGGTCGACCTCCCAGGGACCTGGTCGACCGTAGGGTTCATTCTGATGTATCTGGTCACATTTTCTGTCTAGATTCGTCCGCCTAATCATATATAAACAGCCTCTTAGCCTCATTCTCTTTACACCATTCTTCTCTAACCTTATGCTGCACAAATTCTTGATGGACATGGCTTCTTTTGAAATAAATAAATTAAAACCACGAAGACTATTCTTGAAGACTACGGCTAGGAATTGCATATTGGAGATTCAAATAAAGTTAAAGCCTCAAGAAGGGAAGCAAAGGCTAATTCAACGGCTTCGGGCAACGTCGCGCGAATCATAGCAAATCACCTCAAAGTTATCTTATTATCCTTTCTCCGATCAATGTAAGTCAGTTACTTTTTAGATTTGAACGCCTAGATCTATTTGTGACATGTAATTAAATGGATATGAGAATATGCCTAATCCTTTCATTTGAATCGGTGCTTGTATATGCCTTTGGATCTAATTAAGAACTATTGGGATGAGACTGTGCCTATGCCTATGACGTTAAAACTATGGTTAATAGCCTAAAACTATGACTGTGAACATAAGACTATGCCTATGCCTATGACTGTGGACATAAGACTATTGCTTATGACTATGACAAGGACAATTGTGGCTAATCACCTATGACTCATGACTATGAGATTATTGCCAATGATTATGGACATAAGACTATTGTCTATGACCGGGACTTTGAAATTATTACAGTTAATTGCCTATGACTATTTAGGATAATTTCCTAGGACTATTTTGGTTAATTACCCATGACTATTGTGGTTAATCGCCTATGATTCAAAACTACGAGATTTCTACCTATGACCATGACTATGACTGTTATGGTATATTGTTTATGCCCACAGTTACAAACCATGTTTACACCGAACTGGCATTTAATTGGATCTCATACCTAGGGTGTGGCTTGCTTAGTTTATTCCTATTCGCTGTTATGTACACCAAAACCAGTGGATCCATTATCCTTGTATTTGGCTCTCTTTGCATGCCTATTCATTTATGTCAATTCTCATGTTTATCCTCTATTCCCTTTTTAGTTTCATTTCATGAGTATTTAGAAAACTCGTGAAATCATGGTATACGTACGTTATGAATGCGGGGTTATTTGGGTATAACATGAAATCTATATTAATTGGCATAATTTAGAGCATGTATTATAACATGACTATTAGGTGCATATTGGGGTAATTTGACGTGAATTATAGAAGATGTAATTTGATATATTGAATCTAGTATTGGCAAGTAAACTAAGCTTTAGGCATAAATTGTAAACTAGAGTATCAAATCTAGTTTTGACATGGGAATACTAGATCTAAATTGGCATAAAACTGCAGGTTGGGTTAAATGATAGGTAAATCGAGATTTAGGCCTAGAATATAGGTATGTTAGTGGGCATGACAAATGAATATGACATAGGCCAAATTTGTTTAAAAGAGTTGTTAGCAATTTACATATAGACAAAAAGGATAAATATGTAAATCTAGGAAAGACGAACATGCCTAACCCGAGGTTAGATTGAGTTACGGTATAAGACTGCCCGGATCTGCCCGGCAAATCCAGCAACCATAACAGTACCTATCTAATGTGGGTGGTTATAGCATTGAGCCGAAAAGGACCCGAGGTTAGACAGAGTTGCGATGTAAATCTGCCCGGAACCGACCGGTACATCCAGTGACCACAACAATATCTGTCTAATGTGAGTGGTTGGTGCTTTAAATGAATAATTTAAAGCTAAGAAACAGTTAAGCTAGAATGGGAGGGTTAAGTCCGTAGAACACTTAACCAACTTATCATGTTAACAAGACAAGACTTGTAGGGGTTAAATAACCGTTATAACATGTTAACTAGACTAGAAGGTGGGGTTAAGTAAAATACACTTAGCCAATTTAACATGTTAACTAGACTCGAAGGTGGAGTTAAGTAAGCGTAGAACACTTAGCTATCATAGTGTGATAAGCGAACAAGGTTAAGTTAAAAGATGAAGGGGCAATACTTAACCATTAGAATATGTAAATCAAACAGATGTTAATGTTAAGTTAACTAAGGGAACACTTAAACCAATACAAGATGAAGGGGTAGGGTTAAGTAATAAGAAATACTTAACCAATATTACTTGATTTGTGGTAGGGTTAAGTCAACATGAACTACTGATAACACTTAACCAGTTTAACATGATAAATGAATGGGTTAAGTTAACTTGAATTGACTAATGACACTTAACCAATCCAACTTGACAAGAAAAGGAACTAAGTAGTAAACCTTAGTTAAGAGGACTAAGTTGTAAACCTTAGTTAAGAAAACGACGATTCAGGAAACTAAGTAGTAAACCTTAGTTAATGGAACTATGTGGTAAACCTTAGTAGAATACGAGAAGGAGAAAACGTCCATCTGATCTTAAAGAAGGTTCCAACGAACTGGGGTACGAAGCACGCGGCTTCGAGGGGACGTGAGGGCACTCTTGGTATCCCTCTATGAGGTTGCAGATGATCCGCCTGGGCTCACAGAGGTTAAGATCCGCGTTAGAAGAACCAAGGGTATGCCTTGGTTGCAATATAAGGCAACCTAAAGACTAGGATGGACCAGCGTGATTCGGCGAGACCAGTGGCCCTATGATAGCAACTCATCGTCTACCTACCATCTTGAGTCAATCGAGATACGGGAAGCGAAAAGGCGGAGAACTCCAACAGACCATATACTTGCTATCTAGTTATGGTTACGGATGTCCATAGGTTAGTGGGGCATAGGGGGCCTGCGTATAGTTCTCATTTTTCAAGGTGTTCCTTTCACTAGTTGAGGGAGGGGTCAGGTGGGACCATAGCCACTGGAAAAACAGACCTTATCATCTGCATCGGCAGATATCTAAAGGCTCCCGACCGAGTTCCGTATTTCTTAATTTTCTCTTCCATGAGACTCGGGTCGCACATATAGAGGACATGTGCATCTAGACCGCGATAACAATCCACGACACATACATGGGGAAAGTCTAGGAACATATACCACTCTGGGTGGTGTGTCCTAGATTAGGGGCGTCGTTCGATAGGTAGCATAATCCCTAGTTGGACCTAGGTCGCGTAAACCCTAAAATCCGAGAAATGTTCAATGGGTAGCATAAACCCTGGTTGGATCTAGGATGCGTTCGATAGAAAACCCTAGATTAGATCTAGGTAATAAATAATAGATGTACACCTGAAAACAACCACAACTATAGGGATGGGGAGCACGTTATCATTTTATAAAGATTACTAGTTGGGTCACTAGTTAGGTGGTGCAGAGATATAGAAACCAGAATGACAGGGTAATCGCGAAGCAGAGAAAGTATGGAAGCATATTCAGTTTATCAGTATATTCAGCTTGTCAGTAGATCCAGTTTATCAATACATTAAGTTTTATCTTGCCTTAGCATATCTTGTGTTATCTTGTTAGCCCTATCATCATGGTATTATCTTGTATTCAGTTAATCCCTGTCATGTTGTTTTTACCTATTCACATGCTGAAAGTTACTGAACTTACCAGACTTTATGTTTACTCTGTTTTTCCTTCGTCTTCTTTTCTTCCGTCCCCCCCCCCCCCAGGTAGTTAAGGAGGGAATAATATAGCTCAGATTAGATTGGACCGTTACTCTTTCCAAGCTTGAATACTCTGTGACATAGTGCTTTGGACTCTCTTTCTTGCTTCTATGGTTAGCTTATGCTCTATTGGGGAAATCATTGTATATTTATGCTTCTTTATTTTGTTAAACAAGATGGGTATGTGGTATCAGAAAACAATCTTTGTACAAGCTATTTTATCAATAAAGTAAAGTTTTTATTTACCACTGCTTTCATTATCTGTCTTGTAATTTATTTGTATCTTTTACCTATAACTCTCCACCGAAGTTAAGGCATTCCCTTTGTGAGTGACCATAACGGTTATGGGGTGTTACATTTTTCTTTTTCTTTTGGATTGATTAGGGCACTGTGAGGAAAGTTGCAGTTTTAAAGGTCTCCCCGTCCAAACGAGGTTATGGCAAAAAAATTCGAAAATTTAGGGTATTAGCCAATTTTTTGAGAAATTAGAAAATTCTTAGAAACTGAAAAGTTGAAGAAAGAAAGCCAGAATAAAAGTTGAGTTGGTTAGTTAAACAACTTTCAGTTCCGTTTCTTTTCGAGGACAAAAAGATTTCAAGTGGGGAGATTGTAACGAGTCAGATTTTCAGAACCAATTTAAAATTTTTATTTTAGCTATTTTAATGGATTTTGAATATTCGAAATGATTTATTTTAAACAATAACGATTAAAAATTTATTTTGAATAGAATTAGAACGTATAAATTTATTTTAATTATATAACGAGCCTGAAATGGCTCACTAGTTTGAAAATTCGATTTTAAATTTCAAATGAATGTACAGAATTCAAAATAAATCGGATTTCATTAAACCAGAAATATTTGAATCTTTTTAATTATATCTTTCCAACAAATGTGAAAAATCCAGATTTCATAATATAAATTGAAAGTTATGTCCAATTGAAAATTTGAACTAGTCGCTATGAATTTATATATATTTTAATTAAATATATAACCCTTAAAATATCTATTTTGCAAATGACTTTCATTTTTTATGAAACCACTTTTGTTGGGTCCGGAATATCAAATTATTGCTAGATTTCAAATTTCATAATTTTTGGAAGAAATACGTGAGCGTGGTAAATTTAAACATTTATTGTTAGTTTCAGTTTGAATTTAATCGACTAGAAAATGGCAATATTTCAAATGCTCTCCAAATTCGATGAAATTAGTTTTGATAGGACCGTTTCGTCAAAATATAGCTAGATTTATTTTAATGTAATTTTTGGAGCAGTATGTGGCCCCGGTAAATTAAAATGTACGTTCAAATTTAATATATATTGACTTATATTTTAATTTTGACAAAAACTGATTGAAACAGTCTAATTGGCTTATGAAACATATCCCATTGTGTTCGGAATGGGGGTATTTAGCTAGGGGCGATAGTCGTTGGAGTTCGTTTGGAGTATGGAACATTTAACGTGAGATTTTGAAATAAATGAATTAAATAATAAAAAAAGGGTGTAAATAGAAATATAAAACCCTAGCCCTTGTAAAAAACATGTCGCCATCTCCATCGTGAAGGGCTATTGTCTTTAATTCATTTTGCCCTATATTCTCTAAATTCACCAATCAATACCAAAAATTCATAAAACAAATTCTCTTCGTCTAAGTGAGGGCTTGAATCTAGTACGGGTTTGATGGGGAATGGAGAGGTAAGCAGCTCCATTTTTGAGCAATAAGGCAGCCCATTGGAACAGGGTTTTTGGGCGATTGGGGGCGTCGAATCAATGTGGTTGGGGGTGGGTTGGCGTCGCGAAGGAGCTTCATGCGGTGGTGTCCGATCAATGTCACTATGGTCGTGGGTGGAGAGGCAGTCTGATTCTTCCATCGAACGATAGGTTCAACAAAAAAGGGAAAGCAACAGTTTATCAAGGATTAACAACAATGTTTTTTATTTAACGTTATGGAAGGTAATTAGTTAATTAATTATGAATTAATTATTTTAATTATATCGTTAAAACTTATAATGCCATATCTTCTTCATACAAGGCCCAAATCTGGCGATTTCAGTCACGTAGGGATCGCGGCAACAAACTTTATATTATGGAACTGACCAGAATGGAAATGGAGCCTATTAGAATTTTAAGCAAATTCAAATCCAAAAAGAAAGAAGATTCAGAAATAAAGAACAGAGGAGTGGAAATTAAGGTGAGAACTCTCTCTCATTTAAATTATTTTACAGTTATTACACAGTAGGTTGCAGACAGGCCTTAATAGCTCCTGACACTGTTGTTTGAAACCGTGGATGTATTGTTGATGATTGTTTACAGTTTAATGTATCATTAATAAAGTATGATTATAATTATTTATATATAATAAATAAATTCACATGGACTGTGATGTAAACCCCACACGGGTATTGGGACGATAATTTTACACATCGCACAAGGCATAAATAATATTTGTTGATGTTTGGAAGCCCTACACGGGTCCGGAGATGATAATTTAATCACATCTCCCCTAAATTTAATTACGTGTCAATCGACGGATTGACAGACTATGATGAGCGTTATTTATTCATTTTAACGCTTATACAGTAGTAAATTGCACTTTGGATGATGGTTGAATGTTTAATGATTATTTATCATTATTCTGAATGCATGCAATGTATGGAATCCGTATAAATAAAATTATATGGTAAGTGATTGAGTCGCATTCTGATTCAGAAATGAAGAATATTTTGAAATAAAGAATATTTTAGAATGAAGAATATTTTAAAATAACGAATATTTTAAAATAATATTTGTGAATAATCTTAATATGATTTTGATGTCCGATTTTGGATGGACACGAAAATATTGGAATATATAAAGCCGAGTAAGGATATATTTGCCATCATAACCCGAATAGGTTTATCGATCGATTTTATTCATTTTATAATAAATACGAAAAAAAATTGATTTCAAAATCTGATTTTTTGAATATATAATCATTTTAATACTATAATGATATGGAATTTTCAATTTTGATCTAAAAATGAAAATGAAGTTAAAATCGTTTTAAAACGAATTTATAAACGATTCATGAAATACGTTTTAAATGGAAATCGATAAAATATATATAATATATATTATATATATATTATATATATTTAATGGGCTGAATAAAATGCACCGCGCAGCGACCGTTCGCGAATTTCGACCATTAACTTCAAAAGAACGTAACGGGAGATCTGACAGCGGATTCTCCTAAAACCGAAACCGCTGGGTTCGTATCGAAAAGAGATTTCGAACGAATATAAGAGGTTTGAAATCTAATGGTTGGATTTGGAATTATGTCCAAATCAAATTTGGAAAAGGTCGCTATGGATGCAGTACGGTGGCCGTTATTGGTAACCGACTGTACGGGCCTTGATAAAATTATTAAAAATATTAATAATTTGTGTAAAATCATAATAAATGATTTGGAAAGATTTTGAAAATATTCCATGTTTGTAAAGATAAAAATATATTTTTATCGAAATGAACTAGTTATTAACTAGAAAAATAATCCAATGTTTTTAAATAAATAAATTAGATTTGAATTGGTTTTGATATAACCGGAATATTCCAACATATGAATTGGAAAGGATTTAAATGGAAATAATCTTTGGAATATTTTGATATTGGATTCCGTGATTATACGGATATTGTGGTGTGAATTTGGAAGATACAGATATCATTATTCCCAATACGATATCTATTGGTTTTAGAATTTAATGTTGAATATAGGCTGATATAATTTCTATTTAGAGCCTTGTATTTAATGTCAAATTGGATTTTGGGTTTGTCGTGAATGATGTCTTAGATAACACTGTTCTTAAACCCAGTTGAGAAAAGAATAAATCTTTAAATTAAGATTTAGTGAAGTTTTTCAATTAATTAATATTTAATTGGAATTGAATAAGAGAATTGGATTTTTGGGTTTATCGTGAACAATGTTTTAAATAACATCCATTCTTTAACCCAATTAACAGTGAAGGTATGATTCGGAATATATAATTTTTTAAATTAAATTATTTGATTTTCCAAAGTAAAGTTTTCAATTTAATATATTAAATTGGAATCGAATGGAATTTGATTTGGTAATAATCGAGATAAGCATGCGTGAAGGAAGATTGTTACTATATATGAAATTCAAAAGGCTTCACCGTTATTCCATTTATATTATTATTCTGATACGTAAATTCATATTGCCATTGAATGATCTGATTTCCGTGGAGATTCCATTTTGATGGAATTGGATTTTGGGATTTATCATGAAATGTGTTTTAAATGAACTTAGTTCTTTAACCAAATTAAAGATACGATTAATTTCTTAAATTTGAATAATCATTAAGTAATGATTTTGAGATTAAAACTAAATTAGAGTTTTAATCAATCTTAATGAGATTGAATGAGAATGGGATAATTAAATTTATCGAATTCATGAAATGATCAAGAATGGAGTACCACCAGTTTTACTCCATACGATAGTTAAATCTTTATTTAGATTTGAACAGGAAATAGTAATTAATTTTTACCGATAACACCATGGGTGTTTGATATGAAGTACTAATAGTTTTTCTCCATGGGATGAATAGGTTGGGATTAGGATAATAAAATAAATGATTACTTCGGTCAAGTTCGCTAATCCCGACTAGTTGATAAAACTTAATTTTGTTTAGATTGCGAAAAGATGCAATAAAATCTTTTGAAATGATATCCAAAGGAATATTACGAATAAATTTAAAAGAATTTATATTTGATAAAGATAATGGGAACCTTTCCGTAATGACATGAATATTTGAATAAAAGAATATACTGAATTGGAATGAGGTGTATAATGTCTTTTTATATCACTTGATTATAAAATACGCGACTTATTCGGAAAGACCTGGTTTAACCCATTCTGAATGATAAATACGACGATAAGTCGACGATGAAGACGGTGGTTGAAGACTGAAGGTCTTCATATCGTTTGGATGATTACTAATGTCTTGATTGGGTTGTACACTTAATACAAAGTAATAAGTGGTGATCGTCCAGACGGACTTGGAGATCGACCGGATATGTGTGACGACCCGAAATTCCCTAGTAAGGAAAACACGTATTGTACTGAGAACAAGCCACATCGGAACGCAAACAGAAGAACATTTCATTGTTTGTTACAACAATTCCATCAGAATACAAGAATATACAGAGTATGAACAAATATTATACACCAAAGAAATATCAGAGATTTAATTACATTACTGCAGCGGAAAAATAATACAATACACAACTGAAAGTAATACACGGATATAGAGCTTTCAGAGAATCGTTCCAGTTGTAAACGAGGATCCTGTGAATATAAATCTGCAAAACCAAAACTATTAGTTGCCCGTGTCAAAATGAGGGCACCCAGAGTTTAGGTTAAAACAATAAACTCCAGGTCAGTCATGGTGTGAGAACTAAAACAGTTATTAATATTTATTTTAAAGTTAGGTAAATCAAGGGACCACGCCGTATAACATGGAACGGGTTTCCTCCCAAGAGTACCAGTGCATAAAACAATAGTGCTGTAACAACCCGTATTTTTATAACATATTAAAACAAGAAATCATGGCAGAATTAAATTTTAAAATTAGAATCAGGGGAAACGGGTTACGCCATTGCGTTCGCCTCAAAATTTTACATAAAATAGAGTCTGAGTTTTCGAAAATCGGAGTCCGGATGAAGAATTTATGGCATGTACAAGTTTCAGCAGTTTTCAGGCAGCACTGGACTAGGGAGTCGACCATAGGGTCGACCTACCCCCCCCCCCCCCCAAGGTCAACCATAGTGTCGACCTCCCCCCCCCCAACAGGTCGACCTAGTCGGCCTGTTTTGACCCAGAACTCATTTTTGAAGCCTTAGACGTGTTTTGACGGTCCGGATTGATTCTAGGGTTAATCTAAGGGCCTAAACTAGTTGCTACACCTATAAAAACACCCTTAGACCTAACCTAATTCATATCAAATCATTCTTACACCATGATGTTGCTGAACTCCCTCTTGAACCATGGCCGCCGCCCCCAAACTGAAGTACAAACATTCAAACTCAAATCAATTGAAGAACAAAGCTTCAACAATGGTTCAAACAATAAATCAACACTACTACAACATTCTACAACAAATTCAGTTCCTAATTCACTAGCCATGCTCTGTATGTTCTAGTTGTTTTTAGATTTAAACATTTAAATTATAATATGGCCATGGAGTAAAGTGGAATTAGATTTAAGTATGTTTATTGATTCAGATCTATTTCTGTTGCTTCTTGGATCTTGAGTTTTGGGACTTTTCTATTCTCATTTTTCATGTCAAGCTTATGATCTATTCAGCCTGTTGTAAATCAGTTTTTCTTGATTCATGTTGATATTATTATCAAGATCTATCTTTTATGCCAGAAACGATGTTCTTATGCCAGTTTTCTCTATGTACTTATTGTTATACAAATTCTACCTTCCCTTATTTATTTTCTTTTGATGAACCTTGGTCAATTTCGGACCTAGGCCTAAACTACGATATACGTGCGATTTGTATATGGGGAAATATGGGATATTACCTATTTGGATATATGTGTGTGGTGGAATTGATGGCATAACATGAAATTTGAAATTTGGGTATTGTCAATATAATTGAAATTACAAGTTTGGGCATACATGAATTGGCATGTAAATTAAATCACGAGTTTGGGACTATGTAAATTAAATCAAAAGATTGGGCTTATGTTAATTAGGCATATGTAGAATTGGGAATTTGAACACGAAAGCGATTGTAAACTGGATAATGGGCATAAACATATATTATGAACTTGGGGAACTGACATATATTGTAATAAAAAGATTATAGTTTGGGCCAAATGCATCATGAATCATGATTTGGGTTTATTAGGTATAAAACTTGATACATGTAATTTTGGCTAGAACATGATATGGTAAAATGGCATAAAATTGGCATACATGTAAAATGGCATAAAATTGGCATACATGTAAAACGGCATAAATTGAACATATGTAAATTTGGTACGAATTGGGCATATGTAAAATTTACATGTAATCTAGAACTTGGGCACATGTTAATTATGTAAAATTTGGAGCTGAAACGTATATGATAATTTATGACTTAGTAGAGGTTTAATATGAACGCGCCTAAGTTAGGTTTTGGGTAATTGGCATGTATTGTAAATAAAAGGCTATAACTTGGCATAACCTTATAGTGAATTATGATAATAATTTGGGAATACGTTTTGGGGCAAAAACTTAAATCATGAACATTTCTATATGTTAAACACATGAACTGATATTAGGGTTTTGGGTGGAATACGACCATTAATCAACCTTTGACACTAGGTTAGACTCGGTTTGTGGTGTAAATCTGCCCGGGACCGCCCGACAAATCCAGTAGCCACAAAGTGTCAGTCTAATGTGAGAGGTCGAAGGCCAAATTGTAGGCGTAACGTTTTATGACACGAGGTTAGACCCAGTTTGTAGTGTAAATCTACCCTGAACCGCCCGGCAAATCCAGTGGCCACAAAGTGCACGGTCTAATGTGAGAGGTCATGATTCGTTCGTCATAACGAATGAATTAAGGAATACTAACCATTATAAGACGTGGGTATGGTTAGGGGGTTAGGTGGGATGACATGGAAATTTGACATGTAAATGTGGACCTAACCGATATGAGTTAAGAACATGTAAAACTTATAAATGTGGGCTTAACCATTATAATATGACTGGTGGATGGGGTTAAGTTAACATGCACTTAACCAATATAACGTGATGCGTGGTAAGGTTAAGTAAACAACAGAGGGTAACACTTAACCATCACAACATGATAAGTAGGTGGGCTAAGTCAATGTACACTTAACCAATATGACATGACATGCGGTGGGGTTAAGTTAACACAAGGGAGAACACTTAGCCAGTATAACAAGGCTTGCGGTAGGGTTAAGTAACACAAGGAACAACACTTAACCGATATAACATGATGTGTGGTAGGGTTAAGTAAAACAAGAGAAAACACTTAACCAACTTAACGTAATGGACGAAGAGGGTTAAGTACATATCGGGTTGGTGGGTAATATTAGTAAATATAGGCCCACAAACTTAACCATTAATAAGCACGCTTGAATCGGTGGGTTAAGTACATCACGGGAAGGTGGGTAATATCTGTATATATAGGCCCACACACTTAACCAGTAGGAAACCCTAGTAATGCGGACCATTTCAGCAGTAACCCAAATCAGATATCAACGGTACCCTGAAACTAGGCAGGGTGGGGCACGATTATTGGACTGATTGTAAGCGGTCAAAGCGACGGCGGTTGGTGCAACAGTGTAGGTTCTAACGGAGTGCGGGCGTGCACACACTTCGGAGCAGACAAACAGGGCACTGGGGGCACCAGTAGTATAACCTATGCCTTCTAGAATTGCGTCGGGCCGCCACTATGGGTCTTGATGCACCCCATGGTGGGACCAGCATAGGTATCTACAATCATTGGGGGCCATATGACACACATAGGTAGCATAATCCCTAGGTTGGACCTAGGTGGCATAAACCCTAAATCCGAGAAGTGTTCAATAGGTAGCATAATCCCTAGGTTGGACCTAGGTGGCATAAATCCTGGTCGAATCTAGGAAGCGCTCGATAGAAAACCCTAGATTAGATCTAGGTAATAAATAATAGATGTACACGTGAAAGCAACCTTAATTTCGGGGATCGGGATCACGTTCTGATTTTGTCATTTTATATAGATTACTAGTTGGGACACTAGTTAGGTGGTGCAGAGCAAATAGATATCATTTTAATGGTGAAGCAGAGAAATCTTGCGATGCTTGATAGAAATCTTGCAAAACTATACTTAGTTCGTCTTGAATGGGAAACCTTGCAATGTTATACATGACAGAAATCCTAATGTTACTCTTAGTTATCGTGCCTGTAGCTTATCTTGTCATCATGCTTATGTTTACTTCCAGTTTATTCATGCCATGTTATCTTTCCTATTTTTATGCTGAAAGTCACCAGGACTTACTCAGTCTTTATGACTGACCCGGTTTGTTTCGCCTCTTTTTCTTCCGTTCCCCCCCCCCCCAGGTTCGCAGGGTGGAAATACAAATTAGTTCGGATCTTACCAAGCTCCAAGGCTCTTTCATATGCTGCTTGGATCTCTCTTGGCTATGGCTTGTTTTGCTTTATTGGGGAATACTACAATTTATTTTCATGCTTCTTTGTTTTTTAGCAAGACAGATAAATATATAAGTGGGTATTGGAAGTTGATGGGCTTTTATTGTAAACAATTATATTTAATAAATGATTTGATGTACTTCCACTTTACTTTCCGCTGTTTTATATATGTCTGTCTTGTACTATTTCTGTTCCAGTACCTATATTGCTCCATTGAAGTTATGGCATTCCCTTTGTGAGTGACCTTAACGGATGTGGAGTGTTACATTTGGTATCAGAACAGAAGGTTACCAGACTGGGCAAAAGCTTTTAAAAACCTTCTGAAATTATTTTCAAAACGTTTACAAAGAAGCATTTTTCTAAAAGAAAAGTTTTGTCTTACGAAAGGCATATTCCCCAAAGCCATATGCACTATCTTTTGATTCTCTCCTTGAGTCTCTTCTCTCTTTCTTTTTCACCATAGTTTGTAGGCATGCGACACATGTCGGAGGGCAAAGGAGTGCCCAACCTCCATCTGTAGCCGCAGTAGATTTACTTGCGACTAATCTTATCTCAAGCTTTGTTGGGTTGTCGTGCGATGGAAGTAGCTTTCGAGAAACTTGTCAACAAGCTATACAAGGATAGTAAGAATGAGGATAAAGAACACAAGCCAAAGGATGAGAAACTTGTTGATAAGGCGTAATCCACGAAGGAGGAAAAAGTGAAAGGGAAGAGGTCAAAGTAAAAGAATAATAAAACCCATGATAAGAAAGAACATCGTTGGTATGGTAAAAAGGGACATGTAATTAAGTATTATAGGACAAAGACAAGGGCAAAGTACAACATCGTCGAGAGGGAAATTGTATGCTCTCAATAATAGCATACCTAAGAGAGGTGGTACCGTTTCTGTTAAAAGTTTAGCTTTTCTTTTCTATCATACCGTGGGAACTTTGTCTTTCGTACATCGCATCCTTTTAATTCTGCTTCGATAGTTGAGTCTCTACACCTTAGTACTAGCATAGTAGAGGATCCCATTTTTGTCTCAAATCCTGTTGGGGAATCGGCTCATTTATTCATGACTTGTTTGGATTTGAGAATGTTAATGCTAAGTGTTGAGTTTGGAAGTAAAGCTTATGTTTTTGGGCTATGGGTTGATTCTAGGGATGGAGTGGTTGTACAGAAATGGTACCATTCTCGAGTATGAAAAGAGGGTAGTTAGACGCTCGACTTGCCTTGGTAATGCCCTCGAAGTCTAGTGTAACCCTTAGGGTTCTGCCATGTTTAGTTACCTAGAATCTCTTGATACATTTATCGATCCGTTCTTGACACATTTATCGATCCGCTCGAGTAGTGTTCGCCACTAAGGCAGATGGTTCATTTCGCTTATGCATGAGTTATATAAAATCACCTTAGTAAGTACACTTGGCAACATGGTTGGCATTTGTTTATTTTCAAGAGATAATTCATTTATGTGGAATACCTTTTAGTAAGTAAACGAGATCCGAGATTCACTAGTGAATTTTGGAGAGCTTGTATGAAACCATGAGTACGCAGTTATGTTTGGGTCGAATATACTAGAAGGAGAATAAGTGAAATGAGAGGCAACAGTGGAATGAGTTCCAACTCATATTTTGGAAGCAAGAATTAAGAAGCTACAAAATTGTGAAGTTAAAGACGGTGAAAGCACAATGGAGTTAAGCTCAAGGAAATGCGACTCAGAAGATTGAAGACTGGATACGCGCATCATATATCTTTCTAAAGAGTATATCCTTGATCCCTCTTTCCCTGTAGAGCTTATTTGCATGCTATCTTTTAAGTATAACCTCTCGGTCCTATTCTCCATCCTATTTCTGTTGCAAACCACATAGGGAGTATGACACATCTGTTAGTAATACATATTGGGGTTTGAGGGTTTCCGTTGGGTTGACTAAACTTTTTGGGTTTTATAGAATATGGGTTGGCCTTAAGAAGGGATTTCTTGTGACCAAAAAGGAGTCCATCATGCTTAGTTTCCTATAAACATATATGTTGGTTGGTCAATTCTTTGGGTATCAGTCTGATATTGATTTCGGTCTTCAGGGCTGGTGCTTAGGGAGTTCTTCTCCTAATCAGTATATATGTGACATAGATTTCCAGTTTTGACATTGCCTAATGGGCTTACTTGCTTCTATCGTTCGACTATACCTTTAGGTAGGAACAATTGGGTGTAAACATGTGTTTGAGACATGTTATGATTGATGGTTGCAAGTGGTTGCAAGTGGCTGCTAGTGGTTGCTCGTGATTGCATAACACACATTAGGCACTAGATCAGCTCAGACACATTTCCATATTGCATATGCATGAGTGTTTATACTTGTTTATGAATGAAATTGGATGTGCTATCATATGAATGATGCGTATGGATGGATGTTTGTGCACACATATAGTGTTTATGTAACTAGGACTATTTGCATACATGTTGGACTCATGACACAAAACATAGTTTGCATTAAAAAGATCAATCAGGCCTGATCATTTGCATTAGATAAGGAACATATACACACACTTTCTACATATGTTCATACCGCATTAGAAATATCTTAAGGACAATGAATGCCTGTGATTGATGATTGAGTAGACGGATGATTGGATGGTAGGACACATTCTTCTTCACTTGAAGATTTCGGGGACGAAATCCTTTAAGGAGGGGAGAATGTAACAAACGTATTTTTATAACATATTAAAACAAGAAATCAAGGCAAAATTAAATTTTAAAATCAGAATCAGGGGAAACAGGTTACACCATTGCGTTCATCTCGAAATTTTACATGAAATAGAGTCCGAGTTTTCCAAAATCGGAGTCCGGATGAAGAAGTTATGGCCTGTACAAATTTAAGCAGTTTTCAGGCAGCACTGGACCAGGGGGTCGACCATAGGGTCGACCTACCCCCCCCCCCCCAAGGTCGACCTACCCCCCAGGTCGACCATAGTGTCGATCTCCCCCCCTTACAGGTCGACCTGGTCGGCCTGTTTTGACCCAGAACTCATTTTTGAAGCCTTAGATGTTTTTTGATGGTCCGGATTAATTCTAGGGTTAATCTAAGGGCCTAAACTAGTTGCTACACATATAAAAACACCCACAGACCAAACCTAATTCATATCAAATCATTCTTATACCATTATGCTACTGAACTCCCTCTTGAACCATGGCTGCCGCCCCCAAATTGAAGTACAAACATTCAAACTCAAATCAATTCGAAGAACAAAGCTTCCACAATGGCTCAAACAATAAATCAACACTACTACAACGTTCTACAACAAATTCAGTTCCTAATTCACTAGCCATGCTCTGTAAGTTCTAGTTGTTTTTAGATTTAAACATTTAAATTATAATATGGTCATGGAGTAAAGTGGAATTGGATTTAAGTATGTTTATTGATTCAGATCTATTTCTGTTGCTTCTTGGATCTTGAGTTTGGGACTTTTCTATTCTCATTTTTCATGTCAAGCCTATGATCTATTCAGCTTGTTGTAAATCAGTTTTTCTTGATTCATGTTGATATTATTATCAAGATCTATCTTTTATGCCTGAAATGATGTTCTTATGCCAGTTTTCTCTCTGTACTTATTGTTATACAAATTCTACCTTCCCCTATTTATTTTCTTTTGGTGAACCTTGGTCAATTTTGGACCTAGGCCTAAACTACGATATACGTGCGATTTGTATACGGGGAAATATTGGGATATTACCTATTTGGATATACGAGTGTGGTGGAATTGATGGTATAACATGAAATTTGAAATTTGGGTATTGTCAATATAATTGAAATTACAAGTTTGGGCATACATGAATTGGCATGTAAATTAAATCACGAGTTTGGGACTATGTAAATTTAATCAAAAGATTGGGCTTATGTTAATTAGGCATATGTAGAATTGGGAATTTGAACATGAAAGCGATTGTAAACTTGATAATGGGCATAAACATGTATTATGATCTTGGGGAACTGACATGTATTGTAATAAAAAGATTATAGTTTGGGATAACTGCATCATGAATCATGATTTTGGTTTATTGGGTGTAAAACTTGATACATGTAATTTTGGCTAGAACTTGATATGGTAAAATGGCATAAAATTGGCATACATGTAAAACGACATAAATTGAACATATGTAAATTTGGTACGAATTGGGCATATGTAAAATTTACATGTAATCTAGAACTTGGGCATATGTTAATTATGTAAAATTTGGAGTTGAAACGTATATGATAATTTATGACTTAGTAGAGGTTTAATATGAACGCGCCTAAGTTGGTTTTTGGGTAATTGGCATGTATTGTAAATAAAAGGCTATAACTTGGCATAACCTTATAGTGAATTATGATAATAATTTGGGAATACGTTTTGGGTAAAAAACTTGAATCATGAACATTTCTATATGTTAATCATATAAACTGATATTGGGGTTTTGGGTGGTATACGACCATTAATGAACCTTTGACCCGAGGTTAGACTCGGTTTATGGTGTAAATCTGCCCGGAACCGCACGACAAATCCAGTGGCCACAAAGTGTCAGTCTAATGTGAGAGGTCGAAGGCCAAATTGTAGGCGTAACGGTTTATGACACGAGGTTAGACCCAGTTTGTGGTGTAAATCTGCCCGGAACCGCCCGGCAAATCCATTGGCCACAAAGTGCATGGTCTAATGTGAGAGTTCATGATTCGTTCGTCATAACGAATGAATTAAGGAATACTAACCATAATAAGACGTGGGTATGGTTAGGGGGTTAGGTGGGATGACATGGAAATTTGACATGTAAATGTGGACCTAACCGGTATGAGTTAAGAACATGTAAAACTTATAAATGTGGGCTTAACCATTATAATATGACTGGTGGATGGGGTTAAGTTAACATGCACTTAACCAATATAACGTGATGCGTGGTAAGGTTAAGTAAACAACAGAGGGTAACACTTAACCATCACAACATGATAAGTAGGTGGGCTAAGTCAATGTACACTTAACCAATATGACATGACATGCGGTGGGGTTTAGTTAACACAAGGGAGAACACTTACCCAGTATAACAAGGCTTGCGGTAGGGTTAAGTAACACAAGGAACAACACTTAACCGATATAACATGATGTGTGGTAGGGTTATGTAAAACAAGAGAAAACACTTAACCAACTTAACGTAATGGACGGAGAGGGTTAAGTACATATCGGGTTGGTGGGTAATATTAGTGAATATAGGCCCACAAACTTAACCATTAATAAGCACGCTTGAATCAGTGGGTTAAGTACATCATGGGAAGGTAGGTAATATCTGTATATATAGGCCCACACACTTAACCAGCAGGAAACCCTAGTAATGGGGACCCATTTCAGCAGCAACCCAAATCAGGTATCAACGGTACCCTGAAACTAGGCAGGGTGGGCACGATTACTGGGCTGATTGTAAGCGGTCAAAGCGACGGCGGCGGGTACAACAGTGTAGGTTCTAACGAAGTGCGGGCATGCACACACTTCGAAGCAGACAAACAGGGCACTGGGGGCACCAGTAGTATAACCTATGCCTTCTAGAATTGCTTCGGGCCGCCACCATGGGTCTCGATACACCCCATGGTGGGACCAGCATAGGTATCTACATTCATTGGGGGTCGTATGACACACATAGGTAGCATAATCCCTAGGTTGGACCTAGGTGGAATAAACCCTAAATCCGAGAAGCGTTCAATAGGTAGCATAATCCCTTGGTTGGACATAGGTGGCATAAATCCTGGTCAAATCTAGGAAGCGCTCGATAAAAAACCCTAGATTAGATCTAGGTAATAAATG
The DNA here is from genome assembly GCA_030737875.1 of Allium sativum. Lineage (NCBI taxonomy): Eukaryota > Viridiplantae > Streptophyta > Magnoliopsida > Asparagales > Amaryllidaceae > Allium > Allium sativum. The sequence goes on from CM060920.1 coordinate 58,654,197, forward strand.
ATAGATGTACACGTGAAAGCAACCTTAATTTCAGGGATTAGGATCACGTTATGATTTTATCATTTTATATAGATTACTAGTTGGGACACTAGTTAGGTGGTGCAGAGCAAATAGATATCATTTTAATGGTGAAGCAGAGAAATCTTGCGATGCTTGATAGAAATCTTGCAAAACTATACTTAGTTCATCTTGAATGGGAAACCTTGCAATGTTATACATGACAGAAATCCTATAATGTTACTCTTAGTTATCGTGCCTGTAGCTTATCTTGTCATCATGCTTATGTTTACTTTTAGTTTATTCATGCCATGTTATCTTACCTGTTTTTATGCTGAAAGTCACTAGGACTTACTCGGTCTTTATGACTGACCCGGTTTGTTTCGCCTCTTTTTCTTCCGTTCCCCCCCCCCTCCCACCAGGTTCGCAGGGTGGAAATACAGCTTAGTTCGTATCTTACCAATCTCCAAGGCTCTTTAATATCCTGCTTGGATCTCTCTTGGATATGGCTTGCTTTGCTTTATTGGGGAATACTACAATTTATTTTCATGCTTCTTTGTTTTTGAACAAGACAGATATTTTAGCTATGTAAGTGGGTATTGGAAGTTGATGGGCTTTTATTGTAAACAATTATATTTAATAAATGATTTGAAGTACTTCCACTTTACTTTCCGCTGTTTTATATATGTCTATCTTGTACTATTTCTGTTCCAGTACTCATAATGCTCCATTGAAGTTAAGACATTCCCTTTGTGAGTGACCTTAACGGATGTGGGGTGTTACAAGTGCAATGCTAAATAAAGAACAATGAAGCTATTATAAGACCCAGGTCCCATCACACAATGCAACATAAGCCGGAGGATAGGGTTTTTACCTTATAATAGCCAAGAATGCTTAGTACGTGAAATTTCATCTTTTATTATTATTATATGTGTATAGTGTCAAAACAATTTCAATCATAACTATCAATCATAGACGGCATAAATGCTCCATACCACTACGTCGTCATATATAGGTTCTACAATCAAAACTGCAAAGTCATGTATTGGAAGTTGGGTTTCCATCTGTGAACCGAGGCAAAAGATAGTCCTCACTGATTCGAGACTCTCTAGCCCGTGCCTCAGGATCAGAGCTCGAGTGGCCCTTGGATCGTTAGGGCAGGTCCACCGATATGGATTAAAATACCTGAACAATGAGTTTCCCTACCCTTTGAGGTGTAAATGAGCCAAATGACTCCATCGGCTCCACATAGTCACCGATCTATCCGAGGCGCCTCACAATCCAACAACCACACAGGTGAAAATAATATAAATGTCAAGGCTGGTAGGTCACTGACACCACCCTAGCTAGAAGGAAAAGCATGCCCTCCCTGAGGTCATCTCCCGTTTCTGGTTCACAAACGGGGTGTGCGGCTCGTGAATTAACGTTACACAAAGCTATGCCACACAGGCGGTTCTTTGATCATCACCCACAAGACTTTTCTTTTCAACAAAAGCCTTGATCATTTGCCACTTAGGCATGCCACACAGGCAATTCACTCCATGTGATTGATATCCATCTATATATAACTCCTGAGCTCGTACGTCTCAGAGAAGGGCGTTAAGCAAGAGAATAAATTCTCTGCCGCCAAACAAATCTATATTCAATAGAAATCAATCACACAGAATAAAATCCAACGTCAGACACACAGTCCATTTACAAGTTCATTCTGGGTCTGAACGAAAACGAAGGCACCTTGTACCTCGCATATCCATCGATCTCCAAGTACGTCTGGACGATCACCAAATGATTCGCTCCTCTTGGGTGTACATCCCAATCAAGATCATCAGTAATCACCCAAACGATGTGAAGACCTCCGGTCTTCGACCACCATCTTCATCCTCAACACATCATCGAATCAGTTATTCAGAATGGGATAAACCCAGTCTTTCTGAATAACTCGCGTATATAATAAACAAGTGTTACACAAACACAGCATACGCCTCATTCCAATTCAGCATATTCTTTTATTCAAATATTCTTATACTTTGGAAAAGGTTCCCATTAATTTTATCAAAGATAAATTCTTTAAATTTATTCTTTAATCTTCTTTTGAATGTCAATTCAAATTAGTCGGGATTAGTGAACCACAACGAAGTAATCATTTATTTTATTTCCCAATCCCAACCTATTCATCCCATGAAGTAAAACTGGTCATACTTCATATCTAACACCACGGTGTTATTGGTAAATTCAATTACCATTTCACGTTCAAATCTAATTAAAGATTTAACTATCGCCTGGAGAAAAACTGGTGATACTCCATTCTCTATCATCTCAATCTAATTAAAGATTCATTAAAACTCCACTTGGTTTTATTTTTCCCAAAAATCATATTAATGATTGTGTAACTTGGGAAACCATATCCCGTCTTTAACTAGGTTAAAGAACCAATGTCATCTGAAACACGGTTCACGATAAACCCAAAAATTAATTCAAATTCAATTCCAATTAAATAACATTTAATTGGTATACTTCATTAAATCTAAATAAAAAGTTTAATCTTTTTCTCAACCGGGTTTAAGAACAGTGTTAATGAAGACACCATTCACGACAAACCGAAATCCCATTTGATATTAAATAGAAGGCTCTGAATAGAAAATATATCGGCTTATATTCAATATCAAATTATACGACCAACAAATATCATAATGGAAATAACAATATAAATATATCTTTCAAACTTCCATAACAATATCTGTATATTCACGAAATCCAACATCGAAATATTCCAAAGACAATTTCGATTCAAATCCATTTCCACTTTATGTATTGGAATTTCTGGTTATTTTCAAAACCATTTCGAATCCACTTTATGTTTTAAAAAAAAAAATTGGGATTATAATTCTAGTTCAAAACTAGTTCATTTCAATAAAAATCTATTTTTATCGTTTCAAATATGGAATTTTTCATCTCAATTATTTCCAAATCTTTTCTTATGATTTTACACAAATTATTGCTATTTTTAATAATTTTATCAAGGCCCGTACAGTCGATTTTCATTAACGGCCAACGAACTGCACTTACAACGACATTTTCCAAATTTGATTTGGACATAATTCCAAATCCAACCATTAGATTTCAAATCTCTAATAGTTTTTAGGAAGCTCTCTTCGATATGAACCCAACAGTTCCGGTTTTAGGAGAATCCGAAGGTCAGATCTCCCGTAATGTCCATTCGAAGTCAATGGTCGAAATTCACGAACTACCGCGGCGCGGCGCGTTCTATTTAGGCCGTTATATAATATATATATATTATATATTTCATCGATTTCCTTTTAAAACGTTTTTTATAAATCATTTTAAATTCGCTTTTGAAACGATTTCAACTTCATATTCAATTTCGAATCAAAATTAAATATTCCACATCATCGATATACAAATGATAATATTTTCAAAACGTTCTATTTTGAAATCACTTCCTTTTCTAAAATCATTATAAAAACGAATATAATCGATGTAATATCGTTCGCGTCAAAACCGCGCATATCTAACAAACACGGCTTTATAAATTTCAATAGCTTCGTTATTCTATCCAACAAATGAATATATTTTTTAACACATGAATATATATTTTTATTCAACACATGAATATATATATTTTATTCAACACATGAATTTTTATTCTATTCAACACATGAATTTTTATTCTATTCAACACATGAATTTTTATTCTATTCAACACATGAAATATATTTTTATTCAACAGATGAATTTTTATTCGATTCAACACATGAATTATTTTTTATAATATTCCTTATTTTCCAATTTGGAATGAGGCCCAATCAATTACCATATAATGTTAATTATATGGATTTTCTACAACACATGTATATAATAGCAACGATAAATCATCTACCATCATCCAGAGTGCACCACACAACCGCATAAGCATTAAATATAAATAATTAACGCTTACACAGTCTGTCAACCCATCGATTGACATACAACTAAACAATCGGGATTAGTGTACATCAAATATCATTCCAATACCGTGTGGGGTTTCAAATCAAAAAACACATATTTTTATTTGTGTAGTTAGGCGATGTGTAAAATTTATCGTCCCAATCAATATCAGTCAAATGGGTGTACATAAACAAATCGTCCGATGTGTTTATGAATATTTATTTTATATACACGTTAAAAAATTATTATGTTTTATTATAAAATATTTATAACGATAAAATATTTTATTTCACTCCACATCACACAATAAAATTTTCATAACACAACAAAATCAAACAAGTCGTCCATGGTCTGTGGACGACGGGTGTCGGGTGCTGCTAAGCACCGTCTGCATCCTAGTATATATTTCAAACTAGAAATTAAAATAAAAGTGAGGAGTTCTCACCTTGGGGATCCACTCCGCCATTCTAATCCGAATTTCTGAACCATTCGGATTTGTCTGCAATTCCAATGCAGTCTTTCCCACGATGTTCATAATAAAAATTATATTTTTATTGCTTCATTCCAATAAATAAAAATCACATTTTTATTTCTACTTCGTATATTTTTACAACGCTCCTTCCTCTATATAAATTATATTTTTATATTTCTACCTCTCATATAAAGATCGAACTTTTATTTTGACTATACATAATAAAAATCAGATTTTTATTTCGCTACATATATAAAAAATGTATTTTTATATTCTCTATTATATAAAAATCCTATTTTCAATCTTTTACTCATGTAAAAATAATATGTTTATTTCTCTACTTCTATAAAAATAATATTTTTATTTCTCTACTTCTTTATTTAAAAATCAAATATTTTCTAATTTAAAAATCGCATTTTTACGTAACTAAAAATCATGCCTTCATATGATCAAAAATCATATCTTTTCGAGTATAAAAATCTAGTCTTTCGTTGTTTACAAATATTTAAAAACCAAAATTAAACTCGATGCAAATTCATATTAAAAAATAAATAGATTTTACCTATGCTAAATCTGATTAAAAACTGAAAATAAAATTAAATAAGTAAATTAAAAAAACTTACTTTTTTCATGTTCAGAGGATGGGGGCGTTAGGGATTCGAGAGGAGGAAGGGGGAGGCTCGTGGGGGTGTGGCTTGGGGTCCACGGCAGCGACGGGCGGCGATGGGGTGCTTCACGGTGGCTAGTGCAAGGGGTTCAGGGATGGTGTCGATTTGGGTTGCAGTGGTTTAAGTGGAAGGAGGGAAGAGGGGGGGCGCGCGAGGGTTCATCGGAGGGGGTAGGGAGGAAGGAGAAGGAGACGCGGGGAGCGGGGGAAGGCCAGCGGCCTGGAGTGCGGCGGTACTCTGCCTGGAGGTGGCGGGGCCTCGAATCCGACACTCCCCCTTTTGTTTTGTTTTTTTCTTTTTATTTCAATCTTGAAAGTCAACGAGGAAGTAGAAAGAATGGTGGGGGCTATTATATAAATATATATTTAATTTAAATTTTAAATCCAAAAAGTTCATTTTTTCGTTCGGACTCCAAATCGAACCCAACGACTGTTTCCCCTAGCTAATTACCCCCACTCTGAACCCAACGGGATATGTTTCGTAAGCCAATTCGGTTGTTGCGACCAGTTTCCGTCAAAATCAAAATATAAATCTACATATTGATTTTGAACACATATTTCAATTTACTGGGGTCACATACGAACTCTAAAAATTCCCAAAAAATATTTTCTAGCTTCGTATTGACGATACAGTCCTAACAAAACTAATTACATCAAATTCTGAGACCGTTTGAAAAATGGCTATTTTCTGGTCGATCGAAATTGACTGAAACCGTTAAAACACATTTTCTTCCGCCACGCTCACATATCGCTTCAGAAAATTACGAATTTTTGAATCTAGCAGTAACTTGACATCCCGGATCCAACAAAAGTGATTTCGTCGGAAACCAAGGTCATTTGTAAAATTTCCATTTTTAAGGGCCAAAATTCCATAACGACTATTCTGAATTTTCAATTAGACATAACTTTTTTACCCCGCTATGATATTTCAATTTTTCGGATTCGTTGGAAAGATATTCTCAAATAGATTCTAATATTTTTGGTTTTGCTAAAATCCAGTTTATTTTGAATCATGTACATTCATTTGAAATTCGAAATCAAAATTTCAAACTACCTAGCCATTTTCAATTCCTTTTATAATTAAAAATAAATATTAAAATTCTAACGATGATTCAAATAAATATATACATTCAAATTCTATTCCAAATAAATTTCTCATCATCATTATTTGAAATAAATCATTTTGAATATTCAAAATTCATCAAAATCGCCAAAATAAATTTTTTTTAATTGGCTCGAATTTCCGGGTTATTACAATCTCCCCCACTTAAAACTTTTCGTCCCCGAAAAGGAACGAAGCTGAAAGTTGTTTAACTAATCAACTCAACTTTCACTATTTTCTTTTTGGCTTAAGTTCTTCAACTTTTCAGTTTTTAAGAACCTTTCAAATTTTTCAAAAATTTGGCTAACACCCTGAATTTTCGAAAAATTTCGCCATAACCTCCCCTGCACTGGGACTTCAGGATATTTCAAATAGCCTCCCATGGCCCTCGCCAATCCAAAAAGAAAAAGAAACAGCCAATCGGCTCATAAAATCATCAAAAACCCAAGAAATACAATAAACATGTACCTATTTGTCGGGCAAACAATTTTATTCCTCTTCTCTAGCCTCCTTGCTATGACCTGTTCAATGTAAGTACATGTATACATATGCAAATGCAACAAATTTTCAATACAATTCACTATTTGGTACAATTTGGCTAAAGGTTCAACATTTAATTAATCGAACAATAATCAAACAACACAACCATCAATCAATTAGTTGATTAGCTTTTCAAATTCATAACTTTGATACATAGTCCAAAAATCAGATTTTTGATGCCAAATCACAATAATAAGCCCTATCTAGTTTTGATTCTCACACCAGCCAATTGGAATCATATAGAAATATCACTTTTGAAACACGAACATAAATACTGATGATGTCCGGACCTCATCAGAATTATCCCCGAGCGGCTAGAGTGATTCTAAATCTCTCCAGTATATTAAAACTTCGAATACATGTGGATCAGACATATGCGCAAAATCTTTATATACTGGATTGTCCAAATTCAACATAAAATTAATAATCAAATACGAATAGTTGATTTAAATTTTCAAAATAAAAATTGTTTTCAATTTAAAAATATACTCTTCACATTCGTTCTAGGATACAACGGATCCCATCTCTAACGAGTCATTCCCATTGGATATTACTAATCCAATCTCTGAAGAATTCTTTCGTATGGTTCTAATGTGTCTTGTTCTCGAGCTCTGTAAACCAGAGCTCTGATACCAAGCTGTGACGACCCGAACTTCCCCAGTAAGGAAAGCACGGGTTGTACTGAGAACAAGCCACATCGGAATGTAAACAGAAGAACATTACATTGTTTATTACAACAATTCCATCAGAACACAAGAATATACAGAGTATGAATAAATATTATACACAAGAGAAATATCAAGATTTAATTACATTACTACAGCGGAAAAATAATACAATACACAATTGAAAGTAATACACAGATACAGAGATTTCCGAGTATCGTTCCAGCTGTAAACGAGGATCTTGTGAATATAAATCTGCAAAACCAAAACTACTAGCTACCCATGTTAAAATAAGGGCACCCAGAGTTTAGGTTAAAACAATAAACTCCAAGTCAGTCATGGGACTGGTGTAAGAACTAAAACAGTTATTAATATTTATTTTAAAGTTAGGTAAATCAAGGGACCACGCCGTATAACACGGAACGGGTTTCCTCCCAAGAATACCAGTGCATAAAACAATAGCACAATGCTAAATAAAGAACAATGAAGCTATTATAAGACCCAGGTCCCATCACACAATGCAACACAAGCCGGAGGATAGGAATTTTACATTATAATAGCCAAGAAAGCTTGGTACGTAAAATTTCATCTTTTATTATTATTATAAGTGTATAGTTTCAAAACAATTTCAATCATAAGTATCAATCATAGATGGCATAAGTGCCCCATACCACTATGTTGCCATATATAGGTTCTACAATCAAAACCGCAAAGTCACGTATTGGAAGTTGGGTTTCCATATGTGAACCGAGGCAAAAGATAGACCTCACCGATTCGAAACTCTCTAGCCTGAGCCTCGAGATCAGAGCTCAAGTGACCCTTGGATCGTCAGGGCCGGTCCACTGATGTGGATTAAAATGCCTGAACACTGTGTTTCCCCGCCCTTTGGGGCGTAAATGAGCTAAATGACTCCATCGGCTCCACATAGTCACTGATCTATCCGAGGCGCCTCGCAATCCAACAACCACACAAGTGAAAATAATATAAATGTCAGGGCTGGTAGGACATTGACACCACCCTAGCTAGAAGGAAATGCATGCCCTCCCTGAGGTCCTCTCCCGTTTCTAGTTCACAACCGGGTTGTGAGGATCGCGAATTAACGTTACGCAAAGCTATGCCACACAGGCGGTGCTTTGATCATCACCCACAAGACTTTGCTTTTCAACCAAAGCCTTGATCATTTTCCACATAGGCAATTCACTACATGCGATTGATATCCATCTATATATAATCTCTGAGCTCGTACGTCTCAGAGAAGGGCGTTAAGCAAGAGAATAAACTCTCCGCCGCCAGACAGATATACATTTCATTGAAATCAATCACACAGAATAAAATCCAATGTCAAACACATAGTCCATTTACAAGTTCGTTCTGGGTCTGAACGAAATCGAAGGCACCTTGTACCTCGCATATCCATCGATCTCCAAGTGCGTCTGGACGATCACCAAATGATTCCCTCCTCTTGGATGTACAGCCCAATCAAGATCATCAGTAATCACCCAAACGATGTGAAGACCTCCGGTCTTCGACCACCATCTTCATCCTCGACACATCGTCGAATCAGTTATTAAGAATGGGATAAACCCGGTTTTCTGAATAACTCACGTATCTAATAAACAAGTGTTACACAAACACAACATACGCCTCATTCCAATTCCGCATATTCTTTTATTCAAATATTCATATACTTTGGGAAAGGTTGCCATTAATTTTATCAAAGAAAAATTCTTTAAATTTATTCTTTAATCTTCTTTTAAATATCAATTCAAATTAGTCGGGATTAGCGAACCACACTGAAGTAATCATTTATTTTATTTCCCAATCCCAACCTATTCATCCCATGAAGTAAGACTGGTCATACTTCATATCTAACACCACGGTGTTATCGGTAAATTCAATTACCATTTCACGTTCAAATCTAATTAAAGATTTAACTATCGCCTGGAGCAAAACTGGTGATACTCTATTCTCGATCATCTCAATCTAATTAAAGATCCATTAAAACTCCACTTGGTTTTAATCTTCCCAAAAATCATATTAATGATTGTGTAACTTGGGAAACCATATCCTGTCTTTAACTGGGTTAAAGAACCAATGTCATCTGAAACACGGTTCACGATAAACCCAAAAATCTATTCAAAATCAGTTCCAATTAAATATCATTTAATTGGTATACTTCATTAAATCTAAATAAAAAGATTTAATCTTTTTCTCAACTGGGTTTAAGAACAGTGTTAATGAAGACACCATTCATGACAAACCCAAATCCCGTTTGATATTAAATACAAGGCTCTGAATAGAAAATATATCGGCTTATATTCAATATCAAATTCTACGATCAACAAATATCATATTGGAAATAACGATATAAATATATCTTTCAAATTTCCATAATAATATCTGTATAATCACGAAATTCAATATCGGAATATTCCAAAGACAATTTTGATTCAAATCCATTTTCACTTTATATATTGGAAATTCTGGTTATTTTCAAAACCATTTCAAATCCACTTTATTTATTTTAAAAATAAATGAGATTATAATTCTAGTTCAAAACTAGTTCATTTCGATAAAACATTTATTTTTATCTTTTCAAATATGTAATTTTTCATCTCAATTCTTTCCTAATCATTTCTTATGATTTTACACGAATTATTGCTATTTTTAATAATTTTATCAAGACCTGTATAGTCGATTTCCATTAATGGCCATCGAACTGCACTTACAGTGACCTTTTCCAAATTTGATTTGGACATAATTCCAAATCCAACTGTTAGATTTCAAATCTCTAATATTTGTTAGGAAGCACTGTTTGATATGAACCCAATGGTTCCGGTTTTAGGAGAATCCAACGGTCAGATCTCCCGTAATGTCCATTCGAAGTCAATGGTTGAAATCCGCGAACTGATGCGGCGCGGCGCGTTCTATTCAGGCCATTATATATATATATATATATATAAATATATATATATATATATACACACACACACACACAATAGTTATATTATATATATTTCGTCGATTTCCTTTTAAAACATATTTTATAAATCGTTTTAAATTCGTTTTCGGAACGATTTCAACTTCATATTCAATGTCGAATCAAAATTGAATATTCCACATCTTCGATATACAAATGATAATATTTTCAAAACGTTATGTTTTGAAATCACTTCCTTTTCTATAATCATTATAAAAACGAATATAATTGATATAAATATCGTTCGTGTCAAAATGGCGCATATCTAACCAACACGGCTTTATATATTTCAATAACTTCGTTATTCTATCCAACAAATGAATATTTTCTTTAACACATGAATATATATTTTATTCAACATATGAATTTATGTTCTATTCAACACATGAATTTTTATTCTATTCAACACATGAATTTTTATTCTATTCAACACATGAATGTTTTTTTATTCAACACATGAATTTTTATTCCATTCAACACATGAATTTATATTTTATTCAACACATGATTTTTTTTATATAATATTCCTTGTTTTCCAAATTGGAATGAGGCCCAATCAATTACCATATAATGTTAATTACACGGATTTTCTACAAAATATGTATATAATAGTAATGATAAATCATTAACCATCATCCAGAATGCACCACACAACTGCATAAGCATTAAATATAAATAATTAACGCTTACACAGTCTGTCAACCCATCGATTGACATACAACTAAACAATTGGGATTAGTGTACGTCAAATATCATCCCGATACCCGTGTGGGGTTTCAAATCAACAAACACAGATTTTAATTTGTGCAGTAGGGCAATTTGTAAAATTTATCGTCCCAATAAATATCAGTCAAATGGGTGTACATAAACAAATCGTTCGATTTGTTTATGAATATTTATTTTATATACACGTTAAAAATTATATTTTTAACAATAAAATATTTATAATGATAAAATATTTTATTTCACTCCGTATCACACAATAAAAAATTCATAACACAACAAAATCAAACAAGTCGTCCATAGTCTGTGGACGACGGGTGTCGGGTGCTGCTAAGCACCGTCTGCATCCTAGTATATATTTCAAACTAGAAATTAAAATAAAAGTGAGGAGTTCTCACCTTGGGGATCCACTCCTCCATTCTAATCCGAATTTCTGAACCGTTCGGATTTATCTGCAATTACAATGCAGTCCTTCCCACGCTATTCATAATAAAAATTATATTTTTATTGCTTCATTCCAATAAATAAAAATCACATTTTTATTTTTACTTCATATACTTTTACAACGCTCCTTCCTATATAAAAATTATATTTTTATATTTCTACCTCTCACATAAAGATCGAATTTTTATTTCGACTATATATAATAAAAATCAGATTTTTATTTCGCTACATATATAAAAATTGCATTTTTATGTTCTCTATTATATATAAATCCTATTTTCAATCCACTACTCATATAAAAATAGTATTTTATTTCACTACTTCTATAAAAATATTATTTTTATTTTGCTACTTCTTTATTTAAAAATCAATTCTTTTCTAATTTAAAAATCGCATTTTTATGCAACTAAAAATCATGCCTTCATATGATTAAAAATCATATCTTTTCGAGTATAAAAATCTAGTCTTTCTTTGTTTACAAATATTCTAAAACCAAAATTAAACTCGACGCAAATTCATGTTAAAAAAAATCAGATTTTACCTATGTTAAATCTAATTAAAAACTGAAAATAAAATTAAATAAGTAAATTAAAAAAACTTACTTTTTTCATTTTTAGAGGATTGGGGGCGTTAGGGCTTCGAGAGGAGGAAGGGGAGGCTTGTGGTGGTGTGACGTGGGGTCCACGGCAACGACTGGTGGCGGCCTAGGGTGCTTCACGGTGGCTAGGGCAATGGGTTCAGGGATGGTGTCGATTTGGGTTGCGGTGGTTTATGTGGAAGGAGGGGAGAGGGGGGCACGCGAAGGGTCATCGGAGGGGGTAGGGAGGAAGGAGAAGGAGACGCGGGGAGCGGGGGGCGGCTAGCGGCCTGGAGTGCGGTGGTGCTCCGCCTAGAGGCGGCGGCGCCTCGAATCCGCCACTCCCCCTTTTTTTGTTTTTATTTTTATTTCGATCTTGAAAGTCAACGAGGAAGGAGAAAGAATGGTGGGGACTATTATATAAATATATATTTAATTTAAATTTTAGATCCAAAAAGTTCATTTTTTCGTTTGGACTCCAAATCGAACCCAACGACTGTCGCTTTTAGCTAATTTCCCCCATTCCAAACCCAATGTGATATGTCTCGTAAGTTAATTCGGCTGTTACGATCAGTTTCCATCAAAATCAAAATATAAATCTATATATTGATTTTGAACGCACATTTCAATTTACGGGGGTCACATACGAACTCTAAAATTTCCCGAAAAATATTTTCTAGCTTCGTATTGACGATACGGTCCAAACAAAACAAATTTCATCAAATTCTGATACCTTTGAAAAATGGCTATTTTTTGGTCGATCGAAATTGACTGAAGTTGTTAAAACACGTTTTCTTTCGCCACGCTCACATATCGCTTCAGAAAATTACGAATTTTGGAATCTAGCAATAACTTGACATCCCGGATTCAACAAAAGTGGTTTCGTCGAAAACCGAGGTTGTTTGCAAAATTTCCATTTTTAAGGGCCAAAATTTCATAGCGACTATTCTGAACTTTTAATTAGACATAACTTAATATCCCCGCTATGAAATTTCAATTTTTCGGATTAGTTCGAAATATATTCTCAAATAGATTCTAATATTTTTGGTTTCGCTAAAATCCGGTTTATTCTGAATCCTGTACATTCATTTGAAATCCGAAATCAAAATTTCTAACTATCGCGCCATTTTCAATTCCTTTTATAATTAAAAATAAATATTTATATTCTAATGACGATTCAAATAAATATATATGTTCAAATTTTATTTAAAATAAATTTCTCATCATCAAAATTGCCAAAATAAAAATTTTAAATTGACTCGGATTTCCGGGTTATTACAATATGCGAGGACCTCTCTCCTGTATTAGACATATAGGACAAAGAAATGGTGCCTCTAGTTTCGTTCAGACCCAGAACAGACTTGTAAATGGATGTGTGTCTGACATTGGATTTTATTCTATGTTAATTGATTTCTATTAAATATATATTTGTTTGGTGGCGGAGAATTTATTCTCTTGCTTAACACCCTTCTCTGAGACGTACGAGCTTAGAGGTTATATATACATACATACATGCATACATACATATATATATATAGACATCAGTTGCATGCCGTGAATTGCTAGTGTGGCATGCTGAGATGTAAATGATCAAGGCTTTTTTTGAAAAGCAAGGCCTTGTGGTTGATGATCAAAGCACAGATTTAAATAGCATAACTTTGTGTATAGCCTTAATTCGCGAGCCTCACACCCCAGTGTGAGCCAAAAACAGGAGAAGACCTCAGGGAGGACATGCATTTCTTTTTAGCTAGGAGTGGTGTCATGGTATGGAGCCCAGACATTTTACTCATGTGGATGTTGCATATTATTTGATGGATACCGAAGCGCCTTAGATATATCGGTCACTACGGGACCGAAGGTTGACATGGTCGACACGCTGACCATATTTATGGCCAATTGGGGAAACTTATTGTTCATGAATTATAATCCACTAACATAAGTGTGGACCGGCCCTGACGCTCCAGGTGCATATGCAGCTGAGCAAGAGACATGGTGCTAGATTGACTCGAATCGGTAAGGACGAACCCTTGCCTTGGTTCATGATGGAAATCCAACTTCCAACATGACATTGTGTGGTTTTAATTATAGAACTAGTATGGCGATATGATATATGGTGCCCATGTCGTCTATGGTGGATACATTTACATTTGAAGTTGTTTTTGACACTATACACTTACAGTAACATCAAATGATTTTGTTTTATATGTATCAAGCATATTTTGGCCATTATAATGTAAAACTCTATCCTCCGGCTTGTGTTGCATTGTGTGATAGGACCCGAGTCTCATAATGGCTTCATTTTTCGAAAAGCATTGCACTGTTTATAAACTGTTTTATGCACTACTATTCTTGGGAGAAAACTCCTTCCGTGTTATACAGCGTGGTCCCTTGATTTACTTTATTTTCAAAGTAAAGTTTTAAATAACTGTTTTAGCTCTCACACCAGTCCTAGACTGACTTGGAGTTTATTGTTTTAACCAAAACTCTAAGTGCCCCTATTTTCCACATGGGCACCTAGTAGTTTTGGTTTTGCAGATTTCTTTTTACAGGATCCTGGTTTACAGCTGGAGCTATATTCGGAGAGCTTTGTAGCCATGTATCTTTTTTAGTTGTGTTATTTATTATTTTTCTGCTGCTATGTAATGTATTTTAGTCATATTTTTCTGATGTACATTATTTATTCATATTGTGATATATTCTTTTACTCTGATGTAATTTTTGTAATAGCAATGAAATGTTTTGTCTTTTGCGTTCTGATTTGTCGTGTTCTCAAAGCAGTCCGCCTTCTTGTTCGGTTTAGGCAAGACGGGAAGTTCGGGTCGCTTAAGTCCACTAGTACTTTTACGATCGGATTTACATCCTGCATACTCAGCATCACAATAAGGAACTAAGTCGAATGGATCATCCTTAGGATAAAATAATCCATAGTCTTATGTATGCTTTACAAACCTTAGAATATGTTTTACGGCTATTAAATGTGTTTCCTTAGGTTGCAATTGATATCTTGCACAGAGACATACACTATGCATTATATATGGTCTACTAGCGGTTATATATAGTAACGATCCTATCATTCCTCTATATAGTTTTTGATCAACGTCTTTAGATGTATCATCTTTACTTAATGGTATATTAGTCTCCATCGATATTGGTCTCCCATAAGTTGTTGTTTGATTATATTTATTAATAAGATCTCTTGCATATTTTTCTTGATTAGTAAATATTCCATTCCTCAATTGATGAATTTGTAATCCTAAGAAGAATGTTAGTTCTCATATATGACTCATCTCGAATTCTTAGGTCATAATATCTGAATTTTTTTTATTCATTTTATTGTTTGTTGATCCAAAAATTATATCACCAACATATATTTGTATTAATTGTATATCTTTACTATTTTTCTTAATAAACAAGGTATTATCTAATTTTCCTATTTCAAAATTGGATTGTAACAAATAATTTTTTAACCTATCATACCAAGCCCTAGGAGCCTATTTTAATCCTTATAACGCTTTCTTTAACTTATATACGTGATTTGGTAATTTTTCGTCTTCAAATAGAGGTGGTTGCTCTCTCTCTCTCTCTCTATATATATATATATATATATATATATATATATTCTTTAACAAATCCATTTAGAAAAGCACTTTTGACATCCATTTGATATAATTTGAAAATATTATGGTTAGCAAAAGCTAGTAAAAAACTAATGGCTTCTAATCTTGCTATAGGGAAAAGTTTCGTCGTAATCTATTCCTTCTTCTTGAGTATAACCCTGTGCTACCAGACGTGCCTTATTTCTTGCGACCTCACCGTGTTCATTCACTTTATTTGTATAAACCCATTTGGTTCCTATTATAGTCTTATCCTTAGGTCTAGGAACACGTTCCCATACATCATTCCTAGTAAACTGATTCCGTTCTTCTTGCACAGAAAGTATCCATGAATAATCGGAAGATGCTTCCTTTGGATTCTTAGGTTCAATAGTTGAAACAAATGCAGTGTTACTCATATTATTTAATTGATTACGGGTTCTAACAACGGATTCAATATCTCCTAAGATATTTTCTTCAGGATGATCTCTAAGTAATCTAATTCTTTTATTTGGTTGGTTATCTTCATGATTTATTTCACTAATTTCATTTTCACATTCATCTTCATTGCTTTGAGTTATACTTTTATAATTTTCATCGAAAGATATGTTTAAGGTTTCTGCTATTGTATTGGTCCAGTATTGAAAACTCTATATGCTTTACTTCTTTCTGAATATCTGATAAATATTCCTATATCGGATTTCGAATCAAATTTGTCTAAATTTTCTTTAGTATCAAGTATAAAACATTTATTTCCAAATATTTTAAAATATGACACTTTTGGTTTCTTATTATACAAAAGTTCACAAGGAATTTTACGAGTTAAAGGTCTAATTGATATTTTATTAAAAATATAGCAATTTTTTGCAACTGCCTCAACCCAAAATTTTCTTTTCAATTTACTATTAGATAACATAATTCTCGTACACTCTTGTATCGTCCTATTTTTACATTCAACTACTCCATTTTTTAGGGGGCTTTACGAATAGAAAAATTATGGATTATTCCCCTTTTATTACAATATTTTTCAAAATTTTCATTTTAGAATTCACCTCTATGGTCACTACATATTGTTTTGATTTTTACTGATAATAAGTTTTGAATTCTTTTAGAAAATGTTTTAAATTGATGAAAGCATCACTTTTATTTTTAAGAAAGAAAGTCCAAGTAAATCTAGAAAAATCATCGACTATTACGTAAACAATCGATTATGATTTATTGATTGAATTTGAGATGGACCAAATAAATCCACGTGAATTAACTCTAATAGTTTCAAGGTAGTAATTTCCTCTTTTGATTTAAAAGAACTTCTCTTTAATTTTCCAAATTTAGAAGTGTTGTATAAGTTATTAACTTTTAATTTCATTTTCGGTAATCCTCTTAGAAATCCTAGAGATGTGTTTGAAATTTATATGACCAAATATCTTATGCCAGATCCAGGGATCACTTGTATTGGCCATAAGACATAGATTATCATTGGAAAATTTCATACTCAATATATAGATATTTTCTTCCTATCTCCTTCTTATATTACTTTTGAATTCCTATTTTCTGTAAAACATTTATTCTTTTCAAAGTTTATTTTATAACCCTCTATCACGAAGTTGACTTAGACTTAGCAAGTTGTGTTTTAGATTCCTAAGTAATAAAACACCAGAAATAGTATGAGTTTCAGAATTACTGACATTGCCAACCCCAAAAATGTATCCTTTAGAGTTATCTCGGAAGTTCACCATTCTACCATCTTCATATGTCAGATTATTGAGTAATTCCGGATTTTCCGTAATATGTCTCGAACAGCCACTATCCAGTATCCATTTTTCCTTTTTAATTTCCACCGACTGCTTTCTATAATTTGAATTCTCAACCTATGTAACACTCCAGTTCGGAATTTGAATTTCCAATAGTCACCTTTTAAGAATTTGAATTTTCAATAGCCACCATTTCAGGATTTGAATTACCAACATCCACTTCACCCATCTTTTCAACTTTTGAATTTTCAAAACCTATAAAACACGTCTTTATTATATTGAACAAAATTTCAGTAGATGACATGATTTTGCAACGAGATTATATGCATACTCTTTCAACATTGACACAATGCATGAACTACACTAATGTTAACAAATCTTTCAAAATTTTCCATTTAAAAATTTTCAAAAATCAAATTATGAACTTTTTGAAAGACCTTGCTTCGATACCAATTGTTAGGGATTGCAGAATGGATCGTTAAGGTAAAACTAACACTATAGGGGGTGAATAGTGTTTTTGAAAAATTAAACAAAATCTAAAACTTACGCGATCTATTATATGAATCAAACACCACAGAAACAATCACAGACAAAGAATCAAACACAAACACAAAGGTAAAAAATAAAAATCAAAAAAGGAAAGAACATACCATATTTTATACTGGTTCGGAATTGCTCCTATGTCCAATCGCACGCAATGCTGGATTGCACAGAGTTTTATTACTATAACAATATCCAATTACAATTATCTCCTTGATTTCACGGGTACAAGGGATACCACCGATTCCACACACACTTGATCAAGTATACTCCTTGATTTCACAGCTACAAGGGATACCGTCAATTCTAACCTCCTTTATTTTATGGCTACAAGGGTTACTCCAATAACATACACTTCCCAAATGGTTATAATAGCCATATAACTCTTCAATAGCACTTTGATTCAGAGAGTAATGAGTAGAGAGTGAGAAGAGAAGAAGTTTTAGGTAAATAGAATTGAATTCGGTAGTATAATTGTGGGAATCATAAAAATGAAAGATATAATGGTGTGAAGAAAGGAGATGAAGATGAAAAAGAAGAATTATAAAAAAATTCGAAATCAGTCCCTATTTATAACATTTGAAAGGTTGCAACGTTTCTGAAGCACCACAAATAGTGAAAAGACACTTCCTTTTAATTTTCAAAAAGTGAAAATTATATGTCGACATGGGCATAAATGTATGTCGACATATGCATGTGTAAAACTAAATTTTGAGCATTTTTGAAGTGTTTTGATATATATGTGTGTATAATTCTGGAAATTCTTTAATTAAAACATAGTGTTACAAATTAATATTATAAAGTAGAAAATTATGTGTAAACATAAATATAAAAAAAATTGTAAAATTATAGAGTTAAAACTATATTGATATAAAGTATATAATATATAAACTTATAAATTATAAATCTTGATTTTAAAATCAATAGTCAAGAAAATAGGATAGAGAATATAGAGATTGAAGATAGAAATTGAAATCAGAAATTGAAAAACAGAATTTGAATTTGAATTTGAACCTGGAGTGCTACTCAGAGTCTCACATAAACTATACTCTATTACAATATTTGTCTTGAACTCTTGAAATCCTGATTACTCATGAGTCTTGAATCATCTCTAAATTTTGAATCTCTTAAATCTTTAAACTGTACAGTCTTCAGTATAAATTCCAAATATAAGTCCTGCATATATATATATATATATATATATATTCTTGATAAAAGCAATGGTATATATTTATAATTAATTAATATTGAAATAAGGTTGTTGTCATCAAAACTCCATTCTCCAATAGTTATGACCCTAGAAAGATCCACAACAGTCTTCCAAAGTCTTATTCTGACGCCGAGCATGACTATAGAGATGACCACGTGAGAGATGATATATAGAAGACGTTATCAACAAAGGTATTATCCTACCTCCCGCTCCCGTTCTCCTGTTCGTTCCGATTCTGATAAGCATAAAGGTTATTGAGGCCATTGTGAAGGGGATAAGCAGATTCCCAAATCCCCAATTCCTCCAAATGTCATAAGGAAAGACCTCCCAAGAAGCATTACGACCCTAAGAAAAAATCCAAAGATAAATACGGTGCATCTATCGTTCCATCCAAGTGTAAATCCATTGATATTTCCATGACAAAGCCTGTTGTTCTTGACGCCTCAACTTCTAAGAGGGCAAAAGTTTTAAAGGAGCAATTCCCTCAGTACCACTTTAGGAACATGCATTTGGTTCCTAAACTCCAAGCAATCCCTGCATATTGGTCTGATAGCATCAAGGAATAGGTAGACTTCGTTGATCAACAGTACAGGGAGAACTGCAAGTTCGCCCGAAAGCTATCCAAGACTATACCTAACCTCCAACTGGATTTGAATAATCAAAGGCATATGCGAGAAGCAATATGTCGTGTGTCAAAGTCGTTGAGAAAGAATGTGAAAATGTTTAGGACAAACTTGCACTTGCACAACGTGATGCCGAGAACTAGAAGAAATTTCATGACAGGATGCAATAACGCTTCCATAACGAGCTCGACGATAGAAGGAAATAATGTACAACCCTCATGGAGCAGTGCCAAAATGTTACTGTTGAGAATACTGATATAAAGTTAACTTGCACTCGCCTTGAGCATGAAAAGGCTGAACTCGAGAGGGAGACTGTCAGTTTAAGAGCCAAGTTGGCTAAAGATGAGGAAAGGGAAAGAAACGCCAAGGAAAATGCTAACACCACCCTTGAGTCTGCTTCCAATTCTAAGGCACAGTTCGAAGTTTATATAACCATGATGGGGAAACAACTTGCTGAAGCCAAAGAAGATCTAGATGGCGTGAGACATCTTACAATGTATTTCTTTGCACAAGTCCTTCGAACTCTTGACATATAATGGGTGGAGCACTATCCCACGATACTAGTTGATGCATGGAGCGAGCTTGTCAATGAGGAAAAGCGCAGGTTGAAGGCTGAAATTATGGATACAGAAGAGAAGATAAGAATATTCTTGAGGACTGACGAACCAGAGCATCTTGCAGATGGAAGGAGGCTGCTAAAGGAAGCTAGAAGCTGCGAAGCTTCAGGCTAAAGGTAAAGATGCCATGAAGGTGAAGTATGATCCTGAACACCCAGGCCTCCTTAAACACATTACTCTCTCCCCCATTACTGAAGCTAAGATTCTGGCAACTTCTAGAGACCAGTCGACCGAAAGTATTCCCATATTCTCCTCCATATTTGCTAAAGTTATTCTAACGTGTTGTCATGTTATGAGGCTTCCAATGGATAGGCTAGTTATTTCCCCGAACCTAATAACCATTACTTTCCCCACTTTAGGTAAAGAGCTAGTTGGTGATAAAGTCAACTGGCGAGCCCAAATGGCCTCCTGGTGATGATGCCGGAAAAGAAGGAGAGATGACAGCCGCACTGAAAGATCCCGACGACAAGGACGGTGATGACGATGTCATTTATGCTGGGGAGTTCAGTAAGACTGGGGAGTTGACACTTGCTGAGATAAAGGCAATGAAAGAGGGCGATATTTTGGAAGTCAAGATTGAGGCTTTGTCCATGCCTTTCTTCGTTGATTCCCAGAAGTTTCTACCATCTTGCCCCTATTAAAGGATCCAAGCTCCAAGCCTACTCTTGAGCATGAATAATCTTCAATTGGAAAGAAAAAGAAGAAGTGTATACTTAGAGAAACTGAGAAGGTGGAGCAGAAGAAGCTTGGAGAGCTTAAGAAATCTAGGACATCTAAGTCTTAGATGTTTTTAAACTTGTTTCTTTTAGATTTCCATTGGCCTATTGTGGTTGTTGCGAGTGCGGCCCTCATCTTCTTCCTTATCGATCTGTACAAAGTAAGAAATTAGTAAAGTAGTTATCATTTTGTATAAATCAGTAATTAATGAAATATTAGTTTGTGTCTACTATTTTTATTTTCCACTCTATGTAGTTGCGATTTAATTTTTATATACAAAATCACATAATTTGGAGGTACAGTGTATATGTCCCTAATTAACTTTGAATTGTAAGCCAAGTCCATGGCATATTCGCGGTTAATTTATAATATCATGCCTCTGCCCCTAGCATCAGTGGGGATTTCAGACTCAGCCCATGCTCATGCCCCCAACCCTTCTGTGGGGTAAGAGCCAGGCCCTTGGATATTCAGCCCTAGTATTTTTATACTATCCCATCGTGTATTCAGGTTAGAGTTGTGAGTTAAGGAGGTATCGTGGTGCACCATTTCATGCCTACCCTGATTTTATACTCACTCTAAAGTTATAGGAGTTAAAGTTGGTTATGCAGATGGTCATGTCATTCGCTTCGGCATCCAGTCTACTCATTAAGTCCTAAAGTGGGATTCTACCAACTCGAGTGATGATATCGAACTCGAATTAAGTCAATCTTCCATTCTAAACTCTGAGGAATATAATTAATTGGACAAATGGTTGAGCCACACTTGTTTAGATCATGTTCTTTTGCACCTAGTCGAGGGAAAAGTTTATTTCAAGGATGATCAAGTTCCACCTTGTTATTTGCACTCAGTCCATCGGAATTGGGAAGAGTTCAATATGTCATTTAAGAGTTGTCTCCTCACTTTAGTTCACAAAATGAGGGTCACTATGTCAAGCATCAAAGTCGAGCACGACCTTAGTTAACCTAAGTTACAAAATTGGTTAACTACTTGAAGATGAATAAGTGGACGTCGTTAGGGAAATGACTACTACCTTCGTTCATATTTGGAATAGGCCAACCAGATTATAATACTTAGAAAAATAAACAGAAATAGTTACAGAGCATGGAAAGAGTTTTTTATTATAAATATTGGCTTTGGGAAAACTATGCCTTGTTACGTAATCTAAGACATAATAAAAGCTTAAGTCAAATAGTGCCACAAGTGCTCGGCATTCCATGCTCTCAAAAGATGATCGCCATCAACAGTCATTAGTCTGAAAGCTCCGTTATCAGGCTTCCATTGAGTGACGTATGGTCCTTCTCATTTCGAGCCCATAAAGACGGGGCCGGGAAGACATGCTTTATAATGAGGTCTCCAGCCTCAAAAGTCCTAGGTAGAACTTTCGATTATAGTATCGAGCAGCCTGATGTTTGTGCTCTAAAGCACATAAGTCTTCCTCCTCTCCCTTCTCGTCGATCATGTCTAGTGATTCTAGGGGAAGATCCATGTTCGTCAATGGACCATAGTACGTTGTTTTGTGAGAGGGGGCCTCAAGATCAACCAGGATAACTGCCTCTGAACCATAGGAAAGTGCGAAATGGGGTATGGACAGTTGCTGACTTGTGTGTGGTTTGATATGACTAGAGAGCTAATGACAATTCATCGACCCATTTGACCTTTTCTTGTTTAAACCGTTTATTCAGAATGGTTTTGATGATCTTGTTCACGGTTTCCCCTAGTCTATTCGATTGTGGATGTGCAACAACTGTATATCTCTTCTCGATATGATGTTATTGAAAGAAATCTTTGAACTCCATGCTATCGAAATGGGTTCCATTATCATTAATGATTTTCTTTAGAAGGGAAAATCTGCATATGATGTTTCTGATGATGAAGTTGATCAACTGTTTGGTCGTGATGGTTGTTAATGGTTCTTCTTTAGCCCGCTTAGTAAAGTAATCCACTACCACGATTGTATACTTCACTCCACCCTCGGATACCTGAAGGCTTCCAATAATGTCTACTCCCCAGACTGCAAATGGCCAGGGACTCACCATCGGGGTGAGCTGGTTAGGCATAGATCTAGGAATTCTATCAGACCTCTGGCATTTTTCGTAGCGTCGTGATTAATCAGTTGCATCTCGGTTTATGGTAGGCCAAAAATAGTTGTACCGTAGTATCTTCTTTGCCAAGGTTTTTTCTCTGGTGTGGTCACTAAAATCACCTTCGTGCACTTCTCGCAACATGCGTTTGATGTCATCAATAGCGATGCACTAGAATAAAGGAATAAAAAAATCCCCTTTTGTAGAGCATACCATGCTACATAAATATCTTGAAGTTTGCGGAAAATGGCACGCTTCTCTCTCTCTTCCTCTTTGGAAGTGTTCCATGTTATAGAAAATTCTTTATAAAGGTCATCCACGACTCTCTTTTAAGTTCGGTTTCCAATATTTGATCAACTTCCATCTGATCGAGGCGTGGAGCATTTAGGACTTCAATTGGAACCATCTTTATTTCTTTTGGGCTGTTAGAGCTTCCTAGCTTGGCCAACCAGTCTGCTTTTTTATTCTCCTCCCACGGGTATGGAAAATGCTATGGTACTCGAAGCCATCCAACAAATTCTCTACCCATTTATATAAGTAGCGAGTCGCGGTCCCTTTATCTGGTAATCTTTCTAAACCTGAAACACAACAATCTGAGAATCAAAAAAAATATCCATCGCAACTACTCCCAATTCCATTGCGAGTTTCATCCCGGCAATCAAGGCTTTATACTCGGAATTATTGTTAATAGCGGGAAAATTTAGTCTTAAGGCATAATAGATTGATCGTCCCTCAGGGGTTACCAATACAACCCCGATGTCAGAACGTCAATCATTACGAGCACTATTTGTATACATTTTCCAAATGCTCGATTCCAGTCTAGTCTTAGGGAGCTTGAGTCATCATCTAAGGCATCACCCACCGGAGTCGTGAATTCGGCTATGAAATCAACCAATGCTTGCCCTCAGATTGACTTCATGGGAAGAAATGTGAAGTGAACTAACTCGGTTGGATCTCTACCTGAGTAACCTACCAGATGCCTTAGGTCGCTGAAGAACCTGTCATAGCGGTTGGTCGGTGTATATCATGATTGGGTAAGCTTGGAAATAATGACAGAGTTTTCTTGAAGCGATCACTAAGCTATAAGCGAGCTTTACAATCTTTGAGTAGTTGCGTTCCGCCCCCGTCAACTTCTTGCTCACATAACAGACTGGCCTTTGGACCTCATCTTTCTCACCAACAAGCGCTGAACTGATTGCATGCGATGACATGACTAAGTACACAAACAAACTTTACCAGAAATACCAACTAGGCAGTGCTTATGGCCGAATCTAAATTGATTTGGTAGTGCTTTGTGTCATATCAAAAATTGGCATCTTTTTAACTTAGATACGGGCTAAACCCGCATCAAAAAATCATACATTGATACGGCTTAAAACTGTATCAAATTCATAGTTTGATACGGCTCAAAGCCATATCTTATTCATGGATTGATACGGCTTTGAGCCGTATCTAGTTTTCAAATTGATAAGGCTCATGGTCGTATCTAATTGATAATGAGATACGGCTCATGGCCATATCAATTTGAAAATTAGATACGGCCATGAGCCGTATCAAACTTTTAGAAAAAAATTAAAAAAAACAATTAGCTGCTTCATTACAGCAAATTCATTATAGCAAAGTAGAGAGTATGATAGATTGTAAGTTCATACAATATATATTACAAATGATTCTTGACCAATATATATGGACAGCCTAAACAAAATTGTTTTGCTTGTATAGAATACAATTTGCTCACAGCATTGATCATTGCCAAATATTTAAATATATCATTACCAAGTATTTAAATGTACTAGTGTATACACGAAAAATACAACTCACAGCATTGATCAAAAGTTTTTCAACCGAATTGTTGTAGCTTCAACTAAATTGTTGTTGCCTGCCCATTACGAATAGCTGTAATTCAAAATAGAATGTCCAACTGTAAATCAACTTCTTCATTTATAAAATATCCATAAGGTACATGCTGATATTTATTGAATCCCACTCTTTATAGATGTAAGTTCTAATGTCATGGTATCACGCTTGAGTTTAACTCAGTTCAAAACTGAGTTTGCAAACTCAGATCCAAACTGAGTTTACAAACTCAGTTCGAAACTGAATTTGCAAACTCAGTTTCGAACTGAGTTTGTAAACTCAGGCGCGATACCTTAAGTTGTTAGCCTTAAGGCAACTTGTATTAGTAAGGTAGCTTGTGCATTTATGTTTGATTTTATATTTGTGCATTTATATTTGAGTGCAAGAAAAGGCCTGACTGGAAAATATTCGACCAAGTCTACTTTTCCTGCATGTGCCTATAATGTCATGTAAAGAAACTGGAAAGAAAAATGAAATGTACCATTCATAAGAAGCAAGACTGGAGCTGGAATTGTCTGAACCAGAACTTCCAGAATCATCCTCAGATTCCGATACTGGTTGCTACTGGTATAAGTTGATGCCTGCTATAACTAGAACCGGAGCTGCAACTGTCATGTAAAGAAACATATAGTCTTAGACTTACATAAAATTACATCAAAAAACTCCTAGTGATGCCAACCTGAGCAGTTGCTGTTATCAAGCAACTTAGATAGACACTTGCTTTAAGTCATCCAGGTCTCTATGAAGACTCCTTATGTAACTGCATTTTCCTTGCAAAACTCTATAAGTTGATGCCTGGTTTTCACAATACAATGTGCGCAATTAGTGTAATTCATGTCAAACTAATTTTACCTTCTAACAAAACTACTTTTGGCGCTAACTGAAAGTTGACATCGGAAAACTAAAAGAGTACCAAACAACAATGTCTCCTATATATACATATACAGAGAGAGTGTATGTTGTTAAACAAAAAAATGAAAACAGAAAATTGGACACATGGAAAAATCGACAGTGTCTCTCTTATATGTAGCATTTATAACTAACTTTTAGAAAGAGTACCAATGTTAAAAATAATCATGAATATATAAAAACAGTGTTCAAAATCGAGTGTACGACAATTTTTACAAGCTCTTGAGATAAACAAGTAAATTTCTGCATATAATAGAAATTGTTACAACACCACATGTATCCTTTTATAAATAGCATTTACTAACTTCTAATTAGTCTGTAAGGTTAGTGTTTTCAAGCTATGAATTGACGTCTTTCTTTTTGTAAACTTCATTAGTGTAGCCCTTAATATACAAGTAACAATTGAATACTGAGATGTTCATATTAGTAAGTCATTAGTGATCAAATAGTCAATATAATTTTTCATTACTGATAAAATAATAATATAATTAGTCCCTGCAGCCCTAGTCAATATGAGTTAACCAAAATGTGAAATGATAAATACAAGTTATCTCACACTAAACCAGTCTAATCTAACATATGTTATTTTATGTAAGTAAAATAAAAAATGATTTACTTTTTAAAGAAAGATCCTTTGCATCACAATTTTGGCAAATCCATGTCGGATCCATAATTACTAACATACCCGAAAATGATCACAGCATAATTGTTGTTCAACAAATGGACCCTACATAAAGACGATGAACAAGTACACATAAATCATATATCAGTGTAACTTAACTGTTACAAACTCAAGCAATAAAAATGAAACATTGATTTTTCAAATCCAAATTTTAAAAAATATAACACAGACCAAATTCATACAGATTAGAAAAACTTCATAAATTAAACATTAATCAATATTAAACAAAGAAGGTGATCATGAGAAATTAAAATTCAATTAATGTAAAGCTAACAATGGGCAATGCTAAACAACAAGAATGATGTATCATGAAAGTACAAGGTTGCAGAATTTTCAATTTCGATATTAACTTATATTTCCACGAGCTCTTCAAAATATCTCTTCTAATAAAGAAAATCTTTTTAATGTGGTGAAGCTTTTATTCGTTTCCAAAAAAGTCCTTATGCCAGTTCATTGCAGAAATGTAAAACTATTATTATAATTCAGGGCAAAAGGGTCTTCTGTGACACAGTTTCTACAGCCCACTACCACGTTTCGGTTAGCCAATGCATTTATTTTCTTTCCACCCTCTACTTCGTTCTTTACGTTTTCCATTATTGGTCATGTCTTTTTGCCTGCTATCAACCCTAACCAACATAAAAATTCCATTACTACTCCATTCAATCTCCTATTCCTACTCCTCTCACCTCTTACTAACTAGAGCTTCTCAGATTTGCCGACGTTTTGTGCTTCGCATCTACTATAATGGTCATATCTGCTCTTTACTTTTTGGTTTCCCTCGGATTTTCCACTTCCACGACAAGATCTGGCACTTCTCCTCGCATGGGGAAACAAGTCAGTTGTTGTCGTAAGTATTCAGTGTAAATAATTAGTTATGTCGTAAATTATTTGCATTTAATTTAATGTCAATCGTTACTTATTTAAATAGATTTTTTAATGGAAGGGCTTCGATTGATAACGGAAGGGCTTTGATTCTCTTTAGTTGCTCTTTCTCAAGCCATACTTTCTACCAGGAATCTGTGCGGAACCTTAGTCAGTTGTTTCCGTAAGTATTCAACGTAAATAATTTCTTAGCGTCAATTGTTTTCGTTTAATTTCATGTCAATGGTTACTTATTTTGTGGTATTAACAAACAATTTTTGTTTTACTTTTCTTCCTTTGGTGCATATATTGTAGATTCTTATGTTCGTTATGCCAGACTTTCATCATAAGCATTATTTCAATGATCAGCTTGGTTGTTACTTACCAGCAAAGGTATCTGAGCTTTTGTAATATCTGCAAAGAAAGATAGACATGGTTGTTATAATTTATCATCTTTTATTACTTGATTTTCAATTTTAAGTGATAATTTCAGTTTAATCTATTTGATGAACATTTGGAGTTCAAAGTTCATTCTTTGTACTTATATCATCTGTATAATGAATTTTGTAGCCTGACCCAATATTTTCATGTACTTATTTCAGTCTTTTACCATATTGGATAATCATTCGCTTAACTGGCTTACATGCACATGATTTCTGTTTTTCATGAGAAAGGTTTCAACTTCACACGCTTCAGGTTTGTGAAGTTTCATTGTTTTGTGTTTTTAGGAGTTCTGCATTCTTAGGCCTGACCCAATATGTTGTTTTATGGAACTGAAAATGTTTACTTAAGATTTATCATAGCTTTGTATTTACGAAATACGACTTGGTAATGAATGATGGGTATCATGATAATTGGTTGGCAAAGACATGGAAATACATTGGTGTCTTAATCTACAAAAATAAGAAATCAGGAAAAAAAATATTTATATACGATAGTTGTTAGGTAGTTGCCTATATTTTTTTGTTTAACTACAACGATACATGCAAACATAAGATAATGCTGCCAGTTGCATCCAGCAAATTTTCGAATGGCAACTGATGCAAATCCTACTAGTAACAGTCAACAGTTTCCAAATCAAGCCAAGACAACAACATTGGTATGCGCACTAGGTTCAAGCAAATTATCTTAAAGGTTTTCATAAGAAGCCTCGTTGAATTTCTGCAACAAAGTTTAATGATGTATGCAATTTAATGAACTATTTCAGTGATGTAAGGAGTTTGATTTCAATATATTGAGCTTTAGTGCAAGCTTTTACTATAATACGTAATATTTCTACTTTAATTGACATGTATTTATGTAGTTACAGAAATTTATTTCAAGGAAAGTGGTTTGCTACAGAGCTGAGCCTGTGTTTAGTACATATCGGGATGTGCACGTGACTCAAAATTATGTTTGAATCTGATTATGTTTTCGGTATTGAAAACATAATCTTAAATTGTTTATCTACTTTAGAAGTAAGCTCAAAAAATTTGAACCTCCCTGCACTTTGTTGATTATGTTGCTATTGAATTTCTATTTATAACATGATCCTCACATGTTAACATTGGAGCAAGTCATATTAATGTGTTTTATTTGTTAATGTGATATCACAAAGGCAGAGAATGATTTCATAATAAAACAGTAGGAACCACTGGAAACAGCAGGAAGCACTTCAAAAGCCATACTCTTTAACACAAACCACCGGAAACAGGTAGCTAAAAAGTTTCTAAATTTAATTACATAGTTTGATATGAAATGTACCTGTTAATCCCAAAAAATTCATGCGCACATCGGGTAAAAGGTACAAGGCGTATGTCATCAGGGCCGGTCGTGCACGATGCACCCGCACAAAGCAAGATCCAATATCGAACCCAAGGCAGGTCAAGCCAACCACTACGTCCGAAGATAACAGTATAACATATTATAAGAAGTACAACCCGATAAAGATAAAGGTCGGATATCCTGAGAACCGCTCAAACACCAAAATGAGGCAAGTTGCCCACTCAACCTAAGCAGGAGGAACCTCATAATGAAGCCTTGAAGCCAAAAAGCGACAACAAAGGAAGCACGAAGAAAAGTGCCATTGGACCAAGAAGGACGGTCGCACAAGGGGAAAAGAAGACTCGACTCCAAACCTGCATCTCGCTCTTACAAATCTCTTGAGGCGCTCATGGGACGCTCTCTTACATGGACCCGCTCAGCTATTCAAGATAATCGTTCCAACGAGCCGCTCGCACATGATAACTGGATATAGCCATGGACAACTGGTTACAACTAGTCGGTGGCATGGTCGTAATTAGCAAAATGGATAATCCACAGCCTGAATAAAGGAATTCCGGGTTGTTTACCAAAGGGAGTTCACCTATAAATAGACCATGACTACCAACGCAAAGGGGATTGGCTTCTAAAAACCACGAAGTGCTGCCGAACTTGATCCTGAACCACAGATTCAGCCATGGCGTCAAGCACAATTTCATAATGAAGGAAAACGAAGACACCCATTTTCTCAATCATTCATCCATCCTTATTCTCCTGAAATTTCGCTATTCTTTTGTACAGCTCCTTAGATTGAAATATATTAACGAGGGTATGTGGAGCGGGTATAGAGATGTATGAAAAGAGAGAGTTGATGTGTTCTATAAATCTCATTATAAGGCAGGAAATCACCTTCATAGTGGACGTAGGCCTCATTAACGGCTGAACCACTCTAAATCTCGTCTCTACTTTACTTTTCCACATTTTTCACTTTTTATTGCTGATTAAACACATCTCCATTTATTTCTTACCAAATTGGTGAAGTACAGTTTAGTACCTTGTGTGTTCAGACCATTTTTGGTGTAAACATTTTGGCGCCCACCGTGGGGCCGTGTTCATAAATTCCTTTTATGGTTCAGTAAAAAAACATCTCAAAATTGTTTTCTTCTTTGAAATCATGGTTGAATCGAAGAAAAGCAGAAAATCTACTAAAGTCACTGCGATCAATGAGGATGGTAATGCTAACGAAGCTACACCTCAGATCTTGAATCAAGGGGCTGGGGAAACCCCTGGGCCATCTGTAAAACGAAATGAATTGAATATGGTTGTAACCGGATTGAACAAGAAAATGGATAATAAAGCGAAGATGATAATGGAAAGTTTTGATGTCCTAACCAACAATCAAGCCAATTTTTTACTGCCAAATGCTATGGCTAATGTTGATGAAAAAGAGGACTCATCGGCCTCAGACCCTGAACGACCTCATAGCTCAGTGAGAGACGGGGGGGGAGGCCGGCGTTGAGGACCCTGAGGTCATATCTCCACAGCGCAAAGAAGAACATGCGACGAGTTGCACCAACGTAACCTCCCTCAAGAAGGATGTGAGGTGCCAAAGCTTAAACCATGGTCGTGTTGATAATAACATCAGCGTCGATCCGGATAAACAAGCAGGCAACGAAAGGCGCATCACAGACCTAATCCAGCGAGTAATGAAGAAGTAGGCGACTCGAGAGGATGAGGAGAAAGAATGGGAGTTTCCCCCCAGCAAAAATCCATTCACAGAGGAGATCCGTCAAGCGAAATTCTCAAAGAAATTCATACCGCCAACAATAGAACCTTATAGTGGAGTCGAGGATCCAGCCATTTTTCTGTTCAAATACGACCAGCACATGAATGGAGCTAACGCTACTGACGAAATCAAGTACTTATACTTTCCCGTTTGCCTGGAAGGTGTGGACTCATTATGGTTCACCAGACTTCCACCTAGGTGTATTGGCCAGTTTGCTTATCTGGCAAGGAGATTTCAAGATCAATTTCGATTGCAGGCCACCAAGGAAAGGGACATGATGACACTAAGTGAAATGAAACAGATGCCCGAAGAGACCATCAAAGCTTTCCTTACACGCTTCCATGCTGCAGCAGCAGAGGTTATAGAACCGGAACCTTGGTACTTGTTGGCAGCCTTGAAAGGGGCTTTCGATAAGAAGTCAGAATTCAGAAAATGGCTCAAGATCAAGAAACCAAAGACTCTAAAGAAATTCTACAAGAAAGCCGAAGAGTACATGAGTGTGGAAACCGACACCCTGGGTGCTTAGAAGGACGCAAGGAATAGCACTATTAAGGAAGGAAGAAGCAACGAATCTCCTCAGATAATTCAGAAGGATAATCCTAGGCATAAAAGAGGGTTCGATGGAAAGAGCAGTGGGGTACACAAAAAGTCAAAATTCTTTAAGCAATCATAATTGACTCCCCTAAATGAAACTCCATATAGAATCTACTCTGCCACCAAGGACTCAGGCATGTTTCCTCAGGTAAAGCCTCAAAGAATCACATAACAACAGGAAAACTCTGGAAAGTTCTGTCGGTTTCACAATCAGCCAGGACACAACACAAATGAATGTCGACACTTGAGAAACTGGATTGAGGAGCTCATCCGAAAAAATCAACTGCAGCAATATGTTAAGAATCCACAAAATGCATCAGAAGGTCAAAGGCAAGGTATGGTTGCCCATCAGGCTGGGGCGCGCGAGGTAACCTGAAAACCCGAAGACTTATGACCAATCATTGACTAATGGCAATTGGGCGCACTCCAATATTTAGAACTGGGAATGCGCGACCCCAATTCCCTTTATGTTTCTACTTCTGCATTCTGTCTTTTCCAATTGTATTTCCATGAGGTGATCTTTGATTCCCCTTTCTATTGTGTCAAGTGAAAACTCTACATGATAAAAGATGCTCACTCACAGATTATAGTCTCATGAAAGGCAAAAATTATTTACGAACTAATGTTGAAATTGGTCTCTGATGCAGGGGAAAACGCGCACCGCGCATCGAAAGAATTGGTTAAAAAAGGCAGGGCCATCAAAACCACCGTCCTGCAGAACTAAAAAAGTCCCACGGATGAAATTGTTAAAGCCCACTGAAGTAGCACCTTCTTAGGTGACCTTCCTAGGTGTTGCACACGGGTTTTCCAACTTGAGAAAAAGAAATTGAACAAGGCGAAACAACGTCTGTATCCTTGGTCGAAGCACAAAGTCGGAAAAACCGATATGTCCCAAAAAAAAAAAAAAAGAAACCTAACTGAAAGGAGGCGGCCACCCTTGTTCTTTGTTGTTAACCAAGTCAAACAAAGCCAAGTGTGAATTACAACTGGAGAAATCCTAACCAAAAGGGGGTATCAGAAATCCTAGCCATTTGGGGGTATTCAGTCTAGGTCTCTATTTGATCATAAGGAGTCGGATCAAATAAGATCGAAATTGGGTCGAAAATTGTAACCCAAGTCCTCCCATGGGGGCACGTATCCCAAACCAGTAACCAAAGGGCTCGGGTCACTGAGTAAGTAAAATATGGGATTTGGTACATAAAAAAGAAAATACGCGAACTAAACATACATAATACATTTAATCATGTTTCCAAAGGACTTGGGACGCCAAATCAATGAGGAAAAAGATTAAATGTACAACAAGATTAAATGTATAGCAAGATATTTGCATCTTATAATAAGGGTACCTATCCAAAAAACGAAATTTAAAGGTTCGAATTACCAGACCAAATAAAAACGCGATGTGACGACCCGAAATCCCGTTCCCACGGAGACAAGGGTTATCTTTGGAATATAACACAGAAACAGATAATAACAGAACAAAATTAAATAAATACACCAGATAATGAACAATAGAATATACTGGATAAAAGTAATCATCAGAGTTACATAGTATACAGGATCTTACTTAGACCAAATACAGTTCAGCTATACATAAATGTCTACAGCGGAAAACAAACATAATATGTACAATAGGAGCTGAACAGCATAAAAAGTGCTAAATGATAGAATCCACCTTCAGCTCCAGCTATCCCGAAAGAACCAGCTAAACCTGAATACAAGGCTGCCCGTGCAGAAAAAGGGGCTCCCGAGTTTGAAAGTGAAACAAACTACGAGTCAATCATGGGACTGGTATGAGAAATCTATTCAACACATATATAGTTTGGCTAATCACAGGACCACGCCACTTTCGTGGAATGGGTTTACTCCATTGGATTTCCTGTGCTTTAAAACAAATATTTCTTTTAAACAACGCAATGCATTTTATAAAAATGAAACCATTATAAGACTCAGTTCCCATCACACAATGCAACGCAAACCGGAGGATAGAGTTTTTACCTTATAACGGCCAAGATATGCTTGATACGAATAAAACAAAGGCATTTGATATTATTGTTAGTGTTTATATGTTTCGAAAACAATTTCAAATCATAACTATCAATCATAGACGACATGAGCGTCCCATGCCACTATGTCACCAAATATCTATACAATCGAAACCGCACGATCACGTATTTGGAAATTGGATTTCCGTCATGAACCAAGGCAAAAGATAGTCCTTACCGAATTCAAGACAATCTAGCCCATGTCTCCGGAACAGCCGCAACTGCCCCTTGGATCGTCAGGGCCGGTCCACCGATGTGGATTATTATGCCTGAACACTACGTCTCCCCGCCCTTTGGGGCGTAAACGAGCCAACGAATGACTCCATCGGACCCGGATCGTCCGATCAAACCGAGGCGCCTCACAACAGCAACAACCACACAGGTGAAAAGTATATAAATGTCAGGGCTGGTAGGTCACTGACACCACCCTAGCTAGAAAGAGACGCAGGCCCTCCCTAATGTCCTGTCCCGTTTTGGTTCATACCGGGGTGTGAGGCTCGCGAATTCACGTTATACACAAAGCTACGCCACACAGGCGGTGCTTTGATCATCACCACAAGACTTTGCTTTTCAACAGAAGCCCTGATCACTGCATCTTAGCATGCCACACAGGCAATTCATGCCATGCGACTGATGTCCGTCGATATACAACCTCTGAGCTCGTGCGTTTCAGAGAAGGGCGTTAAGCAAAAGAATAAATTCTCCACCGCCAAACAGATGTATATTTAACAGAGATCAATCAACACAGAATAAAATCCAATGTCAGACACACAGTCCATTTACAAGTCCGTTCTGGGTCTGAACGAAACCGGGGGCACTAAATACCTCGCAAACCCATCGATCACCACGTACGTTTGGACGATCACCACTCATTATCCATATTTCGGGATGCCTCCCAATCAGGACCTCGGTTACCATCCAAACGAGGTGAAGATCTCCGGTCTTCAACCACCGACTTCATCTTCGAATTTCAATCGTCGGTCAATTATTCGAAATGAGAATTAACTCGGCCTTTTCAAATAATCCACGTATATTTAGAATTTCAAATCAATTTATTTCAATGGTTAAATCATTCAATAACACCAATTTTGTTCTTTAATGTAATTTTCACACCAAACACATTCAACCATCAAATACCACATAAATCGAGCAAATTCAGTTTATTTCCATTCCATAATGTTTATGGTACTTTATAATGATTTATCGCTATTTTTATTTATTTTAAAATAGCCCATTTATTCAAAACGACGCTTCGGGCCATAACGTGGCCGTGGCCCTGTTTTTCTTCAGATTTGATTTACACATATCTGAAAATCTAACCGTTGGATCTTCACAAAATTTACATCATTAGAAAGGTCTTTTCAAAACGAATCCAACGGTTCCAGTTTCGGGAAAATCCGACGGTCGGATCTCCCGGTACAATCGTTTGAAGTTTCGATTTCAAAATACGAACTGCAGCGTCGTTATTCGATTAAATATAATTATATTTATATTTATATATAAATATAATCGTTTCTGGCGCTGTTTTTCTTCAGATTTGAATTAAACATTCCAGACAATCCAACCATTGGATTTTTACAAAGTTGGTGCCGTTGGAAAGATATTTCCAAGGCGAACCCGACGGTTGAGGTTTCGGGAAAATCCAATGGTCGGATTTCCCGCACTAGTTGTTTGAAATCACGGTTTCAAAATACGAACTACACGGCCTCGTTTCATTTTAATTTTATTTATATTTATATATTTGTATAAATATAGTTCATTCAATGATTTCAATATCGTTTTCACTTCAAATATTTCACTAACGCCTTAAAATTTTGGAAAATTTCACCATAACCTCCCCTGCACCGGGAGCATCGGGAAATCTCAAATAGCTTCCCCGGTCCTTCTAATCTCAAAAAGAAAAAGAAAAGGCCAAGCGGCTAGCCAACAGGCTCATAAAATCATCACCCAAACAAAACAGTAAATGTGTACCTATTTGTCGGGCACAAAATTTTATTCCTCTTCTCTAGCCCCTTTGTTATAACCTGTTCAATGAATATGCGTGTACATATATATAGTTATTATCATTTATCATTTACTATTCAACTTCATATTTGATTTCTATTTGGTTTAAAAAAAACACCATTCATTCTAATGTTACATATATAGGTACAAATCATATCATTAGCTAATTAATGAATATTTCAACTCATATATATTTATTTGAACAAGTGGCTATTTTTAACACCTCACATTTCCATGATTCATGCATATAATAAAAATGTGATTTTTATTGTAAAACAACTCATTTCAAAACACTATTATTTTATATATTTCATATTGGTGATAAAAACAGGATTTTTCTTATAAAACAATTTCTTTCAAAACGAGATTATTTTACACAGTTCATATAGTCGATAAAGGGTGATTTTTATTATCAAACAATTTATTCCAAAATATGAATACCATTCAACACATGAATTTCAAATCAACGAATGAATATCCATTCAACACATGAAGGTTTTCTATAGTCTCTATATATAGATAAAAATGTGATTTTTATATTTAGAACGCGAATACCATTCAACACATGAATTTCTAATCAACGAATGAATATCGATTCAACACATGAATTTCTAATCAACGAATGAATATCGATTCAACACATGAAGGTTTTCTATTCCATGAATAAATATAGTTTAAGCAAATGAAAATAATTCAAACACACGAATATTATTCAAAATTTCGGCAGCATAACGGCAGGGTAGTTAAAACCGGGACCGTCCCTAGTACGGCTCCTCGCTCTACCTTAAAACCTCGCGGTTTTTGACAATGGGGATCATGCATCTAATTCGCACGCAGGCGGCATGTATATATTTATTTCATTTCCACAAACTAATCCTATGTGGTTTCAACCAAATATTTCTCAACCACAAACGGGTAGTATTCAACCACAATCAATCAATATCAGCCACAAACAATCCCAAACAACCATTCGCTATCAATCAATTTTCACAACACATCAATCAAACAAACAAGCCATCCATGGTCTGTGGATGACGGGTGTCGGGTGCTACTAAACACCGTCTACATCCTAGTATATATGTATATATATAACTAGAAAAAAGAAAATTTAGAGTGAGGAGTTCTCACCCGTTTAGCTATCCAATATCACGACTCTTCATTTATAGAAATCTTCGCCATTCTCGCTCTTTGTCGCTTTCGTTGCCCGTAGCCACTATTTATATAAAAATCACATTTTTATATTGCTATCCAATATATAAAAGCCATATTTTTACTTTCACGCTATATGGATAAAATTCTATTTTTATCCCGCTATTCTTCATATAAAGATTTCGCCTTTTTACATATAAAGATCGAACCTTTTCAAGTATAAAGATCGAACCTTTTCATTTATAAAAATCTCGTCTTTTTAAATGAAGGTTTGCATTTCTATAATATAAAAATTATATTTTTCTCGAAGTAAAAATCATATTTTTACTTCACTACTCATCTCAAAATATCGTCTTTTATTTTCTTATTCACGAAAATCAGATTAAACTAACAAAACATTTAAAATAAATTAACATAAAGCAAAATAAATGAATAAAATAAAAAAGGATGAAAGCTTACAGCAATGGGGGGGGAGAAGATGGATCGGAGGGGGCTGTAGGAGGTGGGTGATGGCGGCTCAGGGAGATCCGGCGGCTTCAGGTGCTCGGCAGGGGTTTGGGCGCTCGCGGTTTTGCTGGCTCGAGGGCGATGAGAAGGAGGAGGACGGGGATGAAGGCCGGAGTGGAGTGGCGGGGGTGTGGAGGTGGGCGACGGCCTCCTGGAGCGATTGTAACACCCCGCCTCCGCTAGGGTCACTCGCAAGGGAATGCACTAGATTTAGAGGGGCATTATTGGTAAACATCCACAGAAATATCACAAGACAGAACATATAAAAATAGCGAAAGTAAAAACAAACTTTCATAACATGAATAAATAAGGTCTAAAGCCTTTTACATCAGAGTACATCAAAACCTGTCTTGCAATAGTAAAGAAGCATAAAGACTTTTTAATAAATTATTCCCCAAGTAAAACAGTAAAGTAGCCATAGCCAAGAGAAAGTCCAAGCCATCCAAGATGACCTTCAAGCCGAAGAAGTCCGAACTAAACAGCATTGTTTCCTCCCTGTAACCTGGGGGGGAACGGAAGAAAAGAGGCGAAACAAAACGGGTCAGTCAAAAGACTGAGTAAGTCCTATCTACTTCCAGTATAAAAACAGGTAAAGGTAACATGACATGCATAAACTGAAAGTAAACATAAGGATAACTACAAGATAGATGAACTAAACCAGGGTAGCCGGTTGAACTACTGTGGCAAGGTAAACTAAGGTATCATGATAAACTACTGTGTTATGATAAGTCAAGGTATCACATCGTCAGATTTCTATCGAGTACATTATCCCAAGGTATCTGCCCCGTCTAACATCCCACGGTATCTATTATGTATATTCTTCCTAGTTCTAACATGTATATTTGCTCTGCACCTCTCGTACTAGTATCCCAACCTTGTTATGTGTTAACCATGAATGTCCCTTACTCAAAGTCGTGTAATGGTCCATGTCAACCTAATATATCGCATATATAGGTTACTCAAATCATATGTTTCTTTCCATGTACATAAGTTCAGTCCTTTGCCGTACCTCGTACGGGCTTCCTCATGTCGTATTATCCTTGAAATCGTTTGGACTGTCACCCTTGTTCTAGCTAGGCTCTTCCATATGAATCATCGTTTGAACTACTAGGACTTACGCCACCTAGCACCACTAGGGATTACGCTTACCTATTGCACGCTTTCGTATTTCGGTTTGGGTTAAACCACCTAGGACACTAGGGATTACGCTAACCCTCAACCGCGCCCTTTTTCCCACGCATTCATCGTGAATCATTTTTCTATAACTGTATGCACATGTATCACATCGTGCCATCCGAGTCCTGTCACAGGGCAAAACAAGAAATATAGGACTCGGTCGGGAGCTTTAGATTTATCTGCCGATGCAGATACTAAGGTCTGCTTTTCTACACGTGGCTATGGTCCCACGAGACCCCTCCCTCAACTAGTGAAAGGCAACACAAGAGAAAATCTTGCATGAGAACTACACTCCGGCCAGCCCACATCCTACGGCCTACCTCACCCATAATTAGATAGCAAATTATGGTCTGTTGGGTGTTCCCTGCCTTTCCGTACGTACACGCTTGACTCAAGATGGTAGATGATCGACGAACTTGCTATCTAGGGCACTATCATGTATTCGTTGACTCACTGCTACCCATCCCAGTCTTTAGGTCGCTCGTATAGCAACCAAGGCATACTCTTGGTTCTTCTAACGCAGACCTTAACCTCTTATGAGCCCAGGATGATCATCTGCGACATCACAGAGGGATACCAAGAATATCCTCACGTTCCCCGAAGCCGCTGCTTC
This sequence comes from Allium sativum, assembly GCA_030737875.1. Lineage (NCBI taxonomy): Eukaryota > Viridiplantae > Streptophyta > Magnoliopsida > Asparagales > Amaryllidaceae > Allium > Allium sativum. The sequence goes on from CM060920.1 coordinate 58,693,364, forward strand.
GTTACCCAGTTCGCTGGAGCCTTTATCTAAATCAGATAGCCTGCTCCTACACGTATACTTAAACGATGACCTACCGTATCGGGTTACTCATCTATCTAAGAAGTGGTCCAAATTTCCTTGACTAAGAATTATTACTTAGTTTCCCTTAACTAAGGTTTACCACTTAGCCTTATTTCCATTATCCTTGTTAACTATGGTTATTTACCTAATCCTCCGAATTAGGGTTTATCTAATGGGTTAAGTGTCACTTAAGTTCACAACTTAACCCGTCTACAAAACATGTCGAAACTGGCTAAGTATCCAAGTCCAAGACTTAACCCTACAGACCATGTGTCAAGTTGGTTAAGTATATCAAGGAATTCATGACTTAACCTCGTCTAATTATCATTTTAGATTGGTTAATTATATAAATTAACTTGACCTTGTCATCAAATCGGTCAAGCGTATTCAAGTGATTCGTGACTTAGCCTTATCATGTTTTCACGTTAGATTGGTTAAGTATAGATTAACTTAACCTCATCAAATTAACGAGTTAGATTGGTTAAGTATAGGTCACTTAACCTCATCAAATCATCGTGTTAAATTAGTTAAGTGTTTAACTTAACCCCATTAAATTACCAAGTTGGATTAATTAAGTCTAGGCTAACTTAACCCCATCCGATTACCATGTTTAGATTGGTTAAGCCTAATCTTAACCCCATCCATTAACTGTATTATACGGTTAAGTGTCATTAAGAAAATTTACTTAACCTTATCACGTTATCGTGTTGGATTGATTAAGTGTTGGTTAACTTAATCCCGTCCACTAGTCGTATAAAAAATGGTCAAGTGTCATTAGGCAAATCAAGTTACTTAACCTACCCAAGCTTATCATGTTTTGTTAAGTATCATTAGCCTAATCAAATTACTTAACCCATTTGTCCATATCATATTTGGTTAAGCCTTATTAATCAAATTAACTTAACCCTATTATGTGGCATTAACTTAATTAATGCACTCTCAACCTCTCACATTAGACCTTGTTGTGGTTACTAGTTAAGCCGGGCGGGTCCGGGTAGATTTACACCACAACCTAGTCTAACCTCGGGTCTTAAGCGCGACATGACCAACTTCTCACATTGGGTCCTATTGTTTGCAACTACTAGTTAGGCCGGTCGGTTCCGGGTAGTTTTACGTTGCACACTCAACCCAACCTCGAGTTGGCCACACTTATATTATCTAAGTTCATCATGTTCCCAAAACATGTTACAAGTTTTCAAGCATTTGGGTAGACCTAACTTAATAGGTAAATTCCCAAAGGGTAGACCTAACTTAATAGGTAAATTCCCAAGCTCATGTTTTTATGCATACTTACATGCCAACTTCCATGTTATCTTTCAAGTCATATTTTCAAGTATAAACACATGTCATATTCAAGTTAAGATTTTGCGACATGTTCATGTTTATCTAACTACCCAAAATCGTGTTTTCCCCACGCAAGCAAAGCGAGTCAACATAGTAAGGATACTATGTCACATATTGGTCTCAAAACATGCATGATGCCAAAAATGGCTTGGCTTCCACATGCATATCATCATAAAGGGATTGGCCATAATCATGCATAGTGTCATAAGGTAATTTGGCCACAAACATGCATATTATCAAAAGGGGTTTGGCCATAAACATGCACAACTTAAAAGAGGGGATTGGCCACGAGCATGCATAATCTCATAAAGGATTTGGCCACGAACTTGCATGTTAGCATAAGGGGTTTGGGTTCATAAACATGCATAAGCCCCAAAATCTTGTCTTAGCCAATGTTCCACAAGTAAAGTGGTTCCTAAAGGTTCATGCTAGCATTTCATGCATAAAGATCCAAACTTGCAAGTTAAACTAGGTTATGCATAGCATGAGAGGCATGATTAAGTCACTCACATGGCCTAAAATCATAAACATGAACACAAGAGGCAAGGTAAGGTTCATATAGGTTCGCATAATCATGTTTAGCCTCATTTTATCCCATGTCAACATTAAAAATACCGTTTTGATCCAAAAGTAGCTAGAACTTACATAGTTAGGCCTAGGGAAAGGAGCATGAATCATCTTGGCTAAGAAAGGTGCCTCCTTTGTAGAAGAATCGTCATGGAACTCGCATAGCAATGTTGATTTGGCCTTGATTTGGTGTAGCAAGCTTGCACCTTTTGATTTGAACTTGATTTGAGTGCATAGGCTCTAGGGATTGGAGATGGAGGCCATGGTCAAGATTGATTTTGGCAGCACTTAGTTGCTAGGTTTGATTTTTAGGGATTTAGGTTAGGTTTAGGGTCTTTTTATAGAGATTAGGATAGTTTTAGGCCCTAGGATTAGATCTAGGATTAATCTAGACCACAGAAATCGTCACAGGCCCATCAGACCAGACCAAGACTGCATCCAGGTGCACCAGGCCACAAAACACGAAATTGTGTTTTGGACCCAGTCGACACCCAAGTCGACAGCCCTGTCGACTTGGGGTCCAGGGGTGTCGACAGCCCTGTCGACTCCCCTGTCGACATGGGCTTTGGCGGGAAAATTCCCGCCTACCCCAAAACTTGAACTTCCTAGGTGATTTTCAAACTTGGAAACCCTGAAAACTTCGACGGACCATAACTTGGTCATACGGACTCCGATTCTCGAAAACTCAGACTCTATTTCGCGTATTTTTCCGAGACGAACGCAATGGCATAGCCCGTTTTACTTGATTCAGAATTTTAAAATTAAATTCTGTCTTGATTCTTGATTTAACGTGTTGTAAAAATTCGGGTTGTTACATTCTCCCCTTCTTAAAGGATTTCGTCCCCGAAATCTCAAAGTTAGGAAGAACATATCCTACCATCCATCATCCATCTACTCAAACCATCATCCACAAGCAACCATTGTCCTTAGACGACTCCTAATGCTTTATGAATGTATGCAAAACGTGTGTGTACATGTTCCTTAGCTAATGCTAATGATCAGGCCTGAAAAATCTTTTGAATGCAAAAATATGTTTAGTGCTATGAATCCATCATGTATGCAAATAGTCTTAGTCATATACACTATATGCGTGCACAAACATTCAACCATATGCAACATCCGCATGATAACACATTCAATTTCATCCATAAACAAGTATAAATACTCGTGCATATGCAATATGAAATGTGACCGAGTCGAGCTAATATCTAATGTAAATTCGCGCATCCACGAGCAACCACTTGCAACCATATCAATCATAACATGTTTCAAATACATGTTTACATCCATAGGGTTCTACCTAGGATTCCCTGAAACAGGGTCGGGAAGATAAACAAAACAAACTCCGTACGGGGTTTGTAACAGAGACAGGACCGAGAGGATATCCATAAAAGATAGCCTACAAGCAAGCTCAACAGAAAAACAGGGATCGAGGATATATTCCCAAAAGAGATATCATGCACGTATTTAGTCTTCAGTCTCCTGAGTCGCATTACCTTGAGCTTAATTCCTTCGTGCCTTGACCGCCCCTTTTTACTTCACGATTTCGCAGCTTCTTTTTCATAACATGAGTTGGAACTCATTTGCTCGTCGCCTCCCGTTCCACTTGCACTTATTCTCCTTCTAGAATACTTGGCGCAAACAGGACTGCGTACACATTATTCCATGCAAGCCCTCAAAATTTACTAGTGAATCCTGGACCTTGTACCATAAGGTATTCCATGTAGTAGAACTTTCTCTTGAAAGTAAACAGATGCCAACCGGGTTATCAAGTGCACTTACTAGGGTGATTTCCATAACCCATGCATAAGTGAAATAAACCATCCGTCTTATCGGCGAACACCACTCGATCGGGCTTCAAATTTCCAATAAAGGTATCAAGGGATTCTAGGTAACTAATCATGACCGAACCCAAAAGGTTCCACGAGACTTCGAGGGTATTACCAAGGCTAGTCAAGAGTCTAACTACCCTCCTATCAAAACCGAGAGTGGCACCCCTTACTGGATAACCACTTCATCCCTAGAATCCATCCATAACCGAGGCATGTCATTCTCAAATCCAAAACAAGTCATGAATAAATGGACCGATTCTCCACAGGACTTGAGACAAAAACGGGATCCTCTACTACGCTAGTACTAAGGTGCAGAGACTCAACTATCGAAGCGGACTTAAAAGATGCGGTGATCAAAACAAAGTCCCGACAGGATGATAGAGAAGAAAAGCTAAACCTTTAACAAGATCGTTACCCTCCTTCTGAGGTACCCTAGAAATGAGAGCATACTATTGCTCTCCCAATAATCTTGTCCTTGTCCCATGATACTTAACTATCTATCCCGTTTCACTATGCCAAAGGTACCCTCTCATCATGGGTTTCATTGTTCATCTTTCTCCCTCCTTTTAGGACTCAGCCATACCAACATGTTGCTTATCCCTGAGCTCGTATCCTTTATCCTTGTTCTTACTATCCTTTCATGCATAACTCTGCAACGGTCTCTCGAGAACCACCTCCATCGTACGGGAAACATTTACGCAGCTAGAAAGACTAGTCGCAGTCAAAACCACTGTGACTACAGATGGAGGAAAGAAAGGAAAAGAGATTCAATCAAGGAAACAAGGATAATGCTAATGGCCTCTGGGGAATAGCCTTTTTCTTTTTAAAAGAAAATTTTCTTGAAAAATGCTTCTTTGTAAACGGTTTTTCAAATAATTTTCAGAAGGTCTTTAAAAACTTTTGCCCAGTCTAGTAACCTTCTGCTCTGATACCAAATGTAACACCCCGCCTCTGTTAGGGTCACTCGCAAGGGAATGCACTAGCTTTAGAGGGGCATTATTGGTAAACATCCACAAAAATATCACAAGACAGAACATATAAAAATAGCGGAAGTAAAAACAAACTTTCATAACATGAATAAATAAGGTCTAAAGCCTTTTACATCAGAGTACATCAAAACCTGTCTTGCAATAGTAAAGAAGCATAAAGACTTTTTAATAAATTATTCCCCAAGTAAAACAGTAAAGTAGCCATAGCCAAGAGAAAGTCCAAGCCATCCAAGATGACCTTCAAGCCGAAGAAGTCCGAACTAAACAGCATTGTTTCCTCCCTGTAACCTGGGGGGGAAACGGAAGAAAAGAGGCGAAACAAAACCGGTCAGTCAAAAGACTGAGTAAGTCCTATCTGCTTCCAGTATAAAAACAGGTAAAGGTAACATGACATGCATAAACTGAAAGTAAACATAAGGATAACTACAAGATAGATGAACTAAACCAGGGTAGCCGGATGAACTACTGTGGCAAGGTAAACTAAGGTATCATGATAAACTACTGTGTTATGATAAGTCAAGGTATCACATCGTCAGATTTATATCAAGTACATTATCCCAAGGTATCTGCCCCGTCTAACATCCCACGGTATCTATTATGTATATTCTTCCTAGTTCTAACATGTATATTTGCTCTGCACCTCTCGTACTAGTATCCCAACCTTGTTATGTGTTAACCATGAATGTCCCTTACTCAAAGTCGTGTAATGGTCCATGTCAACCTAATATATCGCATATATAGGTTACTCAAATCATATGTTTCTTTCCATGTACATAAGTTCAGTCCTTTGCCGTACCTCGTACGAGCTTCCTCATGTCGTATTATCCTTGAAATCGTTTGGACTGTCACCCTTGTTCTAGCTAGGCTCTTCCATATGAATCATCGTTTGAACTACTAGGACTTACGCCACCTAGCACCACTAGGGATTACGCTTACCTATTGCACGCTTTCGTATTTCGGTTTGGGTTAAACCACCTAGGACACTAGGGATTACGCTAACCCTCAACCGCGCCCTTTTTCCCACGCATTCATCGTGAATCGTTTTTCTATAACTGTATGCACATGTATCACATCGTGCCATCCGAGTCCTGTCACAGGGCAAAACAAGAAATACAGGACTCGGTCGGGAGCTTTAGATTTATCTGCCGATGCAGATACTAAGGTCTGCTTTTCTACACGTGGCTATGGTCCCACGAGACCCCTCCCTCAACTAGTGAAAGGCAACACAAGAGAAAATCTTGCATGAGAACTACACTCCGGCCAGCCCACATCCTACGGCCTACCTCACCCATAATTAGATAGCAAATTATGGTCTGTTGGGTGTTCCCTGCCTTTCCGTACGTACACGCTTGACTCAAGATGGTAGATGATCGACGAACTTGCTGGCACTATCATGTATTCGTTGACTCACTGCTATCCATCCCAGTCTTTAGGTCGCTCGTATAGCAACCAAGGCATACTCTTGGTTCTTCTAACGCAGACCTTAACCTCTTGTGAGCCCAGGATGATCATCTGCGACATCACAGAGGGATACCAAGAATATCCTCACGTTCCCCGAAGCCGCTGCTTCGTTACCCAGTTCGCTGGAGCCTTTATCTAAATCAGATAGCCTTCTCCTACACGTATACTTAAACGATGACCTACCGTATCGGGTTACTCATCTATCTAAGAAGTGGTCCAAATTTCCTTGACTAAGAATTATTACTTAGTTTCCCTTAACTAAGGTTTACCGCTTAGCCTTCTTTCCATTATCCTTGTTAACTATGGTTATTTACCTAATCCTCCGAATTAGGGTTTATCTAATGGGTTAAGTGTCACTTAAGTTCACAACTTAACCCGTCTACAAAACATGTCGAAACTGGCTAAGTATCCAAGTCCAAGACTTAACCCTACAGACCATGTGTCAAGTTGGTTAAGTATATCAAGGAATTCATGACTTAACCTCGTCTAATTATCATTTTAGATTGGTTAATTATATAAATTAACTTGACCTTGTCATCAAATCGGTCAAGCGTATTCAAGTGATTCGTGACTTAGCCTTATCATGTTTTCACGTTAGATTGGTTAAGTATAGATTAACTTAACCTCATCAAATTAACGAGTTAGATTGGTTAAGTATAGGTCACTTAACCTCATCAAATCATCGTGTTAAATTAGTTAAGTGTTTAACTTAACCCCATTAAATTACCAAGTTGGATTAATTAAGTCTAGGCTAACTTAACCCCATCCGATTACCATGTTTAGATTGGTTAAGCCTAATCTTAACCCCATCCATTAACTGTATTATACGGTTAAGTGTCATTAAGAAAATTTACTTAACCTTATCACGTTATCGTGTTGGATTGATTAAGTGTTGGTTAACTTAATCCCGTCCACTAGTCGTATAAAAAATGGTCAAGTGTCATTAGGCAAATCAAGTTACTTAACCTACCCAAGCTTATCATGTTTTGTTAAGTATCATTAGCCTAATCAAATTACTTAACCCATTTGTCCATATCATATTTGGTTAAGCCTTATTAATCAAATTAACTTAACCCTATTATGTGGCATTAACTTAATTAATGCACCCTCAACCTCTCACATTAGACCTTTTTGTGGTTACTAGTTAAGCCGGGCGGGTCCGGGTAGATTTACACCACAACCTAGTCTAACCTCGGGTCTTAAGCGCGACATGACCAACTTCTCACATTGGGTCCTATTGTTTGCAACTACTAGTTAGGCCGGTCGGTTCCGGGTAGTTTTACGTTGCACACTCAACCCAACCTCGAGTTGGCCACACTTATATTATCTAAGTTCATCATGTTCCCAAAACATGTTACAAGTTTTCAAGCATTTGGGTAGACCTAACTTAATAGGTAAATTCCCAAAGGGTAGACCTAACTTAATAGGTAAATTCCCAAGCTCATGTTTTTATGCATACTTACATGCCAACTTCCATGTTATCTTTCAAGTCATATTTTCAAGTATAAACACATGTCATATTCAAGTTAAGATTTTGCGACATGTTCATGTTTATCTAACTACCCAAAATCGTGTTTTCCCCACGCAAGCAAAGCGAGTCAACATAGTAAGGATACTATGTCACATATTGGTCTCAAAACATGCATGATGCCAAAAAGGGCTTGGCTTCCACATGCATATCATCATAAAGGGATTGGCCATAAACATGCATAGTGTCATAAGGTAATTTGGCCACAAACATGCATATTATCAAAAGGGGTTTGGCCATAAACATGCACAACTTAAAAGAGGGGATTGGCCACGAGCATGCATAATCTCATAAAGGATTTGGCCACAAACTTGCATGTTAGCATAAGGGGTTTGGGTTCATAAACATGCATAAGCCCCAAAATCTTGTCTTAGCCAATGTTCCACAAGTAAAGTGGTTCCTAAAGGTTCATGCTAGCATTTCATGCATAAAGATCCAAACTTGCAAGTTAAACTAGGTTATGCATAGCATGAGAGGCATGATTAAGTCACTCACATGGCCTAAAATCATAAACATGAACACAAGAGGCAAGGTAAGGTTCATATAGGTTCGCATAATCATGTTTAGCCTCATTTTATCCTATGTCAACATTAAAAATACCGTTTTGATCCAAAAGTAGCTAGAACTTACATAGTTAGGCCTAGGGAAAGGAGCATGAATCATCTTGGCTAAGAAAGGTGCCTCCTTTGTAGAAGAATCGTCATGGAACTCACATAGCAATGTTGATTTGGCCTTGATTTGGTGTAGCAAGCTTGCACCTTTTGATTTGAACTTGATTTGAGTGCATAGGCTCTAGGGATTGGAGATGGAGGCCATGATCAAGATTGATTTTGGCAGCACTTAGTTGCTAGGTTTGATTTTTAGGGATTTAGGTTAGGTTTAGGGTCTTTTTATAGAGATTAGGATAGTTTTAGGCCCTAGGATTAGATCTAGGATTAATCTAGACCACAGAAATCGTCACAGGCCCATCAGACCAGACCAAGACTGCATCCAGGTGCACCAGGCCACAAAACACGAAATTGTGTTTTGGACCCAGTCGACACCCAAGTCGACAGCCCTGTCGACTTGGGGTCCAGGGGTGTCGACAGCCCTGTCGACTCCCCTGTCGACATGGGCTTTGGCGGGAAAATTCCCGCCTACCCCAAAACTTGAACTTCCTAGGTGATTTTCAAACTTGGAAACCCTGAAAACTTCGACGGACCATAACTTGGTCATACGGACTCTGATTCTCGAAAACTCGGACTCTATTTCGCGTATTTTTCCGAGACGAACGCAATGGCATAGCCCGTTTTACTTGATTCAGAATTTTAAAATTAAATTCTGTCTTGATTCTTGATTTAACGTGTTGTAAAAATTCGGGTTGTTACAGCGATGGCGCGGCCGACGAGGTCAAGGGGAAAGGGATTTGGGTGAACGTCGGGCTCATAGGAATTGGGGCGCGATTTAGGTTTAGGGGAAATTAAAACGAAAGGAAAAGAAAGAGGGGGTATTTATGTAAAAGGAATTTTATTTTATTATATTTTTTTTCTCCATATGAGTTGACTTTTCATTTGAACTCGAAACGAGACCCAACGACTGTCGCCCCTAGCTAATTACCCCCTTTCCGAACACAATGGGATATGGATCGTAAGCTGATTCGATCGTTACAATCAGTTTTTATCAAAATCAACATATAACTCTATATATTGAATTTGAACGCGCATTTCAATTTACCGGGGTCACATACTAACTCTAAAAATTCCTGAAAAATATTTTCTAGCTTCGTATTGACGATACGGTCCTAACAAAACTAGTTTCGACGAATTCTGAGACCGTTTGAAAAATGGCCATTTCCCAGTCGATTAAAATCAACTGAAACTGGTCAAACGCGTTTTCCTTTGCCACGCTCACATATTGATTCGAAAAATTATGAAATTTGGAATCTAGCAATAATTTGACATCACGGATCCAACAAAAGTGGTTTCGTCGAAATCCGAGGTCGTTTGCAAAATTCCCATTTTTAAGGGCCTGAATTCCATAGCGACTATTCTGAAAATTCATTCGGCCATAACTTTTGCTTTCCGCTATGAAAATTCGATTTTTCAGATTCGTTAGAAAGGTATTCACTAACAGATTTAAATAATTTTGGTTTCACTAAAATCCATTTTGTTTTGCACCCGGTACAGTCCGACAAAGTTTGAATTCAATTTTTGAAACTACAGCGCCATTTCAGGCCTTGTTTATAATTATAATTAATTATATTCGTTTTCAATTGTCGATTCAAACTCAGTTTTCATTGCCATTATTTAAAATACTTATTTTAAATATTTAAATTCCATTATTTTAGCCAATTAAAAAATTTTAAATTGGCTCAGATTTTCTGGGTCGTTACAATCTCCCACACTTAAAACTTTTCGTCCCCGAAAAGGAACAAAGTCGAAAGTGGTTTGATAAATCAACAATCACTCAACTCAACAACCAATTTGTTTTTAACCTTCCAAAGATGTACTAATCAAATCCTATATTCCCTTAAAAATCATTCAGAGTATAGAATAAATAGTGCACATCCATGGGAATAAAATAGCAACAAAATAGAGATTTAAATGGTAATGCAAGGTAGGGTTAATGTACCTTGCACCGGAGTCAATCAGAGATATCTACTCGGCATCTAGGATAGGCTTTCTGAATGCTCTCCTCAGTTTCCCAAGTACAATCTCGCGGATCTCCACTCCATTGCACTTTGACTAAGCGAACCTTCTTGTTCCTCAGCTCTTTGGTTTCTTTGAGCTTCTTTAATTTCAGATCCAATTTCTTGACTGCACTCTTTGCAATAAAGCTTCGTGACGCGCCCGTGTCAAACAGTACTTTGACTGGAATGTTTTTGACAGTAATCGTTCCTTCTAAAACATCAGATCTTTCCGGACTATCTGAGGGTTCTGACGTTTCTGCAACTTCTTTTACATGAGCCTTTTGGGTCTTTTTCAATAGCCAGCAATCTTGCTTTATATGACCAGCCTGTTGGCAGAGATTGCATTCCCTACTTTCCTGAAGCTTTCCGCCGGATTTAAATCCATCATTCTTTCGTTTCTTCGAGGATTTACAATTCCCTTGCAAATGACCTTTCTTATGACAGTTATTGCATATGGCAGTCGTTGCTGGTTCTTTTTCGGATCTGGCCCTTTTTCGATTTACTTCGGGCTCCTTACCGACTTCAGACATTGAACTGGCCTCAGGACGATCAGTTTCAGACTCAATTTTATTACTAGAGCTGACTTCTTCCTCGTCGTGCAACATGCCTTTCTTATGGAGATCTTCATACTGATAAGCCATATAAATCATTTCTGAAAAAGGGAGCTTCACATGCCCCAATACTTTATTCTGGTATTCCCTTTGAAGCCCGTAAATAAATCTCAAATTCTTTCTCCTCGTATTCTGAATTAGATGGGGAGCAAAGTGAGAAAGTTCGTTGAATTTCTTATGATATTCTGGGATGGTCATATCTCCTTGTATCAAATAAGAAAATTCATCACAAAGGCGCTCGGTCGCTTCGGGAGGAGTAAATCTTTCCAGGAAAATCACTTTGAATCTATCCCAGGTGATATCACCTTCTGGATTATCCTTAATAACTGAATCCCACCAGAACAAAGCTTCTTCTTTGAGTGCCCAAGAGGCCAGTAATCTTTTCTGGTCATCCCTCAGCTTTAATGCTTCAAAGATTTTCTCAGCCGAACGAATCCAAGCTTGTGTTTTCATAATTGCTTCTTCACCCGTAAAGGGTTTTCCACCCAGATTTCTATACTTCATGAATAGAGCTTCTATATCCGGGTCAGTATTACTTCTGTTAGACCCAAAAGTGGTTCTAACACCCAAATTGATTAAAAGCAAATAAGATGAGATAAAAATAAAAATGAACACACAGGATTTATAGTGGTTCGGCGAAGAAATGCCTACGTCCACTTATCTTTCACTATATTCAATGATTCAGTTGCGAATACAATGTAATTGTCACTTGATTTCACTCACAACTCGCTTATATTCACTCAATAGATTAAAACAAATAATGAAAGAAGATTTGGATTCTCCGGGAGTAATGGAGCTCGGATTATGGAGGTAGTTGAATTCTCAAAGTGCCTAAAAAAGATCCTTTTCTTTGTCTCCAGACGGGGTATTTATAGGTGTGAATTTGCTCAAAACCCGATCCGGATCGGAGCCACGTGTCGTCCATCCCATTAGCCTCGGGTTCGGATGGATTACTGTGCTGACAACGCATCAAAAGAGTGAACGTTATGGGTAGGAACTGGTCACAGCTGGTCCGGATATCCAGGCGCTTTTGCAGGAGAATAATATGGAACATGGGTTCGGGTCGGAGACGCACAGATAAGGGGTTCGGATCGGGATACCCGATCCGACCCGGATTGGCTTGGATGCAACGCTCTCTTCTTCTCTAATCTGCTCCGCTCCGATCCATTTTCGTGGCAAACAGGTGGCTTTCCGATCCAATCGAGATTATGTTGCCCTCCGATCCGATTAGATATACCTTACCAATTTACTCAGTAGGAGTTCACCGATCCGAACGGAAGATTCAATCCGACCCGAACCGATATGTTGCTCTAATCCGACCCGAACAACTGCAGCTATTCAATCTAGGTTGTAGTGTCTTCTCCAATCCGAACCGAAGTCTTCTAATTAAAAATGTTCTTCAATGTCTGGTTTCTTGACTTTGTGTTGCCTAGTTCACAAAGTAGGCTAACACTTTGCCCCCTCAAAGGATGCTTCTGTTGGGAACGGAGCATGCTTTGACTGCCATAGCGCAAAAGCTTCTTCTTTCCTTTCGAATTCACACGTTAAGTTGTCGTACTTCATCCTGTTCGGTTCGGATTCCGTCCCGAACGGATTTCTGGCTTGGGTTCCGACCCGAACAGATCTCCTTCCTCCTGTACTCTGCGATGAACCAGTGGGCCAAGCTGTGTTCATGGGCTTTTCGAGCCGGTCCGATCGGGAATACGAATAGTCAGCTTGTTTTTTATATAAATTCACTTCTCTTTTCTTCCTTTCTCTCATTCATCGTTTCTGCTCATCCGAACCGATTTCACAGTGAAACTTTAGTCTTTCCAAGAAACTCCAAAATTCTCGCTTCAATCTTTGAATTAAATACATAGGTAGACTTGTAATTTTGAATCTCGTTGCCATAATTGTTTTTAATTTACATTCGTAGCTAAGTTGAACGATTCGAACAAAATAATTGGTTAATTTCACCGCCGCGACTTCCTTCATTCTCCGCCTTCATCATTAATGGCATCAGCATCATTTCGAGGCGTTAAAGGAGGGTATTAAGACTCGCAGTCGAATACTTGAGCGCTTACCCACTTGATTTTAATTAAAGCCTGGGACATCGGATCGGGTTCACTACTCAAGAGGAGGAAGAGGAAGGAAACTGAAGAAAATTGGTTCGGATAGGAGAATAGTAGGAGGAAAAGGAAAAGAAAGAAATTCACAGGGCCGGATCGGGTCGGAGCAATAAGGCCAAGAAATGAGTCATAACTCGTTTGACCGGGTCGGATCGGATATACGAATACAATGAAGGTCAAGACTTATGCGCTCGGATCGGACCCGGTTGTGAAACAAAAGGGAGAATAGGGGTTTGGTTATCCAGGTTATCCCGATCCGCTCCGAGTGTCAATCTCCGATCCGATCCGGATATATCTCTCTGAACATGAATCTTTGCTTATCCAATCCGAACCTGGTGTCTGCACCCGAACCGAACATCACTCAATCTAAAACACAAGCTTTCGTCCAACTATTTAAAAGATGTTACTTCCAACTTCATGAACAGTTAGGATAGTGCCTTGCGGACATAAACGAACATTAAGAACAACTCTGACTATCACTTTCTCTTCAAAGCTTCGTCTTACATTGTTGTACTTTTACTTTGTATTTCCCACATTTTCCGCACACATTTTAGTTCACACACGTACACAGGGGGGTACGGGCTAATTTACTCTAATCCGTGCTATTACTTCTTCAATAGTTCCATGCCAATGAGGCCCAGACGTTCTTCCAGACTAGCTGAGAGGAAAGAAGCCCCGGGAACTTCTAACAAAATCACTCTTGAGGATATATCTTCTTCTTTGGATCCAGAATGGGACAGCGAGGGTCCAGATTACGGGGTTGGACATCGGGAAAGCGACGAGGTGTCTTCAGAGAATGAAGTTTCTCTGGGTTTTGAGGAGGAAGGAGGGATTGGTGACAATCGAGCACCCAATGAATTTGAATCAGCCATCATATTGGAATCACCCTCGGACTCCGTTGAATCAACGATTGACAACGATCGACTTGTCCGAATTTGCCTAAAATACGGGATAATGAAAAGGGACACTCTAGTGCCTTCACGCTCTGACCGCCCCCACAACCCTCCAGAAGGATATATGGCGGTTACTCGATTAATGTGCATGGTCGGCGCCATTCCTCCATTCTCTCCTTCCATCGTTGATTTCTTAAGACAAATGCGGATTGCCCCCATGCAGTTGCATCCCAATTCATATGCCTATTTGCACACCTTGTACATAGCATATCGTGAAATCCTAGGCATAGAGCCCACGTCCGATGACGTTCACTTCTTCTATAATTTCAAGCATCGGACTCGAGAGACTCCATCCTTCTGCTACTTTGAATCAGTTCCAAAGAGGAAGATAATCTCTGCACCATTTAGCAGTAAAGCTGGAGATTCCAGACTAGAATGGTTCTACGTGAAGCAACAGCCTGGATGCGCCAGGAGATGGACAAAATCAAGTAAAGCGTTGATTTTCTAAATCCGGACTCTATATACTTGAATGATCACCCTGACCTGTTTTCCTTTTTGTTTGCAGTCGACAATCCCAAACAGATATCAGATCAGGTGTTCTTTGATCGGATGCACCGACTTCTTAATGGCGATCAAAAATTCATGACTATCGACGAGGTCCTTAAAGACGAATACCTTCACTTTCATGGGCTGCTATCCGTTTTTCGTAGCATCGGTCATGGGACGGTCCCTTACGCATACATTCCTCCAGTGGAGATAGTTCCAGAGACAGGAGAAGGCTCGGGAATTCCTACAGTGCCTCTTCAAACTTCACCTTCTCCATCTTCCACACAAGATGATGAATTGGCTAATCTGGCCGAAAAGCATCGTGAAGGGTATATTGCCCCCGAGGACACTACTTCTCTAGACAAGTCAAAATCCTCCCAAGAGTCGCCACTTCATGCTTCCGAAGGGGATATTCCTAGTACTGATGAGCACATATTTCAGGGTTTGGGGGATCTCCCCTTACCCGAGACTATATATACTTCAGAGGATTTCAGGAAGGATCCTTTAGTCTTCACCTCTTCTGAAGAGACCACTCCTGCTAAGGCCAAAGAGCCTGCCCGTACTAGTCTAGCTTCAGACTCGGGTTGGTTGGGGGGAAACACACCACTTAGGATACACTTTACATAACAGCATTAGCATTCATTGCACTTCTTTCTCCATGAATCCATTAATTCTAAACTTCGTTTATTTTATCGCGCAGGTACAATGTCTCGATCCTACTATGATATAAGAAAACTTCGTCGTAGCATGTCCAATCCTCCTCAGGATGTCGAGTATGATCGCCGGGATGATCGTGGTAGGGAGGAGAGAAGACCTTATGATCCCTATCGTTCTCGACCCTCACGTTCCCGCTCACCAGTTCGACCGGAACAAGAGAAATATAAGAGCTATCAAAGCCGCAGGGAGGAGGATAGACCACCATCTAAAGACTCCACTTCCTCCCATGAAAAGCGGAGTAGAGAGAGAACTCCTCCAAAAGAAACCGGGTCTCGAAGTAAGCAAAAGGTCCCTGCTACTAAACGACCTAGGACAGACAAAGAGACTACAGAATCCTCTTCAGGAAGGGACACCGAATTGACAATCCTCGCTCCTCCCCCACCAGATGCGGGAACTGCAATAAAACGGGCATATTTGAAAGAGCAATTTCCCGAACACTACTTCGAAACTCTGACTTTTTTACCTGCCCTTGAACCTATTTCGTCTAATTGGGCAGATGAGGCCAAAGCAAAGATCGATGCGGTGCAAAAACAATATACTGAGATGTTCAAATATTCACGCAACCTTTCTAGAATCATCCGCACTCTAATCACAAATACTGATTCAATGCAAAAGACCGCGGAGGAGGATGCTAAGGCCTTAAAAGCTCTAGGAAAAGATTTGGAAGACACTCAAGCTCAGCTAGCGGTCGCTCAAAGGGACGCTTCCAATTTCAAACAACAATTCGAGGACATGCAAAAGCGCTATCACGATTTGCTTGAATCTCATACTCAGGAGCGTTCTGAATTAAAAAAGCAAGCTGACGATGCCAAGTCAGAAGCTGCTAAGACACGCCTTGCTTATGCTGAGCTTGAGCGGAAAAACGCCGAGTTAGAAAAGAGGAGTGCTGAATTAGACAAGAAGAATGCTGACTTGGCTTCAAAGTTGTTGGAGGCAGAGAACAGGGCTGCTCTGGCCGAGGGCAATGTGGAGTGTGCTATTAAATCTGCGGAGGAAGCCCGCAAGCAACTATCAGAGGCGGAGGCTGATATTCAGGGCTTCGGCGAGCTAATGATTGAATTCTTCGCACACATTATTCGTCGTCGAAACATTTCTTGGATCGAGGACTATCCATCCACTCTAGTTCAAGTATGGAATCAAACCGTTGAGTGGGAAAAAGAGGAACTTAAGGTCGATTCCCTCGATGAAGATAAATTGATGGAAAATACTTGAGAGATGATGAACCGGAGCGCCTAGCTGAAGGGCGTCGCCTCATTGCTGAGGCCATGGAAGAAGAGAGACGGAAGTCTAAACAAAAAACCATTCTCGAAGCTGGTTCCTCTTCCTCTGCCCCTGCAACTCCCGAAGTAGAAGGGTATGATCCCGAAAATCCAGGAATTCCTCGAACAACTCTACTATCCCCTATTCCTGAAATAGCCCCAGAGGTAGTAGTCACCCCCGCTGAGAAGCCTTCGGAAGGTATCCCTACCTTTTCTCCTCAATTTGCCAAAGATATTACTACCTTTCGCTACGTGATTGAACATTCGATGAGAGACCCATTGTTTTCGCCTGAGTTGATAACTGTTGCTTCTCATTCTGTAGGTGTCGAATCATCCGAAAAGACAGATGTAGCTCAAGGAGCTGCCGCTGGGACAAAGCCCGCAGATGGGGCCCAAAAAGGGGAAGACAAGGCTGCTTCTATAGACTTGGGAGAAGGAAGTGAGCCAACTAAAGTCTCCACTCCCCATGATGAAGAAATGATAGCAGCTTTAAAAGACGATGGCGGAGACGGGGGGCATGAAGAGGAACCAGAAGTTGCAATAACCGGGGAGTCAAAAAGTGCTGATGACGTTACCTTGGCTGCAATGAAGGCTGATCAAGACAAGCGCTTGCAATTAAAGGCCGAAGAACTAGACCCTGAGGTCCTCAAGCCCCTCGCAGTTGTGGATGCGGGTTCAAGGTTAGTTGTTAAGCTCTCAACTAGATCTATTACAGAAGAACTTGCTAAAAAATCTTCTCTTGATTCCAGTGCCCCGCCCTCCGGGAAGAAGTCTACTGGCTCTAGTACCGCATCTTCAGGGAAAAAGAAATCAAAACGACTCTTGACTGAAGCCGAGAAGGAAGCAAAGGATGCGGAGAAAGCCGCCAAGAAATCCAAGGCTCATTCCAAATCTAAATAGTGGATTGCCTTGTATCTTTTTAGCATCTTCGTGAACCAATAATTGCTGCTACAAAAGCAGCTCCTGTACTTTATTTTTTAGCTATCTGTACAAATTCATTCATCTATAAATAAAAATAATTCACTTTTTGCAATGTTTATTTGTTAGTAGTTCTGCACTTATGTAAAAATGCATGTCTATAGTTATGAAACGAAGTTGTGGAGGGGGGAAATATGTGTATGCATACGTGTCCCCGGTTAATTCCCACAAATTATTTAATGCTTAATCAAGCAATCCGAAAGCTCCCAATTCTCTGATGGGATAGCACTTCCTGTGTCTTCAGTACCTGTCGTTTTTTCTGGCATTTCTTTTATACTCTCCCTCTTTCTCTTGAGAGTTAGAGTTCGAGCTTAGTCATCTGTTTATTCCCCGGTCTTTCAACGGGGAAAGATTTCTTTCTCAGCGCTCAGTCAGAGACGATTTTATACTCTCTCTCTCTCTGGAGAGTTAGAGTTAGGAGGAGAATCTCTTTTTCAGCGCTCAGTCGGAGACACTTTTATACTCTCTCTCTCTCTGGAGAGTTAGAGTTAGGAATAGAATCTCTTTTTGAGCGCTCAGTCGGAGACGCTTTTATACTCTCTCTCTCTCTCTGGAGAGTTAGAGTTAAGAATGTCGTTTTCTCATTCTTTTATATCTTATCGCACAAATAGTCGTTGTGCTTCTTTTTATGTCTAAACTTTTTTCAACCTTTTTAGGCTGTGAGTCACCCTGTACTTCAAACCTACAACAGAATAATTAACAAATGTATATAGACATAATGCATAAAGGTAAATAACACACAATATTTTTATAGTGGTTCAGCTAAGTCGTAGCCTACATCCACTTTATAGTCCTTTATTCATATCGTCAGATTTTCCCAAGGCAAGTCGTGCCTTATTACAGAGTTCATAAGAAAAATAACACAAAGTACAGTGTTTTTAATCCAAATACCGCATTAAGTGTTGGGCATTCCATGCTCTGGGGACTTCTTCGCCATCCACGGTCGTTAACTTGAAGGTTCCTTTTTCAAGTTTCCGTTGAATGACAAAGGGTCCTTCCCATTTCGGACCAAGGTGAGGAAGGGATGGAAAGACTCTCTTTAGCACCAAATCTCCTGGTTCAAAAGTCCCGAGGCGAATTTTTTTGTCGTAATAGCGTGCCATCTGTCGCCGATGTCATGCTGCACGCAAATCTGCTTCGTCCCTTTTCTCTTCAACTTCATCAAGAGACCCAAGTAAAAGTCCCCGATTTGTCATCGGGTCATAATATGTCACCCTATGAGAAGGAACTTCTAGTTCAACTGGAATTACAGCTTCTGAGCCAAAGGAGAGAGAGAAAGGGGTATGACCGGTGGCCGTTTTAAATGTTGTTCGATATGCCCACAAAGCTAAGGGCAATTCATCAACCCACTTTGCCTTTGCATGCTCTAATCGCTTCTTGAGGATGGATTTTATTACTTTGTTTATTGCCTCTACTTGCCCATTCGATTGTGGATAGGCAACTGCAGTATATCGTTTGTCTATTTTATACTTCTGGCAAAAATTTCTGAATTCAGTGCTATCAAATTGGGTCCCATTGTCAGTTATAATCGTCCTTGGGATCCCAAATCGGCATATAATATTTCTGACCACAAAACTTATCACCTTTCTTGTTGTGATCTTGGTCAAGGGCTCGGCTTCCACCCACTTTGTAAAATAGTCCACGGCTACTATTGCATACTTAGCTCCTCCTTTAGCAATTGGTAGAACTCCAATGATATCAATTCCCCATGTGGCAAATGGCCAAGGACTCACCATTGATTTAAGCTGGGTTGACGGTGCTCTGGGGATTTTGGCGAATCTCTGGCACTTATCGCAGCGTCGTGAATAATCAGCTGCATTTTTGTTGATCGTAGGCCAGAAGTATCCGTACCGCAATATTTTCTTTGCTAAAGTTTGACCTCCTGTATGATCTCCACACTCACCTTCGTGTACTTCTCTTAGTACACGCTTGATGTCGTCGTGTGCTATACATCGTAACAGGGGCATAGAAAATCCTTGTCTATAGAGAATATCATCTTGTATGACATATCTGGTAGCTTTGCGGACTACATCTCTTTTCTCACTCTTCTTCGATGGGAGTGTCCCATTCTTAAGGAAATTCTTAATTGGAGTCATCCATGACTCCTTCTCTGGTTCCGCTTCAAAAGCGAATTCAATTTCCATTGACTCAAAGCTTGGCGACTCCAACGTTTCAATTGGAATTACTTCAGTCTCTTCTGGATTGTCGGAACTAGCCAGCTTTGCCAGTCTATCCGCTTTCTGGTTTTCAACTCTAGGAATATGTGTTATGTTGTACCGCTCTAAGCTATTCAATAGCTCTTTCACTTTCTTGAGGTAGGCGATAAGTCGAGGTCCTCGAGCCACAAATTCCTCTCGCACTTGGCAAACAACAATTTTAGAGTCACAGAATATGTCTAACATTTTTACTCCAAGGTCTTTAGCAAGTTTCAGCCCGGCAATCAGGGCTTCATATTCAGAGTCATTGTTAGTTGCCGAAAATTCTAATCGCAGGGCGTAATATAACGACCGTCCCTCGCGAGTGACTAAGACAATTCCAGCTCCGGACCTTCGGTCATTCTTGGCTCCATCTGTATATAATTTCCACGGATTCATCTCTAGCTCATCCTCGGATTTAACCACTCTGTCATTGATTATTTCCTCCTCTGGAATGGTGAACTCCGCAATAAAGTCTGCTAGAGCTTGCCCCCTGATTGACTTTCGTGGTTGAAAATTCAAATCAAACTGACTTAGTTCTATGTTCCATTTGATCAACCGTCCCGATGCTTCGGGTCTCTGCAATACCTGCCTCAAGGGCTGGTCGGTGTATATGGTTATTGGATGGGCTTGGAAATAGTGACGAAGTTTTCGGGATGCGATCAGGAGGCTGTAAGCGAGCTTCTCAATTTTTGGGTAGTTGCGCTCTGCCACTGCTAATTTCTTACTTACATAATACACCGGCCTTTGTACTTTGTCTTCTTCTCGAACCAGGGCTGTGCTGACAGCGTGAGCCGAGACTGCCAAATAAACAAATAATTCTTCGTGATCTACGGGCTTTGATAAAATCGGCGGTTTCTCTAGCAGTTCCAACAGATTTTGAAAGGCCTCAACACAATCCGGAGTCCACTGGAAGTTCTACTTTCCCCTTTTTATCAAATCAAAAAACGGATCACATTTATCTGTGGCTTTGGAGATGAATCTACTCAGCGCCGCTACTTTCCCTGCAAGACATTGGACGTCTTTAATTCTCCTCGGTTCTTCGATGTTTCTAATCACTGCTATCTGGCTAGGGTTGATTTCAATTCCTCGGGAACTCACAATGAAGCCAAGGAACTTTCCCGATGCCACTCCAAATGAGCATTTCAGAGGATTCAATTTCATCCGGTACTTTCGCAAGATACCAAACATTTCCGCTAAGTCTTGCGTATGGCTGGAAGACTGCTTTGATTTGACAAGCATATCATCCACATAAACTTCCATAGTTTTTCCTATTTGATCATAAAACATTCTAGTTACCAAGCGCTGATAAGTAGCTCCAGCGTTTTTTAATCCGAATGGCATTACAACATAACAATATAACCCCAAATTCGTAATGAAGCTCGTATGTTCTTGGTCTGGTACGTGCATAGGAATTTGGTTGTATCCAGAATATGCGTCCATGAAAGAGAGAAGTTCATGACCTTCTGTCGAGTCTACAAGCTGGTCAATCCTGGGAAGTGGGAAACTATCTTTCGGGCAAGCTTTATTTAAATCTGAAAAATCAATGCAAGTCCGCCACTTTCCGTTTGGCTTCTTTACTAAGACGGGATTCGATATCCAGTCGGGATATGTCGAATCTCGAATAAATCCATTCTGCTTCAACTTTTCTACTTCCTCTTTGAGAGCAGCCGACCTCTCTGGGCCCAGCATGCGTCTATTTTGCTTCACAGGCGGATGCTTCGGATTTACATTCAATTTGTGACTTATAATGGATGATGATATCCCACACATGTCAGCATGGGTCCAGGCGAACACGTCTAAGTTTGCCTTCAAGAAGTCCGTTAGTTATTTAGCTCAACGTGGATCCAATTGAGAACCAATCTTCAAAACTTTTGTCGGATCAGCTTTATCAATGGGAATTTCCACTGTCGCTTCATTATGAGTTGCATTCCTAGCCTCTGGTTCCTCGTCTTTTCTGTGATCCAGGTCTTCAGGCGTTCCTTTGGGCAACTCCCTCGGGGTCAATCTCTCTAATTGCTATGCCGAGTCCCCCTTCGAGGGAGACGAGGCATCCTTATTCTCAACGTTAAGTCCTTTCATCAACATCTTTAACTCGGCCACATAGCAGGCCCGTCCGGAAACCTGATCCCTCTCATTACTCCAGTTCCGGCTTCGGTTGGGAACTTAAGTAACAAGCACCAAGGGGCGATACAAACTCTAAATTCAGCGAGGGCAGGTCTCCCAAAAATGCGTTATAAGGCGAATCTACGTCCAATACTACGAACTGAAGCATTCACACTCTTCTACGTTCTCCTTGCCCCAGGGTCACGGGCAACTCTATGTATCCCATGGGAGCTGTCGTCGCCCCGTTGAAGCCTCTGATCCATCCTTCACAAGGTTTCAGATCTTCGGACTCGAGCTTCATCTGATCAAATGACTTCTTGAACAAAATATTAACGGAACTTCCATTGTCTAGTAATACCTTATGGACCAAGGCCGGCCCGATGGTGGTAGTAATAACCAACGGATCATTGGTGGGTGATTGTATCCCAGTATTGTCTCGGTTGCGAAATACCACGTCGTCAAACATGGTCTTCTGTTGTTTTATGGGGGTGACATCCTCCAAATCATCACCTTCATTCACGTCTAGATGCTTGGCAGCGTTTACATATTGATCCATTGACCTAAAACTTCGGATTGCCGGGTGAGGTCCGCCTACTATGGAGTTGATGACAATTCCTTTACCTTTCTGCTGCGCTGTAGGCTTGGGAGCAGGTAGGATCTGTTTTGGAGCCTGCTCTCCTTGCCCCCTGTCCCTCGGGGCAACCTTGTACTCATCCAACTTTCCTTCACGCAGCAGCTTCTCAATCACATCCCTCAAATGCCGACATTCATTGGTCGAATGCCCATGAGTTCCGTGAAACAAGCAAAATTTCCCTGTCGCCATTTCTTTCTCGGTCGAATCACGAGGTGGCGGTCTTTTGTATTGTAACACATTGTACGTATCCAGGTAAATATTTTCCAGGGTGTCGTTCAATGGTGTATAATTCTCGTAGTTCTGGAACCGGGGTCTTTTGTTAGGATCACTTCCCCTATTTCTGTTTCTTCTGTTACCGTTTGGATTACGATTATTGTTGTTGTTACCCCCCGCTTCCAGCATTGCTGTTTCCACCCTTGTTTCCTACATTTACTTCAACCTTGCCAGAACTTTCCCCAGACTGCTTTACGGCGATGTTACTCTGCACATTCTCCTTTGAAGCCGTCTCAGACTTTCTCTTTCGGTTTGCCCTGGCCTCCTCTCGTCTTAGATAAATATCGGCTTTTTCGTAGAATATCTCTCTTGTGGAGGGTGTTTTCCCAGAAAGGTAGTCTCCAAACTCAGATTCAGGATCGACTCCTTCCTTCAATGCCATCAGAATAGTGGGCTCATGCGGGTCACTGACCTCAGTTACAGCTTGGTTAAAACGATCAAGATATGCTCTTAAAGATTCTCCTGGTGCCTGCTTGATTCTCGATAATTCAATAACACTTTTGGACTTTCGGGCATGTAGTCGGAACTAGTTCATGAAACGCTCGCTTAGTTCCTTGTAATTCGAAATCGAACGAGGAGGAAGTCGGGTAAACCAGAACAAGGCCACATCTTCTAAGTAGATTGGGAATGCTTTGCACTTCACTTCATCAGGGGCAGCAGCGGCATTCATGAGCCACGAATACCGCATCAAATGCTGTCCCGGATCAGTCCTTCCGTTGTACTTGTCCATCTGTGGCAAGTTAAAGCGTCGGGGAAATTGGAAGTCGAGGATATCGTCGGTGAACGGAGTATGGCTTCGCTCAATGCCATAATCTTCATTTGTATAATTCCGGCTCTCTGACATGATCTGGCGAACCATTGCCTGTACATCAGCATTAGTTAGGGGCCGCTCAGGTTCCCATGCCCTAGCATCCGAGTTCCTTCTGGGCTCTTGTTCAGGAGATGCCCTTCTTCTTCGTGCTGCCTCTGCTCGATTCCGTTCCCTGCGCTCCCGGTCGATCTCGGGAGGAGGGGACTGGAGTCTTTGCCCCCGAGTGGGGTCATTGTTTCCTAATGCTCGTGCAATATCCTCACGAGATCCCAAAGATCCAAATGTCAGCTGCTCCACGTTCTGAGGTCGTTCGAGTGGCCTTCGTTCACGGGGCCTCTCTTCCTCGGAAGATGAAGATTGATCCACTGGTGTGTGACGAACCGGTGATGGAGTTCTCTGTCGACGGAGTTCACTAATCTCCCGACTCATGAGCCTCATATTTTCCTGCATCATGAGATTAGTTCGCTCGTGAACCTTCATAGCCTCCCTTGTGCTCTCAAGCATGTCAAGCAAGCGCGAGAAATCTCCTTGAGTGATGGGCGCAGATGGATTGACCTGATCACCAACCCTGGTGGGTGGAATTGGAGCATTCGTAGGGACTCGAGTAGAGGTTCCAGCTTCACCAAGCATCGGGTCGGATCGGAGGTAGGAGGTCGGATCGGTTCGGAGCTGGGGGGCCTGGTCGGATCGGTACGTGGCAAGCAGCTCGGGTCGGTTCAGATTGGGGGAATGCACTGCTTCAGAATCTCCTACCCGGATCGGATCGGAGTTTTCCCCCTGCTGGCGGCTCGGATTTCCTGCATTGGTTTTTCCTGCCGCTGAACTCTGCCCCCGAGACCTTGTTACAACAGCATTTTGCTGATCTTCGCCAGCCCCATTTCCTCGAACAGACTGAACTTCCTTGCCTTTTCCTTTGGCTATGAGTTTTTGACAATCACTTCAACAAATATAAAAAAGCGGAGAAACTTAAGGATTAACTCCTTTGAACTCAACGGTCCAAAAAATAGAGAGAAATCCGGAAAATGAGGAATTTAGATGATGTTCTCAGTGAAAGCACCAAAATGTTAGACCCAAAAGTGGTTCTAACACCCAAATTGATTAAAAGCAAATAAGCTGAGATAAAAATAAAAATGAACACACAGGATTTATAGTGGTTCGGCGAAGAAATGCCTACGTCCACTTATCTTTCATTATATTCAATGATTCAGTTGCGAATACAATGTAATTGTCACTTGATTTCACTCACAACTGGCTTATTGTAACACCCCGCCTCCGCTAGGGTCACTCGCAAGGGAATGCACTAGCTTTAGAGGGGCATTATTGGTAAACATGCACAGAAATATCACAAGGCAGAACATATATAAATAGCGGAAGTAAAATCAAACTTTCATAAACATGGATAAATAAGGTCTAAAGCCTTTTTCATCAGAGTACATCAAAACCTGTCTTGCAATAGTAGAGAAGCATAAAGACTTTTTAATAAATTATTCCCCAAATAAAACAGTAAAGTAGCCATAGCCAAGAAAGTCCAAGCCATCCATGATGACCTTCAAACAGAAGAAGTCCGAACCAAACAGCATTGTTTCCTCCCTGTAACCTGGGGGGGAAACGGAAGAAAAGAGGCGAAACAAAACGGGTCAGTCAAAAAGACTGAGTAAGTCCTATCTACTTCCAGTATAAAAACAGGTAAAGGTAACATGACATGCATAAACTGAAAGTAAACATAAGGATAACTACAAGATAGATAAACTAAGCCAGGGTAGCCGGTTGACTCCTGTGGCAAGGTGAACTGAGGTATCATGACGACTATGGTGTTATGATAAGCCAAGGTATCACATCACTAGACCTCTATCGCGTACATTATCCCAAGGTGTCTGCCCCGCCTAACATTCCCCGGTATCATTATGTATATTCTTCCTAGTTCTAACACATATATCTGCTCTACACCCTCCGCCCTAGTATCCCAGCCTTGTTATGTGTTAACCAGGAATGTCCCTCACTCAAAGTCGTGTAATGGTCCATGTCAACCTAATATATCGCATGTATATAGGTTACTCAAGTCATATGTTTCCTTCCATGTATATAGGTTCAGTCCTTTGCCGTACTTCGTACGGGCTTCCTCATGTCGTATTATCCTTGGAATCGTTTGGACTGTCACCCTTATTCTAGCTAGGCTCTTCCATATGAATCATCGTTTTAACTACTAGGACCTACGCCACCTAGCACCACTAGGGATTACACTTACCTATTGCACGCTTTCGTATTTCGGTTTGGGTTAAACCACCTAGGCCACTAGGGATCACGCTAACCCTCAACCACGCCCTTTTTCCCACGCATTCATCGTGAATCGTTTTTCTACCATTGTAAGCACATGTATCACATCGTGCCATCCGAGTCCTGTCACAGGGCAAACCAAGAAATACAGGACTCGGTCGGGAGCTTTAGATTTATCTGCCGATGCAGATACTAAGGTCTGCTTTTCTACACGTGGCTATGGTCCCACGAGACCCCTCCCTCAACTAGTGAAAGGCAACACAAGAGAAAATCTTGCATGAGAACTACACTCCGGCCAGCCCACATCCTACGGCCTACCTCACCCATAATTAGATAGCAATTATGGTCTGTTGGGTGTTCCCTGCCTTTCCGTACGTATACGCTTGACTCAAGATGGTAGATGATCGACGAACTTGCTATCTCGGGCACCTTATGTATTCGTCGACTCACTGCTATCCACCCCAGTCTTTAGGTCGCTCGCATAGCAACCAAGGCATATTCTTGGTTCTTCTACCGCAGACCTCAACCTCCCGTGAGCCTAGTATGATGACCTGGCAGCTCACGGAGGGATCCCAAGAATATCCTCACGTTCCCCGAAGCCGCTGCTTCGTTACCCAGTTCGTTGGAGCCTTTATCTGAATCAGATAGCCTGCTCCTATACGCATACTTAAACGTTGTCCTAACGTATCAGGTTACTAATCTACCTAAGAAGTGGTCCAAATCTCCTTGACTAAGGATTACTACTTAGTTTCCCTTAACTAAGGTTTACCACTTAGCCATATTTCTCTTATCCTTGTTAACTATGGTCATTTACCCAATCCTCCGAATTGGGGTTTGTCAAGTGGGTTAAGTGTTACTTAAGAAAATTTACTTAACCTTATCAAGTTATCATGTTGGATTGATTAAGTGTTAGTTAACCTAATCCCGTCCACTAGTCGTCGTTAGGCAAATCAAGTTACTTAACCTAACCAGCCCCGTCATGTTTTGTTAGGTATCATTAGCCTAATCAAATTACTTAACCCATTTGTCCATGTCATATTTGGTTAAGTCTCATTAATCAAATTAACTTAACCCTATTATGTGGCATTAATTATTTAATGCACCCCAACCTCTCACATTAGACTTTGTTGTGGTTACTAGTTAAGCCGGGCGGGTCCGGGTAGATTTACACCACAACTTGGTCTAACCTCGGGTTCAAGCACAACATGGCCAACTTCTCACATTGAGTCCTATTGTTTGCAACTACTAGTTAGGCCGGTCGGTTCCGGGTAGTTTTACGTTGCAAACTCAACCCAACCTCGAGTTGGCCACTTTCATGTTTAGTCTAGTATCATGTTCATAGTTAAGTTTTCAAGCAATTGGGTAGACCTAACTTAATAGGTAAATTCCCAATGCTTATGTTTTTATGCATACTTACACGTCAACTTCCATGTTACATTACAAGTTATGTTTCAAGTATTCACATGTCATATTTAACGTCGCATGTTATCACGTTTATACCCCTTTACCCAAATTCCGGTTCATGCCAAGTTTAGCTCGCCTATCATGTTCTCATGCAACTTCGAGTTAAGTTTTTCATGCTATATTCACGCTTGTCTAACCTCAACCCAAATCGTGTTCCAACGCAAGAATGGACGAGTCACATCGTAAAGATACAAGGCTACACAATGACCCCAAACATGCATAGTATCATGAGAGTTTGGCTCAAAACATGCATAGGTTCATAATGGTTTGGCCACAAGCATGCATAGCATGAGAAGAAAAGGAAATGGGCCATAAGTATGCATAATGTCATAAAGGATTTGGCCACAAACTTGCATGTTAACATTAGGGGTTTAGGTTCATAAACATGCATAAGCCCCAAAATATCATCTTAGCCAATGTTTCACAAGTAAAAATGGTTCCTAAAGGTTCATGCTAGCATTTCATGCATAAAGATCCAAACTTGCAAGTTAAACTAGGTTATGCATAGCATGAGAGGCATGATTAAGTCACTCACATTACCTAAAACCATAAACATGAACACAAGAGGCAAGGTAAGGTTCACATAGGTTCGCATAATCATGTTTAGCCTCATTTTATCCCATGTCATTATCAAAACTACCGTTTCCATCTAAAAGTAGCTAGAACTTACATAGTTAGGCCTAGGGAAAGAGGCATGAATCATCTTGGCTAAGAAAGGTGCCTCCTTTGTTGAAGAATCGTCATGAAACTCGCATAGAAACGTTAATCTTCCTTCCTTTTGGCGTAGCTAGCTTGCACCACTTGATTTGAACCCGATTTGAGTGCTTAGGCTTTAGGAAAAGGGAATGGAGGCCATGATCACTTGGCATTTGGGCAGCACTTCGTGGAGAGGGTGAGTTATGAGGGTTTAGGGGGGGCTTAGGGGTGTTTTTATAGAGATTAGGAGTGTTTTAGGCCATAGGATTAGATCTAGGATAGATTAGGACCATCAGATCTCGGAAGCTTCCAGAATCAGCCCAAGAGCAAGCCCAGGTGAGACAAACAGGTGCACCAGGCAATTTAGCCCGGCCACCCCCTGTCGACTGGCATGTCGACAGGGCTGTCGACTTGGTCTGGGCCCAAGTCGACAGGCCTGTCGACAGCCCTGTCGACATGGCCTAGGCGGGGAAAATTCCCGCCTAGCCCCAGATCTGGATTTTCAAACTAATTTCCGAATTTTCAAATTTTCACTAATCTTCTTTGGGCCTTTAACGGGTCATACGGACTCCGATTCTCGAAAACTCGGACTCTATTTCGCGTATTTTTCCGAGACGAACGCAATGGTGAATCCCGTTTACCTTAATTCTAGAAGTTTAAACAAAACATCTTTTATCTTCATGCTTTACTGGTTTATATGCTTTTGCGTATCATCGTATACGTATGTAAATTCCTTACTTTTTGAAATGTAAACATACGGGGTGTCACATCCTCCCACCCTTAAAGAATTTCGTCCCCGAAATTCAATAGTAGTAGGATTTATGTCCCCATATTAGCATCCAGAAGTGTTCAGCCAATTGTTGCAAACATGTGCACATGTGCAAAAGTGAATCACATCATAGAAAAATATGTATGCCTAACTTGTGGTACCACCTACATGAATGCAATTTCTTAAAAATTTCTTTTTTCAAACCATGATGCTCTCATCCTAAATATACTTGCAGTTCTATATGAATGCAAAAATTTGAAAAAGTACTTTCATCCAAATTTTCCCACACCCTTATAAAATAAGAGTGAAGTTCATCCAATTTGAGCATCCAGAATCCTACCATCCATTATTAATTTAGAAAAATCTAATTTTCTAAAAAAAAAATTTATGTAACGGAGAGATATCCCGTTTTGTTGTTTTCATTGTTCTTCGTTATCAGACATTATCGTTCGATATTTCATAATTACATTAGACACAACAAATTGCGTAAACAAACAACGTACAAACTTTATTAAGATAGTTTTAGTACATCGTTACAACTAGACAACAAAAGGAACAGCTAAACAATACTGAAAATAAAATACTATCCTACGGATAACTGATAGAGGTCAATCCCGATGAAAATAGCTACGGATGAGCTCCTCTAAGCTATCAAGCCTCTCTTCCTGCCGTCGGTTCCCTTGCCTAAGCTCTAACTGTAGGTCTTGCATCCCAGCCCCCAACTGATCATAAGAGGAACTCATCTCCTGAAGCATCTGCTGCTGTGTCTGAGCCATGGCTACCTGTGAATCCAGTGTCTGCTGCTGTGACCTCATAATATCCTGGTGGCTCCTCATCAAGCGAGCCTGCTGCTGTGAAATATATCTCAGCTCGGTCCTCCAGTCTGGGTCCCTAGTAGCCCATGGATCCCAGGCACCTGTGTCCGGAGCCCCCTGTGCCGGGCCCTGATGAGCCCAGGCTCCATCCCCAGCCTGCTCACCATCATGCTGTGGTGCCTGATGGGGGTCCTCAAAGTGTCCAAACTGATAATCATGTGGCTCCTCCTCTTGCTCCTCCTCCTCGTTACCCTCATCCTCTTCCTCATCTAATCCCTCATGCTCCATAGGCTGAGGATCCCCTTGCAGCTCCTGCATATCTATACTCATTCTCCCTAGTGCAGCTTCAGTGATGATAACCGAGGGATGGTTAGAAAGCGTCACATAATCCTCATCATGCAAATCCACCCCGAACCAGCGGAAAACTATAGTCCATAAGTTCCCAAAACAAATATTGGAGTGTCTTGCTCCCCTAAAAATCTGGTACTGCTGCAAGATGGTTCTCGCCCAGTTTATTTGTATGCCCCCAAAAATAGCATAAGTAGCGGCCTTAACAACTACTGGGACTCTGTCAAACCCATGATTCTGCCCCGCAATATTATATTGCAATATCCTAATCACAAACCTAGCTAGGGGGCGCAAATGCGTACTATCCCATTGCCTATCCAGTCCATTAAAAAAAATCCTTCCCCACACATTCAAATCATCCATCTCCAGGTCATTTATATCAAGTCCCGTACCCCGGATATTCAAAATTTCCCCAAATTGGACCTCATTCATAAATATATGGGTACCCTTAACCCATGAACCATAAGTTATCAAACCATTATCATCCACATCAATTTGCAAACGAGCATCAAAAAGTCTTACCATACGCTTGTAGCCTCTCCTCTCGGCTGTGTGCGTATCCAGAACATGAATAAGACCCGCATTAACAAACAAGCTTTCCACGGCGGTTCCCGCAAAATCCGCAAACCTCACCGGTCGGCCTAGAAGCAAATTCCTAGTGGCAAGCTGCATGTAGTGCTCAATTATCCCTGGTTGCTCGTCACACCACTCAACCTCTTGCGTGGTTAGTTGAGGGTAAAGCTCGTAGGGATTGGGTTGATTGGCCATGGCGATTAAGCACGAATTGGAAGAGGGGAACTATAGATCCGGATGGAGAGGGTCTCTAGCTTTGATTTGAGTTTAATTTTACGAAGAACGGTGGAGAAACGAGGTGATGGGAGGTGGTGGAGTTGGGGAATTTTCGGTTTTGGTGGCTGGGAGGAAGGAGAAAAAGGATTGGGGTTATGAGCTGAAGCTCTCGGCCTTCGGGCTTATATATTTTTTTTTCCCTGCAGGCTCGACGTGTCGACAGCCCTGTCGACAAGGGGGGGCATGTCGACGGCCCTGTCGACAGGCCTGTCGACTGGTCTTTTTTTTTTTTCTCTTCTTCTTGCCTTGCCTTGCCCTGCCATCCTTCCATTTCCTTTCTTCCTCCTAACTCAACTCCATTTTCTCGAGAACCATTCCCCCATCATAAAGAAAACACTCTTCTAACTCAAAAACTACTTGTAACCAAAGCCAACGTGACTATCGATGGGAGAGAGAAGGGAAAAGAGGATTCAACTAATAAAACAAGGACATTGCTAATAGCTTTTGGGGAATAACTTCTAAAACAAAGTTTTTCTGGAAAAATGCTTCTTTGTAAACAGTTTTTCAAATAATTTTCAGAAGGTTTTTTTTTTAAAAAAAACTTTTGCCCAGCCTGGTAACCTGGCTCTGATACCAAATGTAACACCCCGCCTCCGCTAGGGTCACTCGCAAGGGAATGCACTAGCTTTAGAGGGGCATTATTGGTAAACATGCACAGAAATATCACAAGGCAGAACATATATAAATAGCGGAAGTAAAATCAAACTTTCATAAACATGGATAAATAAGGTCTAAAGCCTTTTTCATCAGAGTACATCAAAACCTGTCTTGCAATAGTAGAGAAGCATAAAGACTTTTTAATAAATTATTCCCCAAATAAAACAGTAAAGTAGCCATAGCCAAGAAAGTCCAAGCCATCCATGATGACCTTCAAACAGAAGAAGTCTGAACCAAACAGCATTGTTTCCTCCCTGTAACCTGGGGGGGGAAACGGAAGAAAAGAGGCGAAACAAAACGGGTCAGTCAAAAAGACTGAGTAAGTCCTATCTACTTCCAGTATAAAAACAGGTAAAGGTAACATGACATGCATAAACTGAAAGTAAACATAAGGATAACTACAAGATAGATAAACTAAGCCAGGGTAGCCGGTTGACTCCTGTGGCAAGGTGAACTGAGGTATCATGACGACTATGGTGTTATGATAAGCCAAGGTATCACATCACTAGACCTCTATCGCGTACATTATCCCAAGGTGTCTGCCCCGCCTAACATTCCCCGGTATCATTATGTATATTCTTCCTAGTTCTAACACATATATCTGCTCTACACCCTCCGCCCTAGTATCCCAGCCTTGTTATGTGTTAACCAGGAATGTCCCTCACTCAAAGTCGTGTAATGGTCCATGTCAACCTAATATATCGCATGTATATAGGTTACTCAAGTCATATGTTTCTTTCCATGTATATAGGTTCAGTCCTTTGCCGTACTTCGTACGGGCTTCCTCATGTCGTATTATCCTTGGAATCGTTTGGACTGTCACCCTTATTCTAGCTAGGCTCTTCCATATGAATCATCGTTTTAACTACTAGGACCTATGCCACCTAGCACCACTAGGGATTACGCTTACCTATTGCACGCTTTCGTATTTCGGTTTGGGTTAAACCACCTAGGCCACTAGGGATCACGCTAACCCTCAACCGCGCCCTTTTTCCCACGCATTCATCGTGAATCGTTTTTCTACCATTGTAAGCACATGTATCACATCGTGCCATCCGAGTCCTGTCACAGGGCAAACCAAGAAATACAGGACTCGGTCGGGAGCTTTAGATTTATCTGCCGATGCAGATACTAAGGTCTGCTTTTCTACACGTGGCTATGGTCCCACGAGACCCCTCCCTCAACTAGTGAAAGGCAACACAAGAGAAAATCTTGCATGAGAACTACACTCCGGCCAGCCCACATCCTACGGCCTACCTCACCCATAATTAGATAGCAATTATGGTCTGTTGGGTGTTCCCTGCCTTTCCGTACGTATACGCTTGACTCAAGATGGTAGATGATCGACGAACTTGCTATCTCGGGCACCTTATGTATTCGTCGACTCACTGCTATCCACCCCAGTCTTTAGGTCGCTCGCATAGCAACCAAGGCATATTCTTGGTTCTTCTACCGCAGACCTCAACCTCCCGTGAGCCTAGTATGATGACCTGGCAGCTCACGGAGGGATCCCAAGAATATCCTCACGTTCCCCGAAGCCGCTGCTTCGTTACCCAGTTCGTTGGAGCCTTTATCTGAATCAGATAGCCTGCTCCTATACGCATACTTAAACGTTGTCCTAACGTATCAGGTTACTAATCTACCTAAGAAGTGGTCTAAATCTCCTTGACTAAGGATTACTACTTAGTTTCCCTTAACTAAGGTTTACCACTTAGCCATATTTCTCTTATCCTTGTTAACTATGGTCATTTACCCAATCCTCCGAATTGGGGTTTGTCTAGTGGGTTAAGTGTTACTTAAGAAAATTTACTTAACCTTATCAAGTTATCATGTTGGATTGATTAAGTGTTAGTTAACCTAATCCCGTCCACTAGTCGTCGTTAGGCAAATCAAGTTACTTAACCTAACCAGCCCCGTCATGTTTTGTTAGGTATCATTAGCCTAATCAAATTACTTAACCCATTTGTCCATCTCATATTTGGTTAATCAAATTAACTTAACCCTATTATGTGGCATTAATTATTTAATGCACCCCAACCTCTCACATTAGACTTTGTTGTGGTTACTAGTTAAGCCGGGCGGGTCCGGGTAGATTTACACCACAACTTGGTCTAACCTCGGGTTCAAGCACAACATGGCCAACTTCTCACATTGACTCCTATTGTTTGCAACTACTAGTTAGGCCGGTCGGTTCCGGGTAGTTTTACGTTGCAAACTCAACCCAACCTCGAGTTGGCCACTTTCATGTTTAGTCTAGTATCATGTTCATAGTTAAGTTTTCAAGCAATTGGGTAGACCTAACTTAATAGGTAAATTCCCAATGGGTAGACCTAACTTAATAGGTAAATTCCCAATGCTTATGTTTTTATGCATACTTACACGTCAACTTCCATGTTACATTACAAGTTATGTTTCAAGTATTCACATGTCATATTTAACGTCGCATGTTATCACGTTTATACCCCTTTACCCAAATTCCGGTTCATGCCAAGTTTAGCTCGCCTATCATGTTCTCATGCAACTTCGAGTTAAGTTTTTCATGCTATATTCACGCTTGTCTAACCTCAACCCAAATCGTGTTCCAACGCAAGAATGGACGAGTCACATCGTAAAGATACTAGGCTACACAATGACCCCAAACATGCATAGTATCATGAGAGTTTGGCTCAAAACATGCATAGGTTCATAATGGTTTGGCCACAAGCATGCATAGCATGAGAAGAAAAGGAAATGGGCCATAAGTATGCATAATGTCATAAAGGATTTGGCCACAAACTTGCATGTTAACATTAGGGGTTTAGGTTCATAAACATGCATAAGCCCCAAAATATCATCTTAGCCAATGTTTCACAAGTAAAAATGGTTCCTAAAGGTTAATGCTAGCATTTCATGCATAAAGATCCAAACTTGCAAGTTAAACTAGGTTATGCATAGCATGAGAGGCATGATTAAGTCACTCACATTACCTAAAACCATAAACATAAACACAAGAGGCAAGGTAAGGTTCACATAGGTTCGCATAATCATGTTTAGCCTCATTTTATCCCATGTCATTATCAAAACTACCGTTTCCATCTAAAAGTAGCTAGAACTTACATAGTTAGGCCTAGGGAAAGAGGCATGAATCATCTTGGCTAAGAAAGGTGCCTCCTTTGATGAAGAATCGTCATGAAACTCGCATAGAAACGTTAATCTTCCTTCCTTTTGGCGTAGCTAGCTTGCACCACTTGATTTGAACCCGATTTGAGTGCTTAGGCTTTAGGAAAAGGGAATGGAGGCCATGATCACTTGGCATTTGGGCAGCACTTCGTGGAGAGGGTGAGTTATGAGGGTTTAGGGGGGGCTTAGGGGTGTTTTTATAGAGATTAGGAGTGTTTTAGGCCATAGGATTAGATCTAGGATAGATTAGGACCATCAGATCTCGGAAGCTTCCAGAATCAGCCCAAGAGCAAGCCCAGGTGAGACAAACAGGTGCACCAGGCAATTTAGCCCGGCCACCCCCTGTCGATTGGCATGTCGACAGGGCTGTCGACTTGGTCTGGGTCCAAGTCGACAGGCATGTCGACAGCCCTGTCGACATGGCCTAGGCGGGGAAAATTCCCGCCTAGCCCCAGATCTGGATTTTCAAACTGATTTCCGAATTTTCAAATTTTCACTAATCTTCTTTGGGCCTTTAACGGGTCATACGGACTCCGATTCTCGAAAACTCGGACTCTATTTCGCGTATTTTTCCGAGACGAACGCAATGGTGAATCCCGTTTACCTTAATTCTAGAAGTTTAAACAAAACATCTTTTATCTTCATGCTTTACTGGTTTATATGCTTTTGCGTATCATCGTATACGTATGTAAATTCCTTACTTTTTGAAATGTAAACATACGGGGTGTCACATCTATATTCACTCAATAGATTAAAACAAATAATGAAAGAAGATTTGGATTCTCCGGGAGTAATGGAGCTCGGATTATGGAGGTAGTTGAATTCTCAAAGTGCCTAAAAAAGATCCTTTTCTTTGTCTCCAGACGGGGTATTTATAGGTGTGAATTTGCTCAAAACCCGATCCGGATCGGAGCCACGTGTCGTCCATCCCATTAGCCTCGGGTTCGGATGGATTACTGTGCTGACAACGCATCAAAAGAGTGAACGTTATGGGTAGGAACTGGTCACAGCCGGTCCGGATATCCAGGCGCCTTTGCAGGAGAATAATATGGAACATGGGTTCGGGTCGGAGACGCACAGATAAAGGGTTCGGATCGGGATACCCGATCCGACCCGGATTGGCTTGGATGCAACGCTCTCTTCTTCTCTAATCTGCTCCGCTCCGATCCATTTTCGTGGCAAACAGGTGGCTTTCCGATCCAATCGAGATTATGTTGCCCTCCGATCCGATTAGATATACCTTACCAATTTACTCAGTAGGAGTTCACCGATCCGAACGGAAGATTCAATCCGACCCGAACCGATATGTTGCTCTGATCCGACCCGAACAACTGCAGCTATTCAATCTAGGTTGTAGTGTCTTCTCCAATCCGAACCGAAGTCTTCTAATTAAAAATGTTCTTCAATGTCTGGTTTCTTGACTTTGTGTTTCCTAGTTCACAAAGTAGGCTAACAACTTCTTCTGTTTCTAGCACTCATTTTCTAGTTCTTCTGCAAATAGCAGATCAAGTGTCAGGTCAACAGGAAAGATATTTCAAAATATAGGGACAAATACTTCAATGTAAATGTGTCTATCGAGATGTTATTTCATCCTGCTACTCATACTAGGATATTTCTGATCCTATCAGTATAGAGTTACCCGTCCCAGAACACTACTGGTTCTATTTCTGACGATTTCGTTCAAATGTTATATTCCAGAACTAAGCTTAACCAAAGCTCTGATACCACGTTGTGACGACCCGAAATCCCGTTCCCACGGAGACAAGGGTTATCTTTGGAATATAACACAGAAACAGATAATAACAGAACAAAATTAAATAAATACACCAGATAACGAACAATAGAATATACTGGATAAAAGTAATCATCAGAGTTACACAGTATACAGGATCTTACTTAGAACAAATACAGTTCAGCTATACATAAATGTCTACAGTGGAAAACAAACATAATATGTACAATAGGAGCTGAACAGCATAAAAAGTGCTAAATGATAGAATCCACCTTCAGCTCCAGCTATCCCGAAAGAACCAGCTAAACCTGAATACAAGGCTGCCCGTGCAGAAAAAGGGGCACCCGAGTTTGAAAGTGAAACAAACTACGAGTCAGTCATGGGACTGGTATGAGAAATCTATTCAACACATATATAGTTTGGCTAATCACAGGACCATGCCACTTTCGTGGAACGGGTTTACTCCATTGGATTGCCTGTGCTTTAAAACAAATATTTCTTTTAAACAACGCAATGCATTTTATAAAAATGAAACCATTATAAGACTCAGTTCCCATCACACAATGCAACGCAAACCGGAGGATAGAGTTTTTACCATATAACGGCAAAGATATGCTTGATACGAATAAAACAAAGGCATTTGATATTATTGTTAGTGTTTATATGTTTCGAAAACAATTTCAAATCATAACTATCAATCATAGACGACATGAGCGTCCCATGCCACTATGTCGCCAAATATCTATACAATCAAAACCGCACGATCACGTATTTGGAAATTGGATTTCCGTCATGAACCAAGGCAAAAGATAGTCCTTACCGAATTCGATACAATCTAGCCCATGTCTCCGGAACAGCCGCAACTGCCCCTTGGATCGTCAGGGCCGGTCCACCGATGTGGATTATTATACCTAAACACTACGTCTCCCCGCCCTTTGGGGCGTAAACGAGCCAACGAATGACTCCATCGGACCCGGATCGTCCGATCAAACCGAGGCGCTTCGCAACAGCAACAACCACACAGGTGAAAAGTATATAAATGTCAGGGCTGGTAGGTCACTGACACCACCCTAGCTAGAAAGAGAAGCAGGCCCTCCCTGATGTCCTCTCCCGTTTCTGGTTCATACCGGGGTGTGAGGCTCGCGAATTCACGTTATACACAAAGCTACGCCACACAGGCGGTGCTTTGATCATCACCACAAGACTTTGCTTTTCAACAGAAGCCCTGATCACTGCATCTTAGCATGCCACACAGGCAATTCATGCCATGCGACTGATGTCCGTCGATATACAACCTCTGAGCTCGTGCGTTTCAGAGAAGGGCGTTAAGCAAAAGAATAAATTCTCCGCCGCCAAACAGATGTATATTTAACAGAGATCAATCAACACAGAATAAAATCCAATGTCAGACACACAGTCCATTTACAAGTCCGTTCTGGGTCTGAACGAAACCGGGGGCACTAAATACCTCGCAAACCCATCGATCACCACGTACGTTTGGACGATCACCACTCATTATCCATATTTCGGGATGCCTCCCAATCAGGACCTCGGTTACCATCCAAACGAGGTGAAGATCTCCGATCTTCAACCACCATCTTCATCTTCGAATTTCAATCGTTGGTCAATTATTCGAAATGATAATTAACTCGGCCTTTTCAAATAATCCACGTATATTTAGAATTTCAAATCAATTTATTTCAATGGTTAAATCATTCAACAACACCAATTTTGTTCTTTAATGTAATTTTCACACCAAACACATTCAACCATCAAATACCACATAAATCGAGCAAATTCAGTTTATTTCCATTCCAAAATGTTTATGGTACTTTATAATGATTTATCGCTATTTTTATTTATTTTAAAATAGCCCATTTATTCAAAACGACGCTTCCGGCCATAACGTGGCCGTGACGCTGTTTTTCTTCAGATTTGATTTACACATATCTGAAAATATAACCGTTGGATCTTCACAAAATTTACATCATTAGAAAGGTCTTTTCAAAACGAATCCAACGGTTCCAGTTTCGGGAAAATCCGACGGTCGGATCTCCCGGTACAATCGTTTGAAGTTTCGATTTCAAAATACGGACTGCAGCGTCGTTATTCGATTAAATATAATTATATTTATATTTATATATAAATATAATCGTTTCTGGCGCTGTTTTTCTTCAGATTTGAATTAAACATTCCAAACAATCCAACCGTTGGATTTTTACAAAGTTGGTGCCGTTGGAAAGATATTTCCAAGGCGAACCCGACGGTTGAGGTTTCGGGAAAATCCAATGGTCGGATTTCCCGCACTAGTTGTTTGAAATCACGGTTTCAAAATACGAACTGCACGGCCTCATTTCGTTTTAATTTTATTTATATTTATATATTTATATAAATATAGTTCATTCAATGATTTCAATATCGTTTTCACTTCAAATATTT
Source organism: Allium sativum (assembly GCA_030737875.1). Lineage (NCBI taxonomy): Eukaryota > Viridiplantae > Streptophyta > Magnoliopsida > Asparagales > Amaryllidaceae > Allium > Allium sativum. The sequence goes on from CM060920.1 coordinate 58,732,146, forward strand.
CACTAACGCCTTAAAATTTTGGAAAATTTCGCCATAACCTCCCCTGCACCGGGAGCATCGGGAAATCTCAAATAGCTTTCCCGGTCCTTCTAATCTCAAAAAGAAAAAGAAAAAGCCAAGCGGCTAGCCAACAGGCTCATAAAATCATCACCCAAACAAAACAGTAAATGTGTACCTATTTGTCGGGCACAAAATTTTATTCCTCTTCTCTAGCCCCTTTGCTATAACCTGTTCAATGAATATGCATGTACATATATATAGTTCTTATCATTTATCATTTACTATTCAACTTCATATTTGATTTCTATTTGGTTTAAAAAAAACACCATTCATTCTAATGTTACATATATAGGTACAAATCATATCATTAGCTAATTAATGAATATTTCAACTAATATATATTTATTTGAACAAGTGGCTATTTTTAACACCTCACATTTCCATGATTCATGCATATAATAAAAATGTGATTTTTATTGTAAAACAACTCATTCCAAAACACTATTATTTTATATATTTCATATTGGTGATAAAAACAGGATTTTTCTTATAAAACAATTTCTTTCAAAACGAGATTATTTTACACAGTTCATATAGTCGATAAAGGGTGATTTTTATTATCAAACAATTTATTTCAAAATATGAATACCATTCAACACATGAATTTCAAATCAACGAATGAATATCCATTCAACACATGAAGGTTTTCTATAGTTTCTATATATAGATAAAAATGTGATTTTTACATTTAGAACGCGAATACCATTCAACACATGAATTTCTAATCAACGAATGAATATCGATTCAACACATGAATTTCTAATCAACGAATGAATATCGATTCAACACATGAAGGTTTTCTATTCCATGAATAAATATAGTTTAAGCAAATGAAAATAATTCAAACACACGAATATTATTCAAAATTTCGGCAGCATAACGGCAGGGTAGTTAAAACCGGGACCGTCCCTAGTACGGCTCCTCGCTCTACCTTAAAACCTCGCGGTTTTTGACAATGGGGATCATGCATCTAATTCGCACGCAGGCGGCATGTATATATTTATTTCATTTCCACAAACTAATCCTATGTGGTTTCAACCAAATATTTCTCAACCACAAACGGGTATTTTTCAACCACAATTAATCAATATCAGCCACAAACAATCCCAAACAACCATTCGCTATCAATCAATTTTCACAACACATCAATCAAACAAACAAGCCATCCATGGTCTGTGGATGACGGGTGTCGGGTGCTACTAAACACCGTCTACATCCTAGTATATATATATATATAACTAGAAAAAAGGAAATTTAGAGTGAGGAGTTCTCACCCGTTTAGCTATCCAATATCACGACTCTTCATTTATAGAAATCTTCGCCATTCTCGCTCTTTGTCGCTTTCGTTGCCCGTAGCCACTATATATATATATAAATCACATTTTTATATTGCTATCCAATATATAAAAGCCATATTTTTACTTTCACGCTATATGGATAAAATTCTATTTTTATCCCGCTATTTTTCATATAAAGATTTCGCCTTTTTACATATAAAGATCGAACCTTTTCAAGTATAAAGATCAAACCTTTTCATTTATAAAAATCTCGTCTTTTTAAATGAAGGTTTGCATTTCTATAATATAAAAATTATATTTTTCTCGAAGTAAAAATCATATTTTTACTTCACTACTCATCTCAAAATATCGTCTTTTATTTTCTTATTCACGAAAATCAGATTAAACTAACAAAACATTTAAAATAAATTAACATAAAGCAAAATAAATGAATAAAATAAAAAAGGATGAAAGCTTACAGCAATGGGGGGGGAGAAGATGGATCGGAGGGGGCTGTAGGAGGTGGGTGATGGCGGCTCAGGGAGGTCCGGCGGCTTCAGGTGCTCGGCAGGGGTTTGGGCGCTCGCGGTTTTGCTGGTTCGAGGGCGACGAGAAGGAGGAGGACGGGGATGAAGGCCGGAGTGGAGTGGCGGGGTTGTGGAGGTGGGCGACGGCCTCCTGGAGCGGTGGCGCGGCCGACGAGGTCAAGGGGGAAGGGATTTGGGTGAACGTCGGGCTCAGAGGAATTGGGGCGCGATTTAGGTTTAGGGGAAATTAAAAGGAAAGGAAAAGAAAGAGGGGGTATTTATGTAAAAGGAATTTTATTTTATTATATTTTTTTTCTCCATATGAGTTAACTTTTCATTTGAACTCGAAACGAGACCCAACGACTGTCGCCCCTAGCTAATTACCCCCATTCCGAACACAATGGGATATGTATCGTAAGCTGATTCGATCGTTACAATCAGTTTTTATCAAAATCAACATATAACTCTATATATTGAATTTGAACGCGCATTTCAATTTACCGGGGTCATATACTAACTCTAAATATTCCTGAAAAATATTTTCTAGATTCGTATTGACGATACGGTCCTAACAAAACTAGTTTCGACGAATTCTGAGACCGTTTGAAAAATGGCCATTTCCCAGTCGATTAAAATCAACCGAAACTGGTCAAACGCGTTTTCCTTTGCCACGCTCACATATTGATTCGAAAAATTATGAAATTTGGAATCTAGCAATAATTTGACATCACGGATCCAACAAAAGTGGTTTTGTCGAAATCCGAGGTCGTTTGCAAAATTCCCATTTTTAAGGGCCTGAATTCCATAGCGACTATTCTGAAAATTCATTCGGCCATAACTTTTGCTTTCCGCTATGAAAATTCGATTTTTCAGATTCGTTAGAAAGGTATTCACTAACAGATTTAAATAATTTTGGTTTCACTAAAATCCGTTTTGTTTTGCACCCGGTACAGTCCGACAAAGTTTGAATTCAATTTTTGAAACTACAGCGCCATTTCAAGCCTTGTTTATAATTATAATTAATTATATTCGTTTTCAATTGTCGATTCAAACTCAGTTTTCATTGCCATTATTTAAAATACTTATTTTAAATATTTAAATTCCATTATTTTAGCCAATTAAAAAAAATTAAATTGGCTCAGATTTTCTGGGTCGTTACACGCGAATGCAAGAATCTTATGAACTAAAAGAGAGGGGCAAAAATGTAAAATACGATGTTTCAAATTCAAAACAAACCAGTGATATTAGACAACGAATGACATAAAAACGTAATCATCGCGCGAACCATAAAAAAGGGGGATAAATATAACAAAATAAGATAATGATAAGTTATAGCGTTTCAACAGCAACGCGCGATAACGAAATACAAATTCATCATAAAGATACATGGTAATAAAGTTGGAACTGCAAAATACACTAAAACAGCATATCATGTGGCAATTTTTTTAGGGACATCATGAGATTCATGAACCTCAGAAGTACCTTCATCAGCGACGGAAGATTCCGTCAAAGGAATTTGGGATCCCAAATCTTCACCTATTGCAGGACTGGAGGCATGAATAGGAACAACATTCTGGATTTCTTTTCCAAGGGGTCGTGCTCGCTCGCCGGCCAATATTCTCCTGCCTTTTTCCAAAGCATCACGATCCTTTGGCTCAAGAAGGGCTTCTTGCAGAACGCTATCTTCCTTATCTTTTGAGCACCTCCTCCCAGGCAAGGGCTAATGTACGAGGAAAATCCTTGTTCAAATAGCTCAAGCTTCCACGGGTCATAACACTGAGAGTGTAAAATCGAAACAGGGTTTCTTCAAGTTTTAGTTCGGGCTCATTCGAGATCGCCAGCTAACCTTGCCTTATCTCCTTCTAAAGTTTCAACAGCCTTATTCTGGAAAGCAAGTTTACACTCGAGCGACGCTTTCTCCTGTCGACAAGCGACCATAGCCCGTTGTATGGAAGTTAATTGAGATTCAGCAAACTCACGACCTGTTTGAGCCTCGTCAAGTCGTTTCTTGGCAGCTTCAATCTCTTCCTGAAGTCTTCTATTGTCGGCTTCTAAGTTGCTCATCCTGCTGCTCCCATCTTTAAAGAATGCGATTTCAAATGCTTGACCCTCAATCACACGGCTCAGTTCAGTCTTATCGCTCTCCAGGAGTTCAATATGATTAAGGTGGTGAGTATTCAATTTCTGAAATTCAAAGCAGAAATTATCCCAAGACTCAAACCGCTTTTTGGAGGTACCTTTGGCTTCATCTAACTTAACTTGAAGCTGACCCATGACAGTGGAAAGCTGGGAGGTCACATAGTTTATTATGGCACCTAACTCCCTAACGACGCCCTTGTCATCATATGGAGACAAATCTAAGTCAAGATCCATTCCCTTCAAGCCCCAATCTCCAAACCTTTCTATCAACTTAGGATTACCAGGTGCAACTCTATAGGGAGGTCTATCAAGAATCGCCTGAATCTGGCAAAGAGAAGGTGCATCAGAGATAGAGGATCTAACCAGCGACTTCACAAGGACCAAAGAATTAGGGCATGGAAGTTCATCCTTCTCATTATTACCCCCTCTCTTCTCAGTATCCTGGGTTTCTCCTCCAGATACCCGGGAATGGTCATTCTTCTTTTTCTTTATCAAACTCACTAGTGGTGCTTCAAGAGCATCCTAGGTTAGAAGATCTAAAGATGGACGGGAACGCTTGAGACAATGAGAAAGACTAGATTGCAAGAGATTCCGTGGATCAATGAAAGCCAGTTGCTGGGAGAAACTTTCTGATAAAGATAACTCCATTCCTGGATCTAAGAGGAAAATGAAAATTTAAACACCGTGTTTGTAGAAAAATGAAAAAAGAATCCTAAAAGCTTTGTGAGATATCGCTTTGACCCAAAAACAAGGGTTTTTTTTCCGTAAAGTCCTCACAATTAAAAGGAAGTGATCTTACCCCGAACGAGCTCTCCAGCCAAGTCACTAAGATCAAGTCCTTTTGAAGTCTCTGAACCACTCTCTTCTTGGTCTTCTTTAGAAGAGTTCCCTCTGCTTTCAGGGTCTTCTATAGAAGTTTCTACAATTTCGTCGAGCCGCTCCTCTTCCCGAACATGTTCCGGGGCAATCTTCGAAGGACTCACGTTCACATCTCCTCGGGCGGCTCCCTCTAGTAATGACCTGTCTTCTTCGCGCAAAATCACTAAAGTCTTAGAGCCTTTGCGCTTTGGACGCTTGGATACTACCTTTTTGGCAGGGATCACTCAACTGCTAGAAGATACCCCGATGCTCCCTATAACACTAGAACACCCTTTTTCCAAAGATTTCTTGACAAGGGATTTGCTGATAGCTTTCTATTTGCCGGAAGCATCCGCCGGAAAGGTACGCAGAGGAGAAAGCAAGTTGTATTGCCTTAAGAACCCTTCGTTAATCAAGAATTTCTTATTCCTCTGGCTCTCGTCAATGGCTAATAACAAGTTGCATAGATCTTGGTCAAAGGGTATGCTTCGGTCGGGAACCACTGCAATATATCCAAAAGACTTCAGGAAAGCCAAAATGAAAGGAAGAAAGAGCGAGCTGGGATTCAAGGAATAAAGATACTTACCGACTGCCTTCCAAAGGACGAAAAAATTATCAATTGGAAAAAGAAGTATTGATTGGGAAATCCTCGCACACTGTCCTCTAGACCAGTGATTATTTTCGAACACTGGCTTTCCACGAAGATAAATGAGGGACGCTGGTCTCTTTTCCTAAAAGCATACAATGAGCGTATGTCCCTAAATGAAGGAGCCCGATGTTTCTCCCTCATAAAAAGGACATAAAGGCTTGTCAAAATCACATAACCATAGGGATGTAATTGATACAGGGCAATGGCCAAATTTTGGATAATCATCTCTATATAAGGATTAAAGGGAGTAACCGTTCCGCTTTTTAACATACCGCGAGTAACAACGACGTATCCTTTGGGAGGGATATCAGCGAACTCCTCTCCTTTAGGAAGCTTGGCCTCCCTTTTTTCCAAAATCCCAAATTGCTTGCATAGCTGACAAAACGAACCGGGCGAAAGCTCCGTTGGATGCGTCCCACTGGGCATTTCAGAAAGCGCACGAGGTTGCGGGAATTATTGGGCAGCACCCATCAAAGAAACAATATGGGACGTAGACGTAACTTGGTCAGTACTTTCCTCTCGATCCAACCTTCCGGTCAGGTCCGACATGGATAACTCCCTGAGATTATGAAATTTTAGAAAAAAGGAAAACCCTACCTAGGAACCCCAAGATCGCACAATAAAACTCATGTTCCAAAGGTGGGTTAAGATAAAATCAAGGGAGAAATTCGCTAACAGACAAGTGAAAGTTTTGAACTGAGGCAAACAGTCCGGCCGAATTGATCTCAAGATTGCAGAAGCCTTGATGACGGTGTCATGCACGAATGCAAGTTGGAACAATAAAAGAGCTATGATATTTAGGAATTGCAAAGGGGGATCCCAATGGAAAAGAAGACCGCTCAAAACGACACCGCCATTAAAGCTTTCCTTTTAAAATATATGGCGAAATAATATGTGAAGGATAGACGAAAGGGCTGGCAGACCAAAATAGTATTTTCATCTGGTCGTTCAACAGCCCAATGGTCAAATCAATAAGCCCAACATTCAAGCAAACAGGGAATCGCCTAAAGAAAGCATACATAGATGCACGTGGGAAAACCAATAAAAAGCGAGAAGATAGAGGTAAATAAAGGGGATTAAAAGGCATTCATCCAGGAAATTCTCGCCATGTCGGCTTAGTACCTGACTACACAGAAGTCTCTCATTAAGTCCCATCTGGTATCCCGAAATTCAGCTATTCGCAGGGTAATCAAAAAGATACATCGAGCCTCTCGCTCATAGGAAAAGACAATATGAATTAGCGGCGATGAAGTAATATAAATGATTGGCACGACCGAGCCCTCAACAAGTCAGGACAAACCCACCAACCAATGTGCAATCAAATACGTCGAAGCCCGCGATTTCATATACAAAAAAATCACAGACTTCGAGGAGCAAGTGTTAATCCCAAAAAATTCATGCGCACATTAGGTAAAAGGTACAAGGCGGATGTCATCAGGGCTGGCCATGCACGATGCACCCGCACAAACCAAGATCCAAATATCAAACCCCAGGCAGGTCAAGTCAACCACTACGTCCAAAGATAACAGTATAACATATTATAAGAAGTATGACCCGATAAAGATAAAGGTCACATATCCGGAGAACCTCTCAAACTCCATAATGAGGCAAGTCGCCCACTCAACCTAAGTAGGAGTGACCTCATAATGAAGCGTTGAAGCCAAAAAGCAACATACAAAGGCAGCATAAAGAAAAGCGCCCTTGAACCGAGAAGGACGGTTGCACAAGGGGCAAAGGAGACTCGACTCCAAACCCGCATCCCGCTCTTACTAAATCTCTTGGGGCACTCACGGGACGCTCGCTTACATGGACCCGCTCAGCTATTCAAGATACTCGTTCCAACGAGCCGCTCGCACATTATAACTGGATACAGCTACGGATAGCTGGCTACAGCTAGCCGGTGGCATGGTCGTAATTAGCAAAATGGACGATCCACAAACTGGATAAAGGAATTCCAGGTTGTTTACCAAAGGGAGTTCACCTATAAATAGACCATGACTACCAACGTAAAGGGGATCGGCTTCTAAAAACCACGAAGTGCTGCCGAACTTAATCCTGAACGACAGATTCAGCCATGGCATCAAGCAAAATTTCACGATGAAGGAAAACGAAGACACCCATTTTCTCAATCATTCATCCATCATTCTTCTCCTCAAATTCCGCTACTCTTTTGTATAACTCCTTAGACTGAAATATATTAATGAGGCAATGTTGAGCGGGTACAGAGATGTATGAAAAGAGAGAGTTGATGTGTTCTGTAAATCTCATTATAAGGCAGGTAATCACCTTCATATTGGACAAAGGCCTCATTAACGGCTGAACCACTCTAAATCTCATCTCTACTTTACTTTTTTGCATTTTTCACTTTTTATTGCTAATTGAACACTGCTCCATTTATTTCTTACCAAATTGGTGAAGTACAGTTTAGTAACTTAGGTGTTTAGACCATTTTTGATGCAAATAGTACCTAATTTGCATGTGTAGAAGTGTCTGAAACTCTACGATCCTTCAATTTTTTTCCCTACGAAAAGGCAAACAAAAGTAGTATACATCAATTTGAATTTAAACATTATTAACTTCTCCATTAGCTTTTGTTCTTTTTCCCCGGAATGTATTTCTTTTCGATAGTCTAAGCATTTCACTATCGCTTACAAGATGGTACAACGATGCTAATAGGCTGCATCAATATGGTATAAGGAAGACGGAGAACAAAATATTTGGCTGGACACATGTTGCATATTAGCAGGTAACGGGTTACTTATAGCTCCCATTTAACTTTGTAATTACAACCATCAACATGATTTCACAAAGATAGCTACACCAAAAGGGATGATCTATGATCAAGTCTTACTTAAAATTTTCATCTACAATTCAACAGTGGCTTTTTATTTGACTGTGACGACAATCTTATTCTTTATTTTGTTGGATACTCCTTCAGCCAATCCTTTACTTTATTGGATACTACTACAGACACATGATATGGTATTTGTTAATGAGTGAAGTTCATATATGCTCCATAATTTTGTTGATCTGATTTTTCTAATCATTTCTTATATTTAATTTGAATTACTAACTTTCACACTTGCGGGACATTCTATGCATGTTTGAAGTGAGAAGAAAAAGTATTGCTCTCATTTTCCATGTTATGTTTAACCTAACATTCTACATAATATCAATTATTATCTGTTTTTGATATTCTTAAACCAAAGATTACGTATTTTCAAGGAATACTTAATTTTAATCAATTACCCCACATTCATCCGCTAAACTAAAAAATTCTTTATACTACTTCAAATTTCAATTTTTTTGCTGAAAATAAGCTTATGTGGTTCGATATAACAAAGCTTCTTCCTATTACTTTTAGGTTTTAATCTAAGTAAATAAGAAACTCCATTAGCATGTTAATTCTCGTATCTATCTAGCATTACTAATACAGTAAAGTTTTTTTAAAAATATATTAACTGAAATATACTGTACTGAATCAAGTAAAAACCATATGAAACAATTGAATTGAATTTTGTTATAATTTAATATTGCTTATACTGCAATTCCCTCAGATGGCATTGGATTACATAATTAAGAAGACTTACCACTTTATTGGAGTCTAGAAAGAGGATAGAATGAAGTATGTGTCTCTTATAACCATACTGCCATTAACATGACTTTGTATGAATATATTATCATTTATTGGTGACTGCAGGGATTGAGAATTGATTGCATATGCGAATAAAAAATTGAACTGTAATCACAACAAAATAAAACTTATGTGGTGGTTACTAAAAGTAAGACATGACATATATAATGATCTTGATTCAGTTTTCTTCCATGCTTATATGGTTCATAAGGGTATTTTATATCGATCAATAGTATGAATATAATGTAATGCATAATTTCACTAGCTATGTTCATTCCCTTTGTAACTAGCTAATTTGTGAAAAATGTCATTTCTGTGGTTTGTTTACTAATAGCGCTCGGAACCCCACATGTTCTCCTGTTGCCATTAATAAACAAATAAAACTAGACTGCTATAAGAATGAAAAAAAATAGTTGGTACGTTGTACGATAATATAGGCTGTAATAAGATCTCAACTGAATACCTCATGTTCCTACCATTGGGTTTCCAAATGACTCCACTTAGTTTGCCTGAGGCATTCACCATGTATTAGTGCATGAAAAAGCATCTTATTAGTTTTATTATATAAAATTGTATTTCAAAATGCGTGGAAGCATGGATTTTGTTTATTATTTACAATAAATTTTGGAAAACATCTAATAGACTAAGAGTGGAGGTAATATCATCCTGATTTGATGTACCTAATATTTTATGCTATTTTTTTTGGAAATATGCCAATATTTTTTAACTAGAATTTGGAATTTGACCAATAGTGGTTTCTTTTTCCACCTATCATAAATTGTTGTATACCACAGATCATTGTATGCTAATATCGGGTTTGAGATTGGATTCTAATAAATAAATAATTAGACATAGTTGCATTCAAATGAGTTTTAACCTGAAATGCAATCAATAATTTTTAACACTTTGTAGTTAAATTATCTAAAATCTCTATAACAATCATTTCTTTGAATAAGTTTACTGTTATTGTTTGTCCTATAATCTTCAACAGCTACATTCTGCGTCATAGGATAGGGACCAGGTTGCCAATGTACGTTCAATAACTTTCTCTGTCGCTGCCCAGCAGCAGTTCTCATGCTTCTGAAGTCAACTGCTTTTATAGATTTATCATAAGCAACAACAGTTTTTGTACTCAGTAATTATTTAGGGATTATTTTCCATATTCTTGAGACAGCACCTTGACTTTGCATCATTGATCAAAATAGCCCAGCCCTGCAACGGTGATGATGCAAAAACGAAGAAGGTGAGAATTCCAACTTGGTGCGTAAAAGCAGTAGTTTCTGTTTTGTGCGAATCATGTTTGAAGATGTTCAGAATCTCTACTTGAGTTGTAATGGAAAAGAGTTGTATTGGGATGAGCTGGGAAAAGTTTTGGGATGTGAGCTCTAAAGGATTTTGAGCTATTTTTAACGTTCCTTTTTGTTGTATTCCTGATTGAACCTTAGCAATCACAAGTTTAAGTAGTTATTGCATTCCTTATTTCTATTTCTCTTTCTTTTTAAAAAGAGAGAACTACTGCATTTGTCTAACGATCCATCACAGTAAGGTGCCAATGATCCATCATCCCTTATCTGTATACAACTGTAATAGTAAACATAAGCATAATTAATGTGCATTCTAAACTACATTTCCCGCTTTGGTCAGATTCATCTATGCACACGCCCATCGGGCGTGCCTTTGTACTGGTACATATAAATATTCTAATATAGCACGACTTTATAACCAAATGCTTTTTCATTAACCTTGTGATAGATTCAAAATTAATTCATAATATCAAAGTAAATAAAATTATTACTTTACTTCTCCTCCTTCGTTTTATTAGGCTATTGTTTTATATTCCATTTCGGGAACCTTTTAATAATTGTTTAAAATATTTCTAAGTAAAACACTGTTCCATCCACTATTTAATGTTTATAGCATCATTTGCCCAGTTATACAACTGTTTATAACTGTGCTCATCTTAGTTTTATCACTGTTTATAACTAAGCTTTTAGCCCAGTTATACAACTGAGATTAAGCTCAGTTCTTGAACTAAGCAAGCTCAGTTAAAAAAAATGAGCTAAGCCTAGTTTTGTAACTAAGCTTTAGCTCAGTTACAAAGATGGAGCTTGCTCAGTTCAAGCTGAGCTTAGCTTAGTTTTCTTGCTATGATCGAACCTCAACCATCCGTGGCTCCATGATATCTGAAAAGTTGTATAATACAACATTCAAAACGTTTGTTCTTCCTACTTAATTTTTTTAAGGCACTACAGTTTCGACAATATACTAGTAAACTCTCTTAAACATCCACTATAGTCCTTGTATTCCTTATAGATGAGTACAATGAACATAGAATTAATTCACGGCTGTAAACTTCATAATTTCAAAAACAATAGAATGTTCAAGAGGGAAGACAGAGTATGCAATCTTGACTCTTCAAATTTTTGATTAATTGATGGATGTTTATTTGGCGTAGTTCAGGCTTCTAAGCCATACTTAAAATGAACTGTTTGATGTAAAGTGAAACATAAAATTGGCATGTTTATTTTGTGATATAACTGAAGAAATTAACATAGATTTAATGCATAAAATAGAAACTATTATGTAAACTATACAAATAAAAGTTATTTGACACTTTTTGCATGCATATAACCTAGTTTTACAGTATTGCACCCAGTCTATTAGTTTCAGTGATGAATAAGAAAGTTCTTAGATAATAGCTTACTCGAAAACATTAGTTAAGAGATAGAAATGAAATACAATATGATTTAGTTTAAATTACCTCAATTATTTTTATTCTCTATCAGCTTATCCACTAAATGAGATTCAATAAATCCAACTCCTCCAGTAATCAAAATCCTCATTTTTGACTATCATAACCCTGCCAAAACAACACAAAAAAATTATTATTTAAACTAAAATTATAGAAAGAAATAACTTCATACAATTTCATTTACTAAAATATGTAGTTTTGAACTGAATTTGAAAACTCAGTTCCAAACTGAGTTTGTAAACGCAGGCGTGATAACTTAAGCTGTTAGCCTTAAGGCTACGTGTATTGGTAAGGTTGTTTGTGCTTTTATACTTGACTTTATATTTGTGCATTTATATTTGAGTGTAGGAAAAGGCTTGACTAGAGGATATTCGACCAAGTCCACTTTCCCTGCATGTGCTTATAAGGCCATGTAAAGAAACTGGAAAGCATGATGAAATGTACCATTCATAAGAAGCAAGACTGGAGCTGGAACTGTCTAAACCAAAACTTCTAGAATCATCCTCAGATTCCAATACCGGTTGCTGCTGTTGCATATCAAGGTTGCTGCCTTAAAGCTAATAGTAAATGTTGAAAGTTCTGAGTAGTAGGGATGAAATCAGTCAAGCCTCAATGTTATTATGACACCTGGAAGAGGATCTTTATGAATATGCGAGACGATGAAGTTGTGTCTTCCTCCGTTAAGTGAGTGTAAGACAAAACATTCCTTTGAAGCGCACTTGTTCCAAAACAAATGAGCAAAAAACTTGGCCACATTCTGCCGCTTATTTGTTTCAAGACAATGAATCATTGAGTATTACTAAACAAAACAGTTTTTGAAATTCTCCATACGAATTATGTTGATCATGCAAAATCATCGCCCTAGAAACCCATAGTAGCGACAATGAGTTCTCTCTTGACTGCAATATTCAAGAAGCATGATACATAGTTCCATCTATACAGATAAGAAGGGAATTATAATATTGTTGACAGTAATAGGAAATAGAAAGTAATTTTTTCCAATAAAACAAGAGATGAACTACATCGAAACAGCTAAACAAGACCGTTTTCAACTAATCGATTGCACAAAATCGTACAAACCTGGAATTCAAAAGGCTACTAGAGGTAAGGAATTGGTATCAAGTCTAATCTTAGAGGAGTATATAACACAAATTAAACAAAAAAAACAAACCTTTTCCTCTTGTAATTGAGGACAACTTGGGAGTATCTCTCCTCGTTCAAAACCTTCCCCTGCAATTGCCAGCTGCTTCCAGAACTGCGTTGGAGTCTCAATTTAGGGGCAAAACCTTAATTTTGTTTTTTGGGTCACCGTAGAAGCAAAAAGAGGGAAGCGATATTTTTATTCTGAATTGAGGTGGGAAACTAAAAACTATGGGAGAAAAATATATGCGGATTTGACATAGCTTGTGGCCATATCAAATTAACCGATCCAGGGCATTCAAGATGGAGGATTAGATTTAAGGGATTGAGGGTGGTGCAGATTGCAAATTGAATTTGGTATGACTATAAGAAAATTTGATACGGCTTTGAGCACCAGAAAATTTGATACGGCTTAAAGCCATATCAAATCTCCACATCCTAGTTTGTCAAATTCGTTGTTTTGGTGTAGTAACAAGTCCTCGTGATCCACATGCTTGGATAATGTCGGAGGTTTCTCTAAGTGACTTAATAGATTCTGGAAAGCCTCGACAAAATCTATAGTCCACTCAGAGTTGTGTTTTCCTCGTATTATTAATTCAAATAAGGGAATGCACTTGTCGGGAGCTCTATAGATGAATCTGCTAATAACTGCTACTTTTCCTGCCAAGCTCTGTACATCTTTAATCTTTTGAGGTTCTTGGATATTCCTGATTGTCGCAATCGGGTCTGAGTTAATTTCAATCTAACTCGAGCTGACGATGAATCCTAAAACTTCCCTGATGCGACAATAAAAAATCACTTCAAAGGGTTGAGTTTTATCCTATAATGCCGGAGGATGCTAAACATTCCTGCTAAGTCTCTAACATGATTGGCCGATTGCTTCGACTTAACAAGCATGTCGTCTACATACACTTCCTTCGATTTCCTGATATGATAGTGGAACATACGATTGACCAACCACTGGGACATACCACTGTTGACCAGATTTTTGGCAAAAGCTGTCACGGCTCAACAAATCGAAGCCCAATGCCAAAAGGCTCGCAAAAACAGCATACGTCGACCCTAGCAGTCGGCTCTTACTTCAGAAAGACCAAACACAATTTGGCCCGAGCTAATTTCCATTGAGCAACGGCATCTCATTCCCCGACATAATTGCTCTCCCAGACCGACTAAGTAAATTAATTCCCTTAAAGATCAGATCAATTGGATATTTCCGAATCTACGTGGAAATATCCAAATGAATTATTCACTGCTTAGCCCAAATCTTAATCCATTAAAGGTGGCCAACCACTTCCAGCCAAAGCTCTACTTTTGATACACCTTATCTCGAATGTTACGCAAGCGAAAATTCTCGAGGATACTATTAATCAGTAGTAGATCGGGTCCCAACACTGCAACTATTTCAAATGATCAACCTCCAAGTTTCCAAGCTCCACAAAAGAGGCAGGCCATGTTGCACCTCAATCAGCCCACCTCTCCATCTATAAATACCTCTGTACCAAGAACAGAAAAAGGACTTTTGGGTGGAGCTTTTTCTCTCAAGCTCAATTTCTACGGCTAACTCCAAAAATTGCCACCTCTTTCTCTACAACACAGTCACCTTGTGTTCATCTCCACTTTCTTACAAAAGAAAATATATCGTACCTGTTATCAAAAGGAAATAAATATATAAAGTGGATGTAGACACCATCTTTTGTCGAACCACTATAAAAATTCTACGTGTTCCCTATTTTTACTTACTTTACCGTATTATGTGATTTTTGTTCATGTGTTCTACGCATGATTGGGGGTTAACCGTCACTAGTGACCAACTTTTGACGTCAACACTTTGGCGTGCCAGGAAGGGGGACACGTACCAACTTACCCCATGACCTTCAACATTCTCTGATCCATGGCGAACAAGAGGAAGAAGGATGCAACATCTTTCCATCCTATGAACGTTGATGCAGCCGAAACAAACGCTGGAGAAGCAAGTCAGGAAGCCTCCTCCCATGAAGATGTGTCCCGATATCTTACCCAGGATAATGTGGATAAGATTATGGCTGAGTTTAGAGGCCAGATGACATCTCAGGGTAAACTCCTCGAACAACAACAAAATTTGATGAATAACCTCCTCGTTCGGATGGAAAAGGGATCTAATGTTTCAATATCAATTCCTCCACAGGGCGAAGCCGGGGCAACTACTGATCTTCGGTCTGCACAAATACAATCCTCGGATTAGGCCATACCTTTGCTTCCTCCTGGCTCAACTTCACTCCTCGATCGACCATTGCCAGGATCATCACTTCCAACAACCAACGCAGTCGTAGCTGCAGATTCACAAGAGGGCCGCAATCAAGATCTAGGTTGTTCGACCTTTTTTCCTCCACTCCAAGGAACATCTCAACTCCCTGGATAAACCGAATAGCAGTTGAGTCGACCAGGTATAGCGCCACTTCCATTACAACCCGACATCATACCATAGGCTCGTTTTATGCCTCCTCCCCTCCAACAAAGAGCTGGTGGAGCCTTCCCTTTGAACAAGGAAGATCACTATACCATATCGGTTCCCAACATGGCCGAGGAAAATGCTACTATAAACCCTTCTAACATCACTTCGGGCGGGGGCACCGAAGATCCCCGAACATCACATGTTATGCTGGGTCGGCCTGTTGCTGACCAAAATCGGACTAATCCCAGCAGGAGTAGGTATGGTTCAGTCCAATAATGGCCAGGCAATCCCCACAGCGGCTGAACTGGGTCCCGAAGCTGCGAAGGACCCTCGCCCTTACCTTCACTCAACTCTCTGAGGTCAAGCCTAGCCAACGGCCACCTTTCCGTGCATGTTTTCGGCGGACCCTAGTATTGGGATTCTTCCCAATGAATAGTTGGATTCATGCAAGCGACTCCCGGAGATGGAAGCCAGCTTGCAAGCATTAGCAAATGCTTCATCTGGAGAACTTCTTAATAAGATATAGATGATATCCACCGCAGACCCTTCACCAGGGAAATCGGGAATTCCCGCAATCCTCCGGACTTCAATTTCCCGGCCATGGAGCCTTACAACGGCCGGACCGATCCGACTATCCATCTCATGCGGTACATGTACCACATGGAAGTACTCTCTACATCGACCAATGTCATAGACAAGTGCTTCCCTCTCTTCCTCACAGATATAGCTGGCATGTGGTTTCGAAAGATAACAACAGAGTAGATCAGCAGCTGGAACATGCTGGTCGCCCGTTTCATCGAGTAGTCTAGAGTCCCCATCTCTCGACCAAAGAGTGCCATATTTCTGACTTAGCTTCCATCAATCAACGACCCGGTGAAACCCTCCGGTCCTTCCTAGACAGATTCAACGTGGCCGTATCATCAGTCAATCGTCCCGAGCCATCGATGGTGCTTATGGCCGCCATTGCAGGTGTTCAGAACCGATCATAATTTAGGATGTCTTTAACTAGTGATCCACCTAAGGATATTAACTATTTCTACACCGAGGCCGAGCGGTTCCTCCGACAAGAAGACGCCAGCATTGAGATGGAGAGCCTCGAGGTGCTTGCCACCAAAGGTGGAGGTCCGCCCAACACCAATGCTAGAATAAAGAAAGAGGAAAGACCTCAGAAAAAATGAACGCAACGTACGACTCTGGTGGAGAACAAGTATAAACCATACACTAAGCTCAATTCCTCCCTGCTCGACATCTACCTTGATGTACGAGGATATCTACCTTTCCCAAAACCTCCTCAAGAGGCTGACCCGAAAAGAGCTAGACTCTGGATAACATTGCACGTCTCACAACATTATCGGTCACAGCACCAATGAATGCAAGTACTTGCATGATCTCATCGAGGATAGGGTTAGGCGGGGAGAACTACCCGAGTATGTCAAGAAATCCACAAAGGCCTTGCCGTCACAATCTTCTGCCCAAGCTCCTCAGACTGGTCCTCACCTCCCAGAAATGGAAAGGACCCTGAGCCCACCAATCGCGGCATCATCATCAATTAATGAGATTTAGATATTTTTTTCCTTTTTAGAAGTGTATTTCTCTTTAAATAATATGGGTAGTGTAACACCCCACGTCCATTAATGTCACTCACAATGGGAATGCATTAACTTCTATGGTGCGTTTTAAGTGAGTATAGAACAGAAACTTAACAACAAGACAGATACAAACAGTACTTGAAAAACTAAAAATTTTATATCATTGCAGCGGAAAATACATATGTTTGATTACATCATCAAAACCAGAGCCAAGTACATAATATCCATCTTGACTAAATCAAAGTACATAAATTGAAAGACATAATCCCCAATACAAAATAGCCATAAATAAAAGAGAGGCTGAACTTTACTTCAACGATCCAAGCAATCTTCTAAAAGAAAGAAGCACAGTTGTCCAAAATCAAGCTCCACTGGTGCTTGTTCCAACCTGAGCACCTTGGGGGGGGAAGGAAGAAAAGAGGAGGAAACAAAGGAGGTCAGACATAAAGTCTGGCGAGTGCGAAAACTTTAACAATATAATTACCAAAGTAACTAAGCTAAGGCATAAGTTGGAAAATCAGGAAATGACAATGAACCATTGAGTATGGCAGAGTAAACAAGGAAACAAGATGAACAACGATATTGTTAAAGCACACCTAAACTGCTATAAGATAATTACTAAACTACACCAACACTATAAGATAATTGCTATACTGCACCACCACTTGTCACCCTAAGGTTGATCCCGCCTACAGACTTAATAATGATATTGGTAATTTCGTGCACCCCTAGCTGCCTTCATAGGTGCCACCTGCCCTATCTCCACTAGGTGTACCCACTACCCCCAAGCGATCGGCTCCCTAACTCGTAGATACCCGTGCTGGCCCCACAATGGGGTGTATCACTCCCCAAAGTGGCAACCCGATACCACCAATGATGCACGGCTTATACCTACATGATGCAACAACGTCTTACCTACCAGCCCAGGTCCACACACGCATATGAACCCGTTGGACTTGCATTGCCACCGCTAACCCGTTTTGGCCTCTTACAGTCAAGCCCAGTATGCGTGTCCCATCCTCGACTTGGGTCGAGCCCACAAAGATACGTATGGGTTACTGGTTGGAACGGGCCCCCATTACTTGACACAAGCTATCCACCTAAGCATGGTCCCCTCTAGTACATCCCACTTAACCCACTTCTTATTCGTGTTCACTTACATGTTTCAATTTTGGTTAAGTGTTTCTAATCGTATTTCAAGTGCCACCCAATGCACCTACTAGATTCCACATGCCACCCAAGGCCACTTAACCCCCTCATGTCCCACAACATGTTTATCTGGTTAAGTGTTTCTTAATTCATTAAGACCGTAACCCCATAAAGACCTCCCACATTAGACTGGCATTTGTGGCAGCTGGATTTGTCGGGCGAGTACGGGCAGTCCACAAATGAGCCTAACCTCGTGTCCTTACAACTGTTACGCATTTAGTTTGTGCCTAAGACCTCTCACATTAGATTGGCATTTGTGGCAGCAGGATTTGTCGGGTGGGTCCGGGCTGTCTTACACCACAAAAGAGCCTAACCTCGTGTCTTAGAAGATTAATTACACCTAATTAATCATCCCCCAATTTGAATTACTTTGCCTATTCAAATTATCAGTTAATTCCAAATTTAACGATGTCCATAATTGGCTCAACTATGTCCATCTATTTATGGTATGTAAAATCATACCAATTTTCATCACAAATTTATTTTGTGCCATTAAGACATTTATGCCAATTTTTAATATTAAATCTTTTTAATATTATCCCCTTACCCCACGTTGTACGTTCGTTCGTTTAACGTAAAATATACATTTGACTCGAATAGTCTAACTCATGAAATAAAGAGAAAACATCACAACATACATATAATTAAAAACAGATCTAAACATAAGGGGTGAACTTGCATGTGTGAATGATGTTCTACATCTAAAACTTGCATAGGCCAAAGTTACAACTTGCATAAAACTAAATATGTCAAATCTAAAGGTGTAAACTTGTTTGGGGGATAGTCACAAACTTGCATAAATCATGTATGTCATAGATCTACATCTAAAGGTGTAAACTTGCATAGGCAACAACCACAAACTTGCATAACATGATTCATATTCCAAACTCATATATTCATATAAACTTGCATATGTGATTTATGCAACATAATGATGGTGTAAACTTACATCTAACAAGTAAAATATCATATAGAATTTAGCATATAACTCACATATGTCATAGCCTAACTTTTAGATCCAATTCACATAAAATAGGTGTCATGAAACATGTAAGGTTATGCATAAAATTTACTAACTTGCATATGATCCATGTTTAAACCAATATCTAAACTTGCATACATACTTATGATTTATCATATGAATCAACATACCAAATTAGCATATGAACAACATGGTGATTTGATTATACATAAGCCAATCACAAAATTACAACATAGATGATCCCAACTTTACAAGATAGCATCATAGAATTTACAACATAAACATCACAATTTTACTACATGAATAATAACATGCGGTCAAAAATTCACATCATATCCAAATAGTCCACATCATAACTCAATCCAATTAATTTGCTAATTATTTTATTAAAATTATTGAAATCTTGAATTCTGAGTTCTGAAATTGTAATAGCTTTCCCTTGAAGAAGATTCGTTGTTTAAGTTGAAAAGGATTGAATAAGATTAGCTTTCTTCCTCTCTGATTGGTGGCGGCTATGCTGAGTTGCTAGGTGACGGCAAGGAGGCCATGAATCTAATTTTGTTTTAATTTTAGGGTTTGAGTCTACATGTCTTTTTACAGAGTTTAGGATTAGTTTAAGCCGTCCGATCAACCCAGAATTAATCCCAGCCAACCAGAGCATATCAGAAACCCTAATGAGTCAGCACCTAGTCATCAACAGGTCATAAAACAAATCTGCCCGGGGGGCAGGTCGACTCTATGGTCGACCTGGTCAGGGTAGGTCGACCCTATGGTCAACCTGGCCTTGGCGGGAAAATTCCCGCCTAGCCCATCTGACTCTGAATTTTCAAATTTTGAAATCTGTTTTGAATTTTCTGAAACTTCTGATGGCCATTACTTCTTCATACGAAGTCCAATTCACGCAAACTCGGACTCTATCTCAACCAGAATTCCGAGACGAACACAATGGTGCACCCCGTTTCCCTTAATTCTCACGTCTGAGATTAGTTATTATTTAATTTGTGAATATTAGTGTTAATAGAAATATAGGGTGTTACATTCTCCCCTCCTTAAAGGATTTCGCCCCTGAAATCTCCAATTTAAGGAGAATGCATATCCTACCATCCAAACAACCAACTACTCAACCATCAAACATAGGCATCCATTGTCCTTAAAAATTTCTAATGTTGTATGAACATATGCAAGAAGTGTGTGTATATGTTCCTTATCTAATGCGAAATCAGGCGGTTTACTGATTCAGTTGACCTCCTTAATGCAAACCATGATAGTGCCATGTGTCCATTATGTATGCGAAAGAACCCTATCAATACATGTTATTTCTACATGTGTGCACAACCATTCACCAAAATGCAGCATCCATATGATAGCGCAACCATTATACATCCATTAGCCTAAATATGCACACACATTTATATGCAATATGCAATATGAAGTGACTGAGCCGATCTAGTGCCTAAAGTGTGTGTATATGCATCCACGAGCAACCACTAGCAAACACTTGCGTCCACATGCATCCATCATACATAACATGTCTCAAACACATGTTTCAACCATAGGAGTACCCTATCTAAAGGTCAAAGGTACTAGCGAGAGGACATACTAAAGATAAGATAATTACAAGGTAAGCGATAAAGGAGAAACTAAAAGACATACCCTCGAAAAGAAAAGGGTACAATGAACGCATCTTTTCTTCCGTCTCCCAAGTAGCGTTGCTCTCATCATCTCCCCATTGCACTTTGACTAGCTTGACCTCTCGATTCCTCAACTTCTTAACCTCCGACCCAAGAATGCACATAAGAGCTCGTCGAATTGTTGCATCACGCTCTGTCTCCACCTCTCTAAGCAAGCTCGGCTCTACCACTTCCGCAGTCTCATGCAAGCATTTCCTCAAATGTGATACATGGAATACATCGTGTACGCCACTAAGTCTCTCAAGCAACTCAACTCTATATGTCATCTGTCCAATCCTCTCCTTAATAGGAAATGGCCCTACGAACCTTGGTGCTAACTTCCCAACGGACCCAAAGCGAACCACGTTCCGTAATGGAGACACCTTGACAAAGACCATATCCCCAATATCAAACTCAAGATTTGACCTTCTCTTGTCCGCATAAGATTTCTGCCTATCATACGCCGTCTTCATCCTTCTTCGAATCAAATCTATCTTCTCTGAAGTCTCTCTAATCATATCGGGCCCAAGCAAGATCTTATCTGTAGACTCCCACCAACATGTAAGCGAACGACACGGTCGTCCATAAAAAGCCTCGAACGGTGCCATGCCAGTGCTAGACTGAAAACCTTTATTATATGCGAACTCCACCAACGGAAGATGTTCCTCCTATGTACCTCCGAAATCTAAGACACACAACCTCAATAAGTCCTCTAGAATACGATTCACCCACTCGGTCTGGCCGTCTGTCTAAGGATGATATGTGGTGATCAAACATAACTGAGTCTCTACGCCTCTTGCAAGCTCTTCCAAAATTCGCTGGTAAAGATAGGATCGCGGTCGCTCACTATGCTAGAAGGAACACCATGCAAACGAACTATTTCTCAAATGTACACGGAGGCTAACCATGGAGCAATCCTCTTACTCTTTACGGGAATGAAATGGGCGCTCTTTGTAAGTCTGTCTACGACGACCCAAATCCCCGTATTACCCTTCCTTGATCTCACTAACCTGTCAACAAAGTCCATCGAGACGCTTTCCCACTTCCATTGTGGGACCTCCAATGCGTGTAGTAATCCACCAGGCTTCTTTTGCTCTGCTTTTACTTATTGGCACACCAAGCATCTCGCGACAAACTCGGCCACGTCCTTCTTCATGCCGGCCCAAAAGCAAACTCGTCTCATGTCCATTTACATCTTGTCCCCGTCGGGATGAATGGTCATCTTCGAACGATGTGCATCATCAAGAATGGTCTTCCTCAAATTCTCGTCCCATGGTACACAAAGTCTAACGTCCCTACGTAACCAACCCTTATCATCTAGGGTATACCTACGGAGATTGCTCGATGACTCCCCTCCTTTGAGTTTCTCTACTAACTCAACCAACTGTGGGTCATCTCGTTGTGCCTCACCAATCCGTTCCAAAAGCGTAGGTCTGACCTCCAAGGATGCTAGCAAACCAGGTACAAAGTCAACGGAAGGTCTAAAGTCAAACGTAGAGATGAACTTTAAGCTTCGCCGCTCAATAAACAACGAACTCAAGGATAAGCTTTTCCAACTTAAGGCATCTGCCACCACGTTACCATTGACAGGGGTATATGCTATTTCGAAGTCGTAGGATGCTAAGAATTCCATCCACCTTTGCTGCCTAAAGTTCAAGTCCTTCTGAGAGAATAAGTATTTTAGCGATTTGTGGTCAGTGAACAATTCAAATTTCTCGCCAAGAAGATAATGGCGCCAAGACTTAAGCGCGAAAACAATAGCGGCCAACTCTAGGTCATGTGTAGGGTAATTTCTCTCATGCACTCTCAACTGCCTTACACAATAGGCTATTACCCTTCCCTCTTGCATTAAGACCGCGCCTAGTCCTGTCCCATAAGCATTGGTATAAACGGTAAATGGCTTACTCCCATCTGGCAACACTAAGACTGGGGCGGTGGCCAAAGCTCTCTTTAAACGTTGGAACGCATCATCACAATCTACGTCCCATGTGAAAACTAGGTTCTTCTTCGTCAAGCGTGTTAATGGGGCTGATATTTTTGCGAAGTCTTTGATAAACTTCCTATAGTAGCCAGCCAACCCTAAGAAACTCCTCACCTCGGTAGCATTTTTAGGGACCTTCCAATCTTGGATGGCCACTACCTTTGCGGGATCCACGGCTATCCCTTCTTTGGAAACCACATGCCCTAAGAATTGCACTACCTTCCTCCAAAAGTGACATTTAGAAAATTTAGCTTTAAGGCTATGCGCTCGAAGAGTCTCCAACACTTCCCTAAGATGTAAGGCATGCTCTTCCTCGTTCTTAGAAAAGATCAAGATGTCGTCTACAAAGACTACTACGAATTTATTAAGGTACTCCCTAAACACCCTAGTCATCAAGTCAACAAAGTATGCGGGGGCGTTTGTCAAACCGAAGGGCATCACAAGCCACTCGAAGAAACCGTCTGGAGTCCTAAAGGCAGTCTTATCTATGCTATCCTCAGCCACTCTCAACTGATGGAAACCCGTGGCTAAGTCTAACTGCGAAAACACTGAGGCGCCAACTAACTGATCGAAGAGATCGTCAATCCTCGGCAGTGGGTGTCTATTCTTCTTAGTAAGCTTATTAATTTCTCTATAGTCAACACAAAGTCTAAGGGACCCATCTGCTTTCGTGGCAAATACTACTGGAGCACCCCACTCTGATATACTACGTCTGATGAACCCCTTATCAAGCAATTCCTTCACTTGCTTACTGATTTTTCGTCTCTCTCTTGCAGCCATGTGTCACACTGCCAATGCAACTGGCTTTGCATTATCTACTATATATATTCGAATGTCTATCTCACATTTTGGGGGTAAACCCCTCACCTCATCAAAGACATCAACATATTCACGAACTATGGGAACAGAATGTAAATCATCATCGGATGCATCAAGGGATTCTAGGTAGCTGAGAATTACTGGACCTCTAGGGTTTCAAGAAATATCAAGGGTCTTTCCAAAACGAGTAAACAATCTAACTACCCTTCTTTCACAATCTACGATGGCCCCATATCTAGTTAGCCAATCCATACCTAGAATTAAACCGTAGCCCATGAAGCCAAGAACAAAGGCATTGCATTCAAACTCAACGCCCAAGATAAACACTCTCAAATCCCGACAAATCATAGAAAGATGAGCCGAACCACCAATAAGATTTGAGACTACTAAGGGATTAGTAACAAGACTAGTATCTAGGTGCAGTGTTTCAACTAATGATGTAGAGATAAACAAATGTGATGCACCAGAATCGAATAAAGTACGGACAGAATGATCAAACAGAAAAACTAAATTTTCAACGGAAATTGCTCTACCTCGTTCTTGCAGCGGTGGGACCACGAGAGCCTGAACTTGTCCCCTTGCCTGCCCTGGTTCCATGAGAGACTGCCCCTGTCCTCCTGAGGTAGACCCTGCCCTGTGCCCTTTCTTTGGGCAGTCCTTAATTAGATGTCCCACTTCGCCACAGTGGAAACAACCGGTCTTCTTTTTCTTCCTACAATCTTTGCTTAGATGGTCGGGTGTCCCATAGTTAAAGCATCTCTTCTTTCCCTTACCATTGTTGCCTTTACCACCGTTCTTGTTCTATTGTTGCTTTTGCGGCTTCTTTTGATCCCCTTTCTTCTCTGGTGCCTTATTAGCATTGGCGCCCTTCTCTTCTTCATGCGTAAGCGCCATGTCAACTAGCCTCTCAAAGGTAGCCCCCATGGAGATGTGGGTCATAGCTAACCCATGAAGCGGCTCGTTCAAACCCTTAACAAATCTCTTGGCCTTCTTTTCAGGAGTATTCACCAAGTCCAAGCCAAATCTTACCAACTGATTGAATTTGTTGACGTACTCTTTCACCGATAGATTCCCTTGCTTCAATGCTAGAAACCTTTCCATGTATAGATTCTCTTTAGCCCGTGAGAGAAACTTTGCCTCAAATCTCCGCCTAAAATCTGGCCATGTATCAACTAGGCGTCCTCCATTAGTGACCCCCCACCAAAATGAGGCCTCATCCTTCATTAGCCAGGCAGGTAACCGGACCTTTCTTCCATCATCCACTTCAAAGATTCCAAATAATTCTTCCACCTCCTTTAGCCAGTTTCGAGCTTCAACAAATGTCTCCGTCCCGTGAAAAGGTTTTCCACCCATTGCCCAAAAATCCTTACATATCTTAGCAAAAGTATCGACGTGAGAAGGAGGAGGAGGAGCATTTGCTGGACCTGCAGTGGCGGCCCTAGGCTCGAGATATTGACGAAACCAACCGGGTACATGAACACCCTCTGGTATCTCAGATGCTTCAGACATGCTGAAATAAAAAAGGAAAGATTCAATACAAAAGAACCGAAGGAAAGATATATGGCCATTGGGGTTACGCTTTCTAAAATAAGCTTTTCTCTTGAAAATAATTTCCTTAAAACATACTTTTGAAGGTACTTCTTTATAAAAATTGTTTTGGAAAACAATTTTTCAAAATTCATATCTGTTCTGGTAACCTTCAGCTCTGATACCACGTGTAACACCCCACGTCCATTAATGTCACTCACAAAGGGAATGCATTAACTTCTATGGAGCTTTTTAAGTGAGTATAGAATAGAAACTTAACAACAAGACAGATAAAAACAATACTTGAAAAACTAAAAACTTTATCTCATTGCAGCGGAAAATACATATGTTTGATTACATCATCAAAACCAGAGCCAAGTACATAATATCCATCTTGACTAAATCAAAGTACATAAATTGAAAGACATAATCCCCAATACAAAATAGCCATAAATAAAAGAGAGGCTGAACTTTACTTCAGCGATCCAAGAAATCTTCTAAAAGCAAGAAGCACAGTTGTCCAAAATCACGCTCTACTGGTGCTAGTTCCAACCTGAGCCCCTAGGGGGAAAAGGAAGAAAAGTGGAGGAAACAAAGGGGGTCAGACATAACGTATGGCGAGTGCGATAACTTTAACAATATAATTACCAAAGTAAATAGGCTAAGGCATAAGTTGGAAAATCGGGGAATGACCATGAACCATTGAGTATGGCAGAGTAAACAAGGAAACAAGATGAACAACGATATTGTTAAAGCACACCTAAACTGCTATAAGATAATTACTAAACAACACCAACACTATAAGATAATTGCTATACTGCACCACCACTTGTCACCCTAAGGTTGATCCTGCCTACAGACTTAATAATGATAATGGTAGTTTCATGCACCCCTAGCTGCCTTCATAGGTGTCGCCTGCCCCTATATCCACTAGGTGTACCCACTACCCCCAAGCGATCGGCTCCCTAACTCGTAGATACCCGTGCTGGCCCTATAGTGGGGTGTATCACTCCCCAAAGTGGCAACCCGATACCACCAATGATGCACGGCTTATACCTACACGATGCAACAAAGTCTTACCTACCAGCCCGGGTCCACACACGCATATGAACCCGTTGGACTTGCGTTACCACCGCTAACCCGTTTTGGCCTCTTACAGTCAAGCCGAGTATGCGTGTCCCGTCCTCGACTTGGGTTGAGGCCACAAAGATACGTCTGGGTTACTGGTTGAAACGGGCCCCCATTACTTGACACAAGCTATCCACCTAAGCTTGGTCCCCTCTAGTACATCCCACTTAACCCACTTCTTATTCATGTTCACTTACATGTTTCAATTTTGGTAAAGTGTTTCTAATCGTATTTCCAATGCAACCCAAGGCACCCACTAGATTCCACATGCCGCCCAAGGCACCCACTTAACCCCCTCATGTCCCACTACATGTTTATCTGGTTAAGTGTTTCTTAATTCATTAAGATCGTAACCCCATAAAGACCTCTCACATTTGACTGGCATTTGTGGCAGCTGTATTTGCCAGGCAGGTCCGGGCAGTCTTACACCACAAAAGAGCTTAACCTCGTGTCTTTACAACTGTTACGCATTTAGTTTATGCCTAAGACCTCTCACATTAGACTGGCATTTGTGGCAGCGGGATTTGCCGGGCGGGTCCGGGCAGTCTTACACCATAAAAGAGCCTAACCTCGTGTCTTAGACGATTAATTACACCTAATTAATCATCCCCCAATTTGAATTACATTCCATATTCAAATTATCAATTAATTCCAAATTTAACGATGTCCAATGTTGACTCAATTATGTCCGTCTATTTATGGTATGTAAAATCATACCAATTTTCATCACAAAATTATTTTATGCCATTTAAGGCATTTATGCCAATTTTTAATATTAAATCTTTTTAATATTATCCCCTTTACCCCTCGTTGTATGTTTGTTCGTTTAACGTAAAATATACGTTGGACTCGAATAGTCTAACTCATGAAATAAAGAGAAAACATCACAACATACATATAATTAAAAATAGATCTAAACGTAAGGGGTGAACTTGCATGTGTGAATGATGTTCTACATCTAAAACTTGCATAGGCCAAAGTTACAACTCGCATAAAACTACATATGTCAAATCTAAAGGTGTAAACTTGTTTGGGGGATAGTCACAAACTTGCATAAATAATGTATGTCATAGATCTACATCTAAAGGTGTAAACTTGCATAGGCAATAACCACAAACCTGCATAACATGATTCATATTCCAAACTCATATATTCATATAAACTTGCATATGTGATTTATGCAACATAACGATGGTGTAAACTTACATCTAACATGTAAAATATCATATAGAATTTAGCATATAACTCACACATGTCATAGCCTAACTTTTAGATCCAATTCACATAAAATAGGTGTCATGAAACATGTAAGGTTATGCATAAAATTTACTAACTTCCATATGATCCATGTTAAAACCAATATCTAAACTTGCGTACATACTTATGATTTATCATATGAATCAACATACCCAAATTAGCATATGAACAACATGGTGATTTGATTAAACATATGTAATGACCCGCATTTGCAGAGGTATTATAATTAATTTATTTAATTATATAAATAGCGATACAGTGAACTTAATGGTCGTGGAATTAAATAATGGTGAATATTTAATTAAAATAATAAATTAAATAATATATTTAATTCTGAAATAATCAGAATTGGCTGAAATGACGATATGTTGTGAACTGGATCATCTGTGATATTTAATTCAGTTTAGAATTGAATTTAAATAACGGATATATTATTTGAACGACAATTTGAACGTATAATTATATTATAATTAAAATCGAGCTTGAAATGGCGCTGCATTTCATAATTTGGCGATTTGAACTTCAACTGAATGTACAGGATTCGTTTTAAGCCAGATTTCTGTGAAACAAGAAACCTATGGAGCTGGTGGAGTATATCTTTCTAGTGGAAGTGAAAAATCAGGATTTGTTCGCGTAGATTTTGATTTATGTCCAAATCAAATTTTAGAAAAGTCGCTGTGGAATTCCTTTATAATTTATAAAGGAATTATTTATATTTAAAAAACGAAATTCATTTTAAATCGAATATCGATTTAATCGGGGTGTGAAGTATCGAGTTATAAATTCCAATGGAGCTGTATGATATTCTGTTGAGAATGTATACGATAATATAAGTTTGTTTATATTTAATTTAATTATATTTAAATATATTTATATATTTAAATAGGTTCTTTAGAGCTTCAAAAATAGTGTTTTCGCAAACAGTGACGGAATTCGACGAAACCGGTTTTATAGATTCCAGAATATTATAACATAGCAGGTGGTCAAATTTCGTCGCATTCAGATTGGTTATGAAGTCGTATGGGCTTAAAATGTCGAGCAAGGTTATCATTGATTATACTATGAAAATATCAAGCAAAATATCTAAAAGAAGATTGCCTATAAATACACCCTAAAAAAAACTATTAAGACCTAAATTTTTCATTTCATTCTTCAGCAAATAAAGGTAGCCGCCACCGAAATGTCCTCAACACAAAAATCCAAACTTCAGAAATTCCAAATTTACTCTACAAAAATCCTTAAATCAAAATACTTATATATCTTTAATCCTCATAACCTACTCTTCGTTTTTGTGTACTTCTTTTTGGATTCAAACGCAATAAAGTTTGTGGGATTTGAGGTACAGCAGGTTAGGGTTCGATGGTATGGATTTCCGGAGCAGCGATTCTCGATTCCAACGTTGTGGGTGAGGTTGGTGTTGAAATTCATTGCAATGATGAAATCTGTGTTTGTGTTGGGTTCGAGCTTTGACCTTGTGAAGGGGTTTCGGGGTTTTGGGGTATCGGGAAGGAGAAGACTAGTCTGAGAAGGGAGGTTGGTCGGAGGGGGTGTTGCAGTGGAGGACTAACCGACTCTGATGAGGGTCGCGATGGATACAGTAGCATCGGAAGGGAAATCGCAGATCACTGGTGGATGACTTCGGTGGTATCGGCTGTAGTGTTGATGGCGTACATGGGGAGACTGGAGTGGTGAAGAGGAGGGAGCAGTTTTGTCTGGAGCAAATGTTGAGAATGAGGCCGAGTTTTTGAAATCGAAGAGCAGAAAACGTGAGGACCGGAAAGTTTTTGGCCGAGAATTCCTTTATCTCTAAGTGTAATTAGAGATCAATTTGTTAGTTAATTAAGTTAATTAGTGAGTTTTAGGTGATTAAATCTACACTGATGGATGATTAATAATACATTTTTAAATTTGATTAGTTTGGAGACAAAAGAAGTATAGTGAGCAACAAAAGGATTGGACACGTTTTTAAGTTAATGAAATTAGCAATAATTAGTTAATTAATTGAGTTTAATTAAGGTTTTTATGGGTTAAATTGTAATTAGATTAAGAGTAAATTGAGTTAAAACCTAAGTTAATTTATTCTTAGGTAAATTAATTTAAACTGAAGTAAATTCGTACCTAGGTTAGCAAATTATACTTAAGTTAACTAGTTTAAGCTTAATTAGAGTTAGGATTTAATTAGTTAGTTATTTTTTATATTTATTTGTGCAATTGAATCGTTAAGAGATAAAATATTAATAACTTGACATCCTGTGAACAGAATCCAACCAAAACGACTTACAATGGAATCGTATTTTCGAATTGAAAATTCTGGAATTGGTTTGGAATGGATTGGAGCTCGTAACAATATATAGCGAAATAAATTGCCTGATCCGAGTCAACGGTCGCAAATTGTTATTTAACGTTTACGAACAATGTGAGTAAATCTCACTAACTCTGAACAGTTTATAATTTCATGTTGTATTTTTAGAACTGTTAAATATTGGCTGATTGACCGTGTGTTGACTGTTTGATTGAACTGCTAGTCAGTTAGTTGAATTTCTATATTGATTCTGTTTAACAGAATATATCATGTGGAACTGAAAGTAATGTTATCTATATTGTTTAACATCTGTGATGCAGGGAAACAGGTTAGAGGAATCCAACTGGATTCCTCAACATTTATTTTACTGTGATTCATATATTATGATATATGATGTGATATATAATCTATTGTTGATTATGTGTGTTTGGACGATATTTATCGTTTTTATATGGTATGTTAAATATCATAAGAAATACTGGATGTGGGAAAGGGGATTTTCAAAGTGTATTTTGAAAATGAATTATTTATATAAAATCGATGGATTTTATATAGAAAAGGAAAAGGATTTTTATAAAAGAGAATAATTATAAAATTGAAGGATAAGTTATAATAAAGGAAATATTTATTTGTTAAATAAATAGAATATAATAAAAGGAAATATTTATTTGTTAAATAAATAGAATATAATAAAAGGAAATATTTATTTGTTAAATAAATAGGATAGATAAAAGAAATATTTATTTGTTAAATAAATAGAATTATTAAAAGGGAGTATTTATTCAGGGAATAAATTAATCAAATGAGTTAGTTAAACCAGATTTGTCAAATGAATTAGTTGAACCAGTTTGTCAAATGAGTTAGTTAAACCAGATTTGTCAAATGAGTTAGTTAAACCAGATTTGTCAAATGAGTTAGTTAAACCAGATTGTCAAATGAGTTAGTCAAACCAAGTTAAATGAGTTGATAAAACCAAGTTGATCGAGTTAGTTAAACTAGTTAACCCAAAGGAGTTAGTCGAAGTGAGTTAAATCCAAAGGAGTTAGTCGAAGTGAGTTAAATCCAAAGGAGTTATAGTCGAAGTTAGTTAATCCAAAGGAGTTAGTCGAAGTTAGTAAATCCAAAGGAGTTGGTCGAAAGAATTAATCGAAAAGGATTACTCGAGAAGAATTTATCAAATAAAGTTAATCAGTTAAAGTGAATGCAATAGGGTAAATCGAATAGAGTAAATCGAATAGAGTTAATCAAATAGAGCTAATCAAAAAAAAGGAGATAATCGAATATAGTTATTCGAAAAGAAAGGTTAAGTAAGGAAGTTAGTTAAAGAAATATAAAGTGTACTTTGCCTATTTCAAAGTTAGAAATGTTGTTCAGTTAAGGTCTGAGAGGTAGTTCTACCCAACTTGATTGGCTTCGTTTTAACTAAGGAATGGTTAAGGTTCGGCAGTAAAGGATGGTTAAGTGAATTTAGTAATTAAAGGAAATGTTTTGAGTTGGCATAGCGATGTTTTATCTAAACATCTGTTTAATCCAAACGTATGAGTTCTTGGAAATGTTTTCCCAAACAAGAATCAGAAATGTTTGCTAATACAGAAAACAAGAAATGGAAATGTTCCTAATGTAAATAACGTATATTTTCTAAATTTAGAAAATAGCAAATGTTGAATATTGGGAAACAGGAGATGAAAAATGAACTAAAGAGATAAATGTTAAATGTTGTTTGATCAATATAAATTTCCATCTGGAAATAATATCGTTATTTGCACACCTGTTTTTCTTCGATAGTTAAATCACAGACTATCGAAGTTTTGACCATTTTAACGTTGTTAATGTGGAGAGACGGTTGGATTATTGTCCAAAGAACCACTCTGTATTGGCATAAGCGTTGCGAATCATATATGCCAAAGATAATTGAAGACGGAGTAAAGTGCAAGGGCTATTGTATAAGTCTTAGATAACAGTGCCTAAGATGGATGTACTGAATAGTGCCTTCGTTTCATCCTGTTCCTGGATGACTTGTATGGATGGATGTCTGACAGAGTATTTCCAGACGATCACGTATATTGATTTCTCCAATCGTACCAAGAGTGGAAGCAAAGAAGGAAAGTTCTTTTAGCTAACACATAATGTATGGTTGAGGACGACAATCGGTGATTTGATGGATTTGACGATGTGGCATTCAAAGTGAATCTGGTGTGATGATAAAGCGTAGCTTCTAGCCTCATCAACCGGTAAATGACAGAAATCGGGCAGGCAGTATGGCTAAGTCGGTCGCTCCGAAGTAGGGTGTATAATCACCTGATCTGGAATTTCATTTATTTCTAAAAATCTATTGTCTACACTGTCCCATTCAGGAAACGGTTGCTTATCCCAACCGTTGGTGATATACATTCGATACACTCAAGCAAAATGAGTGGTCGGTCATGTGTGGCCGGGTTGCAAGATGTTCTTGTTGAACTCGGTGTATTCCTCTCTAGAGGTACACTATCGAAAGGTGGTCCCATACCTTGTCATAGTTGGAAATCCATTTCCCAATATGTGCTTGCGGTTTTGATTGTATACAATATATGTAGAACGTGAGATGAAAGCATTTCTGCTAGATGATTATTATATTGTGGTTGATAGACATTATGATAATATCAAAAGGTTTTTGATATAAAGATATTTTGGATTCTTATAAGGGAAAAACCCGTTCCGTTATACGGCGTGGTCTTATGAGATATCATTTACTTGTTCAAACTGTTTTAAACTCATACCAGTCCCATGGCTGACCCGGAGTTATTTTGTTTTGTTTTCCCTAAACTCTTGGGTGCCCAATTTTGTACAGGCAGTCAAGTAGTCAGGAGTTGCAGATACTTGAAGAGTTGGAGCAGGAGGCTTCAGAATCATATAGCTATAGTTTATTTCCGCTGTGTTGTAAGTGTTGTACTTTGATAATGATGTATATTCAAGTACAGATGTATATTTCAAGTAATGTTATATATATTATATGTTATTCGTTCCACTGTGAGGTTCGTGTTACTCTGATGTTGTGTTCTTCTTCTTCTTCTTCTTCTTCTATTCTAAGTTTCTATCTTATCTTTCTCACCCTCTGATTTCTTTCTATTAATTTCCTGGTTTTCAGTATAATTTGGGTTTGGACTTTTGGTTTTGGTCAGCTCAAATTGGACCATATTTTTGGGTCATTACAACATAAGCCAATCATAAAATTACAACATAGATGATCACAACTTTACAAGATAGCATCATAGAATTTACAACATAAACATCACAATTTTACTACATGAATAATAACATGCGGTCAACAATTCACATCATATCCAAATAGTCCACATCATAACTCAATCCAATTAATTTGCTAATTATTTTATTAAAATTACCGAACTCACAATTCAGAGAAGGTCTTGAATTCTGAATTCTGAGTTCTGAAGTTGTAATAGCTTTCCCTTGAAGAAGATTCGTTGTTTAAGTTGAAAAGGATTGAATTAGATTAGCTTTCTTCCTCTCTAATTGGTGGTGGCTATGCTGAGTTGCTAGGTGACGACATGGAGGCCATGAATCTAATTTTGTTTTGATTTTAGGGTTTGAGTCTACAAGTCTTTTTATAGAGTTTTGGATTAGTTTAAGCTGTCTGATCAACCCAGAATTAATCCCAGCCAACCAGAGCATATCAGAAACCCTAATGAGTCAGTATCTAGTCATCAACAGGTCATAAAATAAATCAGCCCGGGGGGGCAGGTCGACCCCCAGGTCGACCCTATGGTCGATCTGGTCAGGGTAGGTCGACCCTATGGTCGACCTAGCCCTGGCAGGGAAATTCCCACCTAGCCCATCTGACTCTGAATTTTCAAATTTTGAAATATGTTTTGAATTTTCTGAAACTTCCGATGGCCATAACTTCTTCATACGAAGTCTAATTCACGCAAACTCGGACTCTATCTCAACTCCGAGATGAACACAATGGCACAACCTGTTTCCCTTAATTCTCATGTCTGAGATTAGGTATTCTTTAATTTGTGAATATTAGTGTTAACAGAATTATGGGGTGTTACAGGTATGCTAAAATACACGTGTACGGAGTTAAGATTTAGCTCCTAGACGCGCTCAGGGTTCGGCTCTCGCCCACTTAGAATTTATTTTCATTCCCTTGTAATAGCTCTTTAGCAACAATAAACTTTCTTTTGCAAACATAGACTTTGTTTGAGCTAATCGTGACTAGCGTTCGCCGACCCGAATATGGTTAGTGTTAAGCCACCACCTGTAAGACGCGGTCAATGCCTGCCACCATATTTAAGCCTACTCCCTAAGCCGAGTATGGTCATACTTTTCTAAGCCGAGCATGGAAGACACTCACCTCTTCCCTAAGTCGAGTGCACTCATCACTTGCCTAAATTTTATAAGTTCTCGATAGGAGTGAGACAACGACTCAAAACGTCACTTACCCATCATCGTATACGTCCAACTCCATTAGCCGAGTATGAATGAAATTAAATAAGCCAAGCATGATTAGCACTTACCATAACTGAGTATGGTTAATGCTCTCCACCTCCGTAAGCCGAGTATGGTTAATACTTACCACTCCTATAAGCTAAGTGTGATTACTGCTCGCCAACTCTTTAAGCCGAGTATGATTAATACTCGCCCAATCGAATTCAAAGCCATCTCTAAACCGGGAATGACCTACACAATCATTGCAGGTAATGGACCTTACGGCAAGAATCCTAAACCACTTTCATAGCACACTTGGAAATAATACGATCCTTGATGGTTGTCGGTTTTCCGGCCTTAATACGATCTGCACCGATCGTCGTATTTCTGGCCTTAATACAACCATCAAGATCGCCAGATTTCTTACCTAAATATGGTTCGGTGTAACCATAGCAACCCGAGCATTGAACTCTGATATCACATCCAGAACATGCCTTCTTTTGTTAAGAAATATGTGCGCTGGGGGGTAAAGTGTTAACCAACTTTTTGGCAAAAGTTGTCACGCCTCAACAAATCGAAGCCTAATGCCACAAGGCTCGCAAAAACAGCAACCACCGACTCTAGCGGTCGGCTCTTACTTCAGAAAGACCAAAAACAATTTAGCTCGAACCATTTTCCATTGAGCAACAGCATCTCATTCGCCGACATAATCCCTCTCCCAGACCGACCGAGTCAACAAATTCCCTTAAAGATCAGAGTGATCGAATATCTCCAAATCTATGTGGAAATATCCAAATGAATTATTCACTGCTTATCCCGAATCTCGAGACATTAAAGGTGGTCAACCACTTCCGGCCAAAGTTCCACTTTTGATACACCT
This sequence comes from Allium sativum, assembly GCA_030737875.1. Taxonomy (NCBI): domain Eukaryota; kingdom Viridiplantae; phylum Streptophyta; class Magnoliopsida; order Asparagales; family Amaryllidaceae; genus Allium; species Allium sativum. Next base: position 58,767,385 of record CM060920.1, read on the forward strand.
CATCTCGAAAGCCACACAAGCCACAATTCTCGAGGATACTATTAATCAGCAGTAGACCGGGTCTGACCGCCGCAACTATTTCAAATGATCAACCTCCACGTGTCTAACCTGCACAAAAGCGGTAGGCCACGTTGCACCTCAATCAACCCACCTCTCCATCTATAAATATCTCCATACCAAGAACGAAAAACAGATTTTTAGCCAGAGCTTTCTCTCTCAAGATCAAATTCTATGGCTAACTCCAAAATTTTCCACCTCTTTCTCTACAACACAGTCAGCTTGTGTTCATCTCCCATTTTCTTACAAAAGAAAATATATTGCACTTTTAATCAAAAGCAAATCAATATATAAAGTGGATGTAGGTGCACCGTCTTTTGTCGAACCACTATAAAAATATTGCGTGTTCCCTGTTTTTACTTACTTTAACATATTATGTGATTTTTGTTCGTGTGTTTTATGCACGACTGGGGGTTGACGGTCACTAGTGACCAACTTTTGACGTCAACAAGCCCTCGCATCCTCTGGACCGAAAGGCATCACTACATAGCAATATAAACCAAGATCTGTGATAAAACTGGTATGCTCCTGATCCAGAACTCACACCATATTTGGTTATATCCAGAGTATGGATCAATGAATGACAGGAGTTCATGTCCAGCTATTAAATCTACTAATTGATCAATCCTCGGGAGTGGAAAGCTATCCCTTGGGCATGCCTTGTTCAGATCCAAGAAGTCAATGCACATATGCCACTTCCCGTTAGCTTTCTTCATAAGTGCTGAATTTGATATCCTATCTGGTTATGTTGCATCACAAATGAATATGTTTCCCTTCAAGTTTTCGACTTCCTCCTTCAAAGCCGCTAACCTTTCCAGTCCGAGCATGCGTATTTTTTACTTAATGGGAACATACTCTGCATCAATGCTAAATGCATGGTTATAGTTGATGGCGATATCCTATACATATCAGCATGATACCAACCAAACGCATCCAGGTATTCCTTGAGAAAATCAATCAATTCTTTCATCATGAAGGAATATTAATGGGATCTGATCTTCAAGACCTAATTGGGTCGTCATTATTGATCGGAACTTCTATTATATCTTTGTTAGGTGTCTCCCTTCTACAACCCAACTCTTCATCTTTTTGGTATCAATGTCCTCAAATTGATGAGTGGATGATACAGCTTGCGACGTATCCATTATTTTCTATATTGCCACCTCTTTGGCTGGAGAGGCGACTTCTTGTGCTTCTTATCCTTCTCCATTGCAGACCTCCTTCCATCATGTCAAATAGCACTCTCTTCCTATCACCTGATCACCCCTGACCATTCCCAGTCCAGCTTCAATCGGGAATACATGCACAAGGAGCTATACATGACATGAAATCTGCTAGGGCCGGTTGTTGTAGGTAGGCATTGCAAGGAGAATTATTGTCGATCACAAGGAATGAGAGGATTTGTAACCTTCGATGATCTGACTCACCAAACTCAAAAGGAAACTCTGCTAAACCAATTGGTCCAATAGTTGAACCATTGAAACCATGTATCTATCCTATACATGGATTCAAAGCTCTCGACTTCAACTTCATTTGGTCAAAAGCTTTCTTAAACTAGATATCGACGGAACTCCCACAATCAAAAGGGACTTTCCCACTATTGATGGGCCAATAATGGCTGATATCACCAACATGTCGATACTTGGGGTTTCCACCCCTGAACTTTCTTTTTCATGGAAATTGATGTCAACCTTCATCATTTTCTACTTTTTGATCAAAACATTATCTTCTGGTTGCTACATTCCCCAAATTCTGTATGCTTTACCATGTTTAAATATTGCTCCATTGTCCTCGCACTAAATCCTATCGAATGAGGTCCTCCAATGATTGTATTGATGACAATCTCCTTTCCTTTCTGCTAGGAAGTGGCTTAAGAGGCCCCTTCGGGGCTGGAGCTCCTTGCCCCCATCCCTCGGGGTTACCTTGTACTCATCAAGCTTTCCCTCTCACAGCAGCTTCTCAACCATATGTCTTAAGTGATGACATTCTTTCATCGAATGACCAAAAGTTTCATGGAACAAACAATAGTTTCCAATCTCACGTTCCTTCTCTTTTGAATCTTAGGAAGGCGGTTTCTTGTATTGCATGACGTATTCACATTACACGTGTCGAGATATATTCTCTAAAGTGTCATTCAGCGGCATGTAACTCTCAAAGGATTGGAACCGGGGTCGCTTCCTAGCATTCCTTTTCTGATTCTAATTTCCTTTATTTCCATTATTTTCGTGACGATCATTCATCTTATTCTTGTTCCCAACATTAACTTCAACTTTTCTGGAGTTGTAGCTGGACTATCTTACTGCAATATTACTCTGAGTTTCTTCTTTCATAACCTTGCTAGATGTTATTTTTCATTGAAGATATGCGTCTTCGTGACTCAAATACACATTTATCTTTTTATAAAACAATTCAATGTTTGTGGGAGGTTTTCCAACCAAATATCTTTTGAACTTTGAGTCCTCATCTACACCAACGACAATTGCCATTAGAATGGTCTTTGGGTTTGGGTTGCTTACCTCAGTGACAACCACACTGAAGCGATCGAGATATCCCCTCAATCATTCTCCAGGGGCTTGCTTAACCGTAGAAAGTCCCATCACGTGTTCTGACCTCGACGTGTGCAATCGAAATTGAGCTAAGAAATTTTCACTCAGGTCTTTGAAGTTGGGAACTGATCAGGGAGAAAGCCTAGTAAACCACATCATTGCCACTCCTACAAGATATATCAGGAAGGCTTTACACTTAATGTCATCAGGAGCCGCTGCTACGTTCATATACCACGAATAATGCATTGTGGGTTGTTGCGGGTCCATCCTTCCGGAGTAGTGGCTTATAGCGGGCTAATTAAACCGTCTTGGGAACTGAGTCTCTAAGATAGCATCGATAAAGGGAGAATGGCTACAATCTATGCCTCAATCCTTGTTTATGCAGACCATGCTATCATGCATTATCTTCCTTGTCATTGCTTCTACTTCTGAATTGGTCATCATACGTCCTCGTTTAGTATCCTCGGTTCGTTGAACTACCTCTGTTTCCGTTACAGGCAACATTTCCTGAGTCACCATCTGGACGGTACTTCCCTGCCATCTATGGTCCCAGTCAATCATAGGACAAGTGAGCGAAGAAAGCACGAGCAATTCGGGAAGTTCCTTGTTCCTTTAGGGGATCTTGAGATCTTCTCGGGAAGGTAATGAACTGAATCATAGCTAACAAAGTTTTATGGCCTTTTATAAGGTCTCCTCTGGCATGATCGTTGCTCACCTTTACCAAATGAGGACAAGTCATCTACCATTTGATGAATTGGCAAGGATGGTGTCCTCAACCTTCAGAACTCTTCATGCTATCTAGCCATGGTCTCCATAACGTTTTTCAATCCAGCATTGTCTCGCCTCTGTGAATCCAAGGCAGCGGTTGCCTCTTCTAGCTTGATGAAAAACCATGCGAAATCATCTCATATAATAAATGCTGAAGATGGGGCTTGATCATGATTTGGAGCAACTATCTCAACTATGGGCTTGGATCGAATAGGGGGATCAGATCGAACTGGAGCGTCAGAACAGAATGAACTCGATCCGGGACAGCTCGATCCATGCTCACTCGATCCAGGGCCCTGTGTCGGCACTATTTGAGCGTTGGGATGTTGCGCATTGCTGGTTTGAAATCTGCGATTGGTTTGATGAGTTTTGTCTCTTGTTGAAACCATAATGACTGAGATTATCGAAGACGATGGAACTATGGACTATCTCAATGGACTTAGTGATCCGAATAGTAGATAAATAATCTAGATAAGGCTAAAAATTTTGATTTCTTAGTGAAAGCACCGAAATGTTAGACTAAAAAATGGCTCTAACACTTAAAATTAAAATTTATGGAAGAAAAGTGAAGAAATACTAAAATTAAAATGAGGAAAACAGCAAACACACAAGATTTATAGTGGTTCGGCATTAAGGAGCCTACATTCACTTTATAATTTCTATATTCAGCAAGAAATTACAATTACCAGTCTTGTAACTCTTATACACTTAACATAAAATCAAAATTCTCTTGAAAATATTGACAAATCAGTCAAATATGGGAATCTGAGTTTGGGTCGAACAAGAACGGCGATTGGAATACAGTACCTCAACCTCTCAAGTGTTAGAAGTCCTTGAAACAACCTTGAAACCATGTATTTATAGGTGTAGTAGTGCAGTAGTTTGAATTTAAGGTGGGAACTGTTTGCTACAAGTGGCCTTCGATCCACATTTTTCGATGATGAGTGGCAGTAGTTTCATATGGAAGGTGGGATCGGATCATGGGCAGAGATCCCGGCCTTTCAGCAGATTGTGAAGTACGTAGCAGAGTTGTGGGCAACTTTCTTGTGTGGGTCGAAGATGGGTCAGGTCGAATACTTAAACTGGATCTTTCGAACCGAGAAGATTCGAATTGAAGTAATTCGAACCAGAGGTTTTCGAACAGCTTCTAAATGGTGGGTTCTGATATTCAGTCCGAACCGGCTTGTTATTCGATATGAGCTTGAGTTGCGTCCTTTGTTAAAGATAATTTTTGATCTCTAGAACTTGTGATCACGATCATTCGAACTTTGGTCGGGCTTTCTACAAGGTAGGCTAACAATATCCTAATTATAGAGCTCCATTTTAGAGAATCAAATGCTTTCATTATATCAGGTTTAAGCATAGCCCTAGGAGATATGTTGCTGGTTTTATAGCCTTTTAGAAGTTCGTGTGCAAGTAATACATTGTCTAGTATATTTCGTTTAGGAAAGAAGGCAGATTGATTACAAGAAATTAGGCTACGTAAAAATAAGTATAAACCTGTTAGCCAAGATCTTTGTAAAACATTTATGTATTGTTTTACGGCACAAGATTGGTCTAAAAAGTTGAATAAGGTTGGCATCTGTTACTTTAGTGATCAAAGTAATCACAATATTATTAAAAAATTCCAACATTTGACCCTTTTCGAAAAAGTTAAGTACAACACTACAAACATCAGTGGAGACAATGTTCCAGCAATGTGTGTAAAACTTAGCGTCGAAACCATCAGGACCCCCGCTCGTGTTTTTATTAAGGAAGAAAATTGCCTCCTTGATTTCCTCAGTAGTGACAACAAAACACACTAAATCAGACTATTCATTGCTAAGAACAGGGAGGAGCATGGGAGGTCATCAATTCTAGGTTCGAAATCATTTTCATTGCCAAATAATTCAAAGAAATATTGAATAAACGCGTTTTGAATACCAGATTGGGTAGAGTACACCTGACCATACTTGTCCGTGATTGAAAGAATGTTTTCTTTATTCTGTTTGGATTTAAGAGGGGCATGGAAGTAGGTAGAGTTCCTGTCACCGTCTTCACTTCATCTAATTCTATCCTTCTACTTTATCATTAAGGATTTTTTGAGAATGGCATCTTGGAGCTTTATGGAGTAATTAGTTTCAAGCACAACTAGGTTGGGATTGTTAGGGTCATCAAACATCTGATTTTTGTTGTATATAACGGTGTTGTATACATAATTATATGATTTTTTTGTTTGATGATAACAACCAAATATATTTTATTATTAATGTGTTTGTTATTGTACTGTTATATTACAATAGACAGGAATATAATATTTATATTTAAATAGAATACGACTGTACAGACATTCATATATTCAAACAGTATTTTATTTAAATTGAATATTCTATTTCAACATTCAAACAGTACAGCTATTTAATACTCCACTTTTTAAATACATTCACAGAATATTCGTACTTGTATAGTGACTGAATAAAATAAACAAGTTTGTTTGACAACAATGAAATAATATTATATTTCAAACAAGTTTGTTTGACAACAATGAAATAATATTTTATTTCAAACAAATCTGTTTATTACAAATAACAGTACAAATTCATATATACTTACATGTTCACTGTTTGACTCATATACAGTTCTCTCTAAGCTATTTGTACATTCATTTACAATTCATTTATATTCACTCTATGCAATTTCATATATACAGACACACACTGACACACCCATTCACGGTCTTTTGTCTTCTGTCTTCACAGCTCTTAGTCAGTCCAGTCACAATCTTCTTACATGTCACAATAGAAACACACACAGTATCTAAAACAGAAATAATATTCTAATTTCTAGCAAATATATAAAAAAGAAATTGCCTCAGTTTTCTGGTGTGTTTCTCATCATTTTTCATGACTTGGTCTATTTTATCTGCGTCTAGGCAGACAGTTTGTATATGTACAGGGACAGGAAATTTTCTGAATGGCTGCATAAACACACATGTATATATATACATGTGTGCACTGCCACACCAATTCAGTGTGCAACTGAGGAGTAGCCATGTTGACCATCTCGACTCAGTGCACATATGAAAACAACTCAATGTAAAGTCAACAACAACACAAATGTCCGAGCAAAGTTCAAATCAAAATGGCCAGTACAAGAACATAGCAGCATGTACAAGGTGAAGCATCAACCAATCAATGATTAACAAAACAGTTTGATTCAGCTCAATATAGCATGACATACAACAATATCAATGAACACATGCAACGACAAGAGACATGAAACAATGGTCAAGCCATGTTTCAATATCAAAGGGATCAACTCAACAATTTCAAGCAATGGATGATTTCAGAATTGGTGCACAAACATATGTATGGTCGAGCAGTGAAATATGTGCAAATGGTTCAAAATCAAAGTAGTATATACACAACAGGAAATGTTATGAATGGTCAAGCCAAGGTACATGCAACAAGTATATGTCATATACAAGTGAGGACAAGGATGTATACGTGTCACGGTGCAATACTGCATGGCTCAATGATGCAAATAAAGTCAACATAGCATTCACAAGTAAAGTTCAAAGAGATGTGTAACTGCATGATCAATTCCAGAAAATCACAAATGATTTCAAGTTAAAATACAAGTGTAAATACAAGCATGGCTGAGTCATGGAAACGCAACAGTATGAAGAAGGGACAAAACACATGTGTACTCAACAAGTGAAGGACATGAACAAGCAAGCCTAGGTTCAGCAAGATCATTTCAGAGATGTCAAGTAAACTGCAAATGGATGCAGCAAACAATCATGTGGTGTCCGAGACAAGTGCAACATGTATTAACACAAGTGTCAGAAGGTATAAGTGGAAACTGCATACATGACACAACATGCACTGGGTCAATGATACATGTACATATACAAGACTAGGATTCATGAGCATATCAAAGAGACGGTTTTTTTTGGTAAAGATTTTCAACTCAATGATTTCTTGAAATGAACAAAATTTATGTGTTTCCATAATTCTGCAAATATTTTTGGCAAGAAAACATTTTTGGCATGCTTTATTCAGGATCAATGCAAGTGCAGAAAAATATTTCATTTTATTTCCAGTTTTAGCAAAGTGGACCAAGTTTTTTTTCCTTTCCAGAAATTTTGTAATCACTCAACAATTTTTTTTGGCAAGTTTTTAACTCGGTAAAAAATAAGGAACAATCACAGAACTTTTTTTTTGGGAAAGTTAAAATTAGCATTCACTGGTGGTTTATTCAAGGCACAAAAGCAATCTTTCAAGGGACCGCGAATATTAACCTGTTTTGGCATATGATTTTCCACGGTATGTTTTAATCAATCAAACAAGGCAAGCAATCGAAATTCACAAGGGACAGTTCATCAATAAAACACGCAAGTTTTTCAATACCAAGATTTCAAATTCAAGAATCAATTTCAGCCGAGAATTAAAAAGGGGAACACAACAAATCAGGCAACATTAACATGCAAGCAATCAGTCGAGCCATATAGGGAAATCAGAGAGAATTAGGATTTTTTACAATCCTATTTATCAACCAAATCATCACTAGCAAACGTGTATCGAAACCACAAATCAACTCGAAAGCAAAAAAAAAGTTTCAAATCAGAATTCACTTACAATTGTTTTGATAGAGAGATAGCCAAATCAAACCAGCAAGCAACACTAAGAAGAGGAGCAATAAGAGAACCTCAACTTCAACACTTTCCGCAATTGATTTGATTTGGGGAAAATTCTGTAAACCCTAGTTTGTAATCTCAAGCCGCCATATCCAGTTTTCTAGAGACAAAGCATCGAGCAAAAAGAAATGAGGAGCGAGCCGACCAACATGGGTTTAGACTAACCCTAGTTCACAATATAAGGGAAATTTTGTTTTAAACTAGGGTTTCGTTTTAATTTTTGTATTTTTTTTGAATTCATGTTGTAAATCGTCTCAACAGTTTCTAGAGTCTGTAAAATTCTAGCAGTTTACTAGAGTATGTGTAAAAACTAGGGTATACTGATTATGGGGTTGTAATCAGGGGAAATCTGATCGAGGGAATATCGGTCATTTTAGGGTTTTGAGCATAGGTTAGAATAGGAGCAAGATTTGCAAGTGTACATGGTCTTGTATGCGGGATCTGTTCTATCACCTAGTAGATACCATAGAAATGCAGCAGTAGGCAAGGTTTTTCCGAAGCCGGGTATATCTGTGTGTGATTTATTTTTCTGCATTTCTGTTTCTGCTACATTCTGTGATCTGTGTATTATTATCTATCTCGTTAAATTTTTAATTCAGTTAAAAAACTATGATAAACCCTATTCACACCCCTCCCCCTCTAGGGTTAATCTAGATCCAACATTTGGTATCAGAGTAGGTTTTTTCTGTTAACTCTAGAGTCATGGGTAACCCTACTTGTCAGTTCTTGGAGAGTCAGTCCAGTCGTATTCCAACTATTTTTAATGGTATAGATTTTTTGAATTGGAAATCTGAAATGGAATCCTATTTGAAATTTGTCAATCTTAAATGTTGGGATGTTATTGTTAATGGATTTGATATGATAGATATATGTTTTAATAATCGTGCTACGAATATTTTATATTCACATCTTGATGATGATCGATACTGCCTTATCTCCCATTGTTTGACTGCGCAGGAAATCTGGATAGCTATCAATTCAAGACATGGAAATGACAACAACTTCTCAAAACCCTCAACTGCCAACTCAGATTCAGTTCTGTGCTTAACTGGATCTATTCATGTCGATTCAGACGATGGGGACTTATCATATGAAGATTTGGTATCTCTTTGTAATAATTTAACAAGAACTGTTGATCGTCTCAAACGGAAAAACAAGTCTTTGAAATCTGAAAATTCTGAGTTAACCCACAATAACAATATGTTGAAATTAAAATTTGAAAACTCTGAGTGCAAGAATTGTTTTAATTTGAAAACTGATTTAGCTCAACTTAATGAAAATTCTAGAAAGCTTGAAAATGAATTTTTAATTTTGAAAAATCACGAAGGTGAGCTAATTCATAAAAATAACGCTTTCCAAAAGGAGTTGGATAAGATTAATTTCGAAATGAGATTTTTGAAAAGAAAAGTTCTTTTAAAATTGAATCGATCTTGACTGAACTTGAAATTGAAATCGCAAAATTCAAAGAGTTTGAAAAACTTGAAATTGAAAAACAGAAACATTTTGAATTTGAGATTTTGCAATCCCAAGACACAATTAAATTACTTGAATTTGAAAATTTGGTTTTGAAAAAATATGATGTTGAAAGGAAGAACACTGATGACCGTCGTTCAGATTTAATAAAAGAGAACGGTGATCTTAAATTCAAAATTCAACGACTAGAGTCAACTTTGAATAAATTTAATGATAGTGAAAAATCTTTGAATATGTTGTTGAAAAATCAATTTTCTGTTAGAAATAAAAGTGGTCTTGGCTTTGGAAAAAATAATGGTTTTGAAAAACTAAATTTAAATGGTTTTGAAAATCCTTTTAATTGTCATGGAAAAGATCATTTTGAAAATTTAAACTCTGAAGGGTTCAAAGGTTTTTTAAATCGAAAGAGAAATAAAAATTTGTTTTATAACAATCCAGTTGAACAATCGTGGGCCCCGAAAATAAATAAAACCAATTTTGGAAAAACTAAATGGATTTGGGTTCCTAAAGGTACAAAAGTAAATTCAGAGGGATTGTTATATAAACAGGTTTGGGTACCGAAAGTCCGACACACAGCTATGAGTGGAAAAACAGTCTTTGTTAGACCACTCAATCCTTTAAATGCTTAGGTACCGGATTCTGGCTAAGGAATGACCTTCTAGAAGAATCAAAGATTGTTCCACATTTTGAAGCTATCCAGCATATGTTCCTTAGCCCAAACTGATTGAGTTAGAGATTCTTTTGCTTACATCATATTTTGGTATGATCTCTAAACTCAACTTTGTAAGTATTTTTTATTTTCTTTGTTTATTCCTCCTTCTACCCCATTCTATTTTTTGTTTTACAATTGTCACTGCCATATTTTTATTTTTTTATTCTGGGCTTCCTTAAACTTCCAATTGTAGAATTCTGGAAATTCACTTCATTTGTATAATACTCTAATGTTTTAACCATTTCCAGATCCTGAATTTAAGCTTGTAAATTCTGCAATTGTTTTGAGGTTTATTTTCTGTTTTCTGAATTCATAACAGTGTTGATGTATTCATATCATATCTTGAACACTGTTAATTTAAATTCTAAATTTTTGGAAATTTGAAAATTAAATGGAATTTCACACACCTTTGCTGTTTTGAGTTTCTTCTAATTCATTTTAGAAAAGCTTGAAATAATATACTCATTACAGCACTCTGCTATTAATCAGTTGTAATAATTTCATTATTTTTTCAGATTGGCTTGAATATTTTGAGTTGTACTGAATCTCAGTGATACATATTGAAATTCATTTTGTATTCATGATCTGTATGGTTGAAAATTATTTGTTTGAAATTATCAATCTTGTGTGATTGATTCAATATATCTCAAAACTTAACATTGATTTAAGTGGTTTCAAATAAATTTTCTTGATCATGAATATCCTTCAAATTAGATGTAAATGATCTTAATATTCTTTATACTTGTAAAAAATATTTGTGAAAATTCTTTTGAAAATATGGTCATAAATATCACTGTTATTTCATGATTATTTGATTTGAATATATGTTGTTTGAAATCATTTGAAATTATTGATTTATTGAATCTCACACATAATTTTGAAACTGAAATATAACCTGGTGTGATTGATTCGTTAAATCCTAATACTTTCACATTTCTTCAAATGATTTAAAATAAAGTATATTTTTTTAATCTGGGATCATGAAATATTTTTTGTGGCCATCATCTTGTCTTGTCTGCTTGGAATCTGTCTTTGTGCTGCTCTGATACTGTTCTTAGATAACTGCTTGTTTATGATATGTTTGTTGCTCTGATAAATTTGCCTAATTTGTCATCTTGTCTGCTTGGGCCTTGTGATCGATTTTCAATTTGTCCGTGAAATCCTGATTTATCTCTTGTGTGATTATAATCCTCATTAATAGGGACACCAAGTGGTATTAGAAGTGCCTTATATTTGTCTCACCTATCTGTACTTGGATTCAAATCTTCACCATGTATAAATCCACACACTCTTTTTGCCTTGTACACATTTTTCCGTCTTGTCGTGTATAGATCAACATATTCCTCTTGTAATTGATTTTCAATTTTAATTATTTATTAATTATTCAATTAGAAATTGAAATCAATATCAAATTGAACTGTATTTATAATTCATCAAAATAATTATCAGATTTTGAAATTGTGATGAATTGTGACTGCATTACATTTCACAACAAGGGGAGTTTTTATTTATATTTTCATGATGGTTGAATATTTATTATAATATCTTTGAACTGGTAATTATTTCACGACCATCTTCGTTACCTTTCATCCTTCTGTCATCCGTTATGATTTTATATTAATTTGGAGAGTTATTTTTTTTTAGAATCTTTTTGAATAAACAGTGAAAATATTTGTGATGGAATTGTGGTTATGTTATTCTTCAGAATTATTGACAATTGAAATTTTCGATGATCTCGGTACAGTTGATAATATTTCATAATATAATTAATTTAGAAATTTATTTCACAGTCCATTTCTGTACCTACCACTTTTCTATCATTCATATTGGTTTTATATACCAAGGAGTTTTTCCTTTTGAAGTAGAAAATAATAAATATAATTAATACATAAGTGTGTCTCTAACATCATTTAAAAATCCAAGCTCTGGTCATGCATGGTTATGAGACAACTTATAATTTAAGTTGCGACTGACCTCATTTAAAAATCCAAGCTCTGGTTATGTGTGGTCAGTGTGCTCTTAAATAAATAAAAAATTGTGCTAAATTGAAATTAAACTTAAATCCCCCTTGGTGTTTATAAAAACCAACCTATCAATCCATGTTCTAATCTGTGAAATGTGTTAATATCTTATGAAGTATTATGATTTGTTGATTGATAGCTACTGGGATTTGAGACTATCTTTTTTTGTTACTTAAGTTGAATTTATAATTGTAGCCCAAATCCATCACTGTATTTTGTGCTTTATTTTTTTATATATAAAATTCTTTTGGCAAATAATTGAAAATATATGTTTTTGAAACTCTCTCCATAATATATAAAATTCATCGTAAATCCGTCATTTTCTACAATGTGAAATATGCCACCTGTTCTCAGAATATTATGATTTTTGTTTGATTGATTGAGATTTATGATGATCGTTCTTCCTCTTAAGATGAAATTATATTTTTAGTCATTTTTCATATGTATTTTAAACTCTGTATCCTTTTGATGATAACAAAAGGGGAAGAATGGGTTGAGATTTTGATTTATGAGTGAATATTTTATAAATATTACTGATTTTTAAATTTATTATTATTCATATCATTCATTTCAATCATGCACAGTTATAGGGGGAGTTGTTTGTTGAAGGGGGAACTGATAAATAGGGGGAGTTCAATATTCACTGCTAAACACATTTATCGTATTCAAAATCTTATATTTGTTTGTCATCATCAAAAGGGGGAAATTGTTGTATATAACGGTGTTGTATACAAAATTATATGATTTTTTGTTTGATGATAAGAACCAAATATATTTTATTATTAATGTGTTTGTTATTGTACTGTTATATTACAATAGACAGGAATATAATATTTATATTTAAATAGAATACGACTGTACAGACATTCATATATTCAAACAGTATTTTATTTAAATTGAATATTCTATTTCAACATTCAAACAGTACAGCTATTTAATACTCCACAATTTAAATACATTCACAGAATATTTGTACTTGTATAGTAACTGAATAAAATAAATAAGTTTGTTTGACAACAATGAAATAATATTTTATTTCAAACAAATCTGTTTATTACAAATAACAGTACAAATTCATATATACTTACATGTTCATTGTTTAACTCATATACAATTCTCTCTACACTATTTGTACATTCATTTACAATTCATTTATATTCACTTTGTGCAATTTCATATATACAGACACACACTGACACTCCCATTCACTGTCTTCTGTCTTCACAGCTCTTAGTCAGTCCAGTCACCATCTGCTTACCTGTCACAATAGAAACACACACAGTATCTAGAACAGAAATAATATTCTAATTTCTATTAAATATTTAAAAAAAATTGCCTCAGTTTTCTGGTGTGTTTCTCATCATTTTTCATGAGTTGATCTGATTCATCTGCGTCTAGGTAGACAGTTTGTATATGTACAGGGATAGGAAATTTTCTGAATGGCTGCATATACACACACATATATATATACACATGTGCACTGCCACACCAATTCAGTGTGCTAATGAGGAGTATCCACGTAGACCATCTCAACTCAGTGCACATATGAAAACAACTCAATGTAAAGTCAACAACAACACAAATGGCCGAGAAAAGTTCAAATCAAAATGGCCAGTACAAAAACATAGCAGCATGTACAAGGTGAAGCATCAACCAGTCATTGATTAACAAAACAGTTTGGTTCAGCTCAATACAGCATGACATACAACAATATCAATGGACACATGCAATGGCAAGAGACATGAAACAATGGTCAAGCCATGTTTCAATATCAAAGAGATCAGCTCAACAATTTCAAGCAAGGGATGATTTCATAATTGGTGCACAAACATATGTATGGTCGAGCTCTAAAATATATGCAAATGGTTCAAAATCAAAGTAGCATATACACAACAGGAAATGTCATGAATGGTCAAGCCAAGGTACATGCAACAAGTATATGGTCATATACAAGTGAGGAGAAGGCTGTATACGTGTCACGGTGCAATACTGCATGGCTCAATAATGCAAGTAAACTCAACATAGCATTCACAAGTAAAGTTCAAAGAGATGTGTTACTGCATGATCAATTCCAGAAAATCACAAATGATTTCAAGTTAAAATACAAGTGTAAATACAAGCATGGCTGAGTCATGGAAACGCAACAGTATGAAGAAGGGACAAAACTCATACGTACTCAACAAGTGAAGGACATGAACAAGCAAGCCTAGGTTCAGCAAGATCATTTCAGAGATGTCAAGTAAACTGCAAATGGATGTAGCAAACAATCGTGTGGTGTCCGAGACAAGTGCAACATGTATTAACACAAGTGTTAGAAGTTATAACTGGAAACTGCATACATGACACAACATGCACTGGGTCAATGATATATGTACATATACAAGACCAGGATTCATGAGCATATCAAAGAGGCAGTTTTTTTTTTGGTAAAGATTTTCAACTCAATGATTTCTTGAAATGAACACAATTTATGTGTTTCCATAATTCTGCAAATATTTTTGGCAAGAAAACATTTTTGGCATGCTTTATTCAGGATCAATGCAAGTGCAGAAAAATATTTCATTTTATTTCCAGTTTTAGCAAAGTGGACCAAGTTTTTTTTTCTTTCCAGAAATTCTGTAATCACTCAACAATTTTTATTTTTTTTGGCAAGTTTTTAATTCGGCAAGAAACTAAGGAACAATCAAAGAACATTTTTATTGGGAAAGTTAAAATTAGCATTCACTGGTGATTTATTCAAGGCACAAAAGCAATCTTTCAAGGGACCACGAATTTTAACCTGTTTTGGCATATGATTTGCCACGGTATGTTTTATTCAATCAAACAAGGCAAGCAATCGAAATTCACAAGGGACAGTTCATCAATAAAACATGCAAGTTTTTCAATACCATGATTTCAAATTCAAGAATCAATTTCAGCCGAGAATTAAAAAGGGGAACACAACAAATCAGGCAACATTAACATGCAAGCAATCAGTCGAGCCATATAGGGAAATCAGAGAGAATTACGATTTTGTACAATCCTATTAATCAACCAAATCATCACTGGCAAACGTGTATCGAAACCACAAATCAACTCGAGAGCAAAAAAAAGTTTCAATCAGAATTCACTTACAATTGTTTCGATAGAGAGATACCCAAATCAAACGAGCAAGCAACACGAAGCATAGGAGCAATCAGAGAACCTCAATTTCAACACTTTCCGCCACTGATTTGATTTGGGGTAAATTATGTAAACCCTAGTTTGTAATCTCAAGCTGCCATATCCAGTTTTCCAGAGACAAAGCATCGAGCAAAAAGAAATGAGGAGCAGGCCGACCAACATTGGTTTAGACTAACCCTATTTCATAATATAAGTAAATTTTGTTTTAAACTAGATTTCTTTTTAATTTTTGTATTGTTTTTGAATTCGTGTTGTAAACCGTCTCAACAGTTTCTAGAGTCTGCAAAATTCTAGCAGTTTACTAGAGTCTGTGTAAAAACTAGGGTATACTGATTATGGGGTTGTAATCAGGGGAAATCTGATCGAGGGAATATCAGTCAGTCTAGGGTTTTGATCGTAGGGTTAGAATAGGAGCAAGATTTGCGAATGTACATGGTCTTGTGTGCGGGATATGTTCAAACCATAGAAATGCAGCAGTAGGCAGGGTTTTGTCGAAGCTGGGTATATCTGTGTGTGATTTATTTTTCTGCATTTCTATTTTTGCTATATTCTGTGATCTGTGTATTATTATCTATGTCGTTAGATTTTTAATTTAGTTAAAAAACTGTGATAAACCCTATTCACTCCCTACCCCTCTAGGGTTAATCTAGATCCAACAATTTTGAGTTTGAGTAAGAAGCTGCAACCATTGATTTGAAAGGAAACTATCACTACCCAATTTATCGCTAGCCCATTTCTTGAGCACATTTTTAAGAGATTTGAGTCTTTTAAACAGGATGAACATTGGGTTACAGAAGCAAGGCTTGTCCCAAACTTCCTTAACTATGTTTAAAAATTCAGGCTCTTTAGTCCATATGTTGAAAATTTTGAAGTTGGGTTTTCTATAGAATTCTTTTTCCCCAAGACTAATAATTTGCGGAGAGTGATCAAAGATGAAATAGCATTGGTAGTTCATTGGTCAAGAAAGGCCAAAAAGATAAGGAAACAATGTCATGGAAAGTATGTATGATCAATCTTAGAGAATGTCCTTTTCCCTTCTCTTTTCTTATTATTCCAAGATTAGTCAGTGCCAATGGAGTTTGTTTCAATCTGATTGGCATTACTAATCGTAGTGTTGATGGCACTAATTTCAAAGAGAGTGAACAGGGTTGCCGCCGACCTTATCCATTAACTTAAGTGGTGAGTTAAAATCCCCACAAATAATCTAGGGTAGAGAGGATTGCTTCAAGGAAGGTAACGTTAGGAAAAGAGACTTCCTAGCAGTAGACAAGTTCTTAGCATAAATAAATGTAATATAATATGGTGAGGAAGAAGGGAGATGATAGTTATGACAGTGTATAAATTAACTAAAAGAAGACAACTTAGTGAAATTGTGGATGGTAGGATCAAAAAGAATCATTATCCTGTCATAGCTCGCATCTAGTAGGTTATGTATTAAAACCCATGTAACACCCCAAATTTTTAACGACATTAAAGAGAATAAATTAAATAATAATTAATTTAATATTCAGAATTAGAGGAAATGGATTGCATTATTGTGTCCATCTCAAAATTTTGGGCAAGGTAGACATTTGGTTTGCATAAAACAGACACCGTATGAAGTTATGGAAGTTTTAATTTTGTATACGCACAGAAAAATTATATATATACGCATGAGTCAGAGATCAGTCAGAGATGAGTCAGAATTTTATCCAGAAGATTCAAAATTCAAAAAATTCCTCTAAGCGGCTAAAATCCCGCTCTAGGGAGTCGAATCCCCTAGAGGGATGTCGACCTAGGGGTCGACCCACTCACAGAAGTGTCGACACCTCTAGGACTGATGTGGAACTCGGTTTCAGGGGGTCTGGCAGCTATATATATATTTGTGTGTGTCCTATTCTCCTATTTTCTTCATTGAAAATCATGGAGGCCATATTGTAACACCCCGTAATTTTGTAACACTAAGATTCACAAACCAAGGCAGAATTAAATTTTAAATTCAAAATCAAGGGAAACGGGCTGTGCCATTGCGTTCGTCTCGGAATTCTGCATGAAAACGAGTCCGAGTTTGCGAGAATCGGAGTCCGTATGAAGGAGATATGACCCTCCGAAGTTTCAGGAAATTTCAGAATTGAAAACAGCTCGAAATTCGAATTCGAAATTCGAATTCAAACCCAGAAGCAGGCTGGGCGGGAAATTTCCCGCCCAAGCCTAGGTCGACTGAGGAGTCGACTGGGCAGTCGACCCCCCTGACCAGGTCGATTGCGCAGTCGACCTAGGGGTCGACCTGGTGCCAGAACCCAGTTTTGAACCTGGGTTCATTTTGATGTTTCTAGCCCGATTTTCTGACCAGATTCATAACCCTAATCCTATATAAACAGCCTCTGGCCTCATTCCCTCTACACCATTTCATTCTATCCTTATGCTTCCTCTGAGAAAATGTATAAATAAATAAAAATAAGAAAATAATACGAAAATCTAAGACAAGGTTATGCTGCTCGAGTTTGTCAAGAAGAGATTCGAATCAAGATTAAAGCTTCAAGATAAGAATCAAAGGCTAACTCAAACGGTTTCAAGCAACGTCGCACGAATCATAGCAACGCCATCTTTCTATTCTAAAAACCGATCAATGTCAGTCGGTTACTTTTTAGATTTGAACGTTTTCTCTATTCGTGACATGAAATTAAAGGAATAAAAGAATATGCCAATTCTTTCTGTTCGAATCAGTGCTTATATCCTTGGACCTAATTAAGAACTGTTATGATTCGATGACCAATTAGACTGTGACTATGAAACTATGGACCTTAAAACCATATGACTTTTTGACTATGAACATTGCCTATGACTGTGACTCATGACTGTGAGAATTATTTTCCTTTGACTATGAACATCGCCTATGACTGTGATTCATTAACTGTGAGGATTTATTGCCTATGACCATGGATATAAGATTATTATTTATGCACATGACACTGTAGTTACAAAACCATGTTGTACCCCAAACTGGCATTATATTGGATCTAGGCTTGACTTTTTATTTCAGTTTATTCTTAGTTATCCTCGGATCTTGATCTTGGGAATTTACCAATTAAGTTAGGTCTACCCATGTTCTTGAACCTATACTGTTCAACCCTTTTCATGTCGTAATATTACCAGATCTATATGCCTGTGAATTATCATGTTATGCCAATTATTATGTCTATTCTTTCATGGCATTTTGGTTCATTCCATTTTATCCACGAATCTAGATTTATTTATAATCTAGGTTGAATCACGATTATACGAACGATGGGAATACATTTTGGAAAAAACATGAAATTGACTAAACTTGGAAATTGGCATAATTTGGGAACATGCATTATAGCATGACTATTAAGATGAAAATTAGAATAACAAGTCTAGTTTTGACATGAACTGAGATTAGAATATCAAATCAGAATTGGGTGGCTAAATTAAGCATGATAAGTATATTAGCATAATTGTGAATAATTTACATACATTGGGCATAAATGGTAAATGGTTAAATGGGCCACAAAGTAGGTAGTTGGTATGCAAATTAAGCTTTGGGCATAAATGGAGAACTAGAGTATGAAATCTAGTTTGGCATAAACTGTAAACTAGAATATAAAATCTAGTTACGGCATGAACTGTAAATGAGGATGTTGGATCTAAATTGCTATAAACTATAAGATAGGCAAATCAAGATTTGGGCCTAGAATATAAGTCCATTAGAGGGCATGATAAATGAATATGGTATAGGATAAAATTTATTTAGAAAAGGGAAAGTGGGCTTTGAGGATAAATTGTTAACAAATTATATATAGACAAAAGAAAGGTTTATTAATGACATCTCTTTTAATAACAAATACACCAGAAAGTTCTAGAATGACAAAGAGGATAGTGTCTAGGCTTGGGTTTGGAAAATACAAGTTTCCTGCTCTCCCTGGCTATCCCTAACTGATCCGACGGACGGGATGGTTACTTTCAAAAACCTGATTTGGAAATTAATCAAAACCCTTTGAACTTAGAAAACACGAATATGCCTAACCCGAGGTTAGACTGAGTTGCGATGTAAACCTACCCGGGACCAACCGGCACATCCAGTAATCGCAACAATATCTGTCTAATGTGAGTGGTCGCGGCTTTAATTTACTTAGTTAAAGCTAGAACAAAGAATGATAGGGTTAAGTTAACTAAGACACTTAACCAATTCAACATGATAACTAAACCGATAGGTAGGGTTAGGTTCATACAGACACTTAACACAGTTAAGCTAGAATGGGAGGGTTAAGCCCATAGAAACACTTAACCAACTTAGCACAGTTAAGCTAGAATGGGAGGGTTAAGTCCATAAGAACACTTAACCAAACTTAACATGGTAACAAGACAAGATTGTAGGGGATAAGTAACTAAGAAAATACTTATCCAAATTAACATGTTAACTAGACTAGAGGTGGGGTTAAGTAAAGTTAATACACTTAGCCAAATTAACATGTTAACTAGACTAGAGGTTGGGGTTAAGTAAAATTTAATACACTTAGCCAATTTGATATGTTAGCTGGACTAGACCGTAGGGTTAAGTAAACTTGAACACTTAACCATCAGATTGTGATAAATGAATAGGGTTAAGTCTAAAACATGAAGGGATAATACTTAACCATTAATAACATGTTAGTTAAAACAGATGGGCAAGGTTAAGTGAAAAAGGAACACTTAACCAATACAGGATGAATGGGTAGGGTTAAGTAATAAGAAATACTTAACCAATATAACTTGGTTTGTGGTGAGGTTAAGTCAACATGAATTACTGATAACACGTAACCAGTTTAACAAGATAAAGTGAAGAGGGTTAAGTTAGCTTGAATTGACTAATGACACTTAACCAACCCAACTTGACGAGAAAGGGACAAAGTAGAAAACCTTAGTTAAGAAAACAACGGTTCTGGAAACTAAGTGGTAAACCTTAGTTAATCAAAACTAAGTAGTAATTCTTAGTATAACACGAGAAGGAGCGAACTTCCATCTAATTTTAAAGAAGGCTCCAACGAATTGGGTTACGAAGCCCGAGGCTTCGAGGGGATGTGAGGGTACTCTTGGTATCCCTCTGTGAGGCTGCAGATGATCCTCCTGGACTCACAAAGGTTAAGGTCTGCGTTAGAAGAACCAAGGGTATGCCTTGGCTGCAAAATATGGCAACCTAAAGACTAGGATGGACCAGCGTGATTCGGCGAGAAAACGGTAGCCCTGTGATAGCGACTCGTCTTCTACCTACCATCTTCAGTCAATCGAGATACGTGAAGCGGAAAGGCGGAGAACTCCAAAAGACCATATACTTGCTATCTAGTTATGGGTGAGGATGGCCATAGGTTAGTGGGGCATAGGGGGCCTGCGTATAGTTCTCATTTTTCAAGGTATGCCTTTCATTAGTTGAGGGAGGGGTCAAGTGGGACCATAGCCACGGGAATAAAAACAGACCTTAGCATCTGCATCAACAGATATCTGAAAAGCTCCCGACCGAGTTCTGTGTTTCTTGATTTGCCCTGCTACAGGACTTGGGCCGCACATTACAGGACATGTGCATCTAGACAAGCGATAACGATTCGCGATACATGCGTGGGGAAAGTTTAGGAACATATACCACTCTAGGTAGTGTGTTCTAGACTAGAGGGCATCGTTCGATAGGTAGCATAATCCCTAGTTGGACCTAGGTGGCATAAACTCTGAATCCGAGAAGCGTTCAGCAGATAGCGTATACTCTAGTTCAATCTAGAAAGCACTTAGTAGAAAACCCTAGATTAGATCTGGGTAATAAATAATAAATGTATGCCTGAAGGCAACCGAAACTACAGGGATTTGGATCGCGTTATCATTACTAGTTGGGACACTAGTTAGGTAGTGCAGAGATATAGAAACCAGTATAACAAGGAAATAGCGAAGCGGCGAAAGTATTGGAGCATATCCAGTTTATCTTATCTTAACATATCTTGTGTTAATCTTGTCTAATCTTGCTGACCCTATCATCGTGGTGTTATCTTGTATTCAGTTAATTCATGTCGTTTTGTTTTTTTCCATGTTCACATGCTAGAAGTAACTGAACTTACTCAGGCTTTATGTCTGACTCTGTTTTCTTTCGTCTTCTTTTCTTCCGTTCCCCCCCCCCCCCCCACCTCAGGTAGTAAAGGAGGGAATAGTATAGCTCAGGATAAGTTGGACCATCACTCTTTCCCAGCTTGAAGATTTTTCGAAGTTTTGCTTGGATTCTCTTTTCGGATGCTATGGCTGGCTCTTGCTACATTGGTTAATATAAATGTTGTTTTATGCTTCTTTATTTTGTAGGACAGATGATACTCTGATATTGTAAAGAAATCGTTGTACAAACTATTTTATCAATAAAGCAAAGTTTTATTTTCCGTTATTTTAATTTTTTTCGTATGTCTTGTAATTCATCTGCATCTTTTACCTTAAAATGCTCCACAGAACTTAGTGCATTCCCTTTGTGAGTGACACTAACAGATGTGGGGTGTTACACTTGGTATCAGAGCTGAAGGTTACCAGATCAGATAAAGAATTTGGAAAATTATTTTCAAAACAGTTTTAAAAGAAGCATTTTCAAGAGAAAAAATTTGTTTTAAAGGCATATTCACCAAAGCCATATGCACTATCTTTTGATTCTCTGTTGAATTCTTGTTCCCTTCTTTCTTGTGTCTCTGGGGCTCCTGGCTTTCTGGGAGGTAACCCCATCGAAGGGCGAAGTAGTACCCGACTTCCATCTATAACCGTAGTAGTTTCACCTACGGCTAGTTTCCTTTCAATCTTAGTAGGGTTTTCTGTACAATGGAGGCAGCTTTCGAGAGATTTGTCAACATGATTACACACGAAAGAGGATAAGTAGTTTGGCTAAGGAGCACAACCCAAGGATGAGGAATTCATGGATGTAGATTTAGCTCACGAAGGAGGAAGGAATTATAAAACCTAAGACAAGAGGAAGTATCTTTACTAGGGTATAATAGAGCATATAATTAAGGACAAGGGCAAGAACGAGGAACAAGATTTTTAGAAGGGCAAGTACATACCTTCACCACTAAGCATACCTAGGAGAAAGGTAGTAAAGTTCTGTTGGAAGAGTCTAGTTTTTCTGTTCGTGCTCTTTCGGTTTTAGCGCTTCGCATTTGTTCATACTTGCTTCCATAGTTGAGTCTCTGCACCTTAGTACTTGTATAGTAAAAGATCCCAACTAGTGCTCAAGTGTTTGGTTGTTTTTGCTTAGATCATCTCACGTAGATCGTCCAAATTCGGAGGAGACATTCCTCGAGTGCTTGTCTGATATTGGTTTAGGCCTTTGGGGCTTGTACTTGAGAGATGTCGAGTTCGACTAGGATGGTTTGCTTGAGAGATGAATAGTTGTGGCAGGCGCTCTATATAGAGAAGGACTAACCTTAAGAGAGGTAAAAAGTACGTAGTGACCTTTTGACCCTCATAGTTATGGCATGATGGGTAAGCTAAGAGGAGAGACCTCTGATCATCCTAGTATATACACTCAGTATCATGGTTGACATTTGTTTATTTTGGAAATGGAGGTCAAGAAACTTCCCAAACGTGAAGTTGAATCTGTTAAGGTACAGTTGAGTAAAGCTCAAGAATACGTGATACGGGAGATTGAAGATAAGGCATACGCGCCTCATACCCTTTTCTTAAGGGTACATCCTTGATTCCTTTTTCTAGGAATTCTATGCATACTAGTTTCCAGCTTTTAAGGTATATCCTCTAGGACGTATCATCGATCCTTAGGTAGAAACCCTTTTGGATGTAAACATGTATTTGAAACATGTTATGGTTGATGGTTGCGAGTGGTTGCTAATGGTTGCTCGTGAATGCATATGCATACGTATTAGGCACTAGATCAGTTCGGACGCTTTCATATTGCATTTACAGATATGTATTTGTTTGTAAGTTTAACTTAATATGTTATCATATGGATGTTGCATATGGATTAATGACTATGCATACATGTAGTATTTACATAACTAGGGATGTTTGCATACATGATTGGATGCATGGCACAGACATAATTCGCATTAAGGAGGTCAACTGAATCAGTAGACCGCCTGATTTTGCATTAGATAAAGACATATACACGCACTATGCATATGAACATGAAAGCATTAGAAATCCTTTTAAGGACAATGAATGCCTGTGATTGAATGGTTGATTAGATGGATGATGGGATGCTAGGACACATTCTTCCTAATTTAAAGATTTCGGGGACGAAATCCTTTTAAGAGGGGGAGAATGTAACACCCCGTAATTTTATAACACTAGGATTCACAAATCAAGGCAGAATTAAATATTATAATCAAAATCAAGGGAAATGGGCTGCGCCATTACGTTCGTCTCGGAATTCTGCATGAAAACGAGTCCGAGTTTGCGAGAATCGGAGTCCGTATGAAGGAGATATGGTCCTCCGAAGTTTCAGGAAATTTCAGAATTTAAAATAGCTCGAAATTCGAATTCAAACCCAGAAGCAGGCTGGGCGGAAAATTTCCCGCCCAAGCCCAGGTCGACTGGGGAGTCGACTGGGCAGTCGGCCCCCTTCCCCCCCTCTGACCAGGTCAACTGCGTAGTCGACCTGGGGGTCGACCTGGTGCCAGAACCCAGTTTTGAACCTGGGTTCATTTTGATGTTTCTAGCCCGATTTTCTGACCAGATTCATAACCCTAATCCTATATAAACAGCCTCTGGCCTCATTCTCTCTACACCTTTTCATTCTATCCTTATGCTGCCTCTGAGAAAATGTATAAATAAATAAAAAATAAGAAAATAATACGAAAATCTAAGACAAGGTTATGCTGCTCGAGTTTGTCAAGAAGAGATTCGAATCAAGATTAAAGCTTCAAGATAAGAATCAAAGGCTAACTCAAACGGTTTCGAGCAACGTCGCACGAATCATAGCAATGCCATCTTTCTATTCTAAAAACCGATCAATGTAAGTCGAGTACTTTTTAGATTTGAACGTTTTCTCTATTCGTGACATGAAATTAAAGGAATAAAAGAATATGCCAATTCTTTCTGTTCGTATCAGTGCTTATATCCTTGGACCTAATTAAGAACTATTATGATTCGATGACCAATAAGACTGTGACTATGAAACTATGGACCTTAAAACCATATGCCTTTTTGACTATGAACATTGCCTATGAACATTGCCTATGACTGTGACTCATGACTGTGAGAATTATTTTCCTTTGACTATGAACATCGCCTATGACTGTGATTCATTAATTGTGAGGATTTATTGCCTATGACCATGGATATAAGATTATTATTTATGCCCATGACACTGTAGTTACAAAACCATGTTGTACCCCAAACTGGCATTATATTGGATCTAGGCTTGACTTTTTATTTCAGTTTATTCTTAGTTATCCTTGGATCTTGATCTTGGGAATTTACCTATTAAGTTAGGTCTACCCATGTTCTTGAACCTATACTGTTCAACCCTTTTCATGTAGTAATATTACCAGATCTATATGCCTGTGAATTATCATCTTATGCCAGTTATTATGTCTATTCTTTCATGGCATTTTGGTTCATTCCATTTTATCCACGTATCTAGATTTATTTATAATCTAGGTTGAATCACGATTATACGAACGATGGGAATACGTTTTGGGAAAAACATGAAATTGACTAAACTTGGAAATTGGCATAATTTGGGAACATGCATTATAGCATGACTATTAAGATGAAAATTAGAATAACAAGTCTAGTTTTGACATGAACTGAGATTAGAATATCAAATCAGAATTGGGTGGCTAAATTAAGCATGATAAGTATATTAGCATAATTGTGAATAATTTACATACATTGGGCATAAATGGTAAATGGTTAAATGGGCCATAAAGTAGGTAGTTGGTATGCAAATTAAGCTTTGGGCATAAACGGTGAACTAGAGTATGAAATCTAGTTTGGCATAAACTGTAAACTAGAATATAAAATCTAGTTTTGGCATGAACTGTAAATGAGGATGTTGGATCTAAATTGCTATAAACTATAAGATAGGCAAATCAAGATTTCGGCCTAGAATATAAGTCCATTAGTGGGCATGATAAATGAATATGGTATAGGCCAAAATTTATATAGAAAAGGGAAAGTGGGCTTTGAGGATAAATTGTTAACAAATTATATATAGACAAAAGAAAGGTTTATTAATGACATCTCTTTTAATAACACATACACCATAAAGTTCTAGGGTGACAGAGAGGATAGTGTCTAGGCTTGGGTTTGGAAAATACAAGTTTCCTGCTCTCCCTGGCTATCCCTAACTGATCCGACGGACGGGATGGTTACTTTCAAAAACCTGATTTGAAATTAATCAAAACCCTTTGAAATTAGAAAACACGAATATGCCTAACCCGAGGTTTGACTGAGTTGCGATGTAAACCTGTCCAGGACCAACCGGCACATCCAATAATCGCAACAATATTTGTCTAATGTGAGTGGTCGCGGCTTTAACATGGTAAGCTAGAATGGGAGGGTTCATACAGACACTTAACACAGTTAAGCTAGAATGGGAGGGTTAAGTCCATAGGAACACTTAACCAACTTAGCACAGTTAAGCTAGAATGGGAGGGTTAAGTCCATAGGAACACTTAACCAAACTTAACATGGTAACAAGACAAGATTTGTAGGGGATAAGTAACTAAGAAAACACTTATCAAATTAACATGTTAACTAGACTAGAGGTGGGGTTAAGTAAAGTTAATACACTTAGCCAAATTAACATGTTAACTAGACTAGAGGTTGGGGTTAAGTAAAATTTAATACACTTAGCCAATTTGATATGTTAGCTGGACTAGACCATAGGGTTAAGTAAACTTGAACACTTAACCATCAGATTGTGATAAATGAATAGGGTTAAGTCCAAAACATGAAGGGATAATACTTAACCATTAATAACATGTTAGTTAAAACAGATGGGCAAGGTTAAGTGAAAAAGGAACACTTAACCAGTATAGGATGAATGGGTAGGGTTAAGTAATAAGAAATACTTAACCAATATAACTTGGTTTGTGGTGGGGTTAAGTCAACATGAATTACTGATAACACTTAACCAGTTTAACAAGATAAAGTGAAGAGGGTTAAGTTAGCTTGAATTGACTAATGACACTTAACCAACCCAACTTGACGAGAAAGAGACTAAGTAGAAAACCTTAGTTAAGAAAACAACGGTTCTGGAAACTAAGTGGTAAACCTTAGTTAATCAAAACTAAGTAGTAATTCTTAGTGTAACACGAGAAGGAGCGAACTTCCATCTAATTTTAAAGAAGGCTCCAACGAATTGGGTTACGAAGCCCGAGGCTTCGAGGGGACGTGAGGGTACTCTTGGTATCCCTCTGTGAGGCTGCAATTGATCCTCCTGGGCTCACAGAGGTTAAGGTCAGCGTTAGAAGAACCAAGGGTATGCCTTGGCTGCAAAATATGGCAACTTAAAGACTAGGATGGACCAGCGTGATTCGGCGAGAAATCGGTAGCCCTGTGATAGCGACTCGTCGTCTACCTACCATCTTTAGTCAATCGAGATACGTGAAGCGGAAAGGCGGAGAACTCCAAAAGACCATATACTTGCTATCTAGTTATGGGTAAGGATGCCCATAGGTTCGTGGGGCATAGGGGGCCTTCGTATAGTTCTCATTTTTCAAGGTATGCCTTTCATTAGTTGAGGGAGGGGTCAAGTGGGACCATAGCCACTGAAATAGAAACAGACCTTAGCATCTACATCGACAGATATCTGAAAAGCTCCCGACCGAGTTATGTGTTTCTTGATTTGCCCTACTACAGGACTCGGGCCGCACATTACAGGACATGTGCATCTAGACAAGCGATAACGATTCGCGATACATGCGTGGGGAAAGTTTAGGAACATATACCACACTAGGTAGTGTGTTCTAGACTAGAGGGCATCGTTCGACAGGTAGCATAATCCCTAGTTAGACCTAGGTGGCATAAACCCTGAATCCGAGAAGCGTTCAGCAAATAGCGTAAACTCTATTTCAATCTAGAAAGCACTTGGTAGAAAACCCTAGATTAGATCTAGGTAATAAATAATAAATGTATGCCTGAAGGCAACCGAAACTACAGGGATTGGGATCGCGTTATCATTATTAGTTGGGACACTAGTTAGGTGGTGCAGAGATATAGAAACCAGAATAACAAGGAAATAGCGAAGCGGTAAAAGTATTAGAGCATATCCAGTTTATCTTATCTTAACATATCTTGTGTTAATCTTGTCTAATCTTGCTGACCATATCATCATGGTGTTATCTTGTATTCAGTTAATTCATGTCGTTTTGTTTTTTCCATGTTCACATGCTAGAAGTAACTGAACTTACTCAGGCTTTATGTCTGACTCTGTTTTCTTTCGTCTTCTTTTCTTCCGTTCCCCCCCCCCAAGGTAGTAAAGGAGGGAATAGTATAGCTTAGGATAAGTTGGACCGTCACTCTTTCCCGGCTTGAAGACTTGTCGAAGTTTTGCTTGGATTCTCTTTTCGGATGCTATGGCTGGCTCTTGCTACATTGGGGAATATAAATGTCGTTTTATGCTTCTTTATTTTGTAGGACAGATGATACTCTGATATTGTAAAGAAATCGTTGTACAAACTATTTTATCAATAAAGCAAAGTTTTATTTTCCGCTGTTTTAATTTTTTCGTCTGTCTTGTAATTCATCTGTATCTTTTACCTTAAAATGCTCCACAGAACTTAGTGCATTCCCTTTGTGAGTGACACTAACGGATGTGGGGTGTTACACATATGCTGCTGGAATGCGAACTGAACCGTCTTCTACAACAACATACTTTGTAAATCCAATTCAGAAATTCTAGATCCGTTCTTTCTCGATTCTCTAAACCTAATGCTATGAGTTCTAGTTGTTTTTAGGTTTAGACTAATAAAAGTATATTTTGAAAGACTATGAATTGGATATGTTGTAAAGTATGATTCTGTGTTATTGTGAAATTATATACTATGTCATGACAGATCTATTTCCCTTGATCTAATACAACTGAGATTATCCTATTATGTTTCCTATGTGGATCTTGACTTGTAATCATGTTATGGTGAATATATTTATTAAATAGGACAGTTGTAACATTGTCTAGATCTAGTTTCTTATGTAAATCACCTTTCACCTGTCATATTGTGATTGATCTAAATATGTTATAAACTTGACATGTGAAGCTGTTTTTAGATCTAAAACATGTTGCTATGTTACCCTGATTATACTAGATCTAAATATTTGGACACCTAATTTTTAATCTAGATCTCATTATGCTTGATTGAACATCATAGTAATTGCCACAAGTTACCATTTTGATGTCCACCTTTTTATGATGTTAATTACATGTCCATTCACTTTGTTATCATGCCGGTTTATGTTCATGTTTATGCCAAGATATGTTGAAACTATCACCTTTGTGATATTCCCTTTTTATTGTTATTGCTAGGCTACTTTATAGCCTAGATGCCACCAAAATACGGACGAATACGTTAGAGAGGAAACGGGGGAAAAAGGGGTTTATAATCAGCATAATTTATGAAATATTTATATGAACTGGACATATAGTACAAAATGGGGAAACATAGAAATAATTGCCTATAATGACATAGGTAGATTTGGATTAATTTGAAATGGTTAGTAATTTACAATTAGGAATTGTAAATTGTACTTATGACACGAGGTTTGGTTACATTAGTGGTGGAAGTCTGCCCGGACCCGACCGGCATATCCAGCAGCCACTAATGTTGAATCTAACGTGGGAGGTCTAAGTACTCAAATATGAATTGGGATAAGACATGAGGCTAGGCCCAACTACAGAATAAGATTGCCTGGCCCTGACTGGCATATCCAGTATCCAAACATGGTAGGCTTAATGTGGGAGGTCTAGCCCATTATAACCAAAATTGGACATGGTATTGAACTGAACTACTTAACCTAATTTAATCCATAAGGACTGTATGATTATAAACTTAAGTTAGGGTTAAGTAAAATTGGATGGGTATTGGATGGGTTAAGTAAATCATAGGAGGTGGGTAATATTCACATATAGGCCCACAAACTTAACCCGATAAGGTTATGTAATTAAAGACACCTAGTGGTATACATGACCAGTGGAAAATATAGTAAAGTTATGTAATTAAAGACACCCTTTAGGGTAAGCATAACTGACATAGGCTATGTAATTAAATACACCTAAGGGTATACATAGTCAGTGAAAAAAATAGTGAGGGATACAATACAAAGGGAAGAGCTTGTGTCATATTGTGTGGGCCCCATTTCAGTCAGTAACCCGGAGTAGGTATCAAATAAAGAACTCCATACAAGGCGGAGAAAGGGGCATGCTTACTGATTTATTGTAAGAGATCCAAACGAGACGGAGAGTGTAGGCAGCACAAACCGACTGGAGACATATGCATGCATGGGCCGGGCAAAGGGGGCTAAGACGACCGTGACACCAGTAGATATGGTTGTGCACACCTTGGGTTACCACTTTAGGAAGTGATACCTCCTACTGTGGGGCCATCATAGGATATCTACGGAGTAAGGAGCCGATCGATTAGGGTAGTGGTTAGGGTACACTCGGATGTATGCCCTAAGTCTACCAACTTATAGTGGAAGTGATCATCCCATTTTAGTTATACTAGCAATAGTGCAAAATAATCATCAACGAGGCACATACACCTTATCTTGCTTACCTTGTCACCCCTTCCATTTATGTAGTGTTCTCTCTTATCCACTTTATATGCCTATCATTTTTCTTTTATTTATCTACTGGCTAAAAGTAACTTGACTCGCCAGACTTTATGTTTGACCCTTTTTGTTTATCCTTCTTTCTTCCGTTCCCCCCTCCTCCCGCCCCTCCAGGTTCTCAGGGAGGAAACATTCAGGCTTAGTCAGGATTCAGATATCATCTTGCTAAGAGATATTTCTGAAGTATGGCTCAACTTCTTGCCTCTACTGTGGCTTAACTCTTTTAATTGGGGAATTATGTTTTTTTTATTTACTTATGTACTCTAATGGTGCAAGATAGAAGTATTTTTATTGTAATGGTTTTTGTGACTTATGAAATTGTGGACCACGGTATTATGATTTATGGTTGAAATAAAAATTTAAATTTCCATTGTTGTCTCATTTATATCTGTCTTATAATTATTCTGTGTTCATTTACCTATAGCCCTTCATGAAACTTAATGCATTCCCTTAGTGAGTGACATTAACGGACGTGGGGTGTCTCAACTCAACTCAAATTAATATAACTGGTTACACGTTGAGTGAGAGGTTCATTAAGATTGGTTTCAAGAATTGCCAAGGCACTACTGTTATATTCCATGATCATTAATTTGCACTGGTCCAATTGGTGTCTAAATGCACTCCCCTAATGTTCCATATTCAGATGTTGTACATCATTGGAAGACTCTGTGGGTTTGGAGAGGGAAATTGCCATAGATCTAGTTAATATCATATTTGGATCATTTGGTACAAAGGCTACTTTAGCAATAAGAGAGGTATAAGCTTACAATTTACTTGCTTTTTGCTTATTGATGGTTAGAGTATTATTCTTAGTCTTTTCAGCATAATTCAAATGAGATTCCGATGCAACTTTATAGGCTGCAGGGGAGATATGCTTACATAAGGATGTGATGTATCCTTTGAGTGTTTTCTTATATTTGGTGTAGCTAAATCAACATTTTTATTGGTGTTATTAGCACCAACTTTGTAACGTCCCGTATTTTTGGCAGCCAAATACTTTATTTATTTTATTTATTTTAAATATTTTATTTGGAATATAAAAGGGTTTTTATATTTAAATCGCTATTTAAACGAAGCTGAACGATATATATTCATATATAAAATAAAATGAGCTCAGAATAGCGCTGCAGTTCGTAAAATAGAGTTTTGAACTTCAACTGGATATACAGAGTCCGTTTTAAATCGGATTTCTGTGAAACTAGAAATGTACGGAGCTGGTGAAGTATATTATTCTAGTGGAAGAGAAAAATCGGGATTTCGTCGTGTAGATTGGAAGTTATGCCCAAATCAATTTGGCAGAAAAACAGCGGCGTAATCTTTTATCGACCGTAACGGTTTATTCGATATAACTAGATACCGGTTTCGAATTTAGCCAAGGTTCTTTTGGGACATAGTGCTAATTTAATTTTTAGAATTTTACTGTAATTTTTAATTAATTAAATAAGCAACTTTTTATTTGGAGTATTTTACACCCTGTGACAACATTTTGGGATTTCACAATATAAGTTAAACTACCGGTATTATTATATTTTTGGGATCGCGACACCTCACTGAACACGACTGTATTTTTATTTCAGTCTGCAACGCTCATACATGAATACATAGTGGTGTAGGTAACTTTATTTGAATGGTTAACTGGTCAAACGAACTCAAAATTCAACGAAACAAGTTTCATACGAAACCTTAGGAAGAGGTCTAGTGAAACGTCAAGGCCTCATATTTTTAGGATTTTTTCTGTAATTTTAAGGAATTAATGCTCGGTGTTTTTCATCGATATTTTCTAAATGATTTTCGCAAACGATGTCGGAATTCGACGAAAGCTGTCCCATTGGATCCGGAATATTTTTTTATGCTAGGATTAGTAGTTTTCGCCTCGATTGAACATCGTATGTGGTGATTTTTAACATGAAAACTCACCGCAAGTTTGGTTATATTATTTTATTAATAAAACCTTCCCACTTCACTTGGAAAATGCCCTTTCTTACTTGCGTTACTTGTTTCTGTGACATGCGCCCCTTTTATTTTCAGTTTTTTTTACGTCCGCACATTTACATCCTTGCGCCTCAATCCAACTAGTAATCGTGACAGCTAATACCACTGGGTTTTCCAACAAGTGAAAATGACATCATAGAAGCATTGCAGACCAAGTTGTACTCCATGAAAAGATGTTCCAAAGCCTTGCCGACCACGTTGTACCCCGCTGAAAATGACGTTTCCTTTCTCTCGCTCCTATAAATACTCTCGTCTTCATACCATTTTTTTCCAGCAAGCACTCTTCTTTGTTTTCTAAAAAAAAAAAAAAAAAAAAAAAAAAATGTGGAAAGAATGGCTGAAAACATTTGGAGCTGAAGGAAGGCAGCACAGAACGTGTGCTGCATGGGAAGTGTGGACTTCGGTCCTTTCCCCCTTTAAAAAAAAAGAAAAAAAGAAAAAAAGGAAAAATTATTGATGTGAAGCAGCAAGAAGAAAATGGAGAGAGAGAGGAGCAGCAGTTCAAAAACAGTTGAACAGAGAAGAAAGGCTTTTAACGTGAACTTAAAGGTGACTGAGCATGCCTAATCACGGTGAGTTTTCTAGGTAGCCTGGGTTCATTTAAGTTGTGCCTAATCACATTTTACTTTGGGTAATTATATTTAAAAAAAAAAGTTGATTAATACCATATATAACATAAGGAGACGGTGGACGGGATTGTGCGTGGTTTGTTAATAAGGGTTACACTTGTGCTTAACTAGTTTTAAATTGTGCCAACTGAAATAGTGCGCACCTGGAAAGGTCTCAACATGCCTAACCATGTTTTTATGCGCTGATCAAGTTCACGAACCTGTCTAAGCCTAGTAATGGCCTAATTAAGTTTAGTTGTATATTTAAATAATATAAAGTGCCCACTTTAGTTTGCCTGATCCATATTCACCTTGACCAACAAATGTTTTGTCATGGCCTTTCTAATCAAAGTGTTGTTCAACGTCCATGATCAAATATTAATATGAAACGACAATTAGTTTGGACGTGTCGAAAACATATCTGTTTGTTTTTAAAGAAAAACAAATGAAAATTTAGTCGTATATTATAATATGAGTGACACATTCATATACAGAATCGGACCAAAACAAGGCGCAAGCGTAACATGATGGGACTGGATTTGTCGGAGTTGGCAGCTATGGGGATTTTAATTGAATTAAACGCCCGTTTAATTTGATTAAAATAAACCGTTTCAGCGACGAACGAAATCCGAGGTGAGTTAAACTCACTCAGTTCTCCCTTCTTATATTTTATATAAGTCGGGTTTTATAATTGTGTGCTATGCTTGTTTATGGTTGTTGTTTGTTCGTTCGTTGTATGGGCTGAAACAGTTAAATTAAACGACGGTTTAATTTAATTGAAAACTAAACGTTATTTCTAACGATTTAATCCAAGTTAGGTAACTTACCTCAGTGGTTACGTTTATAACACTATAAACGTTATGATCAAATAGTTGAATGCTTGAACTGCTGTTATTATCCTACTATTGACTGTTACAGTTATTATTGACTGTTGTTATTAAACTGTTTTGTTTCATCTGTCTAGATGAAAACGAATATTGGACTGAATAATTTGAATTTGCGGTAACCCATGGTTTTACAGGAAATAACAGTTGATATTGGTAACGTTTATCAATATGATCATGTTGCTTGTATGGAACGTGAAATTGGTTTATATTTCACGGTTTGGTAATATAGTAACCGTTAGCCTCTTTAGTACCGTCAATCAAAAGAGATGATTTGTCGAGATCAATGTTAAATGGATTTTGAATGATTTCAAAGATATGAATATATTTTTATGTGAATTCAAACTATGATTTTTGGTAAAAATAATGGTCAAAGTTAAATTTACCAATTTTATAAATATATAAGATATAACAAATAGAAATGTAAGATATTATTGAATAAATGTTTAAATGATATAAACTTTCGGATTGGTTATTTAAATAACAAAATGGTTTGATAAAGGCCTTAACGGTCGTAAAAGAAGTTTGAATGGATTTCAAAACATCAAAATGGAATAATTGAATCATGGATAGACGAGAATTTATAAAAGAGTTTAAAGAGTGATATTTTGTGATAAACAATCGTTTTAACAATGGTGTTTCAAATGAATACGAAATGCGATTAAATAACATTTCGTGAATAAGATTTGACAAATTGACAGATTTGAAAGGAATAACGATTTGGAAAGGGGATTTCATAATTTAAAAGAAATCAAAGTTGAAAGTACGATTATGAATTTATAAATGACATTTATGAATGAGATTCAGTTATGTAAATGGAAGCGAGGCTTATTCCGAGGTTCGGAAATGTGTTATTCCGAGGTTCGGAATGATTGATCGAAATGAGTGTTATTCCGAAGATCGGAATGTGATATTCCGAGGTTCGGAATAGTATCTGCTGGCGAGAGTAAATGAAGTATGAGATTTAAATAACGACAACGAATGTTAATTGTCGATAATGAATTGGAAATGGGATTTTTGCAGTTAACAATGTGAAAGTGAAAGAGAATGGTAAGTTATCGTAATTAATTTGCAAAAGATTTTGATTTAATGAATGCAGCAAGTGGTTTGTAAATGTGTTTTGTAACACTAGTTATAAATGGGGTGAACTATTTTAGACATAAGTTTTTAAAGGATTATCATATGATTTTAGATAACAAATAGGTAGTCGAGTATTATTTAAAGAGAATGTGATAAGTGAAAGTAAAATGGCTTTGAAATGAAATCTGTAATATTGTTACAGATGATAAGTTAAATTGTTTCGATCAATATAAGAATTTGAAAAAAAGTATATCAATATAACAAATGTATAAGGTATTAATATGAGATTTATAAAAGTTTTATTTATGTGGTTTTAAACAAATGGTTTGAATTATTCAAAAAATAATTTGTAACATCATAATAAAGAGATATTAAGGAATTTTCATAAGAATTCTAATTAGAATTGAAGCTTTGTCGAGATTTAAATCGGATTTTCAAAGGAACGTGTGATTAATAAACTTCTATTTATTCTGAAGACATGAATGTAGTTGGTCAAGGTCTGAGAGGTAATTAAAATACCCCAACTTGAACGACTTCACGATTATCTAAGAATGATATTAGTTTATAAATAAGGACAGTTAAGGGAAACAAAGTTATGATTTCCGGGAATGATATTATAAACTGCTTTGGAACTTTATAAGTTGAATAAGATAAATTTGGAGAATATTCTTATTTTATAATAAGAAGTAAAAGCGATGTTTAGATATTGGGAAATTTGAAGAATATAATTAACGGATGGTTTGTGAAGAGGCTAAATGATACTAAATATCGAATCAGTGAATATATCTTGTTATGGATGAATGGTTGTATTATTTGATAGTTAAATAACCGACTATCAAATTTGGCCCATACGATTGTTGGTATGGAAAGACCGGGATCGAATATATATTCGAAAACCATTCCGTCCAGCAAATACGAATACGTTGAAGATGAGGATTCAAGGTGGAGCTATTGAAGACCGTGGATCTTTATAAGCGGAAGGATTACTTAAAATCTCTGACTTGCAACCAGAGATAAACTGTGATTCGGTCGTGGTTGGAATCTGCGGATTACAAGGACTTCTCGCTACTGATTCTCAGGGTGATTCCTAGGATGCAGTAGGGGAGTACCTTCGGTTCATCCTGTTCCTGGATGACTTGTATGGATGAATGTCTGACAGAGTATTTCCAGAAAGGTCACGTACATTGATTTCTTCAACCGTACCAAGAGTGGAGGCGGAGAAGGAAACTTCTTTTAGCTAACACGTAATATACTGTTGTAGACATCAATTAGTGATTGTTGATGGATCTGACGATGTGACATTTGAAGTAATTATGATGTGCTGATTAAGCGTAGCCTCAAGCCTCATCAACCGGGAAATGACAAAAATCGGGCAGGCAGCATGGCTATGTGGGTCGCTCCCATTAGGGTGTATAATCACCTATCTAGAGAAATTCCTTTTGTTTTTATTCTATCGATTCTGCCCATTCGGGAACGGTGGTTTGAGCCCAACCGGTCGTGATATACATTCGATACACTCAAGCGAAATGAGTGGTCGGTCATGTGAGGGCCGGGTTGCAAGATGTTCTTGTTGAACCCAGTGTATTCGCCTCTAGAGATGCACTATCGGCAGGTGGTCCCATACCTTGTCATAGTCGGAATCCAATCTCCAATAAGCGCCTGCGGTTTTGATTGTATACTATATATGTGGAGCGTGAGATGCAAGCGTTCCGCTAGATTTATATTTACTTGTGTTTAGACACTATTATAATATCAGACAAGTTATTGGTTTCAAACTGTTTTGGTTTATCGTAAGGTAAAAACCGTCCGTATTTATGTGTGGATTTGGTCTTACGATTATCCTTTTCTTTCGAAAAGAATTTTACTTTAAAATCAAGTTGTGTGATACCTTAATACTGTGCGAGTTTATCTCACTCTGGTTCACCAGACTGACCCGGTGTTTTGTAAATGCTCGGGTTAGGCCGGGGTGTACAGGTCCAGGTTACCGGATGCTGCGAAGTCCAGAGACAAGCTGGAAGAGTTCAAACGTATGGTTATATATATAGCTACTGTTCCGTTGTGTGATTGTATATGAGGACAGGTTATATAACTGTCTAGATATGTTGATGTACTCTGATACTGTAAGTAATTTTGAAAGCTCTCAATAAAGATTTATTTCCATATTATATTTTGTTCCGCTGCGATGTGAGACTCTGATTTTGTGTTGTGGTATTATTCCTTCTTCTTCTTCTATTCTAATATTTCTTTCTTTCTTATCTCACCCTCTAACTTCTTTCTCATAACTATCTGGTGTTTTCGATACTTGAGTTCGGACCAGTAATACAGGATTGGTGTATTATTGTCAGAATTCGGGCATCGAATTCCCCGGGTCGTTACAGTGGTATCAGAGCAATTGGTTTAGTAATAACCTTGGCTCTGTGGTGTAACTCGATAGAGATGGGGTTAGTAATACCCTAGATCGAGATTGAGTGTATATATATGAGAGCGTATTTGAAAATTTTATATACAAAAGTTTTATGTTTTGAAAAGAGGGTAAATTGAGTAATTTTACCCAAAATATATTTTTATATAGAAAAGAAATTTTTATTAAATTATTGAGATATTAGTGTGTTTGATCGATTTGAATGGGATTCGAATCGAATTAAAAAAGTTGAATTGTTACTTAACTTGATTAAGTGTAATTAATTTCAGAATGATATTGTAATTAAATTTAATTGGAAATTAAATGAATGAATAATAATCAAATGTGTGAAACCAAAATAAATATTAATATTGAATGTGAATTCAATAAATTTTGTTTATTTGGTTGTGTATTGGTCGATGGTTGTGAATTGGTTGTTATTGGATGACAAGTAGTTGAATAGAATTCATTCAATGGGTTAACGAAGATATGGGAAATAAATTCCATTATAATTTAACTGGAATGAAACTTCATATGGATTGGAACTTATGGTTTAACCCCGTAATTGATAATGAATCAATGCTATTTGTTTGATTTTGGAATTTAGTGCAGTTATACTCGTTGACCTGTGAAATATTATCTCAGAATTTCATATATCTATTACTGATATGTGAATTGAGTTAAGTACAGGTGCCAAAAGGTTAGAGGACTGATTTTGATTGAGTAGACCGCGATAAATCGAGCAAGTCTGCTCAATAGCGCTCGAAAAGGTACGCCTACGCGAAAATATAAAATTTTGGGGTTTTGATTTTTGTTTTCCGACCGTTGGTCGATGTATATATTATGTGTTCCTGCGATATCGCAGATGTCACTCCGTGCAGGGGAGACTCTACCGAATTTCTCCAGGAATTTAGAGTGTTAATTTTTTTTCGATATTTTTAAAATTATTTATTTACAATAACGAATTGGTTGATTTAAGATAAATTGGATTTAGAAATTAACGGGATTTGTAGCACTTTTTACCTTAGCAATTTCGAGGACGAAATTATTTTAAGGGGGGAAGAATGTAACGTCCCGTATTTTTGGCAGCCAAATACTTTATTTATTTTATTTATTTTAAATATTTTATTTGGAATATAAAAGGGTTTTAATATTTAAATCGCTATTTAAACGAAGCTGAACGATATATATTCATATATAAAATAAAATGAGCTCAGAACAGCGCTGCAGTTCGTAAAATAGAGTTTTGAACTTCAACTGGATATACAGAGTCCGTTTTAAATCGGATTTCTGTGAAACAAGAAATGTACGGAGCTGGTGAAGTATATTATTCTAGTGGAAGAGAAAAATCGGGATTTCGTCGTGTAGATTGGAAGTTATGCCCAAATCAATTTGGCAGAAAAACAGCGGCGTAATCGTTTATCGACCGTAACGGTTTATTCGATATAACTAGATACCGGTTTCGAATTTAGCCAAGGTTCTTTTGGGACATAGTGCTAATTTAATTTTTATAATTTTACTGTAATTTTTAATTAATTAAATAAGCAACTTTTTATTTGGAGTATTTTACACCCTGTGACAACATTTTGGGATTTCACAATATAAGTTAAACAACCGGTATTATTATATTTTTGGGATCGCGACACCTCACTGAACACGACTGTATTTTTATTTCAGTCTGCAACGCTCATACATGAATACATAGTGGTGTAGGTAACTTTATTTGAATGGTTAACTGGTCAAACGAACTCAAAATTCAACGAAACAAGTTTCATACGAAACCTTAGGAAGAGGTCTAGTGAAACGTCAAGGCCTCATATTTTTAGGATTTTTTCTGTAATTTTAAGGAATTAATGCTCGGTGTTTTTCATCGATATTTTCTAAATGATTTTCGCAAACGATGTCGGAATTCGACGAAACCTGTCCCATTGGATCCGGAATATTTTTTTATGCTAGGATTAGTAGTTTTCGCCTCGATTGAACATCGTATGTGGTGATTTTTAACATGAAAACTCACAGAAAGTTTGGTTATATTATTTTATTAACAAAACCTTCCCACTTCACTTGGAAAATGCCCTTTCTTACTTGCGTTACTTGTTTCTATGACATGCGCCCCTTTTATTTTCAGTTTTTTTTACGTCCGCACATTTACATCCTTGCGCCTCAATCCAACTAGTAACCGTGACAGCTAATACCACTGGGTTTTCCAACAAGTGAAAATGACATTATAGAAGCCTTGCCGACCAAGTTGTACTCCATGAAAAGATGTTCCAAAGCCTTGTCGACCACGTTGTACCCCGCTGAAAATGACGTTTCCTTTCTCTCGCTCCTATAAATACTCTCGTCTTCATACCATTTTTTTCCAGCAAGCACTCTTCTTTGTTTTCTAAAAAAAAAAAAAGGGGGAAAGAATGGCTGAAAACATTTGGAGCTGAAGGAAGGCAGCACAGAACGTGTGATGCATGGGAAGTGTGGACTTCGGTCCTTTCCCCCTTAAAAAAAAAAAAAAAGGAAAAACTATTGATGTGAAGCAGCAAGAAGAAAATGGAGAGAGAGAGGAGCAGCAGTTCAAAAACAGTTGAACAGAGAAGAAAGGCTTTTAACGTGAACTTAAAAGTGACTGAGCATGCCTAATCACGGTGAGTTTTCTAGGTAGCCTGGGTTCATTTAAGTTGTGCCTAATCACATTTTACTTTGGGTAATTATATTTAAAAAAAAAGTTGATTAATACCATATATAACATAAGGAGACGATGGACGGGATTGTGCGTGGTCTGTTGATAAGGGTTACACTTGTGCTTAACTAGTTTTAAATTGTGCCAAGTGAAATAGTGCGCACCTGAAAAGGTCTCAACATGCCTAACCATGTTTTTATGCGCTGATCAAGTTCACGAACCTGTCTAAGCCTAGTAATGGCCTAATTAAGTTTAGTTGTATATTTAAATAATATAAACTGCCCACTTAGTTTGCCTGATCCATATTCACCTTGACCAACAAATGTTTTGTCATGGCCTTTCTAATCAAAGTGTTGTTCAACGTCCATGATCAAATATTAATATGAAACGACAATTAGTTTGGACGTGTCGAAAACATATCTGTTTGTTTTTAAAGAAAAACAAATGAAAATTTAGTCGTATATTATAATATGAGTGACACATTCATATACAGAATCGGACCAAAACAAGGCGCAAGCGTAACATAATGGGACTGGATTTGTCGGAGTTGGCAGCTATGGGGATTTTAATTGAATTAAACGCCCGTTTAATTTGATTAAAATAAACCGTTTCAGCGACGAACGAAATCCGAGGTGAGTTAAACTGTAACACCCCGAATTTCGGTTAATGCTAAAATTCACTAATTAAAGAATAACTAATCCCAGATGTTGGAATTAAGGGTAACGGGCTGCGTTATTGCGTTCGTCTCGGAAAAATACGCGAAATAGAGTCCGAGTTTTCGAGAATCGGAGTCCGTATGAAAGAGATATGGACGAACGAAGTTAGGCAGAAGAACCCGGAACAGGCCAGAAATGCACTGGCGCACTTGTGAAGTGCGCCAGAACAAAAATGCACTGGTGCACTTGTGAAGTGCGCCAGTACAAAAATAGACTGGCGCACTTGGGAAGTGCGCCCGTGCCGAGCCAAGAAACCTGCACAGTTTCTAGAGAGTTCTGTGGTTGGGTGCACCAGTTTGAGGTTTGGGCTTGGTCTTAGGGCTGATTTCTGGAGAGTTCCGAGATCTAAGGGTCCTAATCTAATTTAGGGTTAATCTAAGGGTCTAAAATGCAACCTAATCCTATAAATAAGACCATAACCCTACCCTAATTCATTCATAATTAAATCTTGTAACTAAACTATGGCAAAATGAAACTTGATCATGGCCTCCACAAATCAATGAAGAGGAAAGCAAGCTAATCAACCTCTCTAATCAACTTTTAATCCATTCTAAGCATCTTAATCTTCATTTGGAGTGCAAATTGCTAGTAGTGAGTTTCTATCACTTTGATGATCAATTGTTAAGATAAGTAGATTAGGTGTAATGAGACTTATGGTCTTGAATGCGGATTTGTGAGTTTGAATCATTTGTAATGATATGCTAATCTATGTATAATATTAATCCTATGTTGAATATGTAAGTTTATGCAAGTTGAATATGTGAGTTTATGCATGTTGAATATGTAAGTTTATATGAGAGTTTATGCAAGTTGGATATGTGGGTTTATGCATAATAAGTAATTGATTTCATGCATGCTAAGTAGGTGATATTATGCATAATGAGTATGTGATTCAATGCATGCTAAGTAGGTGATATTATGCATAATGAGTATGTGATTCTATGCATGTTAAGTATATGATATTATGCAAGTTTAGTATGTGATTTTATGCATGCTAGGTATGTGATAATATGCATGATTAATAAGTTGTTTTATGCATATTTAACAAGTGGGTTTATGCATGTATGTTAATATGCAAGATATGCTATGCAAGTTACATGTTTGTTAATATGCAAGTTACATGTATGTTAATATGCAAGATATGCTATGCAAGTTACATGTTTGTTAATATGCAAGTTACATGTATGTTAATATGCAAGATATGCTATGCAAGTTACATGTTTGATTAATATGCAAGTATGTGAATGCTTATATGCAAGTTCAACATGTTATGCAAGATATGTGTATGATAATATGCAAGTTCATATGCAATATGTTATGCAAGTCATGTGCGATAATATGCAAGTTTGGGTTAAATATAGTTGGGTTAATATATGCTCATGTATGCAAGTTGACATTCTCTTAACCCATGACAAAGTTATATGCTAAGATTTGGTTAAACCCATGATGTTGTGATGGATCTTCCCTTTTATTATGTCGTGAAATGAAAATGATTTGCGTGGGGAACGATGGGGTTAATAAAGATGTTAATAAAAGTATGATTGGGTATGATTAAGCATACCATAATAACAAATTAACATAAGAGGGAATTTACCTATTGAGTTAGGTCTACCCCATGGGAATTTACCTATTGAGTTGGGTCTACCCATGTTATGAAAAACTTAATATTAATTAGGGATAATTAATATAAATTATGAGGGTGATTAAGTAGGTGTAATTAATCGACTAAGACACGAGGTTGGACTCAGTTGTAGCGTAAAACTGCCCGGACCCAACCGGCCTAACCAGTTGCTACAAATGTTAGCCCAATGTGAGAGGTCTTAGGCACAAACTAAATACGTGATTAATGTAAAGACACGAGGTTAGACTCGGTTATGACATAAGGCTGCCCGGACCCAACCGGCTTAACCAGCGGTCATAAAAGATAGTCTAATGTGAGAGGTCTTTATGAGGATCACGGCCTTAATTAATTAAGAAACACTTAACCATATTAGCATGTAGTGGAACATGAGGGTTAAGTGGGTACCTTGGGTGGCATGTAGTAACTAGTGTGGGTGCCTTGGGTGGCATGAGAAAACTAGTGGGTTGCCTTGGGTAGCAATAGAAAATACGATTAGAATACTTAACCAAAGTGGAACATGGAATTAAACATGATTAAAGGGTTAAGTAAGTGCCTCGGGTGGCATGTGGGAATTAAGTAAATGACTTGGGTGGCATATGAAATCTAGTGGGTGCCTTAAAAGGTAATTAAAATATGATTAATGACTTAACCAAAGTA
This sequence comes from Allium sativum, assembly GCA_030737875.1. Taxonomy (NCBI): domain Eukaryota; kingdom Viridiplantae; phylum Streptophyta; class Magnoliopsida; order Asparagales; family Amaryllidaceae; genus Allium; species Allium sativum. The sequence goes on from CM060920.1 coordinate 58,810,219, forward strand.
TTTATAACATGTAAGTGGACATGGTTAAAGGGGTTAAGTGGGATACACTAGATAAAAAATACAAGCTTAGGTGGTAGCTTGTGGGGGCCCATCTCAACCAATATCCCAAACGTATCTTTGTGGGCTCGACCCAAGTCGAGTGACGGGACACGCATATTGGGCTTGACTATAAGAGGCCAAAAACGGGTTAGCGGTGGCAACGTAGGACCAACGGGTTTCATATGCGTGTGTGGACCCGGGCTGGTTAGTAAATCGTTGTTGCATCGTGTAGGTATAAAGCCGTGCACCGTTGATATTATCAGGTTGCCACTTGGGGAAATGATACACCCCATTGTGGGACCAGCACGGGTATCTACGTTAGGGAGCCGATCGCTTGGGAGTAGTGGGTACACCTAGTAATGATAGGGGCAGACGGCACCTATGTAGGGGTACTAGAAACTACTGGGTAAAAATTACTAAGTACATTTAGTGGGATCAACCTTTAAGTAGGAATTAATCTTAGGTAGGTAAAACTGGTGTGGTGCAGTGTAGGAATTACTCTTAGGTGGATAAGTCTGGGGCGGTGTAATCTAGTAATTATCCTTGGGTGGATAAATGCGTCTTTACGGTGATCTTAGTTTATCCTAAGTTTACCAAGCTGCTTAGTGTAGCCATTCATCCCCAGTCGTTACCGTATATCAACTTATGTCTTCTCTGGTTATTTTAATGATTGTATTGTTAGGGTTATAGGACTCACTCAGACTTATGTCTGACCCCGTTGTTTTTATCTTTTTCCCCCAACCCCAGGTTATTAGAGTGGGCCTGGTGCTAGTGGGCTTTGATCTGATTGCTGTATCTATCCTATGGAGCTTGGACCTCTGAAGTGAAGCCGAGCTTATCTTTCCTTTTATGGCTATTAGTTATGTAGTGGGATTATGTACTTCTATTTTATCAAGATGGATATTATGTACTTGACTCTGGTTTATGGTTTTGTGATGTAACCAAACATGTATTACTTTCCGTTGCAATGAAATGATGATTTAAATTTTCAAGTATTACTTATATCTGTCTTGCTGTAATTTTACTGTTCTATATTCACTTAAAATACTTCACCGAAACTAAGGCATTCCCCTGGTATGAGTGACCTTAGCGGACGTGGGGTGTTACACGTGGTATCAGAGCAAAGGTTACCAGAACAGATAAAATTTTTAGAAAAACTATTTTTCTAAGAAAATTTTTGAAGGAGTATTTTCAAAAACATGTCTTTTAAGAGAAAAGCATAATCCCCGATAGCCATATCTTTATCTTTCGAATTCTCCGTTTGAATCTCTTTCTCTCTCGATTTGAGTTTCCCCTCCGTGTGTAGATGATCTTTCTAAGATAGATAAGAATGGAAAACCGCTTCAAGGGAATTAGACGTAAATCAGATTAGAAGTTGGTTCAAGAAGGAGGAGGACTTGTAAGTACTTATTGGATGGACGATGGGAGGAAGGCTCTAATAGTTGTTTGGTTAATAAAGGACGAAGCCTCATTGATGGGAGGTTACGAGTGGAGAATGGGAAGGAGAAGGCTAGTAGTTATCCTTTTGGGAGGAATAGGACACCTTATTAGGATTGACCAAAGAAGCAAGGACAAGGTATGGAATCTTTTGGAGGGTAGTTGTATTCCCTCACGACTAGGGTGCCGGATGGGGATAAGACCGTCTAGGTTGGAATTTGGATTTCTTTATTATCCGATTCGAACTTTATTTGATTTGGACGCATTAAGTTCGTTTATCTCATCATTGTTAGTGAGTCACTGCACATAAACACCAGTTTGGTAGATGATCCCTTAGTCGTTTCAAACCCAATTGGGCTCCATGATGTGTTTGGGTTTGAAAGTTTCTATACTTAGCATTGAGTTTGGATGTGATGCTTGTTGGGCTTCACGGACTATGGGTTAGTTTTGGGCATGAACTGGTTATCCAGTAGGGGTGCCGTTCTTGATTTTGAAGGGAGAGTTGTTAGGCTTATGACCCGCTTGGGTAACACTCTCGAGATCTCTAGTAATCCCATAGAATCTGTTATGCTAAGTTATCTAGAATCGCTGGACACGTCGGTCGAGAGTTTGCGATCTGTTAGAAGTGGTCCGGGAATACTCGGATGTGTTTGAGAAGGTGAAGGGCTTACCTCCGGAGCGGGAGATTGACTTCCGAATATATCTGGTAAACAATGCCAAACCAGTGACTTGGCCAGTGTGCCACAAGGCTCCTCGTGAGAGGAGGGAACTCCATAAGTAAGTAGGCGATTGCTTGAGAAGGGGTTCATAAGGGGAAGTATATCGGAATGGGGCGCTCCAGTAGTTTTTGCCATGAAGGCGGATGGGTCCCTCAGACTTTGTGTAGGCTAAAGAGAACTAAATAAACTCACAAAGAAGAATAGACACCCATTGCCGAAGATTGATGATCTCTTTGATCAGTTGGTTGGCGCCTCAGTATTTTCGCAGTTGGACTAAGCCACATGGTTGCGTCAGTTGAGAGTGGCTGACGATAGTATAAAGAAGATTGCCTTTAGGACTCCGGATGGTTTTATGAGTGGCTGGTGATGCTATTTGGTTTGACGAACGCCCCCGCATACTTTGTTGATTGGAAGAGAAGGGTGTTCAGGGAGTACCTAAATAAGTTTGTGATGGCCTTTGTAAATGACATCTTGGTCTTTTCAAGGAGCGTAATAAGTTTTCGTATGTGCTCAATAGGGTGAGCAAAGCCAGTTATAGGATAAACGGTGGTTTTGGAGCGAGACTGGCGAGGACATCCAAAGTTGGTCAAAGGCTTAATTGTTTAGCCATTATTATTATTATTTTTAGTATCATCTCACGTAGGTTGCCTGAACTCGAAGGAGATGTCCCTTGGGTGTTTGTCTGATATTGGTTTCGGCCTTTGGGGCTTGCATTTGGGGGATGTCGAATTCGACTAGGGTGGTCTGCGTGAGAGATGGACAGTTGTGACGATTTTGGATAGGATTCTTAGCATCTTATGAGTTGAGATAGCGTATACCCCTAACAAGGGAAGCATGGTAGCAGACGCCTTAAGAAGAAAAAGGTTGTCCTTGAGTTCATTGATCGATTAAACGACGGAGCTTAGGGTTTATTTCTATGTTTGACTTTAGACCTTCCGTTGACTTTGTACCCGGTTTGCTAGCCTCCTTGGAGGTTAGGCCTACTCTTTTGGGACGGGGTGGCGAGGTACAGCAAGACGACCCACAGTTGGTTGAGCTATGAGAGAAGCTCATAAGGGGGAGGAGTCGTCCAGCCATTTGAGTAGGTACACCCTAGATAGTAAGGGGTGGTTGCGTAGAGACGGTAGACTTTGTGTACCGCAAGACGAGGATTTGAGGAAGGCTATACTTGATGATGCACATCGATCGAAGATGACCATTCAACCCAGTAGGGACAAGATGTACCAAGACATGAAGCGAGTTTTCTTTTGGGCCAATATGAAGAAAGACGCGGCCAAGTATGTCGCTAGATGCTTGGTGTGCTAACAAGTGAAAGCGGAACAGAAGAAACCCGGAGGGTTGCTTCACCCGTTGGAAGTTCCGTAATGGGAAGTGGGATAGTGTCTCGTTGGATAACCGAAATCAAGGAAGGGTAATACGGGGATTGGGCTTATGGTAGATAGACTTACTAAGTGTGCCCATTTCATGCCCGTGAAGAGCAAGAGGACTATTACATGTCTAGCTTCAGTTTACCTTCGAGAGATTATTAGATTGCATAGTGTACCTTCCAGTATAGTGAGCGATCGAGATTCTATCTTCACTAGTGAGTTTTGGAGAAGTTTGCAAGAGGCGGTAGGGACTCAGTTGTGTTTGAGTACCGCATATCATCCTCAGACGGATGGCCAGACCGAGAGGGTGAATCGTATTTTAGAAGACCTTTTGAGCTTATGTATTTTGGATTTTGGAGGTACATGGGAAGAGCATCTTCCATTGGTGGAGTTCGCATATAATGGCAGCTTTCAGTCCAGTATTGGTATGGCTCCTTTCGAAGCTCTTTATGGAAGGCCTTGTTGATCACCTACATGTTGGTGGGAATCTACGGATTAGATCTTGGTTGGGCCGATGTGATTAGAGAGTCTTCAGAGAAGATTGACTTGATTCGAAGAAGGAGGAAAGCAGCACAGGATAGGCAAAAATCTTATGTGGACAAGAGGAGAACAGAACTTGAGTTTGATATTAGGACATGTTTTTTTTTATCAAGGTGTCTCCGTTACGGAATGTGGTTCACTTTGGATCTGTTAGGAAGTGAGTACCAAGGTTTGTAGGGCCATTTCCCATTAAGGAAAGAATTGGACGGATGGCATATAGAGTGGAGTTGCCTGACAGACTTAGTGGTGTACCGGATGTATTTCATGTGTCCCATTTGAGGAAGTGCTTACCTGAGACCGCTGAGGTGGTAGAGCCGAGTTTGCTTAAAGAAGTAGAGTTAGAGCACGATGAGACGATTCGACGAGCTCCTACTCGCATCATTGGGCCAGAGACTAGGAAGTTGAGGAACAGAGAAGTTCAGCTAGTTAGAATGCTACTTGGGAGACGGAAGCGAAGATGCGTTCTTTGTATCCATTTCTTTTGGAGAGTATGTCTTTTAACTTCTCCTTTATCGCTTGCCTAGTACTTATCTTATCTTTAGTAGGTCCTCTCGTTAGTCCTGTTTGACCTTTAGATAGGGAAAACCTATGGTTGAAACATGTGTTTGAGACATGTTATGGTTGATGGATGCAAGTGGATGCAAGTGTTTGCTAGTGGTTGCTCGTGGATGCATATATACACACTCTAGGCACTAGATCGGCTCAATCACTTCATATTGCATATTGCATAAAATTGTGTGTAGTTAGCTATATTGATGGATGTATAATGATTGTGTTATCATATGGATGATGCATTTTGGTGAATGATTGTGCACTCATATAGATACGGTATGTGTCGATAGGGTTATCTCGCATACATATTGGATGCATGGCACTATCATGGTTTGCATATGTTCGTACATTAGATAGGGAACATATACACACACTTTTCGCATATGCTCATACATCATTAGAAATTGTTTAAGGACAATGGATGCCCGTGTTTGATGGATTGAGTAGATGGTTGTTTGGATGGTAGGATATGCATTCTCCTTAGCTTAGAGATTTCGGGGACGAAATCCTTTAAGGAGGGGAGAATGTAACACCCCGAATTTCGGTTAATGCTAAAATTCACTAATTAAAGAATAACTAATCCCAGATGTGGGAATTAAGGGTAACGGGCTGCGTTATTGCGTTCGTCTCGGAAAAATACGCGAAATAGAGTCCGAGTTTTCGAGAATCGGAGTCCGTATGAAAGAGATATGGACGAACGAAGTTAGGCAGAAGAACCCGGAACAGGCCAGAAATGCACTGGCGCACTTGTGAAGTGCGCCAGAACAAAAATGCACTGGCGCACTTGTGAAGTGCGCCAGTACAAAAATAGACTGGCGCACTTGGGAAGTGCGCCCGTGCCGAGCCAAGAAACCTGCACAGTTTCTAGAGAGTTCTGTGGTTGGGTGCACCAGTTTGGGGTTTGGGCTTGGTCTTAGGGCTGATTTCTGGAGAGTTCCGAGATCTAAGGGTCCTAATCTAATTTAGGGTTAATCTAAGGGTCTAAAATGCAACCTAATCCTATAAATAAGACCATAACCCTACCCTAATTCATTCATAATTAAATCTTGTAGCTAAACTATGGCAAAATGAAACTTGATCATGGCCTCCACAAATCAATGAAGAGGAAAGCAAGCTAATCAACCTCTCTAATCAACTTTTAATCCATTCTAAGCATCTTAATCTTCATTTGGAGTGCAAATTGCTAGTAGTGAGTTTCTATCACTTTGATGATCAATTGTTAAGATAAGTAGATTAGGTGTAATGAGACTTATGGTCTTGAATGCGGATTTGTGAGTTTGAATCATTTGTAATGATATGCTAATCTATGTATAATATTAATCCTATGTTGAATATGTAAGTTTATGCAAGTTGAATATGTGAGTTTATGCATGTTGAATATGTAAGTTTATATGAGAGTTTATGCAAGTTGGATATGTGGGTTTATGCATAATAAGTAATTGATTTCATGCATGCTAAGTAGGTGATATTATGCATAATGAGTATGTGATTCTATGCATGCTAAGTAGGTGATATTATGCATAATGAGTATGTGATTCTATGCATGCTAAGTATATGATATTATGCAAGTTTAGTATGTGATTCTATGCATGCTAAGTATGTGATAATATGCATGATTAATAAGTTGTTTTATGCATATTTAACAAGTGGGTTTATGCATGTATGTTAATATGCAAGATATGCTATGCAAGTTACATGTTTGTTAATATGCAAGTTACATGTATGTTAATATGCAAGATATGCTATGCAAGTTACATGTTTGTTAATATGCAAGTTACATGTATGTTAATATGCAAGATATGCTATGCAAGTTACATGTTTGATTAATATGCAAGTATGTGAATGCTTATATGCAAGTTCAACATGTTATGCAAGATATGTGTATGATAATATGCAAGTTCATATGCAATATGTTATGCAAGTCATGTGCGATAATATGCAAGTTTGGGTTAAATATAGTTGGGTTAATATATGCTCATGTATGCAAGTTGACATTCTCTTAACCCATGACAAAGTTATATGCTAAGATTTGGTTAAACCCATGATGTTGTGATGGATCTTCCCTTTTATTATGTCGTGAAATGAAAACGATTTGCGTGGGGAACGATGGGGTTAATAAAGATGTTAATAAAAGTATGATTGGGTATGATTAAGCATACCATAATAACAAATTAACATAAGAGGGAATTTACCTATTGAGTTAGGTCTACCCCATGGGAATTTACCTATTGAGTTAGGTCTACCCATGTTATGAAAAACTTAATATTAATTAGGGATAATTAATATAAATTATGAGGGTGATTAAGTAGGTGTAATTAATCGACTAAGACACGAGGTTGGACTCAGTTGTAGCGTAAAACTGCCCGGACCCAACCGGCTGTAACAACCCGTAAAATCTGGGCCAGTTTAAAATTTTTATTTTGGCAATTTTAGCGAATTTTGATTATTTACAATGAATTATTTTAAATAAAATCAACGAGAAGTTTAGTTTGAATAGAATTCGATCGTATATATTATATACGTCGTCGTTAGAATATAAATATTTATATATAATTATAAATAGAATTGAAAATGGCGCGGTAGTTCGATAATTCGATTTCAAACTTCAATTGAATGTACCGGGTGCAAAACAATCCGGATTTTATTGAAACCAAAAACATTAGGATCTAATTGATGATATCTTTCTAACGGATGTAAGAAACTGAGATTTCACTTTAAAAATTGAGAGATATGTCCAGTTGAAAATTCTGAATAGTCGCTATGGAATTCAGGCCCTTAAAAATGGACATTTTGCAAACGACCTCGGATTTCGACGAAACCAGTTTTGTTGGGTCCGTGATGTTAAGTTATTGCTGGATTTCAAATTTCATAATTTTTCGAATCAATATGTGAGAGTAGCAAAGGAAAACGCGTTTGACCAGTTTCAGTTGATTTTAATCGACTGGAAATTGGCCATTTCTCAAACGGTCTCAAAATTCGACGAAACTAGTTTTGTTAGGACCGTATCGTCTATACGAAGCTAGAAAATATTTTTCTGGGATTTTTAGAGTTAGTATGTGACCCCGGTAATTTGAAATGTACGTTTAAAATTCAATATAGTGATTTAAATGTAAATTTAACGGAAACTGATTGTAACAATCAAATCAGCTTGCGATACATATCCCATTGTGTTCGGAATGGGGGTAAAACGCTATGGACGACAGGCGGTGGGCCTCGTTACGAGGTCGTATGTGAAAGTCAACTCTTTAGGATAAAATTAATTAATTAATTAATAAAAAAAAATATTATCTTCCCTCTTTAACTTCTGCCCCCCCCCCCCCCCTCTTTCTCATTTTCGATTCATTTCAGATAAAAAAAAAAAGAGAGAATACCTAAATCGTCGTCGTCCATAGGAGCCGCCACCGCCCTCCACCGCCGCGCCTCCCTTGCCTTCACCGCCAGTAGCCGACGAGACCCCCCCCTTCCCTCTGCGAACAGCGCGACGCCCCCCCTGCTTCATTTCAGCGAGCCCCTCCTCCCCTAAATCGAGCCAAAACCGAACCCTAGCCCTCGTTCAGCCTCCGACGCGCGCCACCAGATCTCCCCCCCCCCCCCCCCCCGACCACTCGACAGCGCCCCCTGTAAGTTTTCTTTTTTTTTTTCTGATTCTTATTTTACTGTTTTTTTCTCTGATTTTTATTTTAAGTATAAACTGATTTTTATTTTAAGTATAAACTGATTTTTATTTTAAGAAAAAAAAAACTGATTTTTTATATTTTTATTTTATATTACAGTAAAATTGATTTTATTTTTGTTTAGAAATCTGAATTTTGTTTAGGTTGAAATCTGAATTTTATTTAGGTTGAAATCTGAATTTTATTTAGGTTGAAATCTGAATTTTATTTAGGTTAAAAACTGAATTTTATTTTGTTTAAAATCTGAATTTCATTTTGTTTAAAAACTGATTTTAATTAATGTTTAAAAACTGATTTTGTTTAAAGTAAAATAAAAACTCGATTTTTATATATTGAACTTTGAAATAAAAATTCGATTCTTATATATTGAACTTTGAACTAAAAATTCGATTTTTATATATTGAACTTTGAACTAAAAATTCGATTTTTATATATTGAACTTTGAACTAAAAATTCGATTTTTATATATTGAACTTTGAACTAAAAATTCGATTTTTATATATTGAACTTTGAACTAAAAATTCGATTTTTATATATTGAACTTTGAACTAAAAATTCGATTTTTATATATTGAACTTTGAACTAAAAATTCGATTTTTATATATTGAACTTTGAACTAAAAATTCGATTTTTATATATTGAACTTTGAACTAAAAATTCGATTTTTATATATTGAACTTTGAACTAAAAATTCGATTTTTATATATTGAACTTTGAAATAAAAATTCGATTTTTATATATTGAACTTTGAACTAAAAATTCGATTTTTATATATTGAACTTTGAACTAAAAATTCGATTTTTATATATTGAACTTTGAACTAAAAATTCGATTTTTATATATTGAACTTTGAAATAAAAATTCGATTTTTATATATTGAACTTTGAAATAAAAATTTCGATTTTTAAATATTGAATAGCGAAGTAAAATTCAATTTTTACGTATGTAGTGAAAGCAGCAACGAAGATGACGAAGATGCGATAGCGATGAAGATTTCCTGCAAAGGAAGTGCCGTGAAGCTAGGATAGCTATATGTGAGAATTTCTCACCTCTCAAATTCTTTTTCTAGTTATATATATATACTAGGATGCAGACGATGCTTAGTAGCACCCGACACAATCGTCCACAGACCATGGACTTGTTTGTTTGGCTGTTTGGTTATTGATTGTGATATTGGTTTGAATGTGGTTTGTGGTGTGAAAAATCGAATCGATAAATTGGTTAGGATTAGACGTGCGCCGTTATAAGGCGAAGGAGTAAGGCTAGGTTAGATTCTTACTCCAAATTTTGTGGTTTGCATAACGAATTGATTTGATTGATGTGTGAATGGCGTGGGCCTTCACTAGACCGGGGATAAGGCTAGGCCTCGTCCCGTTTCTAGTATCGTGCCGTTATGCCGCCGAAATTTTCTAAAATATGTTAGAAAAATAAAAATATCATTTTATTGTGGAAATGAATTGAATAGAAATTCATAGGTTGGAATAAAATGTTTTAGCGTTAAAAATATAATTTTTAACGTGAATGTGAATAAATAAATATTCATTTACAAACCAGACGGTTTGTTTATGTACACTTATTTGAATGACATTGATTGGGAAGATAAATTTTACACATCGCCCAACTGCACAAATAAAATATGTGTCTGATTGTTTGAAACCCCACACGGGTGTTAGGATGAAAGTTGAAGTTCACTCATCCTGATTGATTAAATATGTCGATCGATTGATTGACAGGCTGTTATAAGCGTTGAATATCTATATTTGATGCTTATACAGTGTAGTGCACTTTGGTTGATGGTTGATTATTTTTCAATGCTATGATATACATGTGTTGTATGAAAATCCATATAATTAACTTTATATGGTAATTGATTGGGCCTCATTCCAGTTTTAAAAATAGAAATATTTGAAATAGAAATATTCGAAATGGAATATTTGAAAATATCAATATATGAAGCCGTGTTGATTAGATTGACGCCATTTTGACGTGAACGATATTTGTATCGATTTTATTCATTTTAAAATGAATATTAAAAAGTAATTTTGAAATCGAATATTTCGAAATGAATTGAATTGAAAACGATTTCGAAATGAATTGAATTGAAAACGATTTCGAAATGAATTGAATTGAAAACGATTTCGAAATGAATTGAATTGAAAACGATTTCGAAATGAATTGAATATATAACGATTTCGAAATGAATTGAATTGAAAACGATTTCGAAATGAATTGAATATATAACGATTTCGAAATGAATTGAATTGAAAACGATTTCGAAATGAATTGAATATATAACGATTTCGAAATGAATTGAATATATAACGATTTCGAAATGAATTGAATATATAACGATTTCGAAATGAATTGAATTGAAAACGAATTCAAATTGAATTGAAAGCGAATTGAAATAAATTCAAATTGAATTGAAATTTGAATTGAATAGAAATGAATTTTAAAACGAATTTATAAAGAAGAATTCAATTTTGATTTGAATTGAAATGGAAGTTGAAATTGCTTTTGAAACGAATTTAAAACTATTTATATAATTCGTTTTAAATAGAAATCGACGAAGTATATATTATATATATTATATATATAATATAATGGCCTGAATAGAACGCGCCGCGGCGCGGCAGTTCGCGAATTTCGACCATTTATTTCAAACGGACATTACGGGAGATCCGACCGTCGGATTCTCCTAAAACCGGAACCGTTGGGTTCGTATCGAAAAGAGCTTTCTAACGAATATTAGAAATTTGAAATCTAACGGTTGGATTTGGAATTATGTCCAAATCAAATTCGAAAAAGGTCGCTGTAAGTGCAGTTCGATGGCCGTTGATGGAAATCGACTGTACGGGCCTTGATAAAATTATTAAAAATAGCAATAATTTGTGTAAAATCATAAGAAATGATTTGTGAAGATTTGGGATGAAAAACTCCCTATTTGAAAAGATAAAAATAGATTTTTATCGAAATGAACTAGTTTTGAACTAGAATTATAATTCTATTTATTTTTAAATAAATAAATTGAATTTGAAAAGGGTTTTGAAAATAACCAAAATTTCCAATGATTGCATTGGAGTGGATTTGAATCGAAATTGTCTTCGGAATATTTCGATGTTGGAATTCGTGATTATACAGGTGTTGTTATGGAAATTTGAAAGATATATATATTTATATCGTTATTTCCAATACGACATTTGTTAGTCGTAGAATTTGATATTGATTTTTTGGTTTATCGTGAACAGTGTTTTAAATAACACTTGTTCTTTAACCCGATAATTAATGAATGTGATTTGGGTTTGTCGTGAATGGTGTCTTCACTAACACTGTTCTTGAACCCAGCTGAGAAAAGATTAAATCTTTTGATTTAGATTTAATGAAGTGTACCAATTAAATAATATTTAATTGGAATTGAATTGATATTGATTTTTGGGTTTATCGTGAACAGTGCTTTAAATAACACTTGTTCTTTAACCCGATAATTAATGGGATGTGACTTTGGGTTTATCGTGAACCGTGTTTTAAATGACACTGATTCTTTAACCCAGTCACAGATTAAAACTAAGTGGAGTTTTAATGAATCTTTAATTAGATTGAAAAGATCAAGAATGGAGTATCACCAGTTTTGCTCCAGGCGATAGTTAAATCTTTAATTAGATTTGAACGTGAAATTTAGAAACTAACTGTCGGTTAGCTAAGCAGAATGGTTTTCTGGATATTGATCTGATGTTGGTTTCGGCCTTCGGGGTTAATATTTGGGGAATTATTCTCTTGATTAATTTACGGTTAGTGACTAATGAATTGGAATGAGGCGTATGTTGTGTTTGTGTAACACTTTTATAATATATACGCGAGTTATTCGGAAAGACCGGGTTTATCCCATTCTGAATAACTGATACGACGATAAGTCGAAGATGAAGACGATGGTCGAAGACCGGAGGTCTTCACGTCGTTTGGGTGATAACTGATGATCTTGATTGGGCTGTACACCCAAGAAGATGGAAACAGTTGGTGATCGTCCAGACGTACTTGGAGATCGATGGATATGCGGGGTACTAGGTGCCTCCGGTTTCGTTCAGACCCAGAACGGACTTGTAAATGGACTGTGTGTCTGACATCGGATTTCGTTCTGTGTGACTGATATCGGTTGCATAGGATGGTTTGCCTGTGTGGCATGCTAAGATGCAAATGATCAAGGCTTCTGTTGAAAAGCAAAGTCTTGTGGTGATGATCAAAGCACGGCCTTTGTGGCGTAGCTTTGTGTAACGTTTACCTCGCGTGTTTCACACCCGGTATGAATCAAAAACGGGAGACGGACGTCAGGGAGGGCATGCGTTTCTTTCTAGCTAGAAGTGGCGTCAGTGGTTTTACACGCCCTGACGAGTTTGACTTATGTGGTTGTTGCTGTTGCGAGGCGCCTCGGTTATATCGGTTTCGGCCGAATGCATTCTGGTCGGCTGACGGACCAGACTTACACCCCATAGGGTGGGGAGACGTAGTGTTCAGGCATAATAATCCACTCCGTGTGGACCGGCCCTGAGGATCCAAGGGGCAGTTGCGGCTGTTCCTGAGGGGCGGGCTAGAGCGTCTCGAATCGGTTGAGGACTATCTTTTGCCTCGGTTCATAGACGGAAATCCAATTTCCAATTACGTGACATTTGCGGTTTTATTTGTAAACCTATATATGGCGACATAGTGGCATGGGACGCTCATGTCGCCTATGATTGATACTTATGATTTGAAGTTGTTTTATACACTATGCACTTATAATAGTATCAAATGATTTGTTTTAAACGTATCAAGCATTCTTTGGCTGTTATAAGGGAAAACCCTATCCTCGACTGCGTTGCATTGTGTGATGGGACCTGGGTCTTATAACAGCTTCATTTTTCTTTATTTAGCACTGCGCTGTTGTTTTATGCACTGGTGTTCTTGGGAGGAAACCCGTTCCGTGTTATACGGCGTGGTCCCTTGATTTACCTTTGAAAATAAAGAATAATAACTGTTTTAGTTCTCACACCAGTCACATGACTGACCTGGAGTTTATTGTTTTAACCTAAACTCTGGGTGCCCCTATTTTTGACACGGGCAGCTAGTAGTTTCGGTTTTGCAGATTTATATTCACAGGATCCTGGTTTACAGCTGGAACGATATCCGGAAAGCTTTGTATCCGTATATCTCCTTCTAGTTGTGTATTGTATTATTTTCCGCTGCTATGTATTTAAATGTAATTTAAATCTCTGATATTTCTGTGTAATATTCATTTATACTCTGTATATTCTTGTAATCTGATGCATTGTTGTTATATACAATGAAATGTCCTTCTGTATGCGTTCTGTTATGTCCTGTTCTCAAACGATAGGGCGTTTCGAGCGGCCTGGGTCGGTTTAGCGACTGGTTCGGACCGAGCGAGATTCCTTGTCGTCACAGTTGGTATCAGAGCTTTGGTTTACAAAGCTAGAGAACAAGGCACATTAGAACCATACGAAAGAATTCATCAGATATTGGATTAGCAATATCCAATTAGAATGACTCGTTAGAGATAGGATCAGTAGTATCCTAGAACGAGTGTGAAGAGTATATTTTTCAAATGAAAGCAATTTTGTTTTGAAAATTTAAATCTCTTTATATGTATTTGATTATTTATTTATCTTGAATATGGACAATCGAGTATATATAGATTTCGCGTATACGCGTCATGAACGTATATTCGAAGTTTTAATATATTGGATAGATATAGCATCACACTCTAGTCGCCCGGAGATATTATTGATGATAGCGATCGCATCATCAACATTTATGTTTGTGTTTCGAAGGTGTGATTTTCTATATATTTCCATTAGACTGGTGTGAGAACCAAAACTTATATAGCTAGAATACATTGTTGTGAATTGGCATCAAAACATGATTTTTGTATATGTATCAAAATTATGAATTTGAAACGTTAGATTCACTAATTGATTGATGTTTGTGTTGTTTGTTTATTTGTTTGCTAATTTTTGAACCATTAGACCAAATATTGATTGGTATTGAAAATTGGTCGTATTTGCTTGCATATACATATACTTACATTGAACAGGTCATAGCAAGGAGGCTAGAGCCGAAGAATAAAATTTGTTTGCCCGACAAATAGGTACATGTTTACTACATAATTTCCTGTTTTGTTTGGGTGATGATGATTTTGTGAGCCTATTGGCTAGCCGCTTGGCTTTTTCTTTTTCTTTTTGAGATCTGAAGGACCGGGGAAGCTATTTGAAATTCCCCGATGCTCCCGGTGCAGGGGAGGTTATGGCGAAATTTTTCGAAAATTTAGGGTGTTAGCCAAATTTTTGAAATTTTGGAAATTCTCAGAAACTGAAGAGTTGGAGAATGGAAGCCAGATCGAGCGTAGAGCTGATTAATCAAACCACTTTCGACTTTGTTCCCTTTCGGGGACGAAAAGTTTTAAGTGGGGGAGATTGTAACAACCCGTAAAATCTGGGCCAGTTTAAAATTTTTATTTTGGCAATTTTAGCGAATTTTGATTATTTACAATGAATTATTTTAAATAAAATCAACGAGAAGTTTAGTTTGAATAGAATTCGATCGTATATATTATATACGTCGTCGTTAGAATATAAATATTTATATATAATTATAAATAGAATTGAAAATGGCGCGGTAGTTCGATAATTCGATTTCAAACTTCAATTGAATGTACCGGGTGCAAAACAATCCGGATTTTATTGAAACCAAAAACATTAGGATCTAATTGATGATATCTTTCTAACGGATGTAAGAAACTGAGATTTCACTTTAAAAATTGAGAGATATGTCCAGTTGAAAATTCTGAATAGTCGCTATGGAATTCAGGCCCTTAAAAATGGACATTTTGCAAACGACCTCGGATTTCGACGAAACCAGTTTTGTTGGGTCCGTGATGTTAAGTTATTGCTGGATTTCAAATTTCATAATTTTTCGAATCAAAATGTGAGAGTAGCAAAGGAAAACGCGTTTGACCAGTTTCAGTTGATTTTAATCGACTGGAAATTGGCCATTTCTCAAACGGTCTCAGAATTCGACGAAACTAGTTTTGTTAGGACCGTATCGTCAATACGAAGCTAGAAAATATTTTTCTGGGATTTTTAGAGTTAGTATGTGACCCCGGTAATTTGAAATGTACGTTTAAAATTCAATATAGTGATTTAAATGTAAATTTAACGGAAACTGATTGTAACAATCAAATCAGCTTGCGATACATATCCCATTGTGTTCGGAATGGGGGTAAAACGCTATGGACGACAGGCGGTGGGCCTCGTTACGAGGTCGTATGTGAAAGTCAACTCTTTAGGATAAAATAAATTAATTAATTAATAAAAAAAAAAAAATTATCTTCCCTCTTTAACTTCTGGCCCCCCCCTCTTTCTCATTTTCGATTCATTTCAGATAAAAAAAAAAAAAGAGAATACCTAAATCGTCGCCGTCCATAGGAGCCGCCACCGCCCTCCACCGCCGCGCCTCCCTTGCCTTCACCGCCAGTAGCCGACGAGACCCCCCCTTCCCTCTGCGAACAGCGCGACGCCCCCCCTGCTTCATTTCAGCGAGCCCCTCCTCCCCTAAATCGAGCCAAAACCGAACCCTAGCCCTCGTTCAGCCTCCGACGCGCGCCACCAGATCTCCCCCCCCCCCCCCCCCCCGACCACTCGACAGCGCCCCCTGTAAGTTTTCTTTTTTTTTCTGATTCTTATTTTACTGTTTTTTTCTCTGATTTTTATTTTTAGTATAAACTGATTTTTATTTTAAGTATAAACTGATTTTTATTTTAAGAAAAAAAAAACTGATTTTTTATATTTTTATTTTATATTACAGTAAAATTGATTTTATTTTTGTTTAGAAATCTGAATTTTGTTTAGGTTGAAATCTGAATTTTATTTAGGTTGAAATCTGAATTTTATTTAGGTTGAAATCTGAATTTTATTTAGGTTAAAAACTGAATTTTATTTTGTTTAAAATCTGAATTTCATTTTGTTTAAAAACTGATTTTAATTAATGTTTAAAAACTGATTTTGTTTAAAGTAAAATAAAAACTCGATTTTTATATATTGAACTTTGAAATAAAAATTCGATTCTTATATATTGAACTTTGAACTAAAAATTCGATTTTTATATATTGAACTTTGAACTAAAAATTCGATTTTTATATATTGAACTTTGAACTAAAAATTCGATTTTTATATATTGAACTTTGAACTAAAAATTCGATTTTTATATATTGAACTTTGAACTAAAAATTCGATTTTTATATATTGAACTTTGAACTAAAAATTCGATTTTTATATATTGAACTTTGAACTAAAAATTCGATTTTTATATATTGAACTTTGAACTAAAAATTCGATTTTTATATATTGAACTTTGAACTAAAAATTCGATTTTTATATATTGAACTTTGAACTAAAAATTCGATTTTTATATATTGAACTTTGAACTAAAAATTCGATTTTTATATATTGAACTTTGAAATAAAAATTCGATTTTTATATATTGAACTTTGAACCAAAAATTCGATTTTTATATATTGAACTTTGAACTAAAAATTCGATTTTTATATATTGAACTTTGAACTAAAAATTCGATTT
Organism: Allium sativum; assembly: GCA_030737875.1. NCBI lineage: Eukaryota > Viridiplantae > Streptophyta > Magnoliopsida > Asparagales > Amaryllidaceae > Allium > Allium sativum. Next base: position 58,827,168 of record CM060920.1, read on the forward strand.
TTATATATTGAACTTTGAAATAAAAATTCGATTTTTATATATTGAACTTTGAAATAAAAATTTCAATTTTTAAATATTGAATAGCGAAGTAAAATTCAATTTTTACGTATGTAGTGAAAGCAGCAACGAAGATGACGAAGATGCGATAGCGATGAAGATTTCCTGCAAAGGAAGTGCCGTGAAGCTAGGATAGCTATATGTGAGAATTTCTCACCTCTCAAATTCTTTTTCTAGTTATATATATATACTAGGATGCAGACGGTGCTTAGTAGCACCCGACACAATCGTCCACAGACCATGGACTTGTTTGTTTGGCTGTTTGGTTATTGATTGTGATATTGGTTTGAATGTGGTTTGTGGTGTGAAAAATCGAATCGATAAATTGGTTAGGATTAGACGTGCGCCGTTATAAGGCGAAGGAGTAAGGCTAGGTTAGATTCTTACTCCAAATTTTGTGGTTTGCATAACGAATTGATTTGATTGATGTGTGAATGGCGTGGGCCTTCACTAGACCGGGGATAAGGCTAGGCCTCGTCCCGTTTCTAGTATCGTGCCGTTATGCCGCCGAAATTTTCTAAAATATGTTAGAAAAATAAAAATATCATTTTATTGTGGAAATGAATTGAATAGAAATTCATAGGTTGGAATAAAATGTTTTAGCGTTAAAAATATAATTTTTAACGTGAATGTGAATAAATAAATATTCATTTACAAACCAGACGGTTTGTTTATGTACACTTATTTGAATGACATTGATTGGGAAGATAAATTTTACACATCGCCCAACTGCACAAATAAAATATGTGTCTGATTGTTTGAAACCCCACACGGGTGTTAGGATGAAAGTTGAAGTTCACTCATCCTGATTGATTAAATATGTCGATCGATTGATTGACAGGCTGTTATAAGCGTTGAATATCTATATTTGATGCTTATACAGTGTAGTGCACTTTGGTTGATGGTTGATTATTTTTCAATGCTATGATATACATGTGTTGTATGAAAATCCATATAATTAACTTTATATGGTAATTGATTGGGCCTCATTCCAGTTTTAAAAATAGAAATATTTGAAATAGAAATATTCGAAATGGAATATTTGAAAATATCAATATATGAAGCCGTGTTGATTAGATTGACGCCATTTTGACGTGAACGATATTTGTATCGATTTTATTCATTTTAAAATGAATATTAAAAAGTAATTTTGAAATCGAATATTTCGAAATGAATTGAATTGAAAACGATTTCGAAATGAATTGAATTGAAAACGATTTCGAAATGAATTGAATTGAAAACGATTTCGAAATGAATTGAATTGAAAACGATTTCGAAATGAATTGAATATATAACGATTTCGAAATGAATTGAATTGAAAACGATTTCGAAATGAATTGAATATATAACGATTTCGAAATGAATTGAATTGAAAACGATTTCGAAATGAATTGAATATATAACGATTTCGAAATGAATTGAATATATAACGATTTCGAAATGAATTGAATATATAACGATTTCGAAATGAATTGAATTGAAAACGAATTCAAATTGAATTGAAAGCGAATTGAAATAAATTCAAATTGAATTGAAATTTGAATTGAATAGAAATGAATTTTAAAACGAATTTATAAAGAAGAATTCAATTTTGATTTGAATTGAAATGGAAGTTGAAATTGCTTTTGAAACGAATTTAAAACTATTTATATAATTCGTTTTAAATAGAAATCGACGAAGTATATATTATATATATTATATATATAATATAATGGCCTGAATAGAACGCGCCGCGGCGCGGCAGTTCGCGAATTTCGACCATTTATTTCAAACGGACATTACGGGAGATCCGACCGTCGGATTCTCCTAAAACCGGAACCGTTGGGTTCGTATCGAAAAGAGCTTTCTAACGAATATTAGAAATTTGAAATCTAACGGTTGGATTTGGAATTATGTCCAAATCAAATTCGAAAAAGGTCGCTGTAAGTGCAGTTCGATGGCCGTTGATGGAAATCGACTGTACGGGCCTTGATAAAATTATTAAAAATAGCAATAATTTGTGTAAAATCATAAGAAATGATTTGTGAAGATTTGGGATGAAAAACTCCCTATTTGAAAAGATAAAAATAGATTTTTATCGAAATGAACAAGTTTTGAACTAGAATTATAATTCTATTTATTTTTAAATAAATAAATTGAATTTGAAAAGGGTTTTGAAAATAACCAAAATTTCCAATGATTGCATTGGAGTGGATTTGAATCGAAATTGTCTTCGGAATATTTCGATGTTGGAATTCGTGATTATACAGGTGTTGTTATGGAAATTTGAAAGATATATATATTTATATCGTTATTTCCAATACGACATTTGTTAGTCGTAGAATTTGATATTGATTTTTGGGTTTATCGTGAACAGTGTTTTAAATAACACTTGTTCTTTAACCCGATAATTAATGAATGTGATTTGGGTTTGTCGTGAATGGTGTCTTCACTAACACTGTTCTTGAACCCAGCTGAGAAAAGATTAAATCTTTTGATTTAGATTTAATGAAGTGTACCAATTAAATAATATTTAATTGGAATTGAATTGATATTGATTTTTGGGTTTATCGTGAACAGTGTTTTAAATAACACTTGTTCTTTAACCCGATAATTAATGGGATGTGACTTTGGGTTTATCGTGAACCGTGTTTTAAATGACACTGATTCTTTAACCCAGTCACAGATTAAAACTAAGTGGAGTTTTAATGAATCTTTAATTAGATTGAAAAGATCGAGAATGGAGTATCACCAGTTTTTCTCCAGGCGATAGTTAAATCTTTAATTAGATTTGAACGTGAAATTTAGAAACTAACTGTCGGTTAGCTAAGCAGAATGGTTTTCTGGATATTGATCTGATGTTGGTTTCGGCCTTCGGGGTTAATATTTGGGGAATTATTCTCTTGATTAATTTACGGTTAGTGACTAATGAATTGGAATGAGGCGTATGTTGTGTTTGTGTAACACTTTTATAATATATACGCGAGTTATTCGGAAAGACCGGGTTTATCCCATTCTGAATAACTGATACGACGATAAGTCGAAGATGAAGACGATGGTCGAAGACCGGAGGTCTTCACGTCGTTTGGGTGATAACTGATGATCTTGATTGGGCTGTACACCCAAGAAGATGGAAACAGTTGGTGATCGTCCAGACGTACTTGGAGATCGATGGATATGCGGGGTACTAGGTGCCTCCGGTTTCGTTCAGACCCAGAACGGACTTGTAAATGGACTGTGTGTCTGACATCGGATTTCGTTCTGTGTGACTGATATCGGTTGCATAGGATGGTTTGCCTGTGTGGCATGCTAAGATGCAAATGATCAAGGCTTCTGTTGAAAAGCAAAGTCTTGTGGTGATGATCAAAGCACGGCCTTTGTGGCGTAGCTTTGTGTAACGTTTACCTCGCGTGTTTCACACCCGGTATGAATCAAAAACGGGAGACGGACGTCAGGGAGGGCATGCGTTTCTTTCTAGCTAGAAGTGGCGTCAGTGGTTTTACACGCCCTGACGAGTTTGACTTATGTGGTTGTTGCTGTTGCGAGGCGCCTCGGTTATATCGGTTTCGGCCGAATGCATTCTGGTCGGCTGACGGACCAGACTTACACCCCATAGGGTGGGGAGACGTAGTGTTCAGGCATAATAATCCACTCCGTGTGGACCGGCCCTGAGGATCCAAGGGGCAGTTGCGGCTGTTCCTGAGGGGCGGGCTAGAGCGTCTCGAATCGGTTGAGGACTATCTTTTGCCTCGGTTCATAGACGGAAATCCAATTTCCAAATACGTGACATTTGCGGTTTTATTTGTAAACCTATATATGGCGACATAGTGGCATGGGACGCTCATGTCGCCTATGATTGATACTTATGATTTGAAGTTGTTTTATACACTATGCACTTATAATAGTATCAAATGATTTGTTTTAAACGTATCAAGCATTCTTTGGCTGTTATAAGGGAAAACCCTATCCTCGACTGCGTTGCATTGTGTGATGGGACCTGGGTCTTATAACAGCTTCATTTTTCTTTATTTAGCACTGCGCTGTTGTTTTATGCACTGGTGTTCTTGGGAGGAAACCCGTTCCGTGTTATACGGCGTGGTCCCTTGATTTACCTTTGAAAATAAAGAATAATAACTGTTTTAGTTCTCACACCAGTCACATGACTGACCTGGAGTTTATTGTTTTAACCTAAACTCTGGGTGCCCCTATTTTTGACACGGGCAGCTAGTAGTTTCGGTTTTGCAGATTTATATTCACAGGATCCTGGTTTACAGCTGGAACGATATCCGGAAAGCTTTGTATCCGTATATCTCCTTCTAGTTGTGTATTGTATTATTTTCCGCTGCTATGTATTTAAATGTAATTTAAATCTCTGATATTTCTGTGTAATATTCATTTATACTCTGTATATTCTTGTAATCTGATGCATTGTTGTTATATACAATGAAATGTCCTTCTGTATGCGTTCTGTTATGTCCTGTTCTCAAACGATAGGGCGTTTCGAGCGGCCTGGGTCGGTTTAGCGACTGGTTCGGACCGAGCGAGATTCCTTGTCGTCACAGTTGGTATCAGAGCTTTGGTTTACAAAGCTAGAGAACAAGGCACATTAGAACCATACGAAAGAATTCATCAGATATTGGATTAGCAATATCCAATTAGAATGACTCGTTAGAGATAGGATCAGTAGTATCCTAGAACGAGTGTGAAGAGTATATTTTTCAAATGAAAGCAATTTTGTTTTGAAAATTTAAATCTCTTTATATGTATTTGATTATTTATTTATCTTGAATATGGACAATCGAGTATATATAGATTTCGCGTATACGCGTCATGAACGTATATTCGAAGTTTTAATATATTGGATAGATATAGCATCACACTCTAGTCGCCCGGAGATATTATTGATGATAGCGATCGCATCATCAACATTTATGTTCGTGTTTCGAAGGTGTGATTTTCTATATATTTCCATTAGACTGGTGTGAGAACCAAAACTTATATAGCTAGAATACATTGTTGTGAATTGGCATCAAAACATGATTTTTGTATATGTATCAAAATTATGAATTTGAAACGTTAGATTCACTAATTGATTGATGTTTGTTTATTTGTTTGCTAATTTTTGAACCATTAGACCAAATATTGATTGGTATTGAAATTGGTCGTATTTGCTTGCATATACATATACTTACATTGAACAGGTCATAGCAAGGAGGCTAGAGCCGAAGAATAAAATTTGTTTGCCCGACAAATAGGTACATGTTTACTACATAATTTCCTGTTTTGTTTGGGTGATGATGATTTTGTGAGCCTATTGGCTAGCCGCTTGGCTTTTTCTTTTTCTTTTTGAGATCTGAAGGACCGGGGAAGCTATTTGAAATTCCCCGATGCTCCCGGTGCAGGGGAGGTTATGGCGAAATTTTTCGAAAATTTAGGGTGTTAGCCAAATTTTTGAAATTTTGGAAATTCTCAGAAACTGAAGAGTTGGAGAATGGAAGCCAGATCGAGCGTAGAGCTGATTAATCAAACCACTTTCGACTTTGTTCCTTTTCGGGGACGAAAAGTTTTAAGTGGGGGAGATTGTAACAACCCGTAAAATCTGGGCCAGTTTAAAATTTTTATTTTGGCAATTTTAGCGAATTTTGATTATTTACAATGAATTATTTTAAATAAAATCAACGAGAAGTTTAGTTTGAATAGAATTCGATCGTATATATTATATACGTCGTCGTTAGAATATAAATATTTATATATAATTATAAATAGAATTGAAAATGGCGCGGTAGTTCGATAATTCGATTTCAAACTTCAATTGAATGTACCGGGTGCAAAACAATCCGGATTTTATTGAAACCAAAAACATTAGGATCTAATTGATGATATCTTTCTAACGGATGTAAGAAACTGAGATTTCACTTTAAAAATTGAGAGATATGTCCAGTTGAAAATTCTGAATAGTCGCTATGGAATTCAGGCCCTTAAAAATGGACATTTTGCAAACGACCTCGGATTTCGACGAAACCAGTTTTGTTGGGTCCGTGATGTTAAGTTATTGCTGGATTTCAAATTTCATAATTTTTCGAATCAATATGTGAGAGTAGCAAAGGAAAACGCGTTTGACCAGTTTCAGTTGATTTTAATCGACTGGAAATTGGCCATTTCTCAAACGGTCTCAGAATTCGACGAAACTAGTTTTGTTAGGACCGTATCGTCAATACGAAGCTAGAAAATATTTTTCTGGGATTTTTAGAGTTAGTATGTGACCCCGGTAATTTGAAATGTACGTTTAAAATTCAATATAGTGATTTAAATGTAAATTTAACGGAAACTGATTGTAACAATCAAATCAGCTTGCGATACATATCCCATTGTGTTCGGAATGGGGGTAAAACGCTATGGACGACAGGCGGTGGGCCTCGTTACGAGGTCGTATGTGAAAGTCAACTCTTTAGGATAAAATAAATTAATTAATTAATAAAAAAAAAAAATATTATCTTCCCTCTTTAACTTCTGCCCCCCCCCCCCTCTTTCTCATTTTCGATTCATTTCAGATAAAAAAAAAAGAGAGAGAATACCTAAATCGTCGCCGTCCATAGGAGCCGCCACCGCCCTCCACCGTCGCGCCTCCCTTGCCTTCACCGCCAGTAGCCGACGAGACCCCCCCCCCCCTTCCCTCTGCGAACAGCGCGACGCCCCCCCTGCTTCATTTCAGCGAGCCCCTCCTCCCCTAAATCGAGCCAAAACCGAACCCTAGCCCTCGTTCAGCCTCCGACGCGCGCCACCAGATCTCCCCCCCCCCCCCCCCCGACCACTCGACAGCGCCCCCTGTAAGTTTTCTTTTTTTTTTTCTGATTCTTATTTTACTGTTTTTTTCTCTGATTTTTATTTTAAGTATAAACTGATTTTTATTTTAAGTATAAACTGATTTTTATTTTAAGAAAAAAAAAACTGATTTTTTATATTTTTATTTTATATTACAGTAAAATTGATTTTATTTTTGTTTAGAAATCTGAATTTTGTTTAGGTTGAAATCTGAATTTTATTTAGGTTGAAATCTGAATTTTATTTAGGTTGAAATCTGAATTTTATTTAGGTTAAAAACTGAATTTTATTTTGTTTAAAATCTGAATTTCATTTTGTTTAAAAACTGATTTTAATTAATGTTTAAAAACTGATTTTGTTTAAAGTAAAATAAAAACTCGATTTTTATATATTGAACTTTGAAATAAAAATTCGATTCTTATATATTGAACTTTGAACTAAAAATTCGATTTTTATATATTGAACTTTGAACTAAAAATTCGATTTTTATATATTGAACTTTGAACTAAAAATTCGATTTTTATATATTGAACTTTGAACTAAAAATTCGATTTTTATATATTGAACTTTGAACTAAAAATTCGATTTTTATATATTGAACTTTGAACTAAAAATTCGATTTTTATATATTGAACTTTGAACTAAAAATTCGATTTTTATATATTGAACTTTGAACTAAAAATTCGATTTTTATATATTGAACTTTGAACTAAAAATTCGATTTTTATATATTGAACTTTGAAATAAAAATTCGATTTTTATATATTGAACTTTGAACTAAAAATTCGATTTTTATATATTGAACTTTGAACTAAAAATTCGATTTTTATATATTGAACTTTGAACTAAAAATTCGATTTTTATATATTGAACTTTGAAATAAAAATTCGATTTTTATATATTGAACTTTGAAATAAAAATTTCGATTTTTAAATATTGAATAGCGAAGTAAAATTCAATTTTTACGTATGTAGTGAAAGCAGCAACGAAGATGACGAAGATGCGATAGCGTTGAAGATTTCCTGCAAAGGAAGTGCCGTGAAGCTAGGATAGCTATATGTGAGAATTTCTCACCTCTCAAATTCTTTTTCTAGTTATATATATATACTAGGATGCAGACGGTGCTTAGTAGCACCCGACACAATCGTCCACAGACCATGGACTTGTTTGTTTGGCTGTTTGGTTATTGATTGTGATATTGGTTTGAATGTGGTTTGTGGTGTGAAAAATCGAATCGATAAATTGGTTAGGATTAGACGTGCGCCGTTATAAGGCGAAGGAGTAAGGCTAGGTTAGATTCTTACTCCAAATTTTGTGGTTTGCATAACGAATTGATTTGATTGATGTGTGAATGGCGTGGGCCTTCACTAGACCGGGGATAAGGCTAGGCCTCGTCCCGTTTCTAGTATCGTGCCGTTATGCCGCCGAAATTTTCTAAAATATGTTAGAAAAATAAAAATATCATTTTATTGTGGAAATGAATTGAATAGAAATTCATAGGTTGGAATAAAATGTTTTAGCGTTAAAAATATAATTTTTAACGTGAATGTGAATAAATAAATATTCATTTACAAACCAGACGGTTTGTTTATGTACACTTATTTGAATGACATTGATTGGGAAGATAAATTTTACACATCGCCCAACTGCACAAATAAAATATGTGTCTGATTGTTTGAAACCCCACACGGGTGTTAGGATGAAAGTTGAAGTTCACTCATCCTGATTGATTAAATATGTCGATCGATTGATTGACAGGCTGTTATAAGCGTTGAATATCTATATTTGATGCTTATACAGTGTAGTGCACTTTGGTTGATGGTTGATTATTTTTCAATGCTATGATATACATGTGTTGTATGAAAATCCATATAATTAACTTTATATGGTAATTGATTGGGCCTCATTCCAGTTTTAAAAATAGAAATATTTGAAATAGAAATATTCGAAATGGAATATTTGAAAATATCAATATATGAAGCCGTGTTGATTAGATTGACGCCATTTTGACGTGAACGATATTTGTATCGATTTTATTCATTTTAAAATGAATATTAAAAAGTAATTTTGAAATCGAATATTTCGAAATGAATTGAATTGAAAACGATTTCGAAATGAATTGAATTGAAAACGATTTCGAAATGAATTGAATTGAAAACGATTTCGAAATGAATTGAATTGAAAACGATTTCGAAATGAATTGAATATATAACGATTTCGAAATGAATTGAATTGAAAACGATTTCGAAATGAATTGAATATATAACGATTTCGAAATGAATTGAATTGAAAACGATTTCGAAATGAATTGAATATATAACGATTTCGAAATGAATTGAATATATAACGATTTCGAAATGAATTGAATTGAAAACGAATTCAAATTGAATTGAAAGCGAATTGAAATAAATTCAAATTGAATTGAAATTTGTATTGAATAGAAATGAATTTTAAAACGAATTTATAAAGAAGAATTCAATTTTGATTTGAATTGAAATGGAAGTTGAAATTGCTTTTGAAACGAATTTAAAACTATTTATATAATTCGTTTTAAATAGAAATCGACGAAGTATATATTATATATATTATATATATAATATAATGGCCTGAATAGAACGCGCCGCGGCGCGGCAGTTCGCGAATTTCGACCATTTATTTCAAACGGACATTACGGGAGATCCGACCGTCGGATTCTCCTAAAACCGGAACCGTTGGGTTCGTATCGAAAAGAGCTTTCTAACGAATATTAGAAATTTGAAATCTAACGGTTGGATTTGGAATTATGTCCAAATCAAATTCGAAAAAGGTCGTTGTAAGTGCAGTTCGATGGCCGTTGATGGAAATCGACTGTACGGGCCTTGATAAAATTATTAAAAATAGCAATAATTTGTGTAAAATCATAAGAAATGATTTGTGAAGATTTGGGATGAAAAACTCCCTATTTGAAAAGATAAAAATAGATTTTTATCGAAATGAACTAGTTTTGAACTAGAATTATAATTCTATTTATTTTTAAATAAATAAATTGAATTTGAAAAGGGTTTTGAAAATAACCAAAATTTCCAATGATTGCATTGGAGTGGATTTGAATCGAAATTGTCTTCGGAATATTTCGATGTTGGAATTCGTGATTATACAGGTGTTGTTATGGAAATTTGAAAGATATATATATTTATATCGTTATTTCCAATACGACATTTGTTAGTCGTAGAATTTGATATTGATTTTTGGGTTTATCGTGAACAGTGTTTTAAATAACACTTGTTCTTTAACCCGATAATTAATGAATGTGATTTGGATTTGTCGTGAATGGTGTCTTCACTAACACTGTTCTTGAACCCAGCTGAGAAAAGATTAAATCTTTTGATTTAGATTTAATGAAGTGTACCAATTAAATAATATTTAATTGGAATTGAATTGATATTGATTTTTGGGTTTATCGTGAACAGTGTTTTAAATAACACTTGTTCTTTAACCCGATAATTAATGGGATGTGACTTTGGGTTTATCGTGAACCGTGTTTTAAATGACACTGATTCTTTAACCCAGTCACAGATTAAAACTAAGTGGAGTTTTAATGAATCTTTAATTAGATTGAAAAGATCGAGAATGGAGTATCACCAGTTTTGCTCCAGGCGATAGTTAAATCTTTAATTAGATTTGAACGTGAAATTTAGAAACTAACTGTCGGTTAGCTAAGCAGAATGGTTTTCTGGATATTGATCTGATGTTGGTTTCGGCCTTCGGGGTTAATATTTGGGGAATTATTCTCTTGATTAATTTACGGTTAGTGACTAATGAATTGGAATGAGGCGTATGTTGTGTTTGTGTAACACTTTTATAATATATACGCGAGTTATTCGGAAAGACCGGGTTTATCCCATTCTGAATAACTGATACGACGATAAGTCGAAGATGAAGACGATGGTCGAAGACCGGAGGTCTTCACGTCGTTTGGGTGATAACTGATGATCTTGATTGGGCTGTACACCCAAGAAGATGGAAACAGTTGGTGATCGTCCAGACGTACTTGGAGATCGATGGATATGCGGGGTACTAGGTGCCTCCGGTTTCGTTCAGACCCAGAACGGACTTGTAAATGGACTGTGTGTCTGACATCGGATTTCGTTCTGTGTGACTGATATCGGTTGCATAGGATGGTTTGCCTGTGTGGCATGCTAAGATGCAAATGATCAAGGCTTCTGTTGAAAAGCAAAGTCTTGTGGTGATGATCAAAGCACGGCCTTTGTGGCGTAGCTTTGTGTAACGTTTACCTCGCGTGTTTCACACCCGGTATGAATCAAAAACGGGAGACGGACGTCAGGGAGGGCATGCGTTTCTTTCTAGCTAGAAGTGGCGTCAGTGGTTTTACACGCCCTGACGAGTTTGACTTATGTGGTTGTTGCTGTTGCGAGGCGCCTCGGTTATATCGGTTTCGGCCGAATGCATTCTGGTCGGCTGACGGACCAGACTTACACCCCATAGGGTGGGGAGACGTAGTGTTCAGGCATAATAATCCACTCCGTGTGGACCGGCCCTGAGGATCCAAGGGGCAGTTGCGGCTGTTCCTGAGGGGCGGGCTAGAGCGTCTCGAATCGGTTGAGGACTATCTTTTGCCTCGGTTCATAGACGGAAATCCAATTTCCAAATACGTGACATTTGTGGTTTTATTTGTAAACCTATATATGGCGACATAGTGGCATGGGACGCTCATGTCGCCTATGATTGATACTTATGATTTGAAGTTGTTTTATACACTATGCACTTATAATAGTATCAAATGATTTGTTTTAAACGTATCAAGCATTCTTTGGCTGTTATAAGGGAAAACCCTATCCTCGACTGCGTTGCATTGTGTGATGGGACCTGGGTCTTATAACAGCTTCATTTTTCTTTATTTAGCACTGCGCTGTTGTTTTATGCACTGGTGTTCTTGGGAGGAAACCCGTTCCGTGTTATACGGCGTGGTCCCTTGATTTACCTTTGAAAATAAAGAATAATAACTGTTTTAGTTCTCACACCAGTCACATGACTGACCTGGAGTTTATTGTTTTAACCTAAACTCTGGGTGCCCCTATTTTTGACACGGGCAGCTAGTAGTTTCGGTTTTGCAGATTTATATTCACAGGATCCTGGTTTACAGCTGGAACGATATCCGGAAAGCTTTGTATCCGTATATCTCCTTCTAGTTGTGTATTGTATTATTTTCCGCTGCTATGTATTTAAATGTAATTTAAATCTCTGATATTTCTGTGTAATATTCATTTATACTCTGTATATTCTTGTAATCTGATGCATTGTTGTTATATACAATGAAATGTCCTTCTGTATGCGTTCTGTTATGTCCTGTTCTCAAACGATAGGGCGTTTCGAGCGGCCTGGGTCGGTTTAGCGACTGGTTCGGACCGAGCGAGATTCCTTGTCGTCACACCGGCCTAACCAGTTGCTACAAATGTTAGCCCAATGTGAGAGGTCTTAGGCACAAACTAAATACGTGATTAATGTAAAGACACGAGGTTAGACTCGGTTATGACATAAGGCTGCCCGGACCCAACCGGCTTAACCAGCGGTCATAAAAGATAGTCTAATGTGAGAGGTCTTTATGAGGATCACGGCCTTAATTAATTAAGAAACACTTAACCATATTAGCATGTAGTGGAACATGAGGGTTAAGTGGGTACCTTGGGTGGCATGTAGTAACTAGTGTGGGTGCCTTGGGTGGCATGAGAAAACTAGTGGGTTGCCTTGGGTAGCAATAGAAAATACGATTAGAATACTTAACCAAAGTGGAACATGGAATTAAACATGATTAAAGGGTTAAGTAAGTGCCTCGGGTGGCATGTGGGAATTAAGTAAATGACTTGGGTGGCATATGAAATCTAGTGGGTGCCTTAAAAGGTAATTAAAATATGATTAATGACTTAACCAAAGTATTTATAACATGTAAGTGGACATGGTTAAAGGGGTTAAGTGGGATACACTAGATAAAAAATACAAGCTTAGGTGGTAGCTTGTGGGGGCCCATCTCAACCAATATCCCAAACGTATCTTTGTGGGCTCGACCCAAGTCGAGTGACGGGACACGCATATTGGGCTTGACTATAAGAGGCCAAAAACGGGTTAGCGGTGGCAACGTAGGACCAACGGGTTTCATATGCGTGTGTGGACCCGGGCTGGTTAGTAAATCGTTGTTGCATCGTGTAGGTATAAAGCCGTGCACCGTTGATATTATCAGGTTGCCACTTGGGGAAATGATACACCCCATTGTGGGACCAGCACGGGTATCTACGTTAGGGAGCCGATCGCTTGGGAGTAGTGGGTACACCTAGTAATGATAGGGGCAGACGGCACCTATGTAGGGGTACTAGAAACTACTGGGTAAAAATTACTAAGTACATTTAGTGGGATCAACCTTTAAGTAGGAATTAATCTTAGGTAGGTAAAACTGGTGTGGTGCAGTGTAGGAATTACTCTTAGGTGGATAAGTCTGGGGCGGTGTAATTTAGTAATTATCCTTGGGTGGATAAATGCGTCTTTACGGTGATCTTAGTTTATCCTAAGTTTACCAAGCTGCTTAGTGTAGCCATTCATCCCCAGTCGTTACCGTATATCAACTTATGTCTTCTCTGGTTATTTTAATGATTGTATTGTTAGGGTTATAGGACTCACTCAGACTTATGTCTGACCCCGTTGTTTTTATCTTTTTCCCCCAACCCCAGGTTATTAGAGTGGGCCTGGTGCTAGTGGGCTTTGATCTGATTGCTGTATCTATCCTATGGAGCTTGGACCTCTGAAGTGAAGCCGAGCTTATCTTTCCTTTTATGGCTATTAGTTATGTAGTGGGATTATGTACTTCTATTTTATCAAGATGGATATTATGTACTTGACTCTGGTTTATGGTTTTGTGATGTAACCAAACATGTATTACTTTCCGTTGCAATGAAATGATGATTTAAATTTTCAAGTATTACTTATATCTGTCTTGCTGTAATTTTACTGTTCTATATTCACTTAAAATACTTCACCGAAACTAAGGCATTCCCCTGGTATGAGTGACCTTAGCGGACGTGGGGTGTTACATAAACTCACTCAGTTCTCCCTTCTTATATTTTATATAAGTCGGGTTTTATAATTGTGTGCTATGCTTGTTTATGGTTGTTGTTTGTTCGTTCGTTGTATGGGCTGAAACAGTTAAATTAAACGACGGTTTAATTTAATTGAAAACTAATCGTTATTTCTAACGATTTAATCCAAGTGAGGTAACTTACCTCAGTGGTTACGTTTATAACACTATAAACGTTATGATCAAATAGTTGAATGCTTGAACTGCTGTTATTATCCTACTATTGACTGTTACAGTTATTATTGACTGTTGTTATTAAACTGTTTTGTTTCATCTGTCTAGATGAAAACGAATATTGGACTGAATAATTTGAATTTGCGGTAACCCATGGTTTTACAGGAAATAACAGTTGATATTGGTAACGTTTATCAATATGATCATGTTGCTTGTATGGAACGTGAAATTGGTTTATATTTCACGGTTTGGTAATATAGTAACCGTTAGCCTCTTTAGTACCGTCAATCAAAAGAGATGATTTGTCGAGATCAATGTTAAATGGATTTTGAATGATTTCAAAGATATGAATATATTTTTATGTGAATTCAAACTATGATTTTTGGTAAAAATATTGGTCAAAGTTAAATTTACCAATTTTATAAATATATAAGATATAACAAATAGAAATGTAAGATATTATTGAATAAATGTTTAAATGATATAAACTTTCGGATTGGTTATTTAAATACCAAAATGGTTTGATAAAGGCCTTAACGGTCGTAAAAGAAGTTTGAATGGATTTCAAAACATCAAAATGGAATAATTGAATCATGGATAGACGAGAATTTATAAAAGAGTTTAAAGAGTGATATTTTGTGATAAACAATCGTTTTAACAACTGGTGTTTCAAATGAATACGAAATGCGATTAAATAACATTTCGTGAATAAGATTTGACAAATTGACAGATTTGAAAGGAATAACGATTTGGAAAGGGGATTTCATAATTTAAAAGAAATCAAAGTAGAAAGTACGATTATGAATTTATAAATGACATTTATGAATGAGATTCAGTTATGTAAATGGAAGCGAGGCTTATTCCAAGGTTCGGAAATGTGTTATTCCGAGGTTCGGAATGATTGATCGAAATGAGTGTTATTCCGAAGATCGGAATGTGATATTCCGAGGTTCGGAATAGTATCTGCTGGCGAGAGTAAATGAAGTACGAGATTTAAATCACGACAACGAATGTTAATTGTCGATAATGAATTGGAAATGGGATTTTTGAATGCAGTTAACAATGTGAAAGTGAAAGAGAATGGTAAGTTATCGTAATTAATTTGCAAAAGATTTTGATTTAATGAATGCAGCAAGTGGTTTGTAAATGTGTTTTGTAACACTGGTTATAAATGGGGTGAACTATTTTAGACATAAGTTTTTAAAGGATTATCATATGATTTTAGATAACAAATAGGTAGTCGAGTATTATTTAAAGAGAATGTGATAAGTGAAAGTAAAATGGCTTTGAAATGAAATATGTAATATTGTTACAGATGATAAGTTAAATTATTTCGATCAATATAAGAATTTGAAAAAAAGTATATCAATATAACAAATGTATAAGGTATTAATATGAGATTTATAAAAGTTTTATTTATGTGGTTTTAAACAAATGGTTTGAATTATTGAAATAATTTGTAACATCATAATAAAGAGATATTAAGGAATTTTCATAAGAATTCTAATTAGAATTGAAGCTTTGTCGAGATTTAAATCGGATTTTCAAAGGAACGTGTGATTAATAAACTTCTATTTATTCTGAAGACATGAATGTAGTTGGTCAAGGTCTGAGAGGTAATTAAAATACCCCAACTTGAACGACTTCACGATTATCTAAGAATGATATTAGTTTATAAATAAGGACAGTTAAGGGAAACAAAGTTATGATTTCCGGGAATGATATTATAAACTGCTTTGGAACTTTATAAGTTGAATAAGATAAATTTGGAGAATATTCTTATTTTATAATAAGAAGTAAAAGCGATGTTTAGATATTGGGAAATTTGAAGAATATAATTAACGGACGGTTTGTGAAGAGGCTAAATGATACTAAATATCGAATCAGTGAATATATCTTGTTATGGATGAATGGTTGTATTATTTGATAGTTAAATAACCGACTATCAAATTTGGCCCATACGATTGTTGGTATGGAAAGACCGGGATCGAATATATATTCGAAAACCATTCCGTCCAGCAAATACGAATACGTTGAAGATGCTGATTCAAGGTGGAGCTATTGAAGACCGTGGATCTTCATAAGCGGAAGGATTACTTAAAATCTCTGACTTGCAACCAGAGATAAACTGTGATTCGGTCGTGGTTGGAATCTGCGGATTACAAGGACTTCTCGCTACTGATTCTCAGGGTGATTCCTAGGATGCAGTAGGGGAGTACCTTCGGTTCATCTTGTTCCTGGATGAAATGTATGGATGAATGTCTGACAGGGTATTTCCAGAAAGGTCACGTACATTGATTTCTTCAACCGTACCAAGAGTGGAGGCGGAGAAGGAAACTTCTTTTAGCTAACACGTAATATACTGTTGTAGACATCAATTAATGATTGTTGATGGATCTGACGATGTGACATTTGAAGTAAATATGATGTGCTGATTAAGCGTAGCCTCAAGCCTCATCAACCGGGAAATGACAAAAATCGGGCAGGCAGCATGGCTATGTGGGTCGCTCCCATTAGGGTGTATAATCACCTATCTAGAGAAATTCCTTTTGTTCTTATTCTATCGATTCTGCCCATTCGGGAACGGTGGTTTGAGCCCAACCGTTGGTGATATACATTCGATACACTCAAGCGAAATGAGTGGTCGGTCATGTGAGGGCCGGGTTGCAAGATGTTCTTGTTGAACCCAGTGTATTCGCCTCTAGAGATGCACTATCGGCAGGTGGTCCCATACCTTGTCATAGTCGGAATCCAATCTCCAATAAGCGCCTGCGGTTTTGATTGTATACTATATATGTGGAGCGTGAGATGCAAGCGTTCCGCTAGATTTATATTTACTTGTGTTTAGACACTATTATAATATCAGACAAGTTATTGGTTTCAAACTGTTTTGGGTTATCGTAAGGTAAAAACCGTCCGTATTTATGTGTGGATTCGGTTTTACGATTATCCTTTTCTTTCGAAAAGATTTTTACTTTAAAATCAAGTTGTGTGATACCTTAATACTGTGCGAGTTTATCTCACTCTGGTTCACCAGACTGACCCGGTGTTTTGTAAATGCTCGGGTTAGGCCGGGGTGTACAGGTCCAGGTTACCGGATGCTGCGAAGTCCAGAGACAAGCTGGAAGAGTTCAAACGTATGGTTATATATATAGCTACTGTTCCGCTGTGTGATTGTATATGAGGACAGGTTATATAACTGTCCAGATATGTTGATGTACTCTGATACTGTAAGTAATTTTGAAAGCTCTCAATAAAGATTTATTTCCATATTATATTTTGTTCCGCTGCGATGTGAGACTCTGATTCTGTGTTGTGGTATTATTCCTTCTTCTTCTTCTATTCTAATATTTCTTTCTTTCTTATCTCACCCTCTAACTTCTTTCTCATAACTATCTGGTGTTTTCGATACTTGAGTTCGGACCAGTAATACAGGATTGGTGTATTATTGTCAGAATTCGGGCATCGAATTCCCCGGGTCTTTACAGTGGAATCAGAGCAATTGGTTTAGTAATAACCTTGGCTCTGTGGTGTAACTCGATAGAGATGGGGTTAGTAATACCCTAGATCGAGATTGAGTGTATATATATGAGAGCGTATTTGAAAATTTTATATACAAAAGTTTTATGTTTTGAAAAGAGGGTAAATTGAATAATTTTACCCAAAATATATTTTTATATAGAAAAGAAATTTTTATTAAATTATTGAGATATTAGTGTGTTTGATCGATTTGAATGGGATTCGAATCGAATTAAAAAAGTTGAATTGTTACTTAACTTGATTAAGTGTAATTAATTTCAGAATGATATTGTAATTAAATTTAATTGGAAATTAAATGAATGAATAATAATCAAATGTGTGAAACCAAAATAAATATTAATATTGAATGTGAATTCAATAAATTTTGTTTATTTGGTTGTGTATTGGTCGATGGTTGTGAATTGGTTGTTATTGGATGACAAGTAGTTGAATAGAATTCATTCAATGGGTTAACGAAGATATGGGAAATTAATTCCAGTATAATTTAACTGGAATGAAACTTCATATGGATTGGAACTTATGGTTTAACCCCGTAATTGATAATGAATCAATGCTATTTGTTTGATTTTGGAATTTAGTGCAGTTATACTCGTTGACCTGTGAAATATTATCTCAGAATTTCATATATCTATTACTGATATGTGAATTGAGTTAAGTACAGGTGCCAAAAGGTTATAGGACTGATTTTGATTGAGTAGACCACGATAAATCGAGCAAGTCTGCTCAATAGCGCTCGAAAAGATACGCCTACGCGAAAATATAAAATTTTGGGGTTTTGATTTTTGTTTCCCGACCGTTGGTCAATGTATATATTATGTGTTCCTGCGATATCGCAGATGTCACTCCATGCAGGGGAGACTCTGCCGAATTTCTCCAGGAATTTAGAGTGTTAATTTTTTTTCGATATTTTTAAAATTATTTATTTACAATAACGAATTGGTTGATTTAAGATAAATTGGATTTAGAAATTAACGGGATTTGTAGCACTTTTTACCTTAGCAATTTAGAGGACGAAATTATTTTAAGGGGGAAGAATGTAACGTCCCGTATTTTTGGCAGCCAAATACTTTATTTATTTTATTTATTTTAAATATTTTATTTGGAATATAAAAGGGTTTTAATATTTAAATCGCTATTTAAACGAAGCTGAACGATATATATTCATATATAAAATAAAATGAGCTCAGAACAGCGCTGCAGTTCGTAAAATAGAGTTTTGAACTTCAACTGGATATACAGAGTCCGTTTTAAATCGGATTTCTGTGAAACAAGAAATGTACGGAGCTGGTGAAGTATATTATTCTAGTGGAAGAGAAAAATCGGGATTTCGTCGTGTAGATTGGAAGTTATGCCCAAATCAATTTGGCAGAAAAACAGCGGCGTAATCGTTTATCGACCGTAACGGTTTATTCGATATAACTAGATACCGGTTTCGAATTTAGCCAAGGTTCTTTTGGGACATAGTGCTAATTTAATTTTTATAATTTTACTGTAATTTTTAATTAATTAAATAAGCAACTTTTTATTTGGAGTATTTTACACCCTGTGACAACATTTTGGGATTTCACAATATAAGTTAAACTACCGGTATTATTATATTTTTGGGATCGCGACACCTCACTGAACACGACTGTATTTTTATTTCAGTCTGCAACGCTCATACATGAATACATAGTGGTGTAGGTAACTTTATTTGAATGGTTAACTGGTCAAACGAACTCAAAATTCAACGAAACAAGTTTCATACGAAACCTTAGGAAGAGGTCTAGTGAAACGTCAAGGCCTCATATTTTTAGGATTTTTTCTGTAATTTTAAGGAATTAATGCTCGGTGTTTTTCATCGATATTTTCTAAATGATTTTCGCAAACGATGTCGGAATTCGACGAAACCTGTCCCATTGGATCCGGAATATTTTTTTATGCTAGGATTAGTAGTTTTCGCCTCGATTGAACATCGTATGTGGTGATTTTTAACATGAAAACTCACCGCAAGTTTGGTTATATTATTTTATTAATAAAACCTTCCCACTTCACTTGGAAAATGCCCTTTCTTACTTGCGTTACTTGTTTCTATGATTGCGCCCCTTTTATTTTCAGTTTTTTTTACGTCCGCACATTTACATCCTTGCGCCTCAATCCAACTAGTAACCGTGACAGCTAATACCACTGGGTTTTCCAACAAGTGAAAATGACATCATAGAAGCCTTGCCGACCAAATTGTACTCCATGAAAAGATGTTCCAAAGCCTTGCCGACCACGTTGTACCCCGCTGAAAATGACGTTTCCTTTCTCTCGCTCCTATAAATACTCTCGTCTTCATACCATTTTTTTCCAGCAAGCACTCTTCTTTGTTTTCTAAAAAAAAAAAGGGGGAAAGAATGGCTGAAAACATTTGGAGCTGAAGGAAGGCAGCACAGAACGTGTGCTGCATGGGAAGTGTGGACTTCGGTCCTTTCCCCCTTAAAAAAAAAAGGAAAAATTATTGATGTGAAGCAGCAAGAAGAAAATGGAGAGAGAGAGGAGCAGCAGTTCAAAAACAGTTGAACAGAGAAGAAAGGCTTTTAACGTGAACTTAAAAGTGACTGAGCATGCCTAATCACGGTGAGTTTTCTAGGTAGCCTGGGTTCATTTAAGTTGTGCCTAATCACATTTTACTTTGGGTAATTATATTTAAAAAAAAAGTTGATTAATACCATATATAACATAAGGAGACGGTGGACGGGATTGTGCGTGGTCTGTTGATAAGGGTTACACTTGTGCTTAACTAGTTTTAAATTGTGCCAACTGAAATAGTGCGCACCTGGAAAGGTCTCAACATGCCTAACCATGTTTTTATGCGCTGATCAAGTTCACGAACCTGTCTAAGCCTAGTAATGGCCTAATTAAGTTTAGTTGTATATTTAAATAATATAAAGTGCCCACTTTAGTTTGCCTGATCCATATTCACCTTGACCAACAAATGTTTTGTCATGGCCTTTCTAATCAAAGTGTTGTTCAACGTCCATGATCAAATATTAATATGAAACGACAATTAGTTTGGACGTGTCGAAAACATATCTGTTTGTTTTTAAAGAAAAACAAACGAAAATTTAGTCGTATATTATAATATGACTGACACATTCATATACAGAATCGGACCAAAACAAGGCGCAAGCGTAACATGATGGGACTGGATTTGTCGGAGTTGGCAGCTATGGGGATTTTAATTGAATTAAACGCCCGTTTAATTTGATTAAAATAAACCGTTTCAGCAACGAATGAAATCCGAGGTGAGTTAAACTCACTCAGTTCTCCCTTCTTATATTTTATATAAGTCGGGTTTTATAATTGTGTGCTATGCTTGTTTATGGTTGTTGTTTGTTCGTTCGTTGTATGGGCTGAAACAGTTAAATTAAACGACGGTTTAATTTAATTGAAAACTAATCGTTATTTCTAACGATTTAATCCAAGTGAGGTAACTTACCTCAGTGGTTACGTTTATAACACTATAAATGTTATGATCAAATTGTTGAATGCTTGAACTGCTGTTATTATCCTAGTATTGACTGTTACAGTTATTATTGATTGTTGTTATTAAACTGTTTTGTTTCATCTGTCTAGATGAAAACGAATATTGGACTGAATAATTTGAATTTGCAGTAACCCATGGTTTTACAGGAAATAACAGTTGATGTAACACCCCGCGAATTCTATAACTGTGAAATTAACAAACCAAAGTATAATTAATTTGAAATCAAAGAACTAAGGGAAACGGGATAAGCCATTGCGTTCGTCTCGGAAAAATACGCGAAATAGAGTCCGAGTTTTCGAAAAACGGAGTCCGTATGAAGAAGATATGGCCTTCGGAAGTTTCTGAATTAAGTTTAAAATTCAAACAGAATAAAACAGTTTAAAATTCCAAAATGGGGCCCAATGGGCCAGGGCGGAAAAACACCCGCCTAACGCACCCAGGTCGACTGGGCTGTCGACAGGGCTGTCGACAGGCATGTCGACCTGGTCCAGAGCCAGTTCGAACCCAGTCCAACCTGGCTGGCCTATTCTATGTTGGTCGATTTTCTGTGGTCTGCTTTGTCATTAGGGCTAGGTGGCAAGCTCTAATTGGTCTCTCCTTAGGATGAATGGCTACGATCTAACCGAGCAACATCAACGGTCCTAATCAGTTCATTACCTCTATAAAAACAACCCTAGACTAACCCTAATCTATTCATTCAAAAATAAGAACAAAGCCGCCATGTTGCTGAGGAACGACTAGGGGTAGCCACCAAATTGGAGAGAGGATTAGGAGGCAAATTCTATGGCATAAAGCAACTCAATCAAATCAAACCGCATCTTCAAATCCCTAAATTTGAGAATTCACCACACCATTGTAAGTAGAGTATTATTTTGGTATGAACAAATAACTGTGTTGATTTGTATACTTGGTTGTGGTGATAAATAATTCATAATTTGTGCGTTACTATGATTCTTATCGATTTGAAATATTGTATACGTTTGGATATTCTTGAATTATGTTATTCATTATAAAGAACTACATGCGGTAGTTCTATGCAAATATACGTTTGGAATATTCGCAAATTATGTAATCCATGTTGAAGCTACATGTATGTAGTTGATTGAAATTCATGCAAGTTTGTGGCTTTGCTATTATGCCATCATAATGTGTATTTTTATACAAACATCATTTTTGAAGTAATTGGAATAAGTTTGGAATTATGTTGAAAATTTGGCATCATGTATTAAGCCATGCTTTTGTACTAGAAAAACCTATTTGCAAACTTATGAATAGGACTAGGCTATGATTGATATTTGGCACAATTGAAATCCATGTTAAGTCTATATTATATGATGTCATATGTGATACATAACTAGGTTAGATTCAAAATCCCTTTTTGCAAGTTTACATGACTAAAGTAAAAATCATGATTTCATGTTAGAAATATTTATGCCATGGTTATGTGAACAAATTTAACTATACTTATGCCATGCTTATGTTTGACATTATGCCATGCTTATGTTTAACATTATGCCATGCTTATGTTAGAAATATTTATGCCATGCTTATGTTTGACATTATGCTTGAAATAAAAATATAGGTTCATGTTGTAGTTAGGCCTATGTGTCAATAGTGATATTCTTAACATAACTACAAGTTTACATGCTTTGATTCATGTCACTTATGCTTTATGAACAAAGTATATGTCACTACTATGCAAGTACACCCGTTTCTATTTTATATTTCCAACGTCATATTGCAAGTTCATGCGCTCACCTTCCCCTCTTTGTGTGTGTAGTCATGCTTTAAGCCTCCCCTTTTCGCATGGCTAAGTTGGGCTTTAAAAGGCTAAGCCCAACATATATATAATAAACGGACGTGTTAAACGGGGGAAAATAACGTTGGGTTAAAATTACTAATGAATGAAAATATAAAATAGAAGGGCCCAAATTCAAGTATGGGTTGGGCCCATGATTGGTGTAACCTTTACACCATTAACTTAATAATGGGCCGCAAATATTTACATAAAGGAGAAAGACAAAAATATGTAAATGTAGAACATACGATGGGTTTAACCCGAGGTTGGATTGAGTTGTGATGTAAACCTACCCGGAACCGCCCGGCTGTCCAGTAGTCACAACAATACCTATCCAATGTGGGAGGTTAAACCTGGAGCCCAATAAGGACCCGAGGTTAGACTGAGTTGTGGCGTAAGACTGCCCGGAACCAACCGGCAACAGGCAGCCACAACAATACCTGTCTAATGTGAGAGGTCAGGGCCTTAATAAGACAATTAAGGCTGAGTCAGGATTGCTAGGATTAAGTGAACTAAAAACTTAATCAAAATGAAACATGCTAAACTAAACGGACTGGTGGGGGTTAGGTTAGAAAACACTTAACCAACTTAGCATGTTGGCTAGAGATAGAAAACCTAGTAACGGGGGACCCTTTTCAGCAGTAACCCTAGAAGGTGTATCGGGATACCCTGAAACTAGGCAGGGTGGGGCACGATTACTGGGCTGATTGTAAGAGGTCAAATCGACGGCGGTGGTGTAGCAGTGTAGGTTCTAACGGGGTGCGGGCGTGCACACACTCCGGCGCAGAAAAATAAAGCACTGGGCACCAGTAGCATACCTGTGCATTCTAAGGTTGTGTCGGGCCGCCGCCATGGGACTTGATACACCCCTTGGTGGGACCAGCATAGGTAACTACAACATCGGGGGGCCGTAAGACACATGTAACTATGCGAGTAGGAGCCGATCATCATTGAATGGATCACATCACCCTGATTATGGGGTGCCAATTGGAAACTAGTTTATATGGGTTCAGAGATTAACATGGGGTACGATAGCATATTCGACCCTAGACAACTTAACCAAGTTTATAGTGCTTTTCCACTTCTTGTTTGTACTTATCATACCCAGTTCTTTATTCCTAGACAAAATAGTACTAGACTTACTCAGGCTTTATGTCTGACTCTACTTTTCTTTCGTCTTCTTTTCTTCCGTCCCCCCCCCCCCAGGTCCACAGGGAGGGAACACTGCAGCTTGACCAGCCTTAACATCCAGCTTGAAGAAGAGAAATGTATTGCTTGGACCTTTTCGTTTGAAACTATGGCTTTGGACAAACTCTATGGGGCCTTTGCAGTTTATCTATGTTTTATTTATGCTTCTTTAAATAATGAAATCAAGACAGATTATGAAAGTGTTATGTTATGTTTTGGAAAAGATGTAAGACAATTATGGTGATGTTGTTGTAGCACGTATTTGCTTTCATGAAATAAAAGTTTGTTGATTTTCCGCTGTTTACAAATATGTGTTCTTATATCTGTCTTGTATATCTGTGACTTATACTTATAAACCTCCACCAAAATTAGGGCATTCCCTTTGAGAGTGACCCTAACGGAGGTGGGGTGTTTCACTTGGTATCAGAGCATAGGTTTACCAGATAAGATAAAAAGTTTTGAAAATTTATTTTCAAAAAGGAAATTTAAAGAAGCATTTTTAAAAGAAAAATATTATTCTATTTTAAAAAGGCAAAGTCCACTCCCCAAAGCCATAGGTACTATCTCTTATCCCTCGTTTTGAATCTATCCTTTTTGTTTCAGCATGTCCGAAGATCTTAACTTGCCGGAAGGGGTGCCAATACCTGGTTGGTTTAGGCGGTTCTTAGAAGCAAGGGCCACTCAGCCAGGTCCTACCGTTCCTCCTCCCCCAGCTGAAGGAAATCATCCAGCTGCAGCAGCACCTTTTCCTCCACCTCCTCCACGGGGAAACACATTCGCTAAGATATGTAAAGATTTTAAAGCTATGGGAGGAAAGGATTTCCATGGGACTGAGTCCTTCGTGGCAGCTAGAAATTGGCTGAAAGAAACTGAGGACCTATTCATCATCTTTGAGGTAGAGGATAGACAAAAAGTACAATTGGCAGTGTGGCTATTGAAGGGTGAGGCTTCCTACTGGTGGGAAGTCACTAATGCTGAAAGACCAGTGGAGACATGGGAGGACTTTAGGGCAAGGTTTGAGACTAAATTTCTCTCAGATGCGGAAAGAAGTTTGCAGTTGGAAAAATTCTTATTCCTTAAGCAAGGGGACAAGACAGTCAAAGAGTATGTGAATCAGTTTGATGAGCTGGCTAGGTTTGGGCTTGACCTAGTCAATACCCCGCACAAGAAGGCTCTCCGTTTCGTCAAAGGGTTGAATGAGCCATTACACAGTTTGGCCATGACCCATATACCCATGGGAGCCACGTATGAAAGATTGGTGCAAATGGCATTGCTGAATGAAGAGGATAAGGGCAAGAAGGAGACAAAGGCAGAAAGCTCTCAAGGGAAGAAAGAGGGTTTGCAGCCTAAGAAGACAGACTTTAAGAAGGGCGGGAAAGGCAACAAAGAGAAGAGGAAGTGCAATTTATGTGGCAAAGTGGGGCACTTAGTAAAGGACTGCCGGAAAAAGAAGGCCAAGGAGAATGGTGGGTGCTTTTCTTGCGGTGAGACAGGCCACAGGGCTAAGGACTGCCCGAAGAAACGAGGACAGGGGCAGAGGGCTGGATCCACCCCAGGGGCACAGGTCCATGTGCTAGAAGCGCCACCTTTGCAACAGCGAGGTATAAATACTTCTGTAGAAAGTGTAGTTTATCTTTATGATCACCCCGTTCGAACTTTATTTGATTCTGGCGCATCACACTCCTTTATCTCGTCTGCTTTAGTAGAATCTCTGCACCTAAAAACTAGTATGGTAGAGGACCCCTTAATTGTCTCAAACACAATTGGGGGCCCAGCTCATTTGTCTGTGATCTGTTTGGGATTGAAAATTTCTATTCTAAGCGTAGAATTTCATTGTAGTGCCTTTGTTTTGGGATTTTCGGGGTATGGTTTGATTTTGGGTATGGATTGGCTATCCAGTAATGGGGCCATCCTTGATTGTGAGAAAAGGGTTGTTAGGATCCTATCCCAGCTCGGTAATACTTTGGAAATTTCTTGTAATCCCTCGTATGCGGTTATGCTTAGTTACCTTGAATCGCTAGATGCCTCTGTTGAAAATTTGCAATCAGTTAAAGTGGTCCGGGAATATCCGGATGTCTTCGAAGAGGTGAAGGGCTTGCCTCCGAAGCGGGAAATAGACTTCCGCATATATCTTGTAGATAATGCAAAGCCCGTTGCGTTACCCGTTAGACACATGGCTCCACGGGAAAGGAAAGAGCTCAGTAAACAGATTAAAGAGCTTCTAGAAAAGGGGTTCATTAGGAGGAGCATTTCAGAATGGGGCGCTCCAGTGGTGTTCGCTACAAAGGAGGATGGTTCACTCCGTCTATGTGTTGACTATAGGGAGCTCAACAAGCTAACGAAAAAGAATAGGCACCCTCTCCCTAGAATTGACGATTTGTTTGACCAGCTTGTAGGAGCGTCTGTTTTCTCCCAACTCGATTTAGCAACCGGTTTTCATCAGCTAAGGGTGGCTGAAGATAGCATCGATAAAACGGCGTTCAGAACCCCAGACGGCTTCTTTGAATGGCTTGTTATGCCTTTCGGCTTGACAAATGCACCTGCTTACTTCGTGGACCTGATGAGTAGGGTATTTAGAGATTTCCTCAACAAATTCGTAGTGGTCTTCGTAGACGATATCCTTATCTTCTCAAAGAGTGAAGAGGAACATGCTCAACACTTAAGGGCAATCATGGAAACTTTGCGAGTCCATCAACTAAAAGCCAAATTCTCCAAATGCCACTTTTGGAGAGAAGAGGTGAGGTTCCTTGGGCACATAGTATCCAAACAAGGGTTAGCAGTGGACCCTGCTAAGGTAGTGGCGGTACAGGATTGGAAGACACCAAGGAATGCAACTGAGGTCCGAAGCTTTCTAGGACTAGCAGGTTTCTATCGAAAATTCATAAGGGATTTTGCGAAAATCTCAGCTCCGCTCACGAAATTGACTAAGAAGAATCTAGTGTTCAATTGGGACTTGGATTACGAGTTTGCTTTCCAACGACTGAAAAGGGCTCTCACAACAGCCCCAGTTTTGACGCTGCCGGATGGGAGCAAGATGTTCACTGTTTATACGGATGCATGTGGGACAGGGCTAGGCGCCGTCTTAATGCAAGAAGGAAGGGTAGTAGCTTATGGCGGGAGGCAGTTGAAAGTGCACGAAAAGAACTACCCAACCCACGATCTTGAGTTAGCCGCCATCGTCTTTGCACTCAAGTCTTGGCGACACTATCTCCTAGGTGAGAAGTTCGAACTTTACACTGACCATAAATCGTTGAAATATCTTTTCTCGCAGAAGGATCTTAATTTGAGGCAACAAAGATGGATGGAGTTTCTTGCCTCGTACGATTTCGAAATCTCCTACACTCCGGGCAAAGGCAACGTAGTGGCAGACGCGTTGAGCCGAAAGAAATTGACTCTAAGCCCGTTGTTTGTTGAAAGACAAAGCCTAGAGTTTATAGCCAGCTTCGACTTTAGGCCTTCCTCCGATTTCGTACCAGGCTCGCTAGCATCTCTCGAAGTGCGCCCAACTTTAGTGGATTCGGTAGGGGAAGCACAACGCGAAGACCCTCAGCTTGTGGAAACAATTGATAGGCTAATTAGGGGTGAGACTTCAAGTCACCTCAACAGATACTCCATCGACGATAGGGGTTTGCTAAGGCGAGACGGAAGACTATGCGTCCCACAGACAAAAGATTTAATAAAGAAGGTTCTCGAGGAAGCACATCACTCCAAGATGACGATACACCCAGGCGGAGATAAAATGTACAAAGACATAAAAAGGACTTTCTTCTGGAACGGCATGAAAAAGGACGTGGCAGAGTTCGTTTCTAAGTGTATGGTGTGCCAACAGGTTAAGGCGGAACAGAAAAAGCCTGGCGGACTGCTACATCCTCTGGAGGTCCCGCAGTGGAAGTGGGATAGCATCTCAATGGACTTCATCGATGGGCTGCCTAGGTCTAGGAGAGGCAACACTAGCATTTGGGTAATAGTGGATAGGCTTACTAAAAGCGCCCACTTTTTACCTGTCAAAAGTAAAAGAACTGCCTCATCCCTAGCATCACTTTACCTTAAGGAAATCGTGCGACTCCATGGAATACCATCTAGCATTGTTAGTGACCGAGACCCCATCTTCACCAGTGAGTTTTGGCGGAGTCTGCAAGAAGCAGTAGGAACGCAGTTATGCTTGAGCACAGCCTATCATCCCCAAACCGACGGCCAAACAGAGAGAGTGAACAGAGTTTTGGAAGACCTTTTAAGGCTATGCGTCCTTGACTTCGGAGGGACATGGGAAGACCACCTTCCTTTGGTGGAATTCGCCTACAACAACAGCTATCAAGCAACCATCGGAATGGCGCCCTTCGAAGCTTTATATGGAAGACCATGCCGATCGCCCACTTGTTGGTGGGAGTCTACTGATAAGCTCATACTTGGACCAGATATGATCCGAGAGACTTCAGAGAAAGTAGACTTAATACGAATAAGGATGAAGACGGCCCAAGACAGACAAAAGTCCTATGCCGATAAGAGAAGGACCGACCTTGAATTTGAGGTTGGAGACAGAGTTTTTCTCAAGGTATCACCACTAAGAAACGTTGTTCGTTTTGGAACCACAGGAAAACTGGCACCAAGGTTCGTAGGGCCATTCCCTATCATCGAGAAAATTGGGAAAATGGCCTATAGATTAGAGCTACCCGAGAAGTTGGCCGGAGTCCACAACGTTTTTCACGTTTCACATCTCCGAAAATGTCTACATGAGTCTGCTGAGGTGGTAGAGCCAAATATCCTCGAAGAGGCCGAAGTGGAACGCGAAGCAACCATAAGAAAAGTTCCAACCCGCATCTTAGGAACGGAAGTGAAGAAGCTACGCAACCGCGAAGTCAAGCTCGTCAAAGTTCAGTGGAGCGACGCCGAGGGAGACGCGACTTGGGAAACTGAAGCTAGAATCCGCACTGCCTACCCTTTTCTTTTCGAGGGTACATCCTTGATCTTTCTTTTTCCTTAAGTTGCGCTTTTATCTATCTTTTTAGGTATGTTTCCTCGACCTTATCTTTTAGGTAGAAACCCTTTGGATGAAAACATGTAGTTGAAACATGTTATGGATGATGGTTGCAAGTGGTTGCAAGTGATTGCTAGTGGTTGCTCGTGGTTGCATATACACACACAATCTAGGTTTTAGATCGGCTCAGTCACTTCATATTGCATATGCATATATGTTTGCCTTCGTATAAGATTGAACTCTAATGTGTTGTCATGTGGATGTTGCATTTGTATTGAACGATTGTGCACTCATGTAGAATCAAGAATAGGAAAATTTGCATACATAATGGATTCATGGCACTTACATAATTCGCATTAAGGAGGTCAATTGAATCAGTAGACCGCCTGATTTTGCATTAGATAAGTACATGTACACACACACTTCGCATATGATCATGAAGCATTAGAAGTCTTTTAAGGACAATGGATGCTCGTGTTTGATGGATGAGTAGATGGATGATTGGTGTTAGGATATACATTCCTCCTAACTTGAAGATTTCGGGGACGAAATCCTTTTAAGTGGGGGAGAATGTAACACCCCGCGAATTCTATAACTGTGAAATTAACAAACCAAAGTATAATTAATTTGAAATCAAAGAACTAAGGGAAACGGGATACGCCATTGCGTTCGTCTCGGAAAAATACGCGAAATAGAGTCCGAGTTTTCGAAAAACGGAGTCCGTATGAAGAAGATATGGCCTTCGGAAGTTTCTGAGTTAAGTTTAAAATTCAAACAGAATAAAACAGTTTAAAATTCCAAAATGGGGCCCAATGGGCTAGGGCGGAAAAACACCCGCCTAACGCACCCAGGTCGACTGGGTTGTCGACCTGGCCTAACCAGGTCGACAGGGCTGTCGACAGGGTTGTCGACAGGCATGTCGACCTGGTCCAGAGCCAGGTCGAACCCAGTCCAACCTGGCTGGCCTATTCTATGTTGGTCGATTTTCTGTGGTCTGCTTTGTCATTAGGGCTAGGTGGCAAGCTCTAATTGGTCTCTCCATAGGATGAATGGCTACGATCTAACCGAGCAACATCAACGGTCCTAATCAGTTCATTACCTCTATAAAAACAACCCTAGACTAACCCTAATCTATTCATTCAAAAATAAGAACAAAGCCGCCATGTTGCTGAGGAACGACTAGGGGTAGCCACCAAATTGGAGAGAGGATTAGGAGGCAAATTCTAAGGCATAAAGCAACTCAATCAAATCAAACCGCATCTTCAAATCCCTAAATTTGAGAATTCACCACACCATTGTAAGTAGAGTATTATTTTGGTATGAACAAATAACTGTGTTGATTTGTATACTTGGTTGTGGTGATAAATAATTCATAATTTGTGCGTTACTATGATTCTTATCGATTTGAAATATTGTATACGTTTGGATATTCTTGAATTATGTTATTCATTATAAAGAACTACATGCGGTAGTTCTATGCAAATATACGTTTGGAATATTCGCAAATTATGTAATCCATGTTGAAGCTACATGTATGTAGTTGATTGAAATTCATGCAAGTTTGGGGCTTTGCTATTATGCCATCATAATGTGTATTTTTATACAAACATCATTTTTGAAGTAATTGGAATAAGTTTGGAATTATGTTGAAAATTTGGCATCATGTATTAAGCCATGCTTTTGTACTAGAAAAACCTATTTGCAAATTTATGAATAGGACTAGGCTATGATTGATATTTGGCACAATTGAAATCCATGTTAAGTCTATATTATATGATGTCATATGTGATACATAACTAGGTTAGATTCAAAATCCCTTTTTGCAAGTTTACATGACTAAAGTAAAAATCATGATTTCATGTTAGAAATATTTATGCCATGGTTATGTGAACAAATTTAACTATACTTATGCCATGCTTATGTTTGACATTATGCCATGCTTATGTTTAACATTATGCCATGCTTATGTTAGAAATATTTATGCCATGCTTATGTTTGACATTATGCTTGAAATAAAAATATAGGTTCATGTTGTAGTTAGGCCTATGTGTCAATAGTGATATTCTTAACATAACTACAAGTTTACATGCTTTGATTCATGTCACTTATGCTTTATGAACAAAGTATATGTCACTACTATGCAAGTACACCAGTTTCTATTTTATATTTCCAACGTCATATTGCAAGTTCATGCGCTCACCTTCCCCTCTTTGTGTGTGTAGTCACGCTTTAAGCCTCCCCTTTTCGCATGGCTAAGTTGGGCTTTAAAAGGCTAAGCCCAACATATATATAATAAACGGACGTGTTAAACGGGGGAAAATAACGTTGGGTTAAAATTACTAATGAATGAAAATATAAAATAGAAGGGCCCAAATTCAAGTATGGGTTGGGCCCATGATTGGTGTAACCTTTACACCATTAACTTAATAATGGGCCGCAAATATTTACATAAAGGAGAAAGACAAAAATATGTAAATGTAGAACATACGATGGGTTTAACCCGAGGTTGGATTGAGTTGTGATGTAAACCTGCCCGGAACCGCCCGGCTGTCCAGTAGTCACAACAATACCTATCCAATGTGGGAGGTTAAACCTGGAGCCCAATAAGGACCCGAGGTTAGACTGAGTTGTGGCGTAAGACTGCCCGGAACCAACCGGCAACAGGCAGCCACAACAATACCTGTCTAATGTGAGAGGTCAGGGCCTTAATAAGACAATTAAGGCTGAGTCAGGATTGCTAGGATTAAGTGAACTAAAAACTTAATCAAAATGAAACATGCTAAACTAAACGGACTGGTGGGGGTTAGGTTAGAAAACACTTAACCAACTTAGCATGTTGGCTAGAGATAGAAAACCTAGTAACGGGGGACCCTTTTCAGCAGTAACCCTAGAAGGTGTATCAGGATACCCTGAAACTAGGCAGGGTGAGGCACGATTACTGGGCTGATTGTAAGAGGTCAAATCGACGGCGGTGGTGTAGCAGTGTAGGTTCTAACGGGGTGCGGGCGTGCACACACTCCGGCGCAGAAAAATAAAGCACTGGGCACCAGTAGCATACCTGTGCATTCTAAGGTTGTGTTGGGCCGCCGCCATGGGACTTGATACACCCCATGGTGGGACCAGCATAGGTAACTACAACATCGGGGGGCCGTAAGACACATGTAACTATGCGAGTAGGAGCCGATCATCATTGAATGGATCACATCACCCTGATTATGGGGTGCCAATTGGAAACTAGTTTATATGGGTTCAGAGATTAACATGGGGTACGATAGCATATTCGACCCTAGACAACTTAACCAAGTTTATAGTGCTTTTCCACTTCTTGTTTGTACTTATCATACCCAGTTCTTTATTCCTAGACAAAATAGTACTAGACTTACTCAGGCTTTATGTCTGACTCTACTTTTCTTTCGTCTTCTTTTCTTCCGTTCCCCCCCCCCCCCCCAGGTCTACAGGGAGGGAACACTGCAGCTTGACCAGCCTTAACATCCAGCTTGAAGAAGAGAAATGTATTGTTTGGACCTTTTCGTTTGAAACTATGGCTTTGGACAAACTCTATGGGGCCTTTGCAGTTTATCTATGTTTTATTTATGCTTCTTTAAATAATGTAATCAAGACAGATTATGAAAGTGTTATGTTATGTTTTGGAAAAGATGTAAGACAATTAAGGTGATGTTGTTGTAGCACGTATTTGCTTTCATGAAATAAAAGTTTGTTGATTTTCCGCTGTTTACAAATATGTGTTCTTATATCTGTCTTGTATATCTGTGACTTATACTTATAAACCTCCACCAAAATTAGGGCATTCCCTTTGAGAGTGACCCTAACGGAGGTGGGGTATTTCAGTTGATATTGGTAACGTTTATCAATATGATCATGTTGCTTGTATGGAATGTGAAATTGGTTTATATTTCACGGTTTGGTAATATAGTAACCGTTAGCCTCTTTAGTATCGTCAATCAAAAGAGATGATTTGTCGAGATCAATGTTAAATGGATTTTGAATGATTTCAAAGATATGAATATATTTTTATGTGAATTCAAACTATGATTTTTGGTAAAAATATTGGTCAAAGTTAAATTTACCAATTTTATAAATATATAAGATATAACAAATAGAAATGTAAGATATTATTGAATAAATGTTTAAATGATATAAACTTTCGGATTGGTTATTTAAATACCAAAATGGTTTGATAAAGGCCTTAACGGTCGTAAAAGAAGTTTGAATGGATTTCAAAACATCAAAATGGAATAATTGAATCATGGATAGACGAGAATTTATAAAAGAGTTTAAAGAGTGATATTTTGTGATAAACAATCGTTTTAACAACTGGTGTTTCAAATGAATACGAAATGCGATTAAATAACATTTCGTGAATAAGATTTGACAAATTGACAGATTTGAAAGGAATAACGATTTGGAAAGGGGATTTCATAATTTAAAAGAAATCAAAGTTGAAAGTACGATTATGAATTTATAAATGACATTTATGAATGAGATTCAGTTATGTAAATGGAAGCGAGGCTTATTCCGAGGTTCGGAAATGTGTTATTCCGAGGTTCGGTATGATTGATCGAAATGAGTGTTATTCCGAAGATTGGAATGTGATATTCCGAGGTTCGGAATAGTATCTGCTGGCGAGAGTAAATGAAGTATGAGATTTAAATAACGACAACGAATGTTAATTGTCGATAATGAATTGGAAATGGGATTTTTGAATGCAGTTAACAATGTGAAAGTGAAAGAGAATGGTAAGTTATCGTAATTAATTTGCAAAAGATTTTGATTTAATGAATGCAGCAAGTGGTTTGTAAATGTGTTTTGTAACACTGGTTATAAATGGGGTGAACTATTTTAGACATAAGTTTTTAAAGGATTATCATATGATTTTAGATAACAAATAGGTAGTCGAGTATTATTTAAAGAGAATGTGATAAGTGAAAGTAAAATGGCTTTGAAATGAAATCTGTAATATTGTTACAGATGATAAGTTAAATTGTTTCGATCAATATAAGAATTTGAAAAAAAGTATATCAATATAACAAATGTATAAGGTATTAATATGAGATTTATAAAAGTTTTATTTATGTGGTTTTAAACAAATGGTTTGAATTATTGAAATAATTTGTAACATCATAATAAAGAGATATTAAGGAATTTTAATAAGAATTCTAATTAGAATTGAAGCTTTAACGAGATTTAAATCGGATTTTCAAAGGAACGTGTGATTAATAAACTTCTATTTATTCTGAAGACATGAATGTAGTTGGTCAAGGTCTGAGAGGTAATTAAAATACCCCAACTTGAACGACTTCACGATTATCTAAGAATGATATTAGTTTATAAATAAGGACAGTTAAGGGAAACAAAGTTATGATTTCCGGGAATGATATTATAAACTGCTTTGGAACTTTATAAGTTGAATAAGATAAATTTGGAGAATATTCTTATTTTATAATAAGAAGTAAAAGCGATGTTTAGATATTGGGAAATTTGAAGAATATAATTAACGGACGGTTTGTGAAGAGGCTAAATGATACTAAGTATCGAATCAGTGAATATATCTTGTTATGGATGAATGGTTGTTTTATTTGATAGTTAAATAACCGACTATCAAATTTGGCCCATACGATTGTTGGTATGGAAAGACCGGGATCGAATATATATTCGAAAACCATTCCGTCCAGCAAATATGAATACGTTGAAGATGCTGATTCAAGGTGGAGCTATTGAAGACCGTGGATCTTCATAAGCGGAATGATTACTTAAAATCTCTGACTTGCAACCAGAGATAAACTGTGATTCGGTCGTGGTTGGAATCTGCGGATTACAAGGACTTCTCGCTACTGATTCTCAGGGTGATTCCTAGGATGCAGTAGGGGAGTACCTTCGGTTCATCCTGTTCCTGGATGACTTGTATGGATGAATGTCTGAC
This sequence comes from Allium sativum, assembly GCA_030737875.1. Lineage (NCBI taxonomy): Eukaryota > Viridiplantae > Streptophyta > Magnoliopsida > Asparagales > Amaryllidaceae > Allium > Allium sativum. The sequence continues at coordinate 58,862,276 of CM060920.1, forward strand.
AGAGTATTTCCAGAAAGGTCACGTACATTGATTTCTTCAACCGTACCAAGAGTGGAGGCGGAGAAGGAAACTTCTTTTAGCTAACACGTAATATACTGTTGTAGACATCAATTAGTGATTGTTGATGGATCTGACGATGTGACAATTGAAGTAAATATGATGTGCTGATTAAGCGTAGCCTCAAGCCTCATCAACCGGGAAATGACAAAAATCGGGCAGGCAGCATGGCTATGTGGGTCGCTCCCATTAGGGTGTATAATCACCTATCTAGAGAAATTCCTTTTGTTCTTATTCTATCGATTCTGCCCATTCGGGAACGGTGGTTTGAGCCCAACCGTTGGTGATATACATTCGATACACTCAAGCGAAATGAGTGGTCGGTCATGTGAGGGCCGGGTTGCAAGATGTTCTTGTTGAACCCAGTGTATTCGCCTCTAGAGATGCACTATCGGCAGGTGGTCCCATACCTTGTCATAGTCGGAATCCAATCTCCAATAAGCGCCTGCGGTTTTGATTGTATACTATATATGTGGAGCGTGAGATGCAAGCGTTCCGCTAGATTTATATTTACTTGTGTTTAGACACTATTATAATATCAGACAAGTTATTGGTTTCAAACTGTTTTGGGTTATCGTAAGGTAAAAACCGTCCGTATTTATGTGTGGATTCGGTCTTACGATTATCCTTTTCTTTCGAAAAGATTTTTACTTTAAAATCAAGTTGTGTGATAACTTAATACTGTGCGAGTTTATCTCACTCTGGTTCACCAGACTGACCCGGTGTTTTGTAAATGCTCGGGTTAGGCCGGGGTGTACAGGTCCAGGTTACCGGATGCTGCGAAGTCCAGAGACAAGCTGGAAGAGTTCAAACGTATGGTTATATATATAGCTACTGTTCCGCTGTGTGATTGTATATGAGGACAGGTTATATAACTGTCCAGATATGTTGATGTACTCTGATACTGTAAGTAATTTTGAAAGCTCTCAATAAAGATTTATTTCCATATTATATTTTGTTCCGCTGCGATGTGAGACTCTGATTCTGTGTTGTGGTATTGGTTCTTCTTCTTCTTCTATTCTTATATTTCTTTCTTTCTTATCCCACCCTCTAAATTCTTTCTAATAACGTCCAGTGTTTTCGGTGTTTGTAAGGTCGGCATAAGTTACGGTAAGGGTAATTATGTCGATTTTCTGGGCCGAAAATCCTCTGGTCGTTACAAACTTCATCATCAGTTTCAAGCAATTTAGCATCTAAAGGATCTACAATGTACTGCTAATTGTGACTTTGTATTGATGCCAGATAATAATTCAGTTGGCTTTATGAATTCCATACTGGCATCATTCTCATTAGTTTCTGCACTAGGGTTATCAGTGACATGCACATCATGCTCAATGATATCAACAAATAGTACATCAACCCCTTGTGTGCAATCATCATAGTGAGCAACAGTGTTCTCCAAAACTTGATCCAAGTCATCTGGAGCTTTCTCAATAACTTCAATCTCCTTACTGTTGTCAAATTTAACATTAGGCAAGGAATTGACATTGTCTATGCTAAGGTCTACACTAGTTTGCTTGAATTTTTTTTATCTATCATCAACAACTAGGCAATAAAGAGCATCAAACAAATTCTTTGTAGATAGTGGAGCAGTATAACCAAAAGCCAAATTGTCAAAATTATTTCCAATTTCAGAAAACAAACCTCGCTTCTTTCCATAATCATTTTCTATTTCTCCTTCCTCCAGAAGGTTTTCTTCTTGTTTATTAGCCATGTTCTATTCAATCAGAGCTTCTGCTTCCATTGTGTTGTCTCTTGATGTTACCATCTTCCCTTTTCTTTGTGCAGTGTTAAAAGTGACATTTTTCTTGGTCCTACCAACTTTTTGCTAGGGTTGTACCTTTAGGACTTTTTTGTTCCCAACATAAGTTTTAACTTTTCTTTTATATGGAATTTCATGGTTGTCCTGTGTGTGCCTTCCCTTATCAATAGGGTTCTTCAAGTGCTTATTCCTAAAATGCATGTCATCATTGTCGTGTTTTAAGGTAGTTTCTTGTGCATGAGATACTGTTTCAACACATTTTTCATCATAGTGCCCAAAGACCTTACAAGTAGTGCAGACCAATGGCTACCATAGATATTTCACTCTAATCCTCTGCGTTCCAACACCAACTAGCCTGACCAGAAAGTCATCTAACAGTTGATGATATGGCCTAACTTCTATGAGACATTTAACATATTCAAGTCTATCAATTTTTCAGTATATTCATCCAAGCATACAAGCTTACCGAGACGGCTGGAAAACCAATTTATTCCTGTATGAGACCAAGAAAAAATTGGGGTGTTGTGTAGTTGGACCTAAACCTGGATTGCTTTGACTGTACCAAAAACTTTGTTGACTGTAGAATCTTCTACCTGTCCTACTCACAAGAAAGGTGGAACATGAATAGCACGCCATCACATTTAATTTTTAGTGCTCCTTTCAGCCATTAGATTGATTTTATCTTTTGCACCACGGCAGTAAAAGATAATGGCTTATCTAAGAAGAAGCCAACCAATGTTTCTTTCCATGCGATCGAACCTACCTCAATAACAGTGTCGGTGAAATCCATAACATCATTACTATACTTGGGGATCATATCAACGGGAGTGTACATCCCAGCCTTTCTTGGTTTGCGCTTAAATAAGGAAGTCCATTCCCATTGACATGGAAATTGAGGAGCGACAAAATTAAAAGAGGAAGAAGGCAAGTTAGATGAAGATGTATTGGCCGAGGTGGAAGCGGGGTTAAGCTATGCAGGTGGTAGTGGTATGAGCGGCGGAATGTTAGGAGGAAGTACAGGGTTAAGGCTCGAGGAAGGAAGCGGTAAAAGAGGCGATTTGACATTGTCTGTCATAGCCGTTTGGAGGAGAGGATATGCTTTAAAACCTTTATAAAATATACTTAAACTTAATTCTTCAAAAATCAAATTATTTATCAAAACATTTCAAAATAGACCATGGTGTCCATATATAGTTTTATACCAAAGGTCAAGTGATACGGATATATATCATTTCAATCCGCATTCATTCAAATTATGGGTATATATCATTTCAACATGTGCCCAAATTCCTAATCTAAATGATAGTTTGATATATATCATTTCAACCCATAGTGATTTTTCTAAAACTTAGTAAATTAGCAGGTGAGAGCAACATAAACAATAAAACAAATAATGTCATTTGTTGTACAGATAATCGCATCACAAATCATATATCACTTGTGCACAATTTGTGTCCTATAAATGTTATGTCATAATGTGTCATATGAGAAAAACTTATATATCAATTGCGTGAATTTCTACAAACAAGTCGACGCGTTTAAAACAACATTTCATTTGAGATAAATTTGCATTCATGAATAATGTATGTCAAGTGTGAAATAAACTCATCTTCTGCAGTGTAAAAAGTGATGATACAAATGGACATAAATAGAATGACAAAATCCGATGAAGATTACAGAAAACAAATATGATTAAAAAATCAGATCGAGTGCAACAAATAAATCTCGAATCTTACCAGCGCTAACCAGAACCAGATAGCAAGGACAAAGATTGATAAAGGTTTCAAACAAGTAATACCAAGTTATCCCAAAATCAAAACTACAGAAATTGGATGCCAATACTTCAGCAACTCAGCTACATTCTCGGCATAAACATATCCAAATCAGGAATTCGTACAAAATTCTAACATGAGAACAAAACACAACACAAAAAAACTTGAATTGATGCTCACCGCCTGAATATATACGAGGGATCGATAATACAAAATTCGACCAAACAATACAAGTTTAAGAAAACTTCTTTATATAAATATATCAAAGGAAGAAGCAACAAGGCTTCAGAAAACTCAAAATTCTCGAAAACAAATTATGTTCGATCTCAATTCATTATGTTCGGTTTCAATTCAATCACCATGAATTGCTACAATACAACAAAGTGATGTTTCTTTTTTATTAGTAGTAGAAAACGGCTTCTCAGCAAACAAAAAAAAACTCATGTATACACAACTCGGCCTGCAAAATGGTGCGGCCAAAGAAGAGAGCTCACCAGAAAATTTAGAGAAGGAGGGACGCAAGCTCAGTGGAGGGTCGGAAACTCAAGCTTAAATGGATCAGATGAGGGGTTCTCATTGGAGATGGGTTTGGTAAAGGATTGTGTAACGACCCAGATTTTATTAAGAAATATTAAATAAATATAAAATATATAAAACGATTTTGTTTAAGCAATAAGAACTTGGAATTTATATAACTCAAAATAAAACAAATTTGAAGTGTAATTTATAATATAATTAAAAATGAGCTCGCAACGGCGTGGTAGTTCGCAATATTACATTAAATGAATATACATAATGTAATATAAGTCAGAATTTGTTGAAACAAGAAATGTTAGAATCCATTTAACTATATCTTTCAAAAGAAAGTGAAAAATCGAGATTTTTTCATATAGATGTAAGTTAATTCCAAATCAAATTTCCAAAAAGTCGCTATGGAATCATTTATAAACCACAACGTTTTATTTAATAAAATAAAAGGATTTTCATATAAAATGAATATCTATTCAGCATAAAATTTGAAGTATCGAGTTTTAAATCCAATATAGTTTATTCTGAAGCTATACGAAGTTCTATCTAAATATATACAATAATAACTAGTTTGTTATTAAATTAAATAGTTTTGGAATTTAATAATATTATAAGAATATTACATATGCCTTAAAAATAAATATTTTGCAAACGACCTTCGTTTTCGATGAAACCAATTTTGTTGGATCCAGTATAGTAAATTATTGTAAGATTCCAAATTTCGGGTCAATCGTAGTTAGTATGTGATGGTCGTGATGTACACGTTCAATGTAGATAATCAATCAATAATTTAAGCTCGAACGAGCAGTATTTGAGCATACAGACTTGGAATTTGATGAAACAAGTTTCATTAGGACCGTAATGACAAATCATAGCTACATATCAATTTTCACCACCAACGGAGTCTTTATGTGCCCGAGCGTATTTTTAAAAGATGAATACATGTAGCATTATAATAAAAATTTATAAACTAATACAAGAGGCTTACTCTATAAGCTAATTCCTACTCCTATGAGTATAACTATATCCACCCCCAAACCTAAACCTAATTTAGCAGTCGACATTTTGCAATAAGTCCCATCCTCTTCTTTCAGTTTTTATCTCCCATATCATTAGGAATTAGCCAAAGTCACCAATATGAAAGTTGGAATACTCGGAGAGGGAAACTTGCCATAAAAAATTGGTGGTGAATGGGTGATAGAGTTCACTGAATTTGGTCACGATCGTGACTAGATCAGTTTCGGTTTTGGTGAATTTGTGAGCAAACCGTCGAGAGTTAGACGAAGTCATCAAGTAGGAAGTTGGACAGGGGAGAGAGGGATACAACATTGTAGTTGGGGATCTAGCCTGAAACGCCCTATGGTGGTCGGTATATTGAGATGATCGGCAACGTCGAGTTATAGGGTGTAGCCAAAAAAGATTCACGATTTCCGGTAGCCATGGTGGTTTTCAGGCGATGCGGTCAACATGAAAGTTCTTCGTCTTAGTAAGGCGGAGGTGCATGTTATATTTGGCGTCGATTGGTCAAGCGAGGCGATGGTTAGGGCGTTCGAACGTCGCGCAGTTCGTGGGAATTTTCATGCTGGTCGGGGTGATTTGGGCATCGCGGTCCGGTCGGGATGGAGGCGCCATACGACGGCGGTCAGGTGGGTGGTAGGCAGTGACGGCTTGGATGCCTTTGGCGATGGCAGTGAACTCAGGAAGGTGGTGAACGGTTGTCGAACATTGAATTGGGGGAGAAGTTAAGTTAAATTATTTTGTTAATTAATTCATGTACTCAATGTTTGTACATTCATATATTTGAACTTGAATCGAACGAAACAAGAAATGGAATCGTGGAGTTAAGAGCTTCACAACAAAACTGATTTGGTTGGATTTGGAGCAAGTTGCAATTTTAAGTTAAATTAAACCCACGTTTAATATAATCCAAAAAAGTGATTGTTATTATAACGATAAAAACTCAACGTGAGAACTCCCTGAACTGATTTAAAAGTTATTATAATCTTATCTAATTATATATTGATTGCTTGTGATTGCTATAGACGCTTTGTGAATGATGGACGTTTATTTACAACTAATTATATAATGTTTATGAACATTTAAGCATTAAAATTGAAAACACTTATCTTATGACTATTGTTTGATGGATGCTGAACTGTTATGGTTGTTATTATAAATATTTACACACATTAACACAACGAATATGAAGTCAATTGGAAATTGATCGAGTTGAGTTCCATTGAGATTTTAAATGAATAATATATTCATTTAAGTGAAATTTGATGTAAAAATAGAAATTGGATTTTTAAATCCGAAACGATTTGGAAATGAATTTAATATATTTACAAAAAACTATTGAAAAAGTTGAAATGGATTCGAAAGAGATTTGAATTAAAAATGGCTTGATTTAACTTAAAATAGAATTTGAATAGTAAATTCGAATTAGGTATACAAAGGACTCTTTTGTTGGATCTAGAATAACCCTAGAGGGGGGGTGAATAGGGTTTTTCACAGTTTTTAACTGAAATAAAAACTTAACGAGATATATAATAATAAACTAATCACAGAAAATAGCAGAAACTGAAATGCAGAAAATAAATCACACACAGATATACCCAGCTTCGGCAAAACCCTGCCTACTGCTGCATTTCTAAGGTTTCTACTAGGTGATAGAACAGATCCTGCATACAAGACCATGTACACTCGCAAACCCTGCTCCTATTCTAACCCTAAGCTCAAACCCCTAGACTGATCTAAACCCCTAGATCAGATTTCCCGAATTACAAACCCTGTAACTCGTAACTCAGATTTACAGACTCTGAAACTGACAGTCAACTCCTTGACTAAATCCCCCTAGATTTTACAGACCTAGAACTGTTCAGAAATGATTTTACAACACAATTTTAAAAAACAACAGAATGAAAAAAAAAATGTAAACACTAGTTCTTAAAATAAAAATAAAAAAGGAGTTTATATCAAAGGGGTCATCCCCTTTTCCCATTAAAAACCGGCCGGCCCATTCTCCTTTTGTTTGCACCCTATCCCTTTACTTTTTCTTTTGCTCTGGGAAACAAAAATGGCGGCTGCGATAACTAGGGTTTCACTGAATCTTCCCCAAATCGATCGTTTGCTTGATGAATTGGCTATCTCTTTGATGCTCGAATTGTTTGGCTCTATGATGCTTCGATTTTGGGGTTGCTCCTTTTCTCGATCGAAACCTATGTGAGTATTTTTGAATTTGATTTGTGCTCTTTGAAATTGCGAGTTTTTGGTTTTCGATTTTCTCTGTTCTGTGGTTTCGATCTATATGCCTGTGATGTAAAATGGTGTAGTTATAGGGTCAAATGAAAAACCCTAATCAACACTCTGATTTCGTATCAATGACTGGTCTGATTAATCACTGTTTCCTCTTTTGAATTAATTGATTTCAATTTGATTCCTTGCCATTGAAAAGCTTGCGTGATTTACTGTGATGAAATTGGTGTTATAAAATGGGATTAAAAATCCTTTAAATCCTCTGCTTTCACTGAATGACTCGGCTGATTTGCTGATTGATGCTTTCCCCTTTTGTTATACGACTTGAATAATTTTTTTTTTTTACTTTCTTTTAGTCCTTGCGTGATATTGTTGTTGCCGTGATTCTTGCCATGCTTATAGAACAGGAAATCAATTTTGTTGCCCAAAACTGAAATTAAATCGGCTTGATTGATTGTGGCAATTCTGGATAATTGTTGAACTTTTTCCATATTTAACTTTCTGCAAATTAAACCCTTGCCAACCATTTCTGAGTATTTTGAAATGCAGAAAATATTTCATTGCCAAAAATGATTATTGCCAAAAATCAAGAATCCTGATCTCTAAAATAAATCTGTGTATTTATGAATTTTAAAACTTGCCTTAAAAACTGTTTCTGGAAAATGTGGAATTCTGAAATCATTTTAAAAATTGTTCATCCTTTCAAACTGAAAACCGAATTGCAAAAACTGTTTTGCCAAAAAATACTACCTGCACCATATTGTTCATGCTCTTGTAATTTCTCTGATTAACTTGTGCATGGCAGACCTCTCTGTATTCTTGCTGCGTTGCTTGGACAAAGTATCTTAGTATTAATCAGTTTCACTTGTGCACTGTCTTGATACCATATTCTTGTTTGGTCTGCATTTGATTCCTTTTGTACTTGAATTCCATGTTCTGTTATATCTTGTTTAGCCGTGCACCTGTACTTAGCTGACCAGATTTGTGAATATGGACCATTTTGCCGTTGTCCATCCTAACATGTTAATGTTGTGACCAATACTTGCTTGTGTTCACCACCATTGTGTATTGTTGTACTTGTGCACCACTGTATCACCATGTATCATTCTTCTGTGGTTGCATTTTAAACTGTCTCGACCATTTGTCTTGAACCTGAGTATGTTTGTTTGCTGTATGAACTTATATGATGTTGCACTTGTAAGTTTTGCTCCACCATTTACACTCAGACTTGAATCGAACTTGCTGAACCTCACTGTACTTATTCATTGTGCTCGACCACTTGTCCATTTGCATTAGAACCATGCTGTGCTCACTTTCCACCTTGGCTTGTTCATGAATTTTGATACACCTTATGCTACTGTAAACATCTTGCACCATTCATGAATTGTATTACATGCTGCTACTATGATATGTTGCTTGACCAATTTCCTTGCCAAAGTACACTTCACTTGCTGTTTTGTTGTTGCTGTTGATACACGCTCTTGACGGTTTTGTATATTGATAACTTGCACACATGTTTATCCATATGTCCATGCTGCTCCACCTCCATGCTTGCTTGATGTCTCACCATGATCATGCTGTGTAACACCACCATGTACATTGTTTTGAGTTTGCTGAAGTTTCTTTGCTGATTTGAACTTCATGTGATATTTTGGACTTCCATGTTGCTTGACCATGTTGACTTGGCATGCACTTGTACTGGATTGACCTGCCATGTTAGCTCTTGTTTTGCTGTTACTTATTTGTTCCACTAACTTGCATGTTGACTCACTTGCTCGACCATTCTATGCTGTGTTGACATTGCATGAGCACACACTTGTGCTTGCTGACTTGTTTATTGTTTTCATTCATGTTTGCTCGACTACTTTGACTTTGTTGACTATGTTGCACTGAGTTGAGCAGGTCCTCGTGGCTACTCCTCAGCTGCACATTGGATTGGCGAGGTAGTGCACACGTGTATATTTATACACGTGTGTATATGCAGCCATCCAGACGAGTTTCCTTGTCCCTGCATTGTATATACATACTGTCTACCTTGTGGTATTTACAGTGTATCATTGTGAATATCACAAGCTGTCTAGACACGGATTGATGGTTTTTATAAACAGATCAAGTCATGAAAAATGATGAGAAACACACCAGAAATCTGAGGCAAATAAAATTTTAAAAATAAAATTTATATTTGCATATATTCAGTATTATTTCTATTGCAGTATACTGTGTGTTTCTGTTTCATGTGTGACAGGTAAGCGGGGATGACTGGACTGACTGTGATGACTGGACTGAAAGCTGAGGATAAGAAGATAGTGTGTGGTGTCAGTCAGTGAATGTATGAGTCTGTATATACAAGTGAAAATGGATATATATGAAATGTACTGATGTCTGTAATAAACAAGTTTGATTGAAATAAAATATCATTTTATTGTTGTCAAACGAACTTGTCTATTTTATTCTGTTTATATACAAGTACAAATATTCTGTGAATGTATAAATAGTGGAGTTACAAATAGTTGTACTGTTTGAATATTGAAATAAAATATTCTATTTAAATAAAATACTGTGTTAATATTTGAATTTCTGTACAGTCGTATTTTATTTAAATATAAATATTATATTCAATGCTGTGATGTATATATATAACAGTACAGTACCAAACACATTTATAATAGAAATATATTTGGTTGTTATCATCAAACAAAAATCATATAATTGTGTATACAACACCGTTATATACAACAATCTCCCCCTATTGATGATGACAAACAAATAAAGGATTTTGAATATAATAAATGTGTTTGTTCGTGGATATTTGAACTCCCCCTATTTAAATGCTCCCCCTACAACAGAAACTCCCCCTATAACTATGCATGAGTGAAATGTATGAATGATTAAATTTTCAAAATTAAAAATATTTATAAAATATTCACTCATAAATCAAAATCTAATCCATTCTCCCCCTTTTGTTATCATCAAAAGGATACAGATTTTAAAATATAGATGAAAATTGACTAAAAATATAGTTTCAGCTTAAGAGGAAGAATGATCATCATAAACCTCAATCAGTCAAACAAAAATCATAATAAACTGAGAACTAGTGGCATATTTCAAATTGCAGAAAATGACCGATTTACGACGAAATTTATATAAAATGGGGAGAGTAAAAAAAATGTATTCCAATTTATTTTCAAAAGAATTTTATAAAATTAAAGCACCAAAAACGGTGATGGATTTGGATTATAATTAAAAATTCAATTTAAGTGAGAAAATCGAATAATCTCAAATTTCAATATCTATCAATCAACAAATCATAATACGTCATAATATTTTCAACACATTTCACAGATTAGAGAGATGGATTGATAGGTTGATTTTTACACACCAAGGAGAATTTCAATTTTATTTCAGTTTTTAGCACATTTTTTTTTATTTATTTATTTAAAAGCACACTGACCATGCATAACCAGAGCTTGGATTTTTAAATGAGGTCAGTCGCAGCTTAAATTATAAGTTGTCTCTTAACCATGCATGACCAGAGCTTGGATTTTTAAATGAGGTTAGAGACACACTTATATATTTATTATACATATTTATCATTTCAGCTTTTAAAAAAGAAAAAACTCCTTGGTATAAAACCAATATATGGATGATAGAAAATGTGGTAGGTACCGAAATGGACTGTGAAATAAATTTCTAAATTAATTATATTATGAGATATGACTAACTGTACCTGGATTATTGAAAATTTTCAATTATCACTAATTCTGAATAATAATATAACCACAATTCCATCACAAAATTAAACTCTCCATATTTATATAAAATCATAACGGATGCCAGAAGGATGATAAGTAATGAAGATTGCCGTGAAATAATTGCCAGTTCAAAGATATTATAATAAATATTTAACCATCATGAAAATCTAAATAAAATTCTCCTCTTGTTGTGAAATATACTGCAGTCACAATTCATCACAATTTCTAAATCTGATTATAATTTTGATGAATTATAAATACAGTTTAATTTGGATATTGATTTCAATTTTTGAAAGAATAATCAATAAATAATTTTAAAATTGAAAATCAATTACAAGAGTAATATGCTGATCTATACATGACAAGAGGGAAAAAAATATACAGCAAAAAAATATGCAGCACTTTTAAACTGATACCACATGGTGTCTCTACAAAGTGAAAAATCAGAACAGATGGATGAGACAAATATAAGGCTCTTCTGATACCAAATGTTCTCGCTTTCTCGAGGATTTTAATGACACCCCAGTGGCAAACAAATGGTACCTCAGTCAACAGAAAATACTTAATTACAAAGCAAGCAACTCATGCACACAAATTTTATTTATCAAAGCACGATAAACCTTTGATACCAAATCAAGCAGTCCTCAAAAAAAAAATATTTACAAATCAATTTCTTATAATCAGAGCAGCATGATTCCAAAACAAACATTTTTCAAAAACAGTATCAGATCAGCACAGAGAAATCAGTATCACAACAGACTTGTCAAGATGTTGGTCACATAAGGTGGTTCATGATCCAAGATTTGCAAATATACTCTATTTTAAATCATTTGAAGAAATGTAAAAGTATTAGGATTTAATGAATCAATCACACCAGGTTATATTTCAGATTCAAGATATGTGTGAGATCCAATAAATCAATAATTTCAAATGATTTTAAACAAACATATATTCAAATCAAATAATCATGAAATAACAATGATTTCAAAAAAAATATTTTCAAGAATTTCTCAAAACTATTTCCGACAAGCCCAAGAGAAATTTCAGGTCATTTACATCAAATTTGAAAATATTCATGATCGGGATAATTTATTTGAAATCACATGAATCAATGTAAAGTTTTGGGATATAATGAATCAGTCACACGAGATTGACAATTTCAACAATAAGAGGTGTGTGATATTCAAAATATCTAGAATTTCAGATGATTTCAAACAAACATATTTCAATATAATGATCATGAATAAAGATGAATTCCAAGATGTATCACTGATACAAGCCAATCTGAAAATCAATGAAATTACCACAACTGATAAATAACAGAGTGTTGTAATGAGTATAATATTTTGAGCTTTTCTAAAATGAATTAGAATAAACTCAGAACAACAAAGGTGTGTGACATTTCATTAAATATTCAGATCTTTAAAAAAAATTAGAATTCAAATTAACAGTGTTCAAGATATGATAAGAATACATCAACACTATTATGAATTCAGAAATAAAAAAAATAAAAAACAATTGCAGATATTTACAAGATTAAATTCAGGATATGGAAATGATTAACACCTCAGAATTCTATTCAAATAAAGAAAGTTTCCAGAAGATCATGATTACTGTAATTAGAAGTTAAGGAAGTCCAAGAAGTTAAAATGATATGACAGTGACAAATCAAACAGAAAAAGAAAATAAACAGAAGAGAGATAGAAGAAGAAATAAACAAGACATAAAAAAAAACGAGAATATTTACAAGGACAAGTTCAGAGATCATACCTGAAATCAGTGTAAACCAGAATCTCTGACTCATCAGTCTTGGCTGAGGTACTGTAAAGAATACAGAAATATAGAGCAACTTGAAATCAATCTCTTTTCAGCATAGCAGTTCCTCAGCCTCCTTTGGTATCTAACAGTTTAAAGGATCGAGTGGTCTAACAAAATTTGTAAAACCACTCTGATATGTGTTTACCACTTTTGGTACCCAAACCTGTCTATATAACAAACCATCTAAATTTACCTTTGTACCTTTTGGAACCCAAATCTGTTTGAATTTAGTTGAAGTCGTTTTATTTTTATTTGGGATCCAAGATTGTTTAATTGGTTTGTTATAAAACAAATTCACATCATGTTTTTGATTCAAAAATCCTTTGGGAATGTTAGAGTTCAAATTTTCAAAACAACCATTTCCAAAATGATTTGAAGGATTTTTAAAAACAATTGAATTCCGTTTTTCAAATTCATTTGTTTTTCCAAGAACATCATTTTTTCCGAAGCCAAGACCCGATTTATTTCCAATAGAAACTTGGTTTTGTAACAACATATTCAATGATTTTTCCCCATTGGAAAATTTATCCAAAGTGGATTCTAATCGTTGAATTTTAGATTTTAGGTCGCCATTTTCTTTTAATAAATTTGAGCAATTATTTATAGCGATCATCTGTTCAGCATTGGTCTGTTGTAAAACCAGATTCTCATTTTCAAGCAATCTAATTTTGGCTTGAGATTCCGAGATTTCAAATTCAAATCGTTTTTGTTTTTCAGACTCAAAAATCTTGGATTTTTCAATCTCATTTTCAAGTTCTTTCAAAATCAAATCACTTCTCACCAAATTTTCATTTTCAGCAATCTCAAATTTGGAACTTATATCAGTCTTAAAAACTTCAAATTCCTTTTGTAGAAGATTGTTCAAATTTGATAACTCAATCTTGTTTTCTTTTAAGATCAGAATTTCCTTTTCAAACTTTTGAATATTTTTATTGAGATGAACAAGATTGGTTTTCAATTTTAAACAATTTTTGCAATTAGAATTTGAAGAATTCTTAACGTTTTTGAGTTTTGATTCCAGAACACTATTTTTGCAGATCAACTCAAGCTTCTCAGATTTCAGAAGTTTATTTTTAGATTTTAACTTCTCAACAGATTCAGTTAAACCATTTAAACGGTGAATCAAAGAAATATTTCCTGTTGAGTCTCCATCTGGATTTCCATCTGTACAACCTGTCAAGCACAAATCTGAAGCCGAGTTATCTTTCTGGGATTTTGAGCATTTGTCAATTTTTCCATATAGCGCGTTGAGAGTCTGCCAGATTTCCTGCGCAGTCAAACAATGAGAAATAAGGCTATATTGAATATCATCAATATACGAATATAAAATATGAGTAGCATGTAAATTAAATTCAATATCAACCCTACTTACAATATCATACCCATTTTTAATACTATTCCAACATTTCATATCAACAGATTTTAAATAAGATTTCATTTCTGATTTCCAATTTAAAAAATCTGTACCATTGAAAATAGATGGAATATGACTGGACTGACTCTCTATGGACTGACAACTAGAATTCACCATTTCTCTAGAGTTAAAGAAAACCTTGCTCTGATACCACTTGTTGGATCTAGAATAACCCTAGAGGGGGGGTGAATAGGGTTTTTCACAGTTTTTAACTGAAATAAAAACTTAACGAGATATATAATAATAAACTAATCACAGAAAATAGCAGAAACTGAAATGCAGAAAATAAATCACACACAGATATACCCAGCTTCGGCAAAACCCTGCCTACTGCTGCATTTCTAAGGTTTCTACTAGGTGATAGAACAGATCCCGCATACAAGACCATGTACACTCGCAAACCCTGCTCCTATTCTAACCCTACGCTCAAACCCCTAGACTGATCTAAACCCCTAGATCAGATTTCCCGAATTACAAACCCTGTAACTCGTAACTCAGATTTACAGACTCTGAAACTGACAGTCAACTCCTTGACTAAATCCCCCTAGATTTTACAGACCTAGAACTGTTCAGAAATGATTTTACAACACAATTTTAAAAAACAACAGAATGAAAAAAAAAAGTAAACACTAGTTCTTAAAATAAAAATAAAAAAGGAGTTTATATCAAAGGGGTCATCCCCTTTTCCCATTAAAAACCGGCCGGCCCATTCTCCTTTTGTTTGCACCCTATCCCTTTACTTTTTCTTTTGCTCTGGGAAACAAAAATGGCGGCTGCGATAACTAGGGTTTCACTGAATCTTCCCCAAATCGATCGTTTGCTTGATGAATTGGCTATCTCTTTGATGCTCGAATTGTTTGGCTCTATGATGCTTCGATTTTGGGGTTGCTCCTTTTCTCGATCGAAACCTATGTGAGTATTTTTGAGTTTGATTTGTGCTCTTTGAAATTGCGAGTTTTTGGTTTTCGATTTTCTCTGTTCTGTGGTTTCGATCTATATGCCTGTGATGTAAAATGGTGTAGTTATAGGGTCAAATGAAAAACCCTAATCAACACTCTGATTTCGTATCAATGACTGGTCTGATTAATCACTGTTTCCTCTTTTGAATTAATTGATTTCAATTTGATTCCTTGCCATTGAAAAGCTTGCGTGATTTACTGTGATGAAATTGGTGTTATAAATTAAAAATCCTTTAAATCCTCTGCTTTCACTGAATGACTCGGCTGATTTGCTGATTGATGCTTTCCCCTTTTGTTATACGACTTGAATAATTTTTTTTTTTTACTTTCTTTTAGTCCTTGCGTGATATTGTTGTTGCCGTGATTCTTGCCATGCTTATAGAACAGGAAATCAATTTTGTTGCCCAAAACTGAAATTAAATCGGCTTGATTGATTGTGGCAATTCTGGATAATTGTTGAACTTTTTCCATATTTAACTTTCTGCAAATTAAACCCTTGCCAACCATTTCTGAGTATTTTGAAATGCAGAAAATATTTCATTGCCAAAAATGATTATTGCCAAAAATCAAGAATCCTGATCTCTAAAATAAATCTGTGTATTTATGAATTTTAAAACTTTCCTTAAAAACTGTTTCTGGAAAATGTGGAATTCTGAAATCATTTTAAAAATTGTTCATCCTTTCAAACTGAAAACCGAATTGCAAAAACTGTTTTGCCAAAAAATACTACCTGCACCATATTGTTCATGCTCTTGTAATTTCTCTGATTAACTTGTGCATGGCAGACCTCTCTGTATTCTTGCTGCGTTGCTTGGACAAAGTATCTTAGTATTAATCAGTTTCACTTATGCACTGTCTTGATACCATATTCTTGTTTGGTCTGCATTTGATTCCCTTTGTACTTGAATTCCATGTTCTGTTATATCTTGTTTAGCCGTGCACCTGTACTTAGCTGACCAGATTTGTGAATATGGACCATTTTGCCGTTGTCCATCCTAACATGTTAATGTTGTGACCAATACTTGCTTGTGTTCACCACCATTGTGTATTGTTGTACTTGTGCACCACTGTATCACCATGTATCATTCTTCTGTGGTTGCATTTTAAACTGTCTCGACCATTTGTCTTGAACCTGAGTATGTTTGTTTGCTGTATGAACTTATATGATGTTGCACTTGTAAGTTTTGCTCCACCATTTACACTCAGACTTGAATCGATCTTGCTGAACCTCGCTGTACTTATTCATTGTGCTCGACCACTTGTCCATTTGCATTAGAACCATGCTGTGCTCACTTTCCACCTTGGCTTGTTCATGAATTTTGATACACCTTATGCTACTGTAAACATCTTGCACCATTCATGAATTGTATTACATGCTGCTACTATGATATGTTGCTTGACCAATTTCCTTGCCAAAGTACACTTCACTTGCTGTTTTGTTGTTGCTGTTGATACATGCTCTTGACGGTTTTGTATATTGATAACTTGCACACATGTTTATCCATATGTCCATGCTGCTCCACCTCCATGCTTGCTTGATGTCTCACCATGATCATGCTGTGTAACACCACCATGTACATTGTTTTGAGTTTGCTGAAGTTTCTTTGCTGATTTGAACTTCATGTGATATTTTGGACTTCCATGTTGCTTGACCATGTTGACTTGGCATGCACTTGTACTGGATTGACCTGCCATGTTAGCTCTTGTTTTGCTGTTACTTATTTGTTCCACTGACTTGCATGTTGACTCACTTGCTCGACCATTCTATGCTGTGTTGACATTGCATGAGCACACACTTGTGCTTGCTGACTTGTTTATTGTTTTCATTCATGTTTGCTCGACTACTTTGACTTTGTTGACTATGTTGCACTGAGTTGAGCAGGTCCTCGTGGCTACTCCTCAGCTGCACATTGGATTGGCGAGGTAGTGCACACGTGTATATTTATACACGTGTGTATATGCAGCCATCCAGACGAGTTTCCTTGTCCCTGCATTGTATATACATACTGTCTACCTTGTGGTATTTACAGTGTATCATTGTGAATATCACAAGCTGTCTAGACACAGATTGATGGTTTTTATAAAACAGATCAAGTCATGAAAAATGATGAGAAACACACCAGAAATCTGAGGCAAATAAAATTTTAAAAATAAAATTTATATTTGCATATATTCAGTATTATTTCTATTGCAGTATACTGTGTGTTTCTGTTTCATGTGTGACAGGTAAGCGGGGATGACTGGACTGACTGTGATGACTGGACTGAAAGCTGAGGATAAGAAGATAGTGTGTGGTGTCAGTCAGTGAATGTATGAGTCTGTATATACAAGTGAAAATGGATATATATGAAATGTACTGATGTCTGTAATAAACAAGTTTGATTGAAATAAAATATCATTTTATTGTTGTCAAACGAACTTGTCTACTTTATTCTGTTTATATACAAGTACAAATATTCTGTGAATGTATAAATAGTGGAGTTACAAATAGTTGTACTGTTTGAATATTGAAATAAAATATTCTATTTAAATAAAATACTGTGTTAATATTTGAATTTCTGTACAGTCGTATTTTATTTAAATATAAATATTATATTCATTGCTGTGATGTATATATATAACAGTACAGTACCAAACACATTTATAATAGAAATATATTTGGTTGTTATCATCAAACAAAAATCATATAATTGTGTATACAACACCGTTATATACAACAACTTTTAACTCAAATGGATTGTTCTGATGATCTTATTTATTTTTATAATAGATGTAGAAAAAATTAGATTTTGATATAAAATTGAATTTGAAGTTTGAATCATTTTTATACAAATTTATAAACATTTTATAAAATATATTTGAACTGAATCTACGAATTTTTTTTAAACAATAAAATGGATTGAATAGGACATGTCGCACAGCGATAGCTTGCGAATTTCGATTATTAACTTCAAATTGATGTACCGGGAGATCCGACCGTCATATTTTCCCAAAAAAAAAACATTGGATTTGTACAAAAAAGATATTTCAAATGATATGTAAAGTTCTAAAATCCAATGGTTACATTTTGAGATAAGTCCAAATCAAATTTGAAGAAAAATAATGCTAGTGACGTTAGTGACTCAAAACTAGATTTTAATGAAATGAGTTATTTAAAAATTATTAAAAAGTGGAAAATTTATGATAAATAATAATAAGTGATTTTAAAGAGATTAGAAAAATAAACATGAAGTTTCAAACTATATCTCGATATTTTTGTTTTTCAGCCAAACCTGGTGAATACGGTAGACTATATTTTTGATGTTTAAAGTAAAATACTAAATAGATAGTTTCCAAAGCTATGGTATATGGTTTATAAAATTTATAAATTAATTGGAAAGTATTTCGACATGAATTTAAAAATATAAGTCGAAGAATGGTTTGAATAGGAGTTGTCGCACAATGACAATTTGTAAACATCGACCATTGACTTAATATTGGTGTACCGGGAGATACGACCATCAGATTCTCCTGAAACGAAAAGCATTTGGTTTGTAATGAAAAGATTTTTCAAATGTAAAGAAAGTTATAACATTCAACGGTTAGATATTAAAATAAGTGCAAATCAATTTGATTAAAGAATTTAGGGTAAAAGAAAACAAAATAAACTTTGGGTCAGTCACAGGACTGCAACCATTTGATTTAACTTTCAAAAATAATTTTCGAAAGAACAGATAATTGTAAGACCAATCCACACATAAAAAAAGGTGGTTTTTACCTTACGATAACCTAAAATATTCTTTGTATCATTACTCTTTTGATATTATAATAGTGTCAAAATCAAATAAATATCAACCTAGTGGAACGTTTGCATCTCATTCTCCACATACATAGTATATAATCAAACGCCGCAGGGAGCTTATTGGAGAATGGATTTCTAACTATGAAAAGGTATGGAACCACCTTACAATAGTGTATCTCTGGAGAGGAATACACTTAGTTCAACAAGAACATCTTGTAACTTGGTCACACATGACTGGCCACTCATTCAACTTGAGTGTACCGAATGTATATCACCAATGGTTGTGATCAGCAACTTTTACCGAAAGCATACGACATTGATAGAATAAGAAACAATTGAATTTTCTCTAGATCAGGCGATAATACATCCTAATGGGTATGACCCACTTAATCATGATGCCTTCCCGATTTTTAACATTTCCCAGTTGATGTGGCTTGAAGCTATGATTACCATTTTGGACATTTCATTCACTTTGAATGCTACATCATTAGATCCGTCAAATCGCTAATTAATGCCCATAAATATACTCTAGGTTTTAAGCTATAATAAGTTTTCTTCTTTGCCACCAAACTTGGTGTATTTGTAAAAATCAACGTTCATTATCATTTGGAAATACTCTGTTAGACATTCATCCAAACAAGTTGTCCCGGGACTTGAAAAACCGAAGGCACCATTCTATCGAGCTATATTGGGCAATTTCTACCTATGATTAATAGAACAGCCCTTGCACTTTACTTTTTCTTCAATTATCTTCAAATAATCTGATCTGTAATGCTTATGTCAATACAGAGTTGTTTTCGAACAATAGATCCAACTTGTCATCCATATTGACAGCGATGGTATTTAATTGGCCAATACTTCGATAGTTGGTTATTTAACTATCGAAGAAATAAACATTCATCCAAAAAACTTATTTCCAAAAGAAATAACATTGATTAACAATAAACAATCACTGAGACCTTTTTAAATTAGTATTCCACAAATTAAATTCTTCCTAATATTCATTAATCAAATCTCTTTACCGAAATATACTTGGATAACATCTCCAATTTCCACATCCCTTTATTTTATATATTTAGAAAATATTTCTCATTTTATCTAGAAAAAATTTCCAAATTATATTTACTTGGGTTAAAACGAATGTTGCATAAAACGTCGTTACAACAACCACTGCACTTAACTAACTATAATTTAAATCTCGTATTCAATCGAAATCGCTTCCTTCTTAATTGTAAAATTCTTTATAAGTTTATTCTCTTATACATTTCCTATAAAATCGGTAAATCAATTTCTAGCTATTAAATTTTCATAAAAAATTTCTATCTCCTTAAATTTTTGAAAAAAATGGCCAGCGTCTCCTTTGTACGGCTCAAATAGTACAACTAGAAATCGCCTCTCTGGGCCCTTTCCATTTAAAAAGAAAATCAAGAAAGCTAAGCAGCATGCCCAATAGGCACATAAAATTACATATTCAATTAAATACATATCTTTTTGTCGAGTACTTAAGTTTATACTTCCATTCGCTTCATTCCACACCTGTCTCATCCAAAATAACCATTTCCAATTTATTTCAAATCAACCTATTCATTCATACTCAATTCACTAATTATTTCTCCAAATAGCTCTTTGCCTAATCTCTTTTTATTTGAACATTTTGTGTTCGAATAAAATTTTTATACACAAGATGAATTCCATTTCTAACTAGAGTTTCATATTCAACGTCAAACTTCAATTTACAAATTCAATTCATTTAATCATAGTTAAGTTCGATCCAAAATCATATTAACAAATTTCTTTAAAAATTAGTTAAATTTATTCAATAATTAAAAATCTTGTTTTTTTTTGAAAAATCATTTCATTTACTCCACTTAAGTTCAAATTTGTTTTATAACTCAAGTCTGGATTTTTCTAATGTAAATCCAAATTTTATTTACTTAAAATCCTTTTGTTTTGTTTAATAAACCATTATGGTTTATAAATGATTATGCCGCTGTTATTCTAGAAATTTGATTTTGACATAACTCAAAATCTATATGACAAAATCTAGATTTTTTTTCTTCCATTAGATAACTATTATTAAATAGGTCCTGAAGATTCTTATTCCAAAGAATTCTAAATTATATCAACTTCTATATACTCAATATTAAGTTCGAAACGCCAAATTGTAGACTTCCGTGTTGTGGCGAGTTCATTTGATTAAATTTAAAAATTTAAACTTTGTTTATTAAATAATTTCAACTTCAATCTTCTATATTTTAATATAAGTTAAACCAGCTACCCAAATTTACTTAAACATTTTGATTTTCCAAAATTGCAGATTACTTCATTCATATTCATAACTCGGTTATAAATTATTCACAACTCAATTCCTATATTAAATTCCAATTTTCCTTGGACATAAGTTATTATATAAATCCAATGGCCTTTTCCAACTTCAAATTTTGAAGATTTCAACTAATTTCAAAACAAATTAATTTCAATATCCTTTAACCATTACAAAATAATACCTTCCCATTATAATAGTGAAGTCATTAAATATGGGGTATTTTATTTACCTCTCAGATCTTGATCGACACACTCTTATCTTGAGATAAAAACAGGTTCATAATTCAAAAACCGATATCATAAAAATCCCGTCTCCTATCTCAATTGAAACATGGTTTCTAAGAGCCATTTCTTCCATTTGAAAAACCAATTTCCATATTATTTGGTGAAAATTGCTTCATCATATTTATAAACGTTGTTTATAAATTAACTTCCTGATTTTATATATTAAAACAAACTTCCATTTTAATAATCCATTCGAAACTCGATTCCCAATGTATTTTATTTTTATAACTTATATATATTTATATAGTCTATTTTCATATTAAATTTCAAATTCTAGTTTCTATTTAATATAATTCAAATATCTTTTCTGAAAATAATTTACTTTTATAAAATTTTACCTAGTCGAATTCTAATCAAAAATCCGTATGGATTTATTCAATTCAATCTACATTCCGAACACCAGAATAAATTTCATCATTTTTTTGAAATGATTCCCAAATTATCTAATGTTATTTTATTTCACTTCATTTATAAACATCATTTATAAATTCAACAATTTGTTTTTATTATTAAAACAAGTTTATTTTCCTAGCCCAATCAAAATTAAAAAAAATTTAAAAAAAAAAATCCCTTTTACAATATGAAAATCACTTTTCATCATACTTTTAAACATCAATATTTAGGGCCAGTGACATTCAACATCCAAATCACGCAATCATCCATCAAGGGTTTTCTAACACGTCACATATTGTAACATATATAAAAACAAACAGTTATAAATTTTTAGGAATCCAGTTGGATCCCTCCAACCTGTTTCCCTGCTTCCACAAATATTAGCCAACATAAATAATACCAATCCTACTTCAAGGCTAGATATCTCGGTATATAAGTTCATCCCTATATATATTTTGGAGTGCATAGGGTCACCCATTAATGGTAATACAAGAAATATCAATATCCAACCACCATGCCAAAATATAGCTAATATATATATATCCACAATTTTATCAACACATCCAAACAACTAACAAACATCATATAAAAATTAAATACTAAATAAATAAAAATTCATTTATAATAAATTATAAACGAACCAAAAAGTGGTTTACTCACCTTGATATTAATTCTTAATTTATTCCGAACTGAATTCCATTGCTTAGTTGACGACAATATGAATCCAAATTGAACCATCTCCTTTGAATCTGACTTTATAGGCAAGATATATGATTTATAAGATTAAGATTATAACTTGTATTTAAACTCTAATTAAATTTATAAAATAAATTTCCTACATCTAAATTTCTGTAACACCCCGTGTATTCTATAACTGTGAAATTAACGTATAATTAATTTGAAATCAAAGAACTAAGGGAAACGGGATACGCCATTGCGTTCGTCTCGGAAAAATACGCGAAATAGAGTCCGAGTTTTCGAAAAACGGAGTCCGTATGAAGAAGATATAGCCTCCGGAAGTTTCTGAATTAAGTTTAAAATTCGAACAGCTCAGAAAAACAAGTTTAAAATTAAAAATCGGGCCCAATTGGCCAAGGCGGGAAAATTCCCGCCTAATGCACCCAGGTCGACTGGGCTGTCGACCTGGTTTAGCCAGGTCGACAGGGCTGTCGACAGGGTTGTCGACAGGGCTGTCGACCTGGTGCAGACCCAGGTCGAACCCAGTCCACCCTGGCTGGCCTAGTCTATGTTGGTCGATTTTCAGAAGCATGCTTTGTCATTAGGGCTAGGTGGCAGGCTCTAATTGGTCTCTCTTTCGAATGAATGGCTACGATCAATCCAAGCAACATCGATGGTCCTAATCAGTTCATAAACTCTATAAAAATGACCCTAGACTCAACCTAATCTATTCATTCAAAAATAAGAACAAAGCCATCATGCTGCTGAGGAACGACTAGGAGTAGCCACCAATTTGGGAGAAGACTAGGAGGAAAATTCTAAAGCATAAAGCAACTTAAACAAATCAAATCAACAAGGAATCGCATCTCCAAATCCCTAAATTGGAGAATTCGCCACACAATTGTAAGTAGAGTATTATTTTGGTACGAACAAATAATTGTGTTGGTTTGTATACTTGATTTGTGGTGATAAAGTAATTCATATTTGTGCGTTACTATGATTCTTATCGATTTGGAATATTGTATACGTTTGGATATTCTCAAATTATGTTATTCATTATAAAAAACTACATGTTTGCGGTAGTTTTATGCAAGTATACGTTTGGAATATTCGCAAATTATGTAATTCATGTTGAAGCTACATGTATGTAGTTGTTTAATTGGAATTCATGCAAGTTTGGGGTTTTACTACTATGCCATCAAAATGTGTATTTTTGTACAAAAATCATTTTTGTGAGTAATTGGAACAAATTTGGGTTATTATAATTCATATGCAATTATGTTGAAAATTTGGCATCATGGTCTATGTATTAAGCCATACTTTTGTACTAGAAAACCTCTTTGCGAACTTATGAATATGACTAGGCTATGATTGATATTTTGCATAATTGAAAACCATGTTAGGTCTATATTGTTAACAAGAATTATATGATGACATATGTGGTACATAGTTAGGTTAGATTCAAAATCCCATTTGCAAGTTTGCATGACTAAAGTAAAAATCATGATTTCATGTTTAGAAATATTTATGCCATAAGTATATGTGCGCCATGGTTAGGTGAATAGATTTAAAATCATGATTAAGTTGGAATAATTCAAGTTGAACTATGCTTTTGTATTAGTAACAAAAGTAAACCCCTTTGTAAACATGTAGGAATCTTATGAACATGATTTGCTTATGTTTGACATTATGCCTAAATAAAAACATAGGTTTATGTTGTAGTTAAGACTATGTGTCAATAATGATATCCAATTTAGATTCTTATCTCAACTACAAGTTTACATGCTTTGATTCATGTCACTTATGCTTTATGACCAAAGTATACATTACTACTATGCAAGTACACCAGTTTCTATTTTGTAGTTCCAACGTTATGTTGCAAGTTCATGCGTTCACATTCCCCTTCTTGTAATCATGCTTTAAGCCTCCCCTTTTCACGTGGCTAAGTTGGGCTTAAAAAGGCTAAGCCCAACATATATATAATAAACGAGCGAATTAAACGGGGGTAAATAGCGTTGGGCCAAATTAATTAATAAATGAAAATATAAAGTAAAAAGGGGCCCAAATTCAAGTATGGGTTGGGCCCATGATTGGTGTAACCTTCACACCATTGATTTTTAATAATGGACCGCAAATACTTACATATAAGAAAATAAAGAAGAAAGACAAAATATGTAAATGTAGAACATACGATGTGTTTAACCCGAGGTTGGATTGAGTTGTGATGTAAACCTGCCCGGAACCGCCCGGCTGTCCAGTAGTCACAACAATACCTATCCAATGTGGGTGGTTAAACATGGAGCCCAATAAGGACCCGAGGTTAGACTGAGTTGTGGCGTAAGACTGCCCGGAACCAACCGGCAACAGGCAGCCACAACAATACCTGTCTAATGTGAGAGGTCAAGGCTTTAATAAGACAATTAAGGCTGAGTCAGGATTGTTAGGATTAAGTGAACTAAAGACTTAATCAAAATGGAACATGCTAAACTAAACAGACTGATTGGGGGGTTAGGTTATAAAACACTTAACCAACTTAGCATGTTGGCTAGAAATAGAAAACCTAGTAGCGGGGGGGACCCTTTTCAGCAATAACCCTATAAGGTGTATCATGATACCCTGAAACTAGGCAGGGTGGGGCACGATTACTGGGCTGATTGTAAGAGGTCAAATCGACGGCGGTGGTGTAGCAGTGTAGGTTCTAATGGGGTGCGGGCGTGCACACACTCCGGCGCAGAAAAATAAAGCACTGGGCACCAGTAGCATACCTGTGCATTCTAAGGTTGTGTCGGGCCGCTGCCATGGGACTTGATACACCCCATGGTGGGACCAGCATAGGTAACTACAACATCGGGGGCCGTAAGACACATGTAACTATGCGAGTAGGAGCCGATCATCATAGAATGGATCACTTCACCCTGATTATGGGGTGTCAGTTGAAAACTAGTTTATATGGGTTCAGAGATTAATATGGGGTACGATAGTATATTCGACCCTAGACAACTTAACTAAGTTTATAGTGCTTTCCCACTTCTTGTTTATACTTATCATACCCAGTTCTTTATTCATAGACAGAATAGTCCTAGACTTACTCAGGCTTTATGTCTGACTCTACTTTTCCTTCGTCTTCTTTTCTTCCGTTTCCCCCCCCCCCCACCCCCCCAGGTCCATAGGGAGGGAACACTGCAGCTTGACCAGCCTTAATATCCAGCTTGAAGAGGAGAAATGTATTGCTTGGACTTTTTCATTTTGAACTATGGCTTTGGACAGCAACTATGGGGCTTTTGCAGTTTATTTGTGTTTTCTTTAAGCTTCTTTAAATAATGTAATCAAGACAGATTGAAGGAGTTATGTTTTTTTTGAAAGGATGTAAGACAATCATGGTGATGTTGTTGTAACACGTATTTGCTTTTATGAAATAAAAGTTTGTTGTTTTTCCGCTGTTTACAAATATGTGTTCTTATATCTGTCTTGTATATCTGTGACTTATACTTATAAACCTCCACTGAAATTAGGGCATTCCCTTTGAGAGTGACTCTAACGGAGGTGGGGTGTTTCAATTTCTCCCTTATAAGATTTTTCCTAATTATAAATCACACTTTCTTCTTCCAGATTCGAACCCAGATCGCCGACCGTAAATGAAATGAACCCCTATACAACAATCCTTCTCTTTGTTAACCAATTCCACTTATTGCCCATACCTTTTTCACCATTGTCGAACTCCCACTACTGTTATAGCTCAATTGTAGCACCACAATATCCAACTATCATCATTCGACCATCAGCGCTTCACCTTTCTACGAACCTATACTAGCACCGAACTTCTACCTCCATCACCTAAAACCTCCCCGACTTGTCGAAGATAAACTTGAACCCATCAGTCGTATAGCGTTGATGAGCAGACAACGAGAGGTTTGATCACAACATCCCAAAAAAAACTTCGTGCAAAACCTAAACCCCTCCACGAACAAGGATCTCAACTCAGCTTCATAAATCATTGGCCAAAAATCGTGAACGTCAATTCATGCTGGAGCAAAGAAGGCGACTCCGAATTTTGATCGCACCTTTTTTTGAATACGTGAATCGAAGATTTCTATCTTGGGAATTCATCAAATCTTATTTCATTCGAATTTGTGAGGAATTCAATTTATTGAAAAAAATGAAGATTAAAAGAGGAAGGGCTTACAGTTTTCGATTTCTGTTATGAAATAGAAGAAAAGATCGAAGGCTTTAATTATTTTAGAAACAGTTGGGAATTTCATTTTGAAAGGGGAATGAATGAAATAAAATGAGGAAGAACAGTTTTCGATTTTGTTTGCTTTAAATTTGTTTCGGATTTTGTTTTGATTTTTTGAAGAGGTTTGAAGGATGCTGTGATACGAAGGGGAATGAAATTTTTAGGGCTTAGGGATTCCAAGGGAATAGTGAAATTTATTGATAAATTCAATATTATTTTTTAAATATTTTATTGAATTTAATGAATTCAAGCCTATTGCGATTCTCATTTGTCATTTATAAATTCGTATGCTCACGTACAAAGTCTATTTCCAGTGAAATGGGGTATACAACTATTGTTAAACATTACGGGCCCAATGAAACTAATTTCATTGAATTCCAAATCTTTTTGAAATTATAGCAAAGTTTTGAATATTAAATTTGTTGATTGATTCACGTTTTAATTTCGCATACTCACATAACAACTCTGATTGACTCAAAACTGGAAATCCTATAATGATTATATATTTCGGACACGATGGAACCGATTTCGTCAAATTCCATGATCATTCGGGTAAACTCCCTTTTTAATTCATAATGTAAATCGATACATGTTTATATTGCACATGATCACAAAATAACTTCAGTTGACCCCAAATTTGAAATCTAAGCATAATTAACTATTACGAATTTAATAAAATTAGTTTTCACTGAAATTAGAGGTTGTTTGAAAAATGGTTCTTTTAACATAACAAATTAAATCGAGAAAAATATAATTTAAATTCAAAACAATCAGCTTCCCTATAATATATTACTATTATTGTTTATATACTAATAGAATTTATATTGGTCATCTGAATCGTTTCAATTCATTTTCAATTTCGAATTCAATTATTCTTGTTTTTCATATTACGATAATTTGATATATTCAAAATTAAATTATATTTCGATTATTAAATCATATTTCGATTATTAAATCGTATTTCGATTATTAAATCGATAACTCAATAAAAAAACCATTTATATTATCAATTCAAAATTTAAAATAGTATTAAATGTTTAAAATTAATCGATCAAAAATCTGGGTCGTTAAAAGTTTTTGTTTACAACAGTCATTTCCTATGATTTATGGTAGCTGGCTATTTTTTACATACAATATCTAATTTACCAAGGTTTACGATAGCTTGTTATAATCTGATTTACTACTGGTATGTACATTTTGAGTTACAATAGTTGTATGTACACATTGGTTTATGAAAGTTATGTATGTTTTGATTTACTATGGTTATTGGCTTTGATTTGCAATGGCAAAGTTACTTTGATTTACAATAACTATGTATAATAAAACTTATGGTAATTGCATGCTATACAATTAAAGCGCTTAATGGTTTTATACAGTGGAGATGCAAAAAACTTATAATGGAGATAAAACAAAGTATAGTGGAAAATAACGAAGGTGCAAAATACATTTTTTTGAACAAAAAGTGGTACTTATATTACTAAAAAACAAAATACAAAGAAATGTTAGAGTAGGACATAAATTACAACTACATCAAAACAAATACTATGCATTACAACTATTAGCCCAACTCTAACCAATAAGACACAACAAGACAAATAGAAAAATACACATGCAATCCACTTGCCACACACTCCAAAAACCAGCAAAGTAAAAACCATGCAATGATCCAAAGAACAAACACTTAAATCTGTAGATATAGACACCAGAACAAGATCCAAGTAGATCGATCCAGAAACTATTCCTACAAAATTAACTAACAACATCAAGAAATTCAAAAGGCCTGAGCATCCAAAATTAAAGGCCAACAGCATCTGTTGCCAGTCAAACTCAAAATTACAGACATTGCATCTATAAGAAAGAACAATTCCACACCTTCTAAACTCCAAAAGCACCAACAAAGGAGCAAAACTACAAAAAACAAACTACTATACTTCAACATGAACATAACAAAAAACGGACTCCTGGCACTTCTCAAGATTAATAAACGTGTAATTCCAATACAACTATAATAACCAACAAAGATCCAAGATGTAAATAGAAACCAAGAAAAACAACAAACACCATCACCAAATCTCACAGCCCTGGAACTAAGAATCGAGCACATGGAAAGGTTATTTTTTAGTGATGCCTCCATTTAACACACCTCCAGGGTTACCTCTTGCATCCTTAATTTTCTTAGCTTTTGAACTAGTTCGTAATTGAGAAACTAATTTTATCCATTCCAGGTTTGTTTCTACCAAAGGGTCACCACTTAACACTTTATTTCCTCCTATAATATTACTTATCATTATATTATTTCTCCTTCCTCTAATACTACTAAAACTACATGTCGAGTTGCCAGAATCATCCATTGATGCATCTAAACCTCATCGTTAGCTGGAGAAAACAGATTAGGATTAGAATGAAAGCTCACCTTTGCCTGTGTTATAAGATCTGAATGCATTTCTGAAGCAACTTGTGGTGCTTCATTAACCTTATTGACAATATCATTTTTAACAGTCCTCCTTTCTCTATTGTATTATTTACCTCCTTAAGACTATCGAACATCCCAACAACCTTTTACAACTCGTTTGCATTCTCACAAAGCTCCTGTATATAGTCACTAGTTTCTGCTAAAAAACTAAAAGGATTTGTATCTTTATCTACCTTATCTTCAGTGAGAGGCATATATGCTTTTGAAAGATAGTCTAATTCAATAATGCCAGCATTGCTAGTTTTATCCTTTTCAACATATTCCAGATTATGTTTACACTAATTATCTGGGTCAGTGTTATTTTTCTATAGCATATAACTTACCAACATCAACATTCGTAATCTTATCCTTACTAACCAAACCATCATCTATGTCCATTCCATTATCGTTATTTGAAATATCCTTAGGAACCCAAACCTTATCTTCCTTACATAAAACATTAGATGTCCGAAAATTCTACAGTTTGGACATGAAAGGGGAATCCATTCATAATAAACTTTCTGCCACATAAATCCTCAATAAAGCATTGAATTGGAACCATCTCAGGAAATTTAAAGTTAACACTAACCTCTACGAACACACTAGCATATGGTAATGAACCAGAAATTTTGGCAATTAAAATTTTAGAGTTAATTTAATTCAATGTTGAAATAAATGTTTATATTGGAAATTCGTTTATAAATTTGAAATCTAGTTTATTTAACTTTGTTCTGATTTGATTTTAATAAGTGTGAACTTAAATTTTAATCTTTGAATCTAAATTTATTTATAAAATTTTAGCGATAATAATATTGTAAACTAATTGAAATATATTATTTGAGAAATTATAAATTTTATTTTCAATTTAACTTGAGAATCTATTTTATTTTACATTGATTTTTGATTTTAAAATTAACTTAAGTTTGCAACTGAAATGAATAAAATACACATATATTCTTTATATATTTAGGATATGTTGAAATTGTTTATACTCCTTGAAAAAAATTAAATGTTTAATTATTTTGAACACCTGTTGAAGTTGTGCTGAAAAATTTACACGCGTCACCTTCTTTTAATGTGTTCCCTTTGTTTTTGAAAATTCCACCACGTATTTCGTTAGAAATCACGGTTCCTCCTTCGTTCTTTGTTTCATTTGTTTTCTTCATCCAAATGTATTCACTTCTTCCCAAATCAAAATCATTTTCTTTCCCCAAATCTTTTTCACAACCGAAAAATCGGTCGCCTCCTACCATCGCTGCTTGCTACCAGCGATAAACTCCTCTGCCTTTTGGCTTCTCGCTTCTGAACCTCCTAGACTAGCATGCATCGAACCACTCGTCACCCAAATCGACCTCCTCAAAAAAATGCCTCACCCGACGCCGTCGCCAAACCGCCACAGACAACCCTCGCAAAAACCACGCTGGAATCTGGAGTCACCAACGGCCGCCTGAGCTCACCTGGAGTTGTTGCATTTCCTTCCACCTAGTCTGACGACGATGCCGCAGCAGTGGCGCAAACGCCACTTGAACCCAAAGCCATCAACCCGTGACCGCTCTTCACATCTCTGCCTCCGTCCGTCGCCTACCCTTATTCATTGCCACTATAGTTAAATGTGAGTTTCCCTCACGATTGATTATTGTTCAAATAATTTAACTTCAGTTTAAACTAAGTTATGATTGTTTATGGCTTTGGTATTGAATTGTCAACCTTTCTATCCATTGCTGCTTGTTGTTATATGTTTAGGCATCTGAATCTTTGGATTCTCTATGTAAATATAGGTGTAAACATATATAATGCTTGTACATGTCACATAGGCATGTCTGTTGTACATGTTTGTAGATGCATATCTTACTCCAGTGGTCGTATTAGTAGAATTGCTTAATAGGTTGCATAAGCCATTGTTGAATAAATTCGTATGTGAATTATTGTACCATGGTTGCTTTTGAAGCCCACACATATAATATATGTGTGACGGCCCTCCCCGCACCAGCCGACATTTCCCTCGAAATGCGTTGTGCTGATGTCCAACTAGCACGGGTCGGTCGCTAAAGAAAGGAGAAGAAAGGAATTTGAACTAACAAGGAACCTGTAGAATGTCTCACAGCGCATGGGATAAAATATAATAATAACATAACTTTGACATAAAACAGGCGAGACAGTGCATAGGCTGAAAACTAAACTATAATCATCATAGCAGCAGAAATTCAAAATACAGCTTATTACAACTCCAACATACTGTCTCTAAAGCAAAGATAAAGGTACAATACTAATGCCCAAAGTAGTGACCAGCAGCGACATAAGGAGAATATCTATAATACGTGAAAGCCTTATGCTCGTCTCCGGTGCAGCTAATCGTGCGTACCACCTAACCTGTCTCTAGTTTCCCGTTTAAGATCACCTAGAGTAATAAGAAGAGACATAAAACTCTGGGTCAGACAAAAGTCTGGCATGAGCAATAAGCAGCAAAACAGAACAATAACATGTATGCTAAACCATAACTGAACCTGGACCTGCAACCAAAGAGTTAACACAACAAGATGTACAATACTCTAAGGTAACACTAGCATATGGTGTAAAGATACGGGGGTGGGGTTGTGCATGTCATAGTGATGGCAAACAATCAAGTATAGCAACCATCCTCACATCTCTCACTCAGTGCGTAAAGCATACAATATCCACCACTTTGACCACCCAAATCCTTGATATGATCACTCTGCCCCCATGGAGTCATGGCGACTCCACTGCACTGATCCATAGCCACTAGTCCTTGCTATGTCCACTCTGCCCTGTGAAGTCATGACAACTTCAATGCAATGGCTCATAGCCATGCTATGATCACTATGCCCCATGGAGTAATAACTACCCCACTGCACTGATCCGTAGCCTAACATCCGTCTTAGTAGTGAATCAAAGTTATGGACGTCAATAACTCCTTAGCACACATCCCGCAGCAAAGCCCAACTCATGAAGTTAACTCGCTGGTTCCCAACTGGATCCTGAGTTCTACTTCCTTTTTGGACTACCTTTGCATCTCGGGTTTTGATCATCATCCTGGTTTGTGACTCCCTAGCTCGGCTCGTGATTCTCCTTACACCGATTCATAGCGCTTCACCTTAGTCCGACTCGTGATGCTTGACCAACTGGTTTGTAATGACCTCCTTAAGGATCGAGTCGTGACCCTGCTTCACTTGTTACATCCAGGTCGTGGGTTAATGCTCCAGCTTGCGACTCGTGGCGCTACGGTCTTCTGGTTCATGGCTCACTTGGATGGTTGGCTCGTGGTAGAACCTCCAAGCACGATTCATGAGGAGCATTAAGCCTAGCTCATGATGAGTGGTTCGTGGGGGTACCTCACGGTTGGTTCGTGGTCATGGGGTGCTTCACAAACGGGAGGGGCGAACCGGTTTCCTGCACTGTTTTCCTACGACTTCCAGCGACTGTTTTTACGCCATACGACGGTGTTTTCAACCATTCTAACTGTTCTAAACAAACATAAAACATGCTAACAGTCATAGCAACATGTATAATCATCCACAAACACCAAAACCCTAATTTAACATGTATATAAAGATAAAACATACCCAAAAACCCTTGTTTTTTCCTTAATCCCCCTTAATTATGTTTAAGCATACAATTAGCAAAACTTATCCAAATTGACCCAAATTTCTAACAGGGGCCTAAAATAATATTTTACAATTTTACAATTTTTTTTCCCAGATTTTTCTGTGTTATAATTTCGCTAATCATCGCTAATCACCCCTAATTAGTCGTAGTTAGTGAAAAACAATGCAAATCACTCACCGTGGCCACAAATTAAACTTATATCTGAAACTATCTCATATTTGTGTCGAATCTCTATGCAACACAACAGCTCTAACTTTGATTTAGCGCTATTTATCCTTGATTTGATGTAGATAAGACTAAAACTTGATTAAATGGTGATTAGAAGGTGATTTGGGTGTTGGAGGCCATTGGTAGGGTTTCTAAGAGGTATATGGCAGCTAGAAAACTGAAATAGAATGAAAACCTAACTCATTTCAGTCTCCCCATAACCCTAAACCTGAAATGGGTTATGGGCCCATTTGCTAATTACCCTAATCAGCCCACTTAAGCAGTTTTTCACCTTCTAAACCTTGTTTCAGCGATATCTCCCAAACGGTGAGTCCGTTGGGCTAATATGATCACTCTAGGGAATTGTAAACCATCATCTGAATCCAATGGAAGTGGTTTTAGGTCAAAAATCCTTACCAATCAAAAGTTATGGCCGAAACAAGATCAACTAAGGGGAAAACGATCATTTAAAAATCGGCAAAAATCGTGAACATGGGAAATGACCCCAATAGTCGTTCCCTAAAGTTACACCACTATACGACATCGTACGGAAAAGAAATAAATATTCTACGATCCTCCGATGCGTAGAATACGTGTCGTTACTCTCTTCCCCCCTTAAGAAATTTTGCCCCCGAGATTCCTTACCCAAAAACATACAAAGGTGTTCCGCATACCTATCAGTCATTCACAAATAATCAAACACACAAAACAAACAAAACAAACCAATCCTAGCATGCGGAAAGGCTAAATCGAAATTTAAAATCTTACCAGGGAAAGAGTTCTGGATACGTCTTCCTAATGCTCTCCTCTGTCTCCCAAGTACAGTCATTTTCATCCTCGCCCCACTGAACCTTGACTAGATTCACCGCTTTCCTTCGAAGTTTCTTCGTATCGTGCTTGACAATACGAATCAGCTTGCGGTTCCCAACTGCTTCGGGTTCTACTTTGACATCATCCAACTGATCAGGTGAAATAGCCACATCGGGGTCGTGCATGAATTTCCTTAACTGGGAAACATAAAATACGTTATGAACTCTCACCATCTTGTCCGGCAACTCAACTTTATATGCCAAATTCCCAACTTGTTCGAGAACTGGGAATGGACTAGAAAATCTTGGTGTTAATTTGCCTTTCTTACCAAATCGAATCACACTCTTTAACGGAGAAATCTTAACAAACACCAAGTCACCAATGGAGAATTTTAAATCTCTTATCCTCTTATCGGCATAACTCTTCTTCCTATCTTGGGCAGCCTTCATCCGTTGTCGGATAACTTTGATCTTATCTGAGGTTTCTCTTATCACATCTGACCTAAGCACAAATTTCTCACCGGTATCTAACCAACATGACGGTGAGTTGCCGACAAAGCTTCAAACGGAGCCATACCAACACTGGATTGATAAATATTATTATATGCGAACTCCACTAGAAGCAAATGGCCATCCCATGATCCGCCAGAATCTAATATGCAAGCTCTCAAGAGATCTTCTAATACTCAATTTGCCCTCTCTGTCTGTCCATCGGTTTTAGGATGGTACGTGGTACTGAGATGTAATTCTGATCCTAACGCCTCTTGTAAGCTCTTCCAAAATCCACTAGTAAACAAAGGATCTCGGTCGCTCACAATGCCTTTAGGTACTCCATGAAATCTAACTACCCACTTCATATACAGTTCTGCTAATTTAGCTGTTGTTTTACTTGACTTGACGGGTATAAACCTTGCACTCTTGGTCAATCAGTCCACAATTACCCAAATGCTATCATGACCCGATCTAGTCCTTGGTAACCCATCAATGAAATCCATTAAGACTTGTTCCAATTTCCATTTTGGGATTTCTAATGGTTGCAACAATCCACTAGGTTCTTTTTCTCAGCTTTAACTAAATGGCAATTCATGCACTTGGATATAAACTTCCCAACGTCTCTTTTCATTCCTTACCAGTAGTAGGTCTGCTTCATGTCTCGATACATTTTGTTACCACTGGGATTTATGGTTAGTTTTGAGTGATGACATTATCTAAGCACTTCACCTGTCAATCCATTAACATTGGGCCCAACTAGTCTTCCATTCTTTCTAAGCCATCCATCTCCATCAAACCTACACTTGTCCATCTCTTCATCGATTCCCATCTCTAACTTGGAGAAGATTTCCAATAGGTTAGGATCGTCCTTGTAACACCCGGTATGTTGAATAACTTGCTATAATATAAAACAGGGCAGAATTAAACTTTCAAATCTGAATCAGGGGAAACGGGCTATGCCATTGCGTTCGTCTCGGAAAAATACGCAAAATAGAGTCCGAATTTTTGAAAATCGGAGTCCGTATGACCCAGATATGGCCCGAAGAAGTTTCAGAAAATTTAGAAACAGATTTAAAAACAGAAATTTCAAATTTCAGAAGTGGCAGGAAAATTCCCGCCAGACCCAGGGGGTCGACCTGGGGGTCGACTGGGGAGTCGACCTGCCCACCAGGTCGACTGGGGAGTCGACCCTAGTGTCGACCTGGGGGTCGACCTCCCTGGTCGAGCCTAGGTGACCTGGGTGCACCAGTTTGGCTTTTGGGCTGTGTCTGGTGGCTTGTGATGAGATCTGACGGCTCTAACCTAATCTAGGGTTAATCTAAGGGCCTAAACTACATCCTAATTCTATAAATACACCCTAAGACTACCCTAATTCATACTAAAATTGGAGACAACGTCGTTATGCCGTCAAAATGCAACTAGGAGGAGCCACCAACAAATTAAAGAGGAGGAAAGCTTCTCAAATCAACTTCTAATCAACTCTAGCAACTTAATCTTCTTCATTAAAGTGCTAATCAACAAGTTGTGAGTTTTCTATAGCCTTAATGACCAATTGTTGAAATGATTATGATAGGATATAATGAGGTTATGGCTATGAATGTGGATCAATGCAAGATTATGTTATCATATGCTATGTGTTTGTGATGTTATGCAAGTTATGCAAGTTATGTGTTATGTGTTTATGATGTTATGCAAGTTATGCAAGTCAAATGTTATGTGATCATGATGTTATGCAAGTTATGCAAGTCATATGCTACATGTTCATGATGTTATGCAAGTTATGCAAGTTATATGCTACATGATCATGATGTTATGCAAGTTATGCAAGTCAAATGTTATGTGTTCATGATGTTATGCAAGTTATGCAAGTTATGCAAGTCATATGCTACATGTTCATGATGTTATGCAAGTTATGCAAGTTATATGCTACATGATCATGATGTTATGCAAGTTATGCAAGTGTTAGGCTATGTGTTCATGATGCTAGTTATGCAGATTGCTATGATAAACATTGATCCATTATGACACCATGATTATGCAAGTTTGGTGTATGATTATATGCAAGTTCATATATGACATGTTATGCAAGTTTGGTGTATGATTATATGCAAGTTCATATATGATATGTTATGCAAGTTTGGTGTTTGATTATATGCATGTTCATATATGACATGTTATGCAAGTTTGGTGTTTGATGATATGCAAGTAACATGTGCAAGTTTACACCTTATTATGATATGCATACATATGCAAGTTAACCCCTTTGTATGTCATACATACATATGCAAGTTTACCCCTTTGTATGACATAAATAACTTATGCAAGTTAACCTCTTTATGACGTATGTGATTCATGCAAGTTTGGGTTGATTATTTATGCTAGTTGGGTTGATGCTATATGCATGTTGACACCTTTAAACCCATGTTGATGTTAATGTTATGGAAGTTGAACCCATTGTATTCGTGATGGATCTTCCCTTTTATGTCATGTTGGCGAATTACGTGGGGAACGATGGGGTTAAAATACATGTTAATGAAATGGTGTGAAGTTGGTATGATTATACATACCATAAAGTGGATGGACATAATTGAGTCAATTATGTACATCGTTAAAATTGGAATTAATTAGGGAAAATTAATTCGAAATATGGGGGTGATTAATTAGGTGTAATTAATCGACTAAGACACGAGGTTGGACCCCTTTGTAGCGTAAGACTGCTCGGAACCGACCGGCAAATCCAGCGGCTACAAATGATTGGCCCAATGTGAGAGGTCTTAGGCACAAACTTAATACGTGACAAGTGTAAAGACACGAGGTTAGACTCGGTTATGGCGTAAGGCTGCCCGGACCCGACCGGCAAATCCAGCTGCCATAAGAGATAGTCTAATGTGAGAGGTCTTTACAACGGTTACGTTCTTAATCAATTAAGAAACACTTAACCATATTAGCATGTAGAGGACATGAGGGGTTAAGTGGGTGCCTTGGGTGGCATGTGGAAAAATCTAGTGGTTGCCTTGGGTGGCAATAGAAAATACAATTAGAATACTTAACCGAAGTGGAACATGTAATTAAACATGATTAAAGGGTTAAGTAAGTGCCTTGGGTGGCATGGGAAAAATCTAGTGGTTTCCTTGGGTGGCAATGGAAGATAAGATTAAAATACTTAACCAAAGTGGAACATGTAATTAAACATGATTAAAGGGTTAAGTAAGTGCCTTGGGTGGCATGGGGAATATCTAGTGGTTACCTTGGGTGGCAATGGAAGATAAGATTAAAATACTTAACCAAAGTGGAACATGTAATTAAACATGATTAAAGGGTTAAGTAAGTGCCTTGGGTGGCATGTGGAAATCAAGTAAGTGCCTTGGGTGGCATGGGGAAATCTAGTGGGTGCCTTGAGTGGCAATTGATATATGATTAGATGACTTAACCAAACTTTAAACATGTAAGTGGACATGATTATTAAAAAGGGTTAAGTGGGATGCACTAGAAACAAATGACAAGCTTAAGTGGTAGCTTGTGGGGGGCCATTTCAACCAGTAACCCATATGTATCTTATTGGGCTCGACCCATGTCGAGGACGGGACACGCGTACTGGGCTTGACTATAAGAGGCCAAAACGGGGTAGCGGTGGCAACGCAAGTCCAACGGGTTTCATATGCGTGTGTGGACCCGGGCTGGTAGGTAAGACGTTGTTGCATCGTGTAGGTATAAGCCGTGCACCATTGATTATCGGGTTGCCACTTTGGGGAGTGATACACCCCACTGTGGGGCCAACACGGGTATCTACGTTAGGGAGCCGATCGAATGGGAGTAGTGGGTACACCTAGTGGAGGTAGGGGCAGACGGCACCTATGTAGTCAGCTAGGGGTACACGAGACTACTATTAAAATTACTAAGTTGTGGGTACACCTAGTGGAGATAAGGGCAGACGGCACCTATGTAGTCAACTAGGGGTACACGAAACTATTATTAAAAATTACTAAGTACACTTAGTGGGATCAACCTTTAAGTAGGAATTACCCTTGGGTGGGTAGATCTGGTGTGGTGCAGTGTAGGAAATACCCTTGGGTGGGTAGATCTAGTGTGGTGCAGTGTAGTATTTATCCTTGGGTGGATAGGCGCGTCTTTACCGTTATCTTAGTTTATCCTAAGTCTAGTTGGCTACTTAGTGTAGTCATTTATCCCCAGTCGTACCGTACCAGGTTTATATCATACCCTAATTACTTTAATGATTGTATTGTTAAGATTATAGGGCTCACTCAGACTTATGTCTGACCCCGTTGTTTTTATCTTTTTTCCCCAACCCTCAGGTTCTCAGAGTGGGCCTAGCACTAGTGGGCTTTGATCAGATTTTCTTTATCTATCTTTTGGAGCTTGGACTCTTGAAGA
Source organism: Allium sativum (assembly GCA_030737875.1). NCBI lineage: Eukaryota > Viridiplantae > Streptophyta > Magnoliopsida > Asparagales > Amaryllidaceae > Allium > Allium sativum. The sequence continues at coordinate 58,901,265 of CM060920.1, forward strand.
AAAGCTCGGTTATCTTTTCTATTATGGCTATTAGTATGTAGTGGGATTATGTACTTATGATTTAACGAGATGGATATTTTGTACTTGACTCTTGTTGGTTTTTGAGATGTAACCAAACATGTTTACCTTCTGCTGCAATGAAATGATGTTTTAAATTACAAGTATTACTTATATCTGTCTTGTTGTAATTTTTCAGTTCTATATTCACTTAAATACTCCACCGAAGCTAAGGCATTCCGTTTGTGAGTGACCTTAGCGGGTGTGGGGTGTTACACGTGGTATCAGAGCTCAAGGTTACCAGAACAGATAAAATTTTTAGAAAACTATTTTTCTAAAAACATTTTTGGAAGAAGTATTTTCAAAAACATGTTTTTGAGAGAAAAGTTTTTGAAAGAAAAGAACATAATCCCCAAGAGCCATATATCCTTCCTTCGATTCTCCGTTTTGAATCTCTTCCTCTTTCTCTTTTTGAATTTCCCCTCCGCGTAGAGGTGTCTTTTTATGATAAATAAGGACTTCCGCATGAAGGACGGAAGAACCACTTCAAGGGACTAAGACGTTTGCCAGCCTAAGAAGTTAGTCCAAGGAGGTGGAGGGATTATAGGTACCTTTAAGATGGACGAGAGAGGAAGGTTCAAATAGCTATTAGGTAAATAAAGGACGAAACCTCATCGTGGTAAGAAGGCCACGAAAGGAGAATGTGAAGGGGAAGGCTAGTTGTTTTGGAGAAATAGGACACCTTGGGGTTGTCCAAAGAGGTAAGGACGAAGTACAGGATCTTCTGGAGGGTAGATGTATTCCCTCACGACGGGTATACCTGATGGGGGTAGGACCGTCTAAGTGGAAATTTGGTTCTCTCGATCATCCTATTCGAACTTTATTCGACTTTGGCGCATCACATTCGTTTATCTTATCATCATTAGTTGAGTCACTGCACCTAGACACCAATTTAGTAGATGATCCCGTGGTTGTTTCAAACCCAATTGGGGGGATCCACTTATTTGTCCATGTTATGTTTGGGTTTGAGGATTTCCATACTTATCGTTGAGTTTAGTGGTGATGCTTTTGTTTGGGCTTCACGGGCTATGGGTTGATTTTGGCCATGGACTGGTTATCCAGTAATGGTGCCGTTCTTGATTGCGAAAGGAGAGTTGTTAGGCTCATGACCCGCTTGGGTAACACTCTCGAGATCTCTTGTAATCCCATAGATTCTGTTTTGCTAAGTTATTTTGAATCGCTTGACGCTTCGGTCGAGAGTTTGCGATCTGTTAGAGTGGTCCGGGAATACTCGGATGAGTTTGAGGAGGTGAAGGGCTTACCTCCGAAGCGGGAGATAGACTTCCGAATATATCTGGTGGAAAATGCTAAGCAAGTATCTTTGTCAGTTCGCCGCATGGCTCCTCGTGAGAGGAGGGAACTCCATAAGCAAGTAGGGGAGTTGCTTGAGAAGGGGTTCATAAGACGAAGTATATCGGAGTGGGGTGCTCCAGTAGTTTTTGCCACGAAGGCGGATGGGTCCCTCAGACTTTGTAGACTATAGAGAACTCAACAAGCTCACAAAGAAGAATAAACACCCATTGCCAAGGATTGATGATCTTTTTGATCGGTTGGTTGGCGCCTCAATGTTTCACAGTTGGACTTAGCCACGGGGTTTCATCAGTTGGGAGTGACTGAGGATAGTATAGACAAGACTGCCTTTAGGACTCCGGATGGTTTCTATGAGTGGCTGGTGATGCCATTTGGTTTGGCAAACGCCCCTGCATACTTTGTTGATTTGATGAGGAGGGTGTTCAGGGAGTTCCTTAATAAGTTCGTGGTGGTCTTTGTGGATGACATCTTAGTATTTTCTAAGAGTGAAGAAGAGCGAAATAAGTTTTCGTATGTGCTTAATAGATTAAGCAAAGCCAGTTATCTGATCAACGGTGGTTTTGGAGCGAGACTGGCAAGGACATCCAGAGTTGGACAAAGGCTTAATCATTTAGCCGTTTTACTAGTATCATCTCACGTAGGTCGTCTGAATTCGAAGGAGGTATCCCTTGGGTGTTTGTCAGATATTGGTTTAGGCCTTTGGGGCTTGCACTTGGGGGATGTCGAGTTCGACTATGATGGTCTGCGTGAGAGATGGATAGTTGTGACGATTATTCTGGTTTTCTCCAGAAGTGGATAAAAGCATACCCTACATCTTAGGGAAGGGTTGGAGACTCTTCGAGCGCATAGTCTTGAGACAACAAAGGTGGATGGAGTTCTTAGCATCCTAAGATTTCGAGATAGCGTATACACCTGGCAAGGGTAACGTGGTGGCGGACGCCTTGAGTAGAAAAAGGTTGTCCTTGAGTTCATTGTTCGTGGAACGACGAAGCTTGGAATTTATCTTGATGTTTGATTTCAGACCTTCCGTTGACTTTATACCTGGTTTGCTAGCATCCTTGGAGGTCAGACCTACTCTTTTGAGACGGATTGGCGAGGCACAGAGGGATGACCCACAGTTGGTTGAGTTGGTATAGAGGCTCATAAGGGGGGAGTCGTCCAGCCATTTGAGTAGGTACACCCTAGACGATAGGGGGTGCTTGCGTAGAGACGGTAGACTTTGTGTACCGCAAGACGAGGGTTTAAGGAAGGCTATTCTTGATGATGTACACCGTTCTAGGATGACCATTTATCCCGGTGGGGACAAGATGTACCAAAACATGAAGCGAGTTTTCATTTGGGCCGGTATGAAGAAAGATGCGGCCGAGTATGACGCTAGATGCTTGGTGTGCCAATAGGTGAAAGCGGAGCAAAAGAAACCCGGCGGGTTGCTTCACCCATTGGAAGTTCCGCAATGGAAGTGGGATAGCATCTCGATGGATTTTATTGATAGGTTACCTAGGTCGAAGAAGGGTAATACGGGAATTTGGGTTGTGGTAGACAGAGTTACTAAGAGTGCCCATTTCATACCCGTGAAGAGCAAGAGGACTGCTCCATGGCTAGCTTCAGTTTATCTTCGAGAGATAGTTCGGTTGCATAGGGAACATGACGTATTCCATGTGTCACATTTGAGGTAGTGCCTACATGAGACCGCAGAGGTGGTAGAGCCGAGCTTGCTGAGAGAAGTGGAGGTAGAGCGTGATGCGACTATTCGACGAGCTCCTACCCGCATCCTTGGGTCAGAGATTAGGAAGTTGAGAAACAGAGAGGTTCGACCAGTCAAAGTGAAAAAGGGGAAAAGATGAGAGCAATGCTAATTGGGAGACAGAAGCGAAGATGTGTTTATTGTACCCATTTCTTTTTGGAGGGTATGTCTTTTAACTTCTCCTGTATCGTTTGTCTAGTACTTATCTTATCTTTAGTATGTCCTCTCATTAGTACCTTTGACCTTTAGATAGGGTAAACCTATGGTTGAAACATGTGTTTGAGACATGTTATGATTGATGGATGCGTGTGGATGCAAGTGGTTGCTAGTGGTTGCTCGTGGATGCATATACACACACTTTAGGCACTAGATCGGCTCAATCACTTCATATTGCATATTGCATAAAAATTGTGTGTAGGTAGCTATATTAATGGATGTATAATGGTTGCGTTATCATGTGGATGATGCATTTTGGTGTATGGTTGTGCACACACGTAGAACTAGTATGTGTAGATAGGGTTCTTTCGCATACATATTGGATGCATGGCACTATCATGGTTTGCATTAAGGAGGTCAACTGAATTAGTGGACCGCCTAATTTTGCATTAGACAGGGAACATATACACACACTCTTTGCATATGTTCATACAGCATTAGAAACTCTAAGGACAATGGATGCCAGTGTTTGATGGTTTGAGTAGATGGTTGTTTGAATGGTAGGATACATTCTTCTTGACTTAGAGATTTCAGGGACGAAATCCTTTAAGTAGGGGAGAATGTAACACCCCGTATGTTGAATAACTTGCTATAATATAAAACAGGGAAAAATTAAACATTAAAATCTGAATCAGGGGGAACGGGCTGTGCCATTGCGTTCGTCTCGGAAAAATACGCGAAATAGAGTCCGAGTTTTTGAAAATCGGAGTCCGTATGACCCAGATATGGCCTGAAGAAGATTCAGAAAATTTAAAAACAGATTTAAAAACAGAAATTTCAAATTTCAGAAGTGGCGGGAAAATTCCCGCCAGACCCAGGGGGTCGACTGGGGAGTCGACCCTAGTGTCGACCTGGGGGTCGACCTCCCTGGTCGAGCCCAGGTGACCTGGGTGCACCAGTTTGGCTTTTGGGCTATGTCTGGTGGCTTGTGACGAGATCTGACGGCTCTAACCTAATCTAGGGTTAATCTAAGGGCCTAAACTACATCCTAATGCTATAAATACACCCTAAGACTACCCTAATTCATACTAAAATTGGAGACAACGTCGTTATGCCGTCAAAATGCAACTAGGAGGAGCCACCAACAAATTAAAGAGGAGGAAAGCTTCTCAAATCAACTTCTAATCAACTTTAGCAACTTAATCTTCTTCATTAAAGTGCTAATCAACAAGTTGTGAGTTTTCTATAGCCTTAATGACCAATTGTTGAAATGATTATGATAGGATATAATGAGGTTATGGCTATGAATGTGGATCAATGCAAGATTATGTTATCATATGCTATGTGTTTGTGATGTTATGCAAGTTATGCAAGTTATGTGTTATGTGTTCATGATGTTATGCAAGTTATGCAAGTCAAATGCTATGTGATCATGATGTTATGCAAGTTATGCAAGTCATATGCTACATGTTCATGATGTTATGCAAGTTATGCAAGTTATATGCTACATGATCATGATGTTATGCAAGTTATGCAAGTCAAATGTTATGTGTTCATGATGTTATGCAAGTTATGCAAGTCATATGCTACATGTTCATGATGTTATGCAAGTTATGCAAGTTATATGCTACATAATCATGATGTTATGCAAGTTATGCAAGTGTTAGGCTAGGTGCTCATGATGCTAGTTATGCAAATTGATATGATAAACATTGATCCATTATGACACCATGATTATGCAAGTTTGGTGTATGATTATATGCAAGTTCATATATGACATGTTATGCAAGTTTGGTGTATGATTATATGCAAGTTCATATATGATATGTTATGCAAGTTTGGTGTTTGATTATATGCATGTTCATATATGACATGTTATGCAAGTTTGGTGTTTGATGATATGCAAGTAACATGTGCAAGTTTACACCTTATTATGATATGCATACATATGCAAGTTAACCCCTTTGTATGTCATACATACATATGCAAGTTTACCCCTTTGTATGACATAAATAACTTATGCAAGTTAACCTCTTTATGACATATGTGATTCATGCAAGTTTGGGTTGATTATTTATGCTAGTTGGGTTGATGCTATATGCATGTTGACACCTTTAAACCCATGTTGATGTTAATGTTATGCAAGTTGAACCCATTGTATTCGTGATGAATCTTCCCTTTTATGTCATGTTGGCGAATTACGTGGGGAACGATGGGGTTAATATACATGTTAATGAAATGGTGTGAAGTTGGTATGATTATACATACCATAAAGTGGATGGACACAATTGAGTCAATTATGTACATCGTTAAAATTGGAATTAATTAGGGAAAATTAATTCGAAATATGGGGGTGATTAATTAGGTGTAATTAATCGACTAAGACACGAGGTTGGACCCTTTTGTAGCGTAAGACTGCCCGGAACCGACCGGCAAATCCAGCGGCTACAAATGATTGGCCCAATGTGAGAGGTCTTAGGCACAAACTTAATGCGTGACAAGTGTAAAGACACGAGGTTAGACTCGGTTATGGCATAAGGCTGCCCGGACCCGACCGGCAAATCCAGCTGCCATAAGAAATAGTCTAATGTGAGAGGTCTTTACAACGGTTACGTTCTTAATCAATTAAGAAACACTTAACCATATTAGCATGTAGAGGACATGAGGGGTTTAGTGGGTGCCTTGGGTGGCATGTGGAAAAATCTAGTGGTTGCCTTGGGTGGCAATAGAAAATACGATTAGAATACTTAACCGAAGTGGAACATTTAATTAAACATGATTAAAGGGTTAAGTAAGTGCCTTGGGTGGCATGGGAAAAATCTAGTGGTTGCCTTGGGTGGCAATGGAAGATAAGATTAAAATGCTTAACCAAAGTGGAACATGTAATTAAACATGATTAAAGGGTTAAGTAAGTGCCTTGGGTGGCATGGGGAATATCTAGTGGTTGCCTTGGGTGGCAATGGAAGATAAGATTAAAATACTTAACCAAAGTGGAACATGTAATTAAACATGATTAAAGGGTTAAGTAAGTGCCTTGGGTGGCGTGGGGAAATCAAGTAAGTGCCTTGGGTGGCGTGGGGAAATCTAGTGGGTGCCTTGAGTGGCAATTGATATATGATTAGATGACTTAACCAAACTTTAAACATGTAAGTGGACATGATTATTAAAAAGGGTTAAGTGGGATGCACTAGAAACAAATGACAAGCTTAAGTGGTAGCTTGTGGGGGCCCATTTCAACCAGTAACCCATATGTATCTTATTGGGCTCGACCCATGTCGAGGACGGGACACGCGTACTGGGCTTGACTATAAGAGGCCAAAACGGGGTAGCGGTGGCAACGCAAGTCCAACGGGTTTCATATGCGTGTGTGGACCCGGGCTGGTAGGTAAGACGTTGTTGCATCGTGTAGGTATAAGCCGTGCACCATTGATTATCGGGTTGCCACTTTAGGGAGTGATACACCCCACTGTGGGGCCAGCACGGGTATCTACGTTAGGGAGCCGATCGAATGGGAGTAGTGGGTACACCTAGTGGAGGTAGGGGCAGACGGCACCTATGTAGTCAGCTAGGGGTACACGAGACTACTATTAAAATTACTAAGTTGTGGGTACACCTAGTGGAGATAGGGGCAGACGGCACCTATGTAGTCATCTAGGGGTACACGAAACTATTATTAAAAATTACTAAGTACACTTAGTGGGATCAACCTTTAAGTAGGAATTACCCTTGCGTGGGTAGATCTGGTGTGGTGCAGTGTAGGAATTACCCTTGGGTGGGTAGATCTAGTGTGGTGAAGTGTAGTATTTATCCTTGGGTGGATAGGCGCGTCTTTACCGTTATCTTAGTTTATCCTAAGTCTAGTTGGCTACTTAGTGTAGTCATTTATCCCCAGTCGTACCGTACCAGGTTTATATCATACCCAAATTACTTTAATGATTGTATTGTTAAGATTATAGGGCTCACTCAGACTTATGTCTGACCCCGTTGTTTTTATCTTTTTCCCCAACCCTCAGGTTCTCAGAGTGGGCCTGGCACTAGTGGGCTTTGATCAGATTGCTTTATCTATCTTTTGGAGCTTGGACTCTTGAAGAAAAGCTCGGTTATCTTTTCTATTATGGCTATTAGTATGTAGTGGGATTATGTACTTATGTTTTAATGAGATGGATATTTTGTACTTGACTCTTGTTGGTTTTTGAGATGTAACCAAACATGTTTACCTTCTGCTGCAATGAAATGATGTTTTAAATTTCAAGTATTACTTATATCTGTCTTGTTGTAATTTTTCAGTTCTATATTCACTTAAATACTCCACCGAAGCTAAGGCATTCCCTTTGTGAGTGACCTTAGCGGGTGTGGGGTGTTACAGTCCTTGTGACAGGAACCAATCCGCTCAATCAAAGTGGGTTTGATCGTCAAACTTGCTAAAATTTCTGGATCCAATTCGCACTTTGGTCTGAAATCTACCCTGCGATATACTCCAGTTGCTTCCGCTCAAGAAACATAGCCCCTAAACTAGCATGTCTCCTACTCAGTGCATCAGCTACTGCATTGCCCTTTCCTGTGTATATGCGATATCGAAATCATAGGAAGCTAAGAATTCTAACCATCTTTGCTGTCGGAGATTTAGATCCTTCTGAGAGAAAAGATACTTTAATGACTTATGATCGGTGAACAACTCAAATCTTTCTCCAAAGAGATAATGTCTCCACATGTTCAACGCGAACACGATCGCTGCCAATTCCAAATCATGGGTAGGATATCTTTTCTCATGCGGTTTCAGTTGTCGACTTGCATAAGCTACAACTCAACCTCCTTGCATCAATACGGCACCTAGTCCAGTACCACATGCATCTGTATATACTATCATCTCTTCATTACCCTGAGGAATGACTAACACTGGCGCACACGTCAACTTTTCCTTTAGGCTCTTAAATGCAACCTCGCACTTTTCGTCCCAAACAAAAGCTTGATTCTTCCTAGTCAATTGAGTTAACGGTGCCGCTATCTTGGAGAAGTCTTGGATAAACTTTCGATAATATCCATCTAATCCCAAGAAACTTCTTACGTTTGTTGCATTCTTGGGCGTAGAACAATCTTGTACTGTAGCCACCTTCGCAGGATCCACGGCAATACCGTTCTCTGAAACAACATGGCCCAAGAATCTCACTTCTCTCCTCCAAAAGTGACACTTAGAAAACTTCGCTTTCAATTGGTGTTTACTTAACACCTCCATCACTACTCTCAAATGTTCCTTGTGTTCTTCCTCTTCCTTGAATAAACAAGTATATCGTCCACGAACACAAGAACAAACTTAATCAATTGATCCCTGAATACTTTATTCATAAGATCCACAAAATATGTTGGTGCATTGGTCAACCTGAATGGCATGACCAACCACTCATAGAATCCAGACGGCGTCTGAAAGGCCGTTTTAGCTATACTCTCAGCTTCCACCCTAAGCTGATGAAAACCTGTCGCGAGATCCAACTGGGAGAACACTCTCGCGCCACTCAACTGATCAAACAAATCATCTATCTGTGGTAGAGGATAATTATTCTTCCTCGTCGCCTTATTCAACTCGCGGTAGTCCACGCACAATTGAAGTGAACCATCTTCCTTGGTAGCCAATACAACTGGTGCTCCCCACTCAGAAACACTTCTTCTAGTAAATCCCTACTTCAAAAGATCGCTCACTTGCACCCCGAGCTCTCGTTGCTCCCTTGGTGCCATACGACGAAGTGGCATCAACTATAGGTCTGGCATCTTTCACTGAATCAATACGAAACTCAATCTCTCGGTGTGGTGGAAGTCCGGCCACTTCCTCAAGGACGTCTGGATACTGGCCAACCATGGGCACATTTGACAACTCATCATACGGGTGTCGAGGGAATTTATAAAACTAGCGATTACCGCATCACTAGGTAGACCACCAGACACTACCCTCCGCCCATCATCCACCCTAACTGTCACCAAGAGGCCCTCACAGTCTACCACCACCCCGTATCTTTGGAGCCAATCGACTCCCAAAATAATGTCAAACCCAGTAAAGCCCAAAACAAAGCAATCACAAACAAACATACATCCATGACTCGATAAGACCACATTACGACAAATCATACTAAGGCTAGTCGAACCACCAATCGGGTTCGTCACCGCTAAAGGTCCATTGACTATCTCGGGTTCCAATCCCAATCTATCCACCAGGTCACTAGATATGAAGGAACGGGAAGATCCGGTATCAAAAATACTCGAATAGGAACATCATAAACAGAAAGCATACCTTGAATGACGACATTCTTTCCTTCCTCCGCCGCATTTGGGGCATTCGACGAAGAAGGAACGACATTAAGAGCATATACTTTCACAATCTGCTTCTCTTTAGGGGGTTGCAGACATTTATCCTTGTGATGTCCTACTTGGCCGCAGTTGAAGCACTTCCTGTCCGCTGGCTTTGCTTGACATTCTTTAGCATAATGGCCCTTCTTGCCACAGCTAAAGCCCTCAACATCTTTCTTTCTCTTTTTCTGACCATCCTTAGCTTGGTTCTGCTTCCTCTTATTCTGAGAATTATTCTTGCCTCCACCGCTTGCTTGCGGCTTTGGCTCGTCTGCAGATTCAACATCGACTTCAGTCTTGGGCTTAGGATAAAGGCTCTCTGACCTCAATGCTTTCCCAATAATCGATTCAAAGGTCCCATCAATATGGTTTATAAGCCTTTCCCCCAAATAACGATCTAAGCATGTTATGAACTTCTCATTCTTCTTCTTGAGAGTGTCAATAAGGGATAATCCATACTTCGATAAAGTATTGAACTAAGCAGTGTACTCCGAGACTGCCCTACCATTCTGCTTAAGCTCTAGAAATTTCCTAAACAATTCTGATTTCTGAGCAGCTGGGATAAACTTATCACTAAATCGGGCCTTAAACTGATCCCAAGTAACTTGATCCCCAGACGTAGCTGCCTTAAGAGTATTCCACAAATTCATAGCCCGTCCTTGCAGTTGATGGGATGCTATCTTTCTCTTCATCGCATCTTCGATTCCCAGATCCTCGAAGATATGCTCACAACTATCGAGCCAATCCTGAACTTTTGTAGACGGTCCTATTCCGTGGAACGGCTTCCCACCAAGACTAGTGTAGTCCTTGCAGAGCTTAGCAAAATCAGCCCTAGGCGCCTACACCGCTACACCACCACCATTTGCAGCATTCGGAACTGCCCTCTGAATGTCCCTAAGAATCTCTCTCACGAGGTCAGTGAACATCGTCCTTATATCAGAAGCATTCCCATTATTAGATCCTCTACCAGTACCCCCTGTATGTCAGCTCATCGTTCAATCTGTAAGGATAAAACGATTAACCATCTCTTTAGTGGTGCCAGTGCAGTGCGACTCCATCCTAAAATATACTAATAGTATATATATATATATATTGAAAACCAAAATATCACAAATACACTCTCATATACGTACTATCTCTCTCTGGTGTCTTTCCCTAGGTTAACTATGCAACCTAGAGCTCTGATACCAAGTGTGACGTCTCGCCCCGCACCAGCCGACATTTCCCTCGAAATGCGTTGTGTCGATGTCCAACTAGCATGGTTCGGTCGCCAAAGAAAGGAACAGAAAGGAATTTGAACTAATAAGGAACCTGTAGAATGTCTCACATCGCATGGGATAAAATATAATAATAACATAACTTTGACATAAAACAGGCGAGACAGTGCATAAGCTGAAAACTAAACCATAATCATCATAGCAGCGGAAATTCAAAATACATCTTATTACAACTCCAACACACAGTCTCTAAAGCAAAGATAAAGGTACACTACTAATGCCCAAAGCAGTGACCAGCAGCGACACAGGGAGAATATCTATATATATCATACGTGGAAGCCTCATGCTCGTCTCTGGTACAACTACTCGTGCGTACCACCTAACCTGTCTCTAGTCTACCCGTTTAAGAGAAACCAGAGTAATAAGAAGAGACTTAAAACTCTGGGTCAGACAAAAGGTTTGGTATGGGCTATAAGCAGCAAAACAGAATAATAACAGGTACACTAAACCATACCTGGACCTGCAATCAAAGAGTTAACACAACTGGATGTACAATACTCTAAGGTAACACTAGCATATAGTGTAAAGATACGGGGGTGGGGGTGTGCATGTCATAGTGATGGCAAACAATCAAGCAAAGCAACCATCCTCACATCTCTCACTCAGTGCGTAAAGCATATGATATCCACCACTTTGACCACCCAAATCCTTGCTATGATCACTCTACCCCATGAAGTCATGGCAACTCCACTGCACTGATCCATAACCACTAGTCCTTGCTATGTCCACTCTTCCCCATGAAGTCATGATGACTTCACTGCACTGGCCTATAGCCATGCTACGATCACTCTGCCCCATGGAGTAATAACTACCCCACTGCACTGATCTGTATCCTAACATCCGTCTCGGTGGTGAATCAAAGTTATGAACGTCGATAACTCCTTAGCACACGTCCCACGGGAAAGCCTAACTCATGAAGTTAACTCGCTGGTTCCCAACTAGATCCTGAGTTCTACTTCCGATTTGGACTACCTTTGCATCTCGGGTTTTGATCATCATCCCGGTTCGTGACTCCCTAGCTCGGCTCGTGATTCTCCTTACACTAGTTCATGGTGCTTCACCTTGGTCCGACTTGTGGTGCTTAACCATCTGGTTCGTGATGACCTCCTTAACGATCGGGTCGTGACCCTGCTTCAGTCGTTACATCCGGGTCGTGGGTTAATGCTCCAGCTTGCGGCTCGTGGCGCTATGGTCTTTGGTTCGTGGTTCACTTGGACGGTTGGCTTGTAGTGGATCCTCCAAGCACGGTTCGTAAGGAACGTCAGGTCTGGCTTGTGATGAGTGGTTTGTGAGGGTACCTCACGGTCGGTTCGTGGTCATGTGGTGCTTCACGAACGTGAGGGGTGAACCGGTTTCCTGCACTGTTCTCCTGCGACTTCCAACGACTGTTTTTACCCCCACATGACGGCGTTTTCGACCATTTTAACTATTCTAAACAACCATAAAACATGCCAAATAGTCATAGCAACATGTATAATCATCCACAAACACCAAAACCATAATTTAACATGTATATAAAGATAAAACATACCCAAAAACCCTTGTTTTTTCCATAATCCCCGTTAACCGTGTTTAAGCATACAATTAGCAAAACTTATCCAAATTGAGTCAAATTTCTAACATAGGCCTAAAATAATATTTTAGAATTTTACAAAAAAAAAATCAGATTTTTCTGAGTTATAATTTCTTTAATCATCACTAATCACCCCTAATTAGCCGTAATTAGTGAAAAACAATGCAAATCACTTACTTGGCCACAAATAAAACTTAGATATGAAACTATCTCTGATTTGGGTCGAATCTCTATGCAACACAGCAGCTCCAACTCTGATTTGGCGCTATTTCTCCTAGATTTGATGTAGAATAGGCTAAAACTTGATTAAATGGTGATTAGGGTGTTGGAGGCCATTGTTAGGCTTTCTAAGAGGTAAATTGCGGCTAGAAAACTGAAATAGAATGCAGCCTAACTCATTTCAGCCTCCCCATAACCCTAATCCTGAAATGGGTTATGGGCCCATTTGCTAATTACCCTAATCAGCACACTTAAGCAGTTTTTCGCCTTTTAAACCTTGTTTCAGCCATATCTCCCAAACGGTGAGTCCGTTTAGCTAATGTAACCACTATACAAAATTTTAAACCATCATCCGAATCCAATGAAAGTGGTTTCAGGTCAAAACTCCTTACCAATCAAAAGTTATGGCCGAAACAAGATCAGATAGGGGTAAAACGATCATTTAAAAATCGGCAAAAATCATGACATGGGAAATGACCCCAATAGTCGTTCCCTAAAGTTACACGACTGTAGGACCTCATACGAAAAAGAAATAAATATTCTACGATCTTCCGATATGTAGAATGCGGGTCCTTACAATATGCATGCATTCCCTGAGTATTTCACTACATACTTTCCTGTGGTTTTGATAATTGTTGTTCAAACTTGGAAGTCGCATTATTTTGTTCATCCTGGGTCAGTTGTATATTGAAAATGTGGTGTCCATTCTATATACATGCTAAAAGATACCATTCCTGCATTTTTTTGGGTTCAAACTTAAACTGAATTCTTAGAATAAAAACAAGTATGAATCCCCTGTCTGTGCATGGGAACTTTATTTGAAGGTTGGGACATACGCAGATTATAATGAAGTGACATTTGTGTGGTTAGTTTACATGAAAATATTTCTCTGTGTTCGAACCTGTATGGATCCCTTACTCATTTAAATAATGGCTTAACTTGGCACATTTAAACACACTGTTTTTTTTTCACGCCATATTTGGTTAAGTTACTTAAGTACATATGAAATTGCAAGACTATGTATAGAGTATTGTACAACAGTGATGGCCTGCGGCCAATTTATTATCCATCTTGCCTTTAAATTGGAAAACGATTGTCCAATTTTGGAGGTAAAGTACTTCCTGAAACCATTGCTTATCTGCTCAATATAATAATTTTGTAGCTTTCTTGTTTCCTTATTGTCTTGCATGATAAATCAGTATGTTCTTTTTATTGGAATTCTAAGTTATTAATTTAAGTACACTACATTCGACCACATCTGCCTTGAAACATATATTGCTCCTTTACCTTGACTGTGTATATGTGTTGAACCCCATGTATGAATTTATATGCATGCATACAAGGAGCAACATTGGCTAATGTTTAACCTGTAATTAGAAGCGAATTATATCTGTATATATATATATATATATATTACTTTTTCACCTCGTTTGTAGACCTGGAATAATTTTGGCATTTTGGTAATTTGTCAATTGTCTGCACTGCCATATTGTCGCACCTATTTTTCTTCTGAGTAGAACCCATTTGATTGTGACTTGAAACAGCGTGTTGTTTGATGATTAATAATGGTGGTTACCTGGCAATTTTGACATTTGTATCCAAATATAAGTTAGGATTAATTATTATATTTTAGTTTGTATTTGAAGTTGATTTATTTGAACAATGATTAATCCCGACTCGAGTGCTTTATGTTTTTCCTGGAATGCTTGGGTCAGTTATGAGTGTTGCAGATTTTAGAGTTTTCACCATCGAAGCTTGAAGCACGTGAAGACGGACCACTGCCATTAATTTGCTCCGTTGTAAAATTTTAAAATTTGTATGATTCAAAATATTGTACATGAAGCTTTTGCTGTACATATAAAAAAATATTGTACTATGATATCTGTTATAAAAATGTTTTTCCACTGTTAAATATCATATAAAAATCTGCTTGTGATTCTGTGCTTTGTTCTTGTAAAATTCATAAGCAATAACGATTTGTCGTTTTGAGCGTCCTGAGTTGATTTAATTACTAATTCGAGACGTTAAAAATAGTCAGTCGTCACACTTGGTACCAGAACTTTGGTTACACAAAGCTTACCTTATGGGTTTAGCAAGAATTGTCACAAGAATCTGTAGAGACAACGTATTTCGAAAATTTAAGTATTTTGAATAAAAATTATTTTGAAAATGATATATTTTGAAATTGTAATGTGTCTTTGAAATATAAACTATTTTGGAAATATTAGTTGATTTGGAAGGTCGAGTTTATTATGAAATTTGAAGCATTTTGATTATAAATTTATTTGAAAAATATTTTTGAAATTGAAAATAAAGAATTTTTAAATTGATTTGAAGAAATAAAGTGTTGTAAAATACAAATTAATTTGCAAATGTAAAGTACTTTTGAAATATATATTATCTTGAAACTAATATTTATCAGAGTAGTACAACGGAATCGTAGTGGAATATAAAAGTAATTGAAAACCAAAAGTAATTTGAAACAAAAATAAAAAATATTTGGGGAACATAAAGTGTTGAGAAAAAAACTAATTCTTAAAATGTAAGTGATTTGAAGTTGGATAAGGTATTTGGAAAATTTGGAAACTATAATAAGTAATAGATTGAAATTAATTTGAATAATGAATAAATACTATTTTGGGAATTTGAATGTAATCTAAATAATAAGTATTGCTATATTTGTCAATTACTTTGTAATATAAGAATGTGTATCATTAGTAAATTTTATATTTAACCTGAAACAAGAATTAAAACAATTTTAAAATTGTTATTTTGGAATTGAACATCCTTTTGAACTCTCCACTCTTTGAATCTATATCTTTGATTGCCTCTATTCGATAGGGTTCTTCAGCTTTTGTCTTGAATCAGTTCTAGATTTAACCAAAAAAAATTGTTGAAGCAAAAACAGTATTCGTCTTTGATTATTATATACTTAATGAATGACAACTAAAAGTTGATAAATTAATTAAAGACGTTAAACCATTGAGAAAATAAGAAATGTATGTCGATCGATATATTGACTTTATTATGACTAAAAGAATTGTTTGACTACAATTGGAGAATTCAACTCTGAAAATTTTGAAATGTAATTTCAAATATTTTGGAAATAGAAATGTGGCAAGTGATTTAAAATACTAGTTTATACAACTATTTTCGAATAAAAATACGTCGAGTGATTTTCAAATAATTTGACAGAAAAAATTGAAAGGATAACCCACTTTGTCGCTAGATAATAGTTCCGATGATAACCTTGAATCGCCAAGATTTATTACCAGGTTTCAGAGTGGGCGAGACCATTATAGTAGCATTGCAACTAGTTTGTTTTGATAAATTGAGTATTTGATTCTGAAATATTTTTGAATATATAAATATGTATATTTTTGGAATGATTAGAAAAATAGTCCGGAATTGATTCTCGTGTATGAGTTGAATAATATAATCCTATTGTATTAGGATAATATATTATGTATATCTCTAATGAATATCTTGGAGAAAATGACCGAATTTAAATTTTCAACGAATTGAGTAGAAGTTCGATTTTTCAGCTTGTTGAATAAATTTGGTTATTTCAAATGAGATTTAAAATTTTGAGTTATATCCTTATAAGCTTAAAAGAATTTGAATATGAATGTGAATTTGAATAATTATTTCAAATTTGAACATAATTGAAATTGAGATTTAAGTGTCGAAATTAACTGAAATTGAAGATGCAAATGAAAAACTAAAGTAATGAGCAAACGTGAACCATTGGTTCAACTTGAAATGTAACTGAATTGAATCTGAAGTAAATTGAGTTTAGCCTTGAAATTGGAACTGAAAAAAATTGAAATTATGAAATTTGGATAATTGATTCAGATTGGATTATTTTTAAATTCGTAATCTTATTTTACAATTATTTTATTTGGAATTACGGTATTAGGCCTGTTTATATTATTTAAATTATTTTGTTATAAGCCTAATTATCTTTGTTTTCAAACAAAATTTTCAAACTTATTTTTTCCAAAACCTATTTATTTATTTCAAACCATTTACAAAACCTATATAATCATTTAACCTATTTTCCCAAGCTATCTATTTATTTAAATCTATTGTAAATCAAGCTAGTTGTTTTACAAAGCATATCTATTTATTTCGAACCCATTTTCAAAATCTATGTATTTATTCAAGTTAATTTTACATTAAGCTGTTATTTTTCCAAAATTATTTTATGAAAATTAGTTATTTTGACAAAAGTATATATCCAATTCGAACAAATTGAGATCCAAAATGATTGAATGGAAAGACTCTAGTGAATATGAATGTTAACAATGAATCAATTTGCAAATGTGGATTTGAATTTTGAAATGATACTGAATACTCAAATTGAGTTGTAAATGCAAACTTAAATTTTGAAATGGTATTGAATACTCAAATTGAGTTGTAAATGCAAACTTAAATTTTGAAATGATATTGAATACTCGAATCATTTTGAAATCAATTTAATTGATCTTGAAAATGGAAATTTTGAAGATTATCTATATATGAATATTTTGATATGAAATTTGAAATTTATGTACGAATTATATAAGTATGAGATTCAAAACTATTGATTTGGAATATAATTGATGTGAAATTGATAATCTTATATAATGGATTTATATGAGAATGACATATTTGTAATTGAGATTTGAAAATTTTATGTAAATGGACATTTATATAAATGCGAGTTGAAATGAAGTACTACGTGTGTACTATATATGTTTTTGAACCAAGGAAATGGAAGTACATTCTTCTTGACATCCGCATTGTGGCCACATCGTGGAGTCATTCTATCGATTCATCTTCTCTAGATAAGGTTTTATGAATATAATACTCACGTAGTCCTTTGATTTCCATAGGGTAACCATGGTCTTATAAACTCGACTACATAGCGAAATTCGTAGGGCTGTGGAAGCTTACCATTACGAATGTTTCTTAGGGGACCCAAGAGAAACCATTGTGTAGCTGCGATCTATGGTTGTTTTACGGCATAATCCGCTTGGGTAGTGATTTCCCCGAGGTACGGATGTTTCCTGGGGGATCCAGGTGTAACCATTGTGTATATGCGATCCACATAGTGTAATTCGTAGAGCAGGGATTGCTCAAAGTACAAATATTTTCTGGGGGAACTAGATGAAACCATTATGTATCTACGATCTATGGTTGTGTTGTGTGTCATGGCATAACTCGTAGGGCAAAGATTGCTCAAGGGTGTGGATTTTATCTGGGGGAAGCAGACATAACCATTGTGTATTCGCGATCCATGATTCGATTTGTTTGGATTGTACTTGCCATATCTATTTTAAAATAAAAAGAAAATATTTTAAGAGTTTCACTGGGAGTTGAAGTAAGCGTATTACATACTTAGAGACGTTCGGGTCATGCGTCGGTACCACGCATTTTTAAAACGTCTATGAGAACAAAAATAGATTTGTCAAACTGCGAGTGATTACTTGAAATAACCAATCAATAATTTCAAATTAAATTTGTACAACTTCAACATAATAAACTAAGAAATAAAATTTTACTTGTTTTAAAATAACAACAGTTTTAATATATGTTTTTTATTTTAGGACTATTTTTAGACATGGAAATCACATTTAAGTTTAGTTATAAACAAATTAATGTTTTAACGAAAGGAATGTAATTTATGGTGACTACAAATCCATTAGAAAAAAAATGGACATTGATAACTACATCGAAAATAAATTGAATAAAAATGAGAAAAAATAATAATGATAAATAAGTTGTTCGTGAAGCAACTCAATTTTAGAAATTTCATGTATATAAAGTGAACGACGGTTAGATAAAAGGAGAATATATGTATTGTAATGGAATTCATGAATTGAGTTAATTTAAATAAAAAGGGTTGTCAAAGGAAACAGACGTTGAATAAGAATAAATCTAAATAAGCGAATTGCAAGCGACGTAAACAAACAAATTGAAATAAACAAAGTTATATGTGAATAAATAAATTAAATGGACGAATGAAATGAATGTAAGTAAAGAGAAGTAAATTAAAGGTGAAAAAAATGCAAACGAAATGAGACGTGTAAATAGAATGAACATTAACAAGTGAACACTGCAAGTGAATGTGTGCATGTGTTTAATGTAGAATCAAAGTAAAGTAAATTAGTATAACGTAAAAGACAAGTAAATTGAATGTAAATGTGGAAAATTTTACTTATTTATATATAGCATTTGATTTTATGAATAAATTTGGCTTTAAGCATCCTTTGGTTATCGTCAAGTCATGTTTGCTTTAGTTATTTGTTGTTACCATGTGTTTGTTGCTTATGTTATATATTTTAAATTTGATGCTTATATACTTGATTCTGACTTGTTCATTAAGTATTTTAGTAGGTTGAAAAGGTGTGCGCTTCAATTTGGTACTTGCTTTTGCGCTCTTCGCTA
Organism: Allium sativum; assembly: GCA_030737875.1. Lineage (NCBI taxonomy): Eukaryota > Viridiplantae > Streptophyta > Magnoliopsida > Asparagales > Amaryllidaceae > Allium > Allium sativum. The sequence goes on from CM060920.1 coordinate 58,920,370, forward strand.
AATTATAAGAAATTTTGCTTAAATTACTAATAAAAAGGTACGTATTTCAAATTACAAATTGTATTTGGGTTTATATATATATATATATATATATATATATTGTAACACCCCATAGTTTTAGGGTAAGATAATAAAATAAGAATAACTTTATTAAATATTCAGAATTAATAAAACGGACTACGCCATTGCGTCCGTCTCGAAATTATAGTCAAGATAGACACCTGGTTTGCATAAATCGGACACCGTATGAAGAAGACATTAAGGTTTGAAGTTTGTATACGCGCAGGAAGAATATATGTATATTAGGTTCAGGAATTCAAAATGGGTCCAAAAATTCGAAAATCGGTTCAAAATTCAAAATTTCAGAATGCGGCAGATTTCCCGCCCAGGTGGGTCAACCCTCTCAAGGGTGGGTCGACACCAGGGTCGACCCCTCAAGGGTGGGTCTACCCACCTACGGCAAATTTTGGCAGATTAGGGTTTTGTGATATTTGGACGATTCATATGGCTTTTGGGCAAATCTGAGGGACTTGCTTGCTCCATACACCTATAAATAAGACCATAGACTAACCCTCAGCCTCATAATTCAATGGCCACACTAGAATGCTTCCATTACTCTCTTTCTCCCCCCCCCCCCCTCAAATCTATTCTGAAAATTAAAATGTTAGCCAGGAAGAATTATGAATTCAGATCTGGAAGAGGGATCCAACATTAATAAAAAGATTATTGAATCATGAGAGCAAGGTAAACTTCTAAGAACCAGTCTATTTAAATTCTTTCTCTTTCCCTTCTCTTTTCATGAAATAATAAATCCGTGGTCATTAGGTTATGAATCAAATTAAACGGAAAGGGGAAACCATGGATGATAAAACAGATCGGATCCAAAATTTAGGGAAAGCATGAAAGGTGAGTGGGTTTAAAAATATACTTTTTGAATAATAGTATCTCTATCATTTGGCATTCCCCATAATGAACATATTGGAAAGTTCAATTTGATGAAACGCATTACTATGCTAAAATGGATAATATGTTCAATTAGTTAATATGGTGAGAAGTACATTTACTTAAATGTTTAATAAAAATGAATACCATTGTATAGATCCATTTTATGAACCTACGAATTGGGTAAATGCTATACTATTGGAGAGCTACATGTTATTTTAAATAAAGTTAATTACATGTAGAAAGACATGCAACATGTATTGGGATTTGAGGCATAATTTGAAATGGGATTTTGGAACATAACATATATTATGTTTTGAGACTTTAATTTGGAGGCACAATCTGATATGAACATAAATGGTTGAAAATTCATACATAAGATTAGTTGAAATATTGGAAATGTTTACATGTCATAGACTTGTTAAAAATATTGGCAGTAACTACCACTGTTCATATCACATATTGATTTGTTCCATTTATATACCAGAGCCCTTGCCCGTGTGAATTAGAATGGTTGTATGATTATATACATAGAATTGAATAAATGAAGATGAATATGCTTAGGATTACAAATAAAAATTGTAACTGCACTTATGGCATAAGGTTAGGTTGCATTAGTGGTGGAAGTATGCCCGGACTCGACCGGCATGTCCAGCAGCCACTATTGTTGAACCTAATGTGAGAGGCCTAAGTGAAAAATTAAAAACATGTAATGGTGCTAAGACACGAGGTTAAGTCAACTTGTGGTAGAAATCTGCCCGGATCTGCCCGACAAATCCAGCATCCACAAGTGTAGGCTTAATGTGAGAGGTCTAGTGCTTATATATATATATATATATATATATATATATATATATATATAACAAGATATGAATAAATGGCAATTATAGTAATTAAATTTCTAACTCGGAAAATAAGAAAGGAAGGGATGTAATGAACTGAGTTAGTGTGATAGGAAGGAAAAGTGATGTATTTCCCTAAATGACCTATTTCTGAAAATGTTGTTGCAAGTAAGCCACAACAAATGATGAAAAGTAAAGAAATTACTTGCTACCACGGATTTAGATGGGAATACGTTATGAAAATAAATCATTGATTCCTTCTATCAAACTGATAAGGTGCATGAAGTGTTTTCTTAATATAATAAGGAATGTATATTACAGTGAATGTAGAGTAATGGTTTACAACAGTAAATGGTTTAAAAAGGGGAATGATAATAATCTATTATAAATAAATAACATTAATGAAAATGTTGTATAATAGGTAGACTTTTCCTAGGGACAAGTGAATATTATAACTTAGGTTATAATAAACTAGTAAGGGAATAGGATAACTGGTGAATTGAGTTAAGGGACACTTAATTATAAATTAAGAGGAAAACCTGAAACCAGTTAAGAAAAGGGGGAAAATATATCGTACTTAATTATAAATTAAGCAATCTGTAAGCTTGGAAGTCTGAAACACATTGATAAGAATGTTTAGGCTTGTCCTAGGGACAAGAGGAAATTATAACATAGGTTGTAATAAATGGGTAGAGAAACCTATTAATGGGCCTTAGTTAATAGAATTAAGTTAATAAGTAAACAACGATAAGTTGTATTGACAATGTAAAATGGAATTACGATTAAATGAGAAAGAATGAGGAAAACTTATGAAATGAAATAAGTTATATTTAATCATAAATGGTAAGTGACATTTAATTAGAAAACATGTGAATTGGATATACTTAATTACATATTAAGTAAAACATGTAATTGTAATGATGAAATCAACAAGAAGATAAATAGGGGTTGTGGATTATAGACCTTGGGCCACAATCTAGAGAATAACATTTTGTGGGCTTATTTATAAACTAAAATGGATTAAGTTGTATGACTGAAATTAATAAGCAAGAGAACTTGGTAATTTGAATAAGAATTCAATATGAATTGAAATAACCAAGTTAACTGGAAACCTGATGTGGCGAGACAAGTGCGTAAAAGAATGTTTAGACATAGGGTCTAACAACATGCTAAAGCAAGGCGCTTAGACCAGTCCGTACGGTTGAGGGTGAATAAACCAACGGGGTAGTGAAACACCCCACCTCCGTTAAGTTCACTCACAAAGGGAATGCCTTAACTTCGGTGGAGCATTATAGGTAAAATATGCTGACAAATTACAAGATAGACAAATAAAACAGGTGAAAATAAAGTCATTTTATTAACAATGTGGTTCAGTCAAGCTTTTACAACAGTTGTCTCAATCATACTAAAAGTAATACATATAATTTCTATCTCAATTTAAAAACTTCCAAGTATAAAAGAAGCATAAAAATAACAATGATATTCCCCAATAAAGCATGAACCAGCCATAACAGTGGAAGAGAGGGTCCAAAGCAAAACATCGACTATCTTCGAGCTTGAAAAAGAAACTAAGCTAAGTGGTAACATTTCATCCCTGAGAACCTTGGGGGGGGGGGGAAGAGGCGAAACAAAACTAGGTCAGACATAAGTCTGGTAAGTCCAGCTACTTTCAGCATATGAACAAGCTATAACAACATGACAAGAATTAAATTGAATAAAGACATAAGCACGATGATAAGGAACATAGGATACACAGGATAAGCAATAGGCAAGATAAACTAAGTATCACATCGCATGTTAACTATTCTCTGCTTCGCTACTTCCTATTATTCTGATTTCTACATCTCTGCACCACCTAACGAGTGTCCCAACTAGTAATCTGTATAAAGGATAATATTACAACGTGATCCCAATCCCCGCAATTGTGGTAGCCTTCAAGTGTACATCTATTATGAGAATTCCACCTCAATCAGCCTAATTGCCATGAAGAGGTTAGATGTACCCTTACTACCCTATCGATCGGGTCCCTACTTGTACAAATGTTCCATGTGTCCGTGTCAATCGGCCCTCTCTTACGTGTAGATACTATGTGTTGGCCCCACCATAAGGTGTATCAATCCTTATGATGGCAATCCGACACGAATCAAGATGCACAGTGTATAACTACTGGTACCCAGTGTCTGCTTTTTCCCACTCCGGAGTACGTGCACGCCCGTAAACCGTTGGAACCTACACTGACGTACCCCCTGCCGTTATCTTTGACCGCTTATAATCAGCCCAGTAATCGTGCCCCACCCTGCCTAGTTTCAGGGTACCATGATACATCTATGTGGGTTACTACTGAAATGGGTCCCCGTTACTAGGGTTTCCTGCTGGTTAAGTTTGTGGGCCTACATATACAAATATTACCCAACTACACGAGATGTACTTAACCCTCCCACTGATTCTAGCATGTTTTCTTAATGGTTAAGTTTGTGGGCCTATATGTACTACTATTAACCACATACACGAGATGTACTTAACCCCCCCTCCCCCCCCCCCATCGATTCAAGTATGTTTATTTAATGGTTAAGTTTTGTGGGCCTACATTTACTAATATTACCCACCAACCCGACGTGTACTTAACCTTCCCACGGATCCAAGCATGTTCATTTAATGGTTAAGTTTTGTGGGCCTATAGTTACTAATATTACCCACCAACCCGACATATACTTAACCTTCCCACGGATTCAAGCATGTTTATTTAATTGTTAAGTTTTGTGGGCCTATATTTACTAATATTACCCACCAACTCGACGTGTACTTAACCTTCCACTCGTCAAGTCGTCTTGGTTAAGTGGTTCTTATTAACTTAACATTTATCACTTATTATGTTGGATTGGTTAAGTGTGATTTATTAACTTAACCTTGTTCATTCATCAGGTTATATTGGTTAAGCATTTCCCATTTAACTTAACCCCATTCGTTCATCAAGTTATATTGGTCAAGTGTCATTATTCAATTCAAGTTAACTTAACCCGCCCACTCATCACGTCATGTTGGTTAAGTGTTTCCTTCTGGTGTTGACTTGACCCTACCTCAAATCATGTTATATTTGTTAAGTGTTGCCATCTCGTGTTAACTTAACCCTTCCCATACATCATGTTATATATTGGTTAAGTGTTATCCTCTTGTATTACTTAACCCCACCACATGTCATTATATACTGGTTAAGTGTATCCTCTTGTGTTACTTAACCCTACCACGAGTCATAATATATTTTGGTTAAGTGTTACCTTAGTTAACATAACCCTACCATCTGTTTAATTAACATGTTATAATGGTTAATGGTTCCCTTAGTTAACTTAACCCTACCATCTGTTTAGTTAACATGTTATAACGGTTAAGTGCTCCCTTAGTTAACTTAACCCACCCATATGTCATATTGGTTAAGTACCATTAACCTAACCCTCCCATACTTAGCATGTGTCATTAGCATTAATTTATTTATTAATGCACCAACCTCTCACATTAGATATGTGTTGTTGCGGTTACCGGATATACCGGGCGGTTTCGAGCAGTTTTACACCACAAATCAATCTAACCTCGGGTTTTTCTTGGGAATGATGCACTAACTCTCACATTAGATAGACGTTGTTGTGGTTACTGGATGTGCCGGGTGGTTCCGGGCAGTTTTGCATCACAACTCAATCTAACCTCGGGTTAGGCACTCTCATCTTTTAGCATACTTACATAGTTACGGTGTATATGAAAATTATTCACAATCAAATTATAACATTAATTATGTTCATAATTAATGGCATACAATTTATACCATTTTCATGCTAATTACCCAAGTCCACCAAAACTAGTCATGATCCCGTTTCTTAAGTTATGCCCAATCAATTCCAATTTCAAGTTATTAATCAAAATAGGCTATACCCCATCTTCCCAAACTTACAATAACAGTCATTCCCAAAATCACTACGTCATATATTTGGCGTTCCAAATCAATAGTTAAGCCCAATCTAGTTTTAATATTCTAGTTTACAGTGTATGGCCAAAACTTGGTTTACAAGCCAACTAACCCAAACTTGCAGTTATAATGATAACAATGCCCAATGTCAATTACAAGTTTTGCCCAACCATTTCACCAAATATGTTATGTTCAGTTACTTTCCCCAATTATGTTATGCCAATATTGTCAATTTCATGTTTATGCCCCATTAACCCAAACCTTCCCCGTATTTCCATCGTACGTATATCGCGATTCAACCTAGATTATAGGCCAATCTAGATTCACAAATAAAAAGGAACAAATAGGAATAATATGACAATGATAGCCATAAGAACTGGCACAAGATGATAGTCCCAAAACACAAGAATTACAGATCTAATAGAATTACAACATAACCGAATAAACTGATTTAGAGTCATTGCAGGCATATAGATCTGATTATGAACAATATTATGGACATGAAAGGCTTGAAAAATAATCTAGGTTCGACAACTTGTATAGGTTTGATTGGATCGATAAGAAGCAACCCAAAGTCATAGATTCACAAAGGCTAAGAATAGATCCAAATAGAAAATCAAGCATAGGTCCAAATTCATTTTATTCCATGTCCATACTATAATTGGTTGTCTAAATCTAAAAGTAATCGTAAACTTACAAAACAAAGGCATGTCTTGTTTTCTGGAATCTGTATTCTGAAACTGAATTGCTCGCCTTTGATGTAGATCGTTGAATACTCTAAATTAGATTTGATTTAATTTAATTCTTGCTTTAATCTTGCTTTCTAGTTTGATAAGAGGTGGTGGCTAGGTTAGGATGATGATTGACAGCATGGTGGCTCCTTGGAATGAATTTATGTGGTTTAGGGTTTAGATTTAGGTTGCTTATATAGAAGTCTAGGATTGTTTAGAGCCCTTAGATGAACTAGGAGTCCATCAGAAGCACCCAACTCAAATACACATCATCCGACCACTCAGAAGAAGACACATCATCACAGAGAACTCCAGAATTCTGTGCTGGATCAGTATGGGCGCACTTGGCAGGTGCGCCGGTGCATTTTTGTACTGGCGCACTTGTGAAGTGCGCCAGTGCATTCTGGTCGACTTCCGGGTTTGCTATCAAACTTCGTTCATCCATATCTTCTTCATACGATATCCGTTTTACGCAAACTTGGACTCTATCTCAAGGAGAATTCCGAGAAGAATGCAACGGCATAACCCGTTTAATCTAATTCTTCTTTTATAATTAATTATTCTTTAATTATCTCTTATGTCCCGTTTTAAAATTATGGGGTGTTGCATTCCCCCCTACTTAAAGGATTTCATCCCCGAAATCTTCAAGTTAGGAAGAACGTATATCCTAACATCCAACATCCATCCACTCAACCATTCAGTCACAGGCATCCATTGCCCTTAGAAAAGACTTCTAATGCTTTCATGATCATATGCATAGTGTGTCTATATGTCCTTATCTAATGCAAAATCAGGCGGTCTACTGATTCAGTTGACCTCCTTAATGCGAATTATGTCAGTGCCATGAGTCCATCATGTATGCAATTATTCATAATCGTACTTTATAATTTCTACATGAGTGCTTTAATCATTCATACAAATGCAACATTCATATGATAACACACCAAGTTTCAATCCATATATATAAAAGTTCACTCATGCATATGTAATATGAAAGTGACTAAGCCGATCTAGTGCTTAATGTGTGTATATGCATCCACGAGCAACCACTAGCAAACACTTGCAACCACTTGCATCCACCAAACATAACATGTCTCAAACACATGTTTACATCCATTAGCTTCTACCTAAGGATCGGGAATAGGACCGAGAGGATATACTTAAAAGATAAAGACTAGCATGCAAATAAACTTTATAGAAAAAGAGGAATCAAGGGTATACACTTAAAAAGGGTATAATACGCGTATCTAGTCTTCAGTCTTCTAAGTCGCATCTTCTTGAGCTTCGCTTCATTGTGCTCTGACTGTCTTGACTTCACGATTGCGAAGCTTCTCGACCTCCATTTCCAAAACTTACTAGTCACTACAACAGAATTTGTCTTTTATAGTGGCATATAGCCGCTATTAATCAATACTATAGCGGTTTGATAAATGTTATATATCGACATGTTATAAAAATCTACTTAATATTTATAACGCAAACACAGCCGCTATAAAAGATCACGGTTTTACAACACATATTTGCCGTTATGTTAGTTAAATACAACAGCTCATCATCATCGCTATAATACATTTAAATCTCAATGAAAATGAAAATCTTTTATAACATGGTATAGCTGCTATAATATATTTATTCGATAGCGGCTATATGAAGCTATTAAATCAACATGTTATAGTATTGCTAAATCCTTTTACAGCTCCTACATTTTGATAATAAGAATCAAAATGAATCTTCATAATAATATAAAAAGCAATGTATGAACATAAAAATATGATAATTAACAAATATAATGCATATTCATGATAACAAAATAGAGTATCAACTAACAGAAAATAATTTCAATCCATGAGTTATCAAATTCAATACATATGTTTTCAACTCCATATTGATATCAATTTGTGTACACAAAAGTCAAAACACAGCTTATATTTAAAGTCTACAAGTACCGAATGCATCAGTAAGAAATTCAACTGCTCAAAGCTTGTCTTTTTCCTTCAAATACTCCATGGATACTATGCAATCACCTGATTTCAAAACGATCTGATCTACTTGCTACAAAGGACCTTGCTTTTAAATAAGCATGTCCGTGAAAATAAAAAAATTCGTAAGACGAAATAAAAAGACATTGGAATTTTATTTTATTTTAAATTGAAGTTGTTTATAATGTAGAACATATTCCTGTTAGTAGTAAAATACCGATATGATACCATACACGATGTTGCAACAGTAAACATACATAATATAACCAATTTGACTGCCTTCATTCAATATACCTGTAACTAAATATGATCACGTGTCTATTTACTGTCACTTCCATGCTTGACCCTATCTACACAAGCAAACAAACTTACATTAACATTGTTTGGTAAATTATATAAGCAATAGCATATATTATATGTAGTAAATAACATGGAAATTAGTCGGTAAGTACATCAAACAACATGGAAATGCATGAACTTACCCTACTCTTATCCATTCATTCTCTGTTTCTTCCATTGTCACGGAGGCAATCAGGCCTGTAAAGATTGTTCTCTCTAAGTTGAGCAAGTTAGTAACATTTGTGTTTGGTTAGTCTCTTACTGATAATGGCAACAGTAACCATTTGCAGTTCTCGCCTGCACAGTGTCCTTGGCATGGCATTGATTATGAAAATGGACAAGATGGTGGAAGGTTCAGTAATAGAAGAACTATGGATGATACCATTTGTAAGTGTCTTTCAATTTTAAATAATAATTTTGATGTATTTCTTCTATCATTATGCTACCAGGTAACAAACAGGTAGCACATGGACTTAATGTACACAATCATTAGTTAGGGCTTCTGATTGTAAATAAAGTGACTTACTTGTAATAATAAAATAGAAACCCTTGTTTGCTACAACAGCCTGTAGCATGCTCTTCTTCTCCAGGATGAGGAAATGAGGCAGAAGGAAAGGCAAAATGAAGCGCAAAAAGGCAGTTTCAGAAATGCCAAAAGACATGGTTGAAAATAGTGGCTAGAGTTTTCATTGTTGGGGTGTGTGTGTATGTGTGTATGTATATAGTATTTGAGTACTTTGTTAACAGACCAAGTATTAGTACACATATTAGAAACCAGAAACAGCACAAATAATACACATGCCTATCAAACACACTCTGCCTATCAAGCACACTCTGCCTGTCAAACCCATAAACATAAAAAGTGAATAAAAAGGTAGAAGCATAATATGAAGAACCTGGTTGTAAAAAGGTCACCGGGTTCCGAAGCTTCAGTATAGCATCAATCTAGCTACCTAGCTGTATAACATCAGACGCATCTCGTTTTCAGACAAACTCATGCCTTCTCATTCAACTGCACTGCACTTGCAAAGTTTTCAGCCAATAATCCAAATCTGTTGTATTCTTCTCATACTAACTAAACATACTGCTGCCAGTGGTCTTTATCACACCAAATTATCCCAAACATAATAATATTGGAAGTATGGACTGTATCAAACAATCACTACTTGGTGTTAATCTCGTCTGCACTGTGTTCTTTATGCTGCCTCACCATCGAATTTCCAATACAGTTACTGCCAGCCCCATGCAAACACTCTACAACGCCAAAATACAGAATACCGTAAAACTAACATGAATAGTCATCCCTTTTAAAACCTTAAAGAAAAAATTGTACTGCTGACTATCTCCATAGTGCCAAACAAATTAAAGTTACACTTACCAGCTCCATGACAAGATTCAAATATCACCCACTACAAACTCGGCTATCACCTAACCTTCTTTGTTCCTGGGTTTTCACTACATGCCAGATCCTTTTTCTACTTATTGTAGAAATAGCAAATTACATCAGATGATGAATTCCAGAAAGCATACAATTTCATTTCCTGGACAGCACAGTGTAACCGAAATTAAATTAAATTAAATTCATAAGACAACGCATAAAAATTCAATATAATGAAACAGTATATAATACACACGGTGTGACTAAGATGTTAACAAATGGATCAATCTGCATATATTAACAAATCGAACTGGGCTTTATTTTTATAACCTCTGTATATTATGGGTTGTACAGTGTTTTAGCCCATTACCTTTATTATTACATATAAAAGCATGTAACCGTGTAGAAAGACATTCATTCGAAGATAGTATACCAAAAATTTTACTATACTTACATTTCATATCTCTGAAACTATTGTAAAATCAAAAATCAGAATATTTCAATCATATTTCTTACATGGTATCAGAGCTAGAATCAGCCAAACGGCATCATATTCTAGTTTCTTATTAAAGAAAGGGGCATGATTTTGAGTCTCCTCAGAATTTAGCATCATCATCGGAGATCATACCTCTCCGATCAGTCTAGTATCTGTTCTCATCAAAACCGTGCCTTGCCAAGCCAAGAATCTAGATTCAAGGCGGCTGCAGCAGTTCTTGGTCATCAGAGTTTTCAAAACTCATCATTTGATAGCCCTCAGTGCAGTATTTAGGCAATTCTTGAATCTTTCAAAGAGACAAGAATTACCGCTGCATTTTCCTTACCTCTTCTGTACAGGCTGCCATTTCTTGCAGTGGCCACGCCATATACTCATTTCTCACCTCTGGGCCTGTTTCGTATTAAAGAATGGCTGGAGGAAGTGTTGATAATTCATCTGCCACCTCAAGAAACGTAACAGCTGACCCCATAAATCCGCTACCAGTTCTTGTCAAACCAAAAAGCCAGGTGATTACTATTCCATTGGACGAGGATAACTATTTGTTATGGAAATTCCAAGTTGAGACAGCCTTGAAGGGTTATGACCTTCAAGATTATATCAATGGAACCAAACCAACACCACCTGCAATGATTGTGAGTCAAGATGGAAGCATGGTTAGTAATCCAGCCTATATACATCATCATAAACAAGACAACTTACTGTCATCATGGCTGGTATCTTCATTAAGTGCAAATCTCTTATCACAAGTAATAGGATGCAAATCATCTTATGAAATTTGGAATACAATTCAACAAATATTCAGTTCTCAGTCTTCTGCTAGAATAATGCACTACAGGAGGGAGTTTCAGAATACAAGAAAAGGAGAATTAACTATGAGAGACTACATTGCTAAGGTAAAATCTCTGGTTGACAAACTGAATTCAATAGGGCATCATATTTCAGACAGTGAGCAAATCTTGACCTTAACTAATGGTCTTGATGAGGAGTATGAATCATTGGTCACGTTTATTGCTACACAACCTACTCTACCAGACATTCAGTCAGTTTATTCGGCATTATTAGCCCATGAAGGCAGGGTAGAACAAAGGAAAGCTATGCAGAATGATTATAGTATAAATTTGGCTTCTAGTTCAAGAAATCAAAATCAGTCAAGAAACATACCTGGCTATGGTAGAGGGAATGCACCAGGGCAGAGAGGGAATCAGAATCCCAGAGGCAGAGGAAGAGGCAGATTTAACAATACAAACAGAGTTAGATGTCAAATATGTGAGAAACCTGGCCATACAGCTAACAGATGTTATTCAAGATTCAATTCAGATGTTAATAATCCACAACAAAATCATTCTGGTCAAGGTAGGCTAAACATTAACATGGCCCAAACTAACAATCAAACCAGGTCGAGTGGTGATAGTACTACAGCACAAGTCACAAGTAATGATGATTCTGTCAAAGGTGATGATTACAATCCAGAAGATTGGTATCCAGATTCAGGGGCAACCAATCACATTACTAACAATCTTCAAAATCTTAATCTTGGCAATAAAAACTACTCAGGTACGCAAGTTATTCATACTTGTAATGGTGAAACTATGAATATATCTCATATTGGGGCAGGTGTTGTTAAGGGGAAAAGAAAACTTTACCTCAACAACCTACTCAGAGTTCCTAGTGTTAAGAAAAATTTAATCAGTGTGTCCCAATTTACTAAAGACAATAAGGTGTATTTTGAGTTTCACCCAAAATATTGTCTAATTAGAGATGTTCATAATAAGGACATATTGTTACAGGGTAGTTTGGACAATGGGCTATACAAATTCAACAACATGCAGTCAAGATTGGAAAATAGCAAAGATATCTTGTGCTGTAATGCAAATATTCATTTCAGTTGTGATAATGTTGAGATTAGTTCTGTTAATAATGACAAATATTGTACCAGAACAAATATTCCTGTTAATAATGACATTGTTAAAGATGATTCTGTCAAGAACAAAAACAATGACTATATGAAGAATGATCTTGATATATGGCATTGTAAGTTAGGACATCCCAGTTATGACTTGGTTTTGAAAGTTTTAAAAGACAATAACATTGCATACAAACACTCACCCATATCCAGTTTTTGTGTTCATTGTCAACTTGGCAAAAGCCATAAGTTACCTTTTGGCAGATCAGAGACTGTCTATTCTAAACCACTTGAGTTGGTTACAGCAGACCTTTGGGGTCCTGCACCATTGAACTCCAGACAAGGTTACAGGTATTATCTATCCATTGTTGATGCCTACACAAGATATACTTGGATTTTCTTTCTTAAAACTAAATCTGAAACACACAATGTCATGTTGCAGTTCATAAAGTTTATAGAAAGACAACTGAACAGCAACATTAAAATTGTTCAGACAGATGGAGGCAGTGAATTTTTTCCACTCAAAAATTATTTTAATCAAAAAGGCATAATACATAGAAAAACTTGCCCCTATACATCTGAGCAAAATGGCATTGTTGAAAGAAAACACAGGCATATTGTAGAAACAGGTTTAACACTGTTATCTAATTCATCTTTGCCTATGAAATATTGGGATGAGGCCTTTTGTACAGCAGTTTATTTAATTAATAAGATGCCTACAAAAGTGCTGAAATACAAGTGTCCTCATGAGGTCATTTTTGGAAATAAACTTGACTATACAATTCTGAGAACATTTGGATGCTTGTGTTTTCCATGCCTCAGACCTTATAACAATCACAAACTTGCCCTAAGATCAAGTCCATGTACTTTTCTAGGTTATGCAAAAGACCAAAAGGGATACAAGTGCATGGATAATAAGCGTAAGATAATTGTTTCCAGACATGTTGTTTTTAATGAATGTGTTTTTCCTTTTGCAGACAAGAAAACAAGATCAATCAAGTAAAAGATCAGTGCAAAAATACAATGCAGACTTTACCACCTTTGTCTGAATGGAGTGTGCAAACAGATGGAGATAGATTATTACATCAAACATACAGAGATGAATCATTGCATCAGACACCAACCACTCCAACTGTATCCAGCACTAGGTCTGGATACAGTTCAAGTGAACCAATGACTGATGAAGACTTACCACATAACAGCAATGATAACCAAGCATCAGATGCAGACAATGAAAACAGTGATAAAGAAGAACCACAAACAGGACATCATATGGTTACTAGAGCTAAAAGTGGGATTTTCAAGCCCAAAGTGTATGCTGCCACAACTAATGATACTGTTGATACAATTGAACCAGTCATGTATGAACAAGCAATTAAAAGTAAGTCTTGGAGCAAGGCTATGGATGAAGAATATGATGCACTAATTAAAAACAAAACATGGGCTCTTGTTACTGCACCAAAGGATAAAAACATTGTGGGATGCAAGTGGATTTATAAGCTTAAAAGAGATGCTAATGGAAGTATTTCTAAACATAAAGCCAGGTTAGTTGCAAGGGGTTTCACACAACAATATGGTTTTGATTTTGATCAAACATTCTCGCCAGTGGTCAAGCCAACTACAATCAGAATTATTTTAACTTTAGCTCTACACAAAGGTTGGAATATAAGGCAAATGGATGTTTGCAATGCATTTTTGAATGGAGAATTATATGAAGATGTGTATATGCAACAACCAAAGGGGTATGAGATTCAAGGTAAAGAAAATCATGTTTGCAAGTTACATAAGGCCATATATGGTCTAAAACATGCATCCAGGGCATGGTACATCAAATTAAAGGAGACATTGAAGTCATTGGGCTACAAAGCAACAAAGTCTGACAATTCTTTATACACCAAACTTAATAACCAGTGTACTATATACATACTTGTGTATGTAGATGACATTTTAATCACTGGAAATAACACCACATAAATTGACAAAGTCATCACACATTTAGACCAAACATTTGCTATAAAAGATATGGGTGAAGTGGATTATTTTCTGGGTGTTCAAGTTCAAAGAAAATCACAATCAGAAATTTTTCTTTCACAAAAGAAATATATATCAGATATTCTGGTCAGAGCAAACATGGATAAAGCTAAACCCTACAGCACTCCTATGATCAGCAATTTACGTTTGTCCAAGTACAAGGGTGATGCTATAGAAAATTGCAAACAATATCGTAGTATTGTTGGAGCATTGCAGTATTTGACCATTACTAGGCCTGAAATCAGTTTTAGTGTGGATAAAGTCTGCCAGTTCATGTCTAACCCCTTAAGTGATCATTGGAAGGCTGTGAAGCGCATATTACGTTATTTACAAGGCACAAAAGACTATGGATTAAGAATTCAAGCTAATAAAGATATTAGTCTAAATGCTTACAGTGATGCTGATTGGGCGAATGATCCAGATGATAGGAGATCAACTACTGGCTACTGCTTGTTCATGGGACCAAATCCGATCTCTTGGTGTACTAAAAAGCAATCCACAATCTCGAGGTCTAGTACAGAGGCAGAATACAGAGCGATAGCAGCAGCGACAGCCGAAATCATTTGGGTAGAAACCCTAATTGAAGAATTAGGGTTTCAAACCTCAAAGAAACCCACTTTATGGTGTGATAATAGAAGTTCTGTATCCCTTTCCATGAATCCCATACAGCATACAAGAACCAAACACATTGAAATTGACCTTCATTTCGTCAGAGAACGGACAGAGTCTGGAAAGCTCATTATCAATCACCTTCCAGCGTTCTACCAGAAGGCGGACATCCTTACCAAGGTACTATCCAGAAGTAATTTTGAGAGATTAAGAGCAGAGCTCAAAGTTTTTCAAGACGGCGCAGAGTATAAAGGAGAAAGAAACCCTAGTTCGATTTGAGGCGGCGTGTTAACAAATGGATCAATCTGCATATATTAACAAATCGAACTGGGCTTTATTTTTATAACCTCTGTATATTATGGGCTGTACAGTGTTTTAGCCCATTACCTTTATTATTACATATAAAAGCATGTAACCGTGTAGAAAGACATTCATTCGAAGATAGTATACCAAAAATTTTACTATACTTACATTTCATATCTCTGAAACTATTGTAAAATCAAAAATCAGAATATTTCAATCATATTTCTTACATAAGATTAAATTAAATTATACACTAACTATGAAACTGACACAATTAGAAACACAGACAGAAGCCTAGCATAAATTCTCCATGACAGACCTTCCTTTTCCACAATGATCTTCACCTAATGTAAAGGACCAAAAGAATTTGAATTGATCCACTAATTGACATAATTAGCCAAACCAAAAGTCCAACTTCCAAGGATACATCATCTACGCATTAAGCGAGGCATTGGAAGATTGTGTTATCGTAGCAACATGTGATGTTAACGGTATATCTGGAATAACACTAGTAGTCTCAGCAATATTTGATGTTGTAGCGACGTAATTAATTTGGATGCTCTAGCAATGCATTTGGAGCAATGTCTAAACTTTCTTCTTTTGTCATTGCAGTATGTAACAAATGATTCGTCATCTTCTCCCTCGTATCTACATAGTAAAACACACTTGCAGCATCCTGTAAACATAATATCAAATTTATGTGAAATTGTCCATCATATTGTACATTTTGGAAGAAATTCACACATACATAGCATAATTATATTGGGAGATGATTGCCCATACATACATGTTGGTTAAGTTCATCCATTTCGCGACTGCACATGTCATCATACAACAACTTATAGAGCTCAAAATCATGGATATTGCGTCCTGATCTATGAAACTGATTAGTCATTTTCTTTTCTCTTACTTGAAGAAAACTTTCTTGATTTGTCATTTTCTTATTCCGGTCTACTTCAGACAACTCTAAAAAAGATTGAACCATTCTACTTGCATCAGAAAGAGAAGGTCATACTTCAGGCTGAGGTTGATCAGACCAATAAACGATTGCACAAGCTGAGGCATCACAAATAGTCACTATCTCACTTAATTTCTTAAATAAACCAGCACGATGTTTTCTGAAGGTAGCTCGCCTTACTGTACTATTTTCTATCCATGCAAGTTTAACTTTCTTCCTTGCCATAGCGAGTGTTTCTTTTTTTAGAGTTGGGTTATGATTCAAAAATGTATGATACAATTAAGGTATATATAGAAAAATAGCGGCTATTAGACAAGTGACCAGGGTGGAAAATGTATCTGGAACATATATTAGAATGTACTTCAAATGTACAAATTGGTTTTATATGTTAAAATAAATAAATTATGTAGCAAGATTGGTTATATATATATATATCATCACAGATATAATGCTTTAAATGTACTATGGAGAGTTTCCAGATTCATTGAAAGCTCATTAAGTTATAAAGCTTTGCAAGAAGAACTATGAACCGAATACAGCAGGCGTTTAGACAGAATGCATTTATTGGCATTAAAATGAATTATTAGAATGATTTTATTTTATTTTAGAAAAAAAATAACGTGCGTGTTCAACCGATCAAATACTAGAAGAAATAAAAATCAGATAAAAGCTATTTTTCGGATAAAAGCTTAAGCATGGCTGTATATGAATTTGTAATGTGACAAAAATTGTTACATAAATTTGGATTTTTATATTTATCTTAATAAGATTAGAAAGCCGATTGGATTTTCCATTTGTATGATGAAGTATTTTTGTCCAAATTTTAAAGTTATAATACAATTCTAATATCTTGAAATAAGTTATTTGTGATTTTTTATTCAAGTTAAGTCAATGTAATTCATGTCTTAAGTAAGCTATCTAAATATTTCAACCAGCAAATTTCAATATAATCGAAATTACATGTATTTCTACATTTTCAATGGAAACTATTTGCAGAAATAAATTTCAGTTAAATGAATATCCACTTTAGTCTTAAATCAATTCTTTCCACTCACATCAAAATCAATATTATGGTGTCGTATATCTTTTTATTCTAATACTATAATCAAGATCTTAATATTATACTTGAAAATAATTTTAGTAGTTAAACACTTGTTATGAAGATAAGAGGAAAATTATTGAATGTTACTTATTAGATTGCTGAAAGTTTATCTCTTCCTTTTTGAACTCTTCTCAAACAAAAACTGTAATAACCCGGAAATCCGAGCCAGTTTAAAAAATTTATTTTGGCAATTTTAGCGAATTCCTAACATTTAAAATAGATTATTTTAAATAATATCGACGATAAATTTATTTTGAATATAATTCGAACGTTTGAATTATATACGTCGTCGTTAGAATATAAATAATTATATATAATTATAAATAGAATTGAAAATGGCGCGGTAGTTCGATAATTCGATTTCAAACTTCAATTGAATGTATCGGGTGCAAAACAATCCGGATTTTAGTGAAACAAAAAATAATAGGTTCTATTTGAGGATATCTTTCCAACCAATCTGAAAAATCGAGATTTCATAGCGGGAATCAAAAGATATGTCCAGTTGAAAATTCTGAATAGTCGCTATGGAATTCAGGCCCTTAAAAATTGACACTTTGCAAACGACCTCGGATCTCGACGAAACCACTTTTGTTGGATCCGTGGTGTCAAATTATTGCTAGATTCCAAATTCCATAATTTTTCGAATCAATATGTGAGCGTGGCAAAGGAAAACGTGTTTGACCAGTTTCAGTGGATTTTAATCGACTGGAAAATGACCATTTTTCCAATGGTCTCAGAATTCGACGAAACTAGTTTTATTAGGACCATATCGTCAATACGAAGCTAGAAAATATTTTTTCTGAATTTTTAGAGATTGTATGTGGCACCGGTAAATTGAAATGTGCGTTTAAATTGAATATATATAGATTTATATTTTAATTTAAACAGAAACTGATCGAAACATTAAAATTGGGTTACGAAACATATCCCATTGTGTTCGGAATGGGGGTAATTAGCTAGGGGCGACAGTCGTTGGGTGTGATTTAGGATTCGAAATAAAAGTCAACCCTTTTGTGGATCAAAAAAAAAATAAAAAAAAAATATAAAACTTTTGCATATACCCCCCCCCCCTTGTTCAGTCTCTTGTTCAACCCCCAGACCCCAAATTGAAAAACAAATCCCGTCACCTCTCAACCCTAGAGCCACCGTCGTCCATGGCCTCCCCCCCCTTTTTTCCGCGCCGCCGCCTCTCCAGGCGGAGCAGCCGATCCCCCAACCTCCGTCCTCCTCCTTTCTCCTCTCCTTCTCCCTTCTCGGATGCGCAAGGACCAAGCCCAAAACCCCCCACTCCACTGGAAACCCGCCGCTGATCATTTCTGGGCCCGCCTCCGACCTGCCATATCGTACCCCGACACTCCACAGTCCGGCGCCACCCACCAGCAGCCGTGGCCTCCCTCTCCTCT
The DNA here is from genome assembly GCA_030737875.1 of Allium sativum. NCBI lineage: Eukaryota > Viridiplantae > Streptophyta > Magnoliopsida > Asparagales > Amaryllidaceae > Allium > Allium sativum. The sequence continues at coordinate 58,939,341 of CM060920.1, forward strand.
TCAATTCGACACCCTATAACCCCCAAACAGCCGCTAAAATGAACCGGAGCACGATGGAGTTGAAGACTAGGACATGGATTCGAACAAGTTCAAACGGGAAAGAGAGGGAGCGCAATGTACAAGTTTAAGGTGATTAATTTAATTTTAAATTTATAAAGATATGGTCTTTTTTTTTTACAAATGTCTGTCATTAGATTAAAAAGGTAATCTTTACAGAAATGATTTTGTATAAGAACAATATTAGATTTTTAGTTTTATAAAGTTATAATTTTTATGATGTAAAAGAAATAATTTTTATAACATATAAAGAGGTGATTTTGATCTGTTTGAAATGGCGATAAAGATGTGATTTTGATTTGTTTAAAATAACGAAAAAAATGTGATTTTTACTTGTTAGTTCGTAAAATAAAAATATAATCTTTGTTAATAGAAAAGATATGATTTTTAAAATAGAAAAGATATGATTTTTTAAAATAGAAAAGATATGATTTTTAAAATAGAAAAGATTAGATTTTTGAAATAGAAAAGGCGAAATCTATATTTTTGAAAAGGCGAGATTTTTATATATTGAATAGCGAAGAAAAAAAACTCGATTATTAAATATTGAATAGCGAAGTAAAAATTCGATTTTTATATATAGAATAACATAGTAAAAATTCGATTTTTACATATGTAGAGAATACGTGCAACGAAGATGACAAAAGGCGAGAATGAAGAAGATTTCTATAAAGGAAGTGTCGTGAAGTTGGAATAGCTATCGGTGAGAACTACTCACTCTAAATTTCTTTTTTCTAGTTATATATATATATATATATATATATATACTAGGATGCAGACGGTGTTTAGTAGCACCCGACACCCGTCATCCACAGACCATGGAAGGCTTGTTTGTTTAATTGTTTGGTTGTGTAGTTGGTTAGATTATTTGGTTTGAATTGAATTGTTTGGTGAAATGAAATGGATTTGATTGATGTGTGAATGGCGTGGGCCTTCACTAGACCGGGGATAAGGCTAGGCCTTGTCCCGTTTCTAGTATCGTGCCGTTATGCCGCCGAAATTTTCTAAAATATGTTAGAAAAATAAAAATATCATTTTATTTAATAAATGAACTGAATAGAAATTCATGTGTTGAAATAAAATATTTTATCGTTAAAAATATAATTTTTAACGTGAATGTGGATAAATAAATATTCATTTACAAACCGGACGGTTTGTTTATGTACACCTATTTGAAGGACATTGATTGGGACGATAAATTTTACACATCGCCCAACCGCACAAATAAAATCTGTGTTTGTTGATTTGAAACCCCACACGGGTGTTGGGATGAAATTTGAAGTTCACTCATCCTGATTGATTAAATATGTCGATCGATTGATTGACATGCTGTTATAAGCGTTAGATATCTATATTTGATGCTTTTACAGTGTAGTGCACTTTGGATGATGGTTGATTATTTATCATTGCTATTATATACATGTGTTGAATGGAATCCATATAATTAACTTTATATGGTAATTGATTGGGCCTCACTCCAATTTAGAAGATAAAGAATATTATAAAATAAAGGTTCATGTGTTGACCGTACTCATCCATTGAGATTAGTCATGTGTTGAACGAAATATTTTAACAATAAAATTTACATCTTTATCATTATAAAATAAAGGTTCATGTGTTGACAGTACTCATCCGTTGAGATTAGTCATGTGTTGAACGAAATATTTAGATTCACGTATTGAATAGAATATATATTCAATTGTTGAATAGAATAACGGAATTATTGAAATATATATAAAGCCGTGTTGATTAGAGATGCGCTATTTTGACGAGAACGATATTCATAACGATTATATTCGTTTTTATAATTTGAATTGAATAGAAAACGAATTGAATTTGAATTGAATAGAAAATGAATTGAATTTCAATTGAATAGAAAACGAATTGGATTTGAATTGAATATATAACGAATTTGAATTAAATTAAATAGAAAACGAAATGAATTTGATTTGAATGGAAAACGAATTGAATTTGAATTGAATAGAAAACCAATTTGAATTTGAATTGAATAGAAAACAAATTGAATTTGAATTGAATAGAAAACCAATTTGAATTTGAATTGAATAGAAAACGAATTGAATTTGAATTGAATAGAAAACGAATTGGATTTGAATTCAATATATAACGAATTTGAATTAAATTGAATAGAAAACGAAATGAATTTGATTTGAATGGAAAACGAATTGAATTCGAATTGAATATATAACGAATTTGAATTCGGATTGAATATATAACGAATTTGATTTCAATTGAGTATATAACGAATTTGATTTGAATTGAATAGAAAACGAATTCGAATTGAAATGAATAGAAAACGAATTCGAATTGAATTGAAAAGAAAACGAATTTGAATTGAATTGAATTGAAAAGAAAATGAATTCAAATCGAATTAAAATCGATTTGAATTGAAATCAAATAGAAATGAAAGTAAAAAGGATTTATAATAGAAAATTCAATTTTTGATTTGAATTTGAAATAAAGGTTGAAATTGTTTTTGAAACGAATTCAAAACTATTTATAAAATTCGTTTTAAATAGAAATCGACGAAATATTTATTATATATATATATATATAATATTATGGCCTGAATAGAACGCACCGCGCCGCGGTAGTTCGCGAATTTCGACCATTTATTTCAAACGGACATTACGGGAGATCCGACCGTCGGATTCTCCTAAAACCGGAACCGTTGGGTTCGTATCGAAAAGAGCTTTCTAACGAATATTAGAAATTTGAAATCTAACGGTTGGATTTGGAGATACGTCCAAATCAAATTTGAAAAAGGTCGTTATAAGTGCAGTTCGATGGCCGTTAATGGAAGTCGACTGTACGGGCCTTAATAAAATTATTAAAAATATCAATAATTTGTGTAAAATCATAAGAAATGATTTGGGAAAAATTGGGATGAAAAACTCCATATTTGAAAAGATAAAAATAGATTTTTATCGAAATGAACTAGTTTTGAACTAAAATTAAACCCGTTTATTTTTGAATAAATAAATTGGATTTGAAATGGGTTGTAAATAGAATTGATTTGTGGGTTTATTGTGAACAGTGTTTTAAGTACCACTTGTTCTTTAACCCGATAATAAATAGAATGTGATTTGGGTTTATCGTGAACTGTGTTTTAAATGACATTAGTTCTTTAACCCAGTAAAGGAGTTTTAATGAATCTGCAATTAAATTGAAATGTGAATTGATAATTTAAATTATCAAATATAGAAAGTGAGCGAGAATGGAGTATTACCAATTTCGCTCCAAAGCGATAGTTAAATCTTTAATTAGATTTGAACGTGAAATGGTAATTAATTTTACCGATAACACCGTGGTGTTAGATATGGAGTATTACCAGTTTTGCTCCATGGGATGAATAGGTTGGGACTGGGAAATAAAATAAATAATTACTTCGGTGTGGTTTGCTAATCTCGACTAGTTTGGAAAACCATAATTTGGTTTGAAATGATACCCAAAGGAAGATTAAAGGATAAATTTTAAAGAATTTATCTTGGATAAAATTAATGGGAACTTTTCCCTAAGAATTGAGATTTAGAAACTAACTGTAGGTTAGTTAAGAAGAATGGTTTCTTGGGTATTGATCTGATGTTGGTTTCGGCCTTCGGGGTTAATATTTGGGAAATTGCTCTCTTACTGATTTACGGTTAGTGGTTAATGAATTGGAATGAGGCATATGTTGTGTTTGTGTAACATTTGTTTTTAATATACGCGGGTTGTTCGGAAAGTCCGGGTTTATACCCATTCTGAATAACCGATTCGACGATAAGTCGAAGATGAAGACGGTGGTTGAAGACTGGAAGTCTTCACGTCATTTGGATAATTACTGACGATCCTGATTGGGCTGTACACCCAAGAGGATGGAAATAGTTGGTGGTCGTCCAGACGTACTTGGAGATGGATGGATATGCGAGGAAAGTGCCTCCGGTTTCGTTCAGACCCAGAACGAACTTGTAAATGGATTGTGTGTCAGACATTGGATTTTATTCTGTGTTGATTGATTTCTGTTAAATATATATCTGTTTGGCGGCGGAGAATTTATTCTCTTGCTTAACGCCCTTCTCTGAGACGTACGAGCTTAGAGGTTATATATCAATAGATATCAATCGCATGGCATGAATTGCCTGTGTGGCACGCAGAGTTGCATGGAACAAGGCTTCTGTTGAAAAGCAAAGTCTTGTGGTTGAAGATCAAAGCACGGCCTACGTGGCAGCTTTGTGTGTAACATGAATTCGCGAGCCTCACACCTCGGTATGAGTCAAAAACGGGATACGGACTGCAGGGAGAGCACGACGTTTCTTTCTAGCTTTGGTGGTGTCAGTGACTTACCAGCCCTGACATTTATATACTTTTCACCTATGTGGTTGTTGGATGAGGCACCTCGATTTTAGGTCTGTAAGGACCGGGAAACGTGTGTTCAGGAATACTAATCCTCTAACGTAAGTGAGGACCGGCCTTGAAGCATCCAGGATTGCCCAGAGTGTGTAGTCCTGAGACATTTGCTAGAGTGTCTCGAACACGGAGAGGAGCTTGCCCCTTGCCTCGACTCATGACGGAAATCCAATTTCCAATACGTGATATTTCTGTTTTAATTGTAGAACTAGTATGGTGACATAGTAGCATGGGATGCTATGCCGTCTATGATTGATATTTATGATTGAAATTGTTTTGACACTATACACTTATTATAGTATCAAATAATGTGTTTTAAACGTATCAAGCATGCTTTGGCTGTTATAAGGGAAAACCCTATCTTCCGGCTTGTGTTGCATTATGTGATGGGACCTGGGTCTTATAACAGCTTCATTTTTCTTTATTTAGCATTGCGCTGTTTGTTCTATGCACTGGTATCCTTGGGAGAAAACCCGTTCCGTGTTATACGGCGTGGTCCCTTGATTTGCCAAACTTTAAAACCAATATTAATAACTGTTTTAGTTCTCACACCAGTCACATGACTGACCTGAAGTTTATTATTTCAACCTAAACTCTGGGTGCCCTTATTTTCGACACGGGCAGCTAGTAGTTTTGGTTTTGCAGATTTATATTCACAGGATCCTGGTTTACAGCTGGAATGATATCCGGAAAGCTCTGTATCCGTATATCACCTTCAGTTGTGCTTTGTATTATTTTCCGCTGCTATGTAATTTATTGTAATCTCTGATATTTATTGAATGTAATTTATTCATTTATACTCTGTATATTCTTGTAATCTGATGCATTGTTGTAATATACATGAAATGTTCTTCTGTCTGCGTTCTAATTTGTCATGTTCTCAAAACAATTCCTTCTTTCTCTTCTCTTCGGAGACCGGGGAAGTTCGGGTCGTTTCATCGTGGTATCAGAGCTTTGGTTTACAGAGCTCGAGAACAAGACACATTGGAACCATACGAAAGAATTCATCAGATATTGGATTAGTAATATCCAATTAGAATGACTCGTTAGAGATAGGATCAGTAGTATCCTAGAACGAGTGTGAAGAGTATATTTTTCAAATGAAAACAATTTTGTTTTGAAAATTTAAATCGTTTTAAACGTATTTGATTATTTGTTTATTTTGAATTTGGACAATCGAGTATATATAGATTTCGCGTATACGCGTCATGAACGTATATTCGAAGTTTTAATATACTGGATAGATATAGAATCACATTCTAGACACCCGGAGATGATTCTGATGATTGATATATCATCATCAGAATTTATGTTCGAGTGACGAAGGTGTGATTTCTATATATTTCCATTAGACTGGTGTGAGAACCAAAACTTATATATATAGCTAGAACACATTGTTGTGAATTGGCATCAAAAACATGATTTTCAGTATATGAATCAAAATTATGAATTTGAAACGTTAATTCACTAACTGATTGATGTTTGTGTTGAATGTTTATTTGTTTGATAATTTTGAACCATTTAGCCTAATTATATCAAATATTGAACGATATTGAAAATTGGTCACATTCACTTGCATATACATATACTTACATTGAACAGGTCATAGCAAGGAGGCTAGAGCAGAGAATAAAATTTGTTTGCCCGACAAATAGGTACAAATTTACTATAATTTACTGTTTTGTTTGGGTGATGATGATTTTATGAGCCTATTGGCTAGCCGCTTGGCTTTTTCTTTTTCTTTTTAAGATCAGAAGGCCTGTATGGCAATTTCGGGATTTTCCCGTGGCTCCTGGTGCAGGGGAGGTTATGGCGAAATTTTTCGAAAATTTAGGGTGTTAGCCAAATTTTTGAAGAATTTGAAAATTCTCAGAAACTGAAAAGTTGGAGAATGGAAGCCAGATCGAACGTAGAGTTGATTGATCAAACCACTTTCGACTTTGTTCCTTTTCGGGGACGAAAAGTTTTAAGTGAGGGAGATTGTAATAACCCGGAAATCCGAGCCAGTTTAAATTTTTTATTTTAGCAATTTTAGCGAATTCCGAACATTTAAAATAGATTATTTTAAATAATATCGACGATAAATTTATTTTGAATATAATTCGAACGTATGTATTATATACGTCGTCGTTAGAATATAAATAATTATATATAATTATAAATAGAATTGAAAATGGCGCGGTAGTTCGATAATTCGATTTCAAACTTCAATTGAATGTACCAGGTGCAAAACAATCCGGATTTTAGTGAAACCAAAAATAATAGGTTCTATTTGAGGATATCTTTCCAACCAATCCGAAAAATCGAGATTTCATAGCGGGAATCAAAAGATATGTCCAGTTGAAAATTCTGAATTGTCGCTATGGAATTCAGGCCCTTAAAAATTGACATTTTGCAAACGACCTCGGATCTCGACGAAACCACTTTTGTTGGATCCGTGGTGTCAAATTATTTCTAGATTCCAAATTCCATAATTTTTCGAATAAATATGCGAGCGTGGCAAAGGAAAACGCGTTTGACCAGTTTTAGTGGATTTTAATCGACTGGAAAATGGCCATTTTTCCAACGGTCTCAGAATTCGACGAAACTAGTTTTGTTAGGACCGTATCGTCAATACGAAGCTAGAAAATATTTTTTCTGAATTTTTAGAGTTTGTATGTGGCACCGGTAAATTGAAATGAGCATTTAAATTGAATATATATAGATTTATATTTTAATTTAAACAGAAACTGATCGAAACGTTAAAATTGGGTTACGAAACATATCCCATTGTGTTTGGAATGGGGGTAATTAGCTAGGGGCGACAGTCGTTGGGTGTGATTTAGGATTCGAAATAAAAGTCGACCCTTTTGTGGATCAAAAAGAAAATAATAAAAAAAAATATAAAACTTTTGCATATACACCCCCCCTTGTTCAGTCTCTTGTTCAACCCCCAGACCCCAAATCGAAAAACAAATCCCGTCGCCTCTCAACCCTAGAGCCACCGTCGTCCATGGCCTCCCCCCCCCCCCTTTTTTCCGCGCCGCCGCCTCTCCAGGCGGAGCAGCCGATCCCCCAACCTCCGTCCTCCTCCTTTCTCCTCTCCTTCTCCCTTCTCGGATGCGCAAGGACCAAGCCCAAAACCCCCCACTCCACTGGAAACCCGCCGCCGATCATTTCTGGGCCCGCCTCCGACCTGCCACATCGTACCCCGACACTCCACAGTCCGGCGCCACCCACCAGCAGCCGTGGCCTCCCTCTCCTCTTCAATTCGACACCCTATAACCCCCAAACAGCCGCTAAAATGAACCGGAGCACGATGGAGTTGAAGACTAGGACATGGATTCGAACAAGTTCAAACGGGAAAGAGAGGGAGCGCAATGTACAAGTTTAAGGTGATTAATTTAATTTTAAATTTATAAAGATATGGTCTTTTTTTTTACATATGTCTGTCATTAGATTAAAAAGGTAATCTTTACAGAAATGATTTTGTATAAGAACAAGATTAGATTTTTAGTTTTATAAAGTTATAATTTTTATGATGTAAAAGAAATATTTTTTATAACATATAAAGAGGTGATTTTGATCTGTTTGAAATGGCGATAAAGATGTGATTTAGATTTGTTTAAAATAACGAAAAAAATGTGATTTTTACTTGTTAGTTCGTAAAATAAAAATATAATCTTTGTTAATAGAAAAGATATGATTTTTAAAATAGAAAAGATATGATTTTTTTAAATAGAAAAGATATGATTTTTAAAATAGAAAAGATTAGATTTTTGAAATAGAAAAGGCGAAATCTATATTTTTGAAAAGGCGAGATTTTTATATATTGAATAGCGAAGAAAAAAAACTCGATTTTTAAATATTGAATAGCGAAGTAAAAATTCGATTTTTATATATAGAATAACACAGTAAAAATTCGATTTTTACATATGTAGAGAATACGTGCAACGAAGATGACAAAAGGCGAGAATGAAGAAGATTTCTATAAAGGAAGTGTCGTGAAGTTGGAATAGCTATCGGTGAGAACTTCTCACTCTAAATTTCTTTTTTCTAGTTATATATATATATACTAGGATGCAGACGGTGTTTAGTAGCACCCGACACCCGTCATCCACAGACCATGGATGGCTTGTTTGTTTAATTGTTTGGTTGTGTAGTTGGTTAGATTATTTGGTTTGAATTGAATTGTTTGGTGAAATGAAATGGATTTGATTGATGTGTGAATGGCGTGGGCCTTCACTAGACCGGGGATACGGCTAGGCCTCGTCCCGTTTCTAGTATTGTGCCGTTATGCCGCCGAAATTTTCTAAAATATGTTAGAAAAATAAAAATATCATTTTATTTAATAAATGAACTGAATAGAAATTCATGTGTTGAAATAAAATATTTTATCGTTAAAAATATAATTTTTAACGTGAATGTGGATAAATAAATATTCATTTACAAACCGAACGGTTTGTTTATGTACACCTATTTGAAGGACATTGATTGGGACGATAAATTTTACACATCGCCCAACTGCACAAATAAAATCTGTGTTTGTTGATTTGAAACCCCACACGGGTGTTGGGATGAAATTTGAAGTTCACTCATTGATTAAATATGTCGATCGATTGATTGACAGGCTGTTATAAGCGTTAGATATCTATATTTGATGCTTATACAGTGTAGTGCACTTTGGATGATGGTTGATTATTTATCATTGCTATTATATACATGTGTTGAATGGAATCCATATAATTAACTTTATATGGTAATTGATTGGGCCTCACTCCAATTTAGAAGATAAAGAATATTATAAAATAAAGGTTCATGTGTTGACCGTACTCATCCATTGAGATTAGTCATGTGTTGAACGAAATATTTTAACAATAAAATTTACATCTTTATCATTATAAAATAAAGGTTCATGTGTTGACAGTACTCATCCGTTGAGATTAGTCATGTGTTGAACGAAATATTTAGATTCACGTATTGAATAGAATATATATTCAATTGTTGAATAGAATAACGGAATTATTGAAATATATACAAAGCCGTGTTGATTAGAGATGCGCTATTTTGACGCGAACGATATTCATAACGATTATATTCGTTTTTATAATTTGAATTGAATAGAAAACGAATTGAATTTGAATTGAATAGAAAATGAATTGAATTTCAATTGAATAGAAAACGAATTGGATTTGAATTGAATATATAACGAATTTGAATTAAATTAAATAGAAAACGAAATGAATTTGATTTGAATGGAAAACGAATTGAATTTGAATTGAATAGAAAACCAATTTGAATTTGAATTGAATAGAAAACAAATTGAATTTGAATTGAATAGAAAACCAATTTGAATTTGAATTGAATAGAAAACGAATTGAATTTGAATTGAATAGAAAACGAATTGGATTTGAATTCAATATATAACGAATTTGAATTAAATTGAATAGAAAACGAAATGAATTTGATTTGAATGGAAAACGAATTGAATTCGAATTGAATATATAACGAATTTGAATTCGGATTGAATATATAACGAATTTGATTTCAATTGAGTATATAACGAATTTGATTTGAATTGAATAGAAAACGAATTCGAATTGAAATGAATAGAAAACGAATTCGAATTGAATTGAAAAGAAAACGAATTCGAATTGAATTGAATTGAAAAGAAAATGAATTCAAATCGAATTAAAATCGATTTGAATTGAAATCAAATAGAAATGAAAGTAAAAAGGATTTATAATAGAAAATTCAATTTTTGATTTGAATTTGAAATAAAGGTTGAAATTGTTTTTGAAACGAATTCAAAACTATTTATAAAATTCGTTTTAAATAGAAATCGACGAAATATTTATTATATATATATATAATATAATGGCCTGAATGGAACGCGCCGCGCCGCGGCAGTTCGCGAATTTCGACCATTTATTTCAAACGGACATTACGGGAGATCCGACCGTCGGATTCTCCTAAAACTAGAACCGTTGGGTTCGTATCGAAAAGAGCTTTCTAATGAATATTAGAAATTTGAAATCTAATGGTTGGATTTGGAGATACGTCCAAATCAAATTTGAAAAAGGTCGCTATAAGTGCAGTTCGATGGCCGTTGATGGAAATCGACTGTACGGCCTTAATAAAATTATTAAAAATATCAATAATTTGTGTAAAATCATAGGAAATGATTTGGAAAAAATTGGGATGAAAAACTCCATATTTGAAAAGATAAAAATAGATTTTTATCGAAATGAACTAGTTTTGAACTAAAATTAAACCCGTTTATTTTTAAATAAATAAATTGGATTTGAAATGGGTTGTAAATAGAATTGATTTGTGGGTTTATTGTGAACAGTGTTTTAAATACCACTTGTTCTTTAACCCGAGAATAAATAGAATGTGATTTGGGTTTATCGTGAACTGTGTTTTAAATGACATTAGTTTTTTAACCCAGTAAAGGAGTTTTAATGAATCTGCAATTAAATTGAAATGTGAATTGATAATTTAAATTATCAAATATAGAAAGTGAGCGAGAATGGAGTATTACCAGTTTTGCTCCAAAGCGATAGTTAAATCTTTAATTAGATTTGAACGTGAAATGGTAATTAATTTTACCGATAACACCGTGGTGTTAGATATGGAGTATTACCAGTTTTGCTCCATGGGATGAATAGGTTGGGACTGGGAAATAAAATAAATAATTACTTCGGTGTGGTTCGCTAATCTCGACTAGTTTGGAAAACCATAATTTGGTTTGAAATGATACCCAAAGGAAGATTAAAGGATAAATTTTAAAGAATTTATCTTGGATAAAATTAATGGGAAATTTTCCCTAAGAATTGAGATTTAAAAACTATTTGTAGGTTAGTTAAGAAGAATGGTTTCCTGGGTTTCGATCTGATGTTGGTTTCGGCCTTCGGGGTTAATATTTAGGAAATTGCTCTCTTACTGATTTACGGTTAGTGGTTAATGAATTGGAACGAGGCGTATGTTGTGTTTGTGTAACATTTGTTTTTAATATACGCGGGTTTTTCGGAAAGTCCGGGTTTATACCCATTCTGAATAACCGATTCGACGATAAGTCGAAGATGAAGACGGTGGTTGAAGACCGGAAGTCTTCACATCGTTTGGATAATTACTGGCGATCCTGATTGGGCTGTACACCCAAGAGGATGGAAATAGTTGGTGGTCGTCCAGACGTACTTGGAGATGGATGGATATGCGAGGAAAGTGCCTCCGGTTTTGTTCAGACCCAGAACGAACTTGTAAATGGATTGTGTGTCTGACATTGGATTTTATTCTGTGTTGATTGATTTCTGTTAAATATATATCTGTTTGGTGGCGGAGAATTTATTCTCTTGCTTAACGCCCTTCTCTGAGACGTACGAGCTTAGAGGTTATATATCGATAGATATCAATCGCATGGCATGAATTTCCTGTGTGGCACGCAGAGTTGCATGGAACAAGGCTTCTGTTGAAAAGCAAAGTCTTGTGGTTGATGATCAAAGCACGGCCTACGTGGCAGCTTTGTGTATAACATGAATTCGCGAGCCTCACACCTCGGTATGAGTCAAAAACGGGATACGGACCGCAGGGAGAGTACGACGTTTCTTTCTAGCTTTGGTGGTGTCAGTGACTTACCAGCCCTGACATTTATATACTTTTCACCTATGTGGTTGTTGGATGAGGCGCCTCGATTTTAGGTCTGTAAGGACCGGGAAACGTGTGTTCAGGAATACTAATCCTCTAACGTAAGTGAGGACCGGCCCTGAAGCATCCAGGATTGCCCAGAGTGTGTAGTCCTGAGACATTTGCTAGAGTGTCTCGAACGCGGAGAGGAGCTTGCCCCTTTTCTCGACTCATGACGGAAATCCAATTTCCAATACGTGATATTTCAGTTTTAATTGTAGAACTAGTATGGCAACATAGTAGCATGGGATGTTATGCCGTCTATGATTGATATTTATGATTGAAATTGTTTTGACACTATACACTTATTATAGTATCAAATAATGTGTTTTAAACGTATCAAGCATGCTTTGGCTGTTATAAGGGAAAACCCTATCCTCCGGCTTGCGTTGCATTGTGTGATGGGACCTGGGTCTTATAACAGCTTCATTTTTCTTTATTTAGCATTGCGCTGTTTGTTCTATGCACTGGTATCCTTGGGAGGAAACCCGTTCCGTGTTATATGGCGTGGTCCCTTGATTTGCCAAACTTTAAAACCAATATTAATAACTGTTTTAGTTCTCACACCAGTCACATGACTGACCTGGAGTTTATTGTTTCAACATAAACTCTGGGTGCCCTTATTTTCGACATGGGCAGCTAGTAGTTTTGGTTTTGCATATTTATATTCACAGGATCCTGGTTTACAGCTGGAATGATATCCAGAAAGCTCTGTATCCGTATATCACCTTCAGTTGTGCTTTGTATTATTTTCCGCTACTATGTAATTTATTGTAATCTCTGATATTTATCGAATGTAATTTATTCATTTATACTCTGTATATTCTTGTAATCTGATGCATTGTTGTAATATACATGAAATGTTCTTCCGTCTGCGTTCTAATTTGTCGTGTTCTAAAAACAATTCCTTCTTTCTCTTCTCTTCGGAGACCGGGGAAGTTCGGGTCATTTCAAAAACCGAATTAGGCATTTTCTTCTATCATAAATTAACATCTATGCCAGCAAGGTTTGAATGGACAATGAACATTTATTGATCGAACTTTTAGTAAAATAAAACCATCAGAAATGTACCCAAAAAAAATAGGGAAAAAACTTTTTGATTCAGTTGGGTTGTTAGCCACCTGTGAGCAAAACATGAAGAAGACATCATTTTTGTACCTGCTCGTAGCCAAGAAGCAAATGATTGAGTTTACTAAGTTATGGATTCCACTCTCTATATATTATATCTCTACTCCATCAGATTGGCAGGAAGACGTCATATTCTTATGATTGATTTCAAACGGGGTGACATTGGTGATATGTTATTGATTTTGAATCATATGTTGCGGCCTCACTTGCTCTTGAAACATCTTAACCGCCCATGTTGAGTACGTGTATGCATGTGAGTAGAGTCTCAAGTCGACTTCATGATTTATGTCGTATGGAAGATAAAATATTACAAAAAAAAAGAGAAGACATCTTACGGGAAGTGGCAGAAAATAAATCATTTCAAAAAATATCTTGTACCGTTATATAATGCCCATGGAATTTTGCGCGCCTTACAGCTGATTGGCAGTAACAAATGCTGAAAATATTCAAATAACTTGATTACAGAGAGGGAGTAAATAAATAAATAGCATGCACATAGTTGTAATACGTTGATCAAGGTGTCCATACATATCATGAGTAACCAAAACTTCCTGCAAATTTGTACTGATGGTGACCAAATTCGTAGTTAGAAGTGGGCGTGATCTAAAAAAATTCATCTATTTATGGATAAGGTGGATGTTTCACAACAACTGTCTTGTGTCGCTGATGTTGTACTTTACCCGATGCAATTGGGAACTTGTGTTCGTGTACTCTTATGTATATTGATCACTCCTCTTGTAGTTATTTGCATATTTCTATGTAATCTTTGGTTATAAAAAAGCATGTATCTCAATTGTTGTAATGTCGAGTTCAGAATGATAGGAAAAAAACCCAAAGAGATAATTATTTTCAGTTACAAAAAGTTGTGTAAGATGTGTCTTATTAAGCGGAAAATCAATTTGCTTTTTTCCCTAGTGGTAACTATGCATGCATACTGTTTTAAAAAATGTAAATGTTTCATTTGATTTTGATCAAATCACTTCACCCAAGATAAGGCAAAAACAAATGTTGCACACGGGGTTGTCGCTTTACATTCTTGATATTTCAAAAATTAAGTGATGAACTAACAATTTTGCACACAGCCAAGCACACTTTGCAGAACATAGATGGAAGATGATTCACCAATGCATTTTTGGTCACATATGTTCTACAGATATATTTTCTAATACATTGACAATAAAGCTATTATGCAATGATTTCAATCTATGGAAGTTGAAAAAGAATAATTATAACTAGGAAGCAATTATCAGAACTAATTTTATGTTTTCTATGAATAGTTGAAACATGCTTAACTATATTGTTATTACCAACGCATGGAAGTTGAAACATGCTCACTAGTTATATCCTGGATTTTTTTTTAAAAACAGACGTATGTTACCAGGTTTGAGTTCACTGAGTATTACCAAAGAACCAGTTGACGGGGAAAAAAATCCTAGATTCAAAATTATGCGCAGCCAAAACCTCCCACAAATTATGACCTTTGAATATAGTGAATTACATAATCAAGATGCATTTTACATATAACTACTTTGAAAACGAAATGAAAAACAATGTCAGAGTTCAATATTTGACCATATAGCATTTACTCTAGCAGTTGATAATTTTTTTTTTTTAACCCATCTCTTTCTGGCAAACAGAAGCTTTCATGCAACGAGGCTTTTTTATATTTCCACTGTTACGTATTTACACATTAAATGACATTCAATACATTTTAACCTAATTGACCAAAGTTACTTTCTCCTAATTAACAATGGTATTCCATGTGTCATCTAGTCTAATGGGTGTAAACACACATGAATCTGTGTTAAGGTATAGTCAAATGACTGTGCATTACTGACATCTTCCTAGATAGGATTATACATGTTGATTCTTGAGATAAGCGTACATTGAAGAACCGTGTGGTATATCTCCATCCTTAATGCAACTATTTAAATCAAGAAAAAAAAGGTGAAAGGACTGTCCACTGCATTTAGCATAATAAGTACATACCTTAGGATAATAAGCAGGCCTGGGACGTCTATTTTTAAAAAAGAAGAATCAGCAGCAGCTGTTGCTCTTCTTCTATTTTTAATATGGGCGTCCATCTCATGAGGCTGAAGGAAGACATCTGAATCCCCATCAAGCTCGCTCATGTCAATTCTAGCTTAAGTGAACTGTTCTCATTACATAAAGACAGAAAGGTAAGATAACAATTCTTCCAGATTCTTCTTCCTCGAAATTCATAAAATTGGAAGGGCTAAAAAATCATCTACACACTTCAGATCAATTTTCTCAGTACATATAGATGCAATATGAGAGAAATCTTCATAGTTCATCTTTTCAGCTTCAGTAGCATCATCAATGACACAATTTTCTCTTAAGAAAACCTACATGGAATCCAAACCATCGGCATTCAATATAAGTTCTAATTGTTTCTTCAAAAACCTGTATTTTGCCAGCCTTTGCACCCTGTGGCTAATTGATCCCTCTTCAGCTTTCTTCTTGTAGAAACTTGGAATAGAGCATGCTTCAGCACTCTTTTGTTGACGCTCCTTAAAAGTTTCGAACATTTTCCTCTTTGTTTCAAGCTCCATAAGCGCTTCAGATTCAAGTCCAGCACCAGATCCGATAAACCTGCGCAAATTTCGAACCCAGGGCATGAATGAAGCATGTAGAATCTTCTTGTGAGCTCCGCTGTTGTCAGCATCGGCACCGCTGCCACCTCCATTACTGTACATACTTATTTGTTAGTAACTTAGTATCCAAAGAGAAACAACTTCTGTTTCTACCTGACAATTTCAAAAGGTATCAGGTATCTTCATCACGTACACAACCCGAGCTAACATCAGTAGAAACCAGTGCTTCTACTGTCATACCGCTGGAAACAAACTCCCACCACTTAAAACATCACTAAACCAAGCTGCATTAAAACCAACAAACAAGGGAGCAGGATTAACAGAGCACAAAGCATGAATACCTGAAAATGGCATCAAGAAAGGATTACCCTGATCAATAGAGGAAACCAGATATAACGGTTAGCTTCAGAAAGTTCAATGGAGCCAAATGAAAATCACTTGCTTGGAGTACAACATCCATCAAAATCATATGATATAAATGCTGTAACGTAATTTGCTATGTTGGACCAATGACAGAAATCACATACCAACTCAAGTCTCTCCAGTCTTTGATTATTGCTGCAATGATGCATAATATAAGAATGTGAATTTCAATTATTTTGATTTTCTTACTATGAATCGATCATTGAGTCAAATTGCATAGGAGCATCATTTGGTCATTGAGACCTTACCCTAAAATAAAATATAGGCTATTCAAATCAAATCTCTATTCACCTCTTAAAATATTTTCAATCAACCATCGCAAACCTGAAAATAAAAAACACGTCCAACTTATATTAAGAGACTATCTAACACACTTTGGTTTACTACCTTTTAACACACCGATACATTTATAGTGCAAGCATGAACTTTACATTGCATAATTATGCATCTTGCTCACATTGAAAAATATATCATGTAATACTATCTGGCACCCACATCCCACAAAGAAATATGTTCATGATTATCTTTTTTGTTAAAAAAAATGTATTGTTAAATTTGAGTATGCATGGTTTGGAACATAAAATTTGATGAGTAATTTTTTATAAATAAATAAAAATTGCCTTTAGGCAGAAGAGGGCTACTGCGGCACCTTACTGCCTTCGAGCAGCAGCCCAATGTTGTCTCGAAGTAGCAGCATGAACAAAAAAAAAGAAATAAATAGATGGCTATAGTACCTCAAATGGACTTGTGTCTCCTATGTTAGATGAGTGCTTTATTGTAGTTTCCAATCAGATAAGTGAATTGCTGTAAAAGTACAATATTGCTAGCGAATATTAGTTAAAGAGTCACTAAAGAACATTTCTTTATAACTAACAGTTAGTGACACATCTTAGAGGTATGAGATCAGAGCCTAGAGCTTAGTGGTTCATTGTCGCTTACAGTTGCTGAATGATTATATGTAGTGCATGAGAAGGGTGGAGGCATAACTCGTCCTTTTAAGATTTTGTTCAGTGCATGCAACATTATCAACTGTAGGAACTAAAATTAGTCAAGTGTAACAGAGTTTAGAGAAAAGTGGCAAACAATTTTATGAATAGATCTAGTTTTGATCTGTGTGTTAAACGAACTTAAGGCAGCACCCGAATTAGCAGTAGTAAGTTATTGAATTATACCTGAGAAGAGTAGATCGCAGGAGCCAGGAGCAAATTCACAACACCCCCATGTTCAGATTGTAGGAGGATTCTTTGATGAAGTTACCAAGAGCAATCTTCCATTACAGAAGGCAGATCAACACGCGATTCAAATCATAGAAGCAACACGGGCCGATTTAGGAGCAATATCCTTCAAACATTTGGAGCAACAATCATCAATCATCTAGGAGCAACATGCTTTAGATTTACTTTGTACTAAATCAACGAAAATAGAAAGAAAAAAATAAAAGAATAAAAAAGACAGAAATATTCATGATTAAGTACCTAGCATCGAGAAAGTGACCGAGTCGATGACTGATTTTCCAATTTAGGGCAGAGCGCACGATTTGGGAAATGTAAGTTGAAGCGTAAGGAAGGGGCAAGAGGGGGTCAATGGTCGAAAGGCGGAAGATTTGTGGTTGAGTATCTACTTTGCGATGGAGAGATTTGAAAGAATCTGAGAATGGATGTGAAATTTTTGGGATGAAAAGAGGAGGAAATGGGAAAATAATTCAGAAAGAGGCGGGAATGAATATCATTATTGGGGAACAAACGTTACAGACCCATTACCGAGTCTATTTACTCTAAATAAACCAAATTAAACTAAACAATAACACTATCAAATATTGTGTTATCTACTAGCGTTATGAAAACCACCTTTTCTTGTAGTGAGTAAATATAGGACCTCGATCACTCACTATGCTAGAGGGTATCCAACGTAGTCGAATTACTTTTCCAAGATAAACAGATGTTAACCATGATACCAAGTGTATATACTAAGATGATTAGAGGCCTCTCCTATACTTAGCTTATCCATCACGTCACAAATCTGAGGGTCTAAAGCTAAAGGTTGTTAGTACTTTTTACCTCTCTTAAGGTCAGTCTTACTTAGGCGCCTGCCACAACCATTTATTTCTCACGCAAACCATCCTAGTCGAACTTGACATCCCTCAAGTACAAGCCCCAAAGGCCTAAACCAATATCAGACAAGCACCCAAGGAATACCTCCTTCGAATTTGGACGATTTATGTGAGATGATACTAGCAAAACAACCAAATAATTGAGCACTTAACCGACTCTAGCTATCCTTGCCAATCTTGCTCCAAAATTATCGTTGATCGCATAACTGGCTTTGCATTGCCGACTAGATATATGCGGAAGTCTAACTCGTGTTTTAGGGGAAAAACCCCTAACCTAATCAAAACATCCTCGTACTCATGGACTACTCTAACAGATCGCAAATCGTCGATAGATGCATCAAGTGATTCTAGTTAGCTAAGCCTAACTGATCCCTTAGGATCGCACGAAATCTCGAGGGTATTCCCGAGGCAAGTAAAAGGTCTAACTACCCTCCTTTCGTAATTACTAGCTAACCATCCCATGCCTAGAATCAACCCATAGCCCATGAAACCAAAAACATAAGCATTACACTTAGACTCAGTACTTAATATAACTATTCTCAAATCCTTACAAATCAAAGATAAATGAGCCGAACCACCGATTGGAATTGAGAAAATAATGGGATCCTCTACTATACAAGCTCTAGGGTGCAGAGACTCAACTATGGAAGAAGATATGAAAGAATGTGAAGCGTTAAAATCAAAAGAGTACTAACAGGATGATCAAAAGAAAACTAAACTTTTTCAATAGAAACTTTACTACCTCCCTCTCAGGTATGCTGGCGGTGAGAGCATGCTCTTGCCCTCCTGAAAATCCTATTCTTTGTTCTTGCCCTTGTCCTTATATGACCCGTTATACTATAATAAAGATACTTCCTCTTGTCTTAGGTTTTTACTATTCTTTCCTTTTTACTTCCTTTGTGAACCAAGTCTAGATCCATGATTTCCTCATCCTTAGGTTGCGTTCCTTAGCCAAACTCCCCCATTTTCACCTTTGCCATCCTTGTGTAACATGTCGACAAGTCTCTTGAAAGCTTCCTTCGTCGCACGGAAAAATCCTACAAAGCTCGAAAGAAAATTAGCCAAAGATAAAGCTACTGCGGCTATAGATGGAAGTTGGGCACTTATTTTTCCTTTTGACAAGTGCCGTAGTCTCATCAAGCCTACGGAACCATGCCACGATGAGGTTACATCCCAGAAAACCAGGAGCCCCAGAGACTCAAGACAGAAGGAAACATGGATTCACACAGAGGATCAAAAGATACTACATATGACTTTGGGGAATATGCCTTTAAAACAAAACTTTTCTTTTGAAAATTCTTCTTTTAAAACCATTTTGAAAATAATTTTTCAAATCTTTTATCTGATCCGGTAACCTTCAGCTCTGATACCAAGTGAAACACCCCACTTCCGTTAAGGTCACTCACAAAGGGAATGCCTTAACTTCGGTGGAGCATTATAGGTAAAAGATGCAGATAAATTACAAGATAGACAAATAAAACAGCGGAAAATAAAGTCATTTTATTAACAATGTGGTTTAGTCAAGCTTTTACAACAGTTGTCTCAATCATACTAAAAGTAATACATAGAACTTCTGTCTTGATTTAAAAACTTCCAAGTATAAAAGAAGCATAAAAATAACAATGATATTCCGCAATAAAGCATGAACCAGCCATAGTAGTGGAAGAGAGGGTCCAAAGCAAAACATTGACTATCTTCGAGCTTGAAAAGAAAACTGAGCTAAGTGGTAACATTTCCTCCCTGAGAACTTGGGGGGTGGGGGAACAGAAGAAAAGAGGCGAAACAAAACTAGGTCAGACATAAGTCTAGTAAGTCCAGCTACTTTCAGCATATGAACAAGCAAGAACAACATGACATGAATTAAACTCAATAAAGACATAAGCATGATGATAAGGAACATAGGATACACAGGATAAGCAATAGGCAAGATAAACTAAGTATAACATCGCATGTTAACTATTCTCTGCTCCGCTACTACCCTGTTATTCTGATTTCTATATCTCTGCACCGCCTAACGAGTGTCCCAACTAGTAATCTGTATAAAGGATAATATTACAACGTGATCCCAATCCCCTCAATTGTGGTGGCCTTCATGTGTACATCTACTATGAGGATTCCACCTCAATCATTCTAATTGCCATGAAGATGTAAGATGTACCCTTACTACCCTGTTGATCGGCTCCCTACTTGTACAAATGTTCCATGTGTCTGTGTCAATCGGCCCTCTCTTGCATGTAGATACCCTGTGTTGGTCCCACCATAAGGTGTATCAATCCTTATGAAGGCAACCCGACACGAATCAAGATGCACAGTGTATAACTACTGGTACCCAGTGCCTGCTTTTTCCCACTTCGGAGTACGCGCACGCCCGTAAACCGTCGGAACCTACACTGACGTATCCCCTGCCGTTATCTTTGACCGCTTATAATCAGCCCAGTAATCGTGCCCCACCCTGCCTAGTTTTAGGGTACCATGATACATCTACGTGGGTTACTGCTGAAATGGGTCCCCGTTACAAGGGTTTCCGGCTGGTTAAGTTTGTGGGCCTATATATACAAATATTACCCACCTACACGAGATGTACTTAACCCTCCCACCGATTCTAGCATGTTTTCTTAACGGTTAAGTTTGTAGGCCTATATGTACTAATATTACCCACCTACACGAGATGTACTTAACCCCCCCATCGATTCAAGCATGTTTATTTAATGGTTAAGTTTTGTGGGCCTATATTTACTAATATTACTCACCAACCCGACGTGTACTTAACATTCCCACGGATCCAAGCATGTTTATTTAATGCTTAAGTTTTGTGGGCCTATATTTACTGATATTACCCACTAACCCGACGTGTACTTAACCTTCCCACGGATTCAAGCATGTTTATTTAATGGTCAAGTTTTGTGGGCCTATATTTACTAGTATTACCCGACATGTACTTAACCCCCTACTCGTCAATTCGTGTTGGTTAAGTGGTTCTTATTAACTTAACCTTTCTCGCTTATCATGTTGGATTGGTTAAGTGTGATTTATTAACGTAACCCTGTTCATTCTTCAGGTTATATTGGTTTAGCATTTCCCATTTAACTCAACCTCGTTCGTTTATCAAGTTATATTGGTCAAGTGTCATTAATCAATTCAAGTTAACTTAACCCACCCACTCATCACGTCATGTTGGTTAAGTGTTTCCTTCTGGTGTTGACTTGACCCTACCTCAAATCATGTTATATTGGTTAAGTGCTGCCTTCTCATGTTAACTTAACCCTTCCCATACACCATGTTATATATTGGTTAAGTGTTATCCTCTTGTACTACTTAACCCTACCACATGTCATTATATATTGGTTAAGTGTATCCTCTTGTGTTACTTAACCCTACCACAAGTCATTATATATTTTGGTTAAGTGTTACCTTAGTTAACTTAACCCTACCATTTATTTAAATAACATGTCATAATGGTTAAGTGTTCCCTTAGTTAACTTAACCCTACCATCTGTTTAGTTAACATGTTATAACGGCAAGTGTTCCCTTAGTTAACTTAACCCACTCATATGTCATATTGGTTAAGTATCATTAACCTAACCCTCCCATACTTAGCATGTGTCATTAGCATTAATTTATTTATTAATACACCAACCTCTCACATTAGATATGTGTTGTTGCGGTTACTGGATATGCCGGGCGGTTCCGGGCAGTTTTACACCACAACTAAATCTAATCTCGGGTTTTTCTTGGGCATGATGCACTAACCTCTCACATTAGATAGACGTTGGTGTGGTTACTGGATGTGCCGGGCGGTTCCGGGCAGTTTTATGCCACAACTCAATCTAACCTCGGGTTAGACACTCTCATCTTTTAGCATATTTACATATTTACGGTGTATATGTAAATTATTCACAATTAAATTATAACATTAATTATGTTCATAATTAATGGCATACCAATTATACCTTTTTCATGTTAATTACCCAAATCCACCAAAACTAGTCATGATCCCGTTTCTCAAGTTATGCCCAACCAATTCAAATTTCAAGTTATTAATCAAAATATGTTATACCCCGTCTTCCCAAACTTGCAATAATAGTCATTCCTAGAATCACTATGTCATATATTTGGCGTTCCAAATCAATATTTAAGCCCAATCTATTTTTAATATTCTAGTTTACAATGTATGGCCAAAACTTGGTTTATAAGCTAACCAACCCAAACTTGCAGTTATAATGATAACAATGCCCCAATGTCAATTACAAGTTTTGCCCAACCATTTCACCAAATATGTTATGTTTAGTTACTTTCCCCAATATGTTATGCCAATATTGTCAATTTCATGTTTATGCCCCAATAGCCCAAATCTTCCCCGTATTTCCATCGTATGTATATCGCGATTCAACCTAAATTATAGGTCAATCTAGATTCACAAATAAAAAGGAACAAATAGGAATAATATGACAATGATAGGCATAAGAACTGGCACAAGATGATAGTCCCAAAACACAAGAATTACAGATCTAATACAATTACAACATAACTGAATAAACTGATTTAGAGTCATTGCAGGCATATAGATCTGATTATGAACAATATTATGGACATGAAAGGCTTGAAAAATAAACTAGTTTCGACAACTTGTATAGGTTCGATTGGATCAATAAGAAGCAACCCAAACTCATAGATTCACAAAGGCTAAGAATAGATCCAAATAGAAAATCAAGCATAGGTCCAAATTCATTTTATTCCATGTCTATACTATAATTGGTTGTCTAAATCTAAAAGTAATCGTGAACTTACAAAACAAAGGCAAGTCTTGTTTTCTGGAATCTGTATTCTAAAACTGAATTGCTCGCCTTTGATGTAGATCGTTGAATACTCTAAATTAGATTTGATTTAATTTGATTCTTGCTTTAATCTTGCTTTCTAGTTTGATAAGAGATGGTGGCTAGGTTAGGATGATGATTGACAGCATGGTGGCTCCTTGGAATGAATTTGTGTGGTTTAGGGTTTAGATTCAGGTTGCTTATATAGAAGTCTAGGATTGTTTAGAGCCCTTAGATGAACTAGGAGTCCATCAGAAGCACCCAGCTCAAATACACATCATCCGGCCACTCAGAAGAAGACACATCATCACAGAACACTCCAGAATTCTGTGTTGGATCAGTAAGGGCGCACTTGGCAGGTGCGCCAATGCATTTTTGTACTAGCGCACTTGTGAATTGCGCCAGTGCATTCTGGTCATCTTCCAGTTTTTCCGCCAAACTTCGTTCGTCCATATCTTCTTCATACGGTATCCGTTTTACGCAAACTTGGACTCTATCTCAAGCAGAATTCCAAGACGACGCAATGGCGTAACTAGTTTCATCTAATTCTTCTTTTAATAATTAATTATTCTTTAATTATCTTTTATGTCCCATTTTAAAATTACGGGGTATTACAGGCAGATTATCGATGTGTTATAAGGCACGATGGAGCGCACATTCATCTGATTGTTCTGATGGCTCCAAAGGACTGGAAGGGGAAGCACGCGGTTTCCGGAGGTACATAAGGTGCTCCTAGTAGTCTTCTGTGCGGTGACAGATGTCTTAGGCTGTGCTTGCAGAGCTTGGGTCTGCGCAGGTGGATAGGCCTTGACCGTAGATGTAGCTATGTAGTCAGAACGTGTGACGTGGTGACACCAAGGTGGTTCGGCGGTTACCTCACGAGGAGGAAAAGGGTCATGACCAACAAGGATAGTAGACCATCAGATACCCGTCATCAGCAGCCAGTGGGATGCGGAAAGACTAGAGCTAAATCAAAGAGACCATTTCACCCTTAACTATCAGGGTAAGGGGTTGAGGGGAGATGGCACATGGATGTTTAGACTGTTTGCGTAGGGGCAGTCGCTTAGCTCTTGTAGTCTTTACTAGTTGAGGGAGGGGCCGAGGTGGGGCTATAGCCACCATGAAAACAGACCTTAGGTATATCTGTATATAGAGGCTCTTTAAAGACGGGTCTGTACAGATATGGAAAAGCTCTCGACCGAGTTCCGTGTTTCTTGTATCGCCCTGCCACCGAACTTAGTGCACATTAGAAGACGTGCGTTTGAGGCACCAAGCTACAAGTAACAATACGTACGAGGGACAGTCTAGATACATGCATATCTGCTCTGGGTGGTGTATCGTAGACTTGAGGGCATTACCCCGGTTAGGAGTCAAATTCAAAGAATGGTGGCAGTCAGTACGATTACGTAGCATAGTAATGATAGATATATGCGGAACGTAATATTGTTATCCGTACGTCACTACGACGTAGGATGAGGGACTGCATATATTCCGGTGGTGTTGCGCTGGAGACCGTGCGAGTGGGGTACCATGGGGTGTACATCAATATTGGGGGTAACTACACATATACTGTATTAAGTTAATCCACTGGGAAGTAAATGGGTACGACGTGTATGTAAGCCTTGAGAGTGTTGTTAACCCAAGTAACCTAATAAATAAGAAAATATGATTGAACGGTATATGTAGGATTATCCAAAGTGTATAGTTTAAATCCAGTCACCAGAACTTGTGTTCTGATCCCCTCCTCATAACATACTTGTAGGTTAGATTTGTGGCAGAGACATGAGACATTATAGCTTTGGATACTGGTTAGGAAGTATTATTAATACGGTAAGGCTATACTTTGATTTATATTATATTTTATCCATTCCGCTGTGAGGTATTTTCTGAGCTCTGACATATTTTATGTCTCTGTCTTTTCTGTAGGATACCAGAGCAAACCAATCCGAGTTTCGATAGGTTGGAATTTTGAAAAAAAAAATCGGTTTGTCGGAATCCGGGTTGTCACATATTGTTTCCCCTATTTAGGGATGCCTCATCGTGTAGATGAGATGTATATTTTGTGTTTTTGTTGTTTTTGCATATGGGAAATTTTTCCTGATCGAACCGTGCAGAGGAGATGCTGCCGGAATTTTCCATAAATTTGGTAGTTAGGAAATTTTTGAAATTGAAAAGTAACTTATATTTTCTTACAAGTTTAAAACTATACATGAGCTTATAAAATAAATAAATTGTTACACACATAAGCATAATTTTTACAATCTCTCCTTTTCGAGGACGAAAAGCCTTAAGGGAGGAGATTGTAACGAATCAGAAAGTTTGGCATTTAAAATTTTAGAGTTAATTTAATTTAGTGTTAAAATAAATGTTTATACTGGAAATTCATTTACAAATTTGAAACCTAGTTTATTTAACTTGGTTTTGATTTGATTTTTATAAGTGTAAATTTAAATTTTAATCTTTGAATCTAAATTTGTTTGTAAAATTTTAGCGACAATTATATTTTAAACTAATTGAAATATATTGTTTGAGATATTATAAATTAGATTTTCAATTTAACTTGAGAATTTATTTTATTTTGAATTTTAATTTTAAAATTAACTTAAGTTTGTAATTGAAATGAATAAAATACACAAATATTTGTTATATACTTAGGATATGTGGAAATTGTATATACTCCTTGAAAAAATTTAATTGTTTTATTATTTTGAACACCTGTTGAAGTTGTGCTAAAAAAATTGCACGCGTCACCTTGTTTTAACGTGTTCCCTTTGTTTCTGAAAATTCCACCACGTGTTTCCTTAGAAATTACGGTGCCCCCTTCGTTCTTTGTTTCATTTATTTCTTCAGCCGAATGTATTCACTTCTTCCCCAAATCAAAAATCGTTTTCTTTTCCCCAAATGAAGTTTCGATTCTAGATCTGGACACTTAATCTTACTTGAAATGAAGACCGCGATCGACATACATGTTGTTTAGATGAGGGATAGTCAAGAGGTATCGCGGATTGATGATCTGAATCAGGGATTAAATTAGATCTTGTTTGAGATTTAAGTTTGGAAAGAGACGTTGTCGCCATTATAACGTTTCCTTATTATCAGCAGAATACTTTACTAGACATAAAATCAAATATTAAAGTCGATTTATTCTCATTCTTCCATCATTTGTATAAGAAAATAAAGTATTTTTTAATATTGTATAATAAAACCAACAAACATTATGATTTATGCAAATTAGATTTGACAACAAAATAGATTGAGCACTTTGGCCATAAAATAAGGTATTTATCCTAACTTTTATTGATTTGGTTTAAAAGAGAACTACTCAAATCAACCATTGTATATTAATGTTGCTAAAGTGGGTGCTAAAAAGTTTTAATTTAGCAGATATAGTAGAAAACAACACGACTTAAAACAAATCTACTATTTAATAGCTTGATGATCAAAGAGCGTTATGCGCTATAGTGGGGATTTTAGGGAGTTGTAGCAAGGCATTAACTGCACATGCTATGCAGTCTTAAATCTATGATAACAAAGTTTAATGAAGAATTTTCATAGTGGTGCATACATTGATTTGTGACAGCACAATTGGCTTAAAGGTGCGATACCACATGATTTTATGCTTAGATGGCCTACTTGCAATTACCGTGTCCTTCAAAGTTGTGATATCAAATGTTTCAGAAGTATGCTACTTGAATCGTTAACTAATTTGCTAAGGAGAGGGTGATTTGTTTTCGAGCATCATTAAAGTCACAAGTTATTTTAGAAAAACAATTATTTTAACAACATTTATTAAATAGTTAAACCAAGCATTAAGCAGTTAATTAACCTTTAATAGTGATTTATTATATAATATTACACAAACTAAATAATCAGACAATAACTCATTATATCAAAAATATAAATTTATATAGTTCAGCGCTAGCAATATTAAAATTTGGACATAAAAAAAGTGGTGGACTGGTAGCATGGTAGAAGGGAACCTCGACATTAAGGGATAGGAGCGAAGACTGGAGGCAACATGATAATAGGCAGACGACAATGAAGAACTGGAGTAGGCATGCGTGATGTGTGCGAGGAAGAAATTGTTTTTGGTCCATCATGCCGCCATAGGCATGATTCCTCTTGTTTATGATTTAAGTAGTACCTAATATGTGTGATATAATACTTATGATTGTGAACTCTTTTACAACAACAATATAACACCCGTATAAGGAATTTTCGTTTGAATGTTAAAATGTTCTCATGTGTGAGTGCATATGTATATGTATGTGTATAGACACATTGGCATGCTTGAACACCATAGAAACAAAAGAAGAAAATATTGCATATAAGATTTTATCATGAAATATAAGTAATATACCGAAATTACATAATTGCCCAGACTGTCGCTTATATTTTATCGCAGTGGTTAACTTGTGTCTCCATTTGGCTAGGGTGCGATTGATAGCTATTAACTTGTGTCTCCATTTGGCTAGGGTGCGATTGACAGCTATTAGGTCCAACTTCTCATCGAAAGTGGTTATTCTCTCAATTTCAATCAATGATTTTAGTTAGTCATAAATGACATAACACAACTGAACAATTCTCACTCCTTTTTAATAAGAGTTTTTAGAAGATGCATTCTTAACTATATCAATGTCAATCTCATTCCTTGTTTAATAATAATTAATATACTACTATATAATGATTTTTTTAATTAGATCTTTCAAATTAGTTGTAATAATAACTTATAGTTGAATTAAACTTGTTACTCGCTCACTCACACTCATTTTCTTACTATTTTTTGGAAGTCATCCATTCTACAGAATCAATTCAGCCCCAACTCTAGTTGCAAATGTTTTTTTTTTAGAAAACTCCCCAATTAAGGGGACATGTGTGGGAAGGTTGACCGACCCCAAAAGAGGATTAAGTTGCAGAACACATTGCGCCTATAACACCATGTGTACTGTTATTTACAAGGAATGTGTGCAAAATAGGGTTCAGTTTTGGTTCTATTGCCAGAGCTAGTCACCTCTGTATATTTCATTGCGCAAAATCTATGGACTACTTTATCCTTATTATTTACATAAGAATTTTTTAAGTAACCCATATTTTTCCTAAAAAATCCATTGATTTAGATATTCAATTACATTTTCCTCTTCCTTTTTATATTACACCTAAAACATCCTGAACTTAAACCCTACTATTTTTCTAGTTAAAATCCCGAACTTAGGTTTAACAGATGTGTCCTAATGATGATATTATGAATCTAAATGAATTAGAAAAGCTGAAAACATGTAATTTAATGTTACTTTGAGTATTTTTAAGTTTGAAATTGTCAAGGCCATGGACGTGATGCAATAATCTCATAGTGACAATGTGTCGTTTCTAAACCAACCACATAGGGTCTAAGCGAGCCATTGTTATTTCACATGGCGACTATGGGGTAGAGTACACATCCATGTATACCTTCTACATGACCGAACAAAATACCTCATACACCCTACTTTTGCATTAATTTGTGTATCTTGATGCACCTGCTGATGTTGTAAAGAGGAAAAAAGCCCATAAAAAGGAAAAAGAAAAACTCATAATGATTTAGGTATACCTAATTGTAATGTCGAGGGTTCAAGTAGAGCGGACCAAAGTTAAAAGATCACATGCTTAAAGTTTAAATTCACATTTATTTATACATTTAGTTTTGATATAATGTCAGGTTTAAAAATTATCTTTGTCGATTTAATTATTATCTTTTTTATGTGTTTTACTTTAACGTCAAACCTTTGTTTCGCATAAATATTTATCTTATAATTTCAATATGAAGTATACGAAATACGCTTAATTAAGTTAATTTTAAAATATGATAAATGTTTATTCTACAGTTTAGCTGTTGACGCTATAAATGAATACGATTATAATATTCCGTCATATTAAAGGTAATCGATCACCCATTAATTTCTATAAAATTGCTGCATAGAATCTCTTGCTTTCACCAATAAGGCGCAAATGTTTCTAGCATGTCAAATTAAAAAGCAACACAAATGAAATGTAACTACTGAAATGTACTACAATTTTTTGTGTAATAGTTTCCATGATAAGTTAATTTACAATTTGTGGCGTTATGGTAAAATGTGAGGATTCCAAATCTTCCAAAATAAAATAAAATAAAATAAAATAAAATAAAATAATATATAAGATCCTTCGAAATTGAAATTTAATAGTGTATACTTTTATACATATTTTTGATTGAAGTTGGTAAAATTTGATGTAAATGTTTTTTGGAGAATGACAAATCCGAACATTTTGATTCTCCATCATTATGCAGAAGTAGTAATTTTTGATGGGAAAGTTTATTTAAACATAAAATTTTAACACAATTGGCGACATAATAAATTTATATCATTGAATCACCTCATGAATTCTATTTCTCAATATAAAAACAAAATAATTAAATGATCAAGGCTTTATGTCTCTTAGTTTGTGTTTAGTTTTGTATTTAAATAGTCATCCCTATTTATAATACAATGCAAACGAATGCTAAGTGCAAACTGAGAAAAAAGGTACATGGTAAAGAGCTTTTAAACCATAATAACACACCATTTATAAGAAATGTAATGTGTAATGATGGCAATCAACATGAATAATAAACACATATCCTATCCAGTAGAGAAATAAACGTGTCACTAAAACATAACACCAAATAAGCTTACCAGGTAGGCTTGAATAATTAGAACGTGCAACAATTCTTAGATCATCGGAATTTTTCCTTCCTAAAAGGCTAAAAGGAAATAAGAGAACAGAAAATACTCTTAAAAAAAAGAACCAGGTTATTTACAAAAATAGCCTTCAATCCGAATCCGAAAGCCCTCCATAAATTCCCTCTCTTCTCATTTCTTTTCCCTCTCTTTCTTTGTTCTGACATTCTCTCCCCTAACCTCGATCTACTTCTTCGCCTCCATGGCTGATGATGCATTCGATGCTTCCAATAACGAGCGTCTGTCAACTGATAATCTTACAGCCGAAGATTTAACTCCACTACAAACCATCGATCCTACAGTTGAGGTAAAGTTTCTCTCTCCTCTAGCTCATTTTCTATTAGTCTTTAGCGCTCTGGTTTAACGTCGATGTTTTAGCAAAGGGAAGGCGATCCACAATCGAGTGGAGGTATTTATCTTTTTCATCTCCTATAGTTACGCTTTTCTTTATTTTGATAGTTCAGTTAATTAGGATCTAGCTGTTTTTTTCAGCGAAGGAAGGTCAAATCAAAATGCAGGTTCAGAGCGCAGCGATAAATGGTTAGTTCGTACTCTGGATCACTGCTTTAGTGATTTTGTATACGATCAGTCGAATGTTTCGATTTGTTTTTTGTTTTTGTAGCGAAACCGTTAATTGTAAGGTACAAATGGACAATCGAGAATTTCAGTAACGTTCCGGATTTAGCGTGTTCTGGCACTTTTTTGGCCCGTGGATATAGATGGTAATTTACTTAATTTTGTTTGATTGTTATGTAGTATTAGGATTTTTGATCGGATAGACCTTAAGGAGAAATTTGTGTAATGTTCTTGACTGAATGGTTAAATGCAGGCGAATTTTGATATCTGGGAGAGGAAATCCGTCGGGTAATTTGTCCATGTATTTGGATTTTGCTGATGCGGAGACTCGTAGAGAATGGGATGTTTTTGCGCAATTTAAGTTGACTGTGGTCAATCAGAGGACAAGTAACCGTTCTATGGACAGAGGTAATCTTCCGTTCATGTGTACTGTTCATGTTCTTTTTTCTTTATCATTTCCAATGGTTTTGAATCTTCGTTGGTAGAAATTTGTAGGATGCACAATGATTGGTTGAATGCATTCATGGAATATTAAGCTATCCTCTTCGACAAATTTTACTTGGAGAGTTAGCAGTGAACGTACGCAAAAGTCTCATCCAATGAATGAAAAATTAAAGAAGTTTTTATACATGACATGCATCGCAGTTTCGTTTTAAAGTGCAAATGTATGTTAATAGTGTGGTGCTAAGGGCACCCCAATATGTTCTTCCTAATACCGCAATTAAAACTATAAAACTCATTAAATTTTGTATGCTTTCTACCACCACATTACCTCTCAATTTTAATCTCTCATCAATCATTATAAGCCGAACTAATCATGTAGTAAGCTAATCTAAATACCCTAATATCTCGTAATCGCTGTCTTCTTTAGATCTCTCATGGGAAAATTCAAATTCGTACGGTAATCTCTCAATTGTTTGATGATCTAAAAACCCTAATCTCTCACTTCCTCTTCTGTTTTGCTTAATTTAAACCTTATTCACGGCTATTGTATATTGCGGCGTCGAATTTGTTGATTGGTTATAGATCTAGGGTTTAGCTCGTTGATCAGTTTTAAAAATGAGGACAGACGAATATTGAGCGAAATAGAAATAGGGTAAAGCAGTGTGGTAGCCCCTATTTTTTAAGTGTGTGGTATTAAGAAGAGTGTAATACTAATTCTTGTGGTATTTTTTAGTCGTAGTATTAGGAAGAACATATTGGGGTGCCCTTAGCACCACACTATTAATATTCTACATAGCCATACAAAATATTACAAATTGACTTGTTTATTTCTTTTTTTAATAAATTCTTGTAAGTTTTGTATACTAATAAATTATCAATAACTTAGTATAATAAATTCAGTCATATATGTATTTTTTTTTTATCTTCATGCTACTGCAAGTATTGAGATATTAATATTTTCAATTTTTTCATAATTGCAAAAGGTTGCAGTAGCTGTTAATTGTTATTAGTTGCAGCTAGTGCTATAAACTTATAGTCACAATTATAAAAAGTAAAAACAAACATACGAAACAGATATTGACAATGCTTCTTAAACGCCTTTATGCTAGGTGATATTTAAAAATCTAGATTTGACTTGGCAATAAACTGAGAACAGCAATAATAAAGATTAGTACAAAAAAACAGATTAATTTTTATAGTATAGGTCTTTATTTTCTTTTACAAAATATATTTTGCTTGACAACAATGGTCGCAACACTAAGAGCATCTCGAATAGATTACGGGGAATTGTAATTTTACACATGAATATTCAGGTTTAGCCCCAACAAACGCACGGTGATTTTTTTTTAACCGTCCTTCGTTGGATGGAAAAAAATAAAAAATCACCGGAGCCAATTTTATCGATGTCTAAAGATAGGGCGCCCTAGGCAGGGAGTTGGTTATAGAGCATTGAAAAGTCAACACTCTATTGTAGGGCATTTATTTTTTAGGTACTCCACATAGAACGTTGATTTTTTCAGTGCGCGAGACCAATTCCGAATTCAGAATTAGTCTTTGAATTTTCCTCTTAATATTTGGGGGAAAACATTCTGTTGGGAAGCAACTTTTTGGTGAATTCAGAGTTCAGGAGCTAAATCTCCTTTAAATTTATTGTTGTTCCGTTATAACATACCATCGTTATAACATACCATCATTATAACATACCATCTCTTTTAATTTTAAATCGAATCAGGTTTAAATTAGCGTAGGTTAGGAAATACCGTTGCTATTTGTTTTGATATAAGTTCCAGCACATCAGAATGCCTTTATGTTTTGATAATAAGTCCACTTGTTTGAACTTTGTAATGCAATAAAACGCCATTGGGGGGGATAGGCCCCCCTGGCTTTTAACTGTGTCCGTCATTGAGTTAGCGAGGTGATTTATTTTGTTTCATCTTGGTTGGTGATTGGTGTGTTGAGACAGTAGTATATTTTGCTGACTCAAGATGAAAATACAGTTTAACTTCAATAGCGCAGTGACGCCTATTATACACTAAAAACTGATCAGCAGATTGACTTAATCGTGATAGGAAGGGAATACGTGGTTCTTAATGATTTTGTGCTGAACCTATTTCTCATAGGAACACTCCTTTCTCCGTTCATGTATGATGAAAATACAAGACAGTGATCCTTCGAATGATCAAATTATTGAGACAGTTTGTATTGCATAAAAACGCTATCATTGGCATATAAGAACAATTAGAATATACAACTGATCAAAGTGATTTAGAAAGTTTCTTATGCATGAAAAATGCTAAGGCATGGTTAGTACGGCCAAAATGAAAAATGCTAGTGCCTTTCTAACATCAAATAAAACAAAACACAACAGTTCAATGGTTTTGGGTTTCGTTATCACTTATTAAAATTACATTTAATGCTGAATGGTTGGGACAACTGTTTACCTCTACCTCTAAGCGACATGGTTTTTATATTCATTTATCTATTCTGCAGAATCACAGCATCAGTTCAATGATAAATGCCGTGATTGGGGTTTCTCGTCATTTATGCCCATGAGTGATTTGTTCGAACCGGACAAAGGATACATAATAGATGATACCTTGATTGTTCAAGCCGAAGTTTTCGTAAAAGAAACAAGCCTATCTGGGGATTATGGTTGTAACAGGGAAACCGGCTACGTTGGCCTCAAGAATCTAGGAAATACTTGCTACCTGAACTCTGCAATTCAAACCTTATATCATATTCCCTACTTAAGAAGTGTATGTATCATGATGATGTTTGGAACTAGTTTTTTAGTGGGAAGAACAAGTAATGCGTTATTTATCCAATCAAATTTTCTACACTTTCATTATTCACTTAAATATACTTTACAGATGCAGTTATAATTTTTTTTTTTTGAAAGTATATTTACTTTTTTTCTTTTTTTAGAAATTGGGTACTTGTATGTAACCATGGCAAGGGATCGATCCCATGACCTTTTGCATTTTGTTCTAACTTCTCAACCAACTAAGACAAGGATGTTGATCATAATAAACATAATTTTGGCTTGCAGGTTGTGTATCATATGCCTACCACAGGGAGTAATAATCCAGGTAGAAACGTTCCTTTAGCTCTATATAACCTTTTCTATGGGCTTGAACACAGCAACACTGGCGTTTCTACATGGCATCTGATTGAGTCCTTGGGATGGGATCATTTTGATGCTTATGAACAAAATGACGTACAAGAGTTTAACAAGCTTCTCTGTGCGACACTGCAAGATAAAATGAAGGTTTTACATCCTACTTAATGTTTAATTTGACAAGAAAGAAATGTATTTGATTGCCATTTCGTTTATTTCAGGGAACTGCTCTTGATGGAACAATCACAGGATTATTTGAGGGACACGTTGTTTATTATATAAAGTGCATCCATGTTGAGCAACAATCCGTCACAATGGAACCATTTCTTGGTAATGGAGCCATATTTTGAACTAATTTTTATTACTGTAAATAAATAGTGGTAAGGCCTCTTTAGATTGGACCATGGATTCAGTTGCACTGGAATCAAATTCTGTTGATGTGGTAAATGCAGACCTGAATCTCGATGTGAAGGGATGCCCAGATATTTACGCTTCTTTTGACAAGTATTGCGAGGTTGAACGCATGGAAGGAGACCGCAAATATAAAACGGATAAGTATGGCTTGCAGGTTTGTCTTAGCATCATTTTTACATCATTTTTATAACAGGCATAATGATTTGAATCTTAAATTCATGCGCTCATTGTAGAAGTACTAAATTTTGGGGATTGTTAATGACACGCCCGATTCGGTTAAGAGGTGTCATTTTGTTAAGGGGAAACCGACGGTGGAAAATTTATTAAGGGGCAACATCAGGCAAACTTTTACAGAAAAAAAATAACCCTGTAATAACGGTAAGAGTATACCGTTTTTATTTAATAAAAACGGTTTCATTAGACCATTTTTTCTATCTTTATAAGAAACTTTAACAAACAACGAAAACGGTAAGAGTATACCGTTTTCAGATTAAGGGTATTTTGGTCTTATTATTGCGAATTGTTAAGGGGTGTCTAGCCTGTAGTGTACGCCCCTTAACAAAATTTTAAAAAGTGATTTTCGTGACACCCCTTAACCAAAAATGGGGTGTCATTAACAATCCCCTAAATTTTTTCTAAAACATATTATTACAGGATGCACAGAGAGGCTGCCTGTTCAAGGACTTTCCACCTGTTCTATTTCTCCATCTAAAACGGTTTGAGTTTAACTTTGAGAAGGGGCTCGGATTTAAGGTTTGTTTATTTGACTTTGGTCCATTTATCTTCACCGTGCGGATTGAAACAGCTTATGTACTCACTATCAATAAATACAACGGAATGCAGATTTTTGATCGTTATGAATATCCGATGGTACTTGACCTTGACAAAGGCAACAGAAAATACCTTTCTTCCGACTCGGACAAGACCATTCGGAATCTTTTTACCCTATACAGGTATTCTATGTAATTCATCACATAAACAAGCCGTGGGAATTTTGCATTTTTATCCCTCTATTCATTTGGGGGTACATAAAAATTCATGAAATAACTTAAGAATATGTGTGTGAAATGATAGAACAGAAATAAAAGGTCAAAATCCATTTTTATTAATGAACCATAGCCTTGTATAGGAAATACATAATACCAATGCAGATATTAATACAAAGAATCCATATTTGCACCTCAATAATCGCTGTTCACCTTTTGATAGAAAAATTAAACTGATAAGTCTGGATTTACACTTTGAAAAATTAAGTGGCGTTGATAATTGTTATTCTCTGTTTGCAATCCGATAATTTGAGTTAAGTGAAATCGACCAACAAGCGGGCGATTTTGGTTGATTTAATCAACCTTAGCCTTTAGCGTTGACAAAACATTCCAACTGAAAGCAGTGACCGTCTGCTTACTTCAATTTAACGCGATCAAAATGAGAAAACACAAAATTAAGCTGCAAATATTTACCATGCTGATGTTTCAATATTCTTTCCGCATGTTTGCCTCCTCGCTACTTGCCTTTTTTTCAATTGTAGTGGGAATTTGGTAGAATTCAATTAAAAAAGGAAACAATAAAAGGTATGAAAAAGGAAAACAATAAATCATGTTTTGATATTCAGTTTAAAGCTTGTCAAAGACTATCTTAATGAACTTTGGGTCTTGACTGTCTCAGTGACTTACATCAACGATCACGAATTTCTTTATATGGTTGAACAATGTTCTACTACTTACATTGCTTTACTCATTACTCTTGAACCATAACCAAACTATTTATGGTTTCAACCGAGGATCCTCTGCATGTGGACCATCCTCTGGTAATGCAGTATTCGTCGCATCCTCAATAATTTAGCATTGTGGCTCTTCTTTTTAATCTTGTTGAATAACGTAATATTATACCTGCTACACTCACATACCTTACGTACAACACTCGTATGCTACTACATCTAACAGTTCTCTCAAGCGCTTTGAATCATTCAACCTAATAATCGACGCTTTACGCCACACGTCTTCCTTTTTGTGGAGAAATTTTGATTCAAAACCGCTTAAATCAAAAATCCCAACGCCGCAGAAAACGAGATCGTGGTAATTGTGCAAAAACAACCAATTGATATATCAAAACAATGTCAATCTTATCCAAGCCAATCACAATCACCAAATAATGGAAATAATAGAGCAATAACGAGAAACTAAATCGGAATTTATAGTGGTTCCACCGATGTCTTGTCAGTGTACGTCCATTTTGAGAAAGAAACCTTTATTAATATCAATAGAAGTGTACAGGAGATTGATTACAATGATCAAATTTAATAGAAAATTTTGATTTTGTGGAGAAAAGAATTGAAGAAGATTATGATTGCCTAAACCCTAATTAAAATAAATCTTGATCTAATTTCTTGATTTTGTTGTACATCATCCTTTTGGATCCGATGCAGCTTATATAGGCATAGGCAAGTATATGTAAATTCCCAAAATTTCCTTTAGATCCGAAATATCCTCCAAATCCAAAATATCCTTCAAATATGAAAATATCCTCCAGATCCTAAATATTCGAAATATCCTGAAATATCCATCAGATCTGAAAATATCATTCAGAACCTAAATATCCAAAATATTCTGAAATATCCTTCAGATCAGAAAATATCCTCCATAATCTAACACGTAGTATCGCATACTTCAACACTCCACCTCGATATTATACCATCTTGATCGACGCTAGTCTATGAATTAGAAAAGCGCGACATTTAAATTAAATTCTGCAAGCATACAGGTGTGAAGCATACAGGTCGAACACAGAGAGGTAGATTAAAATTAAATTATTTATCTAATCTCTTGGGCGAGTTAGACGAAGCTTGAAGATTTGTTTTGAAAACAATAAAATTGAAATTGCAAACTTATGATTATCGTCGAATCTAATCGAACGATTAATCACAAAAAAGTAAATAGCAAAGCAAGAACAAGAATGCAGAAATTAAAATTGCAAGAAAAGAAGAACAACAAAAGGTAAATTAGGATTGTCGTTGAAACTAATCAAACGACTCATCTCTAAATTAAAAAAATTGTAAAATACAATTGGTGCTCTACCGAATCTAATCATGTAGACAACACTAATTGCTAAGAAAATAGAAAAATGCTAGAAAATAAAAGAAGAACTTTATTAAGAAGAGAAAATATGATACAGGATGGTGGCTACAATGATATTACAAGGGTATTTATAGCTGATAGCCAACCCTAAACCCTAACTACAAATGGGCCTTAGGGAAATCACAGAAGAGTATGAGAATTACAATTGGGCCTTTTCTCTTTTCCTCTTGCTTTCCTTGATAATTCTTCATTGATTTGCGATATGTAAAGCCTTTTACCAATTATTTTCTTGTCCCAAAAGTAACTGAATGTGAGATCATCGTCAACAAGTCTTCAAATATAAATATGCAGCAATTTAATTTTCATTTCTCTACTTTTCTGGTTGCATGCGGGCTGGGTTGGAATATCTGTCAAAGTGACAAAACAATACCCAAGTAATATTTATTTATATACAAAAGATAAGATATAAGAGCATAAAAATAACACATTTCTACGTCAATCACATCTACATCACAAACTTCAATGCACCCAAGCATTTCCTTCTATCTTCAATCAAGAAATCTTGAATGTTCCCCAATGAACTCCGGCATAGCCACCGCCCATTGCACTTCACTAACGAGTTCAGGCGTAGCCCTCACTTGTCAATGAAGTGTTGTAACATCCATCTCCTAAACCAGTCTCACCAAAAGACAATGTACTCGGGAGTGAAAACGAGTACTTACCATATGAAGATAGAACACCAACCTCTCACCAATACTTTTCTACATCCAAGTTTCTCTCTCAACTGTACCACCTCGTGACACCTAGCATCTCTCCAAGCAATTATGTTCGAGCAATGCTCGAACTTCCCAACCGGCAATGTCTTAGTGAACATGTCCATCGCGTTATACTTTGTGTGCACATTTTGAAGGCATACTTGCTTGTCTTCATCCATGGATATTAGAAATGACTCCCTCACCTCAATATGCTTCGTTCGTGAGCTAAATGCCAAATTCTCTGCCAAATGGATAACACTTTGGCTATCACATTGAACATCAACAATGTCATGTTCAAACCCCAAGTCACACAACAATCGCTTCAAATATAGTGCTTCCTTTGTTGCCTCTACCGCAGCTATCAACTCCACCTCCGTAGTGAATAAAGCAACTACGGTCTGCAATCTCGATCTCCATCTTATGGCTGTACCGCCAAAAGTGAAAACATATCCGGAAGTTGATTTTCTTCGATCCCTATCACCTGCGTAGTCTGAATCACAGTAATCAACTAACATGCAATTCTTCTCTTTACTATCCCAAAAAACAAGGCCATGAGATGCTGTACCTTTCAAGTATCTCACGATAAGCTTCACTGCTTCCCAATGCGATTTCCCCGAATTAGCCATAAACCGACTAATCATCCCGACGGCATTTGCAATATCGGGTCTTGTACACACCATGGCATACATCAAACTTCCAACCGCACTAGCATATGACACATTTGCCATGTAAGCCTTGTCTTTCTCCTCGATAGGTGATCCCTTACTCGAAAGCTCTATATGCAAAGGTAAATGTGTATTTGACGCATTTGCATCCTCCATGCTAAACCGGCAAAGCACGTTCTTAATGTACTCCTTTTGAGTTAATTTCAACTCAAAATGCTTTCGATTTCTTTCAATTTCCATGCCCAAAATCTTTTTTGCTTCTCCAAGGTCTTTCATCTCGAACTCCGCCTTTAATTTCTCTTTCAACCTGTTGATTTCTGCCTTGTCCTTAAAAGCAATGAGCATATCGTCCACATACAAAAGTAAATACATCCAACAATCATTTTCTAACTTCTTGATGGTTTGATGGAAGCCACTTTCAAACATGAAATGATCAAATCTCTTGTACCATTGCGTAGGTGATTGCTCCAAACCATACAATGATTTTTTCAACTTGCAAACTAGTTTTGACTTATCTTCTATAACAAACCCTTCCGGTTGCTCCATGTAGATGTCTTCATCTAAGTCTCCATGCAAAAAGACGGTTTTCACATCTAGTTGTTCCAACTCCAAGTCGTGAATAGCAACTATGGCAAGTAATATCCGGATAGAAGTATGCCTCACAACCGGTGCGAAGATCTCATCATATTCCTTTCCTTTTCTTTGTGCAAACCTCTTAGCCCCTAGTTTAGCTTTGTATTTTCCATCATCCTTCACCTTATATATCCATTTGCACCCAATAGCCCGATTTCCATTAGGAAGTGGAACCAAATCCTAAGTTTGATTCTTCATTAAAGATTGCATCTCTTACTCCATGACGCAAATCCACTTCGAGCTATCACTCGAATTCATGACGTCATCAAGGTCCATTGGCTCATCTTGGACTACATAAAGAGCATAGTCCAAATTCTCACAAAAGCTAAGATAGTTCCAATCACCATATCTTTCGGGTGGCCTTATAGAACGATGACCAACCCGAGTAGCAATACCATTACCTGGTTTTCCTTCAGCTCCACCTTGAACTGAATCTTCTCTAGGCTCGTGCACATCACCAACACTATTAGAGGAACCCTGTGGACTACGTGATGTAACATCAACCGCATTCTCCTCGCAAGCACCTCCAACAAGTCTACTCTCTAGGTCTAAAAGTGGGAATAACTTTCTTTTCCTTTGATTCACCATGAACCAAATCCTGAACATCTGATGAGTCCTCATTCTCCTTGAACATAGCTGACTCATCAAAAGTAACATGACGAGAAATCATAGTCTTCTTCGTTTCCGGATTTCAAATCCGATATCCTTTGACGCCATCCATATAACCGAGAAAAATCCCTTTGAAAGCTCTAGGTGAGAGCTTATCATTCCCGGATTATGCACATAAACAGGACTGCCAAACACACGAAGATAACTCAAGTCAATGCTCTTCCCTTTCCACACTTCCTCCGGAATTTTGTTATCAATAGCCGAGCACGGAATTCAATTAATAATATGCACCGCAGTTGATAAAGCTTCGGCTCAAAATTCCTTAGACAAACCCGATGTCAATCTCAAGCATCATGCTTTTTCTAGTAGAGTTCGGTTCATTCTTTCCGCCACTCCATTAGATTGCGGATCTCCCGGTGTAGTAAAATGCCTCCAAATACCATGATGCTTGCAAAAATTCTGAAATTCTCCGGAAACATACTCGCCGCCATTATCGGACCTAAGAACCTTCAAAGTCTTTCTACTCTCTTTCTCAACAAGAGCCTTCCATTCTTTGAACCTTGCAAATGCCTCCGATTTAGCCTTCATTACATATACCCAAACCTTCCGAGACAAATCATCAATGAAAGGAATATAATATCTTGCTCCTCCCAAAGAAGCTATAGGCGCTGGTCCCCAAACATCCGTGTGCACATACTCAAGAATCCCTCTTGAATCATATTTTCCTTCACCGAATGATACTCTAATTTGCTTCCCCATGATACATTCCTCGCAAAACTCCAACTTGTTGAAACTCTCACCATCAATCATCTCCTTTCGACGAAGAACATCTAAACTCTTCTCCGAGACATGACCCAATCTCAAATGCCACAGCCGTGTTGCATCTAAGCCACGAGAACTATCAACACTGATACAAGTTCGCCTTCCACGTTCACTCTTTGAAGCAAATAAATACCATGAGTTCTAGCACCCTTCATAACCACAAGCGCACCTTTCGAAATCCTCAAGCTATCACTTTCAATAATGATCTTGCAACCTAAAGAATCCAACTGTCCCAAAGAGATATGTGACTTTCGTAGTCCCGGAACATAACGCACATTAGTGAGAGTACAAACCACTCCGTCAAACATCTGAATTTGCATGGATCCAATGTCTTTCGACTTGCAAACCGCACCATTTCCCATAATAATTAATTTTCCTTCCCGATCAAGATAAGAAGAAAAACAATTCCTATTAGGCGTCATGTGATATGAAGCCCATGAATCAAGCATCCATTCGTTGTCTAAAACATTCGATGCTACAGCCGACAAAACATCTACGTCTTCCTCACCAACATCTCTCTCCACCGCAACTAATGAAGATGCTACTTCCTTCTTTCCCTTGTCTGGACAATTATTCTTCCAGTGACCAGATTTCTCACATATAAAGCACTTGCCATTTCTTTCTTTTGACTTTTCTCTTTCACCGGGCTTCCTAGACTTAGAACGCCACCGGTTTCCCTTCTCTGACTTTACTTTCTCCGCAAATAAACCTTGACTATTACCAGCACCACTACTACCATCACTCAGCTCCTTCATCTGATCTCACAATTCCTCACAAAGAAGACCCGTCTTGATATCATTTAAAGTCAATGTATCCCGGCCATAGATCAAGCTGTTTGTGAATCCAATATAGCGCTTAAGCAACGAACATAGCAATATCATCACCTTCTGCTCCTCCTCAATCTTTATATCTACCGCCTTCGTCTTCATTAGCAAATCATCAAACACATTCAAGTGCGTCTTTAATGAAGTTCCTTCCTTCATCTTATAGGTAAAGAAAGTCCGCAACAAGATCAGTCGATTTGTGAGTGAGTTCTTCATATACAACTCCTCCAACTTGTTCCAAATACCTTTATCAGTCGTCTGATCGCTAATTTCGGAAATAACATTCTCCCCCATGGCAAGTTGAAGTGTAGTGAATGCCCACTCTTCCATTTCTTCTCTCTCCACATTTGAGATGTCCTTTGACAATAAATGTGTCAAACACCACGCGATGTACCCGATTCCGCTTAAGAACCGCTTTCATCTTCTATTGCCACTTTTCGAAATCATTGTCGCCATTCCATTTGATAACCAATTGTGAACCAGCAGCTGCATACGACCCACGTACATAAGGAGCTACACCATTTGGACCAACTGTTGAGGCACTGTTTGAATCTGATTCCGGCATTTTTTACAGCTCTCTACCAACACCAATGCTTTGATACCAAATGTTGTGGAGAAATTTTGATCCAAGACCGCTCAAATCAAAAATCCTTAACGCGGCGGAAAACGAGATCGTGATAATAGGGCAAAAACAACCAATCAATATATCAAAACAATCTCAATCTTATCAAAGCCAATCACAATCACCAAACAATAGAAATAATAGAGCAATAACGAGAAACTAAATCACACAGGGATTTATAGTGGTTCCACCGACGTCTTGTCAGTGTACGTTCACTTTGAGAAAGAAACCTTTATTAATATCAATAGTAGAGTACAAGAGATTGATTATAATGATCAAATTTACTAGAAAAAATTGATTTTGTGGAGAAAAGAATTGAAGAAGATTAGGATTGCCTAAACCTTAATTAGAATAAACTTTGATCTAGTCTCTTGATTTTGTTGTACATCCTCCTTTTGGATCCGATATAGCTTATATAGGCATAGGGAAGTATATGAAAATTCCCAAAATTTCCTCTAGATCCGAAATATCCTCCAGGTCCAAAATATCCTCCAGATCTGAAAATATCCTCCAGATCCTAAATATTCGAAATATCCTGAAATATCCTTCAAATATGAAAATATCCTCCAGATCCTAAATATTCAAAATATCCTGAAATATCCTTCAGATCCGAAAATATGCTCCACAATCTAACACATAGTATCGCATACTTCAACATTCTTCACCATCAAAATTGGCAACGTCATCGAATACATGCTAATCTACAAACATTCATTGCTCAACCATGACTAGCGGTCAAATCAACATCAAGGCCCGTGTTACATGTATCGAGTCTACTTTCCAATTAAATACAAATATAGGGGTAAAAATGAAAAAAAGCACACCAATAGTTTCTCTATTCATCTCCGTGCAAGCTTATGGCAGCCTTGCAATTTCATTGGTAACTCAAGTTTAGACAACCTTTGATAGGAATTAATACCTTTGACAGTTGAAATCAGATTCAGTGCGATAATTCATCGCATATTAATATTTGTTAGGATCGATTTCGGTCAATCAAGCCTAACACCCAAGTCTATTCAATAACAGAACAATCGCAAATAGCAGTCACATAAACAATCACAGAGTTACCAGAATGCAGTTAAAGAATACAAGTTTTTATAGTGTTTCGGTAAACACTGGTCTACGTGCACTTAGCGTAATCTATTATTTATATTGCTTGATTACAAGTACAACTAGTTGTTTTATGAATGAAGAGAAAAGAATGTGAAGTTATCTCCAAAATGCAATACAACTTTTGCACAGATAAGAGGAGATCCCTATTTACAAAGTCGTTGATGGCCTATTTATAGAAGTAAGATGAAGTCATATTGACACGAAATTACATTGGGGATCCCTCGTACGGGGGACGATCCGCCCAGGAAGTGGAGCCCATAACGCCCCTATATTGGGGGATCAATGTCAATCCCCATGGAGGGATCAATACCAATCCATGGAGGTTGCACCCTACGAAGGGCCACCCCTCATAAGGCGTTGGGTTGGGAGAAGCTTCAAAATCAACTACAGAAGCTTCAAA
This sequence comes from Allium sativum, assembly GCA_030737875.1. Classification (NCBI taxonomy): domain Eukaryota; kingdom Viridiplantae; phylum Streptophyta; class Magnoliopsida; order Asparagales; family Amaryllidaceae; genus Allium; species Allium sativum. The sequence goes on from CM060920.1 coordinate 58,983,360, forward strand.
ATCCGATGCATCCAATTATCGCCATTAGTACGACGTTAGGTCGGCAGTTTCAATCCTAATCTCAAGCCAAGCGACTTAGGCAAGTACCAGTTCTCAATTTTCATCTAATTTCTTGAATCTGATAGTGGTGCACTCAAATTCTCAAGCATCGGTAGCATCACCATCTCATCCAGCTTACACTCCTTCCCATGGCCATCCCAATTTCTTGTAACTGTAGTTATGAACATGGAGACATCAAATCCAATTGCGTTGTATTTCAAAGCTCCATTTTCCATATCTTTCGAAATCATTTTGATTTTCTCCTTTGTTTCTGCTACAAAATCTTGGAAATTAGAGGTCATTCCTCCCTCTGATTAGCATCATGTTGGGACCTGCAGCTGCTCTGCAGCCTCCAAGCAGCCCATGTTTATTAAATGGGTATGACACCAACCACCACCAATCTAGCCAACAACCAAGTCACCAACCCTCCCACCAACCATCTCCTCTTTATATATACATCCTTCCTCTTCATAATTTTTATCCCATTCCAAAATCCAAGAAGTAGAAAATGAAACAAGCTTAAGAGTGAGATCGAGTGTTGAGTGAAAAGTGTTTTGTGTAATCAGTTTGTAATATTTATAATATCAAGTTTGTGTGTCTTACCATTCTACATTTTATTTCTTTTCTCCACAAATTTAATTATAAGGAAATTTGCATAATTTCCCAACAACTGATATCATAGCCATGATTTGTTAGAAAAGAAATCAAATTCGAGTGGAAGCGATGGCGGCAGATGAAGGAAAGGTGAAAATTGAGAAGTTTGATGTAGCTGACTTTGGCTTTTGGAAAATGCAAATTGAAGATTACTTATATCAGAAAAAGCTTTATCAACCTCTCTTAGAAAGGAAGCCAGAGAATATGAAAGATGAAGATTAGACTTTTCTTGATAGACAAGCTCTTGGAGTTATTCAATTAACGTTATCTCGCATTGTTGCTTTCAACATAGCAAAGGAAAAGACCACGACAAGTCTTATGGCGGCTCTCTCCAGTATGTATGAGAAGCCGTCAGCCTCTAACAAAGTTCATTTGATGAGACGATTGTTCAATTTGCGAATGACAGAAGGTGCGTCAGTAGCTCAACATCTCAATGAGCTGAATACAGTTACTTCTTAGCTAAGTTCAGTTGAAATTGAATTTGATGAAGAAGTACGAGCGTTGATACTTTTGTCTTCCCTGCCAGAAACTTGGAATGTTACTGTCCTAGCAGTGAGTAGTTCATCGAGAAGCAATAAGTTAATGATATCCGTGATATGGTTCTCAGTGAAGAGATTCGCCGAAAAGATTCTGGCGAGTCGTCAAAATTTTCAACTTTGCATACACAATCAAGAGGAAGAAATTCAACACGAGGAAATGGAAGCAGCAAATCGAACTACCGAGCTAGGTTGAAGGACTGGAGATCTAAATTCAACAATCTAAACAATTCCCACAGCTCAAAGACTGTTGAGTGCTGGAACTGTGGAAAAATCGGGCACTACAAAAATCAATGCAGAAGTGCACCAAAGGATCAGGAAGCGAAGGCAGAGGCAAATGTTACTTCTACCTCAGGAGGAGATGAAGCGTTGGTATGCTCTTTGGAGAGCAAGGAAGAGTCTTGGGTGCTAGACTCTGGAGCATCGTTTCATGCCACTTCGCAGAAAGAATTCTTCGAAAGGTACGCCTCTGGAAATCTTAGAAAGATATATCTTGGTGACGATCAATCTTGTGATATCGTTGGTAAAGGTGCTGTGAAGATTAAGCTAAATGCGTCAGTTTAGGAGCTAAAAGATGTCAGTCACATACCTGATTTGAGAAAGAATTTGATTTCCGTGGGACAACTAGCTAGTTAAGGCTACATTATGACTTTTCATGGTGATGATTGGAAAATTTCAAAGGGTGCAACGACGATTGCTCAAGGTAAGAAGAGTGATACTCTTTACATGACAGCAAGAGCACGATGTTCGATCACTGTTGCAGCTAGCAATGGAAATTCCAATATATGGCACCAGAGGCTAGGCCATATGAGTGAAAAGGGAATGAAGATTATGCACTCGAAGGAAAATCTTCCAGTTCTACAATCAGTGGAAATAGGCCTGTGTGAAAATTGCAGAAGAGAGCCAACTTTCAAATGGCAAAACCCCAAAGAAGGAAAAACTGGAGCTTGTTCATTCGGATGTTTGGGGGCCAACAACCATCCCATCAATTGGTGGAAAACATTACTTCATTACTTTCATCGACGACCACTCGCAAAAACTATGGGTTTACTTTTCAAAGCATAAATCTGTAGTGTTCGAGGCTTTCAAGATATGGAAAGCTATGGTTGAAAATGAGACAAATCTAAAGATAAAAAAGCTTAGAACTGACAAGGGATGTGAATACGAAGACATCAAATTCAAGCAGTTCAGTTATCAGCACGGGATCAAAATGCAAAGAACCGTGCCGAGTACGCCTCAACACAAAGGTGTAGCTGAGCGTATGAATCGAACGTTGATAGAAAGAGTCAGAAGCATTCGTATACAATCAGGTCTACCAAAGCAGTTCTGGGCAGAAGCAGTCAACACAGCAACTTATTTGATCAACAAAGGTCCTTCAGTTCCATTAGAGCACAAAATACCAGAGGAGTTATGGAGTGCAAAAGAGGTAAGAGTATCACATTTAAAAGTTTTCGGTTGCATAGCATATGTGCATATTAGTGATCAACGCAGGAATAAACTTGATCCCAAATCCAAGAAATGCACTCTCATCGGCTATGGCGAAAATGAGTTTGGGTACCGCATTTGGGATGATGAAAACAAGAAGGTGATCCGTAGTCGAGATGTGATATTTTACGAAAGAGTAATGTACAAAGACAAATATAAAATAGATGTCAACGACTCAACACAGAGGTAGCCAGTATTTGCAGATTCAAATGATATTCCGGATAGTTTCGTAACTGAACCAACTATAGCAAATCCTCCACCTAATGAAATCGTTGATCTAAGCGCTGTGGACCAGTCTGACACACCACAACATCCTACTCTAGCTCTTGAATTAAGGTCTTCTCGACCTCATGTACCTAACAAAAATTACATGAACGATTTGTTGCCGACTGATGTAGGGGAACCTGAATGCTGTGATGAAACTTCTCAGACTGAAGATGCTAGCAAGTGGGAGCTTGCCATAAAAGATGAGATGAAATCTCTCATCTCCAACCAGACATGAGAACTAGCTGAGTTACCCATAGAAAAGAAGACACTTCATAATAAATGAGTGTATCGGATGAAAGAGGAGCATGATGGTTCCAAGAGATACAAAGCTCAACTAGTTGTCAAAAGATTCCAACAGAAAGAAGAAGTGGACTACACTGACATTTTCTCTCCCGTTGTGAAGCTCAATACTATCAGGTCAGTATTAAGTATTGTTGCTATTGAAGACCTTCATCTTGAACAGTTAGATGTAAAGACCACATTTCTTCATGTAGACTTGGATGAGGAGATATACATGCGCCAACCAGAAGATTTCTTCGAGAAAGTGAAGAAGAGCATGGTGTGTAGACTAAACAAAAGCTTGTATGGCCTGAAACAAGCCTTAAGACAACGGTACAAAAAGTTTGATGGATTCATGCATAAGGAAGTGTTCCAAAAGTGCAATGCTGATCATTGTTGTACTTCAAGCAATATAAGTCTAGTTATATCATTTTACTACTTTATGTTGATGACATGTTAGTAGCAGGATCAAATATGGATGATATCAGAAGGTTGAAGCAGCAACTGTTAAAAGAGTTTGACATGAAAAACTTAGGTCCAGCAAAGAAGATTCTTGAAATGCAAATCACTAGAGATAAGCAGGGAGGGTTCTTGCAGCTATCTCAGGAAGATTACATCAACTGTGTTTTGCAAAGATTCAACATGAACGATGCTAAACCAGTCAACACACCATTGGTCAGTCACTTTCGCCTATCCAAGGATCAGTCCCCTCAAACGGAGGAAGAAAGAAATTTCATGATTGATGTTCCTTATTCCTCAGCTATTGGAAGTTTGATGTATGCCATGGTCTATATGAGACCAAACATTTGTCATGCAGTGGGAGTTGTTAGCATGTTCATGTCAAATCCGGGGAAAGCTCATTGGGAAGCAGTTGAGTGGATTTTGAGGTATCTACGAGGCATTGTACATAACGCTTTGTACTTTGGTAAAGGGTAGGTTAAAGCTCAACGCTATGTAGATGCAAACTTCGGAGGCGAAGTCGATCATCGAAGAAGCACTACAGGTTATGTATTCACGGTTAGAACTACAGCTGTTAGTTGGATGTCACAGATGCAGAAGATTGTCATTTTATCCACTACCGAGGCTGAGTATGTAGCAATCACCGAAGCTAGTAAAAAGATGATATGGCTTCAAGGTTTGTTAACTGAGTTGAGATTCAAACAGGAAATGAATGTTTCATACAGTGACAGTCAAAGTGCAATACACTTGGCGAAGAATTCAACATTTCATTCCAGAACCAAACATATTGGGCTTCGTTATCACTTCATCAGATCTCTACTAGAAGATGATGTGTTAATACTGGAGAAGATCGAAGGAAGCAAGAATCCAGCAAATATGTTGACAAAGACGGTAACTATCGATGAACTGAAGTTGTGTTCAACTTCAGTTGGTCTGCTAGAGTAAAACGAGTAGAATGACTGTTGCATCGATCATGATGTGAAGACGGATTGAAATCAGTCTTCAAATGAGAGATTGTTGGAACTTGCAGCTGTTCTGCAGCCTCCAAGCAGCCCATGTTTATTACATCGGTATGCCACCAACCACCACTAACGTAACCAACAACCAAGTCATCAATCCCCCACCAATCATCTCCTCTCTATATATACATTCTTACTCTTCATAACTTTTATCCCATTCCAAAATCCAAGAAGTAGAAAAGGAAACAACCTTAAGAGTGAGATCGAGTATTGAATGAAAAATGTTTTGTGTAATTAGTTTGTAATATTCTTATAAATAAAAGATCTGCAGCAGCTCGGAGACGGAGACATAATTGGCCGAACTCCGTTATCAAGTTTGTGTGTCTTGTCATTCTAAATTTTATTTCTTTTCTCCACAAATCTAATTATAAGGAAATTTGCGTAATTTCCCAACACTCTCCTTAAAGATTTGAAAACATTGAACAAAATACCAGCTGAACTAATTTCACAGTAGAGCAGCCTTTGGGAAATGAAGTACTCTAGCTCTTCCAACCAAGTCAAGGGCTCAAGCGATGATGACATCAAGCTGTGAGAATATGGTTGCAACAGGTCTCCATCAGCGCTTACGATATCTCCAACGAATAGCCCACAAAAGCTACTGCCGCCGAAGAGAAGAGCACCAGGATCCGAACTCAAGCTCTGATGCCAAATGTTAGAAATGAGAGAGGAAATCTTTTGTTATACTGTTTCATTAAACAGAAACTCAACTTACAACACATAAAGTACAAAGCTTTAAATTGACACATGATGACTAGAACAAAGACATGGCACTCAACCACTTACTACAAAGTTGCCTAGTTAAAAGGAAATGACTTGCTAAGCCGAAGACCAAGTACAACAACTTATTCAAAACAAAACAGAATGCAACTTACTGTTGATGTTTGAGTTTATATTCCAACAGTTTTGACTTTATGTGAAACAGCTGCATTACTTGTCTAGAATAAAGATGGCCACATAAAATAGTAGTTCTTTGCCAATTCTAAACACCAAGTGTTTTTGCCGTTCACCTGTTTGGTCATTGTCGATACCATTTTAACTTCTTTTTTCCAGTAATTTCTGCGGGTTTCCCCTTCAAATATCTCATTTTTAAACGAGAAAAAAAAAAAAAAAAACTAATAAGTTGCACGTTTTGCTTGCAGTGTTTCTGTGCACCGTGGTGGTGGAGTGCAAGAGGGGCACTACTATGCTTTCATTAGGCCAAGCCTTTCTAATCGATGGTATGTCTGATTTGTTCATTATTTGACAAGTTATGTATATCAGTTTTTGAACCCTTCAATTTTTTTGACAAATTACGTATATCAGTTTTTGGGACGCTGCTACATCAACCGGGGAAAAAAGCGGTGAAGTACACCGGAATTAAGATCGGACGATGGAAATTCATGGGGAGGGAGCGAAATTCATGGGGAGGGAGAGAATCGAACGGTTATTGGAAGTACCGCAGTTTTTCACAAACAAAAAAGCGGTCGAATTAGCATTTTCGCAGTTTTTGAACCCTTTCACAGTTAATTTGACAAATTATGTAAATTGCAACCAGCAATTCTAGAAGGCCCAAAGCAGAGGCCACGGAATGAGCCCGAAATCATCATAGACACGCATTAGTTAAACTGCCCTTTGAAATTCACCGTTGTACCCATATTTGCACCGCCCGTACACGTACTTTTCGAGCCTTGTAGCACATTTCAGTTGCATCATGTCTCAGACGAACCATTAATGCTTTGACATTGTCCTTGTAGTTAAGGCACATCTACGTTGTATGTGATGTCATGAGTTCGAATCTTGCCCTAAAGGATCCAATCTGTCTGCCACATAGTACGTTATATACTATCTACACTTGTACGCAAAGCCCCCAATTTTCCAAAAATATATATATTAATACTTCACATCGACAACTAGGGCTGTCAACGGATGCTTTCGGATACAGATAGTGCCATATCCGTATCCGTATCCGAAATTATTTTCGGATATCGGATATCCGTATCCGTTTAATTTTCGGATATCGGATATCCGTATCCGCTTAATTTTCGGATACGGACGGATATCGGATATTTATCCGCTCCGCCAGCAATTAATAAATTTAAGAGTATAAATAAAAAAGTTCAGATTAACATAAAATAATTTTTATACTAATGTCTACAAAAAACCAGAAAATAAAGAAATATGATGATGAAACATTGTTTTATACTAATGTCCATAAGAATATCAAAAAATATTCCAAAATGAAACATAAAATTACCATTTTTCATTAAAAATGGACAAAAATTTATACTATAGTAACATCCAATAGTTACAAAATAATTATTTACTCTATTTTTTTTGTTTGAATTATATATATTACATCAATTAGTCGGACGGATATTTTTCGGATACGGATACCACTATAACCATATCCGTATCCGCAAAGCTTTTCGGATATCGGATATCCGTATCCGCTTTTCGGATAATGCCGGATAACGGATATTTCGGATACGGATTCGGACGGATATCGGATTTTTCGGGTATCCATTGACAGCCCTATCGACAACCATGAGTTAGAATTGATCTATTGTCTGCTTTTACTCAACGTATCAACAAAGGAAAAAAGAAAAAGTATACAAGATTCAAGAGAAGATAAATCTTTGATGCAGGCTCAAATTTGATGATGAACGTGTCACAGAAGGAGATGCGTGGTCTGCTTTGGATGAGCAGTATGGTGGAGAAGAAGAGGCAAGTTTCATTTGCTATTACAAACCCAATTATGCGTTCGTAAGAATATTTATATGATCATGTGGTCTATGTGTCTTACGGTTTGATTATAAGGATTAAGTTCATATTATATGTTGGGATTTTAACATTAAAGTCGACATCGTGATGGACCAGTCTCGATTAAAATCGTTAGAGTTCGGAGTATTTATTATCCCTCGTCCCTTACCTAATTATGTTACATTTTAATCCCTCTCATAATAATATAGATAATGACTGGCAGTTATAAATAGTGGCTGGCAGTTATAGATAATGACTAGCTGTTAATTATAAAAGAAAAGAGAAACAACACTATAAATAAGTGGTAGTTTCGTTTTCTTAACAATTACAAGAACAAAAAAGTAATTTCAAAAATAAAAACTGAAGCAGTAAAGTATTGGTTCTATCCATCAAAGAACCAGTAAGAGTAAGAAAAAGGCTAAGGGAGGAGAATTATTAACATAGGAATTGATTCTATTGAAAGGCTATTATAAACATGAAACAAGGTTAGTGATTCTACATTTTCTGGAATTTATTGGTTGAATTATATCAAGTTTAGGTCCATTTGGGTTTTTATTTCATGGCTGAAAAAACATTAAATTGCTTACAGCGTTTTCTAATGCTAACCCCTTTTCTTTTCCCCAGTTGCTTCCGGTAAATCCCGGTTTCAAAGACACTCCATTTAAGGATACAAAATACTCTAGTGCATACATGCTTGTGTATGTTCGAGACAGTGACAAGGATAAAATCGTAGCTGGTGTTGAGGAAAAGGATATCACTGAACGCTTTAGAGTATGATGACTTCAGAAAAATCAATTTTTTTTTTCCAGTTATATTAGAAGCTAACTTCAAGTGATTGCTCTTTTTACCTATTTCAGAAAAGGTTGAAGAGAGACCAAGGAGAAAATGTAATACCAAAGGATAAGAAGAAAGTGAAGACAAGTTCACTTGATGCGGACCAGCATACAGTTATAAAGGTTATTTTAACCACTTGTCACTGCTAGAGTATAAAGTTTTCTTCTTAGTTAGTCTATATCGCTGAATGTTAGTTTTCTGATGTGCAGGTGGTTCAAGAGAGCAGTTTAAAAAAATGTCTTGAAAAGAATATCGATTTTGAACTAATAGACTTTGAAAGGAAATATGAGTATGAAAAATCTACTCCTTTCCAGGTTTTTAAGGTAACAATTTGTATTCAAAATTTGACAGTCACAGCTGATTGTTAAAAATATGCATATCCATTTGAATTTAGTGCATTCCTCTGCTTTCTTTTCGTAGATAGCACATATAGATTGCTAAATGTGCATACTGGTGTATTCCATATGTCATTTGATTTTACCACCCATTATCAAAACTTTTTTGTCAAAGAATATCCAACATATACTTATGAATTAACACCGTGTTTGACAACCTGGTATATCAACATTTTATATGATTGGGAACATTTTATGGCATTAAATTGACAACACTACTTTAAATTGACAATGCTACTTTCTAACAAAAAAATAGAGGCTGTAAACGGGTCGGACAAGTATTAAGCTTGGATATTGTCCTTAAGAGTTGGACAACGGATGGACAATAAAAAAACATTGAACATTTTCGAACAAACAATTTTTCAAACAATTTTCTTATTTTAATTTGTGTCATTAATGAGAACCGTGCGAATACAGACGGGTGGTCTTATAGCCTTGTACTGAGCCGGACATCAGATAATCACACAAAATTTACAGCCCTACCTAAAAAAATAAAGTAGTTGAAATCACATGAAATGGACTATGCAATAGCAATTCTTGTTTCACATCGTGTAACTTGGTATAACTGTGTTGCATATGATACGCAACAATGTTAGATCACCATCTAGCAATTGTGTGTTCTCAAAAGCATGTTATCATAATTGCATATCGAAAATACAAATATATCCGAAATTTTAACTTACATGGAATTACGAGTGCAGCTAGAAATTATATGCTCAGATTTATTTATTTTGCCATTCCCCCACATTCTAAATAATATGTTCATGCATTGTGGCTGATAATTGATTTATTTTCATAAAACATTTTTTTTTTTTTTTTTTTTTTTTTTTTTTGGGTTCATATATTACCATAAAATTTCTATTCCACGGTCAGGGGCGAATTTACATTGAGCTGACAGTGGTCAGCTGACCCCCCTCAAATTATACCAAATACACAATATTATGCTTGATTATGTATTTTATCAACACTATGCACAATATCCCCCTCCCCCCTCAAATATCGATCCCTCTAAAATAGGGAGCAGTATTCGCCCCTGTCCACGGTTTTCACATCCCTCATTCCACTTTTCCTAAGACGTAGAGTTGTGATTATAATACCATATGTTAAGTATTACTGTATTAGGGGAATTTTTTATCGACTTCAAACTAATCTTCTTGATATACATCATTAATATGATGGCAGGATGATTTAGCCATAGATCTCAACATCGGAATACAATTTATGCGCCTATGGCGTTGGGATTATGATAATCATCATATTTCTAGATCATTAAGTCTTCAAGAGGAAGCACTCACCGTAAGTAATGCTATTCACTGATATTAGTATTTCGATAAGGTTATGCATATACGCTTTCTGTCATCACAGAAAAATAAAATTGGTTGATATACAACGTTGAAAGTGAAAGACAATTATATAAGTAATGTTCCGACCGAGATAAAAATCAAGACGTGTTAAGCAGGGATGCAAACGATTGAATGGGTCAAAAGTTTAATATTCCTACACGTGAAAGCTAATACATGTGCATGTGTGTAACGATGATGCTGTGTGTGTGTGTGTGTGGGGGGGGGGGGGGGGGGGTGTGGGTGTGTAACAGGGAAGTTCATACCTCGAACAAGTGATTCTAACCAAAATTGTCATGAGTAAATTTGAAACTTGCTTCCACCAAATACTATCTCTAAAAGCTCTTGTTTCCTCTCATTTTCGAATATTGTTTGTTCTTGCTGGAATTTTCTTTTGCTGTCTTGTTCGATGCAGTTGCAAATTTGATGGTCTGTTTTGTAGGTTGGCGAGTTGCACCAGAGTATACATAACTTAGACAACGATGCTTTACATCTTTTTGTGGAGTATGAGCGTGGAGCGGTAACAATAACTTTATATAGTCTGTCTTTCTGGGATGCCCGTGTTATGTCCCCCCCCCCCCCCCCCCCCCCCTCTTTTTTGGAAGCACTGCTTTATTATATATTATTGACTTCTAATCAGTTCAATATTCCTTATTTTTGCTATGTAGGATCAACAACCTATTCCTCTGAAAGATAAGAGTGATGATGATATGCTTCTTCTTTTGATGCTCTATGATCCTGAAACAATAGAGATACGGTAACCAATCTGTTCATCATATAAATTGAAGTATTTATTCTCATCACCTAGGGGCAATATTTTCATAGTTGCCTCAGTAAGACCTTACTCTTGAGTATGTCCAGATAATAAATAAAAACGTGAACCAAAACATCTTGGAACTGTGGATATATTCCTTAAATCAGTTAGAACCAAATATAACATCCCTTCTATAGTACGAGTTAATGCAAAACATGAATGTGCTTGTGTGTCTGAATCCATCATTAGAGTTGAATGTAGAAAAATAAGATTATAGAAACAGTGTTGAAACTGTTTGGTTGAAAATATCTCAGATGTTTAGACATTTGCTCTTCTTTTTATCTAGAGTACAAGTTAATGCAAAACATGAATGTGCTTTGGGTGTCTGAATCCATCATTAGAGTTGAATGTAGAAAAATAAGATTATAAAAACAATGTTGAAACATTTCGGTTGAAAATATCTCAGATGTTTAGACATATGCTCTTCTTTTTATCTGGACTATGTGCTTTGTTGAAGATATGTATAAATTTCAATTTTTTGGTTGATATAGAACATTAAGGTGAGACTATCATTTAACTTTGTCTCCTTTCAGAAAAATGATTCAGTTTTTGAATCAAAATCATCAGAAGAGCTGCTTGTTTTTCGCTGTTTGGATCTGATTTTTATCATTGTTTTTGTCTGTATTTATTCAAGCTCAAATTTGTGACGAAAGTTAGGTTCATCTTGTTGAGCTTAGGTACATGGGAAGACTCTATGTCAAGGCTTCAGGCTCACCATTTGAAGTTTTTTCAAAATTGAATCAAATGGCTGGATTTTCTCCTGATGAAGCAATTGTGCTTTATAAGGTTAGTTTTCCGTTATATGCCAATGTCCCTGTTTCTATATTTCATATGCAATGATCATGTCTGTTCAACTATTATATGATGTCTATTTACCTCACTCTTCTGTCCTCAGTAGTCAGTACTCACTCACATATAAAAACATACAGGCGTGCATGCATATACCTACACACATGTGTGTAGTTGTTGGAATTTTTTCTTCTTCTTTTTTCGTAAGGGTTGGGGGATCTGCTATAACCTTTCCAGTATATCTCAATGTTATTTTTTCTCTAGAATACGACCAAATAGAAATGAAATCTACTAAATATGATTTTATATCACTCATGAGTCATGAGTAATTTGCGTAAAAAGGTTTATTTGGATAATCATAACATTCTTAATAAAAATGCATGTTGAAACGATATCAATTTTGGCGAAGATACCCCATCTTATTTGAAACTGTTTGCGTCATTCGGAATATGTAACCGATTCAAAGCTATATTAATCCATGTAGCACTGAATGTTTTGTGTTTAATATTAACTTGTATTTTTAAGTGGAATAAAAGTTTCGCAATGATATAAAATATTGTGTGGATGATCTATATCTACATCCCTTTCCTCCCTCCCTCTGTATCCATACACTCACACGCATTCTCAGACAAATACGTGTATACACTTGCACATACAAATATGTATACACACACACGCATATATGTGTATGCATACATAAAAACACACACACACACACACACATGTGTGTGTGCGTCTATATACATACATACATACATACATATATATATATATATATATGTATGTATGTATGTATGTACATATAGTATTCTCATTGTACTCTTTTGATTTGATGGTTCCCACCAGGTGGAAAAATCTCCATCATGTAGAATGTGCAAATCTATCGATAAGGATATCACCTTTCAGTCTCGTGAGGTTCGTCACATGCATATGTTAACCGGTGAATTTAATGATCACCAGTAATTTGCCTTTGAATCAACAATTATTTCTGCTGGCAGTTTCATGATGGTGACATCATTTGCTATCAAAAAGCACCTGTTGAAGGTAGCAAAGAAAAGATCCTCTATCCCGATTTTCCATCTTTCTTGGAATATGCTAATAACCACCGGGTATCCCTAACTATATTTTTCTTTTCAAAGTTTGTCCTTTAACCTAAAAATGAAAATTGATGTCTTTCAACCTATTTTTTCCTTCAAAATTTGTCTTTCTATCTGTATATATAGAGAGAAGTACCCCTAAATTCTCAAATAATATTATGCTGCAGTCCAAACAGTGCAACACCCTTAAATATCATTTGATTTCAACAACATATTATCGTCCTTTTCCACCCACTTACTCTTTCTCCCACTCACATATTATTTAATTATAAATGAGTGGCTGCCATTGTGATGTTGTGGAGCATACCTTACACACACTCATGCATGCATACGTACATAAACCTCCCCTCCCCCCCATATATGTATGTATGTATCCATTAACTCTTCAAAATTTTACCATTGGTACGCACTTTTTCTCCTCAGTTGCTGTAGAAAAAGTAAAGGTTGAAATCATAGTTTATGCTGGTTTGCATGATAGTTGAACTGAAAAGAAGGGGTGGGTTAGTTTTGTAGAAAAGATTTTCTACTTGAATTAAAAACTGAGAATACTTGATGTTTTTTCGTAATATAGTACTGAGTATGAGTAACTGAGTCCGGTTCATACAGAGGATTCCTTGGTCATAACAAACCAAGGCCTCTTCAAGCTAAATATTTTATTTGACCTGAGCTGAATTTTGATTAGGAAGTTTGCTGTATGTAACAATATTTTATTCCACAAACTCAGGAATATCAAATATTTTTAGGATTACATTTTAACCTTAAAGCTCATTTACAAATTCAACCACTGATGATTTAAAACCTTGTTACACTCACTTATTACGAGGCTCTATTATGAAAACCCGACAAGATCACAGGTTTATTATTATAGTAAGTGTTCAAACTTGTTTCATTCGTTGACTGCTTTTCCGATCGTAAAATAGAAGTAGTCTTGTCATATTAATTGCTTTCCATCATGCAACGCCTTAGGTTGTTTACTTCCGACTGCTGGGAATTCCGACCGTGGACATTTTTTGGTTAAAACTGTAAGTTTAGGGCCTTTTACAAAAACTATCTTGTTTTCACTTTTTCATGATGACCATGCGACATGATAATAGCTTTATTGTACTTCATTTTCTAACAAAGGTCGATGCTCTTAAGCCATGATGATGTTGTTGCCAGAGTCGCACAAAAAATCAAAATTGATGATCATTCAAAAATTCGTCTTACATCCCACCACCATCTTTTGCATAAGCCTATGCCACAACCAATCGAGTGCTCTAGTATCAAACATCTCTCAGACATGCTTCGTGTTGGTCAAGATCTTTCAGTCACGCTTCCTGATACCCAAAAGGTTGTTTGTTTTCCATACATGCACATGTATACACTTACATGCATTTTTAGCGTTTTATTTGGCATGTGTATCTAGTTTTATGAAGGTATGACATATTCGTTGAGTATAATAATATAATTGTTTTATGGAACAGAATGACATATTGTACTTTGAAGTATTGCGTACTCATCCTCCATGGCCATCTTCAATAAATTTATTAATCATGTTCCGAAAATCAGGGGATCAGGTTATTTTTAAACTTGTAAATTGTGATGATGACGTGTTATTCATCTACACCTTTTAGATTGATGCATTCTTCTTATACAGGCTCAACTTGGTCATCTTACGGTATCAGAAAACAGCACAGTAGGAGACATTCTAAATATTTTAAGGACGAAGGTTAGTTTTCAACTTTCTGTTCCAGATGCTCAACTGAGATTGCTGCAGATCAGGTCATACATGATTTATAAGGTATTAAGCTGATTTTTTCTTCTTTTACACATGATTGTTGTTATGAAGTGATAGAAAGGGAAATGGAAATGTGACAATTTTCAAGTCATGGCAAAATCAGTTACATCTATATTTTTGTCCCTTCCTGTTTGCATTTCTTTGTGGACATCTATTCCTTCTAAACAGCTAAAGTAACCATATAAAATCCACTGAACATAGACAATACTGCGTGTAAAATGTTACTGATGAAGAGTTGAAGAGAGAAGGATGCTTTTCCAGTCATGAATCACAAATATTTAATGTTACAAGATACATGCATTCATACACACTGCAACAATTATGGAAAAAATATCATTAATGATATTTATGGAATAATATCATTAATGATATTTATTCTATTTCTTATATTATGACATACCATTTATACATAATGCTCCAGTTATAGAATAATACCATTAATGATATTATTAATGTTATTCATTCTATTTCCTCATATTATAACTTACCGTATATGCAGAGATTGACTTACATTATGTTAATCCTTATCATGTCCCCTCAAAACGGACGGCTAAGATGAAAGACCGATTTTGCTAACCAATATTGTGAAGGAGGTACGTGGTACTGTCTTGGTAAGGACATCTGCAAGCTGGTCATTAGTGGAGATGTAAGAGACCCTCAAATTTTCGCTTTGCACATTTTCTCTGACAAAATGGTAATCCAATCTCAGATGCTTCATTTTAGAATGGAAAACCGGATTAGCACTGACATATGTACTCCAGCATTATCACAGCAGATGACTGGCGTGAGAGTGAGGTTATGATCAAGCTCTTTGAATAAATTTCCTACCCAAAGAATTTTGGCAATAGCATTTGCCACTGCCCTATACTCGGCCTCGGTAGATGATTCTAGTTCTTGTACGCTGTTTTTTTGACGTTCAGGAGATAGAATTCTTGCCCAAATAGACTATATATGCTGTTGTAGAAATGTAGTCGTCTTTGTCACGAACCCAATCCACATAAGAATAAGCATGGGGAGTGAGAGGTGAATCTTTGTGTATAAATAAACCTATATTAGATGTACCACTTAGATACCCAAGAAAACGATGTAGAGATTGCATGTATCTCTCAGTTGGACTCTGCATGTAGTGAACTAACTTGTTCACTGTGAATGCCACATCAGGCCTTGTAAAACTTAAATATTGTAAACTTCCTATCAAAGTACGATACTCAGTAGGATCGTTGAAAAGATTTCCATGTATAGTTAACGATGGATGAGTTGCTAATGGTGTTGCAACTGGTTTTGCATCGTCCATATTAGCGTTGCACAAAATATCAGCAATATATCTCTTTTGACTCAAGAAAATACCTTTTGGATGAGGCATTACTTCCACTTCCAGGAAGTAAGACAATTCTTGAACATCTTTGAGAGAAAAACGTGTCGTCAATTTTTTTATATAAAATCTTCCAGTGCATGGGTTGCATTACTTGTAACAATAATATTATCCGCATAAACCAACAGATAAATGATGTCACCATTTTTGTGCAATGTGAACAAGGACGAATCATGGACCGTATTCTTGAAGCCCAACTCAATTAAATATTGTCGTAATTCTTTATACCAAGCTCATGGAGTTTGTTTTAACCCATACAGTGCCTTGTTTAATTTACATATATGTGTTGAATGTATAGGATCTGTATAGCCAGGAGGTTGTATGTGTATATATCTTCAGTGGGTATGCCCTATAGAAAAGCATTGTTTATGTCAAGTTGGCGCAATGACCAACCTTGACTAACCGCAAGTGAGAGCATAAGCCGAATCGTGGCGGATTTAACTACAGGGCTAAAAGTCTCACCGTAGTCAATGCTAGCTCTCTGATTAAAATCTCTTGCAACATAGCGAGCCTTGTACTGAATAATGTTACCATTCTTATTCTTTTTACTTTGAAAAATTCATTTGCCTCCCACTACATTTTTGACATAGATGAAGGTACAAGATCCCAAGTTCTATTTTTCACCAATGCATTAATCTCTTCATCCATAGCTTTACGCCAAACGGGGTTTTTAAATGCTTGAGTGATATTTTTTGGGATCTCCATTTCATGGACCTTCGCATTTGAATTCAGTTTACTGATTGGTTTCCTAATGCCATGTTGAAGTCCTGTGGTCATTTGAGGAGAATGTACATGATTGTTTGGTGTTGAATTTGTAGATGTGGACATATTGAGGTTTGATTGAGATGAAGTAGAGGAAAGCCCAACAGTGCTATTTGGAGGTTGAGATGAGTTTGTTACAGACATAGGAGATGAAAGGGGTGAAGTGGGGAATGATGTAGAAGGTGTGGTAGAAGGTGAGTTAGTTTGCAATGAATGAGAGGAGAAAAATTGAGTATTTGATAATATAGATAATGTGAGAGGTGCCCATTGTTCCACTAGGTCAGACAAAGAGGCAGTTGAATTTTTAAGTTTAGAAAGAGGAAAAATGTTCTCTTTGAAGTGAACATGACGAGAAACATAAACACGATTAGTGTTTATTTCGAGACAATAATATGCACTTTGAGTAGGTGAATAACCAACAAAAATACATGTTTGAGATTTGTGTTCAAGTTTGTGAGAATTGTAACGTTTAAGCCATGAGTAGAAAATACATTCAAAACTTCGAAACTTGGAATATTAGGATGTTGGCCGAATAATTTAAAGTAGGTGACACATTGTTTAGAGTTGACGTGGGAAGTCGATTAATCAAGTAAACAACTGTTGAGCAAACATTTGTCCAATATTCAAGTGGCATTTTAGCATGAGTTAAGAGAGATACAAATGTCTTAACAATGTGTCGATGTCGTCGCTCCTAATAGCCATTGTGTTGAGGGGTGTGGGGTGGAGCTGTGAGATGCGAAATTCCATCGATGGACAGGAAGTTACGTAGGCTTTCATACTCACCACCGAGTAGAGAGTTTTGAGAGGCAGTTGAAAGTATTTTTCAACTAGAGCTTTATAGCTAATGATTATATGTTTTGCATCTGATATTTATTTTAAATTATACAACCAAATGTATTTAGAAAAATGATCAACGAAAATAAGATAATATTTAAAACCATCATGAGAGTAAATTAGTGATGTCCAAAGATCATAATAAACATACTCAAGTGGGGAAATAGACACAATAGAGGAAGTAGAAAAATGAAGTTTATGACTTTTATTGCAAGCACATGAATTACAATCTAAAGTGGAGATACTAGAAACATGGAGTTTATTTTTGGAAACAATTTGCCTAAAAACATTACGAGACGGATGCCCTAAACGATGATGACAATCAAGTGATTGCGTAGACTGTAGGGATTGTGGATATGAGCTGATAAATGCCTGTTGCAACCAGCCTCTGAAGTAGAGATTCCCCTGTTTTGAGATCCTTCATATGAAAAGAGGTGGAAAAAAAGACAATTGAGATATTGTTATCATGACAAAGTTGAAAAACATAAATTATATTTTTAGACATGGCAGGAACAACTAAGACATTATTTAGTTTGAGTGATGATAAAAAACAAGAACCGACGTGAGTGATTTTAAGGCCTTTGTCATCACCGATGATCAGCTCTTCGGTTCCATCATAAGGAGCATGAAGGGATAGATTGTTCAGATTTGTCGTGACGTGGTGGGAAACACCACTATCGAGAATCCATGTTGAAGATGATGAAGAGGCAGAAGTTTTTACAATGTTTGCTTGAGGTTTGGGTGTGAATAGGTTTGACGAAGGTTGAGAATTTGAAGAAAGAAGAACGACATTAGGAAACTTTTGCTTAAATAAAGGACAATGAGCAATCACATGTCCTTGTTCTCGGCACCATTGACATTTGCCTAGAAATTTGTAAGGCTTTGTGGAATCACTGCCATTGAAATATGATAGAATGAAGTTTGGTTAATGAGAGTCATTGAAGAAGAGGAAGTTGAATGTTTTGGATCAAGGCTCTGATACCGTGATAAAGAGTTGAAAAGAGAAGGATGTTTTTCCATTCATGAATCACAAGTATTTAAAGTTACAAGATACATGCAGTCATCCGCACTGTAACAATTATGGAATAATATCATTAATGATATTTATGAAATAATATCATTAATGATATTTATTTTATTTCTCATGTTATGGCATACCATTTATACATAATGCTCCAGTTATGAAATGATATCATTAATGTTATTCATTCTATTTCCTAATATTATGACATACCATATATGCAGGACATGGATGTCCCGGAATGCTCCTCATACTTGTGTGTGTGTATATATATATATATGAAAGAGATAAGTTCGCTTTAGAAGATGTGATAATAAAATAACTCCACTTGGATATTTGTAAAAGTTAAACACACATCTAGAAGAGATTTGTTTATATGTTTGTTAAATTTATTAAATCAAATAAATGCATAGAAATTTGATTATAAAGGATTTCGATTCAGTTTATATTTGATTCTAGAATTTTGAGAGTGTTGTGATTTATATCATATATTTTATTATGGTTATACTAAATCTTCTGAATAGGAAACAAATCATCTATAGAATACAATTTTTATGTTCAAGTGTCTAGTTATAGCATAAAGGTCATGTTTCTAATTATTATGTCTTAAGCAATATTATATGCATAATCATTTCTTGAATATTATATAGGAAATGTTCCGCTACACCTCTTATAATGCATGTTAATCTCCTCGTGAATTCCAACCGCTCTTTCCGATTTTAATATTCATCATTTCTTTCTTCGATTGATTAAATAATATAGTGTAATGGAAAGAGAGAGAAACGATGAATATTAAAATCGCAAAGAGCGTTTGGAATTCAGGGGGAGATTCACGTGCATTATAAGAGGTGTAGCGGAACATTGTCATATATATATATATATATATATATATATATATATATATATATATATATATATATACACACACACACACACACATATATATACACACACGCACACCCCTACCTTTAGTTAACCTAAAGTAATAGTTTATATGTCATATTATACATTTTATGAAAGCTATAATTACCGGTTTAAAGAGATGTGTATATGCAATAAGTATAATTGCACATTTTCATATAATTTCATGTGTCCAGAGGCTACTCTTATTTTTTAAGTATATTTTATTTATTTATTTATTGCACTCTCCAAAAGAGATGTGCAGAAATGTATATATGCAATTATAAATTAGTCTTTGATAAGTTATATCATAATTAATGTTTAAAAGTAATATTTGAGGCATAATGGAGAAATAAAATTTAGCAACTTGAAGTTGTTTATATATTTTATTTGAACTAGAAGTTCAACACAATTCCAAACCATATGTTTTGAGCATTATCATGTAGTCTCACAGGATTCATGTTGACTTTAATCTATAAATAGAAATTAATAGTTTGGATTCTTGTAATAGTTTGTTTTAAAAATCACCGACTCAAACGAGAAAGAATATGCAAATTTATAATATATTTTTAATAAGTGTACGTATATATATATATATATATCCATTAATGTAAATATTCAACTAACAAACCGAAGTTTGTTATGAGCTCATCTTGTAGATTATGCATAGATAGTGAATGACCTGGAATCATGTTTGTATTCAAATGATCTATATAATTAGAAAATTCCTCCAAGTTACTAGATTTATGAAAGATAATAAGTAATATAATTGTTGGAGAATGGAGTTTTGATGACAACAACCTTATTTCAGTTATCATTGATTACAAAATATATACTAACATTTCTATCTAGAATATATATATATATATATATATATATATATACACACACACACACACACACACACACACATATTTGCAGGATTTGTATACATGACTTAAATACTAAAGACTGTACAATTTTAAAATTTCAAGAGCTTCAGGATTCAGAAAAGATTCAAGACTCATGGGTTATCAAGTTATCAAGAGTTTAAGAAAAATATAGTAACTGAGTCTAGTTTATATGTAAGACTCTGAATAGCACTCTAGGTTCAAATTCTATTTTTCAAATTCTAATTTTCAATTTTCAAATTTTGATTTCAAAATTTTGATTTCAAGCTATTTTATCTTATTTATGATTTCAAACATATAAGTTTTAAAGTTTTAATATATATAATTATATGTTAATATAATTATATATATATAAGTGAGGAATTTCTTTTAATAGACGAATTACCAATTTTTTTATGTAAAAGTATACAAAGTTTTGAAACTGGTGAGAAGGACAAAACTTAGACAAAAGTGGAATTCAGTGGACCCACTCCCATTTTCACTTTTAAACTGCAATTTATCCTTCGCCCCAAATTTAAAAGTGGAAAATAGGGAGAAAGACAAACTTAACAATAATTTTGGTAAAAAGTATGGAAAGTTTAGAATTTAGTGAGATGGACAAATGTTAGTGTAAATGGAAAAAGGATAGTGGCCCCCCTGAATTCCACTTTGAGTGTAAATGTGTATTTTTCTCTAATTTTGAAACTTTCGATACTTCTCACTAATTTTTTTTGCAAAGTTTGTCCTTTAAAAGAAAATCTTTAATTTAAAACTTGTCATACTTTTGGCTAAATTTTTTGCTAAGTTTGTCATTCTCCCTATTTTCCACTATATAAGTTTATATTGATATATATAGTTTTATAATTTTATAGTTTTATAACTTATAACTTTATAAATATGTATATATAATATATTATTATGATTTCATATGATTTTACGCTTTAGAATACTCATTTATATCACTAAGTTTTGATTCAAGAATTTCCAGAATAATATATATAATTAAACACTTGAAAAATAGTTTTAAAAATAAAAAATACATGGCATATATTGACATACATATATGGGTATGTCGACTTACAACTGTCAGAACTTCAATTTCTAAAGGAAGTGTCTTTTCACTAGTTGTAACGTTTCCGAAACGTTGCAGCTATTCAAATCTTATAAATAGGGGCTGATTTCGAATTTTTCATAATTCTTCTTCTCCATCTTCACCCATTTTCATACCACCATTGAAATATGCGTGAGACTGGACGTTGGAGTAATGCGAATCAGTATAAAATCCGTGAAGTTTAAAATTCATGAAGAAGTCCAAAGCCATTGAGATGACAATGACAGCCATTAATAGTGTCTTGGAGCTCCAATCCTCTATGTCAAAGTGTAGCCAAAGTCCAAAAATGCCAACCCCTTGAAATGTTAAGCAATTGGTGTATTTATAGGTAATGTTTGGAAGTATCAACCTGAATTTCATATCCCGAGGCGATGCGAAATTCGCATCTCGAAAACTTGAACAAAATTTTGAATCGCATCAAAAAATTCGCATCTTGGAGAAAGTTGCCAAAAAATAGTGATCATTGCATGTTGATCACGTTAAAACAAGTGATCTGCTCGCGTAAACCTGCTTCCCAAATACCAAAATTTCGCATCTCGGCTTCGTGCCAATTTTCATCTTCGAATCCCTCAATGAGCATCGTCCAATTTGCATCGCCTCCCCAAGATGATTAGGAGATTTCGAGATGCCAGATCGTGCCAAGGATTTCGTATCCCGAGTTTTGCCAATTGCCAAGTTCGGATCCCATGATCCACACTCGTGGAAAGTTGTGATCGAGCCGATGCGATTTGAGCATTGCCAAGATTTGAATATATCATATCCCTGAAGGGATACGAAATCATATTCCCAAAGGAATACAATTTTGTATCCGTGTGTGGATACGAAATACATAATCCTGTATCCCGTATGGTATACGAGATACCTGAGTGCCATGCCAAAATGAGGAGCTTGCCGAGGACGGTGTGCGCAAGTGTTTTTCGATGGTTTTACCATGTCGATCACGTCATTTTGACGTGCCAAACCCGCTTTACCAAATTGTCAGATCCGAAGAGCCATGTGATCCACTGAGTCGCGCAAGCTGTTTTAGGTGATCGACATGAGATGCTCAAGCCTTTTTGAGTGATTGACATGTGTTTACTGCATGTGACTGAATCGATACTAATTCCAAGAATGAAATATATTTTAACTTGATTTCGAGCGCGTCACGAATTTGATCAAATCGCCTGGGGCTTTCCGATGACGTTCTCGAGACTCGAGCTTGTCGGTTGCCATAAACTTGACTGCTTTGACCAAAAAACACGTAACACTTTGCCTTCCAAAACATGTCTTACTTGATTGGAGAAAGATGTATTTCGCGAGTAGTCTGGAAATCTGTAAATCTACGAGCTAAGATTTGAGAGAAGTCTGACGATTGCTGAGATCCTAATAGAATAGAAACCCGACGATCACTGAGATCGCAATGGAATAGAAAACCAACGACCACTTAGGTCGTAATAGAGTAGAAAGCTGACGATCGCTGAGACTGTATTAGAATAGAAAACAAACGACCACTGAGATCATAATAGAATGGAAATTCGACGATAACTGAGATCGTATTTTAATGGACTGTTGAGTTCGGGATGCATGTGATCCAAAAAATTGAAGCTGTGGGCCTGTTGGGTCCCGCCAGAGCAAGTATGTACATGTTAAAAAGGTTTTTTTGTACTTGGCGCACCAAGTTATGCAATATTATGTACTTGACATGACAGGTTGTTAAGATTCTCGTGCGAAGAGGATTAAGATAAGGAACTCCCATACTTGACGGACAAAGTCATGAAGTTCTTATGCTTGATGAACCCAATTGGAGAATCTTAACACCTGATAGCCAAATCTCTGAAAAATCGTGGATCGGAGTCCAAAATTGTGAACCGAAGTTCGAAGTTTATGATTGGCTGATCAAATACAGGACTGGAGTCCGAATTTTATACTTGATTGATCAAGTGAGGACCGAAGTCTTGATTTTATACTTCGCGGACCAAGTGTGGAGTCAGAGCCCGAATGTTATACTTGACTGATCAAGTGGGGACCGAAGTCTTAATTTTATACTTGGCGGACCAAGTGTGGGGCTGGAGCCCGAATTTCATACCTGAGTGATCAAATGGGACCGGAGTCCTAATTTTATACTTGGCAGACCAAGTGTGGAGCTGAAGCCCGAATTTTATACTTGATTGATCAAGTGGAACCATAGTCATAATTTTATACTTGACGGGCAAAGTGTGGAGCCAAAGCTCGAAAGTAGTCTTTTATTAATACCACAAAGGTACAACGGTCAATAATTTAACCCTAAGCACGACTGGAGACCACATGTCGGTTCCGTGCGTGTGTAGGCTGACGTCGCCACTTTGATTATAAGTAAGGAAAATAAAAAGACCAGATGTCGCCAACAACAAGAGCAAAGTGACGGACCAGAGTCTTGAAAGCCAAAAGGATCCATAGGGCCGGATCAGTTGATTATGATGATAGTGTTCTCGCTTTGGCCTGCCTCTATCCTGAGATGTAGTAGGAGGCTGAATACGTGGTGTTGCTATTGCTGGATTCTTGACATACCGTGGTAGCTTTCTACGCCTGACTCGTGCCTCGATCAGGTCGCGAAACTGCCTGCAATGCTTGATGTCAAAACCTGGCAGTTCATGAAACAAACAATACTTATCAGAGCTCGCTTGTCTTGGAGTTGGGTCCCTCTTGGGAGATTTTTGGAAAGACGCATTTTCGTGGATGTCGAGGTAAATCATTTTCAAGTCGTGGGTGAGTTCAGTGTATGGTTGGAACTTTGGCTCGAAGCGAGGCCGTTTGTTTCGATCGTTCTAAAATTTACCCTTTCCTTTTCCGAGAGCAAATGGTCCTTCGTCTGTTGTAGAGTTGAATTGATGCACAGGTTGTTCATCATGGGGGTCCTCCCATATATATCTTTATGCTTTGAAGTAGAGTTCGGCGAGATCCCTTGGTGGTTCTCGTCGCAATGAGATTTCGAATTCAGTTTTGTTAAGAATGTCGGTGACGGCGGCCATTATGTACGTGGACGGATCCAACCTATCGACAGAGGCCACCGCCGCACTGAATCTATCAAGAAACTTGCGCAGTGTCTCGCTCGTCCTTTGCTTAACTGTCATCAGAATCATGACATTCTTTGGTTAGGCTATAGGAACCCTGAATTGCTCGACAAACTTTTCAAGCAAGACGTTTCAACTGTTGATAGATTCAGGTTCCAGCTGTCTGAATTACAAGGCAGTAACGTCCGTGAGATAGAGTGAGAAGCACTTTGTCATAACGCTGTCCGAAGCCGAAAGCACTTCCATATGACACATGTAGAGCATAAAATGAACCATAGGATCCTTCATACCATCGAAAGCTTCTAACACCAGCAACTTAAAATCCGTTGGGTTTTGAGAATTTCTGATGTTTTGAGAAAAGGGGCTGCGAGTAACACAGTCCAAGTTCGAGTGGAGTGCCCCGCCCTGCGTAAAGCATCGAATAAAATCAACGAGTTGACTTTTACTTCTTGTACTAAACAACTGTCTCCAATCTTTTAAACCAATCAAGTGCCTCCAGTGCGAAGTCCTAAGTTAGCGAATTGTTGAGCCCCAACCGGAACATCGGGCTCAACCATGATATGAGGTGCCTCGACTGGCACGAATCGAACATTCATAATTACGGGAGTTCCTACATCTAAAGTTGCATCACCGGCGCTTGAGCGACATTACCATTGTTTGATCCTGAAATCTGATTAACCACAACCTGAGTTGAACCTTGTACGGGCAAGCCAAGTCGATTCGGTAATTGTCTGCCGATTGGTGCTGACACGGGGTTGTTCTTCGGGAATTGTCCCCAAGTCCTGAGTCAATCCTTGCGGGACACTAGCACTTGTTCCAATCACATTACCTTGACCTGACGGCCTCGAGAATCCTTCGAGTTGAGCGAAAAGAGTGTTCATAGCAGCTTCCTGTCGGCGGAAATATTCGTTCTGTTGTTTCGAGCGAGAAGTAATCTTTGATAACTCCGTCGATGTTGTCGCGAGTAACATAGTTTGATGGGTGTTCGATCGAGGAAATTTCATGATTTTCCTCAATACCTGCTCCTTCCGAACGAGCCAAGTTTATTTACTTCCTCTTAAACATAGCGTAAAGCGAGTGAGATTCGTTTTCGGAACAAAGTCGAAGTTGAAATCCAAAATCCAAAGATCAAAGTCGGAAGCTAAGGTCGAGAGCTAAAGTTGAAAACTGAAGTCGAGAACTAAGACTAAAGCTGAAGTCAAAGTTGTTGCGCCTCCTTCCTGGCGCTCCAAAGTGTTGATATGTAAAATTAGTTATTTGCGTACGCCAACCTCCGAGTGTAAGTTTAATAGTAAATCAACAATTCAAATATCCAAAGTACGAGAAATGTAAAGGTATGCACAATTTTTACAGTGGTTCGACACTAATAAATACGTCCATTTTATAATAATCATTCGTCATAGATTTCTTGATTGCAATGTTTGTATAAGTTCATACAATTTGAGTGTGCAAAACTATACAATAGCTTGTTAATTCATAAGTTTGACCAAAATGCCACTCTCTTTCTTCGTTGAGTCAAAATGTGTTGGTGTGAGCAACAATATCCAAAAAGCAGTTTCAACGTCCAAGAGTATGCATGAATGTCCAAAAGATGTCCAAAATTCCAAGTAAATGCCAAAAAGTTTTAGACAAACTTCTATGTGAAGTTTATAAGTCCATGAAGAAGTCCAAAGCCATAGAGATGACAATGACAACCATTATTAAAGCAGGGGGAGTAATCATAAGCATGTTATGCACTCTTTTTTCTTTACTAAAATTTTTCCTACTGGGTTTTTCTTAGTTTGTTTTAATGAGGCATTATCTTAATTTATGAGGTATCAACCCAAAAAGATTTTTACGAAAATAAGTTTTAATGTATTCTTTTATTTAAGATTTTTCCCATTGAGTCTTTCTTATTAAAGTTTGAGATATTACATTGATATGAAAACATGAAACTTTATTTGAGGTAGTAAACTACTGAAATATATTGTACTTTTTTTTCATCAAACTTCATTAGATGAAATGATATATTATATATCATTGTACCTTTTTTCATTCACTGAAATTTTTCCTACTGGGTTTTTCTTTGTAAGTTTTTGATGAGACATTGTTTTGATCCTACAGTATCAAACTCGTTGAAGATTATATCATTTTAGTATGATATCTATAATCTCACACGTTGCACTCTTTTCCTAATTCAAGGTTTCCCCATTGAGTTTTCCTTATAAAGTTTTTTTAATAAAGCAACAAATAATAGCTGTATCAACTGAATGAATATATGTAAACAAAATAATAATAAAGGGGAATAAGCATCATATATGTTTTAAAATGGACAACCTCAAATTAATAGAGCATTCAAGATTTTGAAGACACGTATTCAAAGGGAAGTGTTGTAATATATATAAGTAATATACTTTTGTATGTTTTTGTTTATTTCCACATCAAGAGATATGTTTAATCACTAGCTCCAAGACCAAATATATAAAGGAGTCATGTAATAGAAATGGATAACTAATATGTGGAATGAATAAAAGTCTCTTCCCTTTCTTTTCTTCAATGCATTCTAATTTCTTTATTTTATAATAATAAGTCAATTGTAGGAACCTAATTTATATTCTTTGTTTGAAATGAACGTTTGGTGTATTTTGAAACTTAATAGGATTTTAGCCAAACTCTCTTTAATTTATCGTTGTTGTCATTCTTAAAAAAGAATAACATATTTGTCTTAGACATGCCAGATCTATAGCGAGTGTCTTAGTCTCATGATAATCTCTGTCCGGTAACATGTTCAGGAAATATAGTTTAGGCAAATATGTTGTATACGACTATAAATATATTCTGGCATTCAAGCCCTCTAAAACCTTTTGCTTCTATCGACCAGGTTCTTGCAGATGATGAATGTGTAATGAATATTGATGGAAGCGACGAGCGCCTCAAGGACGAAGGCTTCATCGCTGAAGAGGTACAGTATATTCTTCTTATTACGTAGTCAACATTCTGGAATTCATGCAATATTGAACTTTCTTACATATGCTAAGTTTCAATACCATAAAATTAAATTTTAAGTACCTTTGAATTATTATTGCAGATTCTAGAAGAGGAGAAAAACCTTGGACCGAACGATGTGTTGGTCAATGTTTTCCACTTCTTCAAAAATTCTGATGGATTAGAGGTAATAATAGTATAGAATTTACTTTTGAATATACCTTTGTGAAAGCACACGTCAAACTGCAGTTTAATAAGTAATTTCAATATCCGTCCATGCTTTCAATATTTACAGTTATTATGATCTATGTAAGAAGTGTGTGTAGAAAGTCTGCAGTAGAGATCATCTTTCTTTCTTATCCCATATTAAGCCGTTTCACTGGTCCTTTTTTTTTTTTTTTTTTTTTTTTTTTTTTTTCAAATGTTAAATTCAGCTTTTTGGAGAACCATTTTGTTTAACTGTCCGCGAAGGGGAGACTTTGGCTGATATAAAACCTCGGATTCGAATGAAATTGCAGATTTCAGTACATGGGTATTCTAAGGTACTGTTTTTACCTATATAATATGGAACATTAGCACACCGTTTTCTGCAAGTTGGCTGATATAAAACCTCGGATTCAAATCAAATTGCAGATTTCAGCCGATGAATATGCTAAGGTATTGTTTTTACCTAATATAATTGGGAACATTAGCACACCGTTTTCTGCAAGTAGGCACTACTGCATTTCCGGCTATTATTACAGTACTGTGAATCAGAATCGCTTCAATGCTAACAACCTTTATTTCACTTCTGTTTAGAAGTTCTCACATGCTATCAACTTATTTTGTTTCAGTGGGGCTTTGCTTGTTGTTCCAACTACCGACTTACTTATCTTCGAGACTCGTTTCTTGTGGCCCCTTTCTTTAAGGTTCTCCAAGGAACCTTTTTTTGTCCTATCTGCGCTCACATATTTTCACGCTAATTTATATTATTGCAAAAAACGCAGAATTTTGGTGCTATACGAAGCACAAATCAACTTGGACTGGAACATGAAGACCCTGGGACCGAGGTATTTGTGATTCTCATGATAGTTCACAAATTTCCCTTTTGATTCTTATTTCCCTAAACCATGGTTAAGGGAGCCCCTCCACCACATGCACATGCACACAAAAAACTTGAAATATGTAATTTTTTTGGGAAGAGGAATATAATTTTATGTTTATTTAAAAAAATGGTACCAATGTTTCAGTGGGAAAATCATATTTTGTTCTTTAATGATGCTTTTTGTCCAATCAGAAGCTTAAATTTTATGTACGGTCAACGCCTCGTCTTCATTCAAGTCAGTTGTACAGTTAAAACTACAGTTATATCAATTGGTTTTATGCATCAAAATATGTATAGCTGCATTGCATGGTTTCACATATGTTTTCATACAGTTGAGATCTCATGGTCCTAAAACGTCTTGCTCTCATACGTTCATCTCATTCCAACTTCTTGTTATTAATCAAGTGTGTTTCTACGTGCACATGCACATGCAATGTGCGACTGAATGGAGACAGGGAGAGTCATATTGTTTTCTAAATGCATATTTGATTTACTTTGCTTTTCTTCTATGCGATGCAGCGAAGCTTTTCTCAGCTGGAGTTGGCAAAGCGGTGAATGTACATATGTGCACTACATGTCTCACTTCTTCAAAACTTTGGCTTTACTTTTATACATGTAAATTCACAATCTTTTCCCCAAATAAAAATGAAAGTAGACATTCTTTTGTATCTAATGATGAATTTGATTTCCCCGGAATGGTTATTGTATTCAGATCGACATTTACATGGTTTTCTGATGTTTTGAAAAATGGTTGCAAGCTTTGACGTTTTATGTTTTCCAATTACTTATTGCTAAATTGTCTATACAATAATTTTAGAATTGTGCAGCAAAGCTCTCGGTTTGCTATGTTTGACATGTGTTACATGTTCTTCAGTCAAATCCCACTTATCATAATGGGCGGAATTCGTGGTATCTTTCTGCAAAGGTGCGTACAATCCATATGAAATAAGTTCCTGCCCACAGTCTGATCTACTCCATAAAAATTAAACCTAAATTAATCTATTTTGGGTGGGCCATCTGTATGCACTTTATACCCTTTGTTACACTGGATGCTTGGTACTAGACCCAGCAAGCAATACACCTCTTGAAGTTAACCATTGCCTTTCCGTTGATGATGACGAGCTTTTCTCTGATCCCAGCAGCGATCAGCTGTAATTTGATGAAAATTATTTCATCTATTTTCAGTGACCATCTGCAATTTTATTTCTAACTTTGATATCTAGTTAAGCCAATCCAGTTGCGAGGAAAAAGATAAGCCACCTATGTCAAATCAGAGGCCTTAAAACACATTCCGTGTGGAGAAACTTGGTGAAGTATGCGAATTAGTACTTGTTGGAAATGCTTTGAATTTTATTTTTTTCGACTAAGCGTATGAATGACTCATATATGTGAATATTCTCACATCGTGGTATTATATGAAAGAACTAAATGATTGGTTTTCACTAGCTAGTTGAGGCTTTGGAACTCTCACACGTGTGCTTTGCTGTGAGAAGGTTGACCATACTTGACCATCACGTGCGACCGACCGCCCTCCGCCAGGGCTTGGTTTTGTTAGGCTAGTGCACTTACTTAGATTTTTAAGCGAAAATAACTTGCAATTTCTAATCGTTAATTTTTTTTTGATACCGTAAATTTAAGATCCATTTTTGTTGGATTGGACAGACTTTTCTCCCAGTTATGCGTTTAGTTATGTGTTTACGTTTATAATTGTTACGAACTGCTTTGCACCCCTGAGCAGATCGTTAAAACATCTCCAAGAAAGCGACATCGTCTGCGACTTGGCCATTGTTTTTCCTGTAATTTTGAAGATGGTCTCTGAAAATAATGGCTACGACTACAAATGTTGATGATGTTGTGCCTTCCTCCATGTTTCAGATTCCTCTCGTCACCGTTGTCTTGTTCAGATTCAAAGGGCGACACATCAAACAATGACGCTAGAAGATGAAGTTTTCTCTGACCATGAGTAAAGTGATTGTTGCGCTGACAACCGACAAACCGTAGCTGCCAGAGAAATATGAGGAAGCAAATCAGATGGGTTCCTGGACAGAAAAGTTGAAGTAGCTGCTGACTTGGATCAAGCAGGATTATCTGTGCAAGTATTTCATCCTCAACGGACTCAGCAACGATCTGTACGACTACTGCAATTCAGATAAATCAACAAAGGAAATCTGGGAGGCGTTGAAGAAGAAGTACGATACAAAGGAGGTAGGGGCGAAGAAGTATGCAGTGAGTCGTTACCTGAAATATTAGATGACGGATGACAGGTCAGTAGAGATGCAGTCGTATGAGCTTCATAAAATAACTCATGAGATCATATCCGAAGGTATGATTTTAGATGAACAGTTTCAGATTGCTGTGATCATTAACAAACTGCCCTCAGGTTGGAAGAATTTTGTAAGACAAAAGACTAAAGAATTTTCCTTTAAGAGCTTGATCACTCGCCTTCGTATTGAGGAGGAGGCTAGCAAATAGGACCACGAAGAGGAAGTGCGGGTTGTCACCAACAACAACATTAAAAGGACCAAACTCGCATTTTTGAAACCAGATCAGAAGCAATTTAAGAATCAGAACCGTCGTAACAAACAGAATAAGAATCCGAATGGGAACCAAAAAGGACAACAACAACCAACCCAAAACTTTGGACAGTTGTTTTTATTTTACAACTATGGAAAACCAGGCTATATGGCACGCAAGTGTTGGAAAGGACCAGACCCTGCACCGTACGAAAATTTGACTAAGGAGCCTCTTATGGCTAGGATCACTGAGATTCACCTGATTGGTGGATCACAGAGTTGTTGGGTATATATTGGTGCTTCTCGCCATGTCTGCTACGATCGTGATATGTTCACTACATACATTGCTGCTGACGATCGGAAAGTGTTGTTGGAAGATTCTCACACTACTAAAGTCGTTGAGGTTGGTAATGTGGAGATCAAGTTTACCTCTAGAAAGACGGTTATCTTGAAAGATGTAATGCATACTTCAAAGATGAGAAAGAATCTGATTTCTGGCTTTTTTCTTAATAAGGCTGGCTTTACTCATGTCATAGAGCTGATTTGTCTACCTTGACTCATTAAGGAATGTTTGTGGGAAAGGGTTATGCTTGTGAGGGAATGTATAAGTTGAATGTTGAACCTAATAAAGTGACTAGTTTTGCTTGTATGTTGTGTGATTTTAATATTTGACACTCTAGATTATGTCGTATTAATAAACGTATAATCCATAACATAAGCACCTTAGATATAATTCCTAGAATGCCAGAAACTGATTTTGACAAATGTGAATTATGTACTCAAGCTGAAATTACAAAGGAACCTCATAAATATGTTGATGGAGTACCTCAATCCTTAGATTTAATTCATTCTGACATATGTAAGCTTGATGGTACATTGACTAGATATGGACATCGCTATTTTATCACTTTTATTGATGACTATTTTGATTACACTTATGTATATCTTATAAAAAATAAAAGTGATGAATTTCACATGTTTAAAACATTCAAAACTGAAATTGAGAATCAATCCAATAAGAAAATTAAGAGACTTCGTAGTGATAGCGGAATAGAATATGGATCTAGTTCAATTCCGAATATCTATAAACTACATAGTATAATACATGAGAGAGCTACACCTTACTCATCAGAAATGAACGGTAAAGTTGAAAAAAAAATAGATCCTTTACTGAATTGATTGTAGCCATTTTATTAAATTCGGGTGCAACAAAATATTGGTGGAGGGATATATTATTAACCATGTGTTATGCTTTAAATAGAAAATCCCTAAATCAAAAAGTAAAATTTCACCTTTGAAATTTCGAAAAATTACAAACCTAATGTGTCATATTTTAGAACTTGGGGATGTTTGGCATATGTTTATATTCCAGACCCTAAAAGAACAAAACTGGCAAGTAGGGCATATGAATATGTATTTATTGGTTATGTTATTAATAGCAAAGCATACAGATTTTATGACCTAAATACTCATAACATAGTTGAATCAAATGATGCTCATTTTTATGAGTCAAAATTTCCCTCTAAATTAGGAATAGAGGGGGAACATCAAGTAACTCCATGTCTATTAGAACAAAACATAATGGATATTCAAAAAATGAACCTACAAGACGTAAAAGAGCTAGAACCGCAAAATATTTTGGTTCAAACTTTTGTGCTTTTACTATAGAGGAGGATCCCTTAAACCTCTAAAAGACCTTATCTTCCTTAGATGCCGATTTTTGGCAAGAGGCTATAAATGATAAGATGGATTCTTTGGAATCCAATAAGACTTGGCAATTAGTAGATTTGCTACCTGAATGTAAATCTATAAGTTGTAAATGGGTACTTGAAAGAAAATTAAAACCTGATGACATGGTTGATAAATATAAAGCACGTTTAGTAGCTAAAGGTTTTAAACGAAGAGAAAATGTGGACTTCTTTGATACCTTTTCACTTGTAAATAGAATTACATCCATTCGAGCATTAATTTCACTTGCATCTGTACATAATTTATTAATACATCAAATGGATGCTAAAACTGCCTTCTTAAATGGTGAACTAGAAGAGAAAATTTATATGGACCGACCTGAAGGATTTGTAGTTCCTGATCAAAAACATAAAATTTTCAAACTAGATAAATCATTATATGATTTAAAACAAGCCCCTAAGCAGTGGCATGAAAATTTTGATAACTTATCATATGGTTGTAAAGTTAATGAAAGTGACAAATGCATTTATTGTAAATATGAAAATGACAATTGTACTATCATATGTTTATATGTGGATGGCTTATTTTTGGATCAAATATTCATTCCATAAACACCGTTAAATCTTTGCCAAGTGCCTATTTTGATATGAAAGATCTAGGTGAAGTTAGTGTAATCCTTGGTATTAAGATGATTAGGTCTGAAATAGGACTTTCTTTGGATCAATCTCATTATATTGAGAAGATTTTAAAGAAATACAATTACTTTGACTGTAAACCTGCATATACACCAAAACGATCCAAGTGTAAAGCTATTTTAAAACACTAGTGAAGGTGTAAGACAATCTGAATATGCGAGCATCATTGGCAGCCTTCCGTATGACACTGATTGTACTAGACTCGACGCTGCCTATGTCGTGGGATTATTGTACAGGTTTACCAATAGTGTAACAAACCGCCCGGTGTGGGCCTAAATTTTGAACTAGAAAAGGCCCAGCGAAATTTAGTACCACTCCAAATGGGTCGTTGGTTCCTATAAGGAATTACATTTTGCACAGAATAATACAGCAATATAACGAGATGGAATCTCACATAGTTGAAGAAAGAAAATATAATAATGAGAAAATACATGTACCATTTAAATTGAAACCCAACAATGTTGATTACAACTATTATTCAAACAGTTACATCAGGTACATCAATTAAAGTCTCAAATACATAACAACAACGATAATACTGCCAATAATAAATAGAACATAAACAGATAAGTTCCTCCATCGTCCGACTCCCACCACTTCATCTTTCAACATGAAGTCCAACCTATTGTCCTATAAGTACGTTAAGAGGAGGGAGGTCAGAATATAAAGTTCTGCTGAATGAAAACCACATATGTCTAAAGGGTAACTATTCTTATATTGACAGGATAGATTTTTCACGATATGTCTACGTAAACAAGCATGCACACACAAGGCAGTAAATCTAATTAATGCGGTGGACATTTGTACAATCACTTAAGACCTTCGTTAACACTTTAGGGAGGATTCCTGGTCACTTAATACCCAACGATGTGGACATTCTCGGATACTTAAGGCCATACTTCTATATTAAATTTAGTGTGGATTTCTATAATCATTTAAGACCCTGCGGCGCACCCTAACCACTTAAGACCCCGTCCTATCACGTCAACGATATATATATACACACACACGCACACTCATTTGTAATATGAGAAGTAGTATCTTGTCACTTAATATCGATTTAGGATAGACCCAATTTGCCATTTAAGACTTATTCGACAGACTCCTATGTTACCACTTAACTGATATTACGGGTGAATCCCTATGCCACTTAATACTTACCGTAGACAAGCGGTTATAATTGCATGCAACGTAAGGTACCTATCTTTTCCTTAGGTTAGCCCACGCACAACTCCTAGAGGAAGCATACAACTTCCAGAGAGCTAACCCCACTAAACGTTATTGTTAGATATAGTCCATTTTAGAGAAGTAGGACCTAAAGACCACTTAGAACCTAATAAGTCAGGGTCCCATGACTTTGGCCTAAACCAAGGAGTGAACCTTAGGAGCAGACCTAGTCCTAACAACTAAAGACCCAAATTAGGTAGGTCAGCTACTTAAGACCTTCTCAAGGAAAGCATGCCTACTCATTGACACACACACACACATACATACACACACACACAGAGAGGGATACCGGGCCTCTCACATTAAACCATCTACAAGTAGATGTTGGATTTGTTGGGTGGCTCCGGGAAGGCTTCTACTACAAGTGGGCTTAACCTCGTGCCTTAGTGTAATAATTATAATGGCCAGTGGCACCTGGACCTCTCACATTAACCAGGCTTATTTGTAGATGATGGATATGTCGGTCGGTTCCGGGCAGATTTCTACAACAAGTAATGGTTAACCTCATGTCTTTGTATCATTAATTTACTATTTATAAAGCCATTAACGCACACACATACAAACACATTCAAACAAATTCCTAAAGGGACATTTGAAATTCAAATTACCATTTCCTAAATTAATCGTACTTACTACACATTTATTATACGTTGATTACGCTATATATGCATATTATTTAACAATCACTATAAACGCTAATTGTCGTATGAATTTAATGTTTCTAAGTCATTGAAATGTCAATCTCTAATCAAAGAAAGGCATACAAGTCAATTTGCCCCATTTCACCAATCAATTATACATGTATGTAAACATATATCTAAATTAGAAATGAACAACAATAACATATAAACTTGTATCCTAGGCTTGACTGATTACTACAACAACAAAGGACAACAATTGTGAAATGCATCGAATCATACATATATATATATATAATTATTATTTTATTGGTTCAAATCCAATTTTGAATTTGTTTATGTGTAAAACATTAATATTTGAACAAAATACGTTCAAATAATCTATTTATAAAAATAGATATTTTGATTCATACAAAAGTCCAAATCTTTAATGATTGACAACAAACAATATATGAGGACTACAACATATGAAATATGGGTTCGACCAAACATAACGATTATACAACATAGCTCTGTCATGTTCTTCATTGCTTTAATAGTCACAAACCACAAATTTACATAGATTGTACATTTCCATCAATAAATATAAAAGAGAGGAATTTGGGTGGTTTAGATATTTTTAACGTTTTTGCAGAAGTCCCAAACCCTCTTAGGCATACAGATCCAAATCAATACTATAAAATAAAAGAATAACAAACATAGGTAATTTCTACTCACAGTGATTTACTGTATGGAATTGATACAAATCTGATGGTGTTTTCCTTTTATATCTAAAACCTCGTATGAATGTGAACACGAACTCCAATTCTGTATTAATATATATATATATATATATATAAAAGAATTTATCAATTAGAATTCTTATATATAAATCTAGAATTCCAGATTCAAATCTATACTAAGTCCTAAAAGAAAACTGATTAGAAGAGAATATAGATTAGAAGGTTTGTAGAAAGGAACCTAATATAATCCTTCTGAATTTAATGGTAGAATGGAGGCTATGGGATGGAGAAGATTAGGTTTATGGGAGGTGGAATGGAGTGCTATTTATAGATGTGTGTGTGTGTGTAAATAATAGCCGTAGGATTAATCTGATTTAATCTCGGCCATTAATTATATAATAAACACTCCAAAATGTAACGACCCAGAAAATCTGAACCAATTTAAAAATTTTAAATTGGCTATTTTGGTTGATTTTAAATATTTAAAATAAATATTTTAAATAATAACGAGGAAAAGTAAGTTTGAATAAACGTTTGAAAATAAATATAATTGACTGTAATTATAAACAAGGCCTGAAATGGCGCGGTAGTTTCAAAAATTGAATTCAAACTTTGACTGACTGTACCGGGTGCAAAACAAAACGAATTTGAGTGAAACCAAAAATATTTAAATTTGTTAGTGTATCTTTCTAACGAATCTGAAAAATCGAAGTTTCATAGCGGGAAGCAAAAGTTATGGCCAAATGAATTTTCAGAAAGGTCGCTATAGAGTTTATATAGCCCGTGAAAATGGCCATTTTGCAAACGACCTCAGAATTCAACGAAACCACATTTTTTGGATCCGGGATGTCAAATTATTGCTAGGTTTCAAATTTCATAATTTTTGAAGTTAATATGTGAGCGTGGCAAAGGAAAACGTGTTTTGGTCAATTACAGTTAAATTGGATCGACCAGAAATGGGCCATTTTTCAAACGGTCTCAGAATTCGACGAAACTAGTTTTGTTGGGACCGTATCATCAAAACATAGCTAGATTTATTTTTCGGGAATTTTTAGAATCAATATGTGGCCCTGGCAAATTGAAATGTTCGTTCAAATCGAATATTTAATGTTTTATATTTTAATTTGAAGGAAAACTGACTGAAATAGTCGAATGGGCCTACGAAACATATCCCATTGTATTCGAAATGGGGGTTAAACGCTAAGAATGACAGTCGTTGGGTTTGGATTGGTGTTCGTGTGTGGCAAGGGGTATTTTCGGATTTTAAAATTTATAAATGTAAAAAAAAATCATTGGGCCACCTCCTCTCTCTCTCTCTCTCTTCTCTCTCCCTCGCAATCGAGATATACAGCGGAAACCTCCTCAAAACTACCCTGCCATTTTCCCGCCGCCTCGCTTCACGATAGACCGCGCCACCACCCAAAAACGAAAGCCCTCTCCTCCCTCTTCAAATCAAGACCAGCCTCGCTCCTCCTCGTCTCGTGTTTCGTACGAACAGGCCCCTCAAAGTACAGAGCTTTCCGATGCCGCCCCACCCGATTCCGACCGTCGATCTGGCCAACACCCCCACGCGCCTGAAGCCCTCTCCAAGCTCTTCCAAGTGGTACAAGCCGATCCTTCTATCGTTGCACGGTTTGCGCAAAAATCAAAGACCTAGTTTTGAATAACTTTGAAAGGTAACGGCTGGAACTATTTTAAACTATATTATAGCAGTTTAAAGCGCTACGGTTTTTGATTTCACTGTAAAAATCATATCTTTTTCGTTTCTTGACGAAATTCAGTGAAACAAGAGACAGTGGACTCGTGTGGACGTCTTCTACATTCTAGAAAAGACCGCATATTTTTTTGAGCCATCTGCTATTTTTGGTGGAGTGGAACCCAAGGTGAGATTTCTAAATTATAAACGATATGCTAAACGACGATGTATAAATTATATTGTCGATGTATGAGTTATATAAGCATTGTACACCACATGTATAAGCATTGTATAAGTTGTACGTTCGATGTATAAGTTATATATGCGTTGTAAAAATTATATATGTGTTGAATGGAAGTGAAATATGCTTATATATATACATATATATATGCCCCTCGTCCACAAACCATGGATGATATTTATTGGTTGTGATTGGTGTGAAAATTGGTTGATAGCGAATGGTTGATTAGAATTGTTTGTGGTTGAAATTGATTGATTGTGGTTGAAAAATACCCGTTTATGGTTGAGAATTATTTGGTTGAAACCACATAGGATTAGTTTGTGGAAATGGAAAAATATACATGCCTCCTACGTGCGAACTAGATGCATGAAATCCCCATTGTCAAAAGCTGCGAGGCTTTAGGGTAGAGCGAGGAGCCGTACTAGGGACGACCCCGGTTTTAACTACCCTGCCGTTATGCAGCCGAAATTTTAAATAATATTCATGTGTTAGAATTATTTTCATGTGTTGAAACTATATTCATGTGTTGAATAGAAAATCATTCGTTGAATAGAAATTCATGTGTTGAATGGTATTCGTGTTTTGAAATAAATTGTTCTATAATAAAAATCATATTTTTATCATCTATATGAACTCTATAAAATAATCGTGTTTTGAAATAAATTGTTTTGCAATAAAAATCACATTTTTACTATATATATACAAACTATAGAAAACCTTCATGTGTTGAATAGAAATTCATTCGTTGAATAGAAATTCTTGTGTTGAATGGTATTCGTGTTTGAAATAAAGTGTTTTATAATAAAAATCATATTTTTATCATCTATATGAACTATATAAAATAGTCGTATTTTGAAATAAATTCCTTTGCAATAAAAATCACATTTTTATTATATACGTGAATTGTTAAAAATAGTGAAGTGTTGAAATAGAATTCAGTTGGATAAAAATATCATTTTTATCGAAGGTATGAAAAGAATATGGTTTTGAAATCGAAGAATAGATTATATATATATATATATAATTTAAACGAATCGAATAACGAAGCTGCAGTTCGTGTTTTGAAACCGTGATTTCAAACGATTAATGCGGGAGATCCGATCATCGGATTTTCTCAAAACCGAAACCGTTGGGTCCGCTTTGGAAATATCTTTCCAAAGACACCAACTTTGTAAAGATCCAACGGTTGGATTGTCAGGAATGTTTAATTCAAATCTAAAGAAAAATAGCGCCAGAATCGATTATATATATATATATAATTAAATTAAATTAAATTAGCTGAGTCGAATGGTTTCCTGGGTTTTGATCTGATGTTGGTTTTGGCCTTCGGGGTTAATATTTGGGAAATCATTCTCTTACTAATTTACGGTTAGTGACTAATGAATTGGAATGAGGCGTATGTTGGTTTGTGTAGCACTTGTTTATTATATATGCGAGTTGCTCAGAAAGATCGGGTTTATCCCATTCTGAATAACTGAATCGACGATAAGAAATCGAAGATGATGATGGTGGTTGAAGACCGGAGATCTTCGCCTCGTTTGGATGGTAACTGATGTCCTGATTGGGAGGCATCCCAAAATATGGATAATGAGTGGTGATCGTCCAGACGTACGTGGAGATCGATGGGTACGCGAGATATATAGTGCCTCCGGTTTCGTTCAGACCTAGAACGGACTTGTAAATGGACTGTGTGTCTGACATTGGAATTCGTTCTGTGTGATTGATAGCCATCAGTTGCATGGCGTGAATTGCCTGTGTGGCATGCTAAGATGCAGTGATCAGGGCTTCTGTTGAAAAGCAAAGTCTTGT
Source organism: Allium sativum (assembly GCA_030737875.1). Lineage (NCBI taxonomy): Eukaryota > Viridiplantae > Streptophyta > Magnoliopsida > Asparagales > Amaryllidaceae > Allium > Allium sativum. The sequence continues at coordinate 59,023,059 of CM060920.1, forward strand.
AGTTGATGATCAAAGCACCGCATGTGTGGCATTGCTTTGTGTATAACGTAAATTCGGGAACCTCACACCCCGGTATGAACCAGAAACGGGAGTGGACCTCAGGGAGGGCATGCGTTTCTTCCTAGCTAGAGGTGGTGTCAGTGCTTAAACTGGCTGACATTTATATTATTTTCACCTATGTGGTTGTTGCTGTTGCGAGGCGCCTCGGATATATCGGCCGATCCGGGACCGATGGAGTCATTCGTTGGCTCATTTACGCCCCAAAGGGTGGGGAAACGCAGTGTTCAGGCATTTTAATCCACATCGGTGGACCGGCCCTGACGATCCAAGGGCCCACCTGTGTCTAGGTCCTGAGGCTCAGGCTAGGCAGTCTCGAATTCGGTAAGGACTATCTTTTGCCTTGGTTCATGACGGAAATCCAATTTCCAAGTACGTGACTGTGCGGTTTTGATTGTATGCCTATATATGGCGACATAGTGGTATGGGGCATTAATGCCATCAATGATTGATACTTATGATTTGGAATTGTTTTTGAAACTTATAAACACTAGTAATAATATCTAATTCTTTTGTTTTATTCGTATCAAGCATATTTTGGCCATTATAAGGTAAAAGCTCTATCCTCCGGTTTGCGTTGCATTGTGTGATGGGAACTGAGTCTTATAATGGCTTCATTTTTATAAAAAGCATTGCGATGTTTAAAAGATTTACTTGTTTTAAAGCACTGGCAATCCAATGGAGTAAACCCGTTCCGCGAAAGTGGCGTGGTCTTGTGATTAGCCATATTATAAAATGTGTTGAGTAGATTTCTCATACCAGTCACATGACTGACTCATAGTTTGTTTCACTTGCAAACTCGGGTGCCCTTATTTCTACACGAGCAGCCTTGTATTCAGGTTTAGCAGGCTCTTTCTGGGTAGCTGGAGCTGAAGATGGATTATATCATTTATCTCTTTTTATGCTGTTCAGCTCCTATTGTACATATTATGTTTGTTTCCGCTGTAGACATTTATGTATAGCTGAACTGTATTTGTACTAAGTATGATCCTGTATACTGTGTAACTCTGATGATTTCGTTTATCCAGTGTATTATTTGTTCATTATCTGATGTATTTATTTAATTCTGTTCTGCTATTATATGTTTATGTGTTATATTCCAAAGATTACCCTTGCCATCGTCAGTACGGGGTTTGGGGTCGTAACAACGTGGTATCAGAGCTTTGGTTAAGCTTAGCTCTGGTATATAACACATTAACGAACTCGTCAGAGATAGAACCAGTAGTGTTCTAGGATGGATAACTCATTACAGATAGGATCAGTAATATCCTAGTATGAGTATAGCAGAATCAAAATAATTCGTTAGAGCTGGGGTCAGAAGTGCCCCAGAGCGAATTGAGAGTTATATGTTTTTAAATAACGTATTTGTGATTATATATATAGTCTGGTTTTAGAAATATGATTTTTGAATATATAAAGGATATATATTTGGAAAGTAAAAGAGTATAGGAATTAATTTATATGATTTTGAAAAGTTAAAAACAAATTGATTGTTGTTTGTGTTGTGTGGTAGGACGTTTGGTTAATTAAATTATTAGAACAATAGTTAATTTAATCAATATGAGAATTGAATGGTAGAATTTATTCGATTATATCACACATTGAACTGAGTTAAAAATAGATAAAAATATATACATGTGCATTATATATGTTTGAAACAGGTAAATGAATTAGCTGTTGAGTAAAAATTTTATTTGCGTGCCTGAAAAATAGGTAAACCTTAGTGAGTTGGATGCGAAATGTTATTATATCAACATCTGTGAATGCCATTGGATGCGGAGTGCTGGTTGTTCTGTGTGTAGTAATAAATGTCGCCATAGGATAGTAACAATTAATTTTGAACTACACTACATGGCATACTTCTTGAAGATAGGCATACTTCATCATATACCACATAAGTATTTGGAGCTTGTGTGACGAGGTTGAAGATTTACCATACGAGCGAGAGGCTTGTACGGCGATGACTATATATTACAGGTTGAACTGATGACTGATATGGACCATATAAAATTGTAACGATAAATTGCCAGATTGATAAAAACCCCACACGGGTCTGGAGTTGATAATAATCACGTCTCTCTAGTTATTAGATACGACACATGGATTATTTATTTCCCACATGGGACGAGGTGACGAGAATTTATTCTCTGGAGCAATTAAAAATACACACTCCCTCAGACTTTGACAGGGTGACGAGAATTTATTCTCTGGAGTTATTATCTATACACGCTCCCCTGTAAACACCAAAATATATCACTATAAATATGTGTATTCTTTATAGGATTTATTGGGTACCTAATACGGCTCAATAAATTTCCAAACCCCTCCCCGTACAAAGGAGGTTATGGCGAAATTTTTCGAAAATTCCGGGTGTTAGCCAAATTTTTAAAGAATTTGAAAATTCTCAGAAACTGAAAAGTTGGAGAATGGAAGCCAGATTGAAAGTAGAGTTGATTAATCTAACCACTTTCGACTTTGTTCCTTTTCGGGGACGAAAAGTTTTAAGTGGGGGAGATTGTAATGACCCGGAAAATCTGAACCAATTTAAAAAGTTTAAATTGGCTATTTTAGTGGATTTTAAATATTTAAAATAAATATTTTAAATAATAACGAGGAAAAGTAAGTTTGAATAGATGTTTGAAAATAAATATAATTGATTCTAATTATAAACAAGGCCTGAAATGGCACGGTAGTTTCAAAAATTGAATTCAAACTTTGACAGACTGTACCGGGTGCAAAAAAAAAAAAAGATTTGAGTGAAACCAAAAATATTTAAATCTGTTAGTGAATATCTTTCTAACGAATCTGAAAAATCGAAGTTTCATAGCGGGAAGCAAAAGTTATGGCCAAATGAATTTTCAGAAAGGTCGCTATATAGTTTATATAGCCCGTGAAAATGGCCATTTTGCAAACTACCTCAGAATCCAATGAAACCACTTTTGTTAGATCCGGGATGTCAAATTATTGCTAGGTTTCAAATTTCATAATTTTTGAAGTTAATATGTGAGCGTGGAAAAGGAAAACGTGTTTTGGTCAATTACAGTTAAATTGGATCGACCAGAAATGGCCATTTTTCGAACGGCCTCAGAATTCGACGAAACTAGTTTTGTTGGGACCGTATCAGCAAAACATAGCTAGATTTATTTTTCGGGAATTTTTAGAATCAATATGTGGCCCCGGCAAATTGAAATGTCCGTTCAAATCGAATATTGAATGTTTTATATTTTAATTTGAAGGAAAACTGACTGAAACGGACGAATCGGCCTACGAAACATATCCCATTGTGTTCAGAATGGGGGTAGAATGCTAGGGACGATAGTCATTGGGTTTGGATTGGTGTTCGTGTGTGGCAAGGGGTATTTTTGGATTTTAAAATTTATTAATATAAAAAAAATTCATTGGGCCACCTCATCTCTCTCTCTTTTCTCTCTCTCTCGCAATCGAGATATACGGCGGAAACCTCCTCAAAACTTCCCTACCATTTTCCCGCCGCCTCGCTCCACGATAGACCGTGCCACCACCCAAAAACGAAAGCCCACTCCTCCCTCTTCAAATCAAGACCAGCCTCGCTCCTCCTCGTCTCGTGTTTCGTGCGAACGGGCCCCTCAAAGTTCAGACCTTTCCGCCGCCACCCCACCCGATTCCGACCGTCGATCTGGCCAACACCCCCACGTGCCTGAAGCCCTCTCCAAGCTCTTCCAAGTGGTACAAGCCGATCCTTCTATCGTTGCACTATTTGCGTGAAAATCAAAGACCTAGTTTTGAACAACTTTGAAAGGTAACGGCTGGAACTATTTTAAACTATATTATAGCAGTTTAAAGCGCTACGGTTTTTGATTTCACTGTAAAAATCATATCTTTTTCGTTTCTTGATGAAATTCAGTGAAACAAGAGACAGTGGACTCGTGTGGACATCTTCTACATTCTAGAAGAGACCGCATATTTTTCTATGCCTTCTGCTATTTTTGGTGGAGTGAAACCCAAGGTGAGATTTCTAAATTATAACCAATATGGAAAACGACGATGTACAAATTATATTGTCGATGTATGAGTTATATAAACGTTGTACATCACATGTATAAGCGTTGTATAAGTTGTACGTTCGATGTATAAGTTATATATGCGTTGTAAAAATTATATATGTGTTGAATGGAAGTGAAATATACTTATATATATATATACATATACATATATATATATATATATATACGCCCCTCGTCCACAAACCATGGACGATATTTATTGGTTGTGATTCGTGTGAAAATTGGTTGATAGCAAATGGTTGATTAGAATTGTTTGTGGTTGAAATTGATTGATTGTGGTTGAAAAATACCCGTTTGTGGTTGAGAATTATTTGGTTGAAACCACATAGGATTAGTTTGTGGAAATGGAAAAATATACATGCCCCCTGCATGCGAACTAGATGCATGAAATCCCCATTGTCAAAAGCTGTGAGGCTTTAAGGTAGAGCGAGGAGCCGTACTAGGGACGACCTCGATTTTAACTACCCTGCCATTATGCTGCCGAAATTTTGAATAATATTCATGTATTAGAATTATTTTCATGTGTTGAAACTATATTCATGTATTGAATAGAAATAATAAGTTGAATAGAAATTCATGTGTTGAATGGTATTCGTATTTTGAAATAAATTGTTTTATAATAAAAATCATATTTTTATCATCTATATGAACTCTATAAAATAGTCGTGTTTTGAAATAAATTGTTTTGCAATAAAAATCACATTTTTACTATATATATACAAACTATAGAAAACCTTCATGTGTTGAATAGAAATTCATGTGTTGAATGGTATTCGTGTTTGAAATAAAGTGTTTTATAATAAAAATCATATTTTTATCATCTATATGAACTATATAAAATAGTCGTGTTTTGAAATAAATTGCTTTGCAATAAAAATCACATTTTTATTATATACATGAATTGTTAAAAATGGTGAAGTGTTGAAATAGAAGTCAGTTGGATAAAAATATCATTTTTATCAAAGGTATGAAAAGAATATGGTTTTGAAATCGAAGAATAGATTATATATATATATAATTTAAACGAATCGAATAACAAAGCTGCAGTTCGTGTTTTGAAACCGTGATTTCAAACGATTAGTGCAGGAGATCCGACTATCGAATTTTCCCGAAACCGAAACCGTTGGGTCCGCTTTGGAAATATCTTTCCAACGACACCAACGTTGTAAAGATCCAACGGTTGGATTGTCTGGAATGTCTTATGAAGAAAAGCAGCGCAAGAATCGATTATATTTGTGTATATATATATATATAAATATAATTAAATGAAATTAAATTAGCTGAGTCGAATGGTTTCCTGGGTTTTGATCTGATGTTGGTTTCGGCCTTCGGGGTTAATATTTGGGAAATCGTTCTCTTACTAATTTACGGTTAGTGACTAATGAATTAGAATGAGACGTATGTTGGTTTGCATAGCACTTGTTTATTATATACACGAGTTGCTCAGAAAGACCGGGTTTATCCCATTCTGAATAACTGAATCGACGATAAGAAATCGAAGATGAAGTCGGTGGTTGAAGACCGGAGATCTTCACCTGTTTGGATGGTAACTGATGTCCTGATTGGGAGGCATCCTGAAATATGGATAATGAGTGGTGATAGTCCGTACATGGAGATCGATGAGTATGCGAGGTATATAGTGCCTCCGGTTTCGTTCAGACCTAGAACGGACTAGTAAATGGACCGTTTGTCTGACATTGGAATTCGTTCTGTGTGATTGATAGCCATCAGTTGCATGGCGTGAATTGCCTGTGTGGCATGCTAAGATGCAGTGATCAGGGCTTCTGTTGAAAAGCAAAGTCTTGTAGTTGATGATCAAAGCACCGCCTGTGTGGCGTAGCTTTGTGTATAACGTGAATTCGCGAACCTCACACCCTGGTATGAACCAGAAACGGGAGAGAACCTCAGGGAGAGTATGCGTTTCTTCCTAGCTAGTGGTGATGTCAGTGCTTAAACTGGCTGACATCTATATTATTTTCACCTATGTGGTTGTTGTTGTTGCGAGGCGCCTCAGATATATCGGTCGATCCGGGACCGATGAAGTCATTCGTTGGCTCATTTACGCCCCAAAGGGTGGGGAAACGCAGTGTCCAGGCATTTTAATCCACATCGGTAGACTAGCCCTGAAGATCCAATGGCCCACCCGTGTCTGGGTTCTGAGGCTCGGGCTAGGCAGTCTCGAATTCGGTAAGGACTATCTTTTGCCTTGGTTCATGACGGAAATCCAATTTCCAAATACGTGACTGTGCGGTTTTGATTGTATACCTATATATGGCGACATAGTGGTATGGGGCATTAATGCCGTCTATGATTGATACTTATGATTTGAAATTGTTTTTGAAACTTATAAACACTAGTAATAATATCAAATTCTTTTGTTTTATTTGTATCAAGCATATTTTGGCCATTATAAGGTAAAAGCTCTATCCTCCGGTTTGCGTTGCATTGTGTGATGGGAACTGAGTCTTATAATGGCTTCATTTTTATAAAAATCATTGCGATGTTTAAAAGATTTACTTGTTTTAAAGCATTGGCAATCCAATGGAGTAAACCCGGTCCGCGAAAGTGGCGTGGTCCTATGATTAGCCATAATATAAAATGTGTTGAGTAGATTTCTCATACCCGTCCCATGACTGACTCGTAGTTTGTTTCACTTGGAAACTCGGGTGCCCTTATTTCTACATGGGCAGCCTTGTATTCAGGTTTAGCAGGCTCTTTCTAGATAGTTGGAGCTGAAGATGAATTCTATCATTTATCTCTTTTTATGCTGTTCAGCTCCTATTGTACATATTATGTTTGTTTCCTCTGTAGAAATTTATGTATAGCTGAACTGTATTTGTACTAAGTATGATCCTGTATACTGTGTAACTCTGATGATTTCGTTTATCAAGTGTATTATTTGTTCATTATCTGATGTATTTATTTAATTTTGTTCTGCTATTATATGTTTATGTGTTATATTCCAAAGATTACCCTTGCCACCGTCAGTACATGGTTTGGGGTCGTCACACAAAACCTGGCCAAACCAAACTCACCATTCCCTAGCCGAGCCAAGCGGTCGATCGCTACCCCTTAAGGGCAGTCGACCCCTTGGTTTATGAAATGGCCAATGAACGTATGTAACAACTGAACGGTTTAATTAGTTAAAATGTTTTTATTTATATTAATGTCTTCCCTTTTGTTAAATATTCTTGTCCCCTTCTACGCATATATATACATACACATATTTGAATTTCATGGAATATTCCAATTAGCCATTAATTAGATGTTTATATTCCATATGTTTCTTTATTTAATTTGAATTTCAAACGTTATCTATATTTTATTTACGTACAACACAATTAAAGGTGAATTCTTCATACGAACTCCATTTTTGACATATTTTATATGAAAACGGATCAGAATCTATCCACAAATACAAGTATGATCTTTTCATGGCCCAATTCCTAATTTTACGAAAGTCCATTTTTCAGCTTGACAATATTTAAATGTTTGATTTAACTTATTATTATTTATTAATAACCTTGTCTAATTAGTTTAGTTATATGGGGTGTTACATTCTCCCCTCCTTAAAATAATTTTTGTCCCAAAATCTGCATTAAGGGGGAGAAAACACAACTTTCTCTAAGCAACCATGTTATACACCCATGTTATTTAAAACAACCATAACTCATAGTGATTATGCACTGCAAACTTGCTAAAGTGATCTTAGTCCTAGCGTGTATGTGTAATACGTAATGTAGTGTGTATGTAAACATCCTAATATGCATATATCTCTATATGAATGTGCTATGTGATTGTGTTGCAACCAATTCCTACCATCCAATCTAGCAACTACAGCACCATAAACGAAATATTTAGAGGAAACAATTACCCGAGAAAATCTCTGGATGAGTATTCCTCATCCTTTCCTCAGTCTCCCAGTGCTTTTTGCTAGATCATCTCTCCATTGTACTCGGATGAGGCGAATTGTCTTATTGCAGAGTTTCCTAATTCCATATTCCACTATCCTTATAGTGGCACGAGAATCCTTAGAATTATCTTGAGCCTTCGAATGTCCCTAATATCGTCAAGCTTGTGTCTAACAGTGGAATCATGAAGGCATTTTCTCAAATGACAAATATAGAAAACGTAACAGACTTTGGATAAGCGTTCGGGAAGATCCGCACAATAAGCCATCTTCCAAATCCTTTGACGATCTTAAAAGGCCTAATGAACCTGGGAGCCTAATTCCCATTCTTTCCAAGCTGAATCATGTTTCGGAGAGGATAAACCTTTATGAATATCAAGTCACTAACATAGAACTCTAATTCCCTTCTCCTTCTATCCACGTATGATTTCTAACGGTCTTGGGCTGCCTGATCAAAGCAATTTTCTCTATGGAATCACGGATAAGGTCCGGTCCAAGTAGAATTTTGTCAGTAGTTTCCCACCAACAAGTAGGCGATTTGCATGGACACCCATACAGCGCTTCAAAAGGAGTCATACCAATCGTCGCTTGATAACTATTATTATATGAAAACTCTACTAATGGCAGATGCTGCTCCCAAGCTCCTTCAAAATAAATGATGCAGGCTCCATGTAAATCCTCCAAAATTCGGTTGACTCTCTCTGTTTTTCCATCCGTCTGCAGGTGGTATGCTATACTCAAACTCAATGTCATCCCAAGAATTGCTTATAGGCTTCTCTAGAAGTCACTCGTAAACAGAGGATCTCGAACACTGACTATGCTCGATGGAACACCATGTAATCCGACAATCTCCTTGACGTATACCTAGGCTAACGAATTCATGGTCCTATTCTTCATGATCGGAATAAAGTGAGCACTTTTCGCAAGGATATCCACGATGACCCAAATGGCCTCGTTTTCCTTCTAACTCCTTGGAAGTTTGTCAATGAAATCCATAGAAATATGCTCCCATTTCTATATGGGAACCTTTAAAGGCAACAATAGTCCTCAAGGTCTTCCTTGTTTCGCTTTAACCTTTTGGCATGTTAAGCACATACCCATGAATTCTGCTATTTCCCTCATCATTACTTCCTAGCGTAAACTCCTCTTCATATTACGATACATCTTATCTCCACCAAGATGTATGGTCATTCTTGACCTATGGCACTCCTCCAAGATTTCCTTTCTTAACTCTTCATTCTTAGGGATGCAAAGTCGTCCATCCCTATGCAAACTCCCATCACCACTAATAGAGTATCTGTCCAAATGAGGAAACGATTCCCTCGTACTAGCTTTTTCCATTAAACTTCTTAATTCAACGTCGAGATCGTGCACACTTCTAATTATTTCCATCAAAGCGGGTAACCATAAGAACATCAACAAACCCACTAGATGCTTCAATCGGCGGTGGCAAATTAAAATGAAAGAGAAACTCCAACTGCTTTTACTCCTAAATGGCATTCAAGGCAGCATGCTTTCTACTTAAGGCACCAACTACAACATTACCCTTCCTAGGGGTATATTGAATAGCAAAGTCAAAATACGCAATATACTCCATCCAACGTTGCTATCACGAATTCAGATCACGCTACGAGAACATATTCTTCAAATACTTATGATCCATGAAAAGCTTGGACTTTTCGCCTAGAAGATAATGCCTCCACATTTTCAAGGCGAATATCACTGCAACCAACTCTAAATCGTGAACGAGATATCTCTTCTTGGGATCCTTTAGCTGTTTACTAGCAATGGAAACTACCTTACCTTCTTGCATAAGTACCGCACCTATCCCCGTCCTACATGTATTAGTGAAAATTTTGAACATTTTCGATCCATCGGAATGATAAGAACATGCACACTGGTTAAAGATTCCTTCAACTTCCAGAAAGTAATATCACATTTTTCACTCCAAATGAATTCCAAGTTGTTTTTCATTAGTTAGGTTAGAGGGGTAGTTATCTTCGCAAAATCTTTAATAAATTTTTGGTAATAACCTGCTAACCCAAGAAAGCTTCTAACATTCGTAGCATTTCATGGTACCCTCTATTCTTTGATGGCTTCGACCTTAGTAGGGTCAACTGATATTCCTTTTTCCAAAATGATATGACCAAGAAGTCTAACTTCATCTCTCCAGAAATGACATTTCGTGAACTTAGCCTTCAATTGGTTTTCTTTTAGAATCCCTAGGATCTTTCTTAAATGATCTTCATATTCTCTATGGTCCTTGGAAAAAATAAGGACATCATCTATAAATATCACTACAATCTTATTTAAAATGCCCCTAAAAACTCTACTCATGAGGTCAATAAATAAAGCAGGCGCATTCTTTAAACTAATGGGCATAACCTCCCATTAGAATAGTCCATCGAGTGTCCTAAATGCAGTCTTATTCTTACTATCTTCAACAATCTTCAACTGATGAAATTCAGTTGCGAGGTCCAATTGAGAAAATACTTAGGTGCCTCCCAAGTGGTCAAATTAATCATTGATCATTGGCAAAGGATATCTATTCTTTTTGGTGAGCTTATTTAGTTCCCTATAATCCACACATAATCTTTGGGATCCATTAGCCTTAGTGGAGAATACCACTGGTGCTTCCCACTCATATGTACTACGATAGTTAAAGCCTTTCTACAACAATTCCGTTATTTACTTATCCAACTATCTTTTTTTCTTTGGAGCCATGTGCCTCACGGGTAAAGCTACAGGTCTCACATCTTTCTCTAGGTCAATCCTAAAGGAAATCTCTCTATGCGGAGGAAGTCCTGTGACCTCCTCAAAAACATCTAAGAACTCACATACGATAGGGACTGGAGTTGGTCCTTTTGAACTAGCAGACAATAAACATAATAGAGTCGTAATCCTATTATCAGTCCTACACGGAACCCTTAAATGACGGCATCCTTGACTTCTTAGGTAAGCTACCCATTTGTCACGATCAAGGATGACCCCCAAAAAATGATAGCCAATCCATACCCAAAATAAGACCACTCCCACGAACTCTAATGCATACGCATCACAAAAGAAATCGACATCATCGATCTCCAATACTAGGGATTTACAAATACGAACGAGTTGCTTAGCTCCTTTGATAAGTTTGGCCACCTCTATCGGTAGCAATGAATATATAATTTTTTAGGGATTCAACTATTCTCCTGGAAATAAAGGAATGGGTCACTCTAGAGTCAAATAAAATACACATTGATACCTTCCAGTGCAGGTTGTCTTTGATCCTAAGATGGATTACTCTAAAGTGGTGCTGCTTCCACTGCATAGTTTTGGATGCTCTATCCAAGCTTTGGCTTTGGGTAGTCCTTAGACATCTGGCTTTTCTCATGGCAGTTAAATAATCTCCCCTTAAACACTTTCTTCTCCAAGATAACCATGCAATACTTGGCCTCATGTCCCTTGCGTTTGCATATAACACAAAGTTTAGCTTCTTTCTTAAACTTTCCAGCCTTCTTCTTGTTCCTCTAGTATTCTTTCTTCCTATCCTTAGTAGAGCTCGAACCACCTTTACCTTTGTCTCCATTCTTATTCTCCTTCTCCGCCATACACAAAATAGCCATTTCCACCAGTGCTTCAAGTGTTGCTCCAAAAGTCACTTAGGCCAATAAAATTTCCTTCAACGGGGAATTCAATCCATTAACGAATCTTAAGGCCTTATCCATCGGGGTATCTACCAACCCCCCGCAAAACTTAGAAAATTCCATGAACTTCACTATATAATCCCTCAAATTCGTATTTTCTTGCTTCAAATGGATAAAGTCCTTCATTTGTATAGTGATCTTAGCATTTGGCAAAAGCTTCATCTCAAAACGGGTCTCTAATTCTTCCTAGGTGAATATCCGGCCCGCATTTTCCCCCAAAACTACATTCCACCATTCTTGGGCTTGTGCTTTAAGTGTCAGGCCGATACCCTCCGCTTGGTTCGGTCACCCATTTATTGACTTTAAGACACGTTTGTAGTCAGTTATCCAAGCTTGGACTTCGAGAAAGCTTTAGTGCCCAAGAACCGTTTTCCTCCTAAGTGAACAAAGCTTTTGTAAAGGCGGTGAGAATCGAATGCCTCCGCAGCATGTTGGACTACTGCTAGCACTGCTGGGGCAGGATTTGCGACAAAGACTTGTTCCATAGTTCTGAGATACTGTTGCAACTATTCGGGTAAGCATTTGGGCCTTGCCGGGTTTCTATGTTCGTTTGGGTTATCAGCCATTCTACTATATGAAAAAGGAAAACCCCTTCAGTGGGCATTCCTAAGGTAGTGTTCAAGCCAAAAGATGAGGATTTGCGTATGTCTTTTTGGATATAGTAAATATATTTATATAATATATAGTTTGAAAACCTTTTTCAATTAACAAACACGTCTCTCATACGTATATTTCCCTTAATTGGGTAACCTAAGTTCTGATACCAAATATAACAACCCGCCTGTAGTGGGCCTAAATTTCAACCCAGAAAAGTCCCATCGAAACTTAGAGCCACTCCAAACGGGTTGTTGGTTCCTATAAGGAATTACATTTTCCACAGAATAACAGAGCAGTATAATGAGATGGAATCTTACACAGCAGAAGGGATGAAGTACAGTAATGAGAAAATAGATGTACCATTTAAATTGAAACCCAGCAATATTTCTTTCAACCATTATTCAGATAGTTGCATCAGGTACATCAATTGAAGTCTCAAGTACATAACAATAACGATAATACTGCCAATGATACATATATCTCTCAACATGATGTCCAACCTACTATCTTGTAAGTACATTAAAAGGAGGGAGGTCAGAACATAAAGTCATGGTGAATGAAAAGCTTATATGTCTAAAGGGAAACTATTCTTATATTTGGTAGGATAGATTTTTCTAAGGATGGACATTTTTACCATTTTACTACTTACCAACCATTACCAACCGTTACCAATGAAAGTGGTACCGAACAATTGGTAACTGATTTGATTGGTATGGTATTCCAGACCACATGAAAATATGATGTACGGTAATGGTAATTTAGCATTAACAATGTAATTACCATACCTACCACATATATTCAACAATACAAATGTATATCCATATATTTCATCATATATGTTTATAACATAACATCAAACTTCTAATATGTAACGATTTAATAAAGTACCTAGGAAAATACTATTATGATACAAGATTAAATGCAATTTTCATCATATATCTTAGAAACAATATAATCTGTATGATATTTTAGTTCATTCATAATATTTTCTTGCATGTTCATCTACGTAAAACAAGACAAATAAATAATGATATAATAACACAAAAAATCAATTTTAATATTTAATACTTTAAAATGAAATATTATCGACCTCTACCAACCATTACCAACCATAAACCGAATTATTGGTAGCCGATTTTTTTGGCTGGTATTGGTATGATTTTTCCAATTACCATATAAGCCGGTATGGTAATGGTTTTGAGTACAAAGTTCTGGTACCAAATCAAATCCACCCCTAGATTTTCCATGATATGTCCACATGAACAAGCATACATACACAAGGCAATAAATCTAATTAATGAGGTGGACATTCGTACAGTCACTTAAGGCCTTCATTTACACTTTAGGGCGAACTCTCGATCACTTAATACCAAACGAGGTGGACATTCTTGGTCACTTAAGGTCATACTACTATATTAAATTTAGTGTGAATTCCTATAATCACTTAAGTCCCTATGGCGGACCCAAGCCACCTAAGACCCTGTCCTATCACGTCAACGCTACAAACACACACTCACTCTCACATTTGTAATAAGAGAAGTAGTATCTCGGCACTTAATACTGAAAGAGTCTATGCAGCGGTAGGATCGTATAGTATGGAGTATAAGCGAGGAAATGTGTATATAGTAGAGTAATTGCAGTAAGTAAAAAGACACAGTCGATTTTACACTGGTTCAGACCACTATCCTATGTCCAATCCTAGACTCCCTTCTGGTATTTCACTAACACAACAACCCTCACTTCACCCGGAGGAACAGGTTCACAATTACACGAAAAACCGCATGGGATTTCTTACCTCAACTGCTGAAGAGGACTTCCACAATACAAAGAATTTGCTGAATACTTGTGTTCTTGTGAATCTGAATGATTTAAACAAGATAGAAAGAATTAGAGTAAGATTCTATATTGAAAACATTTGATTAAGTCTCTATTTATGATCTACAAAAGGTTGCAACTAATCATGAAGAGATTTGTCTAAAAGATATGAATTAAAAGTTGTAACTCTTCATTGAAAGGTTGCATCCTTTCGTATTCAGATGTTTGATTAAAAAAAATCAGATGTATGCTTTTGAATAAAAATCAAACAACAAGGAAATAGGCTATTTCAACCAATATTTAAATGTTTGAAATATCAATTCAGATGTCTGAATAAAAAATTCAGATGTCTGTTTTTGAATAAAATTCAAATAACAAGTAAATAGGCCATTTAGGGTTAATTCAGATGTCTGTCTATTTTAGTTCAGACGTCAATATTATGCTAGATATAATATTCGTTTCAACAAACAGACATCTAACTTGAAATAAACTGACATTTGTTTATTGGTACAGATCCATGCTTTGTGCATGTCATATATAAAATCATAAATATTTAAAACATGTGTGTGTGTGTGTGTATCACCAAGGAGGATTTTAACAATTAATTACTAATACTAACAGACTCTAAACACATATATTTTTCATTTTGAGTTCTTGAATCGTTGTTGAGTATCTTCCTGCAAAACAAAGCTAGTCTATAATAATATATGTACATGTATAGTTGTCAAAATCAAAACGCTATAAAGCGAGATCCAACATTCTTCCCCTTTTTGATAATGACAACCATATATGTAGCTCCCCCTATCAATATGCATATAATATCGTTGTCATTGACAAAAAGGTGGTACTCATGTAAATAATACATATGAATATGCATAATACACAAACATACAACACAAGCATAAGTATTTACAAATGGAAAGATGATAAACATTTTAAGCACATTCAGATGACTGAATTATGGGATAAATTTTTAATACCAAGAACATTCAGACAGCTGAATCTGAGATTCCATCACCTGAATATGTAATTTTTCTGAGTTATGCATATGATATTCATGTTTAGATATAAATTTTAAGTTTATAATCAAGTTCAATATGTAGGAACAAGGTTCAAATCTCTCAGTCTGTTAGGATGCCTCAGCTGTCCATGGCAGAATGTAACAACCAGGATTTTCAGAACCATTTAAATTTTTTATTTTAGCTATTTTAATGGATTTTGAATATTTAAAATGATTTATTTTAAATAATAATGACTAAAATTTTCATTTAAATTGAAGTTAGAACGAACAAATTTATTTTAATTATAAAATGAGCCTGAAATGGCGCGGTAGTTTGAAAATTCGATTTCAAATTTCAAATGATTGTACAGGATTCAAAATAAATTGGATTTTAGTAAAACTAGAAATATTTGAATCTGTTTAATTATATCTTTCTAACGAATGTGAAAAACTGAGATTTCATAATGGGAGTAAAAAGTTAATTCCAATTTAAAATTTAAAATAGTCATTATGGAATTTATATATATTATATAATATATAGCCCTTAAAAATAGCCATTTTGCAAACGACCTCCGTTTTAGACGAAACCACTTTTGTTGGATCCAAAGTGTCAAATTACTGCTGGATTCCAATTTTCATAATTTTTGGAATTAATATGTGAGCGTGGTAAATTCAAACGTGTTGGGTAATTGCATTTTGAATTTAATCGACTCGAAAATGACCATTTTTCAGACGGTCTCCAAATTTGACTAAATTAGTTTCGTTACGACCATATCGTCAAAACATCGCTAGATTTATTTTTCGGTAATTTTTAGGGTCAGTATGTGGCGTCGATAAATTAAAATGTGTATTTACATTCAATTTATACTGATTTATATTTTAATTTTGATAAAAACTGATCAAAACAGTCGAATTGGCTTACGAAACATATCCCATTGTGTCTAGAATGGGGGTATTTGGTTAGGGTCGACACTTGTTGGGTTTGATTTGGAGTTCGTAACGATAAACGAAGATTATTGGAATAAAATAATATTATAAACATATTATTTTCCTTAAAACCCTAATTTCGTTCATTCAAAAAATTCGAGCCGCCACCAACTACGATGAACGATGGAAAAATGTTCAGTTCTTCCTCCTCAATTTCCTGCAAATCCACTCAATGATTTTAGGAGCTTCATAAGGCAAAATTGTACTAATCTTTCCGCACTTCAAATCCATACCAGTTAGAAGATTTATCGTGTTGCGTGGAGGTTGAATTTTGGTTGGAAAAGTCGTGCTTTTGACGAGGATTTCACGAGCACTTGTGCAACCAAGGTGGACCCCGTTTTGGGTGGTGGGAGACGCTGTCTTGATGGTCAACGTGGTGGGCCCAGATCCGACTCTGGCAACTTGTGTTGGTGGCGGTCCTAAACCTTAGGGCACGAGGGTGGTTCAAGTAGCATGGAGAAGATGAAGAGGGATTACAGCAGCATTTTGTAAAATGAAATTAAATGTTGTTATTTATATATAATAGCTAACATTGTTTTTTATGTTATTTTTATATAAATAAATTTAGCATTGTCTTTAAATCTAAAAAAAAAACATTGTTTTAAAAATCTGAAATTTTTAATAATAAAAGCATTGTTTTATTTTCAGTTGTTTTAAAATAGCATTGCTTTCAATGTAAATAACATGATAATAAAAATGTGTTTTTTAAATAAAATAGCAAGGTTTTATGAATGAGATTTTTAAATATTAGTAAATGTTAATTTTATTACATTGTTCAAAAATCTGATTTTAATATGAATAACATATAGTTTTTGAAATAAAGATATAAAAATATGATTTTCATATATGTATACTTTTAAAATATAAATATGATTTTTATAATTTAGACTTGAAATAAAAATATGATTTTCACAATTTAGATTTGAAATAAAGACATGATTTTTATAATTTAGATTTGAAGTAAAAATATGATTTTTATAATTTAGAATTGATACAAAGTTATGATTTTTTATAGACAACATTATAAAAATATGATTTTTATTATATGGATAGTGCTATTAAAATGGGATTTTCAAATGTCTATAGCGTTGTTAAAAATATGTTTTTTAATATAAATCGCGAGAAACAGATCTCGTTGGAAACACGGTGGAGGACACAACGCATTGTAACAAATCCAAACCGTTCAATTAAAGAATGACGAAGTGGAAACCAAATGTGAGAACTTCTTCTCGCTCTATTTAACTCACAATTAAAAATATTCTAGGAAGCAAACAGGGCTTAGAAGCCCTCAACACTATTTATTGTACAAACCGTATTATGTGATTTGTATTATATGGAGTTCAACACTCGAATTTGCTCAATCACATAATTTAAAGCGATGTATGGATATTACAGACACACAGATTTTGTACTCCACGAATAGCCACTTATGGCGCCGTAAATGTCATTTGGGGTAGTTGATTATTTATTTATTTGGATGTTCTGCATGATTTGATTGTGATTATAAAATTGGTTTTGGATTAATTGTGAATTGATTGGAATTGTTTTGTGTATGGCGTGAGCCAGTATTAGGCAAGGGATAAGGCTAGACCTTATTCTGGTTCTAGTATCGCGCCGTTATGCTGCTGAAATTTTCTAAAAAAATGTTAGAAAAATTTAGTTACTTGAAAATATTATTTTTAGCTTATAATGGCGATAAATAAAATAATTATTGGATAGTTAAAAATAAGTTTACACATCCATTTACAAGTCCGACGATTTGTTTATGCTCATCGATTTTCACGATATCGATTGGGACGATAATTTTTACACATCGCCCAAGTGTACAAATAATAATTATTGTTTGATGGTTGAAACCCCACACGGGTATTGGGATGATATTTGACGTACACTAATCCTAATTGTTTAGTTGTTTGTCAATCGATTGGTTGACAGACTGTTGTAAGCGTTAATTACTTACATTTAATGCTTATGCAGTTACGTAGTGCACTCTGGATAATGGCTGACTGTGTTTGATTATTGTTGTGTACATGTATGTATTAAATCCATATATATAAAATTACATGGTAAATGACTGTGTTTGATTCCAATTCAGAAAGAACAAATATTTTAGAATAACGAATATTTTAAAATAATATTCTGTAAAGGGTTAAAATGTGATTTTAATGTCCGATTTGGGATGGACATGAAAATATTGAAATATATGAAGCCGTATTGATTAGAGATATGCCATTTCGACATGAACAATATTTATATCGATTTTATTCATTTTTATAATGAATATCGAAAAGGAAATGATTTCAAAATCTGATATTTTGAAAATATTATCATTTGAATATTACAATGATAAGGAGAATTCAATTTTGATTTAAAATTGAAAATGAAGTTAGAGTCGTTTTAAAATGAATTTATAACGATTTATAAAATACTTTAATAGAAACCGATGATATATATTATATATATATTAATGGCCTGAATAGAACGCGCTGCGCCGGACCGTTCACGAATTTCGACCATTGACTTCGAATTGACATTATGGGAGATCTGACCGTCGGATTCTCCTAAAACCGGAACAGTGGCATTGGGTTCGTTTTGAAAAGATTTTTCCAACGAATATAAAAGATTTGAAATCTAATGGTTGGATTTGGAATCACATCCAAATCAAAATTTGGAAAAGTCACTGTATATGCAGTTGGACGACTATTTATGGAAATCGACTGAAAGGGCCTTAATAAAATTATTAAAAATATCAATAATTTGTGTAAAATCATAATAAATGATTTGGAATGAATTGGGATAAAAAATCCCGTATTTGTAAAGATAAAAATATATTTTTATCAAAATGAACTAGTTATTAACTAGTATAATAACCCAATATTTTTAAAGAAATAAAATTGGATTTATAAAATGGTTTTAAAATAACCAGAATTTTCCAATGAATAAATCGAAATGGATCTGGAATGGAAATAATCTTTGGAATATTTCGATATTGGATTCCATGATTATATAGGTATTGTTATGGAAATTTGGAAGATATATATATATATATATATCGTTATTTCCAATACGATATTTGTTGGTTTCAAAATTTGATATTAAATATAAGCCGATATAATTTCTATTTAGAGCCTCGTATTTAATATCAAATGGGATTGTGGGCTTGTCGTGAACGGTGTCTTTACTAACACTGTTCTTAAACCCAGTTGAGAAAAGAATAAATCTATAATTTAAGATTTTGTGAAGTTTTCCAATTAATTAATATTTAATTGGAATTGAATAAAAGAATTGGATGTTTGAGTTTATAGTGAATGATGTTTCAAACGACATTTATTCTTTAACCCGATTAACCGTGAAATGTAATTTGGAATTTACAAATTTTTATTAAGATTTAACGGGAATTTTCCAAAGTAAAGTTTTCCAATTTAACATATTAAATTAGAATTGAATGGAATTCGATTTGGTAATAATCGAAATGTGTTTTTGTGGAGGAAGACTGTAAATATATATGGAATCTAAAAGGCTTAGTCATTATTCCATTTATATTATTAGTCGGATACGGAAATTGATATCGATTATATATTGATCTGTTTTTCCATGAAGATTCCATAATTAATGGAATGTGATTTTGGGTTTATCATGAACTGTGTTTTAAAAGACATTAGTTCTTTAACCTAGTTAAAGATAGGATTACATGTCTAACATTATATTTCGGACTTGTGACTGCCCGCCCCACACCAACCGACATTTACTCCAAAGGTGCGCTGTACACATGTCCAGTCAGCACGGGACGGGTCGATAGAAGAGAAAATGGAAGAAGGAAATGAACTAACGAGGAACCTGTAAAATGTCTCACAGCACATGGAATAAAATATAATAACAACATACTTGACATAAAACAGGTGAGACAGTGCATAAGCTGAAACAACTAACATAGCAGCGGAAAATCCAAGTACAAATTATGATCAAAAGTTAAACATTATTACAACTTTTCAAACTGTCTGAAAAGCAAAAGCAAGATAAAGGAGGTACACTACTAATGCCCAAGTAGCGACCACCAATGACACAGGGAGAATATCTATATATCATACGTGGAAGCCTCCTGCTCGCCTCCGAATCAGCTACTCGCGCATCACCAGCTAACCTGTCTCTAGTCTGCTCGTGTGAGCACCCAGAGTAATAAGAGGAGACATAAAACTCTAGGTCAGACATAAAGCCTGGTATGAGGGATAAGCATCTAAACAGAACAATAACAGGTAGACTAAAACATACCTGAACCTGGACCTGCAACCAAAGAGTTAGCACTACATACTGTATAACACTCTAAGGTGCCATTTCGAATGGCGTAAAGTTAACGGGGGTGGGGGTGTGCATGTCATAGTGATGGAAAACAATAAAGCGTAGCAACCATCCTCACATCTCTCACTCAGTGCATAAAGCATACGATATTCACCACTTCGTTCACCCAACATTCCTTGCTACGATCACTTTGCCCCAAGAAGTCATAAATGGCTTCACTGCGCTGATAATGTAGCCACAAATCCTTCGCTATGTCCACTTTGCCCCATGGAGTCACAAGGACCCCACTGCACTGGCTCATAGCCTTACTAATCCTTTACTATGTCCACTCTGCCCCATGGAGTCACAATGACCCCACTGCACTGGCTCATAGACTTACTACGCATCACTTTGCCCCTCGAGTCATAGTGACTCTACTGCACTGATAACGTAGTCTTGCTACCATCACTTTGCCCCTCGAGTCATAGTGACTCTACTGCACTGATAAGTAGCCCATCATCCATTTTCAGTGGTGAATCGAAGTTATGAATGTCGACAACTCCTTAGCACACGTCCCACAACAAAGCCCAACCATGAAGTGAACTTACTGGTTCCCAACTGGATCCGGAGCTCTAACTTCCATTTGGACTACCTTTGCATCTCGGGTTGTTGGTCATCACCGGGTCGGTTCGGGTTCCCCTTCTAGTCATCGGTTCGGGTCGGGTCCTCTACCATGAGTTGGTTTGGTTCGTGGTCTTCTTCTGGTAACGGTTCGGTTCGGATTCACCACGTCGCATTGGTTTGGGTCGGGTGTCCCACTTCGGGTCGGTTCGGGTTGCCATCTCCCATTCAGTTCGTGCTCCACCTCCTGTTGCCTCGTCTGGTCCCGTTCCCTATTCTAATCCGATCCGATCCCTTCGCCTTACTCCGGTCCGAGCCCTTCGTCCTTAAGTCGATCCGATCCCCAGCTTAACCAACATGGCCTTCCTTTTTGCCAAGCCTCTCAGGTGTTAAGTTCCAATCCGATTCGGATGTCCTTGCCCGTCCCCTTATCTGATCCGAGCCCCATATCCGATCCGATCGGGTTCAAAACCTGCACTTTTCCTGAGACTTTTCCAGCGAGTGTTTTACGTCATTCGACGACGTTTTCGACCATTCTAACTATTGAAATCAATCACAAAGCATACCATACAGTCATAGCAACAAGTAGAAGTGACCTCAAACACCAAAACACCAATATGATAGGTTAAAATGGATCAAACATACCCAAAACCCCATATTTCCCCTTAAGCATGTTAAGGTGAAATTAATGATGTGATTAGCAAAACTTAACCAAATTAACCCAAATTCATCTCAGAGGTCTAAAACATCATTTCGGATTTTATACATATTTTTTTAGAATTTTATCACGTTTAAATTCGCTAATTAACACTAATCACCCTTAATTTGCCATAATTAGTGAGGAACTATGCAAATCACTCACCTTAGCCACAAATAAACTAAGATCTGAAATAAATCTCTTATTTGGTGCGAATCTCGATGCTAAACAGCATCTCTCACGTTGATTTGGTGTAGATCTCCCTTGATTTGATGTTGCTAAGCTTAATCCTTGATTGGAAGATGATTTGGAGGTAATTTAGAGTTTGGAGGCCATTTTTAGGGTTTCCAAGAGGTAAGTGGAGGCCAGAAAACTGAAATGGAATGATTCTCTAACTCCTTTCAGCCTCCCTATAACCCTAATCCCGAAATGGGTTATGGGCCCATTCACTGATCACCCTATTTGGCCCGATTAAGCAGTTTTTCACCTTCCAAACCTTATTTCAGCCATATCTCCCAAACGGTAAGTCCGTTTTTCACGTATGACCACTCTACGGAAAGGTAAACCATCAAACGAATCTAATGGAAGTGCTTTCAGGTCAAACTTCCTTTCCAATCAAAAGTTATGGCCAAAACAAGATCAGCTAGGGGCAAAATATTCATTTAAAAATCAACAAAAATCATGAACATAGGAAATGACTCTAATGGTTGTTTTCCAAAGTTACATGTCCATACGACTTCATATGGGAAAGAAATAAATATTCTACGATCCTCCGATGCGTAGAATGCGGGTTGTTACATTCTCCCCCCCTCGTAAGATATTTCGCCCCCGAAATTCCCTAATCAAAACACACAAAGGGTCCCGCATGCCTATCAACCATAAAACAACAATCAAACATGCAAAACAAGCAAAACAAGTCTATCCTAGCATGCGGAATAACTAAATTACAAGGTAAATCTTACCAGGCAAAGAGTTCTGGATATGTCTTTCTAATGCTCTCTTCTGTCTCCCAAGTACATTCATTCTCGTCCTCGCCCCACTGAACCTTGACTAGCCTCACCGCCTTCCTTCACAGTTGCTTTGTATCGTGCTCGACAATACGGATCGGCTTGCGGTTACCAACCGCCTCGGGTTCTACTTCGAAGTCCTCTAACTGATCAGGTGAAATAGTCATATCTGGGTCGTGAACGAACTTCCTTAGTTGGGAAACATGAAATACGTTGTGAACTCCCGCCATCTTCTCTGGTAATCCAACTCTATATGCCAGATTCCCGACTAGTTCAAGAACAGGGAATGGGCCAACAAATCTTGGTGCCAATTTACCTCTCCTGCCAAATCGTATCACGCTCTTCAACGGAGAAATCTTGACAAACACCAAGTCACCAACGGAGAATTTTAAGTCTCTTCTCCTTTTATCAGCACAACTCTTTTGCCTATCTTGGGCAACCTTCATTCGTTGTTGAATGGTCTTAATCTTATCTGAAGTTTCCCTCACCACATCTGGTCCAAGCATGAACTTCTCGCCAGTCTCTATCCAACATGATGGTGAGTTGCACGGTCTTTCGTACAAAGCTTCATATGGAGCCATACCGATACTGGATTGGTAGCTATTATTATATGCAAACTCTACTAGATGCAAATGGTCATCCCATGATCCACCAAAATCCAATATACAAGCCCTCAAGAGGTCTTCCAATATACGATTCACCCTCTCCGTCTGACCTCCGGTCTGAGGATGATATGCGGTACTGAGATGTAATTCTGACCCTAGAGCCTCTTGTAAGCTCTTCCAAAACCCGCTAGTGAATAACGGGTCTCGGTCACTCACAATGCTTTTAGGTACTCCATGAAATCTCACTACCCATTTCATATACAATTCTGCTAACTTAGCTGCCGTTCTGGTCGATTTGACTGGTATAAATCTTGCGCTCTTAGTCAATCGATCCACAATTACCCAAATGCTATCATGTCCCGATCTAGTCCTCGGTAAACCATCGATGAAATCCATCGAGACTTGCTCCCACTTCCATTCGGGAATTTCTAATGGTTGTAACAACCCACTAGGCTTCTTTTGCTCGGCTTTAACTAGCTGGCAATTCATGCATTTGGATATAAACTTCCCAACGTCTCTTTTCATCCCTTCCCAGTAGTAGGTCTGCTTCATGTCTCGATACATCTTATTACCACCGGGATGTATAGTCTGTTTTGAGTGATGACATTCTCTAAGCACTTCATCCCTCAAACCATTCACGTTGGGTACAACTAGTCTTCCATTCTTTCTAAGCCATCCATCTCGATCAAGCCCATACAAATTCATCTCCTCACCGTCGATGTCCATCTTTTATTTTGAGATGATTTCTAATAGATTAGGATAGTCCCTTTGGCTGGAACCAATCCGCTCTGTCAAAGTGTGTCCGATCGGCAAACTAGCTAGCATGTCTGGATCCAATTCGCACTTTGGTCTGAAATCAAACCCCGCGATATACTCCAGTTGCTTCCATTCAAGAAGCATAGACCCCAAACTGGCATGTATCCTACTCAAGGCATCGGCTACCTCATTACCTTTCCCACGTGTAAATGCGATATCAAAATCATACGAAGCCAAGAACTCTAACCATCTCTGCTGACGGAGATTCAGATCCTTCTGGGAGAAGAGATACTTTAATGATTTATGATCAGTAAACAACTCAAATCTTTCTCCCAAGAGATAGTGTATCCACATCTTTAATGCGAACACAATCGCTGCCAGTTCCAAATCATGGGTTGGATACTTCTTCTCATGCGGCTTTAGCTGCCGACTAGCATAAGCTACAACCCTACCTCCTTGCATCAATACATCACCTAGTCCAGTACCACAAGCATCAGTGTATACCGTCATTTCTTCATTCCCTTTAGGAATGACTAATACTGGCGCGCGCGTCAACCTTTCCTTTAGACTCTTGAATGCATTCTCACACACTCCGTCCCAGACGAAGGACTGATTCTTCTTAGTCAACTGAGTCAACGGTGCAGCTATCTTGGAGAAGTCCTGGATAAACTTACGATAATATCCAGCTAACCCCAAGAAACTTCTTACATCTGTTGCATTCTTGGGTGTAGGCCAATCCTGTACCGTAGCCACCTTTCCAGGGTCCACGGCAATACCATTCTCTGAAACAACATGACCCAAGAATCTCATTTCCCTTCTCCAAAAGTGACACTTAGAGAATTTCGCTTTCAATTGGTGTTTTCTCAACACCTCCATCACTATCCTCAAGTGTCCCATGTGTTCCTCTTCTGTCCTCGAGTAAACAAGGATATCGTCTACGAACACAAGAACAAACTTATTCAACTGATCTCTGAATACTCGATTCATAAGATCCACAAAGTAGGCTGGTGCATTGGTTAACCCAAATGGCATGACCAACCACTCATAGAATCCAGACGGCGTCCCAAATGCCGTTTTCGGAACACTCTCATCCGCTACTCGGAGCTGATGAAATCCTGTCGCGAGGTCCAACTGGGAGAACACTCTTGCTCCTTCCAATTGATCAAACAAATCATCTATCTGCGGTAGAGGATACTTATTATTCCTCGTTACCTTATTCAACTCGCGATAGTTCACACACAAACGAAGGGAACCATCTGCCTTAGTGGCAAACACAACCGGTGCTCCCCACTCGGAGACACTTCTTCTAATAAATCCCTTCTTCAAAAGATTGCTAACTTGCACCCCGAGCTCTCGCAGCTCCCTTGGTGCCATACGACGAAGTGGCATCACCATAGGTCTGGCATCTTTCACTAAATCAATACGGAATTCAATATATCGTTGTGGTGGAAGCCCGATCACCTCCTCGAAGACGTCCGGATACTGGCCAACCACGGGCACATCTGACAGCTCATCCTGTGGGATGTCGAGGGAATTTATAAAACTAGCCATTACCCAATCACTAGGTAGACTACCAAACACTACCCTCCGCCCATCATCCGCCCTTACTATCACCAGAAAGCCCTCACAGTCTACCACCACCCTGTATCTTTGGAGCCAATCGACCCCCAATATAATGCCATACCCAGTAAAGCCCAAAACAAAGCAATCACAAACAAACATACATCCATGACTCGATAAGACCAAATTCCAGCAAATCATACTAAGGCTAGTCGAACCACCAATCGGGTTCGTCACAACCAATGGTCTATGAACTATCTCGGGTTCCAGTCCCAACCTATCTACCAGGTCACTAGATATGAAGGAACGGGAAGCCCCAGTATCAAACAAAACTCGAACTGGTCGACGAAGAAGGAACAACATCAATAACATACACTTTCACAATCTGCTTCTCCTTAAGAAGTTGTAGACACTTATCCTTATGATGCCCCACTTGGCCACAGTTGTAGCACTTCCTTTCCGCTGGCTTGGCCCGACATTCTTTAGCATAATGGCCCTTCTTACCATAGCTGAAGCACTCAACTTCTTTCTTGTTCTTTTTCTGGCCATCCTTAGATTGGTTCTGCTTCCTCTTATTCTGAGAGCTATTCTTGCCTCCACCGCCTGCTTGTGGCTTCAGCCCTTCTGCAGATGCAGCCTCAGTCTTTGGCTTAGGGTAAAGACTCTCTGATCTCAAAGCTTTCCCCACGATCGATTCAAAAGTCTCATCAATATGGTTGATAAGCCTTTCCCCCAAGTATCCATCCAGACCAGTTATGAACTTCTCATTCTTCTTCTCAGGAGTATCGATAAGAGATAGCCCATACTTCGACAAAGTGTCGAACTCAGCAACATAGTCCGAGACTTCCCTACCATTCTGCTTGAGTTCCAAGAATCTCTTAAACAGCACTGACTTCTGGGCAGCTGGAATGAACTTCTCGCTAAAGTGAGCCTTGAACTGATCCCATGTAACCTGATCTTCCGGAGTAGCTGTTCTAATGGCATTCCACCAATTCATCGCTCGCCCTTGCAGCTGACGAGACGCTAGCCTTCTCTTCATCGCATCCTCAAGACCCAAATCGTCGAAGATACGATCACAGCTATCCATCTAATCTTGAACATCTGTGGCCGACTCCGTTCCGTGGAACGGCTTCCCACCAAGGTTAGTGTAATCCTTGCACAACTTGGCGAAATCGACCCTAGGCACCTGCACTGCTGGACTACCACCAATTCCGGGATTGGGAACTGCCCCTTGCACCTCTCTAAGCATGTCTCTCATGAGGTCAGTAAACATCGCCCTCATGTCAGCAACATTCCCATTATTGGCTCCCCTACCAGCACCTCTAGCATATCGGCTCATCGTCAATCTGTAAAAGGGGAAACGATTAACGACCCCATAGTGGTGCTAGTGCAGTGCGACTTCATTCTTATACTACTAATAGTATATACATATATAGCTTTTGAAAACCAAAGTAATCACAAATATGAGCTCTCATATACGTACTATCTCTCCCTAGTGTCTGTCCCCTAGGTTAACTACGCAACCTAGAGCTCTGATACGAAATGTGATGGCCCGCCCCGCACCAACCGACATTTACTCCAAAGGTGCGCTGTACACATGTCCAGTCAGCACGGGACGGGTCGTCAGAAGAGAAAAGGGAAGAAGAAAATGAACTAACGAGGAACCTGTAAAATGTCTCACAGCGCATGGAATAAAATATAATAACAACATACTTGACATAAAACAGGTGAGACAGTGCATAAGCTGAAACAACTAACATAGCAGCGGAAAATCCAAGTACAGCTTATGATCCAAAGTTAAACATTATTACAACTTTTCAAACTGTCTCAAAAGCAAAAGTAAGATAAAGAAGGTACACTACTAATGCCCAAGTAGCGACCACCAACGACATAGGGAGAATATCTATATATCATACGTGGAAGCCTCCTGCTCGCCTCCGAATCAGCTACTCGCGCATCACCAGCTAACCTATCTCTAGTCTGCTCGTGTGAGCACCCAGAGTAATAAGAGGAGACATAAAACTCTGGGTCAGACATAAAGCCTGGTATGAGGGATAAGCATCTAAACAGAACAATAACAGGTAGACTAAAACATACCTGAACCTGGACCTGCAACCAAAGAGTTAGCACTACATACTGTATAACACTCTAAGGTGCCATTTCGAATGGTGTAAAGATAACGAGGGTGGGGGTGTGCATGTCATAGTGATGGCAAACAATCAAGCATAGCAACCATCCTCACATCTCTCACTCAGTGCATAAAGCATACGATATTCACCACTTCGTTCACCCAACATTCCTTGCTACGATCACTTTGCACCATGAAGTCATTAATGGCTTCACTGCACTGATAACGTAGCCACAAATCCTTCGCTATGTCCACTTTGCCCCATGGAGTCACAAGGGCCCCACTGCACTGGCTCATAGCCTTACTAATCCTTTACTATGTCCACTCTGCCCCATGGAGTCACAATGACCCCACTGCACTGGCTCATAGTCTTACTACGCATCACTTTGCCCCTCGAGTCATAGTGACTCTACTGCACTGATAACGTAGTCATGCTACCATCACTTTTCCCCTCGAGTCATAGTGACTCTACTGCACTGATAAGTAGCCCATCATCCATTTTCAGTGGTGAATCGAAGTTATGAATGTCGACAACTCCTTAGCACACGTCCCGCAGCAAAGCCCAACCATGAAGTGAACTCATTGGTTCCCAACTGGATCCTGAGCTCTAACTTCCATTTGGACTACCTTTGCATCTCGAGTTGTTGGTCATCACCAGGTCGGTTCGGGTTCCCCTTCTAGTCATCGGTTCGGGTCGGGTCCTCTACCATGAGTTTGTTTGGTTTGTGGTCTTCTTCTGGTAACGGTTCGGTTCAGATTCACCACGTCGCATTGGTTCGGGTTGGTTGTCCCACTTCGGGTCGGTTCGGTTTGCCATCTCCCATTCAGTTCGTGCTCCAGCTCCTGTTGCCTTGTCTGGTCCCGTTCCCTATTCTAATCCGATCCGATCCCTTCGCCTTACTCCGGTCCGAGCCCTTCGTCCTTAAGTCGATCTGATCCCCAGCTTAACCAACATAGCCTTCCTTTTTTCCAAGCCTCTCAGGTGTTAAGTTCCGATCCGATTCAGATGTCCTTGCCCGTCCCCTTATCCGATCCGAGCCCTATATCCGATCCGATCCGGTTCAAAACCTGCACTTTTCCTGAACTTTTCCGGTGAGTGTTTTACGTCATTCGACGACGTTTTCGACCATTCTAACTATTGAAATCAATCACAAAGCATACCATACAGTCATAGCAACAAGTAGAAGTGACCTCAAACACCAAAACATCAATATGATAGGTTAAAATGGATCAAACATACCCAAAACCCCATATTTCCCTTTATGCATGTTTAGATGAAACTAATGACGTGATTAGCAAAACTTAACCAAATTAACCCAAATTCATCTTAGAGGTCTAAAACATCATTTTGGATTTTATACATGTTTTTCCAGAATTTTATCATGTTTAAATTCGCTAATTAACACTAATCACCCTTAATTAGCCATAATTAGTGAGGAACTATGCAAATCACTCACCTTAGCCACAAATAAACCAAGATCTGAAATAAATCTCTGATTTGGTGCAAATCTCAATGCTAAACAACAGCTCTCACATTGATTTGGTGTAGATCTTCCTTGATTTGATGTTGCTAAGCTTAATCCTTGATTGGAAGATGATTTGGAGGTAATTTAGAGTTTGGAGGCTATTTTTAGGGTTTCCAAGAGGTAAGTGGAGGCTAGAAAACTGAAATGGAATGATTCTCTAATTCCTTTCATCCTCCCCGTAACCCTAATCCCGAAATGGTTTATGGGCCCATTCACTAATCACCCTATTTGCCCCGGTTAAGCAGTTTTTCACCTTCCAAACATTATTTCAGCCATATCTCCCAAACGGTAAGTCCGTTTTTCACCTATGACCACTCTACGGAAAGGTAAACCATCAAACGAATCTAATGGAAGTGGTTTCAGGTCAAATTTCCTTTCCAATCAAAAGTTATGGCCAAAACAAGATCAGCTAGGGGCAAAAGGTCATTTAAAAATCAAAAAAAATCATGAACATAGGAAATGACTCTAATGTTTGTTTCCCAAAGTTACACGACCATATGACTTCATATGGGAAAGAAATAAATATTCTACGATCCTCCGATGCGTAGAGTGCATGTTGTTACAGAACTGTATTATTGATCTCTGATGAATATATATCTGTTTGGTGGCGGAGAATTTATTCTCTTGCTTATCACCCATTTCTAAGACGTACGAGCTTAGAGGTTAAATATCGGCAGAAATCAATGGTACGGTGTAGATTGTCGATGCGACATGTTTGATTTCCCAAAGTTAAACAATCATTAATATTGATTATTGGGAAGATTAAAACTAAATGGTGTTTTAATGAATCTTTAATTTTAAATTGAAATGAAAATGTGGTAATTTAAATTATCAAATTCGAATGGAGTACCACCAGTTTTACTCCAAGCGATTGTTAAATCTTTAATTAGATTTGAATGTGAAATGGTAATTAAATTTACCGATAACACCGTGGTATTAGATATGGAGTATTACCAGTTTTTCTCCATGGGATGAATAGGTTGTGATTCGGAAATTGAACAAATGATTACTTCATTAAGGTGCGCTAATCCCAACTAGTTTAGACAAACTTTGATTTGGTTTGAATTGATATCCAAAGGAAGATTAAAGAATAAATTTAAAGAATTTATCTTTGATAACATTAATGTGAATCTTTGCCTAATGATGTGAATATTTGAATAAAAGAATATTCTGGATTGAATGAGGCGTATGTTGTGTTTGTGTGGCACTTGTGTAACACCCCGTATTTTCTGTGAACTTATAAGCAGCAAATCAGAGAATTAATTTTTAAAATAAGAATTAAGGGAAACGGGTTCGCTATTGCGTTTGTCTCGGAATTCTGCTTGAAATAGAGTCCGAGTTTGCGTAAAACGGATCTCGTACGAAGAAGATATGGACGAACGAAATTAGGTAGAAAAACCAGAAACCGGCCCGAATGCACTGGCGCACTTGGGAAGTGCGCCCATGCAATTTTGCATTGGCGCACTTGGAAGGTGCACCCAGGCTGAGCAGCAGGCCTGCACAGCTTTTTGGTTTGACCCTGGCTGGCCTGGTCGTGTTCTGGTCGAATTTCTGAGCTCTGCTGTGTCACTAGGGCTAACTTTCACTTTCTGATTGGCTTCTCTTGAGATGGATGGCCTTGATTAACTCTAGCTTCATCGACGGCTCTAATTAATTTGAAACCCTATATAAACATCACCCTAGCCCCATTCTCTTTACACCATTCTTCTCTAACCTTATGCTGCACAATTTCATTCCTATACTCTGCCTCCATTCTTATTAAATAAAATAATGGCGTCGTTACTCTGCTGGAATCAAAACTTGGACTGATGCATCTTCTTCCAACCTGAGTAGAATTAAAAGCTAAATCAAATCTCAAATCAAAGTTTAGAGCTACAACAACAATTAAAGAGGAGTAATTCAGCATTTCTGCATCAACAACTGTTTATTATCCTTCCTTAAAACCACGAAAGGCAAGTACAGTTATTTTCCGATATAAACTTTAATTATAATTGTGACATGATTGTAAATCTGAATTTGAGGTTGTGTACGTTCTACTCTGATATATTTTATTCTGTATCTCTTTCTTCTTTCTATTCTATAGCCAGGCTACCACGAGCCTACGCCACATCTCATAAGAGATTAACGCACAAACGCTAAACTTTGGGACAAATAATGAATGATGGCATAATTGGACATGGCTAATCTGTGACTGATGATTGTATACTAGATTTAAATCTATGCATATTCTGTGAATTGGAAGAAGAGGAACCATTGTATGTTAACATGTGACTTGAGACTTTGGACATAACACATATTTTGAATTAAGATCTATTATAATTTAAAAGTTCTAGATTGTTCGGTATATTTTTATATAACGATTCATGACTTGAGATAAAAAGAGAATATGACTTAGGTGTGAAGATCTATATTAAGATTTGATAACTGTTAAATGTGAATAACACCTAAGTGGGAGATTTTTGAATATATGACATGTATTGAAATCGATGGCTATATTTGGTATAATTTATATGTGAATCTTTTGTACTAGGCAAGTTTAACTAAAATTGGGACATGTGTTATATGGTAAATTATGACCATAATCTGTGCCATGTAAATTCAATGCAAACGTGGGGTATATGATCATATTGTTATTTAGGCATGCAAACTTAGGCCAAATTTATAATTAGGCAAGATATGTCAATGAAACTTTAAGGAGTGATTAAATTTGTTATATTGCCTAATCTGCTAGTTCTGTTATATTGCCTAAACTGCAAACTAGATTGAATTGCGTAATCTGCTAATTATGTTAAATTGCCTTATCTGCTAGATCTGCTAAATCGCCTAATCTGCAAGATCTGTTATCTGTTTAATCTGTTGAATGGCGTAATATGTTGGAACTGAAATGCTGAAATTTGAAGTATGTAAATCTGTAGGCTCGATTTAAAATTGAGCAAAACTTGTTAATAGAACCTCGAATAATCTGCTGTAACTTGTACAGAAGTTAATTTGTTAAATTAACATGATTAGTCTGATATTAGCATAGTCTGTGAATGAATGCATTAGCTAAACATGAAACATGGCTAGCTCGAGGTTAGAATGAGTTTGCGGCGTAATCCTGCCCGGAACCGCCCGACACATCCAGTGGCCGCAAACAATAGGTTCTAATGTGAGAAGTTAGTCATAACGTGCTTGAAACACGAGGTTAGACTCAGTTTGCGGCAGAAACCTGCCTGGAACCAACCGGCCTAACCAGTGGCCACAAACTATCAGTCTAATGTGAGAGGTCCGCGCATTAATTTTTAATTGATACAAATCTAAGATAAATATGATGTCTAAAACGTGTTGGGTGGATAGGGTTAAACCAATTGGACTAATGAATTTAACAAACCCGTTTCATGAATCTACAGGCCCAATTACAAAGTTAGACAAATCTGTAAATCTGTTAAATCCGTATATCTGATCCGTTAATCTGAAAACTTGTCCGATCTGTGAACTAGTTGATCTGTACTCTGTATGTCTGGACTTATAAACAAGTTAATCTGAATTCTGTTAGTCTGGGGACACAAGGTTAGGAGGGAAATTACTTGTGTCATCTGTTGTTTGGGATCCATATTAGTCAGTAACCCTTTCTAGTATCAAAAATTTGACCTAACAGCAGGTAGGGTCCGGGTATGCTTACTGAACTAATTATAAGCGGTTCATTCTAATAATGGCGAAGGGTGTTGATGGTGCGTTTCAACTGGGTCATGTGCGTGCATGGATCCCAGTCTGCCTCTGAGGATGTAAGACGCCGTGACATCTGTAAATAGGTCTGTGCCAATTGCTTGTCACTTCAGGGAGTGATACACCCTACTGTGGGGCCGACACAGGGTATTTATGTATTAGGGAGCCGATTGCTTGGGGTAGGGTTTTAGGGTACACTTAGTTCTGTCTGTTTCTGTTGGTACCGTCTGTTTCTGTTGGGTTCTAACACCTGTCTATTTCTGCGTGGTACCGTCTGTTCGGGTGGTAAAGGCCCATTTACTAGTGTACACCTGATTCTACATTCCGTTTCCATAGGGATTAATCTGTTTTTGTTTCTGTATCTTCTGTTCGGGTGGTAAAGGCCCATTATTAGCATTCTGTTTTTGTACCTTGTGTTCGGGTGGCAAAGGCCCATTATTAGCATTTTGTTTCTGTACCTTCTGTTGGGGCGGTAAAGGCCCATTGCTAGAATTCTCTTCTGTGGAAATTATTCTGTTCCCATTTCTGTTTAGTTTAGACATTAGGATAACCCTAATCATGTTATACTAGTATTAGTGCAGAGAAATGAAAAGTAATATTATTCTGTTTCTTCTGTTTAACCTAAGTACATCTGCTGCTCCTGTTACTGTTATCTCTTATCCAGCTTATTTTCATGTCATAATTATTATTATCTGTTCATATGCTGAAAGTCACTGGACTTGCCAGACTTTATGTCTGACCTTGCTTGTTTTCGCCCCTTTTTCTTCTGTTTTCCCCAGGTTTTCCAAGGAGGGAATACTTTAGCTTGATCCAGATTTCTTCTGCTTGAAGTACTTAGTGTGCTTAAAGTATGGCTTGACTCCTTATGTCAGCTTCTGTGGGGATTATGATTTTCAAGTTTTGTACTCTGATGATTTTCTGAACAAGACTGATATTTATGTACTTGAGTTTTTGGTGAAGATGTAACCAAACTGATTTCTGTTTTCCGCTGTAATAAAGTTATAATTTCTCAAGTGTTGTTTATCTATCCTGAAATTTTCTGTTCTGTTTACTAAAATGCTCCACCAAAGTTAAGGCATTCCCTTTGTGAGTGTCCTTAACGAAGGTGGGGTGTTACACTTGGTATCAGAGCTGAAAGTTACCAGATTGGGTAAAGTTTTTGAAAACTATTTTCAAAAAGGTTTTAAAAGGAAGTATTTTCAAAAGTAAAGTTTATTTTGAAAAACATAATCCCCAAAAAGCCATATATCTATCTTTTCAGTTCTCCGTTTTAATCTTTTTCTTTCATTCCAGCATGTCTGGGAATCTTAACTTTCCAGAGGGCGTGCCAATACCTAGCTGGTTCAGGAGCTAACTAGAGGCTAGGGCTAACGATGCAGGCCCAGCAGATATTCCTCCTCCAGCTGCAGCGATTCCTCCTCC
Organism: Allium sativum; assembly: GCA_030737875.1. Classification (NCBI taxonomy): domain Eukaryota; kingdom Viridiplantae; phylum Streptophyta; class Magnoliopsida; order Asparagales; family Amaryllidaceae; genus Allium; species Allium sativum. Next base: position 59,057,459 of record CM060920.1, read on the forward strand.
TCCGCCCCTCCTCGTGCAATTGCTTTTTCAAAGATCTGTAAAGATTTTAGGGCCATGGTTGGAAAGGATTTCAAGGGAACTGAATCATTCGTAGAAGCAAGGAACTGGCTCAAAGAAACCGAGGATCTGCTCGTTATCTTCGAGGTGGACGATAGGCAGAAGGTACAATTGGCGGTATGGTTGCTCAAAGACGAAGCTTCCTATTGGTGGGAAATCACTAACACCGAGAGACCAATTGAAACATGGATGGATTTCAGAACAAGGTTTGAGACGAAATTCCTCTCGCAAGCTGAACGAAGTCTACAACTGGAAAAGTTCTTATCTCTTAAGCAAGGAAGTATGACGGTCAAGGAATACGTCAACCACTTCAACCAACTGGCCAGGTTCGGACTAGATTTAGTAAACACCCAGCATAAAAAGGCTCTCCGCTTTGTTAAAGGATTGAACGAGCCACTGCACAGCCTAGCCATAACCCATGTACCCATGGGAGCGACTTACGAGAGATTGGTGGGCATGGCACTACTACACGAGGAAGACAAGGGCAAGAAGGAGGCAAAGAAGGAAGAACCACAGAACAAGAAAGCATGGCCCAAAAAGGAAACACAAAAGAAGGATGAAAAGTATAAAGGTAAGAAGGAGAAAAAGTGCTTTACTTGTGGAAGCTTGACTCATCTGAACAAGGATTGCTGAAAAAGAAAGGGCACTTGCTTCAACTGTGGTGAGATGGGACACTTCACTAGGGACTGCCCGAAGAAACTAGGGCAAGGGCAGGACCAACTTCTGGAGGGCAGGCGAACACTCTCGAGGCTAGTGGATAGGATAGAAATAGGAAAACTTTCTGTAGAACGTTTAATTTCTTTATCTGATTTTTGAGTCAAAACTCTTTTCTGATTCTGGCATTTCGATTCTGTAATCGATACTCTGCACTTGAATACTAGTATTCTTTCTGATTCCGCTGTAGACTCAGACCCCTAAGGGTTAGGACTCATCCAATTGTGATATGTTGGGTATCTGTGTTGAGCGTTAAGTTGACTATGACACATACATTCTGGGTTTTTATCATGCTTAGTTTCATAAGAATCATTTAGTAATCTGATCTGTACCGGTAATCTGTAAATATCTGAATATTTCTGATAAGGTTGAGATTTCCAGTTTCGAACTTGTCTAAAGAGGGTAATCCTCTGAGTGTCAATCTGATGTTGATTTTGGTCTTCGGGTTGATACTTAAGGGAATTTGTCTCTCAACCAAGGTCTAATGGAAACCAAGTTTTTGTTTATCTGCACCCGCTCCCATCACTCGACTGTATCCTATCGATAGAGTCTTCGACCTACATATAGGAATCCTATGGATGTAAACATGTGTTTGAGGCATGTTATGTTTGATGGTTGCAAGTGGATGCAACTGGTTGCTAGTGGTTGCTCGTGGATGCATATACACACACTAGGCACTAGATCGGCTCAAAAACACTCTCATACTGCATATGGATGTGTGAGCATTTTCAATTTCTGTGGATGCAAAATGATTGACTCATCACATGGATGTTGCATATGAATGAATGGTTGTCACTCATATAAGAATGATATGTATCAAATAGGAACATTGCATATATTTTGGACTCATGACACTGACATAGTTCGCATTAAGGAGGTCAACTGAATCAGTGGACCACTTGATCTTTGCATTAGATAAGGAACATATACACACACTTTTGCATATGTTCATACAACATTAGAAGTTTTCTAAGGACAATGGATGCTTATGGATGATGGTTGAGTAGATGGATGACTGGATGGTAGGACACATTCTTCTTAACTTGAAGATTTCGGGGACGAAATCCTAGGGGAGAATCTAACACCCCGTATTTTCTGTGAACGTATAAGCAGCAAATCAGGGAATAATTAGTTTTTAAAATAAGAATAAAGGGAAACGGGTTACGCCATTGCGTTCGTCTCGGAATTATGCTTGAAATAGAGTCTGAGTTTGCGTAAACCGGATACCGTACGAAGAAGATATGGACGAACGAAGTTAGGCAGAAAAACCAGAAACCGGCCAGAATGCACTGGCGCACTTGGGAAGTGCACCAGGGAAAAATTGCACTGGCGCACTTTGGAAGTGCGCCCATGCAATTTTTCATTGGCGCACTTGGCAGGTGCGCCCGGGCCGAGCAGCAGGCCTGCACAGCTTTCTGGTTTGACCCTGGCTGGCCTGGTCGGGTTCTGATCGAATTTCTGAGCTCTGCTGTGTCACTAGGGCTAACTTGTCACTTTCTGATCGTCTTCTCTTGAGATGGATGGCCTTGATTAACTCTAGCTTCATCGACGACTCCAATTAATTTGAAACACTATATAAACAGCCCCCTAGCCCCATTCTCTTTACACCATTCTTCTCTAACCTTATGTTGCACAATTTCATTCCTATACTCTGCCTCCGTTCTTATTAAATAAAATAATGGCGTCGTTACTCTGCTAGAATCAAAACTTGGACTGATGCATCTTCTTCCAACCTGAATAGAATTAAAAGCTAAATCAAATCTCAAATCAAAGTTTAGAGCTACAACAACAATTAAAGAGGAGTAATTCAACATTTCTGCATTAACAACAGATTATTATCCTTTCTTAAAACCACGAAAGGCAAGGACAGTTATTTTCCAATATAAACTTTAATTATAATTATGATATGATTGTAAGTCTGAATTTGAGGTTGTGTACATTCTGCTCTGATATATTTTATTATGTATCTCTTTCTTCTTTCTATCCTATAGCCAGGCTACCACGAGCCTGCGCCACATCTCATAAGAGATTAACGCACAAACGCTAAACTTTGGGACAAATAATGAATGATGGCATAATTGGACATGGCTAATCTGTGACTGATGATTGTATACTAGATTTATATCTATGCATATTCTGTGAATTGGAAGAAGAGGAACCATTGTATGTTAACATGTGACTTGAGACTTTGGACATAACGCATATTTTGAATTAAGATCTATTATAATTTAAAAGTTCTAGATTGTTCGGTATATTTTTATATAACGATTCATGACTTGAGATAAAAAGAGAATATGACTTAGGTGTGAAGATCTATATTAAGATTTGATAACTGTTAAATGTGAATAACACCTAAGTGGGAGATTTTTGAATATATGACATGCATTGAAATCGATGGCTATATTTGGTATAATTTATATGTGAATCTTTTGTACTAGGCAAGTTTAACTAAAATTGGGACATGTGTTATATGGTAAATTATAACCATAATCTGTGCCATGTAAATTCAATGCAAACGGGGGTATATGATCATATTGTTATTTAGGCATGCAAACTTAGGCCAAATTTATAATTAGGCAAGATATGTCAATGAAACTTTAAGGAATGATTAAATCTGTTATATTGCCTAATCTGCTAGTTCTGTTATATTGCCTAAACTGCTAATTAGATTGAATTGCCTAATCTGCTAATTATGTTAAATTGCCTTATCTGATAGATCCTGCTAAATCGCCTAATCTGCAAGATCTGGTATCTGTTTAATTTCTTGAATGGCGTAATCTGTTGGAACTGAAATGCTGAAATTTGAAGTATGTAAATCTGTAGGCTCGATTTAAAATTGAGCAAGACTTGTTAATAGAACCTCGAATAATCTATTGTAACTTGTACAGAAGTTAATTTGTTAAATTAGCATGATTAGTCTGATATTAGCATAGTATGTGAATGAGTGCATTGGCTAAACATGAAACATAGCTAACTCAAGGTTAGAATGAGTTTGCGGCGTAATCCTGCCCGGAACCGCCCGGCACATCCAGTGGCCGCAAATAATAGGTTCTAATGTGAGAAGTTAGTCATAACGTGCTTGAAACCCGAGGTTAGACTCAGTTTGCGGCAGAAACCTGCCCGGAACCAACCGGCCTAACCAGTGGCCGCAAATTGTCAGTCTAATTGAGAGGTCTGCGCATTAATTTTTAATTGATACAAATCTAAGATAAATATGATGTCTAAAACGTGTTGGGTGGATAGGGTTAAACCAATTGGACTAATGAATTTAACACCCGTTTCGTGAATCTGCAGGCCAAATTACAAAGTTAGACAAATCTGTAAATCTGCTAAATCCGTATATCTGATCCGTTAGTCTGAAAACTTGTCTGATCTATGAACTAGTTGATCTGAACTCTGTATGTCTGAACTTGTAAACAAGTTAATCTAAAATCTGTTAGTCTAGGGACACAAGGTTAGGAGGGAAATTACTTGTGTCAACTGTTGTTTGGGACCCATATTAGTCAGTAACCCTTTTTGGTATCAAAACATTGACCCAACAGTAGGTATGGTCCGGGCTCGCTTACTGAACTAATTATAAGCGGTTAATTCTGATAATGGCGTAGGGTGTTGATGGTGTGTTCCAACTGGGTCATGTGCGTGCATGGATCCCAGTCTGCCTCTGAGGATGTAAGACGCCATGACATCTGTAAATAATTCTGTGCCAATTGGTTGTCACTTTAGGGAGTGATACACCCTACTGTGAGGCCGACACAGGGTATTTATGTATTAGGGAGCCGATCGCTTGGGGTAGGGTTTTAGGGTACACTTAGTTCTGTCTATTTCTGTTGGTACCATCTGTTTCTGTTGGGTGGTAACACCTGTCTGTTTCTGCGTGGTACCGTCTGTTCGGGTGGTAAAGGCCCATTTACTAGTGTACACCTAATTCTATATTCTGTTTCCATAGGGATTAATCTGTTTCTGTACCTTCTGTTCGGGTGGTAAAGGCCCATTATTAGCATTCTGTTTCTATACCTTCTGTTCGGGTGGCAAAGGCCCATTATTAGCATTCTGTTTCTGTACCTTTTATTAGGGCGGTAAAGGCCCATTACTAGAATTCTCTTCTGTGGAAATTATTCTGTTCCCATTTCTGTTTAGTTTACACATTAGGATAACCCTAATCCTGTTATACTAGTATTAGCGCAGAGAAATGAAAAGTAATATTATTCTATTTCTTCTGTTTAACCTAAGTACATCTGCTGCTCCTATTACTGTTATCTCTTATCCAGCTTATTTTCATGTCATAATTATTATTATCTGTTCATATGCTGAAAGTCACTGGACTTGCCAGACTTTATGTCTGACCTTGCTTGTTTTCGCCCCTTTTTCTTCCGTTTCCCCCCCGGTTTTCCAAGGAGGGAATACTTTAGCTTGATCTGGATTTCTTCTTCTTGAAGTACTTAGAGTGCTTAAAGTATGGCTTGACTCCTTATGGCAGCTTCTGTGGGGATTATGATTTTTAAGTTTTGCACTCTGATGATTTTCTGAAAAAGACTGATATTTATGTACTTGAGTTTTTGGTAAAGATGTAACCAAACTGATTTCTGTTTTCCGCTATAATAAAGTTATAATTTCTCAAGTGTTGTTTATCTGTCCTGAAATTTTCTGTTCTGTTTACTAAAATGCTCCACCAAAGTTAAGGCATTCCCTTTGTGAGTGTCCTTAATTGAGGTGGGGTGTTACAACTTGTTTATAATATACGCGGGTTATTCGAAAAGGCCGGGATTATACCCATTCTGAATAACTGATTCGACGGTATGTCGATGATGAAGAGGGTGGTTGAAGACTGGACGCCTTCACATCGTTTGGATGATTACTGATGTCTTCATTGGGCTGTACACCTAAGATGAGGTAATAAGTGGTGATCGTCCAGACGTACTTGGAGATCGACTGATATGCGAGGGCCCCTCCTCCGTATTGGACATATGGAACTAGGAATAAGGTGCCTTCGGTTTCGTTCAGACTTACAACAAACTTGTAAATTGATGTGTGTTTGACATTGGATTATATTCCGTGTTGATTGGTCTCTATTGAATATATATCTGTTTTGTGGCAGAGAATTTATTCTCTTGCTTAACTCCCTTCTCTGAGACGTACGATCTCAGAGGTTATACATCGATAGACATCAGTCGCATAGCATGAATTGCCTGTATGGTATGCTGGGATGCAAATGATCAAGGCCTCTATTGAAAAGCAGAGTTTTGTGGTTGATGATCAAAGCATGGCTTTAAATAACATAGCTTTATGTATAACATTAATTTGCGAGCCTCACACCCCGGTATGAACCAGAAACGGAGAGGACTGCAGGGAGAACATGCTCTTTCTAACTAGGAGTGGTGTCATGGTATGGATCCAAGACACTTTAATCGTGTGAATGTTGCTTATTATTTGATGGATAGCGAGGTACCTCGGATATATCGGTCACTACGGGGCCAATGGATATTATGGTCGACATATTGACCAGGTTTATGCCTAGGGAAATGTATTGTTCATGTATTACCAATCACCGACGGGTGACCCGCCCTGAAGATCCAAGGTGCAGTTGCGGCTAACCCTGAGACATGGTGCTAGATTGTCTCCAATTGAGTAAGGACATCCCTTGCCTTGGTTCATAGATAGAATCCAACTTCCAATACGTGACATTTCGATTTTAATTGTAGAGCCTAATATGAAGACGTAATATATGGGTACATACGCTACCTATGATTGATACATTTATATTTGAAGTTGATTTCTACACTTATAGTAATAATAAAATACGAAATTTCATGTACCAAGCATTTTTGGCTATTATAAGGTAAAAACTCTATCCTCCGGCTTGCGTTGCATTGTGCGATGGGACCTGAGTCTTATAATAGCTTCATTTTTCCAAAAGGCATTACGCTGTTTGTTTTATGCACTTGTATTCTTGGGAGGAAACCCGTTCCGTGTTATAGGCGTGGTCCCTTGATTTACTTTATATTTAAAGTAAAGTTTTAAATAACTGTTTTAGTTCTCGCACCAGACACATGACTGACCTAGAGTTTATTGTTTTAACCTAAACTCTGGGTGCCCCTATTTTCCACACGGGTAGCAAGTAGTTGGGTTTTTGCAGATATTTTCACAGGATCCTGGATTTACAGCTGGAGCTATATTTGGAGTGCTTTGTATCCGTGTATCTATTACAGTTGTGTTATGGATTGATTTTCCGCTGCTTTGTAATTTGAATCTCTGATATTTATCACATGTATATTATTTATTCATACTCCGGTATATTCTTGTACTCTGATGTAAATTGTTGTAACAGTAATGAAATTTTCTTCTGTTGTGTTCTGATTTGTCATGTTTTCAACTCAATCCAGGCTTTCCCGTAAGGGCGAGTTTGGGTCGTGTCAGCTTGGTATCAGAGCTTTGGTTTATAGTGCTCGAGAACAAGACACATTAGAACCGAATGAAAGAATTCATCAGAGATTGGATTAGTAATATCCAATAAGAATGATTCATTAGAGATAGGATCATTAGTATCCTAGAACAAGTGAGAAGAGTGTTATTTTTATGAAAACAAACTTTTTTTTTAAAATTTAAACCTTATTAGACGTATTTGAGTATTTTATACTGGTTTTGGACAATCGAGTATATAAAGATTTTGCATATATGCCTTGCAAACGTGTGTACAAAGCCTCAAATATACTGGATAGATATAAAATCACACTTTAGTCACCCGGAGATGATTCTGATGATTGATGCATCATCATTAAAGTTTATGTTCGGGCGTCGAAAGTGGGATCTCTATATATTTCCAAATTGACTGGTGTGAGAACCAAAACTAGCTATGATTTATTGCTATGATTATGCCTTAAAAATGTGATTTTTGACTATATATGAAATTGATATGTGTTTGAAAAGCTAATCAACTAATTGATTGATAGTTGTGCTGTATGATAATTAGTGTGACTAAATAAAAATATTGGATTAATAAAACAAATAGGAAAATGTAAGGCAAATTAAGCCAAATCGAATCAAATATTGAACCGTATTGAAAATTGTTTGGAATTGCACATATGTACATCTATATACATTGAACAGGTCATAGCAACGAAGCTAAGAAGAGGAATAAAATTGTATTCCCGACAAATAGTTACATGTTTATTGTATTTCTTGGGTTTTAATGATTTTATGAGCTGATACGCTAGCCGCTTTGCTTTTTCTTTTTCTTTTGGATTGATGAGGGCCCTGTGAGGCCAGTTGTGGTTTTAAAGGTCTCCTCGTACAAAGGAGGTTATGGTGAAAATTTTCAGAAATTTAGGGTGTTAGCCAAATTTTTGAAAAATTTGAAAATTCTTAGAAACTGAAAAGTTGAAGAATGAAAGCCAGAATGAAAGTTGAGTTGGTTAGTAAAACAACTTTCAGCTCGGTTCCTTTTCGAGGACGAATAGATTTTAAGTGGGGGAGAGTGTAACAACCTGAATTTTCAGAACCAATTATTTTTTTTATTTTAGCTATTTTAATGTATTTCGAATATTTAAAATGATTTATTTTAAATAATAATGACTAAAAATTTTCTTTAAATCGTAGTTTATTTTAATTATTAAACGAGTCTGAAATGGCGCGGTAGTTTGAAAATTGGATTTCAAACTTCAAATGAGTGTACATGATTCAAAATAAATTGGATATCACTAATAACAGAAATATTTGAATCTGTTTAATTATATCTTTCTAACAAATGTGAAAAACTGAGATTTCACAACGGGAGTAAAAAGTTATGTCCAGTTTAAAAATTTAAAATAGTCGCTATGGAATATATATATAATATAGCCCTTAAAGAAAGCCATTTTGCAAATGATCTCCGTTTTCGATGAAACCACTTTTGTTGGATCCAAAATGTCAAATTATTGCTGGGTTCCAATTCTCATAATTTTTGGAATTAATATGTGAGCGTGATGAATTTAAATGCGTTTGGTAATTTCAGTCTGAATTTAATCTGGAAAATGACTGTATTCAGACGGTCTCCAAATTCGACGAAATTAGTTTTGTTAGGACCGTATCGTCAAAACAAAGCTAGATTTATTTTTCGGTAATTTTTGGAGTCAGTATGTGGCCTCAGTAAATTAAAATGTGCATCTAAATTCAATTTATATTGGTTTATATTTTAATTTTGATAAAAACTGATCAAAACAGTCGAATTGGCTTACGAAACGTATCCCATTGTGTCCGGAATGGAGGTATTTGATTAGGGGCGACACTCGTTGGGTTTGATTTGGAGTTCGTAACGATAAACGAAGATTGTTGGAATAAAATAATATTATAAATATATATATATAATAATTATTTTCAATAAAACCCTACTTTCATTTGTTCAAAAAAATCAAGCTGCCTCCAGCTACGATGAACGACGGAAAACAGTTCAGTTCTTCCTCCTTAAATTCCCACATATCCACTAAATGATTTCAGGAGCTTCCTAGGCAAAATTGTAGTACTCTTTCCGCTCTTCAAATCCATACCAGTTAAAAGAATTATCGTGTCGCATGGAGGTTGAATTTGGGCTGGAAAAGCCGCGCATTCGACGAGGGTTTCACGGCCACTGGTGCAACCGAGGTGGGCCCCGTTCTAGGTGGAGGAGACGCCGTCCTGACGGTCAACATGGTGAGTCTAAATCCAACTCCGACAGCTTATGTTGGTGGCGGTCCTAAACCCTGGGGCGCGAGGGTGGTTTGAGCAGCATGGAGAAGATGAAAAGGGATTGCAGTAGGGTTTTTGTAAAACGTAATTAAATGTTGTTATTTTTATATAATACCCAACATTGTTTTTTATGTTATTTGTATATAAATAAATTTAGCATTGTTTTTAAATCTAAAAAAAAATTGTTTAAAAATCTGAAATTTTTAATAATAAAAGCATTGTTTTATTTTTGGTTGTTTTTAAAATCATTGTTTGAATGTAAATAACATGATAGTAAAAATGCAATTTTTAAATTAAATAGCATGGTTTTATGAATGAGGTTTTTAAATATTAGTAAATGTTAATTATATTACATTGTTTAAAAATCGGATTTTAATATAAGTAACATATAGTTTTTGAAATAAAAATATTAAAATATGATTTTTGTATATGTATACTTTTAAAATAAAAATATGATTTTTATAATTTAGATATGAAACAAAAATATGATTTTTATAATTTAGATTTGAAATAAAAATATGATTTTTACAATTTAGATTTGAAATAAAAACATGATTTTTATTATATGGATAGCGTTATCAAAATGGGATTTTTAAATATATATAGCATTGTTAAAAATATGATTTTTAATATAAATCGCATGAAACAGATCTCGTTGGAAACATGGCGGAGGACACAACGCATTGTAACAAATCCATACCGTTCAATTAAAGAACGACGGAGTGGAAACCAAAGGTGAGAACTTCTTCTCACTCTATTTAATTTTCAATTAAAAATATTCTAGGATGTAGACGGGGCTTAGAAGCCACCGACACTATTTATTGTACAAACCATATTATGTGATTTGAATTATATGGACTTCAACACTCAAATTCGCACAATCACATAATTGAAAGCGATGTATGGAAATTACCAACACACGGATTTCATACTCCGCGAATAGCCACTTATGGCGCCGTAAATGGCATTTGGGCTAGTTTAGTATTTATTTATTTGGATGTTCTACGTGATTTGATTGTGATTATAAAATTGGTTGTGGATTAATTGTGAGTTGATTAGAATTGGTTTGTGTATTGCACGAGCCAGTATTAGGCGACGGATATGGCTAGACCTTATTCCGTTTCTAGTATTGCGTTGTTATGCTGCCAGAATAATTATTGGATAGTTAAAAATAAGTTTACACATCCATTTACAAGTCGAACGACTTATTTATGCTCGTTGATTTTTACGATTTCGATTGGGACAATAATTTTTACACATCACCCGAGTGCACAAATGATAATAATAATAATAATAATAATAATTATTATTATTTGATGGTTGAAACCCCACACGGGTAATGGGATGATATTGGACGTGCACTAATCTCAATTGTTTAGTTTATATCAATCAATCGGTTAACAGACTGTTGTAAGCATTAATTATTTAAATTTAATGCTTATGCAGTTGTGTAGTGCACTATAGATGATGATTGACTGTGTTTGATCATTGTTGTGCATATGTATGTATAAAATCCGTATAAAAAAATTATATGGTAATTGACTGTGTTTGATTCCAATTTAGAAACAAGGAATATTTTAAATAACGAATATTTTAAAATAATATTCTGTAAAGAATTAAAATGTGATTTTAATGTTCGATTTGGGATAGACACGAAAATATTGAAATATATGAAACCGTGTTGATTAGAGATACGCCATTTCGATGCGAACGTTATTTATATCGATTTTATTCATTTTTATAATGAATATCGAAAAGGTAATGATTCAAAATCTGAAATTTTGAAAATACTATCATTTAAATATTATAATTATTAGGAGAATTCAATTTTGATTTAAAATTGAAAATGAAGTTAGAATCGTTTTAAAACAAATTTGTAAATGATTTATAAAATACGTTAATGGAAATCGACAAAATATATACAATATATATTGCGTATATAACAATGGCCTTAATAGAGCGAACCGCGCTGCGACCGTTCGCAAATTTCGACCATTGACTTCGAATTGACATTACAGGAGATCCGACTATTGGATTCTCCTAAAACCGGAATCGTTGTGTTCGTATCGAAAAGAGCTTTCCAAAAAATATAAGATATTTGAAATCTAATGGTTGGATTTGGAATCATGTCCAAATCAAAATTTGGAAAAGGTCGCTGTAAATGCAGTTCGATAACCGTTTATGGAAATCGACAGAAAGGGCCTTAATAAAATTATTAAAAATATCAATAATATGTGTAAAATGATAATAAATGATTTGGAATGAATTGGGATGAAAAATCCCATATTTAAAAAGATAAAAATATATTTTTATTAAAATGAACTAGTTATTAACTAGTATAATAATCCAATACTTTTAAAGAAATAAAATTGGATTTATAAAATGGTTTTCAAATAACCAGAATTTTCCAATGAATAAATTGGAATGGAAAAAATCTTCAAAATATTTCGATATTGGATTCTGCGATTATACAAGTATTGTTAGGGAAATTCGGAAGATATATATATATATATATATATATGGTTATTTCCAATACGATATTTTTTGGTTTCAAAATTTGATATTAAATATAAGCCAATATAATTTCTATTCAGAGCCTTGTATTTAATATCAAATGGGATTGTGGGCTTGTCGTGAATGGTGTCTTTCTAATACTATTCTTAAACCTAGTTGAGAAAAGAATAAATCTTTAATTTAAGATTTTGCGAAGTTTTCCAATTAATTAATATTTAATTGGAATTAAATAAAAGAATTGGATTTTTAGGTTTATAGTGAACGATGTTTTAAACGACATTTGTTCTTTGACCCAATTAACCATGAAATGTAGTTTGGAATTTATAAATCTTTTATTAAGATTTAACGGGAATTTTCCAAAGTAAAATTTTCCAATTTAATATATTAAATTGGAATTGAGTGGAATTCGATTTGGTAATAATCGAAGTAAGCTTCTGTGGAGGAAGACTATTAATATATATGGAATTTAAAAGGCTTAGTCGTTATTCCATTATATTATTAGTCGGATACAGAAATTGATATTGATTATATATTGATCTGTTTTTCCATGAAGATTCCATAGTTAATGGAGGTTTATTGTGAACTGCATTTTAAACGACATTAGTTCTTTAACCCATTTAAAGACAAGATTACATGTCTGACATTGTATTTCGAATTGTATTGTTGATCTCTGCTTGGCGGTGACTTAATTCTCTTTCTTAACACCCTTCTCTAAGGCGTTCGAGCTTAGAGGTTATATATTGGCAGGAATCAATGGTACGGTGTTGATTGTCGATGCGACATGTTTGATTTCCCAAAGTTAAACAATCATTAATGTTGATTTTTGGGAAGATTAAAACTAAGTGGAGTTTTAATGAATCTTTAATTAGATTGAAATGAGAATGTGGTAATTTAAATTATCAAATTCAGGAAATGACTGAGAATGGTGTACCACCAGTTTTACTCCAAGCGATAGTTAAATCTTCAATTAGATTTGAACGTGAAATGTTAATTAAATTTACCGTATAACACTGTGGTGTTAGATATGGAGTATTACCAGTTTTGCTCCATGCGATGGATAGGTTAGGATTGGGAAATTAAACAAGTGATTACTTCGGTAAGGTGCGCTAATCCCGACAAGTTTGGATAAACCCTTACTTGGTTTGAATTGATATCCAAAGGAAGATTAAAGAATAAATTTAAAGAATTTATCTCTGATAAAATTTATGGAAACCTTTCCCTAATGATGTGAATATTTGAGTAAAAGAATATTCTGGATTGGAATGAGGCGTATGTTCTGTTTGTGTGGCACTTGTTTAGAATATACGCGGGTTATTCGGAAATGTCGGGTTTATACCCATTCTGAATAACTAATTCGACGATATGCCGATGATGAAGAGGGTGGTTAAAGATCGTAGGTCTTCACATCGTTTGGATGATTACTAGTGTCTTGATTGGGTTGTACACCCAAGACGAGGTAATAAGTGGTGATCGTCCTGACATACTTGGAGATCGACGGATATGCGAGGGCCTCTCTTCCGTATTGGACATATGGAACGAGGAATAAGGTGCCTCCGGTTTCGTTCAGACCCAGAATGAACTTGTAAATGGATGTGTGTCTGGAATTGGATTTTATTCTATGTTGATTGATCTCTATTAAATATATATATATATATATATATATATATATATATCTGTTTGGTGGCGGAGAATTTATTCTCTTGCTTAACACCCTTCTCTGAGATGTACGAGCTCAGAGGTTATATATCGATAGACATCAGTCGCATGGCATTAGTTACCTGTTTGGCATGCTTAGATGAAAATGATCAAGGCTTCTGTTGAAAAGCAGATTCTTGTGGTTGATGATCAAAACAAGGCTTTAAATAGCATAGCTTTGTGTATAGCGTTAATTCGCATGCCTCACACCGTGGTATGAACCGGAAGCGAGAGAGGACTGCAAGGAGAACATGCGTTTCTTTCTAGCTAAGAGTGGTGTCATGGTATGGAGTCCAGACATTTTACTCATGTGGATGTTGCTTATTATTTGATGGATAGCGAGGTACCTCAGATATATTGGTAACTATGAGGCCGATGGATATGATGGTCGACATACTGACCAAGTTTATGCCCTATAGGGCAGGGAAACGTATTGTTCACTTATTACCAATCACCGACGGGTGACCGACCCTGAAGATCCAAACTGCAGTTGTGGCTGACCCTGAGACATGGAGCCAGATTCTCTCGAATTCGGTAAGGACGATCCCTTGCCTTTGTTCATAGATGGAATCCAAATTCCAGTACGTGACATTTCGGTTTTAATTGTAGAACCTAGTATGGCGACATAATGTATGGGTACCTACGCCGCCTATGATTGATACATTTATATTTGAAGTTGATTTCTTCACTTATAGTAATAATAAAATACGAAATTTCACGTACCAAGCTATTATAAGGTAAAAACTCTATCCTCCGGCTTGCGTTGCATTGTGTGATGGGACCTAAGTCTTACAATAGCATCATTTTTCCAAAAAGCATTGCGCTATTTGTTTTATGCACTGGTGTTCTTGGGAGGAACCCGTTCCATATTATACGGCGTGGTCCCTTGATTTACTTTAATTTTAAAGTAAAGTTTTAATTAACTATTTTAATTCTCACACCAGTCACATGAATGACCTGGAGTTTATTGCTTAAATCCTAAACTCTGGATGCCCCTACTTTCCACCTGGGTAGCTAGTAGTTGGATTTTTGCAGATATTATTTTCACAGGATCAGGGATTTACAGCTGGAGCTATATTCGGAATGCCTTGTATCCGTGTATCTCTTACAGCTATGTTATGGATTAATTTTCCGCTGCTTTGTAATTTGAATCTCTAATATTTATCAAATGTATATTATTTATTCATACTTTGATATATTCTCGTACTCTGATGTAAATTATTGTAATAGCAATGAATTTTTCCTCTGTTATGTAACGCCCGGCCCCTATACCCATGCTAACCAAGAGCAACACGAAGTATTACTGTTGGAAAGCACGGAGAATGGGACTCGATAGGGCTAAATTCTGTACTCATTCCTTTAAACGAACACTGGCATGAAAATTTGAAACTTTCCAACTTAACATTCATGCTCAATATAAGTTCAAAGCAATGGCACGAGAAAATTTCCCAATATACATAGTACAAAATATAATAAAATCAAGTGCAGCACAATAACAACAGTAGAATACATAATACATATCATAATAGAGATTTCCGGTATAACATATGTGTGTTTCATTTTTTACATTATATTATTTCTGTATGTGCTTTTTTCCAGTTAAATAATTAACTAAATTGAGAAAAAAGACTCAAAATTTAACACCCCGAATTTTCTGTTAACTGTAACTTAACAAATGAAAGTATAATTAATTCTAGATGATGGAATTGAGGGAAATGGGTTACGCCATTGCGTTCGTCTCAAAATTCTGCTTGAGGTAGAGTCCGAGTTTGCATAAAATGGGTACCGTATGAAGAAGATATGGACGAACGAAGTTGGGTAGAAAAATCAAAAACGGGTCAGAATGCGCTGGCGCACTTGGGAAGTGCGCCAGAACTAAATTGCACTGGCGCACTTGGGAAGTGCACTAGTACAAATTTGCACTGGCGCACCTGCCAAGTGCGCCCAGGCCAGAGAACCTGCTTGGTCAGGCCCTGGCTGGCCTGGTCGGGTTCTGGTAGATTTCTGAGGCTTGGCTGAGTCACTAGGGCTTACATGTCGCTTTCCGATTGGCTTCTCTTGAGATGGATGATCTGGATTCACTCTAGCTTCATCGACGGCTCTAATCAGTTTAAAATTCTATAAATACAACTCAAGTGTAAACCTAAACTCACACAAATAATATGGAACTAAAGCCGTTATGCTGCTGGAAAGAAACTAGGAGTGGTCGTCTGTTAGAAAGCTTAGAGACAAGCCAATACTAACGTAAAACACGAATCAAAACAACGTTAGTCTACCCAAAGGAAAGCACATCAAATTCAGAATTCAGAATCCAAGTTCGTCGTTCGTTGTAAGTATAGTGATTTTTCCGATGAGAATAAAACTAAGACTTGATTCGATGTAAATTGGAAGTGGAACTGTGCTATTATGTAACGACGATGTTAATTCATATCTATGTATTGAAATGATTTTGTTGTGAATGGAATTGGGATGTTTGTGGTATAATTAAGATTGATGTTGATCCTATTGTACTTTTAGAACGACAACAACATCACAAGAAAGTTGTATAGTTCATGTTTATGTGATTATATAGGTTAGTCGTAATTAGAACCTCATGTATATACTTTATGCTAGAACCTTTATGCCTAAATGGTTGTGTTCATATACATGCTCCTATGTTTATTCAAAAGTTGCAAGTTCCTAATTGGATCCATGTCAAGATCCACTTTAGTACATGTTTCATTTTGTAATTAGATATGCGATTGGATCTAGTTCACACCCTTGTCATAAAGTTATACATATTTATGAGAATGTCATAGTCTTGTCATATGCTAGTGATGTTCGATGTTATGCCTAGATCCAAAAACAAGTTTAGGCTTATGTTATCTAAATCATATGCTAATTTGTGTGACACCTATTTGGTTAGACACCTATTTCAATGCAAGTTCACATATATGTTGATTTAGGCCATGTTGCAAGTTCACATTCATGTTGACTATTTTGCAAGTTCACACTTATGATGTTCATATTGACTATGCCAAAAATGCCAAGTATACACCTATGTCATGTTTATGTTTATGAATTCCCTTATGCCTATTTGTGTGCACTAAATTAGGCTAAGTTTTTAGCCTAATATTATATGTTAAAACTGTGCGAACGAAAATTAGGCTAAGATTGTTAGCCTAATGTTTAAACGGGGTAACGTTGGGAATATTAGTAAAATTTGACATAAAAATATATGAAATTGGCATGTTTGTCACATGCCAAAATTGATGGCATTTAAACGGTATAAATTCTTATACCAAAAATATTAAACTTGGAATGTGGGCCATAACATTTAATTGTTGACAAATTGACATATATTAAGTAATAAAGACAAATATGTAAATTTAGAAAATACGAATATGCTTAACACGAGGTTGGATTGAGTTGTGATGTAAACCTTCCCGGACCCGCCCTGCTGTCCAGTAGTCACAACAATACCTATCTAATGTGGGTGGTTAAGCATGGAGCCCAATAAGGACCCGAGGTTAGACTGAGTTACGGCGTAAATCTGCCCGGAATCGACCGGCGCATCCAGTAACCGTAACGATATCTGTCTAATGTGAGTGGTCGGTGCTTTAAGAAGCTAAGGACAGACAAGTCAGGATGGTAAGGTTAAGTTAATTAAAACACTTAACCATTTCAACATGTTAATGAAATTGATGGGTGGGGTTAGGTAAATACAGACACTTAACCACTTATCACGTTTGACTAGAAAACCCTAGTAACGGGGACCCATTTCAGCAGTAACCCAATTAGGTATCATGGTACCTGAAACTAGGCAGGGTGGGGCACGATTACTGGGCTGGTTGTAAGCGATCAAAGCGATGCGGTGGGTGCAACAGTGTGGGTTCTAACGGAGAGCGGGCGTGCATACACTTCGGAGTAGACAAACAGGGCACTGGGGGCACCAGTAGTATAACCTATGCATTCTAGTGTTGTGTCGGGCCGCCACCATGGGACTTGATACACCCCATGGTGGGACCAACATAGGTATCTACAATCTTTGGAGGCCGTAAGACACATGTAATTATGCGAGTAACAGCCGATCTTTAGAAAAAAGGGGATCACTTTACCTCCAGCATGGGGTGCCAGTTAAGACAATACAAGTAGGTGCAGAGATATAGTGTGGGGTGCGATAGTATATTCGTTTCAAAACTGCTTTATCTTAGTTTATTCCTATTTCTAGTTTATACCTATCATGCCCTTATTCTTATTCTCGTACTAAAGAGTCGCTAGACTTACCAGGCTTTATGTCTAACCCTATTTTCTTTCGCCTTCTTTTCTTCCGTTCACCCCCCCAGGTCCACAGGGAGGGAACAATCCAGCTTAATCAGACTCTTTAAAAGCTTCAAGATAGTAGATGTACGGTTTGGACTCTCTTGCGTTGGTTATGGCTGTTGGACACAATCATGGGGATTTATGCTGTTTCAATCATGTTTTATGCTTCTTTATTTAATAACCAAGACAGGAATGATGTTGTAATGTCTTGGAAGTTGTTATGAGACAATTATGGAAATGTTTTGTATAAACAATTATTTTATGAAATAAAAGTCTGATGCTTTCCGCTTCTTATATATATGTGTTTATATCTGTCTTGTGTTTTGTTAGATCGAAATTTGGACCTAACACCCAATTTGTTATGAACTGTAGAGAATTCTAAATGAGGAACAAGGAAAAAGAAAATAACACTCAGAATTTATAGTGGTTCGGCGTTAACGAGCCTACGTCCACTTTATATCTTATTGATTATGCTTTAAAAGCTAGTACAACAGTGATTTCTCTCAATATTTCAAAGGTTTGACAACAATGGCAGACTCAGTATTCACTATTGCCAAAAAGATCCCGAAAAATGCCAAGCTCTGGGCTATTTATAGCTGATTTTGTCAGGCGGATCGCAGACACGTGGCACGAATCCCGAGATTTTCGGATCGCATCGCCACCCTTGAAGAAACAGTCAAACTAGCCGTTGTGAATAGGTGTCGTCAGATCCGTGCGATTCGGATCGCTGAAGACCAGCTCGTGGTTGAACGGGTCAGGGGGTTCGGTTCGTTACAAGGGATCGGATCGCCTGGAGGTGACGTTCGTCGACGAGATGGGAGCGATCCGTTCCTGGGCGAGTCGACAGAGCGCGATCCATTCCTGGGCGAGACGATGGCGTGCGATCCGTTTCTGGGCGAGACGATGGCGTGCGATCCGTTCCTGGGCGAGACGATGGCGTGTGATCCATTCCTCCACTTTCTTGGGGGTCTTGGTTTCCTTTCATGAATGATCCTGGATGGCTTGGTCAAAAAGCGAGCCAACATTTTGCCCCCTCGAAGTATGTTTTATTGATGGTGAAACATGCTTCGAAGATGCTTATTGACTCTCTCCTGAAAGGATGTAAGTTAACAGTCGCACTGGTTCAAATTGACACATGCATGAATCGGATCGCCATAGGTCGACACGGTCCGATTTGGTCATCTGCTCGTCTCGTGCGGAGTTCCTAGGGTCTTGTGTGATACGGGGCGCTTCTTCCTTCGAGTCGTATCGGACCCTGAGTTTTGTGGGCCGTCATTTCCAAGCGGTCCGTGGGCCTCTATGCGATTCTATCTCTGGATCGTGGCCTGCATGGTGCTTCGCGGACCGAATAAGACAAAGGAGGGAAGATAAACGGTCACCTTCTTTGCCTATATAAGCCGACGCTCCCCTCTTCATTCTCCTTCTTTTTCCTCTCTGCTGAATCGTCTCGCGCGAGCTATTGAAAAACGAACCCAACCTTTTAAACTCTCGAAAATCCAAGTATTCTCTCTGTTTTTAGAAAGGTAACTTCATAGAAAGCACTCTCACATTACTTTCCTGAATTTCTACGGCTGATTCGAGGGAGAAACAATATAGATCCGCGACTCTCTGAATAAATTACCAAGCCGCCATGGCCATTGAGCGTGGAGCTCAGACCTTGAGGATGGGAAGGAGACGAGGAAGAAGAAGGATGCAGAGGGGGAAGGAAGGCCGACCCGGATCGTGGTCAAGGATTGAAAACGAAAGCAAGTGGTGAGACGAGAGATGGCAACAGAGGGTCGTATCGTGGCAGTCGCAACGGTTCGTGAGGGAGCCTTCCCTTCGTCCGGCGATTCGATGAGGGGCGAACTCTCTGCTCTACGATCCGGAAAGAGGCGATCCCTCTGCTATGCGAGTCGAAGGGGGGCGATCCCCCTACCGTGCGAGTCGAAGGGGGCGATCCCTCTGCTATGCGATCCGTCTCACGGCTGGTGATACGAAGAAATTTCAGTCTTTAATCAGCGCCTTGTCGCTACAAAACTCTGGACAGTTAGGATAGAGCCTTGACGTTGATCTCTCTGGACTAAATTACTTCATGATTTGATTGCATATGACGACTAATGACCTTTAATAACCTCGACTGCTTTCATGTTTTATTATCGTTTTTAATAATGCGCACACACAAGCACACACAGCAGCACTTGCACACACGGGGGACGGGTAGTGTTGATCTTATCGTTCATATTTTCTCGTCCTAGCAGCAATGTCGAACGACCACTCTTCCTCAAGATCTGTAGCCGAAACGGAATCCGAGACTCCTGAACAGCATAATCCTCAAATTCCTCCAATCAATCCAGAAGGTGAAGATTCTGGGTCCGAATATGAAGCCACAGAATCAGATCCGACAGAAAGCACGTCATCCAGCCACAACTCCGAGTCTGACGAGCGAGCCCCGGACGAAATTCCAGGCGCAGTCGGTATAGATAAATTCTCTGACTCTTTAGCGTCCAAGCTCGACGAGATAAAACTCAAGAGAATCTGCTTAAGACACGGCATTCCTTGGGACGATGTCTTAACACCTGGAAGCGAAGACAGACCCCATCTAGCACCGGAAGGGTATATGTCTATCAGTCGGACAATGTGCCTAGTAGGAGCTATTCCTCCGTTCCCTCCAATTGTCATTGAAACTCTGAGACGATTAGGCATAGCCCCGATGCAGCTTCATCCAAACGCCTATGCGTCTCTATACTCTCTATATGTTGCTTATGCGGAAATCTTGCACGCCGAACTCAAATTCAGAGACCTGGTGTTCTTCTTTCTCTTCAAGCACCGTTCTTCTGCAACTCCCAACTTTTCCTTCTTTGAATCAGTGGCGAACAGGAAAGTTCTGTATGACGGATACAGCAACATCGGGGATCCTAAGTCTGACTGGTTTTACATAAGAAGACAGGCTGGATGCTCACGGAGATGGCTCAAATCGAGTAAATTTTGATCGCCTAGTTGAATATCTTGCTTGGGGAGTCTTAGTAATAACATTCTTCCGCTTTTTCTTTTGTCTTAAACAGATCATGTCTTCCCGAAAACAGAGGGTGCATTATACAACAACCGGTTATCCATTCTTTTGCAAAGCAGATCCGACTTTTTAAGGATTAAAAAATGCATTACGGATAACAACCTTCACAAGCATCGCCTCTTGGATAGGAAATTTGGACTTGGAACCGGCGGCAAACCTTATAAATATGTGCCCCCGACGGAAGGAGAGGGAACTTCACAAGCGGTGGAGACAACCAAATTTCACAAAAGTCCTTCTCCGATAGTCATCCAAGACGACGAAGACTTGAATGTATACAGGGGGGATGAGTCCCGTGGTGATGCGTCGAAGGAAATCCCTACCTCTGCTCCAATGGAAACTGTCGGTGATGACGAATTGACAGAAGAACAGTTATTCGACGAGCTGAATAAAATTCCTTTGCCCGACGTTGAATACACGGAAAAAGACTTCGGCGAGGAGCCTTTCTTTTCTGCTCCCGAAGAGGCGGCTGATTCAACAAGGGGACGTGAAACGGGCCAGACGAGCCTGTCTCCAGGCCCGGGTCTGTTAGGGGGAATTATATGGGATGCACACCTCACACACACTGCCTGACCGTGCACTATTATGTCGTGGATATTCAATGTGATAATATGCTCTTCTTTTCTTTTTTGCAGGGGCGATGTCACGCAGGAAATCTTATTCGTACCGTTCTCTTCGCGAAGGCACCCCCAGGCTTCGTTCGGGTACCGAGCGTCCTCGCGGTCCTCCTCATAGGCCGGGCTCTTCGCAACCTCGATCTCCATCCAAATCAACTTCTACCAGGCCTTCGAGTCATCCGACAATTCCGACCGGGGGGAAGACACTTCCAAAAGAGTTGACTCCTCCAAAGAGTGCGCCTTCCCACAGTCGGTCGTCCAAAAGGCGTCACGAATCCAAGGATGGGGACAGAGATTCCTCCAAAGAAACTGAGCAAGAGAGAAGTAACATTGTCCCCACCAGCCAACCAGAATTAGCTGCCCCGGTTCACGGGACTACGTTCACGGTCCTGAAATCCAAGGTAGGCTGGAAAAGCTACGGGAACAATTTCCAGGAATGTTCTTCGATAGGATGGTCTTTGTTCCTGCCTTGGAGCCAGTTCCTAAAAACTGGGATAAAGAAGTCATCGGGCATATCCGTCACGTGGCCAAGCAGTACGAGACGATGAAAAAGCACGCACTTAATCTTTCGGAGGTCATCCGAACACTCGAAATAGAAGCTCACAGGTCTAAAGCAAAACTCGAAAATAATGAAAGGGCTAGGACAAAATTAGGGAAGGACCTGGAAGACGCTCAAGCCCAGCTCGCTTTGGCACAGAGAGACGCCGCAAACTATAAAACTGAATTAGAAAATGCCAAGCAGCGCTTTCATTCAGAACCGGATTCCAACAGCCAGGAAAAAATGGCCTTAAAAAAGGAAGTTGAAGACCTCAGAATGGCCAACATCGAATTGGTAACGGCACAAGGCCATTTTTTGACGGAGAAGGCTGCTTGGGAGGCGGAAAATGCGAGTCTAAAAGAAAGGTTGGCTCTGGCAGAGGCGGAAAAGGTAATTTTGAATGATCAGGTGGCCGACGCGGAGAGACGGGCAGCTCTTGCCGAAAAGAACGTTGATAGCGCCATTGAAATGGCCACTGCCTCCAACAACAAACTCCTTGAAAGAGAGAAAGAAATCGAGGGGTTTGAGGAGATGATCTTTGATTTCCTCGGTCAGGTTCTTAAAACTCGCAATATCTCATGGATCCCGGATTATCATGTTACATTGGCCAACTTATGGGATGCCATCGTGGAAGGCGAAAAACATAGACTAGGGGTCGAAGAGATCGATGAAGATGGATTGATGAAAAGCATCCTAAGGGACAACGAGCCTGAGGATCTGGCAGAGGGCCGTCGCTTAATCCTGGCGGAAATGGAGAAGGAGAGAACCATGGCTAAAGGTAAAAGCAAAATTGACGAAGGTTCCAGCTCCGCCGCCAAGTCTAAAACTTCCGAAGTCGAGGAGTATCACCCTGACGATCCGCTAATCCCTTTAGGCTTAACTCCCGCGGCTGTTGGAGCATCCGGATCTACTCAAGAGGGAGTATCTGCAGAAGGTACCTTTCTCTTTTCCCAACAATTTGCTAAAGCGATTGCGAATTGCCTTCGTCTAACAGGACAACCCATTGAATTAGTAATGTGTGTCTCTTATAATGCAGGTGGCGAGCCCGCCGACAAGGGTGTTGGAAAAGAGAGGGAAGTGGAGGAGGGGACCGCCCTGCCGGGTGCTGAAATCGATGTTTCAGAGCGAGTCGAGGCCGCCACAGCTGAAGGAAGCATCTCGGTGCATAGCGCCGACGTACCCAAGGATGCTGAGACTATCGAGGCTTTAAAAGACTTGGATGGACGGCACGTGGATGACGAAGAGGATACCACCGGCACCAAGAAGGCCGATGATGATGATGATGAGGAACCCCTGGCCAGCCGAAAAGCCAGACAAGAGAAAGAGTTGGCTTTGAAGAAGGTGGGGGATGAGGCTTTGGATGTGGTCCCTCTTGCAGAGTTCAATCCCAAAACTGGGATGATTATGAAAATCCAGTCCAAGTCCATCAGCCGGCAACTTCACTTTGCAAACCCTGATGACTTCCCGGCTTCCCTCTCTGGCAGAAGCAAGGGAAAAGATGGGGGAGAGGAAACCTCAGAGGAGTCAGATGCTCCCCTCGTGGACAAGCGGAAAAGGAAGAAGGGGGATCCATCTGAAGCCGACAAGGAGAGGCTGGAGAGGCAGAAGCGAGAGAAGATATCAAAGCATAAATAGGATGTTTATTGATATTTTGTCTTTTAAGCTCCCCACTGGCCAGGAGGTGTAATTGTGAGACTGGCCCTCACTTTTGTTTCTAACTTGTTTTCACTTTGCTGATTTGCAGTACATAAACAAGGATTTGTTTCTTCTTACATCATCGTGTACCTGTATTCATAGAAACTTTCCACATTTAGTCGTTAGCCAGCTATTAATAATTATAAGTCAGTCAATCAACAAGAAGAGAAATGTTCATGCTATGTTACACTTGTTATATCAAAGTTTAGCGTTCGCATAGGAGTGCGTGATGCCCCCTAATCAATTGTTAGAGTTTTATGCTTGGCGATTCGTTCGTTCCCCGATCCTTCAGCGGGGAAGGAGCTATTTCTCAGCGCTCAATCGGAGACGCTTTTATACTCTCTCTCTCTCTGGAGAGTTAGAGTTCGAGCTCAGCGATTCATTCGCTCCCCGATCCTTCAGCGGGAAAGGAGCTCTTTCTCAGCGCTCAATCGGAGACGCTTTTATACTCTCTCTCTCTGGAGAGTTAGAGTTCGAGCTCAGCGATTCATTCGCTCCCCGATCCTTCAGCGGGAAAGGAGCTCTTTCTCAGCGCTCTATCGGAGACGCTTTTATACTCTCTCTCTCTCTGGAGAGTTAGAGTTCGAGCTTAGCGATTCATTCGCTCCCCGATCCTTCAGCGGGAAAGGAGCTCTTTCTCAGCGCTCAATCGGAGACGCTTTTATACTCTCTCTCTCTGGAGAGTTAGAGTTCGGACTCAGCCGTCTACGATCATGCATGCCCCTCAAACTCGTCTCAGGTTTACATTTTAATCCAAGCTCCGAGGATTAAAACCAGTCGGACAAGCAGCTAGAGCATTTACCAAGGCTTTGGGTTCCTCTGATTAGTATACGATAGGAAATGTCGGCACTGGACTTCGGGTACCTGCAATATTCACACTTATTTTCATAGGCAAATAAACAAAGACGCAGTAAAGGTAAATGACACACAATATTTTTATAGTGGTTCGGTCGAATCATGACCTACATCCACTTTATAATCTCTTGCTTTAAGGAATCAGACTGTTCTAGGCGAGTCATGCCTTGTACATAGTTTTTTTTTTTTACAAAGCAAAAGAATAAGATTGAAGCCTCTCATGTTAAATATGGCCGTAGATGTTGGGCATTCCACACTCTGGGGATTTCCTTTCCATCTACGGTTGCCAGCTTGAAGGTTCCATTATCAAGCTTGCTGAGAATAGAGTACGGTCCTTACCACTTCGCTCCCATGTGAGTTGGGGGTGGAAAGACACGTTTCAGAACCAAGTCTCCGGGTTCCAAGGTTCGGGCTCGGACCTTTTTGTTGTAATATCGGGCGACCTGTTGTTTGCATCTCAGAGCACGCAGGTCGGCTTCATCCCTCTTTTCTTCGATCATATCCAGGGACTCAAGGAGCAATTCATTATTGGACATTGGATCATAATAGGTCACCCGATGAGAAGGTACCTTTATCTCAATCGGGATGACTGCTTCCGTTCCAAAAGCAAGGGAGAACGGGGTATGTCCTGTCGCTGATTTATATGTCGTCCTGTAGGCCCATAGTGCCAAGGGCAATTCGTCAGCCCACATGGCTCTAGCCCGCTTCATTCTTCTTTTCAGAATGGACTTAATTACTTTGTTTGCAGCTTCGACTTGCCCGTTCGATTGCGGGTATGCCACGGAGGTGTATCGATTCTCGATGTGGTATTTTTGGCAGAAGTCTCTGAATTCAGCACTATCAAATTGAGTTCCGTTGTCTGTTATCACAATCTTTGGAATTCCGAATCGACAGATGATGTTTCTCACGATGAAGTTGATCACCCGTTTAGTTGTGATTGTAGTTAGTGGTTCTGCCTAGACCCACTTAGTGAAATAATCTACGGCCACAATGGCGAACTTTGCTCCGCCCCTCGCTATGGGGAGACTTCCTATGATATCGATTCCCCACATAGCAAAAGGCCATGGACTCATCATTGTTTTTAACTGGCTTGGAGGCGCCCTAGGTATCTTTGAAAATCTCTGGCACGCATCACATCGTCGTGCATATCCTACTGCATCCTTGTTTATGGTGGGCCAGAAGTAACCATGCCGCAATATCTTTTTCGCCAAAGTTTGCCCCCCAGTGTGGTCGCCACATTCGCCTTCGTGGACTTCTTGCAGCACACGTTTGATGTCATCGTGGGCTATACACCGAAGGAGGGGCATTGAATACCCTTGTCTATAAAGGATTCCGCCTTGCAACACGTATCGGGCGGCTTTGCGAATCACTTTACGCCTCTCGCTTTTCCTGGTCGGAAGCGCTCCATCCATTAGGAAATTCCTTATAGGAGTCATCCACGACTCCTTTTCTGGTTCCGTCTCCATTACAAGGTCGATTCCCATCTGAT
Organism: Allium sativum; assembly: GCA_030737875.1. NCBI lineage: Eukaryota > Viridiplantae > Streptophyta > Magnoliopsida > Asparagales > Amaryllidaceae > Allium > Allium sativum. The sequence continues at coordinate 59,083,681 of CM060920.1, forward strand.
CGATGCTGGGAGACCGAAGTACTTCAACGGGGGCTAGCCCTATCACCTTAGGATCATTAGAGCTAGCCATCTTTGCCAACTTGTCTGCCTGCTGATTTTCTGACCGCGGAATATGAGATATGCTGTAGTGATCAAACTCATTCAGCAGCTCTTTCACTTTCTTTAAGTATAGAATCAATCTTGCACTTTTAGCTTGGTATCTCCCAGTAACTTGGTTCACAACTAACTTGGAATCGCAGAAGATGTTTAGTTTTGTGACTTCTAGCACCTTTGCAATCTTTAATCCGGCTATCAGAGCTTCATATTCAGATTCGTTGTTAGTGGCCTGAAACTCCATTCGGATGGCATAAGTTACCAATCGTTTCTCGGGGGTTTCAAGCACTATTCCAGCGCCGGATCTTTCGTTATTTCTAGCACCATCAGTATATAATCTCCAGGCATTAGGGTCGAAAAGTAACTTTGAGGGTTCCACTTCTTCGTTTGCTATGTCTTCTTCAGGAACAGTGAACTCTGCTATGAAGTCAGCTATCGCTTGCCCCCGAATTGATCGTCTGGGCTGAAAGTTCAAGTCAAATTGACTTAACTCAATATTCCATTTGAGTAATCTTCCAGACGCCTCTGGTCTCTGTAGAACTTGCTTGAGTGGGTGATCAGTATATATGATAATAGGATGCGCTTGAAAGTAGTGCCGAAGTTTTCTGGAGGCAATCAGTAAACTATACGCCAGTTTTTCTATCCGTGGATAATTACGCTCTGCCGCTGTTAATTTTTTGCTCACGTAATACACAGGTCTTTGGACCTTCTCCTCTTCCCTTACCAACGCTGAGCTGACTGCATGAGATGATACTGCCAAATACACGAATAAATCCTCGTGGTCTATGGGTTTAGATAGAATTGGAGGTTTCTCCAAGTGTCTGAGCAAGTTCTGAAACGCTTCCACGCAGTCAGGTGTCCATTTAAAGTGGCGTTTTCCCCGCTTTATTAATTCGAAGAATGGGATGCACTTATCCGTAGCCCTGGAGATAAATCTGTTTAGTGCGGCCACTTTTCCAGCAAGGCTTTGCACGTCCTTAATTTGCCTAGGTTCCTGAATGTTCCTGATTGCCGTGATCTGGTCCGGATTAATCTCGATACCGCGCAAACTGACAATGAATCCTAAGAATTTTCCAGAAGCAACACCGAATGAACATTTGGTGGGATTGAGTTTCATCCCATACTTTCGAAGAATGCCGAACATCTCTGCCAAGTCAGTAGTGTGTTGAAAGGATTGCTTGGATTTAACCAACATATCGTCGACGTATACTTCCATCGTTTTCCCGATTTGGTTATAAAACATTCTGTTGACCAAACGTTGGTACGTAGCGCCTGCATTCTTCAAGCCAAAGGGCATCACTACGTAACAATATAATCCCAGATCTGTGATAAAGCTAGTATGCTCTTGGTCCGGAACATGCATCGGAATCTGATTGTATCCTGAATAAGCATCCATGAATGAAAGAAGCTCATGACCTGCCGTCGAATCTACCAACTGGTCAATTCGAGGTAATGGAAAACTATCTTTGGGACAAGCTTTATTTAAATCCGAGAAGTCGATACACGTTCGCCACTTCCCATTGGCCTTCTTTACCAGGACTGGGTTCGAAATCCAATCTGGGTAAGTTGAATCTCTGATAAATCCATTACTCTTTAGCTTCCCAACCTCTTCTTTCAAGGCAGCGGACCTCTCTGGGCCCAACACTCGCCTTTTTTGCTTCACTGGAGGATGTTTGGGGTTAATGCTCAAAGAATGGCTCATGATTGATGGGGATATCCCGCACATGTCCGCATGGGTCCAAGCGAATACATCCAAGTTGTTCTTTAAGAAAGTCGTCAATTCTTCGGCAAGAGTCGGACTTAACTGGGATCCAATCTTAAGGACCTTCTCCGGATCACTGTCATCGATTGGCACATCCACAGTTGCTTCGTTGGGAGTTGCCGTTCTGCCCCCGGGGTCTTGATCCTCTCTGGGATCTATATCCTCGGGCATCACTCTAGGCAACTCTCCAACAATTATCCTCTTTGATTGCTATAAGGTTTCCGCCCCCAAGGGGGGAGGAGTGCCTTTAGTTTCGATATCCCCGCCGTTGCGAAGCAACTTTAATTCGGCAACATAACATGCTCGCGCAGCAACTTGATCCCCTCTGACGATACCAACGCCGGCTTCTATGGGGAACTTCAATAGCAAGCACCAGGGGGCTATACAGGCTCTAAATTTTGCGAGGGCCGGCCGGCCCAAGAAGGCATTGTATGGCGATTCGACATCCAAAACCACAAAGGGAAGGATTCTCACTCTCTGGCGTTCTCCTTCCCCAAGTGTAACTGGCAATTCTACGTAACCCATAGGTGCGGTGGATGCTCCGTTGAATCCACGAATCCATCCTTGGCAGGGCTTCAAGTCTTTTGTCTCAAGATTCATCTGGTCAAAGGCTTTTTAGAAAAGGATATTAACGGAACTCCCGTTGTCCACCAGTACCTTATGAACAGTGGCTGGCCCAATGGGTATTGTGATTACAAGTGGATCTTCAGTTGGAGCATGGACCCCAATGCTTTCTCGCTCTCGGAAAACAACATCATCAGTCATCATCTTTTGCTGCTTCACCGGAACACTGTCCTCGGGGTTGCTACATTCCCCCACTTCGAGGTGTTGTTTGGCTGCGTTGACATATTGATCTAAAGCTTTGGAACTGTGCCCCGCAAGGTAAAGTCCACCGATCACGGTGTTGATTACAATATTCTTTCCCTTTTGCTGAGCAGTTGGCCTAGCAGCAAGTTGATTTTGATTCTGATTCGGGGCCTGCACTGCTTGCCCCCTGTCCCTAGGCGCTACTCTGTATTCGTCTAGCTTCCCTTCTCGAAGCAACCTTTCGACTACGTCCCTCAGGTGACGGCATTCATTCGTCGAATGGCCGTGAATTTGATGAAAGAGGCAAAACTTCCCTGTCTCACGCTCTTTTTCTGTCGACTCTCTAGGAGGTGGCCTCTTATTCTGGAGGACTTCATACGCATCCATGAAGATATTCTCCAGAGTATCATTTATGGGTGTATAACTTTCAAAGGCCCTGGGACGAGTCCTTCTCTGGGAGTCGTTCCCTCGGCCCCTCTTCCGGCTGTTGCCATTAGCATTGTTATTGTTGTTACCCGGTCGGCGACCACCCTGGGTCTGATTCCCGACGTTAGCCTCAACTTTCCCCGAGTTGTCTCCAGTCTGTTTGATGGCGACATTGCTCTGAACTTCTTCCTTATCAGTTGTTTTAAGCTTTCGGTTCGCGTACACCTCTTCCCGGCGTAGATGTACATTGGCTTTCTCGTAGAATAATTCTCTGGTTTGGGGTGGTTTGCCTGCCAAGTACCTCCCGAATTCAGTGTCCTTATCCACTCCATCAATTAGTGCTGCGACAATGGTCGGCTCATGAGGATCTTTGACCTCAGTGGCGGCCAAATTGAAACGATCCAGGTACATCCTTAGACTTTCGCCTGGCCGCTGTTTGACAAGAAATAGATCGATCACGCTTTTCGTCTTCTGTGCGTAGATACGGAATTGCTCTACGAACTTCTCGCTTAGTTCCCTGAAGCTGGAGATCGATCTTGCCGGCAGGCGAGTAAACCATAGCAAAGCCACGTCTTCCAGGAATATGGGAAACGCTTTACACTTAACTGCATCAGAAGCGGCGGCAGCAGTCATCGACCAAGAGTATCTCATCAGGTGTTGAACAGGATCAGATCTTCCTGCATATCGGTTCATCTGCGGCATGTTGAAACGCCTTGGAAAAGTTGCATCCAAAATATCGTCAGTAAAAGGAGTATGACTACGGTCAATCCCCCAATCCTCGTTCCGCTGTCCACGGCTGTCGGCCAAAATCTGGTGAATCATGGCTGCAACGTTTGCACTAGTCAAAGGAGGTTCAGGATCAGCGCCTCTGGCCCGACGAGGCTCTCTGATCTCTCTTCGGGGAGCAGCCACAAAATCTGAGGCTTGGACGGGGCCTCGCTGCCCCCTGTTATCATGAGTATGTGTACCGCGACGGGGCTGAGGTGGCCTGTCATGCACAGGACTGTTCACGCCTCGAGTCCTGAGGGTCGTTGCTTGACCATCCATATTACGGTTTGCGGGTCTAGCCCCTAGTTCTTCATCTTCTTGTGAGGGCAGGGTCCCGAACCGAAGCTGTTCTATGTTTTCGGCTCTTTCATACGGCCGCCGCGGAGGTCTCGGCGATTCTTCAGATGAGGAGGAATATGCTGGGGTGAGTGGACGTACTGGCGATGTTCTTTGCCTTGTTAGCTCATCAAGTCTTCTATCCATAGCCGTCAGGTTTTGCCGTAGGATAGAACTTTCCTGCCTTTGGGCGGCTAACTCATCAAATAACCTATCCCACATTTCGACAAAACGGGAAAGATCCCCCTCAGTAACAGGAGCAGCAGGATCATAATGGCCATCATCACCCTCTCTTATGGGCATAGTGCTCGGACCGGGTCGAGCAGAGGTTCCAGGACGATAGGAGTGGGTCATGGGTTCTTTTCCAGGTCGAGTTGTGTTCTGACCATCAGTTCGGGTAGCTGCGGTTCGTGGAGGGCGGTTCGCTGCGCCCCCCTGGGATCGACTCGTGGTCATGGTGCGCGGAGGCTGCGAGGTGTTGCCCCGGGATCGAGTAACAACTCCTTCAGTAGCGCGGATCGTCTCGTTCTCATCGACTCGGAACGAGGTGTTTTCATCGGATCGGATCGCCCCCTGCGCTCCGCGATCCAGAGTCTCTTCATTGCCCAGTTCGTGCACACTCTCCTCGATCGCTTTGTTGGTCTGCGAAACTTTAGATCTTTTTCCAACCATGATATCCGAATCGCTGGAATCTTCAAGAAAACGGATGACGAAACTTTAAGGCTGAGTCTCTCAATGAAAGCACCAAAAATGTTAGATCGAAATTTGGACCTAACACCCAAATTGTTATGAACTGTAGAGAATTCTAAATGAGGAACAAGGAAAAAGAAAATAACACTCAGAATTTATAGTGGTTCGGCGTTAACGAGCCTACGTCCACTTTATATCTTATTGATTATGCTTTAAAAGCTAGTACAACAGTGATTTCTCTCAATATTTCAAAGGTTTGACAACAATGGCGGACTCAGTATTCACTATTGCCAAAAAGATCCCGAAAAATGCCAAGCTCTGGGCTATTTATAGCTGATTTTGTCAGGCGGATCGCAGACACGTGGCACGAATCCCGAGATTTTCGGATCGCATCGCCACCCTTGAAGAAACAGTCAAACTAGCCGTTGTGAACAGGTGTCGTCAGATCCGTGCGATTCGAATCGCTGAAGACCAGCTCGTGGTTGAACGGGTCAGGGGGTTCGGTTCGTTACAAGGGATCGGATCGCCTGGAGGTGACGTTCGTCGACGAGATGGGAGCGATCCGTTCCTGGGCGAGTCGACAGAGCGCGATCCATTCCTGGGCGAGACGATGGCGTGCGATCCGTTTCTGGGCGAGACGATGGCGTGCGATCCGTTCCTGGGCAAGACGATGGCGTGTGATCCATTCCTCCACTTTCTTGGGGGTCTTGGTTTCCTTTCATGAATGATCCTGGATGGCTTGGTCAAAAAGCGAGCCAACATGTTTTTTCTGTGACTTTTACTTACAAACCTCCACCAAAGTGAAGGCAATCCCTTGTGAGTGACCTTAATGGAGGGTGGGGTGTTTCACATAGTCCATAATACATGATATCGCTCCCAAACACATAATAGCACACATACCACAATACTACTAGCTATTGATAGTCCGAAGCTGCATAGTCCAAAACCTCAAAACGTGGGAAAAGATATGAATGCTGCAAAATTCCATGCAACTTAACCTGCGAACATCATCAACCTGACCCGAGGATATTAAAACAAATCACACGGGTCAGACTATTTCTAGTGTGAGTGAAGTAAGAATCACTAAAGATCAAAATTTGACAACAAAAGATAAATGGTACTACATGTATAAGTCAACGAGAGGCATATGAATGTTGCTATATATGAAACATTTAGCATAATCTTCTCATTTAAATAAGCCATAATTCCATACATACGTATCGTATGTAACTAAATACAATACCAATTATCATATGTAAAATAAAATGACGAAATGAATCAAGTTAGAGTATCATATATAAATCAATGTGATGCTTTTTAACAAATATTGTATAAATCAACAAGACGGAGTATCACATATAAATCAATGCGATGCTCTTAATAAATATCATATATAAATCAGTATGGTAAAATAAATCAATAAAGAGTATCATGTATTACCCAACATGCATCTCATAACAAATCTCATTTTTAAATTAATAGGATACTCATAATAATTAACTTAGAGTATCAAAACCCAATAAAATCCTCATGACATTTAACATATATAACACAATATGATAAAATAACCCAAAACAGAGTATCATATATAAATCAATACAATACTCATAACTAAATAGCACATACAAAATAATATGATATTTATAATAAATATCTAATGATAACTGTAACACCCCACCTCCATTAAGGTCACTCGCCAAGGGAATGCCTTTACTTTGGTGGAGCGTTTTTAGTAGACAGAACAGAAATTTACAAGATGGATAAAGTAGTACTTGAAAAATTTATAACTTTTTACAATAGAAACAGAAATGAGTTTAGTTACATCTTTCAAAATCACAATATCGGAATTCAAGTACATAAATATCGGTCTTGTACAATAGTCTTCAGAATGCATAGTTTTTAAAGCCATAATCCCCAATATAATCTGCCATGGAATGATAGAGCCAAAGCCAAGCAATACTTCAAACACTTCAAGCAGAGAGAATTAGAATCAATCTCCTAGGTTTCCACCCTGAGAACCTGGGGGGGGGGGGAGACGGATGAAAAGAGCCGAAACAAAATAGGTCAGACATAAGTCTGGTGAGTCCAGCGACTTTCAGCATATTAACAGATAACAGTATCATGACATGTAAATAAAACTGGATGAGAGGTAACCGTAACAGGAATAGCAGTTTAACAGAATAAACGGAATGATATAGGCTAAGCTAAGCTTCTTACTTAGTTTTCACTTCTCTGCACTAATACTAATATAACAGGATTAAGTGTTACCTTAATGTCTAAGATGAAACAGAAACGGAAACAGAATAATCTCTACATAAACAAAATGCTAGTAATGGGCCTTTACCACCTGAACAAAGGCAGACGGTACGGAAACAGAATGCTAATAATGGGATGTTACCACCCCAACAGACAGAAGGTATGGAAACAGAATACTAATAATGGGCCTTTCCACCCAACTAATGGGCCTTTACCACCCTAATAGACAGAAGGTATGGAAACATAATCAAAAACGGAATCCAAGACGGAAACAGAATAATTTCTATAGAAACAGAATGCTAGTAATATGCCTTTACCACCCGAACAGACGGAAGGTACAGAAGCAGAATACTAATAATGGGCCTTTACCACCCAACTAATGGGCCTTTACCACCCGAACAGACATAAGTTACGAAAATAGAATGTTAGAATTAGGTGTACACTAGTAATGGGCCTTTACCACCCCAACAGATGGTACTACGCAGAAACAGACAGGTGTTACCACCCAACAGAAACAGACGGTACCAACAGAAACAAACAGAACTAAGTGTACCCTAAGTCCTATCCCCAAGCGATCGGCTCCCTAATACATAAATACCCTGTGTCGGCCCCACAGTAGGGTGTATCACTCCCTAAAGTGGCAACCTATTTGCGCAGACCTTTTTACAGATGTCACAGTGTCTTACATCCTCAGAGCAGACCGGATTCATGCACGCACATGACCCGGTTGGAACGCACCATCAACACCCCTCGCCATTATCAGAATGAACCGCTTATAATTAGTTCAGTAAGCGTGCCCGGACCCCTACATAGCGTGGGGTCAAAGTTTTGATACCAGAAAGGGTTACTGACTAATATGGGTCCCAAACAAAAGATGACACAAGTATTTCCCCTCCTAACCTTTTGCCCCCAGACTAGCAGATTTTAGATTAACTCGTTTACAAGTTTCAGACTGAGTTCATATTATTAGTTCACAGATCAGACAATCAAGTTAACAAGTTTTCAGATTAATAGATCAGACGTACGGATTTAACAGACTTACGGATTGTCTAACTTTGTATTGGGCCTACAGATTCACGAAATGGGTTTATTAGATTCATCAGTCCAGTTGTTTTAACCCTATCCGCCCAACACGTTTTTAGACACCACATTTCTCTTAAATTTGCATTAATTAAATATTAATGCATAAACCTCTCACATTAGGTCGGTAGCTTGTGGCCCTGGTTGTGTCGGGCGGTTCCGGGCAGACTTCTGCCACAAGCCAGACCTAACCTCGTGTCTAAGCATATTTTAGTTATGCCTATGACCTCTCACATTAGACTGACAGTTTGCGGTTGCTGGTTAAGCCGGTTGGTTCCGGGCAGGCTTCTACCGCCAACAGAGTCTAACCTCGTGTCATAGCCAATTTATTCCAATACAGATTATATAGATATCAGACAAATTATGTCCATTTAACAAATTAAACTTCTTTACAGGTTACAACAAATTAATCAAATTTCCATGTTTTACTCAGTCTTAGATCGAGCCTATGGATTCTCATACCCAAATTACAATTATTTAGCTTTCAACAGATTAGGCAATTCAACAGATAACAGATCTAGCAGATTAGGCGATTAAACAGATTAGCAGATTAGGCAATTCAACAGATAACAGGTCTAGCAGATTAGGCGAATCAACAGATTAGCAGATTAGGCAATTCAACAGACAACAGATCTATCAGATTAGGCGATTCAACAGATTAGGCGATTCAACAGATTAGGCAATTCAACAGATAACAGATCTAGCAGATTAGGCAATTCAACAGATTAGGCAATTCAATAGATAACAGATCTAGCAGATTAGGCGATTCGACAGATTTAGCAGATAACAGATTTAGCAGATTAGGCAATTCAACAGATTTAGTAGATAACAGATTTAGCAAATTATATATTTCTAAAATTCTATTTACATATCTTACCTAATCATAAATTAAGCCTAAACTTACATGCCTAAATCATGGTCATAATTCGTAATACAACATATGCCCAAATTTTTTGTTAAACTTTGCACAGTACAGAATATTCTCTAAAAGCCCCCAAATCATGATATACTATATGAATTATGCCAAATTATAGCCTTTAATGCCAAATATCCAAAAACCCACTTTTAGGCGTATTCACATTGATAATTATCCTATTATAATATAGGTCTCTATGCCTAAGTCACATATTCCTTTTTCAAGTCATGAATCCAAAAATTTGGATCTTTAAATTATATCCTCTCAAAATCAGATCTTAACTTTTATATGCATTATGTCCCCAAGTTTCAAGTCATATGTTATCATACAGTGATTCCTCTTCTTCCAAATTACAGAGTATACACAGATCTAGATCTAATTTACAACATACGTCCATTTCTCAAATTAGTCAAAGATCAGTCATGTCCAATTATGTATTATCCATTATTTATCCCAAAATTTAGCGTTCGTGCGTTAATCTCTTATGAGATTTGGTGCAGGCTCGTGGTAGCCTGGCTATAAACAAAAAGGAAGAAAAGAGGGAATAGATACAGAACAGTCACAATAATATTAACAAGATAGATCCATAGAAAAGTATGCATAACCCCAGATCTAGATTCACAAAAATGTCAAAACAATTATTAAATTTCATATCTGAAAATAACCGTACTCACAAAAAGGGAACGTTTCTTTTATTCTGGAATATGTATTCTAACACTGAATAGCTCTCCTTTGGCGTAGACTATCGATAAGATTAGAAAATAGTTGTCCTCTTTTAATTCTATTCAGACTGGAAGAAGATGCACTAGTTCTAGTTTTGACTCTAGCAGAGTAGCGACGCCATTTTTATTTTTAATTAGAATAGAGGCAGAGTATAGGAAGAACGAAATTATGGAGAGAAAGCCAGGTTTGGGGGTTTTTAAATAGCATAGGGGTCACGAATCTGGTCAGAACAGGCGTCTAAATATAGAAAAATGCATCTGTCCACGGATCTGGAAATAGGGGGGAGGTCGACCCTAAGGTTGACCCAAGTGTCAACCTGTTTACCCAAGTCGACCCCCAAGTCGACCCTAGTGTCGACCTGGGTAGGAATTTTCCCGCCCAGCCTGGGTGTCTGTTTTGAATTTCGAATTCTGAATTTTGATTTTCGAGCTGGTTTTTACTGAAACTTCTGAAGGCCATATCTTCTTCATACAGAGTCCAATTTATGGAAACTTGGACTCTATTCCAAGCAGATCGAGACGAACGCAATGGTGTAACCCGTTTCCCTTAATTATTTTGTTACAACTTAATTATTCTCTGATTTGTTATTCTTATGTTCACAGAAAATACGGGGTGTTACAATAACTAATAAAATCTTCATGGCATTTATCATATGTAAAAGCAATACGATCAAATCAGAGTATCATATGTAAATCAATACGACACTCATAACATTTATGAAATAATATGATAATTATAATAAATCTAACAAGAGTATCACACATGAATCAGTGCGATGCTCTTAACAAAAATCAACATGATCAAAATAGAGTATCGCATATAAGTTAATGCGAAGCTCTCAACAAATCATATATATATGTATATATATATATATCAATTAATAGGATACTCATAATAATTAAGTCAGAGTATCACAAACTAATGAAATCCACATGACATTTATTATATATAAAAACAATATGATAAAATAACCCAAAACAGAGCACGATATATAAATCAGTACAATACAAATACAAAATAATAAGATACTTATAGTAAACATCTTAGGATAATTAATCAGGTCGATAAAATCTTCATGGCATTTATTGTTTGTAAATCAAATCAGAGTATCATATATAAATTAATACGATACTCATAACAATTATGAAAATAAATCAAATCAGAGTATCATATATAAATCAATACGATACTCATAACAACTACCATATATAAATCAATACGATAATACAATCAAATCAGAGTATCATATATAAATCAATACGATACTCATAACAATTATCAGTTATAAATCAATATGATAATATAATCAAATCAGAGTATCATACATAAATCAATACGATACTCATAACAATTATCATATACGTGTCAATATGTTAACATAAAATTAATCAATTATAACAACGTAATAAAATATTAGGGGATTATGGGATAAATATAACTCGACTCATAATGTACGAAATAAACAAATGCTAATACTGTAAAATCACGGTGGTAGAGCTCGAGCGTGCATCGAGACATCAGCATTGTAATCCACTCATAGCGCCACAACACACCTGGCAATCAACCCAGGATAACTAAGACGGTCTAAGACGAAGGCCGTATGCTACCCATTCACGGCACTACACGTGGGACCCCCACATCTCCATCCATTGTAGTCATTGACCCGTTGATCGGCAAGCCCAATCGAAACAACAAAATTGCCCAATGTAGCAGACCATTGACCTTTGGTGGTAGATGGGCGGAATTTAATACCACCGATTCAGGTAGCGATCCTTAATCAGGTCGACCAATATGGAGTTTTGGTCCATTGGTACAACAGAGTCCAATCTATCCCAATCCCAAAATCAAAGGTATTTTCTGAATAATATTTTATAACATATATATGCCATGAAGTTCAAAGTGTTTATAGCATCAAAACACTTTATAAACTTAATCATGCTTTGAAAATATACCAATACATGCAAAATAAAATAATAATCACATTCCAAGTTAAGAAAAACAAAGCTGATATTTAATTTTTATCATATATAAAAACAATATGATAAAATAAATGAAGTCAGAGTATCATATATAAGTCAATATGATACTCATAATAAGTGTCATATATAAAACAATATGAAAAAATAAATCGAATCGCAATAGTTGCGATAGAGAAAAAGTTATCATCATAAGAGTGACACATAACCAACTCAATGAAGAAATAAAGCCACATCAACCAAAAAAGTGTCATATACTTCCGAATAGTAACTACTTAAGTAATGCACTTGCGTCCCATATAACATTGCATTACTTTAATATTTACTAAATGTGAGTGAATTCCACTTATTGAAAATACACATAATTAACTATTCCATAAAGTTACAATGTATAAATCGCATTTGAAAGCCACTTATGTAGATCAATAATTGTCTCAAAATCCTAAATATGAAATTTGGTTCGTAAGTCATGTCTTAAAATTCATTTTATCATTATTGGCAGACCAACAACAACGAATTAAGTTTTTGACAATCGATAAATTAAATTTATACAAATCTTAAAACATAAAAGTCGTAATACATTTCTAAGCTTTCCAAAACTTCATGACTTATCAAAATCCGGTAATAAACCAAAAAGTTATACCCAAAACAATTTGTATTTAGGCCTGAAAATATCAATTTACATATATGATTCTGTAAAAATCATATAAAATCAGAATTTAATCTTTTAAAGCTAAAATTTTTATAGTACCTTTAAACATCAGTCTTGTAACAACCCAGAAAATGCGAGCCAAATTAAAAATTTTATTTTGGCGAATTTAGCAAATTTTGAATAGTCAAAATGAATTATTTTAAATAATATCAACGGGAAATTTATTTTGAATAGAATTGGAACATATATATTTATATACGTCGTCGTTAGAATATAAATAACTATATATAATTATAAAAGGAATTGAAAATGGCACGGTAGTTCGATAATTCGATTTCTAACTTCAAATGAATGTACCGGGTGCAAAATAAATCGGAATTTAGTGAAACCAAAAATAATAGAATCTAATTGAGAATATCTTTCCAACGAATCCGAAAAATCAAAATTTCATAGCGGGAATCAAAAGATATGTCCAGATGAAATTTCAGAATAGTCGCTATGGAATTCTGGCCCTTAAAAATGGAAATTTTGCAAACGACCTTGGATTTTGACGAAACCACTTTTGTTGGATCCGTGATGTCAAGTTATTGCTAGATTCCAATTTACATAATTTTTCGAATCAATATGTGAGCGTGGCAAAGGAAAACGTGTTTTGACAGTTTCAATTAAATCGGGTCGACTAGAAAATGACCATTTTTCAAATGGTCTCAGAATTTGACGAAATTAATTTTGTAAGGACCGTATCGTTAATACGAAGCTAGAAAATATTTTTTGGGAATTTTTATAGCCCGTATGTGGCCCCGGTAAATTGAAATGTGCGTTCAAATTCAATATATAGAGTTATAGTTGATTTTGACGAAAACTGATCGAAATTATCGAATTGGCCTGCGATACATATCCCATTGTGTTCGGAATGGGGGTAATACGCTAGTGATGACAGTCGGCGGATTTGATTTCGAGTTCGTATGGAAAGTCAACCGAGGAGAGAGAAAATAATAAATTAACATATATAAAATAATAATTCTTTCCTTTAAAACCTAGCCCCCCGTTCAGTTCTCATTCCAACTACTTCCCTAAATCAAAAAAAAATCCCGCCACTCCTCCCCAGGCAAGCCGCTGCCGCATCCATCTCCACCTCGCTCCACATCGCCGACGCCGTTCATTCCCCCCTCGCGCCTTCTCTCTCCTCCTCGATTTCCCCCTTCCTCCGCAGAAAACCCACGCCCCACAGTCCCAAAACCCCACTGCCTCAGTCCAAACATGACCGCCTCCATCCAACCCTCGTCGCCAACGACCCTAGCGCCACACCCCAACCGCCTGACAGCCCCCCTTCCTCCAGTCCGTCGTTGAGCCCCTCTTCCCTTGTACATTCAAGAACGACGCCCGAATCCCCTTACCCATCAACTGAAATCGAACGACGCCCCCACCTGGACCTCGGCCCCCTACTACAGCCATCCCGACCCCCTGCAACGACTTGGACCACCACATCTTCATTAGGAACCGGTGAGTAGTTTATTTTTCTATATAAACAAGCCTAGTCTTTTTATTTTTATTTTCTGATTTTAATGTGAAACACCATAGGTAGATTTTAGGTTTTCTTTTATAAAAATCACATTGTTTTATTTTCAGCAATTGACATATGATAGGATTTGATTTTCTTAAGTATAAAGTTGTGGTTTTTAAAGCGACAAAGAAGTGATTTTTTACATTACAAAGAAGTGGTTTTTATATAAAGTTGGCGAACTAAAAAGGCGTTTTTTATACAAAGAGATTTAAACTAGATTTTGCGATGTTAAAAGATTAGATTTTGAAACATAAAAAGATAGGATTTTTAAAATAGAAAAGGAAAGATTTTGAAAGTATGAAGATATATGACCCTTGAAAATATAAAAATATGATCTTTATTCAAAGAAAGATATGATTTTTATGTTAGTGAACATACGATTTTTATGATGGGAAAGACAAGATTTTTGAATTATATGAAGAAGGAATGATTTTTTATAGATAGAAAATATAATTTTTATAAAGTAGAAGTATTAAAAATATAATTTTTATATAGAGAATAGCGTGATAAAAATATAATCTATATTTAGAGAGGAGAGGTATAAAAATAGAATTTTTATCTATATAGTAGCAATATAAAAATGTTATTTTTATCCATATAGATTGATTATAAAAAAAGAATTTTTATATGCATAGCAGCAATGTAAAAATGTGATTTTTATATATGTAGTGGCTTTGGACAACGAAATTGACAAAAGGCGAGCACGGCCAAGAATTCTACATAAGAAGAGTCGCGACATTTGGTTTAGCTTTTAGGTGAGAACTCCTCACTTTTAATTTATTTTCTAGTTAACATATATACTAGGATGCAGATGGTGCTTAGTAGCACCCGACACCCGTCGTCCACAGACCATGGATGACTTTTTTGTTTGGTTGTGTAGTTGATTGGATGATTGGTTTGAATTTGGTTGTTTGGTGAATGTTTTGAAACCAATTTAAAACGAATTATAAAATTCATTTTAAAAAGGGGGATCGACGAAATATATATTATATATATAATATAATGGCCTGAATAGAACGCGCCGCGCCGCGGCAGTTCGTGAATTTCGACCATTGACTTCGAACGGACACTACGGGAGATCCGACCGTCGGATTCTCCTAAACCCGGAACCTTGGGTTCGTATCGAAAAGAGCTTTCTAATGAATATTAGAAATTTGAAATCTAACGGTTAGATTTGGAGATGTTCAAATCAATTTCAGAAAAGGTCGTTGTAAGTGCAGTTCGATGGCCGTTGATGGAAATCTACTGTACGGACCTCGATAAAATTATTTAAAATAGTAATAATTTGTGTAAAATCATAAGAAATGATTTGTGAAGAACTGGGATGAAAAATCCCACATTTGTTAAGATAAAGATGGATTTTTATCGAAATAAACTAGTTTTGAACTAAATTTAAAACCCAATTATTTTTAAATAAATAAATTGGATTTTAAAGGGATTTTAGATAATCAAAATTTCTAATATATTTGATTGGAATTGAATTAGAATTGATTTGTGGGTATCATGAACTGTGTTTTAAATGACATTAGTTCTTTAACCCAGTAAAGGGAGTTTTAATGAATTTGCAATTAGATTGAAATGTGAATTGATAATTTAAATTATCAAATTTGGAAAATGAGCGAGAATGGAGTATCACCAGTTTTGCTCCAAGCGATAGTTAAATCTTTAATTAGATTTGAACGTGAAATGGTAATTAAATTTACCGATAACACCATGGGGTTAGATATGGAGTATTACCAGTTTTGCTTCATGGGATAAATAGGTGGGGATTGGGAAATAAAATAAATAATTACTTCGGTGTGGTTCGCTAATCCCGACTAGTTTAGAAAACCATAATTTGGTTTGAAATGATATCCAAAGGATGATTAAAGAATAAATTTAAAAGAATTTATCTTTGATAAAATTAATGGGAACCTTTCCCTAAGAACATGAAATTTAGAAACTAACTGTAGGTTAGCTAAGAAGGATGGTTTCCTGGGTATTGATCTGATGCTGGTTTCCGCCTTCGGGGTTAATATTTAGGGAATTGTTCTCTTGCTAATTTACGGTTAGCGACTGCTGAATTGGAATGAGGCGTATGTTGTGTTTTTGTAACATTTGTTTATAATATACGCGGGTTGTTCGGAAAGGCCGGGTTTATACCCATTCTGAATAACCAATTCGACGATATGTCGAAGATGAAGACGGTGGTTGAAGACCGGAAGTCTTCACATCGTTTGGGTGATTTCTGATGATCTTGATTGGGCTGTACACCCAAGATGAGGGAATCAGTTGGTGATCGTCCAGACGTACTTGGAGATCGATGGATATGCGAGGAAATTGCCTCCGGTTTCGTTCAGACCTAGAACGAACTTGTAAATGGACTGTGTGTATGACATTGGATTTTATTCTATGTTGATTGATCTCTATTAAATATACATCTGTTTAGCGACGGAGAATTTATTCTTTTGCTTAACGCCCTTCTCTGAGACGTACGAGCTCAGAGGTTGTATATCGATGGACATCAGTCGCATGGCATGGATTGCCAGTGTGGCATGCCTGAGTGGCAAATGATCAATGCTTATGTTGAAAAGCAAAGTCTTGTGGTTGATGATCAAAGCATAGCCTACGTGGCATAGCTTTGTGTATAGCGTGGATTCGCGAGCCTCACACCTCGGTATGAGTCAAAAAAGGGATACGGACCGTTGGGAGAACACAACGTTTCTTTCTTTCTTTGGGTGGTGTTAGTGCTTAAACTGGCTGACATTTATATACTTTTCACCTTTGTGGTTGTTGGAATGAGGCGCCTCGATATTAGGTCTGATAGGACAGGGAAACGTGTGTTCAGGAATTGCCAATCCTCAAACGTAAGAGAGGACCAACCCAACCGATCCAAGTGGCTGCCCAGAGTGTGTAGTCCTGAGATATTTGCTAGAGTGTCTCGAATCGGAGAGGAGCTTGCCCCTTGCCTCGACTCATGAGAAAAATCCAATTTCCAATACGTGATGTTTCTGTTTTATTTGTAGAGCTTAGTATGGCGACATAGTAGCATGGGATACTATGCCGTCTATGATTGATATTTATGATTGAAATTGTTTTGACACTGTACACTTATAATAGTATCGAATGATTTGTTTTAAACGTATCAAGCATGTTTGGCTATTATAAGGGAAAACCCTATCCTCCGGCTTGCGTTGCATTATGTGATGGGACCTGGGCTTATAACAGCTTCATTTTTCTTTACTTAGCATTGCGCTGTTTGTTTTATGCACTGGTATTCTTGGGAGGAAACCCGTTCCATGTCATACGGCGTGGCCCCAAGATTTACCTTATTTTTAAAGTAAAGTTTTGAATAACTGCTTTAGTTCTCACACCAGTCACATGACTGACCTGAAGTTTATTGTTTTAACCTAAACTCTGGGTGCCCTTATTTTCGACACGGGCAGCTAGTAGTTTTGGTTTTGCAGATTTATATTCACAGGATCCTGATTTACAACTGGAAATGATGCTTGGAAAGATCTGTATCCGTGTATTACTTTCAGTTGTGTTTTATATTGTTTTTCCGCTGCTATGTAATTTATTGTAATCTCTGATATTTTTCTATTGTATAATATTCATTTATACTCTGTATATTCTTGTATCTGATGGAATTGCTGTAAATAACAATGAAATGTTCTTCCGTATGCATTCTGATTGGTCTTGTCCTCAAAGTATCCGCTCTTTCCTTCCCGGGGAAGTTATGGGTCCTTACAGTTGGTATCATAGCTTTGGTTTACAGAGCTCGAGAACAAGACACATTAGAACCATACGAAAGAATTCATCAGATATTGTAATAGTAATATCCAATTAGAATGACTCGTTAGAGATAGGATCAGTAGTACCCTAGAACGAGTGTGAAGAGTATATTTTTCAAATGAAAACAATTTTGTTTTGAATTTTAATTCGTTTTATACGTATTTGAATATTTATTTATTTTGAATTTGGAAAATCCAATATATAAAGATTTTGCATATACGCGTCATGAACGTATATTCGAAGTTTTAATATACTGGATAGATATAGAATCACATTCTAGCCGCCCGGAGATGGTACTGATAATTGTCATGACATCATCAGTATTTATGTTCGTGTTTCGAAGGTGTGATATCTATATATTTCCATTAGACTGGTGTGAGAACCAAAACTTGATAGGTTTTTTGTTGTGATTTGGCATCAAAAATGTGATTTTTTGTATATGTATCAAAATTATGAATTTGAGACGTTAATTCACTAATTGATTAATGGTTGTGTTGTTTATTTATTTGTTTAATAATTTTGAACCATTAGCCTAATTGAACCAAATATTGAATTGTATCGAAAATTATTTTCAATTGCATGCACGCATATATATATATATATATATATATATATATATATATATATATATATATGTGTGTGTGTGTGAACAGGTCATAGCAAGGAGGCTAGAGCAGAGAATAAAATTTGTTTGCCCGACAAATAGGTACATATTTACTATAATTTACTGTTTTGTTTGGGCGATGATGATTTTATGAGCCGATTGGCTAGCCGCTTGGCCTTTTCTTTTTCTTTTTGAGATCAGAGGGTCTGTATGGCAATTTCGGGATTTTCCCTGTGCTCCCGGTGCAGGGGAGGTTATGGCGAAATTTTTCGAAAATTTAGGGTGTTAGCCGAATTTTTTGAAAAATTTGAGAAGTTCATAGAAACTGAAAAGTTGAAGAACTTAAGCCGTAAAGAAAATAATGGAAGTTGAGCTGATTAGTTAAACAACTTTCGGCTTCGTTCCTTTTCGGGGATGAAAAGTTTTAAGTGGGGGAGATTGCAACAACACGGAAAATGCGAGCCAATTTAAAATTTTTATTTTGGTGAATTTAGCGAATTTTGAATAGTTAAAATGAATTATTTTAAATAATATCGACGAGAAATTTATTTTGAATAGAATTAGAACGTATATATTTATATACGTCGTCATTAGAATATAAATAATTATATATAATTATAAAAGGAATTGAAAATGGCACGATAGTTCGATAATTCGATTTCTAACTTCAAATGAATGTACCGGGTGCAAAATAAACCAGAATTTAGTGAAACCAAAAATAGAATCTAATTGATAATATCTTTCCAACAAATCCGAAAAATCAAAATTTCATAGCGGGAATCAAAAGATATGTCCAGATGAAATTTCAAAATAGTCGCTATGGAATTCTGGCCCTTAAAAATGGAAATTTTGCAAATGACCTCGCATTTTGATGAAACCACTTTTGTTGGATCCGTGATGTCAAGTTATTGCTAGATTCCAATTTTCATAATTTTTCGAATCAATATGTGAGCGTGGCAAAGGAAAACGTGTTTTGACAGTTTCAATTAAATCGGGTCGACTAGAAAATGACCATTTTTCAAACGAATTATTTTAAATAATATCGACGAGAAATTTATTTTGAATAGAATTCGACGTATATATTATATACGCCGTCGTTAGAATATAAATATTTATATATAATTATAAATAGAATTGAAAATGGCGCGGTAGTTCGATAATTCGATTTCAAACTTCAATTGAATGTACCGGGTGCAAAACAATCCGGATTTTAGCGAAACTAAAAATAATGGGATCTATTTGAGGATATCTTTCCAACGAATCCGAAAGATAAAGATTTCATATCGGGAATCAAAAGATATGTCCAGTTGAAAATTCTGAATAGTCGCTATGGAATTCAGGCCCTTAAAAATGGACATTTTGCAAACGACCTCGGATTTCGACGAAACCACTTTTGTTGGATCCGCAGTGACTAGGTTTCAAATTTCATAATTTTTCGAATCAATATGTGAGCGTGGCAAAGGAAAACGTGTTTTGACCATTTCAGTTGATTTTAATCGACTGGAAATTGGCCATTTTTCCAACGGTCTCAGAATTCGACGAAACTAGTTTTGTTAGGACCGTATCGTCAATACGAAGCTAGAAAATATTTTTCTGGAAATTTTCTAGTTAGTATGTGACCCCGGTAATTTGAAATGTACGTTTAAAATTCAATATAGTGATTTAAATGTAAATTTAACGAAAACTGATTGTAACAGCCGAATCAGCTTGCGAGGCATATCCCATTGTGTTCGGAATGGGGGTGAAACGCTATGGGCGACAGTCGGTGGGCCTCGTTTCGAAGTTGAATAAAAAGTCAACTCCTTGGGATAAAATAAAATAAAATTAAATAATTAAATATATATATTTTTCATATAACCCCCCCTCTTCTCGTTTTCATTCAGGAAGAATAAGAAAAAAAAAAGAAACCGCATCCAAATCGATCTCGCCCCCCCCCCCCCCCCGCTATTCCACCGCCGACGCGACTGCCACCCACCGCCCTCCGCCACCGACGCCTCCTCCTCTTCCCTCCTTCCGTTCGAACCCTACAGCCCCCAAACCCTAACTCCACGAAGAAACCCGCCGTTACCCCCTTCGAACCCCGAACCGCCTGAACCCACCGCAACGCCCTCCTCCACGCCGAGCGCCACCAACCACCGCCCCCTCCAGCGAAGTCCGCCACTGCCCCCCCCTCTGTAAGTTTAAACTGATTTATTTATTTATTTTTAAACTGATTTTTTTTTAGGATTTAAAAACTGATTTTTTTTTTAGATTTTAAGTAGAAAAAGATTTAAACTTTAAGTAGAAAAAGATTTAAACTTTAAAAAGAGAAAGATTTAAACTTTAAAAAGAGAAAGGTTTGAACTTTAAAATAGAAAAGACGGAATTTTTATTGAGTAGAAGAAGTAAAAATATGATTTTTATATTTTTAAAGTATTAAAAATATAATCTTTACTATATAGAAATATTAAAAATATGATTTTTATATTTTTAAAGTATTAAAAATATAATATTTATAGGATAGAGAATATAAAAATATAATCTTTGTATATGTAGCGAAATAAAAATCTGATTTTTATTTTATATACGTTGAAATAAAGTGGTGATTTTCATAACGATGAAAACTTTATTTTTATAAAGGCGAAAACTTTATTTTTATAAAGGCGAAAACTTCATTTTTATAAAGGCGAAAACTTTATTTTTATAAAGGCGAAATCTATATTTTTGAAATGGGATTTTTATATATTGAATAGCATAGTAAAAATTCGATTTTCAATATATGAAGTGATTATAGAAATATGATTTTTAAATTGAAAGTGAATAAATAAAAATATGATTTTTATTTTAAAGAAATCAAAATATAAAAATGTGATTTTTGTGTATATAGTGACTACGGGCAACGAAGATGACGAAGATGGGATAACGAAGAAGATTTCTCTAAATGAAGTGCCGTGGAGCTTGGATAGCTTTCTGTGAGAACTTCTCACTCTTCAACTTCTTTTTCTAGTTATATATATATATACTAGGATGCAGACGGTGCTTAGTAGCACCCGACACAATCGTCCACAGACCATGGACTTGTTTGTTTGGTTGCATAGATTAGTTATATGATGTGATTTGAATTTGGTTGTTTGGTGATTTGATTGATGTGTGAATGGCGTGGGCCTTCACTAGACCGGGGATAAGGCTAGGCCTCGTCCCGTTTCTAGTATCGTGCCGTTATGCCGCCGAAATTTTCTAAAATATGTTAGAAATATAAAAATATCATTTATTGAATAAATGAACTGAATAGAAATTCAAGTGTTGAAATAAATATTTTTGTCGTTAAAAATATAATTTTTAACGTGAAAGTGAATAAATAAATATTTATAAACAAATCGGCCGATTTGTTTATATACACTGATTTGACTGATATTGATTGGGTCGATAAATTTTACACATCGCCCAACTGCACAAATAAAATCTGTGTTTGATTGTTTGAAACCCCACACGGGTGTTGGGATGAAATTTGATGTTCACTCATCCTGATTGATTAAATATGTCGATCGGTCGATTGACAGACTGTTATAAGCGTCAGATATCTATATTTGATGCTTATACAGTGTAGTGCACTTTGGTTGATGATTGATTATTTTTCAATGCTATTATATACATGTGTTGTATGGAATCCATATAATTAACGTTATATGGTGATTGATTGGGCCTCATTCCAATCGGGAAAACAATGAATATTATAAAAGAAAATTCATGTGTTGAATATAAAAATAGTCATGTGTTGATGATGATCATGTGTTGAAACTATTCATGTGTTGAGTAAAATATTTTAAATAAAATAAATTACATCTTTATCATATTTAAAATTAGAACTACTTCCTAGTAGAAGTCTAATAAAAATCAAACGATAGATACCATAGTTTTATAAAATATTTTACATAACAAAAATAGTGAGGTGTTGACAGGACTCATGTGTTGAGATTAGTCGTGTGTTGAAAAAAAATATAGATTCATGTGTTGAATGGGATAAATATTCATTTGTTGAATAAAATAAAGAAGTGGTGAAAAATATAAAGCCGTGTTGATTAGTTTTGCGCCATTTTGACGTGAACGATATTTATATCGATTTTATTCGTTTTATAATGAATATTGAAAAACGATTTCGAAATGAATTGAATTGAAAACGATTTCGAAATGAATTGAATTGAAAACGATTTCGAAATGAATTGAATTGAAAACGATTTCGAAATGAATTGAATTGAAAACGATTTCGAAATGAATTGAATTGAAAACGATTTCGAAATGAATTGAATTGAAAACGATTTCGAAATGAATTGAATTGAAAACGATTTCGAAATGAATTGAATTGAAAACGATTTCGAAATGAATTGAATTGAAAACGAATTCAAATTGAATTAAAATTTGAATTGAATAGAAATGAATTTTAAAACGAATTTATAAAGAAGAATTCAATTTTGATTTGAATTGAAAAGAAAGTGGAAATTGCTTTTGAAACAATTTTAAAACGATTTATAAAATTCGTTTTAAGGGGAAATCGACGAAATATATATATATATATATATAATATATATTATATATATAATGGCCTGAATAGAACGCGCCGCGCCGCGGCAGTTCGTGAATTTCGACCAATTATTTCAAACGGACATTGCGGGAGATCCGACCGTCGGATTCTCCTAAAACCGGAACCGTTGGGTTCGTATCGAAAAGAGCTTTCCAATGAATATTAGAAATTTGAAATCTAACGGTTGGATTTGGAATTATGTCCAAATCAAATTCGAAAAAGGTCGCTGTGAGTGCAGTTCGATGGCCGTTGTTGGAAATCGACTGTACGGGCCTTGATAAAATTATCAAAAATATCTATAATTTGTGTAAAATTATAATATGTGAATTGGAAAGATTTGGGCTGGAAAATTCCACATTTGAAAAGATAAAAATAGATTTTTATCGAAATGAACTAGTTTTGAACTAGAATTGAAATAAATTTATTTTTAAAATAAATAAATTGAATTTGAAAGTGATTTTGAAAATAATCGATAATTTCCAATACGTGGAGTGGAAGTGGAGTTGAATCGAAATTATCTTCGGAATATGTCGATGTTGGATTTCGTGACTATACAGATATTGTTTTGGGAATTTGAAAGATATATTATATATCGTTATTTCCAATACGATATTTGTTGGTTTCAGAATTTGATATTGAATATAAGCCGGTATATTTTCTATTCAGAGCCTTGTATTTAATATCAAATGTGATTTGGGTTTATCGTGAATCGTGTTTTAGATAACATTGGTTCTTTAACCCAGTTAAAGGCAAGATATCGATTTCTGAAAAGATTAAAACTAAGTGGAGTTTTAATGAATCTTTAATTAGATTAAAATGTGAATTGATAATTTAAATTATCAAATCTGAAAAGTGATCGAGAGTGGAGTATCACCAGTTTTGCTCCAAAGCGATAGTTAAATCTTTAATTAGATTTGAACGTGAAATGGTAATTAATTTTACCGATAACACCGTGGTGTTAGATATGGAGTATCACCAGTTTTGCTCCATGGGATATATAGGTTGGGATTGGGAAATAAAATAAATAATTACTTCGGTGTGGTTCGCTAATCCCGACTAGTTTGAAATGATATCCAAAGGAGGATTAAAGAATAAATTTAGAAGAATTTATCTTGGATAAAATTAATGGGAACATTTCCCTAAGAATGTGTTTTTGTGAATAAAAGAATATTCTGAATTGGAATGAGGCGTTTGTTGTGTTTGTGTAACATTCGTTTATTATATATGTGGGTTATTCAGAAAGGCCGGGTTTATACCCATTCTGAATAATCGATTCGACGAGATGTCGAAGATGAAGACGATGGTTGAAGACCGGAAGTCTTCACATCGTTTGGGTGATTACTGATGATCTTGATTGGGCTGTACACCCAAGACGAGGGAAACAGTTGGTGATCGTCCAGACGTACTTGGAGATGGATGGATATGCGAGGAAAGTGCCTCCGGTTTCGTTCAGACCCAGAACGAACTTGTAAATGGATTGTGTGTCTGACATTGGATTTTATTCTGTGTTGATTGATCTCTATTAAATATACATCTGTTTGGCGGCGGAGAATTTATTCTCTTGCTTAACGCCCTTCTCTGAGACGTACGAGCTCAGAGGTTGTATATCGATGGACATCAGTCGCATGGAGTGAATTGCCAGTGTGGCATGCGTAAGTGGCAATTGATCAAGGCTTCTGTTGAAAAGCAAAGTCTTGTGGTTGATGATCAAAGCACAGCCTGTGTGGCGTAGCTTTGTGTATAGCGTGAATTCGCGAGCCTCACACCTCGGTATGAGTCAAAAACGGGATAGTGACTGCAGGGAGAGCACGACGTTTCTTTCTAGCTAAGGTGGTGTCAGTGACCTACCAGCCCTGACATTTATATACTTTTCACCTGTGTGGTTGTTGGATACGAGGCGCCTCGGATATAGGTCTGTAAGGACCGGGAAACGTGTGTTCAGGAATAACTAATCCTCAAAAGTAAGAGAGGACCGGCCCTGAAGATCCAAGGATCATAGTGGGGTCCTGAGGCATTTGCTAGAGTGTCTCGAACGCGGAGAGGAGCTTGCCCCTTGCCTCAGCTCATGACGGAAATCCAATTTCCAATACGTGATATTGCGGTTTTAATTGTAGAACTAGTATGGCGACATGATATATGGTACCCATGCCGCCTATGATTGATATTTATGATTGAAAATTGTTTTGACACTATACACTTATAATAGTATCAAATAATGTGTTTTAAACGTATCAAGCATGCTTTGGCTGTTATAAGGGAAAACCCTATCCTCCGGCTTGCGTTGCATTGTGTGATGGGACCTGGGTCTTATAACAGCTTCATTTTTCTTTATTTAGCATTGCGCTGTTTGTTCTATGCACTGGTATTCTTGGGAGGAAACCCGTTCCGTGTTATACGGCGTGGTCCCTAGATTTACCAAACTTTAAAACCAATATTAATAACTGTTTTAGTTCTCACACCAGTCCCATGACTGACCTGGAGTTTATTGTTTTCACCTAAACTCTGGGTGCCCCTATTTTCCGCATGGGCAGCTAGTAGTTTTGGTTTTGCAGATTTATATTCACAGGGTCCTGATTTACAGCTGGAACGATGCTCGGAAAGCTCTGTATCCGTGTATCACTTCTAGTTGTGATTTTGTATTATTTTCCGCTGCTTTGTAATTTATTGTAATCTCTGATATTTGTCGAATGTAATTTATTCATTTATACTCTGTATATTCTTGTATCTGATGGAATTGTTGTAATAACAATGAAATGTTCTTCCGTCTGCGTCCTTTTGTGTGTTGTTCTCAAAGTATTCGTGCTTTCCTTCACGGGGAAGTTACGGGTTCTTACAGTGGTATCAGAGCTTTGGTTTACAGAGCTCGAGAACAAGACACATTAGAACCATACGAAAGAATTCATCAGATATTGGATTAGCAATATCCAATTAGAATTACTCGTTAGAGATAGGATCAGTAGTATCCTAGAACGAGTGTGAAGAGTATATTTTTCAAATGAAAACAATTTTTTTTTGAAAATTTAAATTGCTTTATACGTATTTGAATATTTATTTATTTTGAATATGGACAATCGAGTATATGTAGATTTCGCGTATACGCGTCATGAACGTATATTCGAAGTTTTAATATACTGCATATATATAGGGTTACACTCTAGTCGCCCGGAGATGATATTGATGATAGCGATCGCATCATCAATATTTATGTTCGTGTTACGAACGTGTGATTTCTATATATTTCCATTAGACTGGTGTGAGAACCAAAACCTATATAGCTAGAACACATTGTTGTGAATTGGCATCAAAAACAAGATTTTCAGTATATATATCAAAATTTATGAATTTGAAATTCTAATTCACTAATTGATTGATGTTTGAGTTGCTTGTTTATTTGTTTGCTAATTTTTATCCATTTAGCCTAATTGAACCGAATATTGAATTGTATTGAGAATTGGTCGCATTTGCTTGCATACATGTATATCTTTTGAACAGGTCATAGCAAGGAGGCTAGAGCAGAGAATAAAATTTGTTTGCCCGACAAATAGGTACATGTTTACTACATAATTTCCTGTTTTGTTTCGGTGATGATGATTTTATGAGCCTATTGGCTAGCCGCTTGGCTTTTTCTTTTTCTTTTTGAGATCTGAAGGACCGGGGAAGCTATTTGAAATTCCCCGATGCTCCCGGTGCAGGGGAGGTTATGGCGAAATTTATCGAAAATTTAGGGTGTTAGCCAAATTTTTTGAAAATTTGAAAATTCTCAGAAACTGAAAAGTTGGAGAATGCAAGCCAGATCGAACATAGTGTTGATTAATCAAACCACTTTCGACTTTGTTCCTTTTCGGGGACGAAAAGTTTTAAGTGGGGGAGATTGTAATAACCCGAAAATCTGGGCCAGTTTAAAATTTTTGTTTTGGCAACTTTAGCGAATTTTGAACATTTAAAATGAATTATTTTAAATAATATCGACGAGAAATTTATTTTGAATAGAATTCGACGTATATATTATATACGCCGTCGTTAGAATATAAATATTTATATATAATTATAAATAGAATTGAAAATGGCGCGGTAGTTCGATAATTCGATTTCAAACTTCAATTGAATGTACCGGGTGCAAAACAATCCGGATTTTAGCGAAACCAAAAATAATGGGATCTATTTGAGGATATCTTTCCAACGAATCCGAAAGATCAAGATTTCACATCGGGAATCAAAAGATATGTCCAGTTGAAAATTCTGAATAGTCGCTATGGAATTCAGGCCCTTAAAAATGGACATTTTGCAAACGACCTCGGATTTCGACGAAACCACTTTTGTTGGATCCGCAGTGTCAAATTATTGCTAGGTTTCAAATTTCATAATTTTTCGAATCAATATGTGAGCGTGGCAAAGGAAAACGTGTTCTGACCATTTCAGTTGGTTTTAATCGACTGGAAATTGGGCATTTTTCCAACGGTCTCAGAATTCGACGAAACTAGTTTTGTTAGGACCGTATCGTCAATACGAAGCTAGAAAATATTTTTCTGGAATTTTTCTAGTTAGTATGTGACCCCGGTAATTTGAAATGTACGTTTAAAATTCAATATAGTAATTTAAATGTAAATTTAACGAAAACTGATTGTAACAGCCGAATCAGCTTGCGAGGCATATCCCATTGTGTTCGGAATGGGGGTGAAACGCTATGGGCGACAGTCGGTGGGCCTCGTTTCGAAGTCGAATAAAAAGTCAACTCCTTGGGATAAAATAAAATAAAATTAAATAATTAAATATATATATTTTTCATATAACCCCCCCTCTTCTCGTTTTCATTCAGGAAGAATAAGAAAAAAAAAGAAGAAACCGCATCCAAATCGATCTCGCCCCCCCCCCCCCCCCCCCGCTATTCCACCGCCGACGCGACTGCCACCCACCGCCCCCCGCCACCGACGCCTCCTCCTCTTCCCTCCCTCCGTTCGAACCCTACAGCCCCCCCAAACCCTAACTCCACGAAGAAACCCGCCGTTACCCCCTTCGAACCCCGAACCGCCTGAACCCACCGCAACGCCCTCCTCCACGCCGAGCGCCACCAACCACCGCCCCCTCCAGCGAAATCCGCCACTGCCCCCCCCTCTGTAAGTTTAAACTGATTTTTTATTTATTTATTTTTAAACTGATTTTTTTTTAGGATTTAAAAACTGATTTTTTTTATAGATTTTAAGTAGAAAAAGATTTAAACTTTAAGTAGAAAAAGATTTAAACTTTAAAAAGAGAAAGATTTAAACTTTAAAAAGAGAAAGGTTTGAACTTTAAAATAGAAAAGACGGAATTTTTATTGAGTAGAAGAAGTAAAAATATGATTTTTATATTTTTAAAGTATTAAAAATATAATCTTTACTATATAGAAATATTAAAAATATGATTTTTATATTTTTAAAGTATTAAAAATATAATCTTTATAGGATAGAGAATATAAAAATATAATCTTTGTATATGTAGCGAAATAAAAATCTGATTTTTATTTTATATACGTTGAAATAAAGTGGTGATTTTCATAACGATGAAAACTTTATTTTTATAAAGGCGAAAACTTTATTTTTATAAAGGCGAAAACTTCATTTTTATAAAGGCGAAAACTTTATTTTTATAAAGGCGAAATCTATATTTTTGAAATGGGATTTTTATATATTGAATAGCATAGTAAAAATTCGATTTTCAATATATAAAGTGATTATAGAAATATGATTTTTAAATTGAAAGTGAATAAATAAAAATATGATTTTTATTTTAAAGAAATCAAAATATAAAAATGTGATTTTTGTGTATATAGTGACTACGGGCAACGAAGATGACGAAGATGGGATAACGAAGAAGATTTCTCTAAATGAAGTGCCGTGGAGCTTGGATAGCTTTCTGTGAGAACTTCTCACTCTTCAACTTCTTTTTCTAGTTATATATATATACTAGGATGCAGACGGTGCTTAGTAGCACCCGACACAATCGTCCACAGACCATGGACTTGTTTGTTTGGTTGCATAGATTAGTTATATGATGTGATTTGAATTTGGTTGTTTGGTGATTTGATTGATGTGTGAATGGCGTGGGCCTTCACTAGACCGGGGATAAGGCTAGGCCTCGTCCCGTTTCTAGTATCGTGCCGTTATGCCGCCGAAATTTTCTAAAATATGTTAGAAATATAAAAATATCATTTATTGAATAAATGAACTGAATAGAAATTCAAGTGTTGAAATAAATATTTTTGTCGTTAAAAATATAATTTTTAACGTGAAAGTGAATAAATAAATATTTATAAACAAATCGGCCGATTTGTTTATATACACTGATTTGACTGATATTGATTGGGTCAATAAATTTTACACATCGCCCAACTGCACAAATAAAATCTGTGTTTGATTGTTTGAAACCCCACACGGGTGTTGGGATGAAATTTGATGTTCACTCATCCTGATTGATTAAATATGTCGATCGGTCGATTGACAGACTGTTATAAGCGTCAGATATCTATATTTGATGCTTATACAGTGTAGTGCACTTTGGTTGATGATTGATTATTTTTCAATGCTATTATATACATGTGTTGTATGGAATCCATATAATTAACGTTATATGGTGATTGATTGGGCCTCATTCCAATCGGGAAAACAATGAATATTATAAAAGAAAATTCATGTGTTGAATATAAAAATAGTCATGTGTTGACGATGATCATGTGTTGAAACTATTCATGTGTTGAGTAAAATATTTTAAATAAAATAAATTACATCTTTATCATATTTAAAATTAGAACTACTTCCTAGTAGAAGTCTAATAAAAATCAAACGATAGATACCATAGTTTTATAAAATATTTTACATAACAAAAATAGTGAGGTGTTGACAGGACTCATGTGTTGAGATTAGTCGTGTGTTGAAAAAAAATATAGATTCATGTGTTGAATGGGATAAATATTCATTTGTTGAATAAAATAAAGAAGTGGTGAAAAATATAAAGCCGTGTTGATTAGTTTTGCGCCATTTTGACGTGAACGATATTTATATCGATTTTATTCGTTTTATAATGAATATTGAAAAACGATTTCGAAATGAATTGAATTGAAAACGATTTCGAAATGAATTGAATTGAAAACGATTTCGAAATGAATTGAATTGAAAACGATTTCGAAATGAATTGAATTGAAAACGATTTCGAAATGAATTGAATTGAAAACGATTTCGAAATGAATTGAATTGAAAACGAATTCAAATTGAATTAAAATTTGAATTGAATAGAAATGAATTTTAAAACGAATTTATAAAGAAGAATTCAATTTTGATTTGAATTGAAAAGAAAGTGGAAATTGCTTTTGAAACAATTTTAAAACGATTTATAAAATTCGTTTTAAGGGGAAATCGACGAAATATATATATATATATATATAATATATATTATATATATAATGGCCTGAATAGAACGCGCCGCGCCGCGGCAGTTCGTGAATTTCGACCAATTATTTCAAACGGACATTGCGGGAGATCCGACCGTCGGATTCTCCTAAAACCGGAACCGTTGGGTTCGTATCGAAAAGAGCTTTCCAATGAATATTAGAAATTTGAAATCTAACGGTTGGATTTGGAATTATGTCCAAATCAAATTCGAAAAAGGTCGCTGTGAGTGCAGTTCGATGGCCGTTGTTGGAAATCGACTGTACGGGCCTTGATAAAATTATCAAAAATATCTATAATTTGTGTAAAATTATAATATGTGAATTGGAAAGATTTGGGCTGGAAAATTCCACATTTGAAAAGATAAAAATAGATTTTTATCGAAATGAACTAGTTTTGAACTAGAATTGAAATAAATTTATTTTTAAAATAAATAAATTGAATTTGAAAGCGATTTTGAAAATAATCGATAATTTCCAATACGTGGAGTGGAAGTGGAGTTGAATCGAAATTATCTTCGGAATATGTCGATGTTGGATTTCGTGACTATACAGATATTGTTTTGGGAATTTGAAAGATATATTATATATCGTTATTTCCAATACGATATTTGTTGGTTTCAGAATTTGATATTGAATATAAGCCGGTATATTTTCTATTCAGAGCCTTGTATTTAATATCAAATGTGATTTGGGTTTATCGTGAATCGTGTTTTAGATAACATTGGTTCTTTAACCCAGTTAAAGGCAAGATATCGATTTCTGAAAAGATTAAAACTAAGTGGAGTTTTAATGAATCTTTAATTAGATTAAAATGTGAATTGATAATTTAAATTATCAAATCTGAAAAGTGATCGAGAGTGGAGTATCACCAGTTTTGCTCCAAAGCGATAGTTAAATCTTTAATTAGATTTGAACGTGAAATGGTAATTAATTTTACCGATAACACCGTGGTGTTAGATATGGAGTATCACCAGTTTTGCTCCATGGGATATATAGGTTGGGATTGGGAAATAAAATAAATAATTACTTCGGTGTGGTTCGCTAATCCCGACTAGTTTGAAATGATATCCAAAGGAGGATTAAAGAATAAATTTAGAAGAATTTATCTTGGATAAAATTAATGGGAACATTTCCCTAAGAATGTGTTTTTGTGAATAAAAGAATATTCTGAATTGGAATGAGGCGTTTGTTGTGTTTGTGTAACATTCGTTTATTATATACGTGGGTCATTCAGAAAGGCCGGGTTTATACCCATTCTGAATAATCGATTCGACGAGATGTCGAAGATGAAGACGATGGTTGAAGACCGGAAGTCTTCACATCGTTTGGGTGATTACTGATGATCTTGATTGGGCTGTACACCCAAGATGAGGGAAACAGTTGGTGATCGTCCAGACGTACTTGGAGATGGATGGATATGCGAGGAAAGTGCCTCCGGTTTCGTTCAGACCCAGAACGAACTTGTAAATGGATTGTGTGTCTGACATTGGATTTTATTCTGTGTTGATTGATCTCTATTAAATATACATCTGTTTGGTGGCGGAGAATTTATTCTCTTGCTTAACGCCCTTCTCTGAGACGTACGAGCTCAGAGGTTGTATATCGATGGACATCAGTCGCATGGAGTGAATTGCCAGTGTGGCATGCGTAAGTGGCAATTGATCAAGGCTTCTGTTGAAAAGCAAAGTCTTGTGGTTGATGATCAAAGCACGGCCTGTGTGGCGTAGCTTTGTGTATAGCGTGAATTCGCGAGCCTCACACCTCGGTATGAGTCAAAAACGGGATAGTGACTGCAGGGAGAGCACGACGTTTCTTTCTAGCTAAGGTGGTGTCAGTGACCTACCAGCCCTGACATTTATATACTTTTCACCTGTGTGGTTGTTGGATACGAGGCGCCTCGGATATAGGTCTGTAAGGACCGGGAAACGTGTGTTCAGGAATAACTAATCCTCAAAAGTAAGAGAGGACCGGCCCTGAAGATCCAAGGATCATAGTGGGGTCCTGAGGCATTTGCTAGAGTGTCTCGAACGCGGAGAGGAGCTTGCCCCTTGCCTCGGCTAATGACGGAAATCCAATTTCCAATACGTGATATTGCGGTTTTAATTGTAGAACTAGTATGGCGACATGATATATGGTACCCATGCCGCCTATGATTGATATTTATGATTGAAAATTGTTTTGACACTATACACTTATAATAGTATCAAATAATGTGTTTTAAACGTATCAAGCATGCTTTGGCTGTTATAAGGGAAAACCCTATCCTCCGGCTTGCGTTGCATTGTGTGATGGGACCTGGGTCTTATAACAGCTTCATTTTTCTTTATTTAGCATTGCGCTGTTTGTTCTATGCACTGGTATTCTTGGGAGGAAACCCGTTCCGTGTTATACGGCGTGGTCCCTAGATTTACCAAACTTTAAAACCAATATTAATAACTGTTTTAGTTCTCACACCAGTCCCATGACTGACCTGGAGTTTATTGTTTTCACCTAAACTCTGGGTGCCCCTATTTTCCGCATGGGCAGCTAGTAGTTTTGGTTTTGCAGATTTATATTCACAGGGTCCTGATTTACAGCTGGAACGATGCTCGGAAAGCTCTGTATCCGTGTATCACTTCTAGTTGTGATTTTGTATTATTTTCCGCTGCTTTGCAATTTATTGTAATCTCTGATATTTGTCGAATGTAATTTATTCATTTATACTCTGTATATTCTTGTATCTGATGGAATTGTTGTAATAACAATGAAATGTTCTTCCGTCTGCGTCCTTTTGTGTGTTGTTCTCAAAGTATTCGTGCTTTCCTTCACGGGGAAGTTACGGGTTCTTACACCTCCAGTCCGTCGTTGAGCCCCTTTTCCCTTGTACATTCAAGAACGACGCCCGAATCCCCTTACCCATCAACTGAAATCGAACGACGCCCCCACCTAGACCTCGGGCCCCTGCTGCAGCCATCCCGACCCCGTGCGCCGACTTGGACCACCCCATCTTCATTAGGAACTGGTGAGTAGTTTATTTTTCTATATAAACAAGCCTAGTCTTTCTATTTTATGATTTTAATGTGAAACACCATAGGTAGATTTTCAGTTTTCTTTTATAAAAATCACATTGTTTAATTTTCAGCAATTGATATATGATAGGATTTGATTTTCTTAAGTATAAAGCTGTGATTTTTAAAGCAACAAAGAAGTGATTTTTTACATTACAAAGAAGTGGTTTTTATATAAAGTTGGCGAACTTAAAAGGCGATTTTTATACATAGAGATTTAAACTAGATTTTGCGATGTAAAAAGATTTGATTTTGAAACATAAAAAGATATGATTTTTAAAATAGAAAAGGAAAGATTTTGAAAGTATGAAGATATATGACCCTTGAAAATATAAAAATATGATCTTTATTTAAAGATACGATTTTTATGTTAGTGAAAATACGATTTTTATGATGGGAAAGACAAGATTTTTGAATTATATGTAGAAGGAATGATTTTTTATAGATAGAAAAATATAATTTTTATAAAGTAGAAGTATTAAAAATATATTTTTTATATAGAGAATAGCGTGATAAAAATATAATCTATATTTAGAGAGGAGCGGTATAAAAATAGAATTTTTATCTATATAGTAGCAATTTAAAAATGTGATTTTTATCCATATAGAGTGATTATAAAAATAGAATTTTTATATGCATAGCAACAATACAAAAATGTGATTTTTATATATGTAGTGGCTATGGACAACGAAATTGACAAAAGGTGAGCACGGCCAAGATTTCTACATAAGAAAAGTCGCGGCGTTTGGTTTAGCTTTTAGGTGAGAACTCCTCACTTTTAATTTATTTTCTAGTTAACATATGTACTAGGATGCAGATGGTGCTTAGTAGCACCCGACACCCATCGTCCACAGACCATGGATGACTTGTTTGTTTGGTTGTGTAGTTGATTGGATGATTGGTTTGAATTTGGTTATTTGGTGAAATGAGATTGATTAGATTGGTATGTATATGGCGTGGGCCATTATTAGACCGGGGATAAGGCTAGGCCTTGTCCCGTTTCTAGTATCGTGCCGTTATGCCGCAGAAATTTTCTAAAATATGTTAGAAAAGTAAAAATATCATTTTATTGAATAAATGAACCGAATAGAATATTCATAGGTTGAATAAAATATTTTGGATGTTATAAAATATTTTTTAACGAGAATGTGAATAAAATAAATATTCATTTACAAATCGAACGATTTGTTTATGTACACTGATTTGACTGACATTGATTGGGACGATAAATTTTTCACATCGCCCAATTGCACAAATAAAATCTGTTTTTAATTGTTTGAAACCCCTCACGGGTATTGGGATGATATATGACATACACTAATCCCAATAATTAGTTGTATGTCGATCGATTGATTGACAGACTGTTATAAGCGTTAGATATTTATATTTAATGCTTATGCAGTTGTGTGGTGCACTTTGGATGATGGTTGATTATTTATCGTTATTATTATATACATGTGTTGTATGGAATCCATATAATTAACATTATATGGTAACTGATTGGGGATCATTCCAATTCGAAAAATAAAGAATATTATAAAATAATGGTTCATGTGTTGACAGTACTCATTCGTTGAGATTTGTCATGTGTTGAACGAAATATTTTAACAATAAAATTTACATCTTTACCATATATAAAATTAGAAACTAACTGGAAAATAGATAAGATGAGTGGTCTCCTGGATATTGATCTGATGTTGGTTTCGGCTTTCGGTTTAATATTTAGGGAATCGTTCTCTTACTAATTTACGGTTGGAGTCTGATTTGAAATCAAATGATAGATACCATAATTTTTATAAAATATATTAAACAACAAAAATAGTCGCGTGTTTACAGTACTTATTTATTGAGATTAGTCATGCATTGAAAGAAATATAGATTCATTTGTTGAATAGAAAAACGAAGTTATTGAAAAATATAAAGCCTTTTTGATTAGAGATGCGCTATTTTGACGCGAACGATATTTATATCGATTATATTCGTTTTTATAATGAATATTGAAAAGAGATAAAAATCGAATATTTATAAAACGAATTCGAATTGAATTGAATAAAAAACGAATTCGAATTTAATTGAATTGAATTCAATTGAAAACGAATTGAAATAGAATTGAAATCGATTTGAATTGAAATCGATTTGAATTGAAATCAAATAGAATTGAAGGAAAAACGAATTTATAGGGGATAAAT
Organism: Allium sativum; assembly: GCA_030737875.1. NCBI lineage: Eukaryota > Viridiplantae > Streptophyta > Magnoliopsida > Asparagales > Amaryllidaceae > Allium > Allium sativum. Next base: position 59,119,325 of record CM060920.1, read on the forward strand.
TCAATTTTGATTTGAATTTGAAATGGAAGTTGAAATTGTTTTGAAACCAATTTAAAACGAATTATAAAATTCATTTTAAAAAGGGGGATCGACGAAATATATATTATATATATATTATATATATAATATAATGGCCTGAATAGAACGCGCCGCGCTGCGGTAGTTCGTGAATTTCGACCATTGACTTCGAACGGACACTACGGGAGATCCGACCGTCGGATTCTCCTAAAAACAGAACCGTTGGGTTCGTATCGAAAAGAGCTTTCTAACGAATATTAGAAATTTGAAATCTAAAGGTTAGATTTGGAAATATGTCCAAATTAATTTCAGAAAAGGTCGTTGTAAGTACAGTTCGATGGCCGTTGATGGACATCGACTGTACGTGCCTCGATAAAATTATTAAAAATTGTAATAATTTATGTAAAATCATAAGAAATGATTTGTGAAGAACTGGGATGAAAAATCCCACATTTGTAAAGATAAAAATGGATTTTTATCGAAATGAACTAATTTTGAACTAAATTTAAAACCCAATTATTTTTAAATAAATAAATTGGATTTGAAAGGGATTTTAGATAATCAAAATTTCTAATATATTTTATTGGAATTGAATTAGACTTGATTTGCGGGTATCGTGAACTGTGTTTTAAATGACATTAGTTCTTTAACCCAGTAAAGGGAGTTTTAATGAATCTGCAATTAGATTGAAATGTGAATTGATAATTTAAACTATCAAATTTGGAAAATGAGCGAGAATGGAGTATCACCAGTTTTGGTCCCAGCGATAGTTAAATCTTTAATTAAATTTGAACGTGAAATGGTAATTAAATTTACCGATAACAGCGTGGTGTTAGATATGGAGTATTACCAGTTTTGCTTCATGGGATAAATAGGTAGGGATTGGGAAATAAAATAAATAATTACTTCGGTGTGGTTCGCTAATCCCGACTAGTTTAGAAAACCATAATTTGGTTTGAAATGATATCCAAAGTATGATTAAAGAATAAATTTAAAAGAATTTATCTTTGATAAAATTAATGGGAACCTTTCCCTAAGAACGTGAAATTTAGAAACTAACTGTAGGTTAGCTAAGAAGGATGGTTTCCTGGGTATTGATCTGATGTTGGTTTCGGCCTTCGGGGTTAATATTTAGGGAATTGTTCTCTTGCTAATTTATGGTTAGCGACTGCTGAATTGGAATGAGGCGTATGTTGTGTTTGTGTAACATTTGTTTATAATATACGCGGGTTGTTCAAAAAGGCCGGGTTTATACCCATTCTGAATAACCGATTCGACGATATGTCGAAGATGAAGACGGTGGTTGAAGACCGGAAGTCTTCACATCGTTTGGGTGATTTCTGATGACCTTGATTGGGCTGTACACCCAAGATGAGGGAATCAGTTGGTGATCATCCAGACGTACTTGGAGATCGATGGATATGCGAGGAAAGTGCCTCCGGTTTCGTTCAGACCCAGAACGAACTTGTAAATGGACTGTGTGTCTGACATTGGTTTTTATTCTATGTTGATTGATCTCTATTAAATATACATCTGTTTAGCGGCGGAGAATTTATTCTTTTGCTTATTGCCCTTCTCTGAGACGTACGAGCTCAGAGGTTGTATATCGATGGACATCAGTCGCATGGCATGAATTGCCAGTTTGGCATGCTTGAGTGGCAAATGATCAAGGCTTATGTTGAAAAGCAAAGTCTTGTTGTTGATGATCAAAGCACAACATACGTGGCATAACTTTGTGTATAGCGTGGATTCGCGAGCCTCACACCTCGGTATGAGTCAAAAATGGGATACGGACCGTTGGGAGAACACGACGTTTCTTTCTAGCTATGGGTGGTGTCAGTGCTTAAACTGGCTGACATTTATATATTTTTCACCTTTGTGGTTGTTGGAATGAGGCGCCTCGATATTAGGTCAGATAGGACCAGGAAACGTGTGTTCAGGAATTGCCAATCCTCAAACGTAAGAGAGGACCGGCCCAACCGATCCAAGTGGTTGCCCAGAGTGTGTAGTCCTGAGACATTTGTTAGAGTGTATCGAATTGGAGAGGAGTTTTCCCCTTGCCTCGACTCATGACAAAAATCCAATTTCTAATACGTGATGTTTCTGTTTTATTTGTAGAGCCTAGTATGGCGACATAGTAGCATGGGATACTATGCCGTCTATGATTGATATTTATGATTGAAATTGTTTTGACACTATACACTTATAATAGTATCGAATGATTTGTTTTAAACGTACCAAGCATGTTTGGCTATTATAAGGGAAAACCCTATCCTCAGGCTTGCGTTGCATTATGTGATGGGACCTGGGTCTTATAACAGCTTCATTTTTCTTTACTTAGCATTGCGCTGTTTGTTTTATGCACTGGTATTCTTGGGTGGAAACCCGTTCCGTGTCATACGGCGTGGTCCCTTGATTTACCTTATTTTTAAAGTTAAGTTTTGAATAACTGTTTTAGTTCTCACACCAGTCACATGACTGACCTGGAGTTTATTGTTTTAACCTAAACTCTGGGTGCCCCTATTTTCGACACGGGCAGCTAGTAGCTTTGGTTTTGCAGATTTATATTCACAGGATCCTGATTTACAACTGGAACGATGCTCGGAAAGCTCTGTATCCGTGTATTACTTTCAGTTGTGTTTTATATTGTTTTTCCGCTGCTATGTAATTTATTGTAATATCTGATATTTTTCTATTGTATAATATTCATTTATACTCTGTATATTCTTGTATCTGATGGAATTGTTGTAAATAACAATGAAATGTTCTTCCGTCTGCTTTCTGATTGGTCTTGTCCTCAAAGTATCCGCTCTTTCCTTCCCAGGGAAGTTACGGGTCCTTACAAGTCTAGTTTGTATGTACAAAATTTGAGAACCAAACTCAAACCAGTTGGTACAGATTTTGTATTCTTCATAACAGCTGTGTTCTAAAAATCTCTATTTTCATATACCCAAATTGCAAAAATAATAGAAATTCGAAATTTAATATTTTAACTCAAAATTTTTACAGTAGATTTTAATATGAACGTAGTTTATGTGTACAAAAGTTCAAAGCTAAATTTCTAACCAATTGATGCAGATTTCATGTTGTTCACATTCCATTTTCTGCTATGCTTTGAAAATCTTAGTTTTCATATGCTCAATTAGAAAAATCACTTAAAATAAAAAATTTAACACTTTCTTTCAAAATTTCTACCATAGCTTACTACACTAATATATATTCTTCAATAAGAATTTCAAAGACAAATTCATCAAATTAGCACAGATTTGTGATTCTTTATGAACCAGATTTATAAAACTCAGTTTGCATATGTTCACTTTGAGACAATTCAACATACATTTTACATGCGTTTGAATTGTATGCATGTACCAAATTAATCAACTTTCATTTTTTTTTTAACACTACATCAATTCCATTTAGATTAAATGTCTCAAATGACTCATGATTTAAACAACAACATATACATAGGCCACAAAGCTAACAAACGATTTATGTAAAGGAATCATCTTTGAGTCTTCATGCAAACACAAGATGTGAGCAGGAAAAAAGAAAGATTAAATCTTCACTCGCCTAAAACTTCAAAACCAATCCTTGAAGCTCTGAAATAGCCAGCTTTGAATTGCTCTCTTTCTTCTTCAATTGTTGTTTGATAATTAGGAATCAAATCAACAGCTAGATTGCAAATCCTCCTTTTCTTTTAGATTTGAGATGAGGGTTTGAGTTTTCATCTTTTTGTATTTTTTCATGAAAGCTTTTTCTACTTTAGAAAGAAATACGTCTCCTCCCTAAAATGAGAGGTGAGGGGGGATTTTTATGTATAAGTCCTCATCTAGAACTCTCCTTCAAAATTTCTTTCATTTCTTTACTATTTTCTTTATTTATTAATATAACCTCCTTTTGTTTATTAATATAACTCACACTTTTCTTTTTACATTTCTACACATTCTAGATTCTTCATAGAAAATGTACTCAACTATTATATACTTAATACATATGCATTTTTATTTCTACTACTATTTTCATTATTACAAAAAAAATTCAACTTATAACATTAATGAATTAAACAAAATAGTTCATAAAATTATGCATTTTCCCCTCATCCTCAATAATATTTTTTTAGTTAATTTTTGAATTTTTTTCTTTTCAAATTATCTAAAAAAATTACAAAATTTATTAATGGATTTCCAATTCCGTATCCCAAGAATTGGGTTGTTACAGACTTCCCCCATATAAAAATTGCATCCTCGCAATTTCTACATAAAGATATATTGATTGGGGTTTTGGTTTTGGTATGTACAACAATTATTAAGTTATGGAAGTCATACCTTGGAATATACAGACATGTATGATGTTTCTACTGTCTTGTGCAATCCATGTTCTAAATATATTCTATACTACGTCAAACCTCGCTCTGATAACAAAAATGTAACGCCTGGCCCCTATACCCATGCTAACAAAGAGAAACACTAAGTATTACTGTCGGAAAGCATGGATAATGGGACTTAATAGGGCTAAATGTTGTACTCATTCCTTTGAACAAACACTGGCACAAAAATTTGAAACTTTTCAACTTACCATTCGTGCTCAGTATAAGTTCAAAGCAATGGTACAAGAAATTTTTCCAATTTACATAGTAAAAAATATAATAAAATCAAGTGCAGCACAATAACAACAGCAGAATACATAATACATATCATAATAGAGATGTCCGGTATACATAGTCCATAACACATGATATCACTTCCAAACACATAATAGCATACATAGCATAATACTATTAGCTATTGATAGTCCGATGCTGCATAGCCTAAAACCCCATAACGTGGAAAAAGATAAGAATGCTGCAACATTCCACGTAACCTAACCTGCAAACAACCATCAACCTGACCCGAGGACTTTGAAACAAATCACACGGGTCAGACTATTTCTATTGTGAGTGAAGTAAGAATCTATAAAGATCAAAATTTGACATCAAAAGATAAATGATACTACATTTATAAGTCAACGAGAGGCATATGAATGTTACTATATATGAAAATTTTAGCATAATCATCTCATTTAAATAAGCAATAATTCCAAACATACGTATTGTATGTAACTCAATACAATACCAACATCAATTATCATATGTAAAATAAATTGATGAAATAAATCAAGCTAGAGTATCATATATAAATCAATGTGATGCTTTTAACAAATATTATATAAATCAACAAGATGGAGTATCACGTATAAATCAAGGCGTTGCTCTTAACAAATATCATATATAAATCAGTACGATAAAATAAATCAATAAAGAGTATCATGTATAACCCAACATGCTTCTCATAACAAATCTCATTTTTAAATTAATAGGAAACTCATAATAATTAAGTCAGAGTATCAAAACCCAGTAAAATCCTCATGACATTTATCATATATAACACAATATGATAAAATATCCAAAACAGAGTACCATATATAAATCAATACGATACTCATAACTAAATAACACATACAAAAGTATATGATATTTATAATAAATGTCTAATGATAACTAATAAAATTTTCATGGCATTTATCATATGTAAAAGCAATATGATCAAATTAGAGTATCATATGTAAATCAATACGATACTCATAACATTTATGAAATAATACGATAATTATAATTAATCTAACTAGAGTATCACACATGAATCAGTGCGATGCTCTTAACAAAAATCAATATGATCGAAATAGAGTATCACATATAAATTAATGCAAAGCTCTCAACAAATCATGTACATACACACACACACATATATATATCAATTAATAGGATACTCATAATAATTAAGTCAGAGTATCACAAACTAATGAAATCCACATGACATTTATCATATATAAAAACAATATGATAAAATAACCCAAAACAGAGCACCATACATAAATCAATACGATACAAATAAATATACAAAACAATAAGATACTTATAGTATATATCTTAGGATAATTAATCAGGTCGATAAAATCTTCATGGCATTTATCGTTTGTAAATCAAATCAGAGTATCATATATAAATCAATACGATACTCATAACAATTATGAAAATAAATTAAATCAGAGTATCATATATAAATCAATATGATACTCATAACAATTACCATATATAAGTCAATATGACAATATAATCAAATCAGAGTATCATATATAAATCAATACGATACTCATAACAATTATCATATATAAATCAGTATGATAAAATAATCAAATCAAAGTATCATATATAAATCAATACGATACTCATAACAATTGTCATATATAAACCAACATGATAATATAATCAAATCAGAGTATCATATATAAACCAATACGGTACTCATAACAATTATCATATATAAATCAATATGATAATATAAAATTAATCAATTATAATAATGTAATAAAATATTAGGGGGTTATGGGATAAATATAACTCGACCCATAACGTACCAAATAAACAGACGCTAATATTGTTAGAGCTTGAGCGCGCATCGAGACATCAACACCGTAATCTACTCATAGCCCCATAAACCTGGCGATCAACCGAGGATAACTAAGACGGTCTAAGGCGAAGGCCGTATGCTACCTGTTCACGGCACTACACGTGGGACCCCCACGTCACCATTTATTGTTCTCCGTGACCCGTCGATCGACAAGCCCGATCGAAACAACGAAATTGCCCAATGTAGCAGACCGTTTACCTTTGGTGGTAGATGAGCGAACTTTAATACCATCGATTCAGGTAGCGATCCTGAATCAAGTCGACCTGGTCTATTGGTGTAACAAAGTCTAATCTATCCCAATCCCAAAATCAAAAGTATTTCCCAAATAATATTTTATAATATATATATGCCATGAAGTTCAAAGTGTTTATAACGTCAAAAAACTTTATAAACTTAATCATGCTTTGAAAATATACCATCACATGCAAAATAAAATAATAATCACAATCCAAATTAAGCAAAACAAAGCTGATATTCAATTTTTATCATATATAGAAACAATATGATAAAATAAATGAAGTCAGAGTATTATATATAAGTCAATATGATACTCATAATAAGTATCATATATAAAACAATATGACAAAATAAATCGAATCACAATAGTTGCGATAGAGAAAAAGATATCATCATAAGAATGACATATAACCAACACAATGAAGAACTAAAGTCACATCAACAAAAAAAGTGTCATATACTTCCAAATAGTAACTACTTAAGTAATGCACTTGCATCCTATATAACATTGCATTACTTTAATATTTACTAAATGTGATTAAATTCCACTTATTGAAAATACACATAATTTACTATTCCATAAAGTTATAATGTATAAGTTGCATTTGAAAGCCACTTGTGTAGATCAACAATTGTCTCAAAATCCTAAATATGAAATTCGGTTCGTAATCATGCTTAAAATTCATTTTATCATTATTGGCAGACCAACAACAACGAATTAAGTTTTTGACAATCTATAAATTAAATTTATACAAATCTTAAAACATAAAAGTCGTAACACATTTTCTAAGCTTTCCAAAACTTCAAGACTTATCAAAATCCGATAAAAAACCAAAAAGTTATACCCGAAACAATTTGTGTTTAGGCCTGAAAATATCAACTTACATGTACTGATTTTGTAAAAGTCATATAAAATAAAAATTTAATCTTTTAAAGATAATTTTTTTGTAATACCTTTGAACTTCAGTCTAGTTTGTATGTACAAAATTTGAGAACCAAACTCAAAACCCCTTGGTACAGATTTCATATTCTTCACAACCAATTTTCTGCTGTGTTCTAAAAATCTCTATTTTCATATACCCAACTTTTAAAAATCATAGAAATTCGAAATTTAATATTTTTAACTCAAAAGTTTTAAAGTAGCTTTTAATATGAATTTAGTTTATGTGTACAAAATTTCAAAGCTAAATTTATAACCAATTGGTACAGATTTCATGTTCTTCACATTCCATTTTCTGCTGTGCTTTGAAAGTCTCAGTTTTCATATTCTCAATTAAAAAAATCACATAAAATAAAAAATTTAACATTTTCATTCAAAATTTCTACCGTAGCTTAATACACTAGTGTAGATTCTTTACTAAAAATTTCAAAGATAAATTCATCAAATTGGTACAGATATGTGATTCTTTATGAACCAGGTTTATAAAACTCAGTTTGCATATGTTCACTTTAAAATAATTCAACATACATTTTACAAGCGTTTGAATTGTATGCATGTACCAAATTAATCATCTTTCATCTTTTTTTAACAATACATCAATTCCATTTAAATTAGATTTCTCAAATTTTCAAATGACTCATGATTCAAACAACAATATATACATAGGCCACAAAGCTAATAAACGATTTATGTAAAGGAATCATTTTTGAGTCTTCATGCAAACACAAGATGTGAATAGGAAAAAAAGAAACATTAAATATTCACTCACCTAAAACTTCAAAACCAATCCTTGAAGCACTAAAACAGCCAACTTTGAATATCTCTCTTTCTTCTTCAATTGTTATTTGATAATTAGGAATCAAATCAACAACTAGATTGCAAATCCTCCTTTTCTTTTAGAATTGAGATGAGGGTTTGAGTTTTCTTCTTTTTGTATTTTTTCCTGAAAGCTTTTTCTGCTTCAGAAAGAAATAAGTCTCCTCCCTAAAAGGAGAGATGAGGGGGGATTTTTATGTATAAATTCTCATCTAGAACTCTCCTTCAAAATATCTTTCATTTCTTTACTATTTTCTTTATTAATATAATCGCCTTTTGTTTATTAATATAACTCACACTTTTCTTTTTTTACATTTCTACACATTCTAGATTCTTCATAGAAAATGTACTCAACTATTATATACATAATACATATGCATTTTTGTTTCTATTATTATTTTAATTATTACAAAAAAATTCAACTTATAGCATTAATGACTCAAACTGAATAATTCATAAAATTATGCATTTTCCCATCATCCTCATTAATTTTTTATTTTAGTTAATTTTTATTTCTTTTCAAAATGTCTAAAAAAATTACAAAATTTATTAGTGGATTCCCAATTCCGTATCCCAAGAATTGGGTTGTTACATGTTGTGTTATGATTTGTCATGTTCTCAACTCAATCCGCGCTTTCCCTAAGGGCGAGTTTGGGTCATGTCACAGAAGCTGCAAATTGATCATATGAAAGCATATTTACACAATCTTTATTGTCGATTAGAGATGTATTCATATATGTATCAAAAAGAAATCGTGTAAGCTACATTTACTTATGAACTTGTGATATATATTAGCATGAAGTATTTCCATAAGGAACTGTATAAGAATATGTAGTAGTGATATAGTATATCAATTGACCATTAATATGAAATGTGATGTGTAAAAGAATTTTAACAAACCATGTTTTCTGATTTATTGTTTCATTTTGGGCTCTGTTTCCAATGATTTCATAGATATTAGAATAACCTCCTTATTGTTGTGGTGGACCTGCAGAAAATATGATAAATACTTTGGTACCTACTTTCTTCGTCAGGGTCCAGGGATTAAATGGAAGGTAACCATACCCAAGAGGGTTTAATGGAACCTTCAAAAATAAATTTTTCATTATTAACTACTAAATCAAAATAACCATCTATATATCTTTCTCTGTTTTCCAATTTACAGGGTCTCAAATTAAATAATTTATATTGGTATTTTCTTTCGTACTTCTAAATTTATTATAAATATCTCTAGTCATAGAGGTATTCAAATTTCGATAAAGAATGAATCTTGGATTGACTCATGCTTTAGTACTAGCAGTGATATTATTATTGTACATAAAGGCATATCTAGTACTATTCCATATTAAATTTATTATATCCTAAACGACTTTTGTCGTGTAAAGGTTTAGAATTAGATAAAATCACATTAAATCAGTTTGACTTTTATTAAATTTCGCGAATTCACTTCTACATTTTTCAATTTTGATTCCAAAGTCACGATTGACACTTTTAAAAGAAAATTTTCTACTTTTTAAATTATCGATTTCCTTATTTAATTCAGAATTATTCCTTTTTCAAAGAAATTTGAGATTCTAAATTATCTAAAGATGATTGTAAATTTTCAAAATTTTCTTTTGAGTCCCAAAATTAATTTTGCAAAATGTTATTATTAACTTTTAACTTCTCATTCTCTTTAGATAATTCTAAATTTTTTCAGCTAAAGCTTCATTCTCTTTTTCAAGAGATAAAATTAAAGAACTAGAATTATTTAAAGAATCTTCTAAAGATGTATTTTTATTTTGTAAAACATCGATTTCCTTTAAAAGATCATTCTTTTGAGCTATTAGCCGCTCATTTTCTTTTTGAAGGAAATCCTTTTGAAAAATAAGCTCTTCTAAGGTGTTTTCAAAAAATTTAGTTTGGTTTTCTAAAAATTTATATTCCTCTTTTAATTTGAAATTTTCTTGCTCACAATCTTTTGACTTAGCTAAAATAATTGCATTAAGTATATTGTAAGTTTCAAAATCTTTTATCAATTTTTCTTAGTTTAACAAAAGATGTTTATATAATGAATCAGCACATACCGATTGTGATCAGTCTTTAGCCATGACACGTTATTCTTTTGATTCTGCTTTGTTGCTCTTCCTTTTTCTAATTCCTTGACTAGATTTCTTTACTGCCATATATTCTAGGATGTTCTCACGATCTCTAGAATCCCTTGCTCTGATACCGATTGAATGAGTCTATGCAGCAGTAGGATCGTATAGTATTGATTATAAAGCGAGGTAATGTGTATATAGTAGAGTAATAGTAGTAAGTAAAAAGACACAGTTGATTTTATACTGGTTCGGACCACTGTCCTACGTCAAATCCCATACTCCCTTATGGTATTTCACTAGCACAACAAGCCTCACTTCACCCCGAGAAATAGGTTCATAATTACCCGAACAGCCGAACGAGATTTCTTGCCTCAAACTGCTGAAGTGGACTTCCACAATACAAAGAATTTACTGACTACTTGTGTTCTTGATTGCACGAATATGTCAAATTGATTTTCACCCTTCCTATAATCTTTCCTTAATGTTAATAGTGTAGTTTGTGAAAGAATATGGGAGACTGAAAAGATTTGAAATCTTAGAAATATGAAAATAGAGTGCTTATATGAATTTGAATGCTTTAGACAAGATGGAAAGAACTAGAGTAAGATTCTATATTGAAAACATTTGATCAAGCCTCTTTTTATAATCTACAAAAGGCTGCAACTTATCATGAAAAATATTTTTCTAATAGATATGAATTAATAGTTGCAACTCTCCATTGAAAGGTTGCATCCTTTCGTATTCAGATGTCTAATAAAAAAATTCAGATGTCTGTTTTTGAATGAAATTCAAATAGCAAGGAAATAGGTTATTTCAGCCAATATTCAAACAACAAGGAAATAGGTCATTTCGGGGTTAATTAAGACGTCTATTTATTTTAATTCAGATGACTGAATATTATGCTGGAGATAATATTTGTTTCAGCAAATAGACGTGTGACTTGAAACAAACTGGCGTCTGTTTTTTGATATAGACCTATGCTTTGTGCATGTCATATATAAAATCGTATGTATTTAAAACGTGCACGCGTATTTATCACCGAGGAAGATTTTAGAAATTAATTACTAATACTAACAAATTCTTATCACATATATTTTTCATTTTGATTTCTTTAATCTATTGTTGAGTATCTTCTTGCAAAACAGAGTTAGTGTATAATAATATTTGTACATGTATAATTGTCATAATCAAAAAGCTATAAAGCGAGATCCAACAAAAAACCATTTAGGGTTGATCTAGTTCGCCATTTAAGACCCCTCCGGTGGACTCCCATGTTACTACTTAACTATTATTATGAGCGAACTCCTATGCCACTTAATAATTCCCGTAGGAAGGCGGTTATAGCTGCATGCACCGTAGAGTACCTACCATGTCGTTAGGTTAGCCCTCACACAACTTCTAGAGGAAACAAACAACTTCCGAAGAACTACCCCACTCATTGTTATCGTTATATATAGTGACCCAAAGACCACTTAGAACCTAATAAGGGAGGGTCCCATGACTTTGGCTCAAACTAAGGAGTGAACCTTAGGAACAAGCCTAGTCCTAACCACTTAAGACCCAAATTAGGTAGGCTATCCAATTTAAGACCTTCTCAAGGCAGGCATGTTTACTCATACACACGCATACACATCCCCCCCAAGCCCCTCACATTAGACCGTCTACTTGTAGGTGTTGGATTTGTCAAGTGGTTCTGTAACAACCCAGAATTTCTGAACCAATTTAAAATTTTTATTTTAGCTATTTTAATGGGTTTTCAATGTTTAAAATGATTTATTTAAAATAATAATGACTAAAAATTTATTTAAATTGAATTTATAATGTATAAATTTAAAATTTAATTAAAACGAACTCGAAATGGAGAGGTAGTTTGAAAATTTGATTTTTAATTTCAATTGAATATACAAAATTCAAAATAAATCGGATTTCAACAAAACAAAAAACTCAGAATCTATTTAACTATATCTTTCAAATGAATGTAAGAAATTGAGATTTTGATTTATAAATTGAAAGTTATGTCAAGTTTAAAATTTAAAATAGTCGCTATGGAATTCATATATATTTTAATAATATAACTCCTTTAAAAATAACCATTTTGCAAACGACCTCCGTTTTCGACGAAACCACTGTTGTTGGATCCAAGATGTCAAATTATTATTAGTTTTAAATTTTTATAATTTTTTGAATTAATATGTGAGCGCAGTAAATTCAAATGTATTTTGTAATTTTAGTTTGAATTTAATCGACTGGAAAAAGACCATTTTTCAAACGGTCTCCAAATTCGACAAAATTAATTTTGTTAGGACCGTACCGTTAAAACGTAGCTAGATTTATTTTTTTAGTAATTTTTGGAGTTAGAATGTGTGCAACACCCCATAATTTTAAAACATGACATAAGAGATAATTAAAGAATACTTAATTTTTTATAAGAAGAATTAAGGGAAAAGAGTTACGCTGTTGCGTTCATCTCGGAATTATTCTTGGAATAGAGTCTGAGTTTTCGCAAATCGGATTTCATATGAAGAAGTTATAAAATTTAGAAGATTTCAGCTTAAAGTAGAATTTAAATTAAAATAATAATTAAAAATCAAAATCAACCAAATGTGGGTGAGCGGGAAATCTCCCATTCTAGGGTGTCTGCCCCCTTAGGGGACTCGACATAGGTGTCGACCCCCCTATAGGGGTGTCGATAGGGGTGTCGACCCCCATCTGCCCAGATCTGGCAAATGTGTTTTCGTGGTCTAGGGCTGATGTGTCCTTCTGGGATTGGCTGGATGACATGTTTTTCTGGTTTGGATGGTTCATACGGATCCTAATCTAATCTAAGGGTCCTAATTCACCTGGAGCATCTATAATATACCCCTAAACCAAAACCTAATCTCATTATTATTCATCCATGGTGCCTCAATGCTGCTCTAATCTGAATTAACGTAGCCTTTCTTCTCCAACCAAAATCAAAGTAGAGATTTAGAGATAGTTCTTCTTCAACAATCAAATTAGAAGATCAGATCTACAACAATCAAGTAGAGATCATTCAAGATCCGAATTGTTACAACAACGCCTAAATTTCAAAGAATCCTATCGCTTTGAGTCTATGTCACTTTCACATATAATTAAATTTAAAAAGTAATTGTGGTAGCATTGGGAATTGGATTTAATGAATATGCCTGTGACTGAGATGAACTTTATCAAGTTTGTAAATTATTATCCTTTAAATTCGTACCCATAAATTTGCCATATGCCTTTCTGATCCAGTTTATCATTATATGCCTGTTTATGTTTCATATGCCTGTTCTTATGTTTACGCCAATTTTTATGTTGATTCTCTTCTCCTCTTCTTTTCCATTTTTTATGATATTAAACTAACGTCGAGCCAAACATATTGCGTTGAGATTTGCATACGAATAACATTTGAACGATTGGGAAAAGTTTGGGGAAATTTATAATAAAATGAGATTATTGGAATAAATCAATTTGAGCATAATTGTGTATAAATTGTATACACGAGATTTGGCATAACTTGGATTGGGCATAATTGGATATAATTTGTATACATGAGGTTTGGCATAAATTGTTAATAACAATGAACGCAAATTAATTTGGGCGTAATTTGGCATAACATCTATACATAAGATTATAGGCCTAATTTGGATTAAAATTATAAACATAATTTAGATTGGAAATTATGGGTAAGTGGAGTATATTTTAATCCAAGATTTAAAATAGGGACTTGAATCAAGAAAGTGATAATGAGTGCCTAAGACACGAGGTTAGATTCAAATTGTGGTATAAGACTGCCCGGAACCGCCCGGCACATCCAACAACTGCAATTTGGTAATCTAATGTGAGAGGTCAAAGGCAGAAATTAGATGTGTAATAATGCAAAGACATGAGGTTAGATTCAGATTGCGGTATAAGCCTGCCCGGAACCGCCCGACATATCCAACAACCGCAAAACGACAATCTAATGTGGGAGTTCTTGCAAGATTACGATTATAATCAATTAATGAACACTTAACTAAGATAAGACACGTGGTAAGACATGGGTATGGTAAAAGGGTTAATGAGTAACGTGGGTAGCATGTGAAACATAATTAAAACACTTAACCAAGATGAGACATGTGATTAGACATGGGAATAAAGAGGGGTTAAGTGGGAATTCCTAGTGTGGTCCAAGCTTAGGAGGGAAGCTTGTGTCAAGTGGGTGGACACTTTTCAACCTGTAACCCATTTTGGTATCTATATGAGCTCGAACTAGGTCGAGAATGGGACACACTTAGTGGGGTTGATTGTAAGAGGTCAATAAAGAGATAGTGAAGGCAGTGCAAGTCCAATGGAGTCATGTGCGTGCGTGGGTCTGGTTTGGTAGGTAAGACGCTTTTGCATCGTGTAGGTATAAGACGTGCATTTTAGTAGTATCAGGTTGCCATTTTAGAGAGTGATACACCCTACTATTTGACTAGCACGGGTATCTTCGAGTTAGAGAGCCGTTCGAATGGGGAGGGTAGTGGGTACAACTAGTGGATATAGAAGCAGTCGGCACCTATGGCAGCAGCTAGGAGTACACGAAACTACCATTACTATTATTATTATGCTTAGTAAGAGGGATCAATTTTTATGGAACTAGTATTGGTGCGGTGTAGGAATTATCTTATAGTGATTAGAAGCACGATCAACGTTATATCTTGTTCATCTTGTTTACCTTGTCATATCTGTATATGTTACAGTCATCTCTTATATCTAGTTTATGTTCTTATCCTGTCACTTTATTGATTATATTGTTAAAGTCACTGGACTCGCCAGACTTTATGTCTGACTCTTTTTGTTTCGCCTCTTTTCTTTCCTTCCCCCCGGTCCTCAGGGTGGGACTAGCGGAGCTTGACTTGGATTTCTTTCTTATTGAAGTGCTTGGAAGTGTTTAAAGCAACAATCAAATTTATCTCTTTTCCATTATGGCTATTTGGAGTGGGATTATGGTTTGCTTTTATGTACTCTGATAATAATTTTGTTTAAGATGGATATTTGTGTACTTAGCTCTAGTATGTGGTTTTGATTTGGTAACCAAACATGTTTTTCTTTTCCGCTGCAATGAATAAATTTTGAATTTTCTCAAGTGCCATTTTATATATCTGTCTTGTGATATTCTTTTCTATACTCTTATAATACTCCATGAAAGTTAATGCATTCCCTTAGTGAGTGACATTAATGGACGTGGAGTGTTACACGTGGTATCAGAGCAGAAGGTTACCAGAATACATAAAAGATTTTGAAAACCGTTTTCAAAAGCATTTTGCTTAAGAACTATTTTCAAAAACATGTTTTAAAGAAGGTGTTTTCAAGAGAAAGGTTTATTATGGAAAACATAATCCCCAAAAGCCATATATCTATCTTTCGATTCTCTACTTTGAATCTCTTCCTTTTTCCTTTCAGCATGTCTGGGGAACCCGTTATATCCGAGTGTGTACAGATACAAAGCTAGTTCAGAAGGTATCTGGAGGCTAGGGCTACTACCGTAGGCCCAGCAGACGTTCCTCCTCCCCCAGTTGCAACCGCTCCTCCTCCTCCTCCTCCCCGTGTAGACGCTTTTTCTAAGAAGTGCAAAGACTTCTGTGCGATGGGCGAAAAGCCGTTTTATGGGACTGAGACGTTTTTTGAGGCTAGGAATTGGCTCAAGGAAGTGGAGGACTTGTTTGGTATCTTTGGGATAGATGAGGGAAGGAAAGTTCAGCTAGCTGCTTGGTTGATGGAGGATGAAGCTTCTTTTGGTGGGAAGTAACTGATGGAGGACATCCAGTGGAGACGTGGGTGGGCTTTAGACGAAGGTTCGAGCTGAAATTTCTTTCACAAGAAGAGGAGAGTTTATACATGGAGGGGTTCTTGGCTTTAAAACAAGGGAGTTTTCCTATGAAGTAGTATGTTAGCAAGTTTAACCAGTTAGCAAGATTTGGTGTGTAATTAATTAACGCACCACATAAGAAGGCTTTGAGATTTGCCAAGGGTCTGACTGAACCATTACACGGATTGACTGTGTCCGGCATTCCTATGGGGGCTACTTCCGAGAATCTGGTTGATATGGCGCTGATACATGAAGAAGAGAAAGGTGCTAGTGTAGTTAAGGCACAGGATAGGACAGTAGATCCAAAGAAAGCACAACAACGGCAAAAAAAAGGTGGTAAGGATAACAATGGCCAAGGGAAGAAAAGTTGTTTTAACTATGGAACACCGGGCCACTTAAGCAAGGACTGTAGGAAGAAGAAGAAGACGAGTTGCTTCCAATGTGTTGAGGCAGGACATATCATTAAAGAATGCCCGAGGTGGCAAGGACAAGGTCAAGGACATAGGATATGACCTACTTCTAGAGGGCAGGTTCATGCTCTCATGGCACCAGGACAGGAGAGACGTAGAAATATTTCTGTTGAAAGTTTGATTTTCCTTTTTGATCATCCTGTTCAACTTTGTTTGATTCTGGCGCTTCATATTCGCTTATACCTGCTTTGTTAGTTGAAACACTACAACTAAATAGTAGTCTAGTTATGGATCCCATTGTTGTCTCAATTCCTATTGGGGGTACGGCTCATCTTTATATGCGTATGACATTGAGTTCAAATGCAACGCTTATGTGCTTGTCTTCATGGGCTATGAGTTAATTCCAGGAATGGATTGGCTAGCCAGGTATGGCGCCATTCTCAACAGTGAAAAGAGGGTAGTTAGACTGTTGACTAGTTTGGGTAATACTCTTCATATTTCTTGTGACCCTAAGGGTTTTGTTATGCTTAGCTACCTAGAATCTCTTGACATATCTATTGATGACTTGCAATCTATTCGAATAGTCCTTGAGTATGCAGATGTCTTTGAGGAGGTTAGGCGCTTACCTCCAAAACAAGAGATAGATTTCCAAATATATATGGTGGACAATGCAAAGCCAGTTGCATTGTCTATATGCTACATGGCTCCAAGAGAAAGGAGGGTGCTTTGTAAACAAGTGAAAGAGTTGCTTGAGAAAGGGTTCATAAGAAGAAGTATCTCGGAGTGGGGTGCTCCTGTTTTTTTTGCTACAAAGACCGATGGTTCGCTTAGATTGTGCGTGGACTAAAGGGAGCTGAATAAGCTCACGAAGAAGAACAGACACCTGTTGCCGAGGATAGATGATTTGTTCGATCAGTTGGTTGGTGCTTCAGTTTTCTCACAGTTGGAATTAGCTACAGGATTTCATGAGTTAAGGGTAGCTGAGGATAGTATAGATAAAATTGCTTTTAGGACTCCCGATGGTTTCTTTGAATGGCTTGTCATGCCTTTTGGTTTGACGAATGCACCCGGATATTTCGTAGACTTTATGAGTAGGGTGTTTAAGGAGTTTCTAAACAAGTTCGTGGTGGTCTTTGTAGATGATATCTTGATATTTCTAGAAGCGAGGTAGGGCATTCCCTACATATTAGGGAAGTCTTAGAGACCCTTCGAGCACATCAACTCAAAGCTAACTTCTCCAAATGTCATTTTTGGATAAAGGAAGTGAGGTTCTTAGGACACATGTTCTCTAAGGAAGGGGTAGCAATCCAAGATTGGAAGATTCCTAAGAACGCTATAGAAGTAAGAGTTTTTCTTGGTTTGGTGGGCTATTACAGGAAGTTCATCAAGGACTTTGCAAAGATATCAACCCCACTTACACGGTTGACAAAAAAAAATTTGACCTTTTCTTGGGATGTTGACTATGACGGTGCTTTCCATCGTTTGAAGAGGGCGTTGACAACAACTCTCGTTTTAGTTTTGCCTGATGGGAGTAAACCATTCACAGTGTATACTGATGCTTGCGGGGTAGGGCTTGGGGCAGTTTTGATGCAAGAGGGAAGGGTGATATGCTATGGTGGAAGGCAGTTAAAGGCCCATGAGAAGAATTACCCTACCCATGACTTAGAATTAGCTGTCATATTTGCACTTAAGTCTTGGCATCACTATTTCTTGGAGAGAGCTTTGAGTTGTATACATAACATAAGTCACTAAAGTAATTGTTCTCCCAAAATGATTTACACTTAAGGCAACAAATGTGGATGGAGTTCTTAGCATCCTACAATTTTGAGATTGCATATACCCATGGCAAAGGTAACGTTGTAGCTAACGCCTTGAGTAGAAAGAAGTCGACTTTGAGTTCTTTGTTTGTCGAGCGGGAAAGTTTAGAGTATATATCTACCTTTGACTTTAGATCTTCTATCGATTATATACCCGGTTTGTTGGCATCATTAGAGGTGCGACCTACGCTTTTGGGACAGATAGGTTCGGCATAGCGAGATGACCCACAATAGATAGAGATAGTAGACAAGCTCATATGAGGGGATCTTCAAGTCATCTTAGTAGGTATACTATCAATGACAAAGGTTGGTTACGTAAGGATGAGAGACTTTGCGTATCTCGAGACGAGAGTCTGAGGAGAACAATCCTTGAAGAAGCACATCGTTCTAAGATGACCATACATCCTGGTGGTGATAAGATGTATAGGGACATGAAGCGAGTTTTCTTTTGGGCCGGAATGAAAGAGGATATGGCTAAGTTCGTTTCTAGATGATTAGTGTTCCAGCAAGTCAAGGCTGAGCAAAAGAAGCCTGGTGGTTTGCTTTACCCTTTAGAGGTTCCACAGTGGAAATGGGAAAGTGTTTCCATGGATTTCGTTGATGGGTTGCCGAGGTCAAGGATGGGTAATACGGGGATTTGGGTAGTAGTAGATATACTTACCAAGAGCGCCCATTTCATTCCCATTAAGAGTAAAAGAACAGCGGCATGGTTAGCATATGTTTATCCCCGAGAGATAGTTCGTCTACACGGCATACCTTCTAGTATCGTAAGCGACCGAGATCCCATTTCCACTGGTGAGTTTTGGAAGAGCTTGCAAGAGGCGGTAGGAACACAATTGTGTTTGAGCACAGCTTATTACCCTCAGACGGACGGCCAAACCAAGAGAGTGAATAGGATCCTAGAAGATTTTTTGAGGTTATGTATCTTGGACTTTGGATGGACATGGGAGGAACATCTTCCATTAGTAGAGTTTGCTTACAACAACTATCAGACTAGTATTGGCATGGCACCTTTTGAGGCTCTATATGGACGACCTTGCCGATCAGCGACTTGTTGGTGGGAGTCTACGGATAAGATTTTGCTTAGGTCCGAGATGATTAGGAAACTTCAAAGAAGATAGATTTGATTCGAAGACGCATGAAGGCGGAACAGGACAGGCAAAAGTCATATGCTGTTAAGAGAAGGTCCGATCTTGAGTTCAGTGTTGGAGACATGGTCTTTATTAAAGTATCACGGTTGAGGAATGTAGTTCGTTTTGGGTCTGTAGGGAAATTGGCACCAAGGTGCGTAGGGCCATTCTTCATTATAGAGAGAATTGGATAGATGGCTTAGAGAGTGAAGTTGCACGAGAAGCTTAGTGGTGTTCATGACGTATTTCATGTGTCGCATTTGCGGAAGTGTTTACATGATACCGCGGAAGTAGTAGAGTCGAGCATGCTCAGGGAAGTAGAAGTGGAGTGAGATGTTACGATTAGACGAGCTCCTACATGCAACCTTGGATCGGAGGTCAAGAAATTACGCAACCTAGAGGTCAAGTTGGTTAAAGTCCAGTGAAGAGATATGTAACACCCCACCTCCATTAAGGTCACTCACAAAGGGAATGCCTTAACTTTGGTGGAGCGTTCTAGTAGACAGAACAGAAATTTACATGACAGATAAACAATACTTGAGAAATTATAACTTTATTACAGCGGAAAACAGAAGTCTGTTTGGTTACATCTTTCCCAAAAACTCAAGTACATAAATATCATCCTTGTTCAAAAAATCTTCAGAGTACAAAACATTAAAATCATAATCTCCACAGAAGCTGCCATAAGGAGTCAAGCCATGCTTTAAGCACTCTAAGTACTTCAAGCAGAAGAAATATGGATCAAGCTAAAGTGTTCCCTCCTTGGAAAACCAGGGAGAGGGGGAAACGGAAGAAAAGGGGCGAAAACAAGCAAGGTCGGACATAAAGTCTGGCAAGTCCAGTGACTTTCAGCATATGAACAGATAATAACAATCATGGCATGCAAATAAAACTGGATGAGAGATAACAGTAACAGGAGCAGCAGATGTACTTAGGTTAAATAGAAGGAACAGAATAATACTAATTTTCATTTCTCTGCACTAATACTAGTATAACAGGATTAGGTGTTACCCTAATGTCTAAACTGAAACAGAAACGGGAACAGAATAATTTCCACAGAAGAGAATGCTAGTAATGGGCCTTTACCACCCCAACAGAAATAGACAGAAACAGAATTGCTAATAATGGTCCTTTACCACCCAAACAGAAACAGACAGAAACAGAATGCTAATAATGGGCCTTTACCACCTGAATAGAAACAGAAACAGATTAATCCCTATGGAAACAGAATGTAGAATTAGGTGTACACTAGTAAATGGGCCTTTACCACCCGAACAGACGGTACCACGCAGACAGGTGTTGCCACCCAATAGAAACATACGGTACCAACAGAAACATACAGAACTAAGTGTACCCTAAAACCATACCCCAAGCGATCGGCTCCCTAATACATAAATACCCTGTGTCGGCTCCACAATAGGGTGTATCACTCCCTAAAGTGACAACCAATTGGCACAGTCCTATTTACAGATGTCACGGCATCTTACATCCTCAGAGGCAGACCGGGATCCATGCACGCACATGACTCGGTTGGAACGCACCATCAACACCCCTCGCCATTATCAGAATGAACCACTTATAATTAGTTCAGTAAGCGCGCCCGGACCCTACCTATTGTTGGGTCAAAGTTTTGATACCAGAAAGGGTTACTAACTAATATGGGTCCCAAACAACAGATGACACAAGTAATTTCCCTCCTAAACTTGTGTCCACAGACATACAGATTTCAGATTAACGTGTTTACAAATTCAGACATACAGAGTTCAGACCAACTAGTTCACAGATCAGACAAGTTTTCAGACTAACAGATCAGATATACAGATTTAACGGATTTACAGATTTGTCTTACTTTATAATTGGGCCTACAGATTCACGAACGGGTTTGTTAAATTCATTAGTCCAATTGGTTTAACCCTATCCACACAACACGTTTTAGACATCATATTTTTCCTAGATTTGCATTAATATTAATGCACAGACCTCTCACATTAGGCCGATAGCTTGTGGCCGCTGGATATGCCGGGCGGTTCCGGGCAGACTTCTGCCACAAGCCAGACCTAACCTCGTGTCTAAGCATATTTTAGTTATGCCTACGAACTCTCACATTAGACTGACAGTTTGCGGTCGCTGGATAAGACGGTTGGTTCCGGGCAGACTTCTACCGCGAACAGAGTCTAACCTCGTGTCATAGCCAATTCATTCCAATACAGATTTTTCAGATAACAGACTAATTCTGTTTATTGGACAGATTAAACTTCTGTACAAGTTACAGCAGATTATTCGAGGTTCTATTAACAAGTTTTGCTCAATTTTAAGTCGAGCCTACATATTCACATACTTCAAATTTCAACATTTCAGTTCCAACAGATTACATCATTCAACGGATTAAACAGATAACAGATCTTACAGATTCGGCTATTTAGCAGATTTAGCAGATAAGGCAATTTAATATAATTAACAGATTAGGCAATTCAATCTAATTAGCAGTTTAGGCAATCTAGCAGATTAGGCAATATAACAGATTTAGCAGATAACAGATTTAGCAGATTATATGTATATATCATATCTTGCCTAATCATAAATTTAGCCTAAACTCACTTGCCAAATCATGGTTATAATTCATAATACCATATATGCTCCTAATTTTTAGTTAAACATTACACAGTACAGAATATTCTCCATAAACCACGATAAACAATATGAATTATGCCAAATTATAGCCTATGATGTCAGATATCCAAAAACCCTTATTTAGGCGCATTCACATTAATAGTTATCCTGTTTTTGTATAGGTCTCTGCGCCTAAGTCACATATTCCTTTTTCAAGTCATGAGTTTTCACATAAAAGAATATGTCCCAAAAATCTAGATTTTTAATCTATAACATGTAGTATGTCCTCAACATGCATTACTATTCATGCATAACATGTTGTAAATTACTTTTAAACCCTAACATCAGACCATGCATTATGCCCCCAAGTTTCAAGTTGTCCTTTAATTCCCCTTCTCCCAAATCACATATTATCATACCTAGTATGAACTGATCTAGATCTAACATATGTTTATTTCTTAAATTAACTACAGATCTAGATTACAACATGTACTATATATCTTAATTAGTTTCATGTTTACGGTAAAATCTAGGCCCCGAATCCCAAGTCATAAGTCCAATATATTTTATGCCTCAATCTCAAGTCATATGTTAAATATGCTACATGTCCAATTGTATGCCTCAGATTTTATGTCATGTCCTCGAATCAGTCCTGTCCAATTATGCATCATTCATTATTTGTCCCAAACATTTTAGCGTTCGTGCGTTAATCTGTTATGAGATTTGGCTCAAGCTCGTGGTAGCCTGACTATAGAACAGAATGAAGAAAGAGATACAGAATAAGATAGATCTAAACAGAACAGTCATAACCTCAAATTCAGATTTACAATTCATGTAACAATCATAATTAACGTTTATAGCGGAAAATAACTGTACTTGCCTTTTGTGGTTCTAAGAAAGGATAATAAACTAGTGTTGATGCAGAAATGCTGAATTATTCCTCTTTAATTGTCGTAGCTCCAAACTTGGATTTGAGATTTGATTTAGCTTCTAATTCTATTCAGGTTGGAAGAAGATTCATCAGTCCAAGTTTTGATTCCAGCAGGGTAGCGACGCCATTTTTATTTTTAATTAGAACAGAGGCAGAGTATAAACAGAATGTAATTTTGTAGAGAAGATGAGGCTAGGGGCTGTTTATATAGGATTAGGCGGACGAATCTAGGCAGAAACGAGAGTGGATACATCAGAATGAACCAGGTTAAAAAAACTGGGTTTCGGGAGCAGGTCGACCCCCAGGTCGACACTATGGTCAACCTGGTCTGGGGGAGGTCGACTACCCAGTCGAGCTGGTCAGGGGAAGTCAACTACCCAGTCGACCACCTGGTCGACCTGGGTCCTGGGCAGGAAATTTCCCGCCCAGCCCGCTTCTGGGTTTCAATTCGAATTTCGAATTCGAATTTCGAGCTGTTTTATTTTATTCAAATTCCTGAAACTTCTGAAGGTCATAACTTGGTCATACGGACTCCGTTTTTCAAAAACTCAGACTCGTCTTCAAGCAGAATTTCGGGACGAACGCAATGGCGCAACCCATTTCCCTTGATTCTTATTTTAAAAATTAATTATTCTCTGATTCGTTACTTATATGTTCACATAAAATACGGGGTGTTACATTCTCCCCTCCTTAAAGGATTTTGTCCCCGAAATCTTCAAATTAAGAAGAATGTGTCCTACCATCCAGTCATCCATCTACTCAACCATCATACACAAGCATCCATTGTCCTTAGAAAACTTCTAATGTTGTATAAACATATGCAAAAGTGTGTGTATATGTTCCTTATCTAATGCAAAGATCAGGCGGTCCACTGATTCATTTGACCTCCTTAAATGCAAATTATGTTAGTGCCATGAGTCCAGCATGTATGCAATTTTCCTATTTGATATTATTCTTATATGAGTGACAACCGTTCATTCATATGCAATATCCATGTGAGGATTCAATCATTTTGCATCCACAGAAATTGAAAATGCTCACACATCCATATACAGTATGAGAGTGTTTTCGAGCCGATCTAGTGCCTAATGTGTGTATATTCATCCACGAGCAACCACTAGCAACCACTTGCATCCACTTGCAACTATCAAACATAACATGTCTCAAACACATGTTTACATCTATAGGATTCCTATCTATAGGTCGAAGACTCGATTGATAAGATACAGTCGAGTGATGGGAGCGAGTGCAGATGAACAAAAACTTGGTTTCATTAGACCCTGGGTTGAGAGACAAATTCCCCTAAGTATCAACCCCGAAGACCAAAATCAACATCAGATTGACACCCCAGAGGATTACCCTCTTTAGACAATATCAAAACTGGAAATCTCAACCTTATCAGAAATATTCAGATATTTACAGGTTACCGGTACAGATCAGATTACTAAATGATTCTTAGGAAACTAAGCCTGATAAAAACCCAAAATGTATGCGTCATGGTCAACTTAATGCTCAACACAGATACCCAACTTAGCACAATTGGATGAGTCATAACCCTTATGGGTTTGGGTCTACAGCGGAATCAGAAACAATACTAGTATTCAAGTGCAGAGTATCAATTACAGAATCGAAATGCCAGAATCAGAAAAGAGTTTTAACCCAAAAATCAGATAAAGAAATTAAACCTCCTACAGAAAGTTTTCTTATTTCTATCCTATGCACTATCCTCTAGAGTGTTCGCCTTCCTTCCAGAAGTTGGTCCTGCCCTCTGCCCTTGCCCTCGTTTCTTCGGACAGTCCCTAGTGAAGTGTCCCATCTCACCACAGTTGAAGCAAGCGCCCTTTCTTTTTCTGCAGTCCTTGTTCAGATGAGTCGAGCCTCCACAAGTAAAGCACTTTTTCTCCTTCTTATCTTCAGACTTTTCGCCCTTCTTTTGTGTTTCCTTTTTGGGTCATGCTTTCTTGTTCTGTGGTTCTTCCTTCTTTGCCTCTTTCTTGCCGTTGTCTTCCTCGTGCAGTAGTGACATATGCACCAATCTCTCGTAAGTCGTTCCCATGGGTACATGGGTCATGGCTAGGCCGTGCAGTGGCTCGTTCAATCCTTTAACAAAGCGGAGAGCCTTTTTATGCTGGGTGTTGACTAAATCTAGTCCGAACCTAGCCAGTTGGTTGAACTGGTTGACGTATTCCTTGACCGTCATACTTCCTTGCTTAAGAGATAAGAACTTTTCCATTTGTAGACTTCGTTCAGCTTGCGAGAGGAATTTCGCCTCAAACCTTGTTCTGAAATCTATCCATGTTTCAACCGGTCTCTCGGCGTTAGTGAATTCCCACCAATAAGAAGCATCGTCCTTGAGCAACCACACCGCCAATTGTACCTTCTGCCTATCGTCCACCCCGAAGATAACGAACAGATCCTCGGTTTCTTTGAGCCAGTTCCTCGCTTCTATGAATGATTCAGTTCCCTTGAAATCCTTTCCACCCATGGCCCCAAAATCTTTACAGATCTTTGAAAAAGCAATTGCACGAGGAGAGGGTGGAGGTGGAGGAATCGCTGCAGCTGCAGGAGGAATATCTGCTGGGGCTGCATCGTTGGCCCTAGCCACTAAGTACCTCCTGAACCAGCCAGGTATTGGCACACCCTCTGGAAAGTTAAGATTCCCAGACATGCTGGAATGAAAGAAAAAAGATTTAACACGGAGAACAGAAAAGATAGATATATGGCTCTTTGGGGATTATGTTTTTCAAAACAAACTTTATTTTTGAAAATACTTCCTTTTAAAACCTTTTTGAAAATAGTTTTCAAAAACTTTACCCAATCTGGTAACCTTCAGCTTTGATACCAAGTGTAACACCCCACCTCCATTAAGGTCACTCACAAAGGGAATGCCTTAACTTTGGTGGAGCGTTTTATTAGACAGAACAGAAATTTACAAGACAGATAAACAATACTTGAGAAATTATAACTTTATTACAGCGGAGAACAGAAGTCAGTTTGGTTACATCTTTCCCAAAAACTCAAGTACATAAATATCAGCCTTGTTCAGAAAATCATCAGAGTACAAAACTTTAAAATCATAATCCCTACAGAAGCTGCCATAAGGAGTCAAGCCATACTTTAAGCACTCTATGTACTTCAAGCAGAAGAAATTTGGATCAAGCTAAAGTGTTCCCTCCTTGGAAAACCTGGGGGGTGGGGAATGGAAGAAAAGGGGCGAAAACAAGCAAGGTCAGACATAAAGTCTGGCAAGTCCAGTGACTTTCAGCATATGAACAGATAATAATAATCATGGCATGCAAATAAAACCGGATGAGAGATAACAGTAACAGGAGCAACAGATGTACTTAGGTTAAACAGAAGGAACGGAATAATATTACTTTTCATTTCTCTGCACTAATACTAGTATAACAGGATTAGGTGTCACCCTAATGTCTAAACTGAAATAGAAACGAGAACGGAATAATTTACACAGAAGAGAATGCTCGTAATTGGCATTTACCACCCCAACAGAAACAGACCGAAACAGAATTGCTAATAATGGGCCTTTACCACCCGAACAGAAACAGACAGAAACAGAATGCTAATAATGGGCCTTTACCACCCGAACAGAAACAGACAGAAACAGATTAATCCCTACGGAAACAGAATGTAGAATTTGGTGTACACTAGTAAATGGGCCTTTACCACCTGAACAGACGGTACCACGCAGACAGGTGTTGCCGCCCAACAGAAATAGAAGGTACCAACAGAAACAGACAGAACTAAGTGTACCCTAAAACCCTACCCAAAGCGATCGGCTCCCTAATACATAAATACCCTGTGTCGGCTCCACAATAGGGTGTATCACTCCCTAAAGTGACAACCAATTGGCACATGCCTATTTACAGATGTCACGGCGTCTTACATCCTCAGAGGCAGACCGGGATCCATGCACGCACATGACCCGGTTGGAACGCACCATCAACACCCCTCGCCATTATCAGAATGAACCACTTATAATTAGTTCAGTAAGCGTGCCCGGAACCTACCTACTGTTAGGTCAAAGTTTTGATACCAGAAAGGGTTATTGACTAATATGGGTCCCAAACAACAGATGACATAAGTAATTTCCGTCCTAACCTTGTGTCCCCAGACTAACAGATTTCAGATTAACTTGTTTACAAGTTCAGATATACAGAGTTCAGACCAACTAGTTCACAGATCAGACAAGTTTTCAGACTAACGGATCAGATATACAGATTTAACAGATTTACAAATTTGTCTAACTTTGTAATTGGGCCTACAGATTCACGAACGGGTTTGTTAAATTCATTAGTCCAATTGGTTTAACCCTATCCACCCAACACGTTTTAGACATCATATTTTTCCCAGATTTGCATTAATATTAATGCACAGACCTCTCACATTAGGTAGATAGCTTGTGGCCGTTGGATATGCCGGGCGGTTCCGGGTAGACTTCTGCCACAAGCCAGACCTAACCTCGTGTCTAAGCATATTTTAGTTATGCCTACGACCTCTCACATTAGACTGACAGTTTGCGGTCGCTGGTTAAGCCGGTTGGTTCCGGGAAGACTTCTACCGCAAACAGAGTCAACCTCATGTCATAGCCAATTCATTTCAATACAGATTTTTCAATTATCAGACTAATTCTGTTTATTTAACAGATTAAACTTCTGTACAAGTTACAACAGATTATTCGAGGTTCTATTAACAAGTTTTGCTCAATTTTAAGTCGAGCCTACAGATTCACATACTTCAAATTTCAGCATTTCAGTTCCAACAGATTTCATCATTAACCGGATTAAACAGATAACAGATCATGCAGATTAGGCTATTTAGCAGATTTAGCAGATAAGGCAATTTAACATAATTAACAGATTAGGCAATTCAATTTAATTAGCAGTTTAGGCAATCTAGCAGATTAGGCAATATAACAGATTTAGCAGATAACAGATTTAGCAGATTATATATATATATATATATCATATCTTGCCTAATCATAAATTTAGCCTAAACTCACTTGCCAAATCATGGTCATAATTCATAATACCATATATGCTCCTAATTTTTAGTTAAACATTACACTATACAGAATGTTCTCCATAAACAACAATAAACAATATGAATTATGCCAAATTATAGCCTATGATGTCAGATATCCAAAAACCCTTATTTAGGCGCATTCACATTAATAGTTATCCTGTTTTTGTATAGGTCTCTACACCTAAGTCACATATTCCTTTTTCAAGTCATGAGATTTTACATAAAAGAATATGTCACAAAATCTAGATTTTTAATCTATAACATGTAGTATGTCCTCAACATGCATTACTATTCATGCATAACATGTTGTAAATTATCTTTAAATTCTAACATCAGACCATGCATTATGCCCCAAAGTTTCAAGTTGACCTATAATTCCCCTTCTCCCAAATCACAGATTATCATACCTAGTATGAACAGATCTAGATCTAACATATGTTTATTTCTTAAATTAACTACAGATCTAGATTACAACATGTACTATGTATCTAAATTAGTTTCATGTTTACGGTAAAATCTAGGCCCCGAATCCCAAGTCATAAGTCCAATATATTTTATGCCTCAATCTCAAGTCATATGTTAAATATGCCACATGTCCAATTGTATGCCTCAGATTTTATGTCATGTCCTCGAATCAGTCCTGTCCAGTTATGCATCATTCATTATTTATCCCAAACATTTTAGCGTTCGTGCGTTAATCTCTTATGAGATTTGGCTCGGGCTCGTGGCAGCCTGGCTATAGAACAGAAATAAGAAAGAGATACAGAATAAGATAGATCTAAACAGAACAGAACAGTCATAACCTCAAATTCAGATTTACAATTCATGTCACAATCATAATTAACGTTTATAGCGGAAAATAACTGTACTTGCCTTTCGTGGTTCTAAGAAAGGATAATAAACTAGTGTTGATGCAGAAATGCTGAGTTATTCCTCTTTAACCGTCGTAGCTCCAAACTTGGATTTGAGATTTGATTTAGCTTCTAATTCTTTTCAGGTTGGAAGAAGATTCATCAATCCAAGTTTTGATTCCAGCAGGGTAGCGACGCCATTTTTATTTTTAATTAGAACAGAGGCAGAATATAGACATAATGAAATTGTGTAGAGAAGATGAGGCTAGGGGGCTGTTTATATAGGATTAGGCGGACGAATCTAGATAGAAACGAGACCGGATACATCAGAATGAACCAGTTTAAAAAATGGGTTTCGGGAGCAGGTCGACCCCCAGGTCGACACTATGGTCGACCTGGTCAGGGGGAGGTCGACTACCCAGTTGACCACCCAATCGACCTGGGTCCTGGGCGGGAAATTTCCCGCCCAGCTCGCTTCTGGGTTTGAATTCGAATTTCGAATTCGAATTTCGAGCTGTCTTATTTTATTCAAATTCCTGAAACTATTGAACGTCATAACTTGGTCATACGGACTCCATTTTTCGAAAACTCAGACTCGTTTTCAAGAAGAATTTCGAGACGAATGCAATGGCGCAACCCGTTTCCCTTGATTATTATTTTAAAAATTAATTATTCTCTTATTTGTTACTTGGGTGTTACAAGATAATCAAGAAAACGCGATTTCGGAGACTGAAGACAAGATACGCGCGTCGTACCCTTTCCTTTTTGAGGGTATGTTCTTAACTTCTCATTTTTCTACCACTTTGTTTATACTTGTTCTAACGTTTAGTGTATCCTTTCGATTATATCTTCGACCCTTACGTAGAAAATCCTATGGTTGTAAACATGTGTTTGAGACATGTTATATTTGGTGGATGCAAGTGGATGTAAGTGTTTGCTAGTGGTTGCTCGTGGATGCATTTACATACACATTAGGCACTAGATCGGCTCAATCATTTTCATATTGCATATGAATGAGTATGTATATTTAAGTTATTGGATGCATATTGAATGTATTATCATATGGATGTTGCATTTGAATGAATTGTTGTGCACTCATTGCATACATAATGGACGCATGGCACTCTCATGTTTCACATTAGGGAGGTCAACTGAATCATTAGACCACCTGATCTTTGCATTAGATAGGGGACATATACACACACTTTTGCATATGTTCATATAACATTAGAAATCTTTTAAGGACAATGGATGCTTGTGGATGATGGATGAGTAGATGGGTGATGGATGGTAGGATACATTCTTCTTAACTTGAAGATTTCGGGGACGAAATCCTTTAAGGAGGGGAGAATGTAACACCTCGTAATTTTAAAACATGACATAAGAGATAATTAAAGAATACTTAATTTTTATAAGAAGAATTAAGGGAAACAGGTTGTGCCATTGCGTTTGTCTTGTAATTATGCTTAGAATAGAGTCTGAGTTTGCGTAAATCGGATATCATATGAAGAAGTTACGAAGCTTAGAAGATTTCAGCTTGGAGCGGAATTTAAATTAAAATAATAATTAAAAATCAAAATCAGCCAAATGTGGGTGAGCGGGTAATTTCCTCTCTAGGGCGTTGACCCCCCTAGGAGAGTCGACATAGGTGTCGAACACTTATAGGGGTGTCGACTCCCATCTGCCTAGATCTCGCAAACGTGTTTTGGTGGTCTAGGGCTGATGTGTCCTTCTGGGATTGGCTGGATGACGTGTTTTTCTGGTTTGGACGGTTCAGATGGATCCTAATCTAATCTAAGGGTCCTAATTCACCTAGAGCATTTATAAAATACCCATAAACCTAACCCTAATCTCATTGTTATTCATCCATTGCGCCTCCATGCTGCTCTTATCCAACCAAAACCAAAGTAGAGATTTAGAGATAGTTCTTCTTCAACAATCAAATTAGAAGATCAGATCCACATCAATCAAGTAGAGATTATTCAAGATTCGAACTACTGCAATAACGCCTAAATTTATAAGAATCCTATCGCTATGAGTCTATGTCACTTTCACATATAACTGAATTTAAGAAGTAACTGTGAATTGGATTTAATGAATATGCCTGTGACTGAGATGAACCTTATCAAGTTTGTAAATCATTATCCTTTAAATTCATACCCATAAATCTACCATATGCCTTTCTAATCCAGTTTATCGTTATATGCATGTTTATATTCCATATGCCTGTTCTTATGTTTACGCCAATTTTTATGTTGATTCTGTTCTACTCTTCTCTTCCTTTTATGAGATTAGGCTAACTTCGAGCCTAACATATTGCGTTGAGATTTGCGTACGGATAACGTTTGAACAATTGAGAAAAGTTTGGGGAAATTTGTAATAAAATGAGATTATTAGCATAAATCAATTTGAGCACAATTGTGTATAAATTGAGTACATGAGATTTGACATAAGTTGGATTAGGCATAATTGGATATAATTTATGCATGAGGTTTGGCATAAATTGCTAATAACAATGAACACAAATTAATTTGGGCGTAAATTGGCATAACAAGTATACATAAGATTATAGGCCTAATTTGGATTAAAATAATAAACATAATTTAGATTGGAAATTACGGGTAATTGGAATATTTTTTAATCCAAGATTTAAAATTGGGACTTGAATCAAGAAAGTGATAATGAACGCCTAAGAAAGGAGGTTAGATTTGAATTGCGGTATAAGACTGCCCGGAACCGCCCAACACATCCAACAACCACAATTTGGTAATCTAGTGTGAGGGGTCAAAGGCAGAAATTAGATGCGTAATAATGCAAAGACACGAGGTTAGATTCAGATTGCAGTATAAGCCTGCCCGAAACCGCCCGGCATATCCAACAACCGCAAAACGAAAATCTAATGTAGGAGGTCTTGCAAGATTACAGTTATAATGAATTAATGAACACTTAACCAAGATAAGACATGTGGTAAGATATTGGTATAAAAATGGGTTAAGTGAGTAATTTGGGTAGCATGTGAGACATAATTAAAACACTTGACCAAGATGAGACATGCGATCAGACATGGGGATAAAGAGGGTTTAAGTGGGAATTCCTAATGAGGACCAAGCTTAGGAGGGATGCTTGTGTCAAGTGGGTGGGCCCTTTTCGACCAGTAACCCATTTTGGTATCTATATGAGCTCGAACTAGGTCGAGGACGGGACGCGCTTACTTGGGTTTATTGTAAGAGGTCAATAAAGAGATAGCGATGGCAGTGCAAGTCCAACGAAGTTATGTGCGTGCGTGGGTCTGGGCTGGTAGGTAAGACGCTGCTGCATCATGCAAGTATTAGCCGTGCATTTTACTAGTATCGGTTTGCCGCTTTTGGGAGTGATACACCCTACTGTGGGACCAACACGGGTATCTACAAGTTAGGGAGTCGATCGAATAGGGATGGTAGTGAGTACAACTAGTGGAGATAGGAGCAGGCGGCACCTATGATAACAACTAGGAGTGCACGAAACTACCATTATTATTATTATTATTATTATTATTATTATTATTATTATTATTATGTTTAGTAAGAGGGATCAATTTTCAGTATGGAACTAGTATTGGCGCGGTGTAGGAATTATCTTATAGTGATTAGAAGCGCAATCAACGTTATATCTTGTTCATCTTGTTTACCTTGTAGTATCTGCATATGTTATAGTCATCTCTTATATCCCATTTATGTTCTTATCCTCTTACTTTACTGATTATATCGTTAAAGTCACTGGACTCGCCAGACTTTATGTCTGACTCTTTTTGTTTCGCCTCTTTTCTTTCCTTTCCCCCTAGGCCTCAGGGTGGGACTAGTGGAGCTTGACTTGGATTTCTTTATTCTAGAAGTGCTTGGAAGTGTTGAAAGTAACGCTCAGATTTATCTCTTTTCCATTTTGGCTATTTGGAGTGGGATTGTGGTTTTACTTTTATGTACTCTGATAATATTTTTGTTCAAGATGGAAATTTGTGTACTTGTCTCTAGTATGTGGTTTTGATGTTGTTACCAAACATGTTTTGCTTTTCCGCTGCAATGAATAAATTTTGAATTTTCTTAAGTACCATTTTATATATCTATCTTGTGATATTCTGTTCTATACTCTTATAATACTCCATGAAAGTTAATGCATTCCCTTAGAGAGTGACATTAATGGACGTGGGGTGTTACAATATGGCCCCGGTAAATTAAAATGTTTGCTGGAATTCAATATTTACCGTTATATTAATTTATATTTTAATTTTGTTAAAAACTAATCGAAACGATCGAATTGGGTTACGAAACTGTTAGATCAAAATTTGGACCTAACACCCAAATTGTTCTGAAGCTTATAGAATTTCAACTGAAGAATGAGAAAAAGGAAAATAACACACAGAATTTATAGTGGTTCGGCGTTAACGAGCCTACGTCCACTTTATATATTATTGATTATACTTTGAAAGCAAATACAATCAAGAATTTCTCTCAATATTTCAGTAATTCGACAACAATGGCGGATTTAGTACTCAATATTGCCAAAAGATCCCAAAAAATGCCAAGCTCCGGGCTATTTATAGCTGATTTTGTCAGGCGGGTCGTGGTAACACGTGGCACGAATCCCGAGAACATCGGATCGCATCGCCACCGTTGAGGAAATAGTCAAATTAGTCGTTGCGGACAGGTGTCGCGATCTGCTTGAAAATCGGATCGTGCAGATGGGGAGAATCGGTCCAAATGACGGTTAGGGACACGTGTCGCTAGATCCATGCGATTCGGATCGCTGAAGACTAGCTCGCTCTTGAACGGGTCAGAGGGTTCGCCATGCACCAGGGGATCGGATCGGTTCGCTCTGGACAACAACATAAGTTTGGATCGAGTCGCATAGCGGATTCGTTCTGCTGATGGAATGGGCGAGTCGATAGTGTGCGATCCGACGGTGGGCGAGACGATGGTGCGCGATCCGATATCGGGTGAGACGATGGTGCGATCCATTCCTTCATGTCCTTAGAGAACGTGGCTTAATGCTTTTCTTCTTATGAATGATCCTGGGTGGCTTGGTCAAAAAGCTAGCCAAAATTTTGCCCCCTCGAAGTATGTTTTATCGATGATGGAACATGCTTCGAAACTATAGAATCGCCTCTTCATAGCGAGTCGCGAGTCAGTGAACGATTCTCTTTCTGGGATTTCTCTGAATTTATCGACTCGTTTCGCAGGCTCGAGTCGCGGTTCGTTAGAGGGATATTCGTTCCGCTCTTGGGTGTGTATTTGGGCCTCGGAACGAAACGGGCTCCTCCTCGAGTCGTGCTGGGCTTTTGGTTCGCGGCCCATCGGTCTTTCATGGATCGAATAGGACAAAGAAAGGGAGACAAAAGGTCGCCCTCTTTGCCTATATAAGCCGACCCTCCCCTCTTCACTTTCCTTCTTCTTTCTTTTTGCCGTATCGTTTCGCCTGCTCCGTCGAGGAACGGACCCCAGTATTTCGAATCTTCAAATACCCGATCATTTTCCCAATTTTCAGAAAGGTAATTCCACGGAAAACATCCTTATTCGTAAACGCTGCTGTTTCACGAACTTTTTCGAATAATTTGTGGGCAAAACGATGGAAATTTGCGATTTTTGGGGAATCCATCGAGACACCATGGCTGATAGGCGTTGAGCTCGGAGTTCGAGGGTGAGAAGAAGAGATGGAAAACGAAGGAGGAAGAGAAAGAGAGGAGGCCGGTTCGGATCGTGGGCAAGGAGAAGAGAAGATGAAGGCGACTGGCGAGACGGAAGATCGTGGTGGCAGCAAAGGCGCGTGTCGTGGGGGTTGCAACGATTCGTGAAGGAGCGATCCCTTTGGCCTGCGATCCGATGGGGGCGATCCCTTTGGCCTGCGATCCGATAAGGGGCGATCCCTCTGCCTTGCGATCCGACTCATAGCTGACGATGCGGAGAAATTTCAAACTTTAATCAATGCCTTGTCACCATAAAATTCTGAACAGTTAGGATAGAGCCTTGACGTTGGACTTTCTGGACTAAATGACCACACAATTTGACGGCATATGACGACTAATTTTTTGATGATCTTGATTGCTTTCACGCTTTGTTTTTAATGCGCACACACAAGCACACACACCAACACTTGCACACACGGGGGACAGGTAGTGTTAATCTTATTGTTCATATTTTCTCGTCCGAGCAGCAATGTCGAATGATCACTCTTCTTCAAGATCCGCAACAGGAAACGAATCCGAGATTCCTGAACAGTACAACCCTGAAATTCCTCCAATCAATCCGGGAGGTGAAGACTCTGGATCTGAGTACGAGGCCACAGAATCAGATCCGGCCGAAAGTACTTCATCTAGCAATGATTCTGAGATGGATGGGCGAGCTCCCGACGAGATTCCTGGCGCTCTCGGGATAGATAAATTCTCTGATTCTCTAGCATCTAAGCTCGACGATATAAAGCTTAAAAGAATCTGCTTGAGACACGGAATTCCTTGGGATGACGTCTTGACACCCGGAAGCGAAGATAGACCCCACCTAGCTCCAGAAGGATATATGGCGATTAGCCGAACCATGTGCTTGGTAGGAGCTATTCCTCCGTTCCCTCCAATTGCCATTGAAACTTTAAGAAGACTGGGTATTGCTCCGATGCAACTTCATCCGAACGCCTACGCATCTTTATACACCCTATACGTTGCATATGCGGTGATCCTACATGCCGAACTTAAATTCAGAGATTTGACATTCTTCTTTCTTTTCAAGCACCGTTCTTCGGCAACTCCAAATTTCTCTTTCTTTGAATCAGTGGCGAATAGGAAGGTTCTGTACGATGGGTATAGCAATATAGGGGACCCTAAATCTGATTGGTTTTATATAAGGAAACAGGCCGGATGCTCACGAAGATGGCTCAAATCAAGTAAACTTTTAAGCTTCTAATCGAATATCTTGTTCAAGAAGTTTAGGCGTTAACATTCTCCCCCCTTTTCCTTTGTTTCAAACAGATCATGTCTTCCCGAAAACAGAGGGTCCACTATACAACAACCGGTTGTCCATTCTTTTACAAAGCAGATCCGACTTTCTAAAGATCAAAAAATGCATTACGGACGACAATCTTCATAATCATCGTCTTCTGGATAGAAGATTTGGACTTGGTAATGGTGGCAGACCTTATAAGTATGTGCCCCCAACGGAGGGAGAGGGAACTTCGCAAGCAATAGAAACAGCTAAATTCCGTAAGAGTCCTTCTCCAATAGTCATCCAAGACGATGAGGACATGAACATATACAGAGGGGATGAGGCCCGCGATGACATGTCCAAGGAAATTCCTGCATCTGCTCCAATTGAAACCGTTGCTCTCGGTGATTTGACAGAAGAACAGCTATTTGACGAGTTGAATAAAATCCCTCTACCCGATGATGTATATACAGAGAAGGACTTCAGAGAGGGGCCTTTCTTCCCTGCTTCTGAAGAGGCGATCGCTCCAACTAGAGGACGAGAAACTTGTCAGATGAGCCTGTCTTCAGGCCCGGGTCTGTTTGGGGGAATTACATGGGATGCACACATCACACACTATCTGACCCTGCACTCTTATATCATGGGTATTCAAAGTTTTAATATGCTCTTCTCTTTCTTTTGCAGGAACGATGTCCCGCAGGAAATCTTACTCGTATCATTCTCTTCGCGAGGGCACACCCAGCCTTCGTCCGGATACTGAGCGCTCTCGTGGTCCTTCTCATAGGCCGAGTTCCTCGCAACCTCGATCTCCACCAAAATCAACCTCTACCAGGCCTTCAAGTCATCCGACAATTCCGACAGGGGGAAAGAAACTTCCAAAAGAGTTAACTCCTCCAAAGAGTGCACCTTCCCACAACCGGTCGTCCAAAAGGCATCACGAGTCTAAAGATAGGGACAAAGATTCATCCAAAGAGACTGATATGGAGAGAAGTGACATTGTCCCCACCAGCCAACCAGAGTTAGCTGCCCCCGGGTCACGGGATTACGTCCATGGTCCCGAGATCCAAGGTAGGCTGGAAAAGCTGCGGGAACAATTTCCAGGCATATTCTTTGACAGGATGGTGTTTGTTCCTGCCTTGGAACCGGTCCGTAAAAATTGGGATAATGAAGTTATCGAGCACATCCAGCACGCAGCCAGGCAGTATGAGATGATGAAAAAACACGCAGTTAACCTTTCGGAAGTCATCCGAACTCTCGAAATAGAAGCACACAGATCTAAAGCGAAACTTGAAAATAACGAAAGGGCTAGGACAAAATTGGAGAAGGACCTGGAAGATGCTCACTCCCAGCTTGCTTTAGCACGGAGGGACGCTGAAAATTATAAGACTGAATTAGAGAATGCCAAGCAGCGCTTTCATTCAGAACTGGACTCCAATAGCCAAGAGAAAATGGCCTTAAAGAAAGAGGTTGAAGATCTCAAAATGGCCAACATCGAGTTGAAAACAACACAAGGCCATTTTGAAGCTGAGAAGGCTGCTTGGGAGGCAGAAAAAGCGAGTTTAAAAGAAAGTTTGGCTCTGGCTAAAGCAGAAAAGGTGATTTTGAATGACCAGGTCCCGGATGCGGAGAGAAGGGCTGCCCTCGCCGAAAAGAACGTTGAAAGTGCCATTGAATTGGCCACTGCTTCTAACAACAAGCTCCTCGAAAGAGAGAAAGAGATCGAGGGGTTTGAAGAGATGATTTTCGATTTCCTTGGCCAGGTTCTCAAGACTTGCAACATCTCTTGGATCCCGGATTACCATGTTACTTTGGCCAATTTATGGGATGCCATTGTGGAGGGTGAAAAACATAGATTGGGGGTCGAAGAAATTGATGAGGATGAATTGATGAAGAGCATCCTCAGAGACAATGAGCCTGAGGACCTGGCAGAGGGTCGCCGCCTGATTCTGGCGGAGATGGAAAAGGAGAGAGCCCTGGCCAAGGTTAAAGGCAAAGCTGATGAGGGCTCGAGTTCGGCTGTGGAGCCCAAGACCTCCGGGGTTGAGGAATACCATCCTGATGATCCATTAATCCCTTTGGGTCGAACTCCCTTGGTCATTGGAGCCTCTACAACTACTCAAGAGGGAGCATCTGCTGAAGGTATCTCTCTCTTTTCCCCACAATTTGTTAAAGCAATTGTGAATTGTCGTCGTCTGGTAGAACAACCAATTGAATTAGTAACGTGTGTTCCTCGTAATACAGGTGGCGAGCCCGTCGACCAGGGTGCTGAAAAAGAGAAAGAAGTGGAGAAGGAGGCTGTCTTGCCAGGTGCTGATATTGATGTATCAAAGCAGGCCGAAGTCACAACAACAGAAAGAAGCATCCCGGCACCTAGCACCGATGTACCCAAAGATGCTGAGACCATCGAAGCTTTGAAAGACATGGATGGGCGCCATGTGGATGACGAAGAAGACATTATCGGCGTTAAATAGGCCGATGATAATGACGAGGAAACCTTGGCCAGCCGCAAAGCCAGGCAGGAGAAAGGGTTGGCTTCGAAGAAGGTGGGGGATGAGGCTTTGGACGTAGTCCCTTTTGCAGAATTCGATCCCAAAACTGGGATGATTGTGAAGATTCAGCCCAAATCCATCAGTCGACAGCTTCACTTTGAAAACCCCGATGACTTCCCGGCTTCCCTTTCTGGTAGAAGTAAGAGAAAAGAGGTGGAAGAGGAGTCTTCAGGGGAGTCGGATGTTCCCCTCATAGATAAAAGGAAGAGGAAGAAAGGGGATCCATCTGATGCCGACAAGGAGAGGCTGGAGAGGCAGAAGCAAGAGAAGAGGCCAAAGCGTAAATAGGATACTTATTGATATTTTGTTTTTAGGTTTTTCACTGGTCAGGAAATGTAATTGTGAGACTGGCCCTCACTTTCTTTTCTAGGTTATTTTTCACTTTGTTGGTTCGCAGTACATAAATAAAAGTTTATCTCTTTTTGCATCCTTACGTACCTGCATTCAAATAAACTTTTCATGTTTAGTTATAGGCCATCTAATAATAATTACAAATCAGTCAAACAACAGATAGCCAAGGAAAAATTTTCATGCTGCGTTGCTGTTTTAAAGCTCAGTATATGTATATGAGTATATGTGCCCCCAATCGGTTGTTATCCTAGCGCCTGACGGGGGTTTACTTAAAATTGGTTAGCCTTGTTGGCAGGTTGCCCCCTATTTCTGAATATGCGGGGTACTTAGAAGATTTCATAGGATAATTGTTCTTGTGGCACCGAATTTCTGACACCTTTCTCAGTGCTTAATTACAGACCTCTTTATACTCTCCTGACGGTTGCCAAGGTTAGAGTTTGAATTCAGTAGTTCAGTTGGTCCCCGATCCTTTAGCAGGGAAAAAGTTCTTTCTCAGCGCTCAATCGGAGACGCTTTTATACTCTCTCTCTCTCTGGAGAGTTAGAGTTCGAGCTCAGCGATTCATTCGCTCCCCGATCCTTCAGCGGGAAAGGAGCTCTTTCTCAGCGCTCAATCGGAGACGCTTTTATACTCTCTCTCTCTCTCTCTGGAGAGTTAGAGTTCGAGCTCAGCGATTCATTCGCTCCCCGATCCTTCAGCGGGGAAGGAGCTCTTTCTCAGCGCTCAATCGGAGACACTTTTATACACTCTCTCTCTGGAGAGTTAGAGTTCGATCTCAGCGATTCATTCGCTCCCCGATCCTTCAGCGGGGAAGGAGCTCTTTCTCAGCGCTCAATCGAAGACGCTTTTATACTCTCTCTCTCTCTGGAGAGTTAGAGTTCGGATCAAGCGGTCTGCAATCATGCACGCTCATCAAACTCGTTCTTAGGTTTACATTTTAATCCAAGCTCCGAGGATTGAAACCAGTTGGACAAGCAGTTGGAGCCCTTGCCAAGGCTTTGAGTTCTCCTTAACAGTCTACGGGAGGAACGGTTGGCAACAGACTTCGGGTACCTGCATTATTCTTTTGATTTCCATAAAAATAGATAGGCAGATAAATAAAGATGCAATAAAGGTAAATGACACACAATATTTTATAGTGGTTCGGTCGAATCATGACCT
Organism: Allium sativum; assembly: GCA_030737875.1. Lineage (NCBI taxonomy): Eukaryota > Viridiplantae > Streptophyta > Magnoliopsida > Asparagales > Amaryllidaceae > Allium > Allium sativum. The sequence continues at coordinate 59,159,553 of CM060920.1, forward strand.
ACGTCCACTTTATAATCTTTTGCTTTAAGGAATCAGACTATTCTTAGGCAAGTCATGCCCTGTACATGGTTTTTTATCAAAGCAAAAGAATAAGTTTGAAACTTTCATGTTAAATATGGCCGTAAATGTTGGGCATTCCACACTCTGGGGATTTCCTTTCCATCTACGGTTGCCAGCTTGAAGGTTCCATTATCAAGCTTGCACAGAATAGAGTACGGTCCTTCCCATTTCGCTCCCATATGAGTTGGGGGTGGAAAGACACGTTTCAGATTCAAGTCTCCGGGTTCCCATGTTCGGGCTCGAACCTTTTTGTTGTAATATCGGGCGACTTGTTGTTTGCATCTCAAGGCGCGCAGGTCTGCTTCATCCCTCTTTTCTTCGATCATATCCAGGGACTCAAGGAGCAATTCATTATTGGTCATTGGATCATAATAAGTCACCCGGTGAGAAGGTACCTTTATCTCAACCGGAATGACTGCTTCCGTTCCAAAAGCAAGGGAGAACGGGGTATGTCCTGTTGCCGATTTATATGTTGTCCTGTAGGCCCAAAATGCTAAGGGCAATTCATCAGCCCACATGGCTCTAGCCTGCTTCATTCTTCTTTTCAAAATGGACTTAATTACTTTATTTGCCGCTTCGACTTGTCCGTTCGATTGTGGGTGCGCCACAGAGGTGTATCGATTCTCGATGTGGTATTTTTGGCAGAAGTTTCTGAATTCGACACTATCGAACTGAGTTCCGTTGTCTGTTATTACAATCTTTGGAATCCCAAATCGACAGATGATGTTTCTCACGATAAAGTTGATCACTCGTTTGGTTGTGATTGTAGTTAGTGGTTCAGCCTCGACCCACTTAGTGAAATAATCTACGGCCACAATAGCGAACTTTGCTCCGCCTTTTGCTATGGGGAGACTTCCAATGATATCAATCCCCCACATAGCGAAAGGCCATGGACTCATCATCGTTTTTAACTGGTTAGGAGGTGCTCTAGGTATCTTTGAAAATCTCTGGCACGCATCACACCGCCGTGCATACCTTGCTGCATCCTTGTTTATAGTAGGCCAGAAATAGCCATGCCGCAACACCTTTTTTGCCAAAGTTTGCCCTCCAGTGTGGTCGCCACATTCGCCTTCGTGGACCTCTTGCAGCACACATTTGATGTCATCGTGGGCTACACACCGAAGGAGGGGCATTGAAAACCCTTGTCTGTAAAGAACTCCTCCTTGCAGAACGTATCGGGCGGCTTTGCGAATTACTTTACGCCTCTCGCTTTTCTTGGTCGGAAGCGTTCCATCCATCAGGAAATTCTTTAGAGGGGTCATCCAGGACTCCCTTTCTGGTTCCGTCTCTAGTACTAGGTCGATTTCCCTCTGACCTATGCTAGGGGACCGAAGTACTTCAACGGGGGCTAGCCCAGTCACTTTAGGATCGTCAGAACTAGCCATCTTTGCCAACTTGTCTGCCTGCTGATTCTCTGACCGCAGAATATGAGATATGCTGTAGTGATCAAAATCATTCAGCAGTTCTTTCACTTTCTTTAAGTATAAAATCAATCTTGCACTTTTAGCTTGGAATCTTTCAGTGACTTGATTCACAACTAACTTGGAGTCGCAGAAGATGTTCAGCTTTGTGACTTCTAGTTCCTTTGCAATCTTTAATCCGACTATCAGAGCTTCATATTCGGAATCGTTGTTAGTGGCATGAAACTCCATTCGGATTGCATAGGTTATCAATCGTTTCTCGGGGGTTTCAAGCACTATTCCAGCGCCGGATCTTTCGTCGTTCCTAGCGCCATCAGTATACAATCTCCAGGCATTGGGATAGAAAAGTAACTTTGAAGGATCAACTTCCTCGTTTGCTATATCTTCCTCAGGGACAGTGAACTCTGCTATGAAGTCGGCTATCACTTGCCCCCGAATTGACCGTCTGGGCTGAAAGTTCAAATCAAATTGACTTAACTCAATATTCCATTTGAGTAACCTTCCAGATGCCTCCGGTCTCTGTAGAACTTGCTTGAGTGGATGATCGGTGTATATGGTGATAGGATGTGCCTAAAAATAATGCCGAAGTTTTCTAGAGGCGATCAGTAAACTATACGCCAACTTTTCTATCCGTGGATAATTACGCTCTGCTGCTGTCAATTTTTTGCTCACTTAATACACAGGTCTTTGGACCTTATCCTCTTCCCTTACCAATGCTGAGCTGATCGCATGGGATGACACTGCCAAATACACGAATAAATCCTCGTGATCTATTGGCTTAGATAAAATCGGAGGTTTCTCCAAGTGCCTGAGCAAATTCTGAAACGCTTCTACGCAGTCGGGTGTCCATTTGAAGCGGCGTTTTCCTCGCTTTATTAATTCGAAGAATGGGATGCACTTATCCGTAGCCCTGGAGATAAATCCGCTTAATGCGGCCACTTTTCCAGCAAGGCTTTTGTAATGACCCAGAAAATCTGAACCAATTTAAAATTTTTAAATTGGCTAAAATAATGGATTTTGAATATTTAAAATAAATATTTTAAATAATGTCGATGAAAACTGAGATTGAATCGACAATTGAAAACGAATATAATTAATTATAATTATAAACAAGGCCTGAAAAGGCGCTGTAGTTTCAAGAATCGAGTTCAAACTTTGTCGGACTGTACCGGGTGCAAAACAAAACGAATTTTAGTGAAACCAAAAATATTTAAATCTGTTAGTGAATATCTTTCCAACGAATCTGACAAATCGAAATTTGATAGCGGGAATCAAAAGATATGTCCAGTTGAAATTTCTGAATAGTCGCTATGGAATTCAGGCCCTTAAAAATGGACATTTTGCAAACGACCTCGGATTTCGACGAAACCACTTTTGTTGGGTCCGGGATGTGAAGTTATTGCTAGGTTTCAAATTTCATAATTTTTCGAATCAATATGTGAGCGTGGCAAAGGAAAACGCATTTGACCGGTTATAGTTGATTTTAATCGACTGGAAATTGGCCATTTTTCAAACGGTCTCAGAATTTGACGAAACTAGTTTTGTTAGGACTGTATGGTCAATACGAAGCTAGAAAATATTTTTCTGGAATTTTTCTAGTTAGTATGTGACCCCGGTAATTTGAAATGTACGTTTAAAATTCAATATAGTGATTTAAATGTAAACTCAACGGAAACTGATCAAAACGTTCGAATCAGCTTACGATACATATCCCATTGTGTTCGAAATGGGGGTAGAACGCTAGGGACGACAGTCGGTGGGTCCCATTTCGACTTCGAATAAAAAAGTCAACTTTTAAATAGAAATTTAATAATAATAAATATTTATATAAACCCTTTTCTCTCTCTCTCCTCACTTTCTTTCTACCGTTCGAAAAAAAGAAAAAAAAGAAAACCCGCCGCTTCCCCGACCATCCGCCTGCCGCTGCCTCAGGCGAGGCGCCGCCCATCACCGCACCCCCCTCCCCTCGTTCGTCGAACCGCCAGTGACCTCGCCCCCCCCCTCCCCCCCCCCGAAATCATCACGACGCCCAATTCGCGAGCCCCCAGTTCGAGACCACTGAAGCCACCGCCTGCTCCTCCTCCTGCCGCCGACCCTGACGACCCCCCCTCTATTCGCAGATTACAGTAAGCTGCTGTTTATTTATTTTTATTTTAATTCTGAAAAACTGATTTTTGAAAAGGTTTAAAACTGATTTTTGAAAAGGTTTAAAACTGATTTTTGAAAAGGTTTAATTCTGATTTTTGAAAAGGTTTAAAACTGATTTTGAAAAGGTTTAATTCTGATTTTTGAAAAGGTTTAAAAACTGATTTTTGAAAAGGTTTAAAACTGATTTTTAAAAGGTTTAAAAACTGATTTTATTTTAAGATATAAAAAGAAAAAGATTTGATCTTTAAAATAGAAAAGACGGAATTTTTATTAAGTAGAAGATGTAAGATATGATTTTTATATATTGAACATCGAAGTAAAAATTCGATTTTTATATATTGAATAGCGAAGTCAAAATATGATTTTTATATATTGAATAACGAAGTAAAAATTCGATTTTTACCTATGTAGAGAATACGGGCAACGAAAGCGACAAAAGGCGAGAGCGGTGAAGATTTATGCAAAGAAGAGTCTTGGGATTGAATTAGCTAATTGGTGAGAATTTCTCACTCTTCAATTTCTTTTAAAAAAAATATATATGTGTTGAAATAAAAGTGAATTGCTATATATAATATATATATATATATATATATATATATATATACGCCCCCTCGTCCACAAACCATGGACGATAATTATTGATTGAAATTGTTGTGAAAATTGATTGATAGCGAATGATTGTTTGGGATTGTTTGTGGTTGATATTGATTGATTGTGGTTGAAAAATACCCGTTTGTGATTGAGAAATATTTGGTTGAAACCACATAGGATTAGTTTGTGGAAATGAAATAAATATATATACATGCCGCCTGCGTGCGAACTAGATGCATGATCCCCATTGTCAAAAACCGCGAGGTTTTAAGGTAGAGCGAGGAGCCGTACTAGGGACGGTCCCGGTTTTAACTACCCTGCCGTTATGCTGTCGAAATTTTGAATAATATTCGTGTGTTTGAATTATTTTCATCTGCTTGAACTATATTCATTCGTTGATTAGAAATTCATGTGTTGAATGGTATTCATATTTTGAAATAAATTGTTGATAATAAAAAAAATCACCTTTTATCGACTATATGAACTGTGTAAAATAATCTCGTTTTAAAAGAAATTGTTTTATGATAAAAATCCTATTTTTGTCACCTATATGAACTATATAGAAAAATAGTGTTTTGAAATGAATTGTTTTACAATAAAAATCACATTTTTATTGTATGCATGAATCGTTGAAATGTGAAGTGTTAAAAATAGCCACTTGTTCAAAATAAACATATATGAGTTGAAACATTCATTAATTAGCTAATGAAGTGATTTGCACCTATGTATGTAACATTAGAATGAATGGTGTTTTTTTTTAAAACCAAATAGAAATCAAATATGAAGTTGAATAGAAAATGATAAATGATAAGAACTGTATATATATATACATGCATATTCATTGAACAGGTTATAGCAAAGGGGCTAGAGAAGAGGAATAAAATTTTATGCCCGACAAATAGGTACACATTTACTGTTTTGTTTGGGTGATGATTTTATGAGCCTGTTGGCTAGCCGCTTGGCTTTTTCTTTTTCTTTTTGAGATTAGAAGGACCGGGAAAGCTATTTACGATTTCCCGATGCTCCCGGTGCAGGGGAGGTTATGGCGAAATTTTCCAAAATTTTAAGGCGTTAGTGAAATATTTGAAGTGAAAACGATATTGAAATTGTTGAATGAACTATATTTATATAATTATATAAATATAAATAAAATTAAAACGAAACGTGGCCGTGCAGTTCACATTTTGAAACCGTGATTTCAAACAACTAGTGTGGGAAATCCGACCATTGGATTTTCCCGAAACCTCAACCGTCGGGTTCGCCTTGGAAATATCTTTCCAACGGCACCAACCTTGTAAAAATCCAACGGTTGGATTGTCTGAAATGTTTAATTCAAATCTAAAGAAAAACAGCGCCAGAAGCGATTATATTTATTTATATATATAAATATAATTATATTTAATCGAATAATGACGCTGCAGTTCGTATGTTGAAATCGAAACTTCAAACGATTGTACCAGGAGATCCGACCGTCGGATTTTCCCGAAACTGGAACCGTTGGATTCGTTTTGAAAAGACCTTTCTAATAATGTAAATTTTGTGAAGATCCAACGGTTAGATTTTCAGATATGTGTAAATCAAATCTGAAGAAAAACAGCGCCACGGCCGCGTTATGGCCCGAAGCGTCGTTTTGAATAAATGGGATATTTTAAAATAAATAAAAATAGCGATAAATCATTATAAAGTACCATAAACAATATGGAATGGAAATGAACTGAATTTGCTCGATTTATGTTGTATTTGATGGTTGAATGTGTTTGGTGTGAAAATTACATTAAAGAACAAAATTGATGTTGTCGAATGACTTAACCATAAAATAAATTGATTTGAAATTCTAAATATACGTGAATTATTTGAAAAGGCCGAGTTAATTCTCATTTCAAATAATTGACCGACGATTGAAAGTCAAAGATGAAGACGATGGTCGAAGACCGGAGATCTTCACCTCGTTTGGATGGTAACCGAGGTCCTGATTGGGAGGCATCCCGAAATATGGATAATGAGTGGTGATCGTCCAGACGTACGTGGTGATCGATGGGTTTGCGAGGTATTTAGTGCCTCCGGTTTCGTTCAGACCCAGAACGGACTTGTAAATGGACTATGTGTCTAACATTGGATTTTATTCTGTGTTGATTGATCTCTATTAAATATACATCTGTTTGGCGGCGGAGAATTTATTCTTTTGCTTAACGCCCTTCTCTGAGACGCACGAGCTCAGAGGTTGTATATCGATGGATATCAGTCGCATGGCATGAATTGCCTATGTGGCATGCTAAGATGCAGTGATCAGGACTTCTGTTGAAAAGCAAAGTCTTGTGGTGATGGGCAAAGCACCTCCAGTGTGGCGTAGCTTTGTGTATAACGTGAAATCGCGAGCCTCACACCCCGGTATGAGCCAGAAACGGGAGAAGGACCTCAGGGGGGACGTGCGTTTTCTTTCTAGCTAGGGTGGTGTCAGTGACCTACCAGCCCTGACATTTATATACTTTTCACCTATGTGGTTGTTGCTGTTGCGAGGCGCCTCAGTTTGATCGGACGATCCGGGTCCGATGGAGTCATTCGTTGGCTCATTTACACCCCAAAGGGTGGAGAAACGCATTGTTCAGGCATTATAATCCACTTCGTGTGGACCGGCCCTGACGATCCAGGGTATGGTTGCGGCTGTACCTGAGACTCGGGCTAGACAGTCTCGAATTCGGTAAGGACTATCTTTTGCCTTGGTTCATGACGGAAATCCAATTTCCAAATACGACATCGTGCGGTTTTGATTGTATATCTATATATGGCGACATAGTGGTATGGGGCATTAATGCCGTCTATGATAGATAGTTATGATTTGAAATTGTTTTCAAAACATATAAGCACTAGCAATAATATCAAATGCCTTTGTTTTATTCGTATCAAGCATATTTGGCCGTTATAAGGTAAAAACTCTATCCTCCGGTTTGCGTTGCATTGTGTGATGGGAACTGAGTCTTATAATGGCTTCATTTTTATAAAAAGCATAGCGATGTTTAAAAGAAAGATTTGTTTTAAAGCACTGGAAATCCAATGGAGTAAACCCGTTCCACGAAAGTGGCGTGGTCCTGTGATTAGCCAAATTATATATGTGTTGAGTAGATTTCTCATACCAGTCCCATGACTGACTCGTAGTTTGTTTCACTTTCAAACTCGGGTGCCCCTTTTTCTACACGGACAGCCTTGTATTCAGGTTTAGCTGGTTCTTCTGGATAGCTGGAGCTGAAGATGGATTCTATCATTTATCTCTTTTTATGCTGTTCAGCTCCTATTGTACATATTTTGTTTGTTTTCCGCTGTAGACATTTATGTATAGCTGAACTGTATTTGTACTAAGTAAGATCCTGTATACTGTGTAACTCTGATGATTACTTTTATCCAGTATATTCTATTGTTCATTATCTGGTGTATTTATTTAATTTTGTTCTGCTATTAACTGTTTCTGTGTTATATTCCAAAGATAACCCTTGTTTCCGTCTGAACGGGATTTTGGGTCGTCTCAGCTTTGCACATCCCTAATCTGCCTAGGTTCCTGAATGTTTCTGATTGCCGCGATCTGGTCTGGATTGATCTCAATACCACGGGAACTGACGATGAATCCCAAGAATTTTCCAGAGGCAACACCGAATGAACATTTGGTTGGATTGAGTTTCATCCCGTACTTTCGAAGAATGCCGAACATCTCTGCCAAGTCAGTAGTGTGTTGAGAAGATTGCTTGGACTTAACCAACATATCGTCGACGTATACTTCCATTGTTCTCCCGATCTGGTTATAAAACATTCTGTTGACTAAGCGTTGATATGTAGCGCCCGCATTCTTCAAGCCATAGGGCATCACCACATAACAATATAATCCCAGATCAGTGATAAAACTAGTGTGCTCTTGATCTGGAACATGCATCGGAATCTGGTTATATCCTGAATAAGCATCCATAAATGAGAGAAGCTCATGACCTGCCGTTGAGTCTACCAGCTGGTCAATACGGGGCAACGGGAAACTATCCTTTGGATAGGCTTTATTCAAATCTGAGAAGTCGATACACGTTTGCCACTTCCCGTTGGCCTTCTTTACCAGGACTGGATTCGAAATCCAGTCTGGGTAGGTCGAGTCTCTGATAAATCCATTACTCTTCAGCTTTCCAATTTCTTCTTTTAAGGCAGCGGACCTCTCTGGGCCCAGCATTCGCCTTTTTTGCTTTACTGGAGGATGTTTAGGGTCAATGCTCAAGGAATGGCTCATGATTGACTTCGATATCCCACACATCTCCGCGTGGGTCCAAGCAAATACATCCAAATTGTTTTTTAAGAAATCCGTCAATTCTTTAGCAAGATTCGGACTTAACTGGGATCCAATCTTAAGGACCTTCTCCGGGTCACTGTCATCGATCGGTACATCCACAGTTGTCTCGTTGGGAGTCGCCATTCTGCCCCCGGGTTCTTGATCCTCTCTGGGATCTATATCCTCGGGCATCTCTCTGGGCGACTCTCCAACGACTCTCCTCTTTGGTTGCTATAAGGTCTCCGCCCCCGAAGGGGGAGAGGTGCCTTTAGTTTCGATATCCCCTCCATTACGAAGTAACTTTAGTTCGGCAACATAACACGCTCGCGCAGCAACTTGATCCCCTCTGACGATACCAATGCCAGCTTCTGTGGGGAATTTCAATAACAAGCACCAGGGGGCTATACAGGCTCTGAACTTTGCGAGGGCCGGTCGGCCCAAGAAGGCGTTGTAGGGCGATTCAACATCCAAAACCACAAAGGAAAGGATTCTCACTCTCTGGCGTTCTCCTTCCCCAAGTGTAACTGGTAACTCTACATAACCCATTGGAGCGGTAGATGCTCCGTTGAATCCACGGATCCATCCTTGGCAGGGCTTCAAGTCTTTTATTTCGAGATTCATCTGGTCAAAGGTCTTTTTGAAAAGAATATTGATGGAACTCCCGTTGTCCACTAGAACCTTATGAACAGTGGCTGGTCCAATTGGTACTGTAATTACAAGTGGATATTCAGTTGGAGCATGGACTTCAATGCTTTCTCGTTCTTGGAAGACGACATCGTCGGTCATCATCTTTTGCTGCTTCACCGGGGTTCTGTCCTCAGGGTTGCTACATTCCCCTACCTCGAGGTGTTGTTTAGCCGCATTGACGTATTGATCTAAGGCTTTGGAACTGTGCCCGGTGAGATAAAGTCCTCCGATCACGGTATTAATAGCAATATTCTTTCCTTTTTGCTGGGCAGTCGGCCTAGCAGCAAGTTGATTCTGGTTCTGATCCGGGGCCTGCACTGCTTGCCCCCTGTCCTTGGGCGTTACTCTGTATTCATCTAACTTTCCTTCTCGAAGCAGCCTTTCGACTACATCCCTTAGGTGACGACATTCATTCGTCGAATGGCCATGAATCTGATGAAAGAGACAAAACTTCCCTGTTTCACGCTCTTTCTCTATCGACTCTCTGGGAGGTGGCCTCTTATTCTGGAGGACTTCGTACGCATCCATGAAGATATTTTCCAGAGTATCACTTATTGGTGTATAACTTTCAAAGGCCCTGGGACGAGTCGTTCTCTGGGAGTCGTTCCCTCGGTTCCTCTTCCGGTTGCTGCCGTTACCATTGTTATTGTTGTTACCTGGCTGACGACCACCCTGATTCTGATTTCCTACGTTAACTTCAACTTTCCCCGAGCTGTCTCCCGTCTGTTTGATGGCGACATTGCTCTGAATTTCCTCCTTATCAGTTGTTTTAGCCTTTTGGTTAGCATATACCTCTTCCCGGCGTAAATGTACGTTGGCTTTCTCGTAGAATAACTCTCTAGTGTGGGGCGGTTTGCCTGCCAGGTATCTCCCGAATTCAGTGTCCTTATCTACTCCGTCAATCAGTGCTGCGACAACGGTCGGTTCATGGGGATCTTTAACCTCAGTAGCGGCCAAATTGAAACGATCCAGGTACACCTTTAAACTCTCGCCTGGTCGCTGCTTGACAAGGAACAAATCGATCACACTTTTTGTCTTCTGTGCGTAGATCTGGAATTATTCCACGAACTTCTCACTCAGCTCCCTGAAGCTAGAAATCGATCTCGCCGGCAGGCGAGTAAACAATAACAAAGCCACGTCCTCCAGGAATATGGGAAACGCTTTGCACTTAACAGCGTCAGAGGCTGCGGCAGCGGTCATTGACCAAGAGTATCTCATCAGATGCTGGACAGGATCAGATCTTCCCCCGTATCGGTTCATTTGTGGCATGTTGAAACGCCTTGGAAAAGTCGCATCAAAAATATCATCAGTGAAAGGGGTGTGACTGCGGTCGATCCCCCAATCTTCATTTCGTTGTCCACGGCTGTCTGCCAGAATCTGGTGGACCATGGCTAAGACATTTGCACTGGTCAAAGGAGGTTCAGGGTCAGTGCCTCTGGCCCGGCGGGGTTCTCTGATCTCTCTTCGGGGAGCGATCGCAAAATCCGGGGCTTGGATAGGACTTCGTTGCCCCCTATTATCATGAGTATGTGCGCGGCGACGGAGCTGAGGTAGTCTGTTATGCACAGGACTGTCCATATCTCGAGCCCTGGGAGCTGTAGCTTGATCATTCACATTACGGTTTGAGGGCCCCGCCCCCAGCGCTTCTTCTTCTTGTGATGGCAGGGTTCCGAATCGAAGCTGTTCTATGTTTTCGGCTCTCTCATACGGTCGTCGCGGAGGTCTCGGCGATTCTTCAGACGAAGAGGAATATACTGGGGTGAGTGGACGAACCGGCGATGTTCTTTGCCTTGCTAGCTCATCAAGTCTTCTATCCATAGCAGTCAGATTTTATCGCAGGACGGAGCTTTCCTGCCTTTGGGAAGCCAATTCATCAAACAACCTCTCCTACATTTCAGAAAAGCGAGAGAGATCCCCCTCAGTAACAGGAGCAGCAGGATCATATTGGTCATCATCACTCTCTCTTATGCGCAAAGAGCTCGAGCCGGGTCGAGCAGAGGGGCCAGGACGATAAGAGCGGGTCATAGGTTCCTTTCCAGATCGAGTTGTAGTCTGATCATCAATTCGGATAGCTGCGGTTCGTGGATGGCGACTTGCTGCGCCCCCTGAGGTCGACTCGTGGTCATGGTACGCGGAGGCTGCGAGGCGTTACCTCGGGATCGAGTAACAACCCCTTCAGCGGCCCGGATCGTCTCGTTCTCATCGACTCGGAGCGTGGTGTCTTCATCGGATCGGTTCGCCCCCTGCGCTCCGCGATCCAGAGTTTCTTCATTGCCCAGCTCGTGCACACTCTCTTCGATTGTTTCGTTGGTCTGCGAAGCTTTAGATCTTTTTCCAGCCATGATATCCGAATCGCTGGAATCTTCAAAGAAGTGAATAGTGAAATTTTAGGACTGAGCTCTCAATGAAAGCACCAAAATGTTAGATCAAAATTTGGACCTAACACCCAAATTGTTCTGAAGCTTATAGAATTTCAACTGAAGAATGAGAAAAAGAAAAATAACACACAGAATTTATAGTGGTTCGGCGTTAACGAGCCTACGTCCACTTTATATATTATTGATTATACTTTGAAAGCAAATACAATCAAGAATTTCTCTCAATATTTCAGTAATTCGACAACAATGGCGGATTTAGTACTCAATATTGCCAAAAGATCCCAAAAAATGCCAAGCTCCGGGCTATTTATAGCTGATTTTGTCAGGCGGGTCGTCGTAACACGTGGCACGAATCCCGAGAACATCGGATCGCATCGCCACCATTGAGGAAATAGTAAATTAGCCGTTGCGGACAGGTGTCGCGATCTGCTTGAAAATCGGATCGTGCAGATGGGGAGAATCGGTCCAAATGACGGTTAGGGACACGTGTCGCTAGATCCGTGCGATTCGGATCGCTGAAGACTAGCTCGCGCTTGAACGGGTTAGAGGGTTCGCCATGCACCAGGGGATCGGATCGGTTCGCTCTGGACGACAACATAAGTTCGGATCGAGTCGCATAGCGGATTCGTTCTGCTGATGGAATGGGCGAGTCGATAGTGTGCGATCCAACGGTGGGCGAGACGATGGTGCGCGATCCGATATCGGGTGAGACGATGGTGCGATCCATTCCTTCATGTCCTTAGAGAACGTGGTTTAATGCTTTTCTTCTTATGAATGATCCTGGGTGGCTTGGTCAAAAAGCTAGCCAATAGAAACATATACCATTGTGTCTGAAATGGGGATATCTAGCTAGTAACGATAGTCCTTGGGTTTGATTTGGAGTTTGGATTGGTAAACTAGTTATTTTTGGAATTAAATAATATAAATATACATATATACATATATATATGTCTTCTCATAACCCTAATATATTCACGTTTTGAGCAGGCGCCATGAGCTTTCATCGATGGCTTCAAAGCTCCAAAATAAAACCCTTAAATTCCCCTAATCTAAAGCAAATCAACATGTGATTTCTGAATAAAAATGATGGAGATTCTCTAGATCTTTAAGTTGATATGGAAATGGTTAAATATCATGAGGTATTTTTCATGATTTCTGCACTCAAGTTTACCGCGTTTACATGCATTTCGGGGCTTGAGGGGGCCACCGGGCCTGGAGCTTCTCCTAGTGGTGATGGCACACGTGTAGGCCAACGTTGTGAGTATGTCCGATCGACGGCCGACAACCTCTGGAAGCGCACGCAAGTCAGACGAGGTTGCGAGATTTTTTTTTAACGATGCCTAGAGATGGAAATTAGATCGGTGAAGATAATTAGGGGTAAAAGGATGGTTAAAGGAATTTAATTATCAATTAGGTATTCACTTTTTTGTAATTAATGAAAATATTATCATATCTTCTTCATACGAGGTCAAAATCCAACGATTTCAGTTGCGTTGCACTCGTATCAACAAACTCTACAACATGGAATTGAACAGAATGGAAACGGAAGCTGTTGCAATTTTTGATAAAATTAAATGCTCGTTTAATTTTATTAAAAACAATCCTTAAATAAAGACCGACGAAGTGGAAACCCAAGTGAGAGCTTCTCACTAAAATATTTATATAGTTATTTTATTTATAACTGCATGTATAAATTGCCGGTATTGATTTTTACCTGTTTTAATTGTCATAAAATGTTGTACAGTGCCTGTTAGCTCAAATTCATTGTTGTTTGAAAACTATGGGTGATTAAATTGACTGTATTGTGTTGTGATGTGAAATGGAGTAAATAAAATATCTATGCGTTCTGAAAAATATATATGTGTTATGAAAAATATATATGCGTTGTATGAAAAATATATATGCGATATATAAAATTGTCAGGTAATGGTATAATTATTGGATTGTTAAAATATAATTTTTAACATATATATGCAAATTGTCAGGTAATGGAATAATTACTGGACTGTTAAAAATATATTTTTTAACATATATAAGCACTGTATAGAATTGTCATGTAATGAAATATTCAATTTTGATTAAAAATTGAAATGGAAGTTGGAATCATTTTTAAAATGAATTTATAAACGATTTACTTTTTAAATTGAAATCGATGATATATATATATATGTATACATTATATATATTTAATGGCTTTAATAAACACGCCGTGCAGCGACCGTTCACGAATTTCGACCATTAACTTTAAATGGACGTAAAGGGAGATCTGACCATTGGATTCTCCTAAACCCAGAATCATTGGGTTCGTATCGAAAAGAGCTTTCGATTGATAATAAGAGATTTGAAATCTAATGGTCAGATTTTAAGATATGTCCAAATCAATTTCAGAAAAGGTCGTTATGGATGCAATCTGGTGGCCGTTATTGGAAACCGACTATAAGGGACTTAATAAAATTATTAAAAATATGGAAATTTTATGTAAAATCATAATAACTGATTTGGAAAGATTTTGGATGAAAAATTCCAAGTTTGAAAAGATAAAAATATATTTTCATTGAAATGATCTAGTTGATAACTTGAAAAATAATCCAATGATTTTTAGAAATAAACAAATTGGATTTGTAAATGGTTTTATAAATAACTAGAATTTTCCAACATATGAATTGGAATGGATTTGGGTGGAAATAATCTACGGAATATTTCGATGTTGGATTCCGTGATTATACGGATATTGCTGAGGAATTTGGAAGATACATATATCGTTATTCCCCATACGATATCCGTTAGTTTCAAAATTTGATATTGAATATAAGTCGATATAATTTCTATTCAGAGCCTTGTATTTAATATCAAATTGGAATTTGGGTTCGTCGTGATTGGTGTCTTTAATAACACAGGTCTTAAACCACTTTGAGAAAAGAATAAATCTTTTAACCAAGATTTATTGAAGTTTTCCAATTAATAAATATAATAGGAATTAAATGGAAGTTTATTTTAGGTTGATTGTGAATAATGTTTTAAACAACATTTGTAAGAACCTGTAACTTCCCCGTGAAGGAAAGAGCGGATACTTTGAGAACAACACACAAATGAACGCAGACGGAAGAACATTTCATTGCTATTACAACAATTCCATCAGATACAAGAATATACAGAGTATAATGAATAAATTACAACAAAGGATATCAGAGATTTAAATACAGTATTGCAGTGGAAAAATAATACAAAACACAACTGAAAGTAATACACGGATACAGAGCTTTCCGAGCATCGTTCCAGCTGTAAATCAGAATCCTGTGAATACAAATCTGCAAAACCAAAACTACTAGCTGCCCGTGCGGAAAATAGGGGCACCCAGAGCTTAGGTTAAAACAATAAACTCCAGGTCAGTCATGTGACTGGTGTGAGAACAAAAACAATTATTTAAAACTTTACTTTAAAAGAGAGTAATTCAAGGGACCACGCCGTATAACACGGAACGGGTTTCCTCCCAAGAATACCAGTGCATAGAATAAACAGCGCAATGCTTTTTCGAAAAATGAAGCTATTATAAGACCCTGGTCCCATCACACAATGCAACACAAGCCGGAGGATAGGGTTTTCCCTTATAATAGCCAAACATGCTTGGTATGTTTAAAACAAATCATTTGATACTATTATAAGTGTATAGTGTCAAAACAATTTCAATCATAAATATAAATCATAAACGGCATGGGTACCATCTATCATGCCGCCATACTAATTCTACAATTAAAACCACAATATCACGTATTGGAAATTGTTTTTCCGTCATGAGTCGAGGCAAGGGGCAAGCTCCTCTCCGCTTCGATACACTCTAGCAAATGTCCCAGGACTACACACTCTGGGTAACCCTGGATCGGTTGGGCCAGTCCTCTCTTACGTTTGAGGATTGGCAATTCCTGAACACACGTTTCCCGGTCTTTACAGACCTAATATCGAGGCGCCTCATTCCAACAACCACCAAGGTGAAAAGTATATAAATGTCAGGGCTGGTAAGTCACTGACACCACCAAAGCTAGAAAGAAACGTCACGTTCTCCCAACGGTCTGTATCCCGTTTTTAACTCATACCGAGGTGTGAGGCTCGCGAATTCACGTTATACACAAAGCTACGCCACAAAGGCCGTTCTTTGATCATCAACCACAAGACTTTGCTTTTCAACAGAAGCCTTGATCCATGCAGCTCAGCGTGCCACACAGGCAATTCATGCCATGCGATTGATATCTATCGATATATAACCTCTAAGCTCGTACGTCTCAGAGAAGGGCGTTATGCAAGAGAATAAATTCTCCGCCGCCAAACAGATATATATTTAACAGAAATCAATCAACACAGAATAAAATCCAATGTCGGACACACAATCCATTTACAAGTTCGTTCTGGGTCTGAACGAAACCGGAGGCACTTTCCTCGCATATCCATCGATCTCCAAGTACGTCTGGACGATCACTAACCGATTCCCTCATCTTGGGTGTACAGCCCAATCAAGATCATCAGTAATCACCCAAACGATGTGAAGACTTCTGGTCTTCAACCAGCGTCTTCATCTTCGACTTATCGTCGAATCGGTTATTCAGAATGGGTATAAACCCGGCCTTTCCGAACAACCCGCGTATATTAAAAACAAATGTTACACAAACACAACATACGCCTCATTCCAATTCATTAATCACTAACCGTAAATCAGTAAGAGAGCAATTCCCCAAATATTAACCCCGAAGGCCAAAACCAACATCATATCAATACCCAGGAAACCATTCTTCTTAACTAACCTTCAGCTAGTTTCTAAATTTCAATTATTAGGGAAAGATTCCCATTAATTTTATCCAAGATAAATTCTTTAAAATTTATCCTTTAATCTTCCTTTGGATGTCATTTCAAACCAAATTATAGTTTTCCAAACTAGTCGGGATTAGCGAACCATACCGAAGTAATTATTTCTTTTATTTCCCAATCCTAACCTATTCATCCCGTGAAGCAAAATTGGTAATACTCCATATCTAATACCACGGTGTTATCGGTAAACTTAATTACCATTTCAGGTTCAAATCTAATTAAAGATTTGACTATCGCCTGGAGCAAAACTGGTGATACTCCATTCTCGCTCATTTTCCAAATTTGATAATTTAAATTATCAATTCACATTTCAATCTAATTGCAGATTCATTAAAACTCCTTTTACTGGGATAAAGAACTAATGTCATTTAAAACACAGTTCACGATAAACCCAAATCACATTCTATTTATTTATCGGGTTAAAGAACAAGTGTTATTTAAAACACCCTTCACGATAAACCCACAAATCAGTTCTATTTAAAACCCATTTCAAATCCAATTTATTTATTTTAAAAATAAATGAGTTTTAATTTCAGTTCAAAACTAGTTCATTTCGATAAAAATCTATTTTTATCTTTTCAAACATAGAGTTTTTCATCCCAATTTTTCCCAAATCAATTCTTATGATTTTACACAAATTATTACTATTTTTAATAATTTTATCAAGGCCCGTACAGTTGATTTCCATCAACGGCGATCGAACTGCACTTACAACGACCTTTTCCAAATTTGATTTGGATGTATCTCCAAATCTAACCGTTAGATTTCAAATTTCTAATATTCGTTAGTGTGACAACAAGGAATTTCGCTCGATCCGAATCAGTCGCTAAACTGATCTAGACCTTTCGAAACACCTGATTGTTTGAGAACACGACAAAATAGAACACAAACAGAAGAACATTTCATTGTTTATTACAACAATTCCATCAGAATACAAGAATATACAGAGTATAAATGAATAAATTACATAGCAGCGGAAAAACAATATAAAACACAACTGAAAATAATGCACGGATACAGAGCTTTCCGAACATCGTTCCAGCTGTACATCAGGATCCTGTGAATATAAATCTGCAAAACCGAAACTACTAGCTGCCCGTGTGGAAAATAGGGGCACCTAGAGTTTAGGTTAAAACAATAAACTCCAGGTCAGTCATGTGACTGGTGTGAGAACTAAAACAGTTATTAATATTTGTTTTTAAAGTTAGGTAAATCAAGGGACCACGCCGTATAACACGGAACGGGTTTCCTCCCAAGAATACCAGTGCAGAAAACAAATAGCGCAATGCTAAATAAAGAACAATGAAGCTATTATAAGACCCAGGTCCCATCACACAATGCAACGCAAGCCGGAGGATAGGGTTTTCCCTTATAATAGCCAAATATGCTTGATACGCGAAATTTCATCTTATATTATTACTATAAGTGAAGAAAACAACTTCAAATATAAATATATCAATCATAGACGGCATGGGTACCATATATCATGTCGCCAATACTAGGCTCTACAATCAAAACCGCAAAATGTCATATTTGGAAATTGGATTTCCATCATGGTGGCTCCTGATTCGAAAGATCGATCGCGTAGTGCCATCTCAACGGCTTACGTCTCGGCTAGAGAAAACACCGTAATGCACATCCGCACTTTCGGGAAATCGAGTATCACTGCGGCTTACGTCCCGGCGAGAGAAAACACCGCTTACCCTATCCCTCTGAGCACTAAGCTCAATCTCGGTCGACCGAATCCACGACACCACGAAGGTGCCCATCCACGAAAAAAGCATACTGATCAAACCATCAGTTTACCACCATACCGGGGTGTGAGGCTCGCGAATCAACGCTATACACAAAGCCGTGCTATATTAAAGCTGCGCTTTGATCATCATCCACCAAACTTTGCTTTTCAACAAAAGTATGGATCACTGCATCTCAGCATGCCACACTATCAATCCATATCGTACCACTGATTTCTGCCAATATATAACCTCTAAGCTCGTATGTATCAGAGAAGGGCGCTAAGCAAGAGAATAAATTCTCCGCCGCCAAACAGATATATATTTAGCAGAGATCAACAAATACAATATAAAGGAATACAATGTCAGACACACCATCCATTTACAAGTCCGTTCTGGGTTTGAACGAAACCGGAGGCACTTTCCTCGCATATCCGTCGATCTCCAAGCACGTCCGGACGGCTACCACTTCAGCCCCCTTCAAGGTAGCTACTCCCATCGTGTGCGTCAGTAGCACCCATCCATTCGATGTGAGGATCGTCGGTCTTGCACCGTCTTCAACCTCTTCGACTTATCGTCGAATCGGTTATTCAGAATGGGTATAGACCCGGCCTTTCTGAATAACCCACGTATATAATAAACAATTGTTATACAAACACAACATACGCCTCATTCCAATTCAGATATTCACACTCCTAGGGAAAGGTTCCCATTAATTTTATCAAAGATAAATTCTTTTAAATTTATTCTTTAATCTTCCTTTGGATATCATTTCAAACCATATTATGGTTTTCCAAACTAGTCGGGATTAGCGAACCACACCGAAGTAATTATTCATTTTATTTCCCAATCCCAACCTATTTATCCCATGGAGCAAAACTGTTATTACCCCATAACTAACACCACGGTGTTATCGGTAAATTTAATTACCATTTCACGTTCAAATCTAATTAAAGATTTAACTATCGCTTTGGAGCAAAACTGGTAATACTCCCTTCTCGCTCAATTTCTAAATTTGATAATTTAGATTATCAATTCACATTTCAATTTAATTGCAGATTCATTAAAACTCCTTTTACTGGGTTAAAGAACTAAGTGTTATTTAAAACACAGTTCACGACAAACCCAAATCACATTCTATTTATTATCGGGTTAAAGAACTAGTGTTATTTAAAACACAGTTCAAGACAAACCCATTTCAAATCCAATCAAATATATTAGAAATTCCGATTATTTAAAACCCCTTTTTAAATCTAATTTCTTTATTTAAAAATAATTGGGTTTTAAATTTAGTTCAAAACTAGTTCATTTCAATAAAAATCTATTTTTATCTTTTCAAATATGGAGTTTTTCATCCCAATTTTTCCCAAATCATTTCTTATGATTTTACACAAATTATTACTATTTTTAATAATTTTATTAAGGCCCGTACAATCGATTTTCAACAATAGCCATCGAACTGCACTTACAGCGACCTTTTTCAAATTTGATTTGGACGTTGCTCCAAATCCAACCGTTAGATTTCAAATTTCTAATATTCGTTGGAAAGCTCTTTTCGATACGAACCCAACGGTTCTGGTTTTAGGAGAATCCGACGGTCGGATCTCCCGTAATGTCCGTTTGAAATAAATGGTCAAAATTCACGAACTGCCGCGGCGCGTTCTATTTAGGCCATTATATTATATATATAATATATATAATATATACTTCGTCGATTTCTATTTAAAACGAATTATATAAATAGTTTTGAATTCGTTTCAAAAACAATTTCAACTTCCTTCAATTCAAATCGATTTCAATTCGATTTCAATTCTATTCTATTCTATTTTTATATTTCTACTCAATTCTATTCGAATTCAATTTCTATTCAAATTCAATGTCTATTCAATTCTATTCGAATTCAATTTCTATTCAAATTCAATGTCTATTCAATTCTATTCGAATTCAATTTCTATTCAAATTCAATGTCTATTCAATTCTATTCGAATTCAATTTCTATTTAATTCTATTCGAATTCAATTTCTATTCGAATTCAATTTCTATTCAAATTCAATGTCTATTCAATTCTATTCGAATTCAATTTCTATTCAAATTCAATGTCTATTCAATTCTATTCGAATTCAATTTCTATTCAAATTCAATGTCTATTCAATTCTATTCGAATTCAATTTCTATTCAAATTCAATGTCTATTCAATTCTATTCGAATTCAATTTCTATTCAAATTCAATGTCTATTCAATTCTATTCGAATTCAATTGATAAAAACGAATATAATCGATATAAATATTGTTCGCGTCAAAATAGCGCATCTCTAATCAACACGGCTTTATATATTTCAATAACTTCTTTATTCTATTCAACAAATGAATATTTATTCTATTCAACACATGAATCTACATTTCTTTCACCACCTGACTAATCTCAACAAATGAGTACCGTCAACACGTTAATCTTTATTTTATAATATTCTTTATTTTCCCAATTGGAATGAGGCCCAATCAATCACCATATAATGTTAATTATATGGACTCCACACAACACACGTATATCACAGCAACGATAAATACTCAACCATCATCCAAAGTGCACAACACAACTGCATAAGCATCAAATATATATAATCAACGCTTACACAGTCTGTCGACCAATCGATCAACATACAATTAATTTATTGGGATTAGTGTACGCCAATTCTCATCCCAACACCCGTGTGGGGTTTCAACAATCAAACACAGATTTTATTTGTGCAGTTGGGCGATGTGTAAAATTTATCGTCCCAATCAATATCAATCAAATGTGTGTATATAACCAAATCGTCCGATTCGTTTATATTTATTTATTTCATTTTATATACACGTTAAAAATTCTATTTTTATCTATACAATATTTATTTTCTATATAAATATTTTATTTCATTCCACAACACACATTCAATTTTCACAACAACATCAATCTAACAAACAAGCCGTCCATGGTCTGTGGACGACGGGTGTCGGGTGCTGCTAAGCACCGTCTGCATCCTAGTATATATATTAACTAGAAATAGAAGATTAAAGTGAGAAATTCTCACCGAAAGCTAAATCCAACTCCGTGACTCTTCATATGTAGGAAATCTTCATCGTTCTTCCTTTTGTCACTTGCACCGTCCGTGTTTGCTACATATATAAAAATCACCTTTTTACTTTCATTCCTTCATGATAAAAATAAAGTTCACATTTTTCTTTAACTTCATATATTTACAACGCTTCTTTCTATATAAAAATTATATTTTTATATTTCTACTTCTTATATAAAGATTGAATTTTTATAATCATAACTATATAAAAATTATATTTTTACATTTCTACCTTAATAAAAACCATATTTTTAATATGCCACTAGTATAAAAATTATATTTTTAACCTTCCCATAATATAAAAATTATATTTTTATTTTCTCTATAATATAAAAATCCCATTTTTAATGCTCTACCTATATAAAAATAATATTTTTATATCTTCTACTATATAATGATCATATTTTTAATTTGCTATAAGTATAGAAATCATATTTTTATAACTTTAAAAATAATTTCAACTTGTCAAAAATGATTTCTTTCAACGATAAAAATCATTTCTTTTTACTTTTAAAAATCAAATCTTTTATCTAAAGAAAATCTAATCTCTCACATGAATTAAACCCTATACTTTGTCATAAAAATCGAACCTTTCTTTGTTATAAAAATCAAATTTTTATTAACATACACACACCAAAAATCATACTTTTCTTCCTGTGCTTATAGATCCATCTTTTCTATGCTATTCCTATGTATAAAACTGAAAAATAAAATTCGGTATTAGAAAACTCACTTTATCGCTTCTAAAAATCGAATCTTTACTGGAGAAACTCCACATCAGTGGCGCAAGGAGGTCTAGGCGCTATCGTATCGATAATGGTGAGTCCCCAGGTGGTCGGTGGCCTAGTGGAGCAATGACACAGTCTTCTATTCGGAGGTAGGCTAGGGTTCCAGGGATTTTCAATGCGAATGGGGAGGATAAGGAAGGCGCGGAGAGGTATGTGCCATCGCGAGGCGGAGGGAGGGGCCATCGATCGCCGGCGGCGGCGTGGCAGGGGCACAGCGACGGTTTCTGGTCGGTTTTTATTGGAGGAAGAAGGAGAGAGAGGAGAGAGGGAAGGGACGGCAGTCGGAGCTGGAGAGCGGGGGGTCGGGTGATGGGCGGCGGTGGTCCGATGGGAGAGGCGGCGGTCGAGACGTGGAGGCGGGGGTTGCGATTTTCCATCATCGGGGGTTTTTTTTTTATTTAGGTTTGACTGGTTTGGGGCAAATGGAAAGGGGGGCGGGTTTAACCAAGTCAAGAGAGAGGTTTTTTTTTATTATTTATTTAATCTCAAAAAGGTACCTTTTTATTTTCACCTCGAAACAAGACCCACCGACTGTCGTCCATAGCGTTTTACCCCCATTCCAAACACAATGGGATATGTATCGTAGGCTGATTCGGCTGTTACAATCGGTTTCCGTTAAATTTAAAGTATAATTCTTTATATATTCAATTTAAACGCACATTTCAAATTACCGGGGCCATGTACTAACTCGAAAAATTGCAAAAAAATATTTTCTAGCTTCGTATTGACGATACGGTCTTAACAAAACTAGTTTCGTTGAATTCTGAGGCCATTGGAAAAATGGCCAATTTCCAGTCGATTAAAATCAACTGAAACTGGTCAAACGCGTTTTCCTTTGCCACGCTCACATATTGATTCGAAAAATTATGAAATTTGGAATCTCGCAATAAATCGACATCACGGATCCAACAAAAGTGATTTCGTCGAAATCCGAGGTCTTTTGCAAAATTTCCATTTTTAAGGGCCTGAATTCCATAATGACTATTCAGAATTTTCAACTGGACATATCTTTCGATTCCCGCTATGAAATCTTGATTTTTCGGATTCGTTGGAAAGATATTATCAATTAGATTCAATTATTTTTGGTTTCGCGAAAATCCGGATTGTTTTGCACCCGGTACATTCAATTGAAGTTTGAAATCGAATTATCGAACTACCACGCCATTTTCAATTCTATTTATAATTATATATAATTATTTATATTCTAACGATGATCTATATAGTATATACGTTCGAATTCTATTCAAAATAAATTTTTCGTCGATATTATTTAAAATAATTCATTTTAAATATTCAAAATTCGCTAAAATTGCCAAAATAAAAATTTTAAACTGGCCCAGATTTTCCGGGTTATTACAATCTCCCCCACTTAAAACTTTTCGTCCCCGAAAAGGAACAAAGTCGAAAGTGGTTTGATTAATCAACTCTACGTTCGATCTGGCTTTCATTCTCCAACTTTTCAGTTTCTGAGAAATTTCAAAAATTTGGCTAACACCCTAAATTTTCGAAAAATTTCGCCATAACCTCCCCTGCACCGGGAGCACCGGGGAATTCCAAATAGCTTCCCCGGTCCTTCTAATCTCAAAAAGAAAAAGAAAAAGCCAAGCGGCTAGCCAATAGGCTCATAAAATCATCATCACCCAAACAAAACAGTAAATTATGTAGTAAACATGTACCTATTTGTCGGGCAAACAAATTTTATTCTCTGGCTCTAGCCTCCTTGCTATGACCTGTTCAATGTAAGTATATGTATATGCAAGCAAATGCGACCAATTTTCAATACAGTTCAATATTTGATGCAATTAGGCTAAATGGTACAAATTATCAAACAAATAAACAAACAACACAAACATCAATCAATTAGTGAATTAGAGTTTCAAATCCATAATTTGATACATATACAGAAAATCATGTTTTTGATGCCAAATCACAACAATGTGTTCCAACTATATAAGTTTTGGTTCTCACACCAGTCCAATGGAAATATATAGATATCACACCTTCGTCACACGAAAATAATTACTGATGATGACGCGTCAATCATCAGAATCAGGTCCGGGCGACTAGAGTGTGTTTCTACATCTATCTAATATATTAAAACTTCGAATATACGTTCATGACGCGTATATGCAAAACTTTTATATACTGGATTGTCCATATTCAAAATAAATAAATAGTCAAATACGTTTAAAACGATTTAAATTTTCAAAACCAAATTGTTTTCATTTGAAAAATATACTCTTCACACTCGTTCTAGGATACTACTGATCCTATCTCTAACGAGTCATTCTAATTGGATATTACTAATCCAATATCTGATGAATTCTTTCGTATGGTTCCAATGTGTCTTGTTCTCGAGCTCTGTAAACCAAAGCTCTGATACCAACTGTGACAACAAGGAATTTCGCTCGATCCGAATCAGTCGCTAAACTGATCTAGACCTTTCGAAACACCTGATTGTTTGAGAACACGACAAAATAGAACACAAACAGAAGAACATTTCATTGTTTATTACAACAATTCCATCAGAATACAAGAATATACAGAGTATAAATGAATAAATTACATAGCAGCGGAAAAACAATATAAAACACAACTGAAAATAATGCACGGATACAGAGCTTTCCGAACATCGTTCCAGCTGTACATCAGGATCCTGTGAATATAAATCTGCAAAACCGAAACTACTAGCTGCCCGTGTGGAAAATAGGGGCACCCAGAGTTTAGGTTAAAACAATAAACTCCAGGTCAGTCATGTGACTGGTGTGAGAACTAAAACAGTTATTAATATTTGTTTTTAAAGTTAGGTAAATCAAGGGACCACGCCGTATAACACGGAACGGGTTTCCTCCCAAGAATACCAGTGCAGAAAACAAACAGCGCAATGCTAAATAAAGAACAATGAAGCTATTATAAGACCCAGGTCCCATCACACAATGCAACGCAAGCCGGAGGATAGGGTTTTCCCTTATAATAGCCAAATATGCTTGATACGCGAAATTTCATCTTATATTATTACTATAAGTGAAGAAAACAACTTCAAATATAAATATATCAATCATAGACGGCATGGGTACCATATATCATGTTGCCAATACTAGGCTCTACAATCAAAACCGCAAAATGTCATATTTGGAAACTGGATTTCCATCATGGTGGCTCCTGATTCGAAAGATCGATCGCGTAGTGCCATCTCAACGGCTTACGTCTCGGCTAGAGAAAACACCGTAATGCACATCCGCACTTTCGGGAAATCGAGTATCACTGCGGCTTACGTCCCGGCGAGAGAAAACACCGCTTACCCTATCCCTCTGAGCACTAAGCTCAATCTCGGTCGACCGAATCCACGACACCACGAAGGTGCCCATCCACGAAAAAGTCATACTGATCAAACCATCAGTTTACCACCATACCGGGGTGTGAGGCTCGCGAATCAACGCTATATACAAAGCCGTGCTATATTAAAGCTGCGCTTTGATCATCATCCACCAAACTTTGCTTTTCAACAAAAGTCTGGATCACTGCATCTCAGCATGCCACACTATCAATCCATATCGTACCACTGATTTCTGCCAATATATAACCTCTAAGCTCGTATGTCTCAGAGAAGGGCGTTAAGCAAGAGAATAAATTCTCCGCCGCCAAACAGATATATATTTAGCAGAGATCAACGAATACAATATAAAGGAATACAATGTCAGACACACCATCCATTTACAAGTCCGTTCTGGGTTTGAACGAAACCGGAGGCACTTTCCTCGCATATCCGTCGATCTCCAAGCACGTCCGGACGGCTACCACTTCAGCCCCCTTCAAGGTAGCTACTCCCATCGTGAGCGTCAGTAGCACCCATCCATTCGATGTGAGGATCGTCGGTCTTGCACCGTCTTCAACCTCTTCGACTTATCGTCGAATCGGTTATTCAGAATGGGTATAGACCCGGCCTTTCTGAATAACCCACGTATATAATAAACAATTGTTATACAAACACAACATACGCCTCATTCCAATTCAGATATTCACACTCCTAGGGAAAGGTTCCCATTAATTTTATCAAAGATAAATTCTTTTAAATTTATTCTTTAATCTTCCTTTGGATATCATTTCAAACCATATTATGGTTTTCCAAACTAGTCGGGATTAGCGAACCACACCGAAGTAATTATTTATTTTATTTCCCAATCCCAACCTATTTATCCCATGGAGCAAAACTGTTATTACCCCATAACTAACACCACGGTGTTATCGGTAAATTTAATTACCATTTCACGTTCAAATCTAATTAAAGATTTAACTATCGCTTTGGAGCAAAACTGGTAATACTCCCTTCTCGCTCAATTTCTAAATTTGATAATTTAGATTATCAATTCACATTTCAATTTAATTGCAGATTCATTAAAACTCCTTTTACTGGGTTAAAGAACTAAGTGTTATTTAAAACACAGTTCACGACAAACCCAAATCACATTCTATTTATTATCGGGTTAAAGAACAAGTGTTATTTAAAACACAGTTCAAGACAAACCCATTTCAAATCCAATCAAATATATTAGAAATTCCGATTATTTAAAACCCCTTTTTAAATCTAATTTCTTTATTTAAAAATAATTGGGTTTTAAATTTAGTTCAAAACTAGTTCATTTCGATAAAAATCTATTTTTATCTTTTCAAATATGGAGTTTTTCATCCCAATTTTTCCCAAATCATTTCTTATGATTTTACACAAATTATTACTATTTTTAATAATTTTATTAAGGCCCGTACAATCGATTTTCAATAATGGCCATCGAACAGCACTTACAGCGACCTTTTTCAAATTTGATTTGGACGTAGCTCCAAATCCAACCGTTAGATTTCAAATTTCTAATATTCGTTAGAAAGCTCTTTTCGATACGAACCCAACGGTTCCGGTTTTAGGAGAATCCGACGGTCGGATCTCCCGTAATGTCCGTTTGAAATAAATGGTCGAAATTCACGAACTGCCGCGGCGCGGCGCGTTCTATTTAGGCCATTATATTATATATATAATATATATAATATATACTTCGTCGATTTCTATTTAAAACGAATTATATAAATAGTTTTGAATTCGTTTCAAAAACAATTTCAACTTCCTTCAATTCAAATCAATTTCAATTCGATTTCAATTCTATTCTATTCTATTTTTATATTTCTACTCAATTCTATTCGAATTCAATTTCTATTCAAATTCAATGTCTATTCAATTCTATTCGAATTCAATTTCTATTCAAATTCAATGTCTATTCAATTCTATTCGAATTCAATTTCTATTCAAATTCAATGTCTATTCAATTCTATTCGAATTCAATTTCTATTTAATTCTATTCGAATTCAATTTCTATTCGAATTCAATTTCTATTCAAATTCAATGTCTATTCAATTCTATTCGAATTCAATTTCTATTCAAATTCAATGTCTATTCAATTCTATTCGAATTCAATTTCTATTCAAATTCAATGTCTATTCAATTCTATTCGAATTCAATTTCTATTCAAATTCAATGTCTATTCAATTCTATTCGAATTCAATTTCTATTCAAATTCAATGTCTATTCAATTCTATTCGAATTCAATTGATAAAAACGAATATAATCGATATAAATATTGTTCGCGTCAAAATAGCGCATCTCTAATCAACACGGCTTTATATATTTCAATAACTTCTTTATTCTATTCAACAAATGAATATTTATTCTATTCAACACATGAATCTACATTTCTTTCACCACCTGACTAATCTCAACAAATGAGTACCGTCAACACGTTAATCTTTATTTTATAATATTCTTTATTTTCCCAATTGGAATGAGGCCCAATCAATCACCATATAATGTTAATTATATGGACTCCACACAACACACGTATATCACAGCAACGATAAATACTCAACCATCATCCAAAGTGCACAACACAACTGCATAAGCATCAAATATATATAATCAACGCTTACACAGTCTGTCGACCAATCGATCAACATACAATTAATTTATTGGGATTAGTGTACGCCAATTCTCATCCCAACACCCGTGTGGGGTTTCAACAATCAAACACAGATTTTATTTGTGCAGTTGGGCGATGTGTAAAATTTATCGTCCCAATCAATATCAATCAAATGTGTGTATATAACCAAATCGTCCGATTCGTTTATATTTATTTATTTCATTTTATATACACGTTAAAAATTCTATTTTTATCTATACAATATTTATTTTCTATATAAATATTTTATTTCATTCCACAACACACATTCAATTTTCACAACAACATCAATCTAACAAACAAGCCGTCCATGGTCTGTGGACGACGGGTGTCGGGTGCTGCTAAGCACCGTCTGCATCCTAGTATATATATTAACTAGAAATAGAAGATTAAAGTGAGAAATTCTCACCGAAAGCTAAATCCAACTCCGTGACTCTTCATATGTAGGAAATCTTCATCGTTCTTCCTTTTGTCACTTGCACCGTCCGTGTTTGCTACATATATAAAAATCACCTTTTTACTTTCATTCCTTCATGATAAAAATAAAGTTCACATTTTTCTTTAACTTCATATATTTACAACGCTTCTTTCTATATAAAAATTATATTTTTATATTTCTACTTCTTATATAAAGATTGAATTTTTATAATCATAACTATATAAAAATTATATTTTTACATTTCTACCTTAATAAAAACCATATTTTTAATATGCCACTAGTATAAAAATTATATTTTTAACCTTCCCATAATATAAAAATTATATTTTTATTTTCTCTATAATATAAAAATCCCATTTTTAATGCTCTACCTATATAAAAATAATATTTTTATATCTTCTACTATATAATGATCATATTTTTAATTTGCTATAAATATAGAAATCATATTTTTATACCTTTAAAAATAATTTCAACTTGTCAAAAATGATTTCTTTCAACGATAAAAATCATTTCTTTTTACTTTTAAAAATCAAATCTTTTATCTAAAGAAAATCTAATCTCTCACATGAATTAAACCCTATACTTTGTCATAAAAATCGAACCTTTCTTTGTTATAAAAATCAAATTTTTATTAACATACACACACCAAAAATCATACTTTTCTTCCTGTGCTTATAGATCCATCTTTTCTATGCTATTCCTATGTATGAAACTGAAAAATAAAATTCGGTATTAGAAAACTCACTTTATCGCTTCTAAAAATCGAATCTTTACTGGAGAAACTCCACATCAGTGGCGCAAGGAGGTCTAGGCGCTATCGTATCGATAATGGTGAGTCCCCAGGTGGTCGGTGGCCTAGTGGAGCAACGACACAGTCTTCTATTCAGAGGTAGGCTAGGGTTCCAGGGATTTTCAATGCGAATGGGGAGGATAAGGAAGGCGCAGAGAGGTATGTGCCATCGCGAGGCGGAGGGAGGGGCCATCGATCGCCGGCGGCGGCGTTGCAGGGGCACAGCGACGGTTTCTGGTCGGTTTTTGTTGGAGGAAGAAGGAGAGAGAGGAGAGAGGGAAGGGACGGCAGTCGGTGCTGGAGAGCGGGGGGTCTGGTGATGGGCGGCGGTGGTCCGATGGGAGAGGCGGCGGTCGAGACGTGGAGGCAGGGGTTGCGATTTTCCATCATCGGGTTTTTTTTTATTTTGGTTTGACTGGTTTGGGGCAAATGGAAAGGGGGGCGGGTTTAACCAAGTCAAGAGAGAGGTTTTTTTTTATTATTTATTTAATCTCAAAAAGGTACCTTTTTATTTTCACCTCGAAACAAGACCCACCGACTGTCGTCCATAGCGTTTTACCCCCATTCCAAACACAATGGGATATGTATCGTAGGCTGATTCGGCTGTTACAATCGGTTTCCGTTAAATTTAAAGTATAATTCTTTATATATTCAATTTAAACGCACATTTCAAATTACCGGGGCCACGTACTAACTCGAAAAATTGCAAAAAAATATTTTCTAGCTTCGTATTGACGATACGGTCCTAACAAAACTAGTTTCGTTGAATTCTGAGGCCGTTGGAAAAATGGCCAATTTCCAGTCGATTAAAATCAACTGAAACTGGTCAAACGCGTTTTCCTTTGCCACGCTCACATATTGATTCGAAAAATTATGAAATTTGGAATCTAGCAATAAATCGACATCACGGATCCAACAAAAGTGATTTCGTCGAAATCCGAGGTCTTTTGCAAAATTTCCATTTTTAAGGGCCTGAATTCCATAACGACTATTCAGAATTTTCAACTGGACATATCTTTCGATTCCCGCTATGAAATCTTGATTTTTCGGATTCGTTGGAAAGATATTATCAATTAGATTCAATTATTTTTGGTTTCGCTAAAATCCGGATTATTTTGCACCCGGTACATTCAATTGAAGTTTGAAATCGAATTATCGAACTACCGCGCCATTTTCAATTCTATTTATAGTTATATATAATTATTTATATTCTAACGACGATCTATATAGTATATACGTTCGAATTCTATTCAAAATAAATTTTTCGTCGATATTATTTAAAATAATTCATTTTAAATATTCAAAATTCGCTAAAATTGCCAAAATAAAAATTTTAAACTGGCCCAGATTTTCCGGGTTATTACAGTTAGAAAGCTCTTTTCGATACGAACCCAACGGTTCCGGTTTTAGGAGAATCCGACGGTCGGATCTCCCGTAATGTCCGTTCGAAGTCAATGGTCGAAATTTACGAACTGCCGCGGCGCGGCGCGTTCTATTCAGGCCATTATATTATATATAATATATATATAATATATATTTCGTCGATTTCTATTTAAAACGAATTGTATAAATAGTTTTAAATTCGTTCAAAAACATTTCAACTTCCATTTCAAATTCAAATCAAAATTGAATTTTCTATTATAATCCTTTTTACTTTCATTTCTATTTGATTTCCATTCAAATCGATTTAAATTCGATTCGAATTCATTTCGTTTTCTATTCAATTCGAATTCATTTCGTTTTCTATTCAATTTGAATTCATTTCGTTTTCTATTCAATTTGAATTCAATTCGTTTTCTATTCAATTCGAATTCAATTCGTTTTCTATTCAATTCGAATTCATTTCGTTTTCTATTCAATTCGAATTCAATTCGTTTTCTATTCAATTTAAATTCAAATTATAAAAACGAATATAATCGATATAAATATCGTTCGCGTCAAAATAGCGCATCTCTAATTAATACGACTTTATATATTTCAATAATTCCGTTATTCTATTCAACAAATGAATATTTATTTTATTCAATACGTGAATCTATACTTCTGTCAACACATGACTAATCTCAACGAATGAGTACTGTTCACGTGTGACTATTTTTGTTATTCAATATATTTTATAAAAATTATGGTATCTATCGTTTGATTTCAAATCAGACTCCAACTGTAAATTAGTGAGAGAATGATTCCCTAAATATTAACCCCGAAGGCCGAAACCAACATCAGATCAATATCCTGGAGACCACTCATCTTATCTATTTTCCAGTTAGTTTATAATTTTATATGATAAAGATGTAAATTTTATTGTTAAAATATTTCGTTCAATACATGACTAATCTCAACGGATGAGTACAGTCAACACATGAACCTTTATTTTATAATATTCTTTATTTTCTAAATTGGAATGAGGCCCAATCAATTACCATATAGCGTTAACTATATGGATTCCATACAACACATGTATATAATAGCAACAACAAATAATCAACCATCATCCAAAGTGCACTACACTGTATAAGCATCAAATATAGATATCTAACGCTTATAACAGCCTGTCAATCAATCGATCGACATACAACTAATTATTGGGATTAGTGTATGCTGTATTTTATCCCAATACCCATGTGGGGTTTCAAACAATCAAACACAGATTTTATTTGTGCAGTTGGGCGATGTGTAAAATTTATCGACCCAATCAATATCAGTCAAATCAGTGTATATAAACAAATCGACCGATTTATTTATAAATATTTATTTATTCACTTTCACGTTAAAAATTATATTTTTAACAATAAATTATTTTATTCAACCTATGAATATTCTATTATCTATTTTCACATCAACGTCACAAACAATTTTCACAACACATCAATCAAACAAACAAGCCATCCATGGTCTGTGGATGACGGGTGTCGGGTGCTACTAAACACCGTCTGCATCCTAGTATATATATACAACTAGAAAAGGAAATTTGAGTGAGAAGTTCTCACCGAAAGCTATCCCAACTTCACGACACTTCAAATTTAGAAGTCTTCGTCATTCTCGCCTTTTGTCGCTTTCGTTGCCCGTAGCGACTATATATATAAAAATCACATTTTCACTTCGCTATTCAATATATAAAAATCGAATTTTTACTTCGCTATTCAATATATAAAAATCGAATTTTTACTTCACTATTCAATATATAAAAATCGAATTTTTATAATCACGCTATATGGATAAAAATCCTATTTTTACTTTGCTATTCAATATATAAAAATCGAATTTTTACTTCGCTATTCTATATATAAAAATCGAATTTTTTATAATCACGCTATATGGATAAAAATCCTACTTTTACTTTGCTATTCAATATATAAAAATCGAATTTTTACTTTGCTATTCAATATATAAAAATCGAATTTTTACTTTGTTATTCAATACATAAAAATCGAATTTTTACTTCGCTATTTAATATATAAAAATCCTATTTCTCTATTATAAAGATTTCGCCTTTTCTATGTTAAAAATCTAATCTTTTCTATGTCATAAATCTAATCTTTTCTATGTTAAAAATCTAATCTAAGGCAAGATCATATCTTTACATTATAAAAATATCTACTCTGTATTTATAAAAATTCCTTCTGTGTATTTATAAAAAAATTCCTTCTTTGTACTTATAAATTATTCCTACAAAAAGAACTGAAATTTAACTAAATTAAATTAGTTAATAACTGATTAAATAAGTAAATTAATTACCTCATTAACGTAGCTCAAACAAATCAGGGTTAACTGCGGGTAGAAGGGCTGCGGCGTTCATCAGGGTGGCGGTGGAGGTGTTGGAGCGTCGGTAGGAGGGGGAGGGCGAGGTGGAGCGGGTGGCGTGGCGTTCGATGCGGGCCAGGGGCTGTCGCGAGGCAAGGGGAGGGGGGCGCAGCGAGGGAACAGGGAGGGAGGAGGAGGAAGGCGAAGCGGGAGGAGAGGCGGTGGCCCACACCGTCACTGGCGGCGGCGCGTTGATCGGGGGGGGGGGGGGGGGGGAGGCGGCTGGAAATCGCGATTTCGTTTTTTTCCTTCTATTTTCTTTTTTTTTTCTCTGAATGCTGAATTGGTGGTGGGGCAAGGTATAGGAGAGGGTTATATTTTTTTATTTAATTAATTATTTAATTATGAAAAAGTTGGCTTTTACATACGACCTCTAAACGAGGCCCACCGCCTGTCGTCCATAGCGTATTACCCTCATTCCGAACACAATGGGATATGTACCACAAGATGATTCGACTGTTTCGATCGGTTTTCGTTAAAATCAACATATAACTCTATATATTGAATTTGAACGCGCATTTCTATTTACTGGGGTCGCATACTAACTCGAAAAATCACAGAAAAATATTTTCTAGTTTCGTATTGACGATACGGTCGTAACAAAACTAGTTTCGTCAAATTCTGAGACCGTTGGAAAAATGGCCATTTTCCAGTCGATTAAAATCAACTGAAACTGGTCAAACGCGTTTTCCTTTGCCACACTCACATATTGATTCAAAAAATTATGAAATTTGAAACCTAGCAATAATTTGACATCACGGACCCAACAAAAATGGTTTCGTCAAAATCCGAGGTCGTTTGCAAAATTTCTATTTTTAAGGGCCTGAATTTCATAGCGACTATTCAGAATTTTCAACTGGACATATCTTTTGATCCCCGCTATGAAATTCGATTTTTCGGATTCGTTGGAAAGATATTCACAATTAGATTCCATTATTTTTGGTTTCGTTATAATCCGGTTTATTTTGCACCCGGTATATCAAATTGAAGTTTGAAATCGAATTATCGAACTACCGCGCCATTTTCAATTCTATTTATAATTATATATAATTATTTATATTCTAACGACGACGTATATAATATATACGTTCGAATTCTATTCAAAATAAATTTCTCATCGATATTATTTAAAATATTATATTTTAAATGTTCAATATTCGCTAAAATTGCCAGAATAAAATTTTTAAACTGACTCAGATTTTCCGGGTTATTACAATCTCCCTCACTTAAAACTTTTCGTCCCCGAAAAGGAACAAAGTCGAAAGTGGTTTGATTAATCAACTCTACGTTCGATCTGGCTTTCATTCTCCAACTTTTCAGTTTCTGAGAATTTTCAAATTCTTCAAAAATTTGGCTAACACCCTAAATTTTCGAAAAATTTCGCCATAACCTCCCCTGCACCGGGAGCCACGGGAAAATCCCGAAATTGCCATACAGGCCTTCTGATCTCAAAAAGAAAAAGAAAAAGCCAAGCGGCTAGCCAATAGGCTCATAAAATCATCATCACCCAAACAAAACAGTAAATTATAGTAAACATGTACCTATTTGTCAGGCAAACAAATTTTATTCTCTGCTCTAGCCTCCTTGCTATGACCTGTTCAATGTAAGTACTTGTATATGCAAGCAAATGTGACCAATTTTCAATACAGTTCAATATTTGATTCAATTAGGCATAATGGTTCAAAATTATCAAACAAATAAACAAACAACACAAACATCAATCAATTAGTGAATTAATGTTTCAAATTCATAATTTTTTTGATATATATACTGAAAATCTTGTTTTTGATGCCAATTCATAACAATAAATCTATCTATATAAGTTTTGGTTCTCACACCAGCCTAATGGAAATATATAGATATCACACCTTCGTCACTCGAAAATAAATTTTGACGACGAGTACTCAACCATCAGAATCATCTTCGGGCCACTAGAGTATGATTCTATATCTATCCAGTATATTAAAACTTCGAATATACGTTCATGACGCGTATACGCGAAAACTATATATACTCGATTGTCCATCTTCAAAATAAATAAATATTCAAATATGTATAAAACAATTTTAAATTTTAAAATAAAATTATTTTCATTTGAAAAATATACTCTTCACACTCGTTCTAGGATACTACTGATCCTATCACTAACGAGTCATTCTAATTGGATATTACTAATCCAATATCTGATGAATTCTTTCGTATGGTTCTAATGTGTCTTGTTCTCGAGCTCTGTAAACCAAAGCTCTGATACCACTGTAAGAACCCGTAACTTTCCCGTGAAGGAAATAGCGGATACTTTGAGAACAACACACAAAAGAACGCAGACAGAAGAACATTTCATTGCTATTACAACAATTCCATCAGATACAAGAATATACAGAGTATAATGAATAAATTACAACAAAGGATATCAGAGATTTAAATACAGTATTGCAGCGGAAAAATAATACAAAACACAACTGAAAGTAATACACGGATACAGAGCTTTCCGAGCATCGTTCCAGCGGTAAATCAGGATCCTATGAATACAAATCTGCAAAACTAAAACTACTAGCTGCCCGTGCGGAAAATAGGGGCACCCAGAGTTTAGGTTAAAACAATAAACTGGTCAGTCATGTGACTGGTGTGAGAACTAAAACAGTTATTTAAGACTTTACTTTAAAAGAGTGTAATTCAAGGGACCACGCCTTATAACACGGAACGGGTTTCCTCCCAAGAATACCAGTGCATAGAATAAACAGCGCAATGCTTTTTCGAAAAATGAAGCTATTATAAGACCCAGGTCCCATCACACAATGCAAAGCAAGCCGGAGGATAGGGTTTTCCCTTATAATAGCCAAACATGCTTGGTACGTTTAAAACAAATCATTCGATACTATTATAAGTGTATAGTGTCAAAACAATTTCAATCATAAATATAAATCATAGACGGCATGGGTACCATCTATCATGTCGCCATACTAGTTCTACAATTAAAACCGCAATATCACGTATTGGAAATTGGATTTTCGTCATGAGTCGAGGCAAGGGGCAAGCTCCTTTCCGCTTCGAGACACTCTAGCAAATGTCCCAGGACTACACACTCTGGGTAACCCTGGATCGGTTGGGCCGGTCCTCTCTTACGTTTGAGGATTGGTGATTCCTGAACACACGTTTCCCGGTCCTTACAGACCTAATATCGAGGCGCCTCATTCCAACAACCACCAAGGTGAAAAGTATATAAATGTCAGGGCTGGTAAGTCACTGACACCAACAAAGCTAGAAAGAAACGTCGTGTTCTCCCAACGGTCCGTATCCCGTTTTTAACTCATACCGAGGTGTGAGGCTCGCGAATTCACGTTATACACAAAGCTACGCCACAAAGGCCGTGCTTTGCTCATCAACCACAAGACTTTGCTTTTCAACAGAAGCCTTGATCCATGCAACTCAACGTCCCACACAGGAAATTCATGCCATGCGATTGATATATATCGATATATAACCTCTAAGCTCGTACGTCTCAGAGAAGGGCGTTAAGCAAGAGAATTAATTCTCCGCCGCCAAACAGATATATATTTAACAGAAATCAATCAACACAGAATAAAATCCAATGTTGGACACACAATCCATTTACAAGTTCGTTCTGGGTCCGAACGAAACCGGAGGCACTTTCCTCGCATATCCATTGATCTCCAAGTACGTCTGGACGATCACTAACTGATTCCCTCATCTTGGGTATACAGCCCAATCAAGATCATCAGTAATCACCCAAACGATGTGAAGACATCCGGTCTTCAACCACCGTCTTCATCTTCGACTTATCGTCGAATCGGTTATTCAAAATGGGTATAAACCCGACCTTTCCGAACAACCCGCGTATATTAAAAACAAATGTTACACAAACACAACATACACCTCATTCCAATTCATTAATCACTAATCGTAAATCAGTAAGAGAGCAATTCCCCAAATATTAACCCCGAAGGCCGAAACCAACATCAGATCAATACCCAGGAAACCATTCTTCTTAACTAACCTTCAGCTAGTTTCTAAATTTCAATTCTTAGGGAAAGGTTCCCATTAATTTTATCCAAGATAAATTCTTTAAAATTTATCCTTTAATCTTCCTTTGGATGTCATTTCAAACCAAATTATAGTTTTCCAAACTAGTCGGGATTAGCGAACCATACCGAAGTAATTATTTTTTTTATTTCCCAATCCCAACCTATTCATCCCATGAAGCAAAACTGGTAATATTCCATATCTAACACCACGGTGTTATCGGTAAAATTAATTACCATTTCACGTTCAAATCTAATTAAAGATTTGACTATCGCCTGGAGCAAAACTGGTGATACTCCATTCTCGCTCATTTTCCAAATTCGATAATTTAAATTATCAATTCACATTTCAATCTAATTGCAGATTCATTAAAACTCCTTTTACTGGGATAAAGAACTAATGTCATTTAAAACACAGTTCACGATAAACCCAAATCACATTCTATTTATTTATCGGGTTAAAGAACAAGTGTTATTTAAAACACCCTTCACGATAAACCCACAAATCAGTTCTATTTAAAACCCATTTCAAATCCAATTTATTTATTTTAAATATAAATGAGTTTTAATTTCAGTTCAAAACAAGTTCATTTCGATAAAAATCTATTTTTATCTTTTCAAACATGGAGTTTTTCATCCCAATTTTTCCCAAATCAATTCTTATGATTTCACACAAATTATTGCTATTTTTAATAATTTTATCAAGGCCCGTACAGTTGATTTCCATCAACGGCCATCGAACTGCACTTACAACGACCTTTTCCAAATTTGATTTGGACGTATCTCCAAATCCAACCGTTAGATTTCAAATTTCTAATATTCGTTAGAAAGCTCTTTTCGATACGAACCCAACGGTTCCAGTCTTAGGAGAATCCAACGGTCGGATCTCCCGTAATGTCCGTTCGAAGTCAATGGTCGAAATTTACGAACTGCCGCGGCGCGGCGCGTTCTATTCAGGCCATTATATTATATATATAATATATATTCTGTCGATTTCTATTTAAAATGAATTTTATAAATAGTTTTAAATTCGTTCAATAACATTTCAACTTCCATTTCAAATTCAAATCAAAATTGAATTTTCTATTATAAATCCTTTTTACTTTCATTTCTATTTGATTTCCATTCAAATCGATTTTAATTCGATTCGAATTCATTTCGTTTTCTATTCAATTTGAATTCATTTCGTTTTCTATTCAATTTGAATTCAATTCGTTTTCTATTCAATTCGAATTCATTTCGTTTTCTATTCAATTCGAATTCAATTCGTTTTCTATTGAATTTAAATTCAAATTATAAAAACGAATATAATCGATATAAATATCGTTCGCGTCAAAATAGCGCATCTCTAATTAACACGGCTTTATATATTTCAATAATTCCGTTATTCTATTCAACAAATGAATATTTATTTTATTCAATACGTGAATCTATACTTCTGTCAATACATGACTAATCTCAACGAATGAGTACTGTTCACGTGTGACTATTTTTTTTATTCAATATATTTTATAAAAATTATGGTATCTATCGTTTGATTTCAAATCAGACTCCAACTGTAAATTAGTGAGAGAACGATTCCCTAAATATTAACCCCGAAGGCTGAAACCAACATCAGATCAATATCCAGGAGACCACTCATGTTATCTATTTTCCAGTTAGTTTATAATTTTATATGATAAAGATGTAAATTTTATTGTTAAAATATTTCGTTCAACAAATGACTAATCTCAACGGATGAGTACAGTCAACACATGAACCTTTATTTTATAATATTCTTTACTTTCTAAATTGGAATGAGGCCCAATCAATTACCATATAGCGTTAACTATATGGATTCCATACAACACATGTATATAATAGCAACAACAAATAATCAACCATCATCCAAAGTGCACTACACTGTATAAGCATCAAATATAGATATCTAACGCTTATAACAGCTTGTCAATCAATCGATCGACATACAACTAATTATTGGGATTAGTGTATGCTGTATTTTATCCCAATACCCGTGTGGGGTTTCAAACAATCAAACACATATTTTATTTGTGCAGTTGGGCGATGTGTAAAATTTATCGACCCAATCAATATCAGTCAAATCAGTGTATATAAACAAATCGGCCGATTTGTTTATTAATATTTATTTATTCACTTTCACGTTAAAAATTATATTTTTAACAATAAATTATTTTATTCAACCTATGAATATTCTATTATCTATTTCACATCAACATCACAAACAATTTTCACAACACATCAATCAAACAAACAAGGCATTCATGGTCTGTGGATGACGGGTGTCGGGTGGTACTAAACACCATGTGCATCCTAGTATATATATAACTAGAAAAGGAAATTTGAGTGAGAAGTTCTCACCGAAAGCTATCCCATCTTCACGACACTTCAAATGTAGAAGTCTTCGTCATTCTCACCTTTTGTCGCTTTCGTTGCCCGTAGCCACTATATATATAAAAATCACATTTTCACTTCGCTATTCAATATATAAAAATCGAATTTTTACTTCGCTATTCAATATATAAAAATCGAATTTTTACTTCACTATTCAATATATAAAAATCGAATTTTTATAATCACGCTATATGGATAAAAATCCTATTTTTACTTTGCTATTCAATATATAAAAATCGAATTTTTACTTCGCTATTCTATATATAAAAATCGAATTTTTATAATCACGCTATATGGATAAAAATCCTATTTTTACTTTGCTATTCAATATATAAAAATCGAATTTTTACTTTTCTATTCAATATATAAAAATCGAATTTTTACTTTGTTATTCAATATATAAAAATCGAATTTTTACTTCGCTATTCAATATATAAAAATCCTATTTTTCTATTATAAAGATTTCACCTTTTCTATGTTAAAAATCTAATCTTTTCTATGTCAAAAATCTAATCTTTTCTATGTTAAAAATCTAATTTTTTCTATGTTAAAAATCTATTCTTTTCTATGTTAAAAATCTAATCTAAGGCAAGATCATATCTTTACGTTATAAAAATATATTCTCTGTATTTATAAAAATTCCTTCTGTGTATTTATAAAAAAAATCCCTTCTTTGTACTTATAAATTATTCCTACAAAAAGAACTGAAATTTAACTAAATTAAATTAGTTAATAACTGATTAAATAAGTAGATTAATTACCTCATTAACGTAGCTCAAACAAATCAGGGTTAACTGCGGGTAGAAGGGCTGCGGCGTTCATCAGGGTGGCGGTGGAGGTGTTGGAGCGTCGGTAGGAGGTGGAGGGCGAGGTGGAGCGGGTGGCGTGGAATTCGAT
Organism: Allium sativum; assembly: GCA_030737875.1. Classification (NCBI taxonomy): domain Eukaryota; kingdom Viridiplantae; phylum Streptophyta; class Magnoliopsida; order Asparagales; family Amaryllidaceae; genus Allium; species Allium sativum. Next base: position 59,200,010 of record CM060920.1, read on the forward strand.
GTGGGCCAGGGGCTGTCGCGAGGCAAGGGGGAGGGGGTGCATCGAGGGAACATGGAGGGAGGAGGAGGAAGGCGAAGCGGGAGGAGAGGCGGTGGCCCATGCCGTCACTGGAGGCGGCGCGTTGATCGGGGGGGGGGGGGGGGGGGGTTGGAAATCGCGATTTCGTTTTTTTTCCTTCTATTTTCTTTTTTTTCTCTGAATGCTGAATCGGGGGGGGGGGGCAAGGTATAGGAGAGGGTTATAGTTTTTTTAAGTTAATTAATTATTTAATTGTGAAAAAGTTGGCTTTTACATACGACCTCTAAACGAGGCCCACCGCCTGTCGTCCATAGCGTATTACCCCCATTCCGAACGCAATGGAATATGTACCACAAGCTGATTCGACTGTTTCGATCAGTTTTCTTTAAAATCAACATATAACTCTATATATTGAATTTGAATGCGCATTTCTATTTACTGGGGTCGCATACTAACTCGAAAAATTACAGAAAAATATTTTCTAGCTTCGTATTGACGATACGGTCCTAACAAAACTAGTTTCGTCAAATTCTGAGACCGTTGGAAAAATGGCCATTTTCCAGTCGATTAAAATCTACTAAAACTGGTAAAACGCGTTTTCCTTTGCCACGCTCACATATTGATTCGAAAAATTATGAAATTTGAAACCTAGCAATAATTTGACATCACGGACCCAACAAAAGTGGTTTCGTCGAAATCCGAGGTCGTTTTCAAAATTTCTATTTTTAAGGGCCTGAATTCCATAGCGACTATTCAGAATTTTCAACTGGACATATCTTTTGATCCCCGCTATGAAATTTTGATTTTTCGGATTCGTTGGAAAGATATTCGCAATTAGATTCCATTATTTTTTGTTTTGTTAAAATCCGGTTTATTTTGCACCCGGTATATCAAATTGAAGTTTGAAATCGAATTATCGAACTACCGCGCCATTTTCAATTCTATTTATAATTATATATAATTATTTATATTCTAACGACGACGTATATAATATATACGTTCGAATTCTATTCAAAATAAATTTCTCGTCGATATTATTTAAAATATTCTATTTTAAATGTTCAATATTCGCTAAAATTGCCAAAACAAAAATTTTAAACTGGCTCAGATTTTCCGGGTTGTTACAACATTAGTTCTTAAACTCGATTAACAGTGAAGTTAAGATTTGGAATTTATAAATCTTTATTCTATTATTTAATGGAAATTTTCCAAAATAAAATTTTCCAATTTAAAATATTAAATTGGAACTGAATGGAATTCGATTTGGTAATAATCGAGATGAGCTTTGGTGAATGAAGGCCGTTACTATATATGGAATTTAAGAAGGCCTTGCCACAATTCCACTTATTCTATTAGTTTGGTATAGAAATTTATATTGATTATATGCTGTTATGATTTTTGTGAAGATTCGATTTTGATGGAAGACGATTTTGGGTTAATCATGAACTTTGTTTTAAAGGACTTTATTATTTAACCCAGTTAAAGGCAGGATTAATTTTCCTAAAAGTTGAACAAACATTAAGTAATGAATTTCAAAGATTGAAACTAAACTAGAGTTTTAATAAATCTTTATTAGATTTGAATGAATGGATGGTAATTAAATTTACCAAAACATGAGATGTGATTTAAAGCAAATACACTTGGTTTTTGATGTTGATTGTGATTGATTGATTGTTTGGATTCTGCTCGACTAGTTTATGAGCAAGATATGCTTTTACATTTAGCATAAGGTTGGGTAGAATTATTTGTATTCTACCACCTAGTGAAACACTTCACGATTTGACAATGAGGTGTTAGCGATGTTTTTTATTTCAAATTAATGAATGATTTTGGAATGGGATTTTCTTAAGTGAAAAGAATTGTTTTCCCAATTTTGGACAGGGAATGTTTTATAAAACAGAAACGATTTCGAGGGCTAAACCCAATGTTTCTGAAATGATTTAGAAAAGTATTATGTGTTTGACATTGTGGTTCATCACATAACTGATTAGTTGCTATTGATGATATATCTGTTTGGTGGTAGAGTATTTATTCTCTTTCTTAACACCCTTCTTTGAGATGTACAATCTCAAAGGTTATATAATTAATAGTGACTGATCATATGTGTGAATTGCTAATGTAAAGTACCATAGTTTGGAAAGTACTTGTGATTATTATGTTGCAAAATGATTTTTCGTACTTCGAGATATGAAATGATTTGGTATGTGGCTAAAGATTCAGGTAACCCTAAGGACTAAAAGTATGGGTGAGATGGCGGTGTAATTTTCCTCGAGGGCTTGGGATGGTGCATCGTTAGTGTAGCCTGCTCCATCGTGGGAGGTGTACATATACATATATCGAGTTGGTAAGATATGTACCCTTTGCCCTGTCGGTGGGAGAAACCTCCTGATATTTGGTTGCATACTTGTTTGTATGCATTGTGATATTTTGGAATTCATACTTCCAAATGTTTTTGGTTTGAGATCCCGAAGTGAAATCTATTTTTATATGAAATCTAGATATGTAATTCAAATGATTTGAAATAAGAAATTGGGAAATAAAGTCCAAAGAAATAATTTCTGTATAGTGAATTGGATTCTGGAAAATCTAAATTTAGGATTAAGCCAAAATGGGTAGATTAAGGAATTGCATGTTGTATGTTGCATTATAGATTCATATGTCTATTATTGGCATTTTTTTATTGTGTTCTTGGGAGGAAACCTGTTCCGTGTTATACAGCGTGGTCCCTTGTTTTAGTTCTCACACTAGTCCCATGACTAACTCAGAGTTTATTGTTTCTACCTAAACTCTGGGTGCCTATATTTTCCACATGGGAAACTAGTAGTTTTGGATTTGTAGATATTTCTTTTCAAAGGATCCTGGTTTACAGCTACAGCTACATTCGGAAAGCTTTATATCCATGCATTTCTTTCAATTGTGGTGGTTGATGTTTTCTGCTGCACATTATATATATATATATATAATTTCCATTGTTATGTAATTTAAAACTTACATTGATATTTTTTTACTGTATATTATCTAAACTCTAATATATTCTTGTACTCTGATGTAAATTGTTGTAATAGCAATTAAATGTTCTATTGTTTGTGTCTGACGCGTCGTATTCTCAAAACAGTCTGGGCTCCTCCGTCTCCTCAGGGATCGAGGTCGTCTGGATCGTCTCAGGTTCTAGGCTGGCTTTTACCACAAGTGGGCTTAACCTCGTGCCTTAGTTTAATAATTATATTGGCCCATGACACCTAGACCTCTCACATTAAGCAAGCTTACTTGTAGATGTTGGATATGCTGGTCGGTTCCAGGAAGACTTCTACTACAAGTAATAGTTAACCTCATGTCTTTGTGTCATTAATTTACTGTTTATAAAGCATTTAACGCACACACACATACGCATACAAACAAATTCCTAAGGTGGATTTGAAATTCTAATTACAACTTTCCTAAATTAATCGTACTTACTACACATTTATTATACGTTGATTATGCTATATATGTGTACAATTTAATAATCACTATTAACGCTAATTATCGTATGAGTTTAACCTTTCTAAGTCATTAAAATGTCAATCTCAAACCAAAGAAAGACATACAAGTCAATTTCCCACATTTCACCAACTAAGTATAAACATGTGTGTAAATATCTAAATGGGAAATGAACAATAATAACATATAAATTTGTATCCTAGGCTTGACTGATTGCAACATGTATGTAAACATATATCTAAATGGGAAACGAACAATAATATCATATAACTTTTATTCTAGGCTTGACTTATTGCTACAACAATAAAAAAAACAATTGTGAAATGCATCTAAATACACATACACACGCACACATACACACACACACACATAATAATTATTTTTTGTCTCAATCCACTTTTGAATACGTTTATGTGTAAAACAATAATATTTGAACATTGTATACATAAATACTTTTAAATAACCAATTTATAAAAATAGGTATTGAAAACTATTTTGATTCATGCAAAAGTTCAAATCTTTATTATTTGACAATAAACACTATATGAGGACTACAACATATGAAATATGGGTTTGACCAAAACTAACGATTAGACAATACAACTCTGTCATCTTCTTCATTGCTTTAACAACTACAAACCGTAAATTTACATATATTGTACATTTTCATAAATAAATATAAAAGAAAGGAATTAGGGTGGTTTTTCTATTTTTAATGTTTTCATAGAAAACAAAAATCCTTTGTAACACCCCACATTTTTAAGACAATAAAATGTAAGAATAACTTAATTAAATATCTAGAATTAAGTAAAACGGCCTGCGCCTTTGCGTCAGTCTCGGAATATTCGTCAAAATAGACACCTGGTTTGCGTAAAACGAATAACATATGGAGAAGTTATGAGCATTAGAATTTTGTATACATATAAGGATCTTATATGTATATATATGAAGTAAGTTAGACCAGAAAAATAAAAATTCACGAGCTGGAAATCTGGGAGGGAAAATAGACCATTGGGGGTCGACCCACCAATAGGGGGTCAAACCCACCGCGGAGCTGGAATATTCTACTTACGTGGTCGGTTCTGATGTTTTAAATCTAAATCTAAGGGACCTGGTTTCTCTAATACACCTATTAATAATCTATAGAGATAACCCTAAACCTCATATTTCTGAGGCTACGCTAAAGCTCTGTTGTTCCTCTTCTTTAAGATCTCTTTTGAAATTTAGATTATTATTAGTTAGAAGATTTTAAATCATGATTTGGAGGAAAGGAGTGACGTAAATAAAAGGTGTTCAGAATCGTATGAAAAGTAAGTTCTAGATCCGATTCATTCAATTTTCTTCCTCTTTCTTTCCTTTCTCTTTTAGAAAATATAAATAATAAAAACCAATCCATGGTTGTTAGGTTTTGAATCCAATTAGGGTAAACCATGGAATGCTAGATCTGGACTAGATCCAAAATTTGAAAAGCAAATTAAGGTGAGTGGATTTAAGCTATAGCATTTTAGATAATAATATGTTATCATTTGGCATTCCCCATTATGTGTAATTGAAATATGATATGTTGAGATGTTTAACATATGTTAATAATGACTAAAGTGATTAGTATGACATGTACGAATAAGTAATATGCTAAGATATTAATTTGTTGGGATATAAGCTTGTCAAATTTTGTATAGTAATTACTGCTGTTTTGATTCCATGTCAATTTGTGACAATTGTGTACCCAGGCCATTAGCGGTAGAAATAGAGAACATTACATATTAGTCTATGTGGTTTGAATAATTATCTGATTAATTGATTACATGTTAGAATGGAATTGATTATATGTGAGAAAGAACATATGAAATAAAAAAGGCATAATATGATGACCTGTAAATTATAAATTACAGTGGAAATTTGAAAGAAATAGACATGCCTAGATTATACAGAAGATTTATAGTAAATAAGAAACTGTAACCGCGCTTAGGAACGAGGTTAGATTACACTTGTGGTAGAAGTCTGCCCAAAATCGCCTAGCATATCCAGCATCCACAAGCGGTAAATCTAATATGAGGGGTCTAAGTGCATAATTAAAACATGTAATGGTGCTAAGATGCGAGGTTAAGTTGACTTATGGTAGAAATCTGCCCGGAATAACCCGGAAAATCCAGCATCCACAAGTGTAGGCTTAATGTGAGAGGTCTAGTGCATCAATAAATACATATGTCAAAATATGTAAATAGAAGGAATGGCAAACATTATTAATTGCAATTAATGGGAATAAATGAAATTGAAAGAAGGATACAACAATAAAAGAAAATGGGAATAAATGGGGAATGATAATAAACTAGTATGGAAATGAGATAACTAGTGAAATGAGATAAGTGACAATTGTAAATTAAGTAATCAGTAAATGGGGAAATCCTAAAACCAGTTGTTTGTAACAAGTAGAGTAAAGGGAGAAAACTTATGAAATGAAAGAAGTTGTACTTAATTATAAATTAAGTAATTTGAAAACTTGGAAGTCTGAAATATGCTGATAAGAATGTTATGTTAAGGCTTGTCGTAGGGACAAGTTGGAATTATAACTTAGGTTATAATAAATTTATATGGAAATTGAAGAGAATGAAACTCTACCAGATACGTATGAACATGCCAGTGCTGTGTTTGTTATGCGGAATTGAGGAGGAGACTGCGGCACATTTGTACTTCGAATGTCAGTTCACATATAACTTATGGATGAGAGTGCTAATGCTGTTCAACGTCAGTAATCCTAGCGGCATCTCTTCTACGCAGTGGAAATGCATTAGGTTTTCAACAAAATGGAGAAAGAAGTGCATAACCTCTTCATCCAATGCATGAAAAAGCTTGTTCGGATGATTTGGACTGAGAGAAACTCTAGAGTTTTTGTGACTACTTAGATTCCGATAGACCAATTTTTTTTTTAAATCCCAATCCATCAAATCCCGTGTTGTTTTGCTCTGGTATCCTGCAGAAAAGACAGAGACATAGAATATGTCGGATTTCAGAAAACATTTAACAGCGGAAGGAACAAAATATAATGTAATCAAAATGTAGCTTTACCTTAATAATAATACTGCCTAGCCAGTATCTAAAGCTATAACATCTCTGTCTCAAGCCTAACCTACAACTGTGTTATGAGGAGGGGGTCAGAGCATAAGTTCTGTGTGAAGGAATTTAATGTACACATTCTAGATAATCCTACATATATTGTTCAGTTACATTTTCTGATTTATTAGGTTATTGGTACCAACAGCGCTCAATTCTTACACACACTCGTTGTACCCATATACTCCCCAGTAGATTAACCTAATATAATGTATATATAGCTACCCCCAAAGTAAGGTACACCCCATGGTACCCCATTCGAACGGTCCTCACTGTATCATCGCAGGAATATATGCAGTCTCTCATCCTACATCGGAGTGACGTACTGATCTCTGCATATAATGACGCTATGTCTGCATGGAACCACTATAACTATATTACGTAGGCGTAATGACTGCCATCATCGAATAATGCACTCTAGTCTATGATACCTCACCCAGAGCAGACATGTGTGTACCTAGACTTTCCCACGTACGTATCACCAAACGTATTCAATGCCTAACTCACACACCTATCATGTATGCATGCCCGAGTTCCGTGGCAGGGCTACACACGGAACTCGGTCGGGAGCTTTCCTTATATTTGTGCAGGCCCCCCTTTAAGAGCTTCTCACACAAATATCCTTAGGGTCTATTTTTCTATGGTGGCTATGGCACCACCTCGGCCCCTCCCTTAACTAGTAAAGACTACAAGAGCTAAGCGACAAGCCCCTAAGCAAACAATCTAAACATCCATGTGGCGTCTACCCTCAACCGCCGCTTCGATAGTGAAAGGTCGATGGCCTCTTGGATTTAGCTCTTGTCTTTACGCATCTCCTTGGCCGCTGATGACAGGTTCTCGATGACCTATACTATCTTTTTTGGTCTTGACCCTCCGCCTTCGAAGTGTGGCAGCCGCCGAGCTACCCTTAATGTCTCCACATCAGAGCATTTTAACCGCCCCTACTTGTGTAGTCAAGGCCCACTCACCTGATAGTTACGCGTAGACCCAACTTTTGTAATCCTAGCCCGTTTCTAAACCACCATAGAGGACTATCACGAGCGCCTTTAACATATCAGGAAGCCGCGTGCTTCCCCTTCCAGTCCGTTGGAGCTAACAAACTAATCAAATGTACGTGCGCTCCCCTCGTGCCTTACGACACCACGATGATATACCCCGTTTGTTTTTTCATCCCCTAACATATGGACTATCCCAAGCGCCTCAGTTTACTGTGTCATTACATCCTATGTCTAATCGTCAATTGCGCGCTTGCTCCACCTCGATAGATTTCTCGTTAACTTGGTTGTTTCCATTTTCCCTTGACTACTTCTTCAAGTTACCAAGTTTCTCTTGCTTATTAACCTCATTCATAACTTATTTCATTTAAGTTCATTAATAAGCCTACAACATGTTATTCTCTATATTGAAATTCAATATTCATAATTCATTCTCTTTACACTACTCTTTGTCCCATCTCATGGTTGCCATAACATGTTCTACTTAATTTATAATTAAGTACATCTTAATTTACATGTTTTCTATTAACATGTCATTCACTATTTATGATTAAATACAACTTACTTATCTCCATAAGTTTGCCTTCTTCTTTCTCATTTAATCATAATCTCGTCGTACACCGTCATTACAATTTATCATAATTTACTTATTAACTTAGTTCTCTTAACTTAGGTTTACTAATAAGTTTCTCTTTTCCTTTTTATAACTTATGTTATCCTCATTTATGGATTTATTCTTATCCTCGCCAATTAATCTTCGATTAAGTACAACTATATTACATAAGTTATTTCATCTTCCCCTATCGTTCATTATAACTTACCTTATTTCTTAAGTTATTATTCCCACTTGTGCCTAGGACAAGCCTACCTATTATATTTCCTTCTCTTATTCAAGTTCATTCATAATAGGTTATTATCATTCCCCATTTTGGCATTGATTAAGATTACCTTTATCCTTCCCATTTCTTTAACAAGTTTACTTAACCCCTACTCAACTGAATTGATTTGTAACACCACTACAGATTTAATTAGGTAAAGTATTCCAATTTAATTAATTATCCACGCTACCCACGTTACCAATTAAACCCTTTATTATTCCCATGTCTTACCAATGTCTTATCTTGGTTAAGAGTTCATTAATTCATTATAACCGTAATCTTGCAAGACTTCCCACATTAGATTGCCGTTTGCAGTTGCTGGATATGCTGGGTAGTTCCAGGCAGGTTTATACCGCAGTCCGAATCTAACCTCGTGTCTTTGCCTTATTTCGCATCTAGTTTCTGCCTTTGACCTCTCACATTAGATTACGAAATTGCGGTTGCTGGATATGCCAGGTGGTTCCGGGCAGGCTTATACCGCAATCTGAATCTATCCTCGTGTCTTAGGCGTTCATTTTCACTTTCTTGATTCAAATCCAAATTTCAAATCTTAGATTATTATATATTCCTATTACCCATAATTTCCAATCTATATTACGTTTATAATTTTAATCCAAATTATGCATATAATCCCATGTATACAAGTCATATCAAATTATGCCCTAATCAATTTGCGTTCATTGTTATTAAGAATTTATGCCAAACCTCAAGTACAGAAGTTATACTAAATTATGCCCAAACCGAATTATGCTAAAATCTCATGTATACAAGTTATATTCAATTATGCCCAATCCATAGTCATCAACAATTTATCCAAATCTCATTTTATTACATATTTCCCAACTTTTCCCAATTCAACTTATAATCCCAATTTACATTCATAATTCCAATTTGATTCATATACCCATAGTTATATTTTTAATTCCAATTTGATTCATATACCCATAGTTATATTCATAATTCCAATCAAAGTTATCCCCAAAACCCCATTATATGTTATGCCCCCAAACCTCCCAATCACATATGACACATAAATCAACCTTTTCCCTTTTATTATCAATATCGTTCTGTCGCATAAATCCATAATAGACATAGGCTCGAAGGTAGCCTAACTATAAAAATAAAAAGGGAAGAATAAAAGAAGGAAACCCAACGTAGGCATAAAATAACTGCTCATAATTAAGCATATGTTAACACTATTAGGCATAGGTGAACTTTATCAGACTAGATATTTCAATAGGTTTATTATGTGCGTAAATGGGGAATGGCGACTGATAGATCCATTATTATACAAAAATGTATTTTAAATCCACTCTCCTATATGTTCTTCAATTCTAATTCTGATCCATGACTTTCTCCCTTTTTGCGCAGCGTAGATCTAGGCATCTGAATTCTTTTCCTTCATTGTAACCATGGTTCTCTAAAAGACTTCCTTTCTAGTTTGTATAAATGCCTCTTTTTTTTTCTTTTGAATGTATACATATATACTTTTTTTTCTTGAAGAAAATATTTGAGAGAGAGAGAGCAAAATGGAGGCTAGGTTTTTATTTTGGAGTATAGAAATTACGTCAAACCAAGGGTGTATTTATTGGATTTTGTGTGCTTTTTGGACCACTAGATTAAGGTTTCCAGAAACTTCCGCTACTAAATGATAAATTCCTTTTTTTATTTGCTAAAGAACATTAATGAGTGTTTATTTAGCAAAACCATTCCTTTATTTATACCTTAACCGTATAAAATTTGTTTCCCTTTTTCTTTTATTCAAACAAGGCAACAATTTATTTTTCTCTACCTTTTTAACATAACTATTATTTATGTAAATAGATATCATACATTTACTTACACTCATGTTCTTATCAAATATGTATCCAAGTATGCCTCTATTTTTCAATCGTAGGAAAATATACTATGTGTTAACTAATTTACCAAAGAGAATTTAATATCTTTTTATTTCTTCCTTCTCGTAGCAATTATTGATGGCTATTTATTCATTGTTTTTCTATTCATGTCATATTTGACACGCCTAAATGCATTTACTACATGTACTCTCTTTTTCCATATTTAATGTAACCATTATATTATCCCTAAATATAACATTAATGTCTTTAATTTACCAATTTCATTACTTACCAGTAAAACAGATTCCCCTAATCTCAAATTAGTGTTGCCTCTTATATATATATATACACACACACAAATTACTTAACATTTAGTCAACCTCAACCCAATTTGGTAATGTTAGATCCAAAATTGGCTCTAACACCCAAACTAATAATAATTCTACTAAAATGAAATAAAAAATGACGAAAATACACAATTTATAGTGGTTCCGTGTTAAATAGCCTACGTCCACTTTCTACTCTTTGGATTGATGTCTTGAATGCAAGTACAACAATGATTTTCACACAATTCTCACTTACATTGATTCACTCAATTTCCTTCACAATATGATTCAAAAGATGATTGAAATCTGAACATGTTGATGAAATTCAGATAGTAAAGAAGTTTGAGTTCTGAAAATGCCAAAAGATCCTTCCAAATGCCTCTTGATGGTGTATTTGTAGGTGAAAAACACTCTTGGGATGACACGGGTTCGGATCCACGTGGTCTCTATTCCATCACTTGCGGGTTTGGATATCACAAGATGGTGCCATTACATTGAGTTAGTGGATGAACATGGGTATGTGGCCTTCTAACCACTCCGACTTTAAGGGAACGTGGGTGTGATAGTTGCAGTTCTGAGTGCATGGGTTCAGATCGGCTGTATAAGAGAGAATAGGATCGGATTAACTCATTCCAATCCGATCTTGGCGAGGCTTCTCTTCTTTTCGTTCCACTCTGTTCTGACTTGGCAATGAAAATCCAATCTGGTCCGGCTTGTTCTAGGAATAAGTGTTCTTCAATATTTGATATCTTAACTTTGTGTAGCCTAACTCGCAAAGTAGGCTAACATTTTGCCCCCTCAAAGGACACTTCGATTGAAGATGGAGCATGCTTTGATGTTATCTATCCATCAGTTTCTGAACTTGAACTGTTGAATAGTCGCTTCCATTCGTTTGTGGGGAAGTCTTGCTTCATAAAGTCATGTCTCTTGTTGCTTATATATATACCCCATAAAACGTATGAAGTACCTTCTTTATTTTTAAATAATTCCGGCAACTCTTTTTGATGTCCTGCAATTCCTGCAGGTAAGCTTTATCTTTGTTTTTCTTCGAATTCAATTCGTATGCTATGTCAATATGTATGATTCCCTCCGAGTTTGGTCTCCGATCCGAATGGCTTCTTTTTCGTCCCCCTACCACTGGTTCGGTGGGCCTAATGTATAAATGGGCTTGCACACTGGTCCGAGCGGAATTAAAGGGCTGGGAATACAAAGAGCCATCTCGAGCCTATATAAATCTGTCGCTCTTCTTCTTCTACCTCCCTTCCTTTTATCGTTCTCGCCTTCTAAGTTTTATACCGAAACCCTAGTTCTAAAAAACTTAGATAATTTTACGGTAATCTTCGAATCAAACAAATAGGTAGGTTTATAATCTCAATTAACTTTGTAATAGGTGTTTCCAGTTCGGATTTATGGTTAATTTGGATGATTTGGGTATGGTTTTTGTTTGACCTTAATGTCATGACCTCCTCCCACCGCCATCGTCGTCGATGGCCTTGTCACCATCTCGAGGAAGTTACAGAGCAGACCAGAGCCTAATAATTGCCAAGCCAACGTATGAACATTCGGTTTTAATTTGGTTCTTGGCACAAAGTTGGGTTCGGTGTTGGCTGACGAAGAGAAAGGATGGAGAAGAAGAAGAAAATAGGAGGATTTGGGATTGGCTCGGGTGGAAAGATATAAGAGTGAAGAGGATAGGGTTTTCGTCTAACCGGATCAGATTGGATTGAAAAGTGAAGGGTAAAAGGGAAACAAGGCTTACTCAACCGGGTCAGATCGGAATGAAAAGCAAAGAGAGAAAAGCATGGGCACCAAAGCCGATCCGGTCCACTCAGAATATTCATTCCCCAACCGATCCGATTTGCATATAGGGTGTTAACTTTTGCTTCAAACCGAAACGTGATTTTGCCCCCGATCCGATCCCAAAATACACATCCGAACCGAACTCATCTAACTTAATGCACAAAAATTTGTTCAACTGGCTCGATTGTTGCTTGCTGTGATCTACAACTTAATGAACAGTTAGGATAGTGCCTTATAAACATGAGCGAACATTTAAGACTATTGTGAACATATTATTACTTCGTCAAACTTTTGCATTATGCTCTCATGTGTTTACTTTGCATCCTTTGCACATATAGCACACACTTTAGTTCACACACATACACGGGGGGATACGGGCTATCTTACTCTAACTTATATTATTGTTTCTTCAGTAGTTTAGCGATCATGGAAGAGAGACATTCATCTAGGTTAGCAGAAGGAGAGAAGTTGCAGAAAATTCTGAGAAACTCACTCTTGATGACATATCCTCTCCCTCAGACCTTGAATGGGATGATGAGGGCCCAGATTATGAAGTGGAAGCACACAATAGTGAAATATCTTATGATAATGAAGTTTGTCTTAGTGATGAAGAGGAAGGAGGGGTAGCAGATGATCGTGCTCCTGATGAGTTTGAATCTTCCACTATATTGGAGTTACCCAAAGATTCTGTTGAATCGACGATCGATAATGACAGACTCGTTCGAATATGTCTAAAGCATGGATTATTAAAAAGAGATACCCTGGTGCCATCGAAAACAGATCTCCGCCACAATTCACCAGAAGGATTTATGGCAATTACTCGATTGATGTGTCTGGTTGGGGCTATTCCACCGTTTTCGCTTTTCGTTGTCGATTTCTGAGACATATGCGAATTGCCCCCATGCATTTACATCCCAACTCTTATGCTTATTTATAAACCTTGTATATAACATACAAAGAAGTTTTAGGTATAAAGCCTACCTTCGATGATGTCCATTTTTTTTATAATTTCAAGCATCGGACTCAAGAAACCCCCTCCTTCTCATATTCTGAATCAGTCCCGAAGAGGAAGATTATTACTTTTCCATTTAGCAGCAAGGCTGGCGATTCTAAACTTGAATGGTTTTGTATCAGACAGCAGCCGGGGTGCGCCAGGAGATGGACCAAATCAAGTAAAGCACCGACTTTCTAGATTTCAATTTTAAATGCTCATGTCAACACATTAACTTGCTTTCTTTTTCATTCGCAGTTGATAACCCAAAGCAAATATCGAATGAATTATACTTTGATCGTTTGCATCGGCTTCTCAATGGCGATCAAAAGTTCCTAACCATCGACGAAGTTCTTAAGGATGAATATCTCCATCATCATGGGTTACTATCTATTACCCGTAGTATAGGTCATGGGACATATCCATATGTGTACATACCCCCGGTAGACATTATTCCTGAGACAGGCGCGGGCTCGAAAGGTCAGCAATACCTCTTCTGACTTCACCTTCTCCATCTTCAACTCAGGACGATAAGTTATCCAACATAGCTGAAAAGCACGGAGAATGGTATACCGTCTCTGACAACGCTATTTCTCTTGAGAAGTCAACATCCCCTAAAGAGCTGCCAACAGAAGCTTCTCAAGGAGATGCTCCTACTACCGATGATTCCACATTTAAGGGTTTAGGAAATCTTCTCCTGCCTGAAACCATCTATACTTCAGAGGACTTTGGCACGAATCGTTTAACTTTCGCTTCTTCAAATGAGACTACTCCCGTGAAGGCCAAAGAGCTCGCTCATGCTAGTCTGGCTTCTGACTCGGGTTTGTTGGTGGGAACGCCATTTAGGATGCACATAACACATTAGCACTGCACGTCACAGCACTCATGTCTTATGTGAGCATTGATTCTGAATTCGCCTTATATTGTTGTGCAGGTACAATGTCTCGCCCTTACTATGATGTCAGAAAAATACACCGTAGCATGTCTAGACCTCATTCCGACATCGAGCATGATCACCGTGAGGGCCGGAGCAGAGATGACAGTAGGCCTCATGTTTCTTATCGACCACACACCTCACACTCTTATTCCCCTGTCCGGTCGGATCCAGACAGGTATAAGAGCCACCATAGTCATCGTGGAGAAGACATGTCGCAATCCAAAGATCGAACTTCTCCTCAAGACAAATATAGTCGGGAAAAAAGTCCACCGAAACATACCGATTCATGAGACAAACACAAAGTTTCTGAGAAGCGATCTGGAAAAGGTGATGCAACCATCATCCCTGCTAAGTAGAAACACATTGAACTATCTTACTGCGAGCCCCTACCACTGGATGCTGATTCCAAAATTAAGCTGGCATATCTGGAGAAGTAGTTCCCGGATCACTACTTTGAGAATTTGACTTTCTTACCCGCACTTGAGCATATTTCTTCAAAGTGGGAAGATGAGGCTAAAGCAAAGATTGACGCAGTTGAGAAACAATACTCGGAGATGTACAAGTATTCACACAATCTCTCCAGAATCATTCGGGCCTTCATTACGGACGTTGATTCAATGAATAAGGCTGTGGATTCCGTTGAGAATGCTTTGAAAAATTTGGAGAAGGACTTAGAAGACACACAGGCTCAACTCATCATTGCTCAAGGAGATGCCAACAACTTCAAACATCAATTTGAGGAATTACAAAAGTGTTATCATGACTTGCTGGAATCTCGTAGTCAAGAACATTTGGAGTTGAAGAAGCAAGCGGAAGACGCTAAGTCAAATAGTGTCAAAATGCAACTGGCTTACAATACTCTTGAGCAAGAAAAGGATGAGTTAGCAAGGAAAAATGCTGAGCTAGAGAAATGAAATGCTGACTTGGAGTCCAAGTTAATGGAAGCCGAGAATAGGGCTGCCCTAGCTGAAGGGAATGTGGATAACACCATTAAGTCTGCTGAAGAAACCCATGGTTTTGGCGAACTAATGATTGAATTCTTTGCATACATAATTCGTTGCTGAAACATCTCTTGGATCGAAGACTATCCGACTAGCTTAGTTCATGTATGGAGTCAAATCATCGAATGGGAGAAAGAGGAACGAAGACAAACTTTATGGAGAAGTATCAGAGAGATGATGAACTAGTACGCCTAGCCGAGGGGCGTCGCCTCATTGCTGTTACCATGGAGGAGGAGAAACGCCTGGCCAAACAAAAGAATATCCTTGAAGTTGGTTCTTCTTCTGCTACCGCCGAAACTACTAGAGTTAAAGGATATGATCAAGAGAATCCGGGAATTCCTAAAGCGTCTCTTTTATCTCCTATACCTGAATCAACGTCAGAGACAGTAGCCGCCCCAATTGAGAAATCATCAGAAGGTATTTCTACCTTTTCACCTCAATTTGTCAAGGCCATCTCCACCTTTCATCACATCATTGGACAATCGATCAAGGATCCTTTACTTTCTCCTGAGTTGATAATTGTTGCTTCTCATTCTGTAGGTGTTGGACCAGCCGAGAAGATTAATGAGCCTCGGGAAGCCTCTATTGGGGAAGAATCCATGAAAAAGGCTCAGGGAGGACAGGATAAGGCTACTGTCGTCGAATCCGGAGGGAGAGCTGAGCTGTCTAAGGCCGACACTTCTCATGATGACGAAATGATAGATGCCTTGAAGGACGACGATGGTAATAAGGGGCATGAAGAAGATCCTGATGTGTCTATAATTGGGGATTCGAAAAGTGCTGATGACGTGACTTTGGCTGCAATGAAAGCCGAACAAGACAAGCGCATGCAGCTGAAAGTCGAGGACATAAACCCGAAAGCCTTAAGCCCCTTGCAGTGGAGGATCCTGGATCAAGGTTAGTTGTTAAACTTTCAACTAGGTCAATTACAGAAGAACTTGCTAAAAAATCTTCTCTTGATTCCGGTGTTCCGACTCCTAGGAAGAAATCTACCAATTCTGGTACTTCAACTACAGAGAAGAAAAAGCCAAAGTGTCTCATGTCTGATGATGAAAAAGAAGCTAGAAATGCTCTTAAGGCTTCCAAAAAATCCAAGTCTACTCTAAAGCCCAAATGATAATGTGCATTGTTTTATTTTATTTTGATATTCCACTGGTCCGCTGTTGTTGTAGTGAGTGCGGCCCTCGCTTCTTTTTCTTAGTCTCCCTGTATAAACTCACATATTTGTGAATAAAGTGGTTTGTTCCCTGCAACGTCTGATATCCATAAATTTTAACATTTAGGTAAAGATGCGCACAAACAGAATGTCAAATCACAGTTATATAGTAAAGTCGTTATTAAGGGGAACATGTGTACATATATATGCCCCCAATCAATCTTGGATAACTGATTAAGACTTATTCAAGATCGATTAAATTCAAAATTCAGCTGTTCCCGGTCCTCTGACGGGGCCATATTTCTTTCATCATTGATGCCTATTCTTTCTAGCATCTTTACACTCTCTTGTCTCATAACCAGGTTAGAGTACTACTGAGGCGGTCTCTTATCGGGGTGCACCTTCACGCCTCAAGGGACGTCGTCTTCCCATACTTTATACTCTCTCTCGTTTCATGAGAGTTAGAGTTAGGAACGTCGTCTTCCCATTCTTTGCATCTTATCATGCAAACGGTCATTTTGTTTGCTCCTGCACATGGGCTGTCTCCAATTTTTAAAATTTAATTTTGTGTTTTGTGTTTAATTGTCATGACAGAATCATGGTTAAAGATATAAATAATGCAGGAAAATAAACGACAAACGATATTTTTATAGTGGTTCAGCTAAGTCGTAGCCTACATCCACTTCATAATCCTTTGTTCATATAAGCAGACTTTTTAAGGCAAGTCGTGCCTTTTTACATGGCTTATAAAACAAAAAGGAAGACATTTCATATTTAGCTCAGATATCATCGTAAGTGCTGAGCGTTCCATGCTCTGGGAATCTCTTCACCATCCACAGTCGTTAGCTTGAATGCTACTGTATCAAGCTTCTGTTGGATGGTGTATGGCCCTTCCCATTTTGGACCCAATTGGGTCGAAGGCGGGAAGACTCGCTTCAGTACCAGGTCTTCTGGTTCAAAGGTTTTGAAGCGAGCTTTCTGGTCATAACAACATGCTACTTGATGTCGATGTCTTGAGGCACACAAGTCTGCTTCGTCTCTTTTTTCTTTAACCATACCAAGAGACTCTAGGAGGAGTGTTCTATTTGTCATCTGGTCATAGTACGAGACTCGATGAGAAGGGACTTCCAATTCTATCGAGATTACTGCTTCTGACCCAACGGAAAGTGAATAGGGAGTATGGCCGGTGGCCGTCTTAAAGGTTGTCCTGTAGGCCCATAAAGCTAGTGGCAACTCATCTACCCATTTGGCTTTGGCCTGCTCTAACCGCTTCTTGAGAATAGATTTAATGACCTTGTTTATTGCTTTGACCTAGCCATTTGACTGCGGGTGAGCTACATCAGTGTACCGTTTATCAATCTTGTACTTCTGGCAGAAGTTTCTGAATTCAACGCTGTCAAACTGTGTCCCATTATCAGTTATGATGGTCTTCGGTATCCCAAATCGACAGATAATGTTTCTGACCACAAAACTGATCACCTTTCTTGCCGTGACCATTGTTAAAGGTTCAGCTTCCACCCATTTCGTGAAATAGTCCACGACGACGATCGCGTACTTAGCTTCTCCTCTGGCAATAGGTAACACTCCAATAATATCAATCCCCCACATGGCAAATGGCCATGGGCTTATCATCGACTTGAGCTGAGTCGTAGGCGCTCTGGGAATCTTGGCAAATATTCGACATCTGTCGCAGCGTTCGTGAATAATCAGCCGCGTCCTTTTCACGGTAGGCCAGAAATATCCATACCATAATACTTTCTTTGCTAGGGTTTGGTCCCCGGTGTGGTCCCCACACTCACCTTCATGTACTTCTTGCAGTACATATTTGATGTCGTCGTGTGTGATACACTGTAGTAGGGGCATTGAAAACCCTTGGCGATAAAGGACGTCGTCCTGTAAAACGTATCTTGCAACCTTGCATCTTACATCTCTTCTTCAACGGGAGGGTTCCATTCTTGAGAAAATTCTTGATCGATGTCATCCATGATTCTCTCTCTAGGTCAACTTCCAAGGATAGTTCCGCTTCCATCAGGTCAAAACTTGATGATTCCAAAACCTCTATCGGAACCATTTCAGTTTCTTTGGGATTGTCAGAACTTGCAAGCTTTGTCAGCCGATCTGCTTTCTGATTTTCCGTTCTTGGAATATTCGTTATGTTGTAATGCTCCAAACTTCCCAACAACTCCTTTAGCTTTTTGAGATAAGTAACGATTCGAGGTCCTTTAGCAATAAATTCCTCCCGGACCTGGCATACAACTATCTTGGAATCGCAACATATATCCAGTGTCTTCACTCCCATTTCTTTGGCAAGTTACAGCCCGACAATTAGGGCTTCATACTCGGGATCATTATTGATAGCGGAAAACTCTAATCGCAATGCATAGTAAATAGATCGTCCTTCAGGAGTTATTAAAACAACTCTGGCGCTGGACCTTCGATCATTTTTGGCTCCGTCCGTATATATAGCTTCCACGGACTAAGCTCTAACTCTTGGTCCAAAGTAACTACCTTGTCACTTACCGTTTCCTCTTCGGTAATTGTGAATTCAGCTATAAAGTCGGCCAATGCCTGCCCCCTTATTGATTTCTGTAGTTGAAAATTTAAATCAAATTGACTTAGCTCGATGTTCCAATTAAGTAACCGCCCCAATGCTTCGGGTTTTTGCAACACTTGTCTTAAAGGTTGATCGGTGTATACAACTATCGAGTGTGCGTGAAAGTAATGACGAAGTTTGCGGGTAGCAATCAGGAGGGTATAAGCAAGTTTTTCTATCTTCGGATAATTACGTTCTGCAGCAGCTAGCTTTTTGCTCACGTAGTATACAGGCCTCTGGACTTTATCCTCTTCACGTACCAATGCTGTATTGATGGCATGAGATGATACTGCTAGACAGACAAACAAATCCTCATGTTCGACGGGTTTTGTTAATATTGGAGGATTTTCTAATAAGTCTTATAAATTCTGGAATGCCTCCACATAGTCGGGGGTCCACTCAAAATTTCGCTTTCCTCGTTTTAGTAGATTGAAGAAAGGCATACACCTATCTGTAGCTTTGGAGATAAACCTGCTCAATGCAGCAACTTTTCCGGCTAAGCTTTGAACATCTTTGATCTTTCGTGGTTCTTCAATATCCCTTATTGCTGATATTTGACTAGGATTTATCTCAATTCCTCGAGAACTCACGATAAACCCAAGGAATTTTCCAGATGCGACCCCAAACGAGCATTTTAGGGGGTTTAACTTCATTCCATATCTTCGAAAAATATCAAACATTTTAGTTAAGTCCTTTGTATGGTCGGAAGATTGTTTAGACTTCACAAGCATGTCATCCATGTAAGCCTCCATTGTTTTTCCGATTTGATTATATAACATGCGGTTGACCAAGCGCTGGTACGTGGCCCCTGCATTCTTTAACCCAAATGGCATCACCACATAACAATATAACCCCAAGTCTGTGATGAAACTTGTATGCTCCTAATCTGGTATGTGCATGGGAATTTGATTGTACCCAGAATAGGCATCCATAAAGGATAAAAGCTCGCGCCCAGCCGTCGAATCTACTAGCTGATCAATTCTGGGAAGAGGAAAGCTATCCTTCGGGCAGGCCTTGTTCAAATCAGAGAAGTCGATACATGTACGCCACTTCCCGTTAGACTTTTTGACCAGGACAGGAATTGATATCCAGTCGGGGTATTTCGAATCCTTAATGAATCCATTATCTTTTAATTTCTCTACCTCTTCTTTCAAAGCTGCTGAACGCTCTGGGCCTAACATCCGTCTTTTCTGTTTGACTGCTGGGTGCTTTGGATTAATACATAAAGAGTGCCTCATAATGGCAGGTGAAATCCTACACATGTCAGTGTGAGTCCAGGAAAACACATCCAGATTTTCCCTTAAAAAATCAGCCAACTCTTTCGCTCGAACGGGATCTAGTTGCAAGCCGATCTTTAGTACTTTTGTCGAATCTGTCTCATCAATAGGTATATCTATTGTTATCTCATTGGGAGTCACCTTCCTATCCTCGGGTTCTTTATCCTCTCTGGGACCTATATCCTCGAGCACATCGAAGGGTGACTTTCTTGGGGCTGGACCCCTTAATTGCTATGCTGAGTTTTCCTTCGAAGGGGGAGAATCGTCCTTAGTTTCTATATTCAGCCCCTTCATTAGCATCTTCAACTCCGTCATGTAACAAGCTCGTCTCGTAGCTTGGTCGCCTCTCATCACCCTAATTCTTGCATCAGTTGGAAATTTAAGCAGCAAGCACCAAGGTGCAATACATGCCCTAAACTCGGTAAGGGCCGGTCGGCCTAGGAAGGCGTTGTAGGGTGGCTCTATATCCAAAACCACAAACGGCCGGATCCTCACTCTCTGGCGATCTCCCTGCCCTAATGTTACTGGTAATTCTACGTAGCCCATCGGAGCAATCGACTCCCCGTTGAAGCCACGTATCCATCCTTCGCAGGGCTTTAGATCTTTTGCTTCAAGTCTCATTTGTTCAAAAGTTTTCTTGAAGAGGATATTGACCGAGCTCCCATTGTCCACCAACACTATATGGACCAAAGCAGGGCTGATGGTCATGGTAATTACTAGTGTATCTTCAGTTGGGGATTGAACTCCGGAATCATCTCTACTACGGAATATGACATCGTCTGACATTGTCTTTTGTTGTTTTACTAGAGTGATGTCTTCGAGGTTACTGCATTCTCCTACCTCAAAATGCTTAGCGGCATTGATGTACTGATCCATCGCTTTGAAACTACGACTAGCTAGGTAGGGTCTGCCTACAATGGTATTAATAACGATCCCCTTACCTTTCTGCTGGGCTGTGGGTTTTGAAGTAGGCTGGTTTTGGTCCGGGGCTTGTCTCCCTTGCCCCCTGTCCCTTGGGGCTACCATGTACTCATCTAACTTCCCTTCCGGCAGCAATCTTTCAACTATATCTCTCAAATGACGACTTTCATTGGTGGAATGACCGTGGGTTCCATGAAACAAACAAAACTTTCCCGTTGCGATCTCTTTTTCAGTGCAGTCTCTGGGTGGTGGCTTTTTGTACTACAATATGCTATATGTATCCAAGTAAATACTCTCTAACGTATCACTTAACGGCATATAGTTTTCAGAAGTCTGGAATCTGTGTTTTTTACTAGAGTTATTCCCTCGGTTCCTGTTCCTTCTATTGCCAATCCCATTCATGTTGCTATTACCTCCGCTCTGGTTGCCAACGTTTACTTCAACCTTCCCTGAACTATCACCAAATTGTTTCACAACAACATTGCTTTGGACACCTTCCCTCGAGGCCCCTTCGGACTTTCTCTTCCTATTTGCATGAGCTTCTTCTCGTCTTAAGCGAATGTTAGCCTTTTCATAAAAAATTCTCTAGTAGGAGGCAGTTTCTCAGACAAGTAATCCTCTAATTCTGTGTCAGGGTCAACCCCTTCTATCAAGGCCATCAAAATAGTGGGTTCATGAGGGTCACTAACATCGGTGATGGCCAGGTTGAAGTCTAAATATGACTTCAAAGATTCTATTGGGGCCTGTTTAATCCGTGACAATTCTATGACACTCTTGGACTTTCGGGCGTGAAGTTGAAACTGGTTCATAAAGTGATCACTCAATTATGTGAAATTTGATATCGACTGGGGAGGGAGTCGGGTGAACCACATTAACGCCACGTCTTCAAGATAAATTGGAAAGGCTTTGCATTTTACATCATCTGGAGCTGCTGCGACATTCATGAACCATGCATACCTCATCAGATGCTGCCCTAGGTCTGTTCTTCCTGAATACCGATCCATCTGAGGCAAGTTGAGCCGCCGAGGGAACTGGAAATCCAATATATCATCTGTGAAGGGGGCGTGACTTCGCTCAATACCCCAGTCCTCATTAGTGTACTGCTAGCTTTCGAACAAAATCTGACGCACCATTGCCCATACATCGACATTTGTTAATGTCTGCACCAGTTCTCTAGGTCTGATATTCGGATTACCCCTGTGCTCCTGATTAGGGGATAACCTCCTGTTTCTAGCGGCGGCTGCTCTACATTACTCCCTACACTCCCGGTCGATCTCAGAAGGGAGGGGCTGAAGAAGTTGTTGGTGCGGAGGATTAGTAATGTTAGCCTCCCTATGTAGAACGTGGGACCCATGCATGGGAAACAACATAGGCTCTTTCAAGCTTGGGTCATCAGGCCCTAACACACGAGCACAGTCTTCGCGGGATCCTAAAGATCCAAAAGTTAGCTGATCAAGATTCTGAGGTCTTCTAGCGGTCTTCTTTCACGACGACGTCCCTTATCTGAAGAAGAAGAATCGTCTAAAGCAAGGTGGCGTGTTGGGGAAGGAGTCTTTTTCCTCCGTAGCTCCTGGAGTTCCTTACTCATAGTGATCATGTTTTCTTGCATGCGAAGACTGTCATGCTTATGGGCTTCGAATGCCTCCTTAGTACTTTGGAGCATGTCAAGAAAGTGTGAAAAGTCTCCTTGGGTGATGGGTGCAAACGGGTCAAGCCGATCATTGGTCATAGCGGCTGGAATCGGAGCATTGGAGGGAGCTCGAGTAGAAGTTCCAGCTTCATTCTGGTTCAGATCGGATTGGAGCAAGGTAGTAGGACTGGAGCGGTTCGGATGGGGTGAGCGAGTGACCTCAACGTTTTCCGATTGGCTCAGATCAGAGTCACCTGCTCGGATCGGACCTTCTTGACCGGAGCAGCCTGCTCCAGAGTCTTGTCCATGCGACCTCGTCAATACCATGGCATGTTGATTCTCTCTAGCATCGTTCTCCCTAGTGCCTTGCACTTCTTTTCCTTTCGTATTGTCCATAGTGTTCAATTCTTCAATGGTTCACCAAAAGGTACTTAAAGATGTCAAAAATGGAGGACTAACTTCTTTGAACTTTGAATGTC
This sequence comes from Allium sativum, assembly GCA_030737875.1. NCBI lineage: Eukaryota > Viridiplantae > Streptophyta > Magnoliopsida > Asparagales > Amaryllidaceae > Allium > Allium sativum. The sequence goes on from CM060920.1 coordinate 59,223,441, forward strand.
CAAATAGTAGAATGATAATCCCAAAAAGAGAAGAATTCAAAGATTTCTCTGTGAAAGCACCAAAATGTTAGACCCAAAATTGGCTCTAACACCCAAACTAATAACAATTCTACTGACACGAAATAAAAAACGATGAAAACACACAATTTATAGTGGTTTAGCATTAAATAGCCTATGTCCACTTTCTACTCTTTTGATTGATGTCTTGAATGCAAGTACAATAACGATTTTCACTCAATTCTCAATTATATAATACATTGATTCACTCAATTTCCTTCATAATATGATTCAAAAGATGATTGAAATCTGAACAAGTTGATGAAATTTGGATAGTAAAGGAGTTCGAGTTCTGAAAATGCCAAAAGATCCTTCCAAATGCCTCTTAATGGTGTATTTATAGGTCAAAAACGCTACTGGGATGGCTCCGGTTCGGATCCACGTGATCTCCATTCCATCACTTGTGGGTTCAGATATCACAAGATGGTGCCAGCACATTGAGTTAGTGGATGAACGTGGGAACATGGCCTCCTAACTGCTCCGAACTTTAAGGGAACGTGGGTGTGATAGTTGCAGTTCTATTCGGATCGGCTGTATAAGAGAGAATGGGATCGAATCAACTCATTCCAAACCGATCCGATCTTGGCGAGGCTTCTCTTCTTTCCGTTCCACTCTGTTCTGACTTGGCAATGGAAATCCGATCCGGTCCGGCTTGTTTTAGGAATAAGTGTTCTTTAATATTTGATATCTTAACTTTGTGTAGCCTAACTCGCAAAGTAGGCTAACAGTTAATGTCATAAGTATGCATATTTTTTGACTTACATATTTGCTATAAATAATCACATGTGCATGAATCTAGTCTCCAAACATTTAAATCGAGCAATGTTCATACTAAAAAAACTTGCTACATTTATTTCAACCTCCGTCTGTTCCAAAAAGAGTACTTAATGCTTTCTTCTTTTCAAATACATTCAACCTTTTAAGTGCATAATAATTTCTACAATTCAAACTAAATTTATGAACGTGCATATGAATGTAATTCCATTCTCCTCTTTAAATGCGCATTCCTTATTGTATATACTTTTTTTTAATTATGTCAATGCATATAATATACATACATACATACATATATATATATATATATATATATTATCTTACGCGTATATAAACTTCTACGGCTTACAACTTCTTCATACGTTATCCTTTTTCGCAAACTTGGTGTCCATCTGAACCAGAATTTGAGGCGAACGCAATGATGATGTCCGTTTTACTTAATTCCTGATGTTTAAATTAAGTATCTTTTTAGTTACATACGTTGTTATCGTACAAATTTTTCTTCTCTTCAACGTATGTATTAATCTAAGCAACGTATCACCATTATTTATATATCCATGCATATAAATATATTTAATTACGTTAAAAATGTGGGGTGTTTCATTCTCCCACCCTTAAAGAATTTTGTCCCCGAAATTTGATAGGGGCAAAATAGATAATCCCTCGCATAATATTCAACCATCATTAAATTCGAAATTTAGAAAAATTTAAGTTTCAAAATTCGATTTCTTATGTTAAAAAAGGTATAAAACAGAAAAACTCACATCTTCCGTTTTTCTTTTATGTACCTTTTTTACTGCACTTGGATTTTTATATAATTATTCTATAAAAACGTCCTACTTTCCTATCCGAGCACAACTACATAAGAAAATTTTCTTTTCTTTTTCATCTTATCTTGGAAAATTTTAATTTTTGTCCAATTTTTCTTAGGACTTACATTTTCTATTCCCGTTACGTTTGTTGCTTTACTTAATTTGTTCTTTTCTTCTTGGTTAGGCTATTTTTCTTCTTATCTTATTTTTCCATTAAACCTTTCCATCTTCCAACTTCCTACACAGCTACTACCAAGGGTCAAGAATCATTAGACTATTTCACTAAAGAAAAAGTCCCACCATAAACTCTCAACACTTACTTGCCATTACACTATCTAGCAGTCATTACTAGTCCTTGCTACGTATTACTAGCCTACATTTTTATTTTCAAGCTACAACTCTAGGCCTCACAATGCTTATGCATTCTACGGGAATTTTCCACTATTCCAAGATGGTCCTTGCTATTTACTTCATAGCCTCAAACTTCTTCTCGTTCTTTCTAGGCACTAATCCTTAACTACTCGATTCTATTTAGTGGGATCCTTATGGATCTAGGTTTATATATATATTTATGTTTTTGAAAATACAAATACGCTAACATATTATCTCACTACGATACCTAAACCGAAGATTTGATACCAGATGTGACAACCCGGATTCCTACAGACCGATTTTTTTTCAATAACCCAATCCATCGAAACTCGTGTTGTTTTGCTCTGGTATCCTGTAGGAAAAACAGAGACATAGAATATGTCATAGTTCGGAAAACACCTCACAGCGGAAGGAAGAAAATATAATGTAATCAAAACATAGCTTTACCTTAATAACAATACTGCCAAGCCAGTATCCAAAGCTATAACATCTCTGTCTCAAGCCTAACCTGCAACTGTGTTATAAGGAGGGGGTCAGAACATAAGTTCTGTGCGAATGAATTTGAAGTACACATTTTGGATAATCCTACATATACCATTCAGTTACATTTTCTTATTTATTAGGTTATCGGTGTCAACAGCGCTCCATGCTTATACACACTCGTTGTACCCATCTACTCCCTAGTAGGTTAACCTAATATAATATATATGTAGCTACCTCCAAATTAAGGTACACCCCATGGTACTGCACTCGCACGGTCCTCACCGTATCATCGTAGGAATATACGCAGTCTCTCATCCTATGTCCGAGTGATGTACTGATCTCTGCATATAACGACGCTACCTCTGCATAGAACCACTATAACTATATTACGTAGGCGTAATGACTGCCATCATCAAATAATGCCCTCTAGTCTACGATACACCACCCAGAGCAGATATGTGTATACCTGGACTTTCCCACGTACGTATCGCCAAACGTATTCGATGCCTAACCTGCACACCTATCATGTGTGCGTGCTCGAGTTCCGTGGCAGGGTTACACACGTAACTCGGTTGGGAGCTTTCCTTATATTTGTCAAGGACCGCCTTTAAGAGCCTGTCACACAAATATCCCTAGGGTCTATTTTTTTATGGTGGATATGGCTCCACCTCGGCCCTTCGCTCAACTAGTAAAGACAGCAAGAGCTAAGCGACTTGCCCATAAGCAAACAATCTAAACATCCATGTGGTGTCTACCCTCAACCACCGCCTCGATAGTGTAAGATCGATGGCCTCATGGGTTTAGCTCTATTCTTTCCATAACTCGCTGGCTTCCGATGACAGCTTCTCGATGACCTATACTGTCTTTGTTGGTCCTGACCCTCTGCCTCCAAAGTGAGACAGCCGCCGAGCTACCCTTAATGTCACCACGTCACAGCCTTCTGGCTGCCCCCTACTTGTGCAGTCAAGGCCCATCCACCAGATAGTTACATGCAGACCCAACCTCTACAATCCTAGTCCGAAGCTAAACCACCACAGAGGACTATCAGGAGCACCTTTAATGTCTCAAGAAGCCGCGTGCTTCGCCTTCCAGTCCATTGGAGCTAACAAACTAATCAAATGTACATGCGCTCCCCTAGTTCCTTACGACACCATAATGATCTACAGTGTTTGGTTATTCATCCTCTAACATACGGACTATCCCAAGCACCTCAGTTTACTGTGTCATTAGATCCTATATCTAATCATCAATTATGCGCTTGCTCCACCTCGACAGATTTCCTGTTAAATTGGTTGTTCCCATTTTCCATTGACTTCTTCTTCAAGTTACCAAGTTTCTCATGCTTATTAACCTCATTCATAACTTAATTCATTTAAGTTCACTAACAAGCATACAACATGTTATTCTCTATATAGAAATTCAAAATTCATAATTCATTCTCTTTACACTACTCTTTGGCCCATCTCATGGTCGCCATAACATGTTCTACTTAATTTATAATTAAATACATCTTAATTTACATGTTTTCTATTAACATGTCATTCACCATTTATGATTAAATACAATTACTTATCTCCATAAGTTTGCCTTCATCTTTCTCATTTAATCATAATCTCATCGTACACCGTCATTACAATTTATCATAATTTACTTATTATCTTAGTTCACTTAACTAAGGTTTACTAATAAGTTTCTCGTTTCCTTTATATAACTTATGTTATCCTCATTTATGGATTTATTCGTATCCTCGCCAATTAATCTTTATTACATAAGTTATTTCATCTTCCCCTATCGTTCATTATAACTTACCTTATTTCTTAAGTTATAATTCCTACTTGTCCCTTGGACAAGCCTACCTATTATCTTTCCATTTCTTATTCAAGTTAATTCATAATAGATTATTATCTTTCCCCATTTTGGCATTGATTAAGATTAACTTTATCCTTACCATTTCTTTTACAAGTTTACTTAACCCCTACTCAATTGAATTGGTTCGTAACACCACTACGGATTTAATTAGGTTAAGTATTCCAATTTAATGAATTATCCATGCTACCCACGTTACCCACTTAACCCTTTATTATTCCCATGTCTTACCATATGTCTTATCTTGATTAAGAGTTCATTAATTCATTGTAACCGTAATCTTGCAAGACCTCCCACATTAGATTACCATTTCCGGTTGCTGGATATGCCGGGCAGTTCTGGGTAGGCTTATACCGCAATCTGAATCTAATCTCGTGTCTTTGCATTATTACGCATCTAGTTTCTGCCTTTCACCTCTCACATTAGATAACCAAATTGCGGTTGCTGGATATGCCGGGCGGTTCTGGGCTGGCTTATACCGCAATCTAAATCTAACCTCGTGTCTTAGGCGTTCATTTTCACTTTCTTGATTCAAGTCCCAATTTCAAATCTTTGATTATAATATATTCCAATTACCGATAATTTCCAATCTATATTATGTTTATAATTTTAATCCAAATTATGCACATAATCCCATGAATACAAGATATATCAAATTATGCCCAAATCAAATTGCGTTCATTGTTATTAAAAATTTATGTCAAACCTCATGTACACAAGTTATACTCAATTATGCCCAAACCAACTTATGCTAAAATCTCATGTATACAAGTTATATTCAATTATGCCCAATCAATAGTCATCAACAATTTGTGGCAAATCTCATTTTATTACACATTTCCCATCTTTTCCCAATTCAACTTATAATCCCAATTTACATTCATAATTCCAATTTGATTCATGTAACACCCCACCTCCGTTAAGGTCACTCACAAAGGGAATGCCTTAACTTTGGTGGAGCATTTAATAAACAGAAATAGAATACTAAAAGACAGATAAATAGTACTTGAAAAATTATAACTTTATTTCGAACAGAAGCTTGGTTACATCCTTTCAAATCACAATATCAGAATTCAAGTACAAAATATCAGTCTTGTACAAAAGCCTTCAGAATGCATAGTTTAAAATCATAATCCCCACAGAAGAAGACAAGCCATACTTTAAGCACTGCAAGCGGAAGAAATTTGGATCAAGCTAGAGTATTCCCTTCTACAAAACCTGGGGGGGGGGGGGAACGGAAGAAAGGAGGCGAAACAACAAGGGTCAGACAAAAGTCTGGAAAGTCCAGTGATTTTCAGTTATGAACAGATAATAATAACATGACATGAAAATAAAACTAGATGAGAGATAACTGTAACAGATGTAGCAGATATAACAGAAGAACAGAATGATATAAGCTATTGCTTTACACTTCTCTGTACTAATACTAGTATAACAGAATTAGGTGTCACCCTAATGTCTAAACTGAAACAGAAACGGGTACAGAATAATTTAACCGAAACAGAATGCTAATAATGGGCCTTTACTACCCAATCAGAAACAGACAGAAGCAGAAACAGAATGTAGAATTAGGTGTACACTAGTAATGGGCCTTTACCACCCGAACAGATGGTACCACGCAGAAAAAGACAGGTGTTACCACCCAACAGAAATAGACGGTACCAACAGAAACAGACAGAACTAAGTGTACCCTAAAACCCTACCCCAAGCGATCGGCTCCCTAATACATAAATATCCTGTGTCGGCCCCACATTAGGGTGTATCACTCCCTAAAGTAACAACCCATTGGCACAAACCTATTTACAGATGTCACGGCGTCCTACATCCTCAGAGGCAGACCGTGATCCATGCACGCACATGACCCGGTTGGAACGCACCATCAACACCCCTCGCCATTATCAGAATGAACTGCTTATAATTAGTTCAGCAAGGTTGCCCGGACCCTACTTACTGTTGGGTCAAAGTTTTGATACCAGAAAGGGCTACTAACTAATATGGGTCCCAAGCAAAAGATGACACAAGTAATTCCCCTCCTAACCTTGTGTCCCCAGACTAAAAGATTTCAGCTTAACTTGTCTACAAGTTTCACATAAAAAATTTAGATTAACTAGTTCACAGATCAGACAATCAAGTTAACAGGTTTTCAGACTAACGGATCAGATGTTCGGATTAACAGGCTTACAGATTAACTGGTTACAGATTAACAGACTTACAGATTAACTGGTTACAGATTATCTAACTTTGTATTAGGCCTACGGATTCACGAAATGGGTTTATCAGATTCATTGGTCCAATTGGTTTAGCCTTACCCAACACGTTTTAGACATCATAATTATCTCAGATTTTCATTAATTAAATATTAATGCCCAAACCTCTCACATTAGACTGACAGTTTGCGGCTACTGGTTAGGCCGGTTGGTTCCGGGCAGGTTTCTGTCGCAAACTGAGTCTAACCTCGGGTTTCAAGCACGTTATGACTAACTTCTCACATTAGAACCTATTGTTTGCGACCACTGGAATATGCCGGGCGGTTCCGGGCAGAATTACGCCGCAAACTCATTCTAACCTCGAGTTAGCAATGTTTATCTTTGTGGCCAATTAATTAATGATACACCATTTATACCCACGCCTAATATACATGTCAATTATTCATAACTATAGCTAATTCAGATTATGTCAATAGCGGCCTAATTATATCAACTCAACAGATATTGCAGATAACAGATTTATCAGATTAGGCGACTTAATGGATTTAGCAGATTAAGCAAACTAGCAGATCAAGCATATAACAGTTTAGGCGTCTTCAGCAGACTTAGCAGATGACAGATTTGGTATATGAACAGATATAGCAGATTATAGCAGAACTAGCAGATTAGGCAATATAACAGAACTAGCAAATTAGGCAATATAACAGAACTAGCAGATTAGGCCATATAACAGATTTAATCATTCCTTAAAGTTTCATAAACATATCTTGCCTAATTATAAATTTGGCCTAAGTTTGCATGCCTAAATAGTTGTCATGATTCACATTATGATCATATACCCCAAGTTTGCATTGAATTTACATGGCACAGATTATGGTCATAATTTACCATATAACACACATCTCAAATTTAGTTAAACTTGCCTAGTACAAAAGATTCACATATAAATTATACCAAATATAGCCATCGATTTCAATGCGTGTCATATATTCAAAAATCTCCCACTTAGGTGTTATTCACATTTAATAGTTATCAAATCTTAACATAAATCTTCACACCTAAGTCATATTCCCTTTTTATCCCAAATCATGAATTTCTATATAAACAATATGCCCAACAATCTAGAACTTTAAATTATAACAGATCTTTAATTCAAAAATATGCGTTATGTCCAATGTCTCAAGTCACATGTTAATATACAATGGTTCCTCTTCTTCCAATTCTAGTTTACAACCTATGTCCTTTTAGTCACAGATTAGCCATGTTCAATTATGCCATCATTCATTATTTATCCCAAAGTTTAACGTTCGTGCGTTAATCTCTTATGAGATTTGGCGCAGGCTCGGGGTAGCCTGGCTATAGAACAGAAAGAAGAAAGAGATATAGAATAAAATAGATCAGAACAGAACATACGCAATCTCAAATTTAGATTTACAATCATGTCACAATTATGATTAAAGTATATATCGGAAAATAACTGCCCTTGTCTTGGCTGGATTCTAAAAGGAAAAGGTGTTGTAGCTGTTCTCTTTTAATCCTAATCAGAATTGGAGGAAGAAGAAGCACAAGTCCTAGCTTAGGTTTCAGCAGAGTAGAGACGCCATTGATTTATTTATTTTTAGAGAGGAAGAGAGCAAAGGAGGATAGAGAATTGTATATGAGATTTAGGTTTAGGTTAGGGATGTATATATAGGTGTAGGAAGTTATTTAGGACCTTTAGATTAACCCTGAATCATGAGAACCATTCAAATGCAAAATCTGCATTTGAGCGAATCGGCCCACGGGATGATAGCCAAACACCCTGGATTAACCCCTAGTCGACCCAGTGGGACTCGGGTCGACCTCAAAAATGGGCCGGTTCGGTTATTCCCTCTCCCAATTCGCTGTTTTGAACCTTTTTTGCATGTTTATTTATTTAATTTTTATATATATCTATATATATTTCTCTCATATGCATATAAACTTCAAGGCTTAATAACTTCTTCATAATTAACCATTTTTTTATATTCTCAGAAAATACGGGGTGTTACAATTCACATACCCATAGTCATATTTATAATACCTATTTGATTCAGATACCCATAGTTATTTTCATAATTCCAATTAAAGTTATTCACAAAACCCCATTATAAGTTATGCCACCAAACCTACCAATCACATATGATACCCAAATCAACCTTTTCCCTTTTATTCTCAATATCATTCAATCGCGTAAATCCACAATAGACATAGGCTCGAAGATATCCCAACTATAAAAATAAAAAGGGAAGAATAAAAGGAGGAAACCCAACATAAGCATAAAATAACTGATCATAATTAAGCATACGATAACACTATTAGGCATAGGTGAACTTTATCAGATTAGAACTTTCAATAGGTTTATTATGTGAGTAAATGGGGAATGGTGAACGATAGATCCATTATTATACAAAAATGAATTTTAAATACACTTACCTGTATGTTCTTCAATTCCAGATCTGATCCATGGCTTTCTCCCTTTTTGCGCAGCGTAGATCTAGGCATCTGAATTCTTTTCCTTCATTGTAACCATGGTTCTCTAAAAGAATTCCTTTCTAGTTCGTATAAACGCCTCTTTTTTTTCTTTTGAATGTGTATATATATACTTTTATTTTCTTGAAGAAAATATTTGAGAGAGAGAAAGCGAAATGGAGGCTAGGTTTTTATTTTTGAGTAAAGAAATTATGTCAAACCAAGGCTGTATTTATAGGATTTTGTGTGCTTTTCGGACCACTAGATTAAGGTTTCCAGAAACATCCGCTACTAAATTATAAATGCCCTCTTTTATTTATTAAAAAACATTAATGAAGATTTATTTAGTAAAAATATTCCATTGTTTATACCTTAACCGTACAAAATTTGTTTCCCTTTTTCTTTTATTTAAACAAGGCAACATTTTATTTTTCTATATTTTTTAACATAACTATTATTTATGTAAATAAATACCATACGTTTACTTACACTCATGTTCTTGTCAAATATGGTATCCAACTATGTATTTGTTTTTTAATCGTAGGAAAATATAGTATGTGTTAACTATTTTACTAAAGAGAATTTAATGTCTTTTTATTTCTTCCTTCCATAGCCATTACTGATAGCTATTTATTCATTGTTATTTTATTCTTGTCATATTTGAAACGCATCATTTACTACATGTACTCTCTTTTTCCATATTTAATGTAACCGTTATATTATGCCTAAATATAACATTAATGTCTTTAATTTACCTACTTCATTTCTTACCAGCTAAACAGATTCCCTTAATCTAAAATTAGTGTTGCCTCTTATATATATATATATATATATATATATATATATATATAAATACCAAATACTTAACTTTTAGTCAACCTCAACCTAATTTGTTAATGTCATAAGTATGCATATTTTTTTGATTTACATATTTGCTATAAATAATCACATGTGCATGCATCTAGTCTCCAAACATTTAAATCGAGCAATGTTCATACCTAAAAAAACAAGCCGCATTTATTTCAACCTCTGTCGGTTCCAAAAAGGGTACCTAATGCTTTCTTCTTTTCAAATACGTTCAACCTTTTAAGTGCATAATAATTTCTACAATACAAACTAAATTTATAAACGCGCATATGAATGTATTCCATTCTCCTCTTTAAATGTGCATTCCTTATTATACATTCCTTTTTTTTAATTATGTCAGTGCATATAATATATATATATATATATATATGTGTGTGTGTGTGTGTGTGTGTGTGTGTGTGTGTATGTATTTGTGTGTGTGTGTGTATTATCCTACGCGTATGAACCAGAATTTTGACAAGAACATGACTTGGTGTCCATATAAACCAGAATTTTGAGGCGAACACAATGATGACGTCCATTTTACTTAATTCCTGATGTTTAAATTAAGTATCTTTATTTTATTATCTTTTTCTGTTACATACATTGTTATCGTACAAATTTTTCTTCTCCTCAACGTATGTTCTAATCAAAACTACGTATCACCATTATTTATATATTTGTGCATATAAATACATTTAATTACATTAAAAATGCGGGGTGTTCCATTCTCCCACCCTTAAAGAATTTCATCCCCAAAATTCGATAGGGGTAAAATAGATAATCCCTCGCATAATATCCAACCATAGTCAAAATCGGAATTTAGAAAAATATATGTTAACCCCGTTACAAAAACGCGGCTTAGGTATAAATACGGTGGCGATATAATGCACAAGGAACCGGGCAGTTACACAAAATATGTTCGGGCGATATGAATCAAGTTGCTTAGACGACATGGTGCAAGTCGCTCACACGGAATAAAAATCATGGCGTTGGACCTTAAGAAGTCAAGTCGTCTACCCAAACCATGTCGCCCGCTTCATTTAAGTCGTTAAATGCGACATGAGTCGAAGATGTTTTGATTTAAAGCGCGGGCTATAAAGAAAATACAAAACATGCTATATGTAAGTAGCCGCCAATCCAGTTGCCACGTCATACAAATATAGAATGCTGAAAGCTACTCAAGCCTTGCCCATTTCATGTCGTACAACATGTCATCCCGCAAGCCATATGAATATTGTCATGCTACAAAAGCCGCAAGTCTGGTTGTGTAGAAAAGCATGGCGCAAGATGATATATATCGTAGCATGTCGAATACAAGAGGAAATCAATTCGTGAGGATGTGGCACTTGGCAATCCATGCCGTTTCTTGAGTCGTCTCGTATTATGCAATGCAAAGGACATTGCCACATGTATTCACAAAGAATAGCTGGACATTTATGTTTAGGTGAGTGCTCCAAAGTACATGATGTTTAAGTCATCATGTGAACCATGTCGTGTACTTCCAAGATGCTTCATTCAAATCGTTGTTGGGCGAAGGATTCATGTCGGAGTGCAACGTTGAATATACAGTCATGCCGTGTATTTCAAATTCCATCCATGTCGTTCCAGAAAAGCCTCATGATGCAAAAAAAGCCATGCCGTGAATGCTTCAGATAAATTACATCATACCTTTTATAGAAGCTTTCATGTCTCATCTCGGTATAAATAGTTGAAACCACAAGGAATCATCTCGTTCCATTTCATGCCGCAAGCACAACAGCGTCATCCGGCATGATAGCTGCAAAGTGGAACCAACCTAAGACAATAGTCATGGCGAAATGGAGTCATTTCGAAATAGAGTCATGCCGAAATGAAGTCATGGCGGGATGAGGTCATGGCGAAATGGAGTCATGTCGAAATAGAGTCATGGCGAAATAAGGTCATGGCGAGTTGAAGTCATGGCGTTTTTCTGCATAATTACAGAATTGCTACCCAGGCCAAAAATCACCTATAAATACCCATCATAATTCACTTGTTGGGGGGGAGGGGGGAGAAAAAAATTCATTTTATGGAGGAGACTCCGCCAAATTCAAAACTCACCTACAACTTCTCTAATGGCTTATATGGATTCAACAACACTTTTCTAACTTCATGAAGATCAAATCCATGTCAATGATCATTAGAGTTCTCTACAATTGAGTCTAATCACCTTCAATCTCATTCAAGCTACGTAATAAATCTCTCAAGCATCATTCAAACGATCTCTAATCCTCTCCGGAGCCTAAATTGAATGCTAATTCACTATGGAGTCTATGAAGATCATGGAGAAGGATCAAAGCACCTAAGTGATTGGACATTCATCACAAAGCTAAAGGCCTCTTCATTTTCTTCACCAAATTCAAGTGAAATTAGATCATAAGGAGAGAAAAAATAGAGAGATGATTGTAATGAAGGAAAATCCATATTTTTTAAGCTTGAATATCATAATGAGAATTGATTAAAAGTGGATGTAGATTCATATTGAATCGAACCACTATAAAAATTCCTTTGTGTTCTTACTTGTTTTTATCCATTTGTTTTGTGATTAGCGGTTCCATATTCTTACCGAATCGGTGAAGTGCGACTTTTACACCTTTGGTGTTCGATCCCAAATTTGGAGCAAAAATTTGGCGCCCACCATGGGGCCGCGCTCGCATCTCCTACCTCTTCTCGCACTCTCCCGAAGTTGAGATCCTTGCATTAAAGCTCTAAGTTGCATCCTTATCTGAAATCATGGCAAAGTCTAAGAAGACCGTTAGCAAAACCGTGATAGAAGCTGATGATGCTGCTAATGAAGAAACACCGCTTAATAACCGTTTCAAAGTTGGTGAAAATTTAGAACGAGGAGCTGGTGTGACCAGAAATGAATTAAAAATCGCTATTGCCAATGTCAACAACCGAATGGATGCCTCTACCAAAATGATGATGGAGAAACTCGACACCATCCTTAATGCTCGATCAAATCCAGCCCCCCGAAAGTGCATGTGGATCTCGAGGAGAATGATAAATCGCCCGCTTCCAATCATAACCGCAATGACAATATGGAATACGATTATGATTGGATAAGTGACGGGGACGAAGTTAACATAGAAGAATTGAGATCAAAAGCTAAGAACCATTCCGAAGCGAATACTCGAAAAGCCGCTAATCCTATCGCGGGGGCACCTCTTCGTCGAGAAGGCAAAGGGCCTAAGCTCTCTAATCGAGATCATATGCCTAGACGAATATTTGGTAAAGAGCTCAGCTTCACAGAGCGCTAATGCTCGAAGAATATATCTCGGGTATGATAGAATGAGCCATGAAAAAGAATCAAGCTAGCAAAGACGACGAAAGAGAATGGGACTTCTCTCCTGATAGGACTCCATTCACTGAAAGAATCCTTGAAGCAGAATGTCTGAATAAGTTCAATCCTCCGACTTTGCCTCCATATAATGGCCTTGTTGATCCAAACTACTTCTTATTCAAATACGAGTGGCATATGAGTGCAGCTAAAGCAACTGATGAGATGAGATGCACATATTTTCCTCTTTACTTAGAAGGAGCTGCATCACTATAGTTCACAAAGCTGCCACCCAAATCCATCGATTGATTCTCTGACCTGACCAAAAGGTTTAAGGAGCAGTTCCGCCTGTACACTACTAAGGCCTAGGACGCTATAACTCTCTCGGCAATGAAGAAGAAGCCAGGGGAGACTGTCAAAGCCTTCCTTAGCCAATTCAATATTTCCTTGTCTGAAGTAAGGAATCCCGAACCACACATAGTCCTCATGGCTCTACTCGATGCTATAGAAAAAGAAAGCGAATTCGGGAGGTGGATAAAGATGAAAAAACTGAATATGCTTGACATGTTCTATAAGAAAGTAGAAGAGTACATGAGGGTGGACGATAATCCTATACCCCTTCAGATCATTGGTTGTAACCAACTCCTTGAAGCTCCTAAAAGTGCAACTATTGAGCCCAATCAAAAGAACCCCGGAAATTATCAAAAGAGGGGAAATGACGGAAGGGATGACCGAAACCGTAAGAAGCCCTACTTGTTCAAGAATTCTGAGCTAACCCTCTTGACGAAAACTCTCAAAGACATTTTCGCTGCAACTAAGGACACCGAAGAGTATCCAATACCAAAGCCTCAAAAAATAGGAGATGATCAAGCCAAATCTGGGAGGTTCTGCAAGTTCCAAATCAGCCATGCCACACTACCAACGAATGTAGGCACCTGAAATCATTAATTGAAGAGCTGATTAGAAAGAACCGTCTTCAAAAGTATGTGAAGAACTCCCAAAATGCAAATCCTTCTGCAACTCCCCAAGGGCAAGTGGCATCAAATGGACAATCCGGCCCAAGCAACGTAGCTTCTGCTCACACTATGCCAAGGCAGATAATCAACTGATGATCATTGGTGATGACATCTGCGGCTCAGAATAAGCAATTGCTATCGCATTTACTTTACTTCCTGCATTACTTTACTCTTTGCTATGTTCTACTTTCTTGTAAATATTCTGTAGCGATTTACATGCATTGTACCAAACAGTAGCACTATGAATGAAGTATTACCTAGCTGTATAAATCTCTAACTTGCCTAATTTGCATAAAATTTTCTAACAGATGATTCTTTATTACAGGTTATCCAATAGGTGTTTTCTCTCTCGAGACCTAACAAAGTGAAATGCTTCCAACAAACACTAATTCAAATTTTGAGTGCTTTAACCGTCAACATGCATGATGCAAAGAAGAGAGGCGCCACTTTGAAGATTGAATGGGGAGGATCACAATTGGTTAAGCAATAAAAGAAGAGAAGAACCGCCTTGGAAAGTGAATGGAAAAGTAACAGAGATTCGAATAGCGAACGATCGCACCGTTAAACAGATAAGAAGGTTGTAACTTTCGTCCAAGGGGCACTTTCCCAAGTGAAAGTTTCAAAGCTCTAATTCTTAAACTGAGTTGACTGGCCAAGTCGAGCATCTGACAAAGGAATTAGATTCAGCCCTGTGAAACAATACAACAACCAACCAATTAACTTGCGTAGTGTCTGAATAACTCAAATGCGATAGGTGGTGGATCATTAACCAATTAACTTGCGTAGTGTCTGAATATCTCAAATGCAACAGGTGTTGGATCATTAACCAATTAACTTGCACAGTGTCTGAATATCTCATATGCGATAGATGTTGGATCATTAACCAATTAACTTGCGTAGTGTCTGAATATCTCAGATGCGACAGGTGTTGGATCATTAACCAATTAAATTGCGCAGTGTTTGAATATCTCAGATGCGACAGGTGTTGGATCATTGACCAATTAACTTGCGCAGTGTTTGAATATCTCAGATGCGACAGGTGTTGGATCATTAAACAATTAACTTGCGCAGTGTCTGAATATCTCAGATACGATAGGTGTTGGATCATTAACCAATTAACATGCGCAGTGTCTGAATATCTCAGATGCGATAGGTGATGGATCATTAACCAATTAACTTGTGCAGTGTCTGAATATCTCAGATGCGACAGGTTTTGGATCATTAACCAATTAACTTGCGCAGTGTATGAATATCTCACATGCGACAGGTGTTGGATCATTAACCAATTAACTTGCGCAGTGTCCGAATATCTCAGTTGCGACAGGTGTTGGATCATGAACTAATTAACTTGCACAGTGTCATATCTCAGATGCGACAGGTGTTGGATCATCAACCATTTAACTTGCGCAGTGTCTGAATATCTCAGATGCGACAGGTGTTGGATCATTAACCAATTAACTTGCGCAGTGTCTGAATATCTCAGATACGACCGGTGTTGGATCATTAACCAATTAACTTGCGCAATGTCTGAATATCTCAGATGCGACAGGTGTTGGATCATCAACCAATTAACTAGCGCAGTGCCTGAATATCTCAGATGCGACAGGAGTTGGATCATTAACCAAATTGCTTGCGTAGTGTCTAAAACCACAGACACGGCAAGCATCGGATTTTAGCCTAAGTAGGGGTACAAAATCTAGATTACTTCTCATAAGGAGGACTAGAGGACCTCATAAATTGGGGCATGAATACCTAAAGCTTCTCCAAAAAGAAGAGAAAGGTTGTAGAGGTGAAAATAACCCGAGTAAGAGCCGGGGCACCAATAATCAAAGACTTCTCCAAAAAGAAGCAGAGAATAAATCACAAATACATCTTTCTCAAATGAGGAATATTGTACACCATCATATAAGTTATAAAGCGATAATGTTTGGAATCCACAGTCGGCATAGTCGATTAGTTGATTTCAAGCATTAACGCGAATTCGAATTTGAATATTGTATTTGTACAAGCAATATTTAGTGAGTTAGGAACCGCTGAGTAGAATAATTCTGTGCAGACACTTTATTCAATTCAAAATATAATTTATTATATCTCGTCTTTTAATGATTAACTAATCCGCTATCAATATGGATGACCGATAGTGAAGTATAAAGTCCAAAATTGTGCAATTACTTGTTTGATTATAGTACAAGTGACGCAAAGCATGTGAATTCAAAGCATGATTCGCCATAGCAAACAAAAAGCTACAACTGGATTTCAACGCAAGTCATATCAATAGTGTTCATTTCGAAGCCCGCATTTCTCGCAAGCAAGAAAATACAAGCTTTGAGGGACAAATGTTAACCCCGTTATAAAAACGCGGCTCAGGTAAAATACGGTGGCGATATAATGCACAACGAACCGGGAAGTTACACAAAATATGTTCTGGAGATATGAATTAAGTCGTACAGGGTGCAAGTCGCTCACACGGAATAAAAATCTTGACATTGGACCTTAAGAAGTCAAGTTGTCTGCCCAAACCATGTCGCCCGCTTCATTTAAGTCGTTAAATGCGGCATGAGTCGAAGATATTTTGATTTAAGGCGCAGGCTATAAATAAAATACAAAACATGCTATATGCAAGGAGCCGCCAATCCAGTTGCCACGTCAGACAAATATAGAACGCTGAAAGCTACTCAAGCCGTGCCCATTTCATGTCGTACAACATGTCATCCCGCAAGCCATATGAATATTGTCACGCTACAAAAGCCGCAAGTCAGGTTGTGTAGAAAAGCATGGCGCAAGATGCCATCTATCGTAGCATGTCGAATACAAGAGGAAATCAATTCGTGAGGATGTGGCACCTGGCAATTCATGTCGTTCCTTGAGTCGTCTCGTATTATGGAATGCAAAGGACATTGCCACATGTATTCACAAAGAATAGCTGGACATTTATGTTTAGGTGAGTGCTCCAAAGTACATGATATTCAAGTCATCATGTGAACAATGCCGTGTACTTCCAAGACGCTTCATTCAAGTCGTTGATGGGCATATTTACTACATGTACTCTCTTTTTCCATATTTAATGTAACCGTTATATTATCCCTAAATATAACATTAATGTCTTTAATTTACCAATTTCATTTATTACCATTAAAACAGATTCCCCTAATCTCAAATTAGTGTTGCCTCATATATATATACACATATATATAATACCAAATACTTAACGTTTAGTCAACCTCAACCCAATTTGTTAATGTCATAAGTATGCATATTTTTTTGATTTACATATTTGCTATAAATAATCACATGTGCATGCATCAAGTCTCCAAATATTTAATCGAGCAATGTTCATACTAAAAAAAACATGCCACATTTATTTCAACCTCTGTCGGTTCCAAAAAGAGTACTTAATGCTTTCTTCTTTTCAAATACATTCAACCTTTTAAGTGCGTAATAATTTCTACAATTCAAACTAAATTTATGAACGTGCATATGAATGTAAATCCATTCTCCTCTTTAAACGCGCATTGCTTATTGTACATTACTTTTTTTTATTATGTCAATGCATATAATATATATATGTGTGTGTGTGTATATATATATATAATCCTACGCGTATATAAACTTCTGCGGCTTACAACTTCTTCATACGTTATCCGTTTTACACAAACTTGGTGTCCATCTGAACCAGAATTTTGAGGCGAACGCAATGATGACGTCCGTTTTACTTAACTCCTGATATTTAAATTAAGTATCTTTATTTTATTATCTTTTTCTGTTACATACGTTGTTATCGTACAAATTTTTCTTCTCTTCAACCTATGTATTGATCTAAACTGCGTGCCACCATTATTTATATATACATGCATATAAATATATTTAATTACATTTAAAATGCAGGGTATTACAGTTTTCTCCACTAAAAAGAATACAAATGAAGAAATGTGGGCGGAGTGGAAGCTTCTAATGAGGAGGGACATAACTTCATCCTTACCTCATTTTGACTCTCTCTTCACTACTACTTGGTTCTGGTTGCTGTTGTAATATTCTGTTCTTTGTTTGTGTGTTTGTAGTGTTTCTACTTGTGTGGTGTACTTTGCATACTATTTTGCAAAGTACATCTGTGTGTCTTCTCTTCTTTTTTAATAAATGTGGTAGGGGTCCAATTAACTCTGCTTGCCTTGCAAAAAAATAATTAATAATAAGGAAAATGTAATAACTTATGTTATGAGATAAATTGTACTTAATTGTAAATTAAGTTATTTATGAGAACGAGAATCTAAAATCTACGGATGAGGACAACATAAGTTATATTTATGGGAAGAGGAGACTTACTTGTGAGCCTTAGTTAAAAGAACTAAGTTAGTAAGTAAACAACGTTAAGTTGTAATGACAACATAAGAGGGAATTATGATTAAATAAGAAAAAAATGAGGCAACTCAGGAAATGAGGTAAGTTATATTTAATCATAAATGTTAAATGACACGTTAAATAGAAAACATGTGAATTAAGATACACTTAATTACGTATTAAGTAGAAAATGTTATTGTAACCTTGGATCAAACAAGAATATAAAGGGGTTTATGGATTACATACCTTGGATCACAATATAGAGAATAACATGTGGGCTTATTAATAAACTTTAATGGGTTAAGTTGTATAACTGAAATTATTAAGCAAGAAGGGCCCATTCCTCAGAGGTATAAGGGGCTAGGAAGAACTTGGTAACCTGAATAAAAAGTTAAGATAACCAAGTTAAATGGGAACCTGATAAGGTAAAACAAGCGCGTAAAATAATGTTTAGACATAGGGTTTAATAACATATTAAGGTGAGGCGTTTGGACCAGTCCGCACGTTTGAGGGTGAATAACCCAACAGGGTAGAAATCGTGGTGTTATAAGGCGCGAGGGGAGCGCATGTTCATCTGATTATTCTGTCGGCTCCGAAGGACTGGAAGGGGAAGCACGCGACTTCCTCATATGCGAAAGGTGCTCCTGGTAGTCCTCTGTGCGTAGGTAGATGTTTAGGCTGTTCTCGCAGAGGTTGGGTTTGCGTGTAACTACTAGGTAGGTGGGCCTTAACTGCAAAAATAGCTTTGCAGTCAGAATGCTGTGACAATGTGACACCAGGGTGATTTGGCCGTTGCCTCAACAGGGAGGCGGAGGGTCACGACCAACAAGGATAGTAGATCGTCGGATACCCATCATCGACAGCCAGTGGGATGCGAAAAAACTAGAGCTAAAACCAAAAGACCATTCACCTTTCACTATCGAGGTACGGTGGTTGAGGGAAGATGCCAACTGGATGTTTAGACTTTTTTTAGGGGCAAGTCGTTTAGCTCTTGTAATCTTTACTAGTTGAGGGAGGGGCTAAGGTGGGGACATAGCCACCATGAAAAGCAGACTCGAAGGATATCTATATTTTGAGGCTCTTAAAGGTGGGCCTGTATAGACATGGAAAAGCACCTGACCGAGTTTCGTGTTTTTTATATCGCCCAGCCACAGAACTCGGTTCAGAATAGAGAATGTGCGGTTAAGGCATCGAGCTACAATTAATAGTATGTACGTGGGATAGTCTAGATACATGCATGTCTACTCTAGGTGGTGTATCGTAGACTTGAGGGAATTACTCTGGTATGGAATCTGATGCGAACAAAGGTGGTAGTCCATACGTTTTCATTGCATAGTAATGACAGATATATGTGTAATGTAATATTGTTATATAGAGGTCCGTACATCACTCTGGCTTAGGATGAGAGACTGTGTACATTTCGGTGGTATTATGGCGGAGACCATGCGAATGGGTTACCATGGGATGCACATTAATATCGGGGGTAGCTACATATATATTGCATTAGGTTAATCCACTGGGAAGTAAATGGGTACGACGTGCATGTAAGCCTTAAGTGTGGTTAACCAAGCGTTAGCCAAAAAGTGGTTCTAACACCCAAATTATCTTTATTTGTAGAGAATTAAAACTATACATGAAAGAGAAGGCAACAAACAAACCAAATTTGTAGTTGTTCGGCGTTAAAGAGCCTACGACCACTTTATATGATTTTGATTATATCCTAGAATGCAAGTACAATCAATATCTTCTCTCAATCTCACTTTTACAATGATGAATCACTCAGTAAACTTGAAATAATTCTGACTAGGAATAGTGGAGGTATGATAATGGTGGAATCAGAGCTCTGAATTGCCAAAAGATCTTGCAAAATGCCAAGTATTGGGATATTTATAGGTGATTTCTACAGGCGGTTCATGAAGACACGGGGCACCAGTCCCGTGGATTTGGACCCGTTTGTGGCATGATGGAGAAATGGTCAACATGGCGGTTATGGACATGTGTCATAAGATCCTTGAGTTGTGGCTCATGGATGACCAAGTCATGGCCGCCATTCCTTGAAAAAAGGGTTCAGCTCATGGCCCTTCGTAACAAGCAGATCATATAGCATCTGTCACGAATGGGTCGTGGAGTGTTCTTCACGAGCGGGTCGAGAAATTGGGTCACGAGCGGGTTTCTAAACCTCACGAGCTGTGGTGCATTCGTATTGAGTTTGGGCATACAATTCTTCATCTATTTAACTACAAATATTTGTACTTCTTGGTGGCTTGATCAAAAAGCTAGCCAACATTTTGCTCCATCGAAGTATGTTTTATCAAGGATAGAACGTGCTTCGAAATTATCAAACTATCTTTTGTTGAAACGGCAAGAGTCAACAGTCAAATTTGTCCGTAATTTCGCAATGTTAAAAAGGTCGTGTCCTTTAATGAGTATAAATACATCTGTGAGTTTCCAATTTATTTTCTTGTTTATCGGTTGACTCCAATTTTTAAACTTCGAAGTGCACCGAGAGCGATCTTTCAGGTAAATCCCAAATTTCCATGAATAATTTTGAAGAGATTCACTATGCCTATAGATGAAAAATCTTAACTTTTCAACTCGGTAGTCATCCCAAATTCTTTGTCGAGTCATTTTGTGGACAATGCTCCTAGGGTGGTGTGTGTCATAAATCATCGTCGGCTTTCCTTGCGCGAGCAATGATGGGCTCAGATGAGCGATCATGACCCATCAGGCCAGGTCGATCCGCTTGTATAGAAGGGGGAGGACAAGAGTCTCCACAAAGGCTAAATAAGCCTGTTGACCATCCTTTTTCTTATCTTTCTTTTTCATTTTCACCGTTGTTAAACCTACCTTTTACAGATCCAAAACCCTAGCTCTAGAATTCCCCAATTCGTATGACTTTGTTCTCCAAATTTATAAGTAATAGGGCCTATAATTTAATAGTTTTTAATGATCATGTTTTAGTTCTTGATTGTGAGGAAATCGATCGTCTTCGCTCCGGCAGCCGTCGTCACTCCTCTCCGTTGCATTCTTCTCCTCTTTTACCTTGGGGTTTGAATCAGGGTGGATAAAGTGTTCCTTCTATGTGTTCAAATCAGCTTTTTGATTGTACTTAGATGTTGCTAGAGGTTCCAATGCAAGGAGCTCGCTTGTAAATTGGGAAAGTGAGAAGAGGAGAGAAGGAGCGAGCTAGGGCGCTCAGGTCGTGCAATCGATGGGTTTGCGCATGGAGAAAAGATTGGTATAAAGAAAGACGAGTTACAGTGTGACAGGTCATGGTGAGGAGGTAGGAGAAAGTGCATGCTCCGACGATTCGAGTTGTGAAGAGGGGTTAAGTGTCAATGCGGATCGCGATAGTGGGCATGCTCGTGAAAGAGGAGAAAGTAGTCTATTTGTAAAAGGGATGAGGCGTCGGTTCGCGGAGAAAGGTGGATAACCGGTTCGTAAAGGAGAGTGGAGCGGGTCGTGAAATACCTTGCGGACCGTATTGGGCGAGCCGATGCAGTGTTTAACTGAGCACCTGATCACGAGCCCTTTTGCGATCGTGAACCAAACCTTTCTTTATGGGTCAACCCCCGGCCATGAGCAGACCTCTTTTCACGAGCTGGCTCCATATTACAAGCCACCTTGGAGGACTTCATGAATCGACTTATTTTCAAAACAACTCTCATTATATGAATATACTTGACTTTATAATATCAACTAATTAAACACGTCAACCTATGCTCTAGCTGAAAATCAACCATTACTTGAACGAATCTATGGACAATTATGTTAGAGCCTTCGGGAAAAACTTTCTGCACTGAATGACCTTATGATTAAGCGGCATTCAACGATCAATTTCATGTTTCCATCATCCAATTCATGCCTTTTTTAAGCATTGCACGCAGTTGTACACGCTAGCACTTACACATACACGGGGTTCACAAGTAACTACCTTCTAATATTTTATGCTTGTTCCACCACCGCAGACATGTCCAGTTGACGCTCAATGAGATTATCAGAGAAGAGTGCAGATCCAGGATCATCAAGCTATTACATTCCTGATGCACTTCCATCAGACCCTGAATGGGATAATTCTGGATCTGATTATGAGACAGACATAGATACAGAATCAACATCTTCTGATAGCACATCGCTTGAGGACGAAGAGGATGATCGGGCTCTCGATGAACTTGAGAGAGCTAAGAAATTGGATGAGCCGAGTGATTCCACAGCTTCCAAACTAGATGATCTAAAGTAAAAAAAAATCTTCTTAAGACATGGGATCCCCCGGGATGATGTGAAAACCCCAGAGAAAGAGGTCAGGCCTCATTCTACTCTAGAGGGTTACAAGGCTATCAGCAAGGTCATGTGCTCGGTAGGTGCTATTCCTCCTTTTCCTCCAGTTGTGATCAGTCTCCTGAGACAACTACGCATTGCTCCCATGCAACTCCATCCTAATGCTTATGGTACTCTGTATACCCTGTACATCGCATATGCAGAAATTCTGGAGACCGAGCTTGTTTTCAAATATTTGAACTTTTATTATTATTTCAAGCATCATTCTACAGGGACCCCAAACTTTATTTTCTATGAATCAATCCCCTCCAAGAAGGTCTTGTTGGATGGACACAGCAACTTAGGCGATGCCAAATCCAAATGGTTCCACATAAAACACCAAGCTGGATGTGCGAGGAGGTGGCTACAATCAAGTAGGTTCAAAATCCTTCAATGTACATCCCAACTACAGACTTAAAATACCAATACCTTCTTTTTTTTGTATAGTCCATAATTTCCTGAATAAAGAAGGTGAAGTGTATGAAGGTCGCTTGTCCTTCCTTGTAAAAAGCAACTTAGACTTTTGTAGAATCAAGAAGTGTATAACCGACGAGAACCTTCACAAACACCATCTCCTTGACATAAGATTTGGGCTTGGTAAGGATGGCAGGCCTTAGAAGTATGTGCCTCATATTCAAGTGATCGGGGAGTCTAACAACGTGCCCCCGACCGAGTGGGAAGTGACCATGGAAGCTACCAAGGAAATCGAGTTTCCTAAAGGTCCTCTATAAATGTTTAAGATGATGAAGAGATGAACGTATGCAAAGGAGGTGAAGTTCGAGTCAACGATCCTCAGGATGATCCTGTTCCCGAAGGAGATTCATCTCACAAAATACCGCCGCCGAGTAAACTTTCGTCTGGTGATTCTTTAACGGAGAAACAGATACATGGGTATTTAGACAAGTTCCCCCTACCGGACAACATTTATACATCTGAGGACTTTGGAGCGGAACCGTTCTTCCCTGTCTCTTTAACACCCCATAATTTTAAAACATGACATAAGGGATAATTAAAGAATACTTAATTTTTACAAGAGTAATTAAGGGAAACAGGTTGCGCCATTACGTTTGTCTTGGAATTCTGCTTGGAATAGAGTCCTAGTTTGCGTAAATCGGATATCATACGAAGAAGTTATGAAGCTTAGAAGATTCCAGCTTAAAGCAGTATTTAAATTAAAATAATAATTAAAAATCAAAAATGAGTTCAAAAATAAAAATCAGTAGAGTCTGGGTGAGCAGGAAATCTCCCGCTCTAGGGTATATACCCCCCTAAGGGAGTCGACATAGGTGTCGACCTCCCTATCGGGTTGTCGACATAGGTTTCGACCCCTTATAGAGGTGTCGACCCCGCTCCATCTGCCCAGATCTGGCAGACGTGTTTTTGAGATCTAGGGCTGATGTGTCCTTCTAGGATTGGCTATATGATGTGTTTTCTGATTTGGATGGTTCTGATGGATCCTAACCTAATCTAAGGGTCAATTCACCTAAAGCATCTATAAAATACCCCTAAATCTAACCCTAATCTCATTGTTATTCATCCATGGCGCCTCCATGACGCTCTAACCTAAATTAACCTAGCCTTTCTCTTCCACCAAAGCAAATCAAAATAGGAGTATTCAAATTGGAAAATAAGAATCAAATTCTATAACAACGGTTTAGCTAATCAAATTCAGAAATCAGAATTTAGAATTCAGATCTATCCTCCCTCCTAAATCCTACCGCTGTGAGTCTAAGTTACTTTAACATATAATTAAAAAGTAATTATGATAGAATTGTAGATTGGATTTAATGATTTTACATGTAATTAAGACGAATCATATCAGTTTTGTAGATTCTTATCTTTTAGATTCATACCCAAATTATTGTTATCATATGCCTATTGGATGTATTTAATTGTTCGATGCCAATTCATGTTTCATATGTCTATTTTATGCCAGTTTTGATGACATGATTCTCTTCCCTTCTTCCTTTCCTTTTTCTTTATGAGATTACGCTAGCTTCGAGCCTAACATATTGTATTGAGATTTGTGTACGAATAAAGTTTAGACGATTAGGTAAAGTTTGGGGAAATTTTAATAAAATGAGATTATTAGCATAAATCATTTTAATCATAATTGTGTATAAATTATATACCTGAGATTTGGCATAAATTGAATTGGGCATGAGTGGATATAATTTGTATACATGAGGTTTGGCATAAATTGTTAATAACAATGAATGCAAATTAATTTGGGCATAATTTGGCATAACATGTATACATAATATTGTAGGCCTAATTTGGATTAAAATTATAAACACAATTTAGATTGGAAATTATGGGTAATTGGAATATATTTTAATCCAAGATTTAAAATTGGGGCTTGAATCAAGAAAGTGATAATGAACGCCTAAGACACGAAGTTAGATTCGAACTGCGGTATAAGACTGCTCGGAACCGCTCGGCACATCCAGAAATCGCAATTTGGTAATCTAACTTGAGAAGTGAAAGGCAAAAATTAGATACGTAATAATGCAAAGACACGAGGTTAGATTCGGTTTGCGGTATAAGCCTGCCCGGAATTGCCCGACATGTCCAGCAACCGCAAAACAACAATCTAATGGGGGAGGTCTTGCAAGATTACGAGTATAATGAATTAATGAACACTTAACCAAGATAGGACATGTGGTAAGACATGGAACTGATAAAAGGGTTAAGTGGGCAACATGGGTAGCATGTGAAACATAATTAAAACACTTAACCAAGATGAGACATTGTAACACCCCGTGTATTTTATAACAATGAAATTCATAAATTAAAGTATAATAAATTTTAAATTAAAGTATTAAGGGAAACGGGATATGCCATTGCAAT
Organism: Allium sativum; assembly: GCA_030737875.1. Lineage (NCBI taxonomy): Eukaryota > Viridiplantae > Streptophyta > Magnoliopsida > Asparagales > Amaryllidaceae > Allium > Allium sativum. The sequence goes on from CM060920.1 coordinate 59,249,167, forward strand.
CGTCTTGGAAAAATACGCGAAATAGAGTCCGAGTTTTCGAAAAACGGAGCCCGTATGACCAAATTATGGCCCAATGAAGTTTCAGAAAATTCAAATTTCGAAAACAGATTGGAATTTCAGCCCAATCAGAGTAGGTGGGAAAATTCCCGCCCAAACCCACCAGGTCGACCTGGGGGTCGACCCTAGGGTCGACCTGCCAGGCCAGGTCGACCTGGTAGTCGACCTAGGTGTCGACCTGCCCCAGGCAGGTCGACTCTGGAGTCGACCTGGGGGTCGACTAGGGAGTCGACCTGGCCCCTGAGCCAGGTCGAACCCAGCCCACCCTGGCTGGCCTGGTCTGTGTTTGGTCGATTTTCCGAGCCTTGCCTTGTCACTAGGGCTAGGTGTCAGCTCCTGATTGGCCTCTCCTTTGAACGAACGGCTATTATTAAGTCAAGCTTCATCGACGGTCTAAATCACCTCACAAACTATATAAAAAGGACCTAAGACTAACCCTAATTCACACAAACTAAAATGGAGATGAGGCCGTCATGCTGCTGAGGAGAGACTAGGAATAGCCGTCAGAAATTGAGAGACGATTAGGAGATAATTTGAAAGCTTAAAGCAACGTTAATCAAATCAAAGCAACGCCTACAACAAAGGATAGCATCTCCAAATTCAGAATTCAGATTCCTGAATTGAAGATTCATCATACGTTGTAAGTAGAGTGCTATTCCGATGTGAATTAAATAATTGTGTTGATTTGTGTAAAGTAAGAAATGGAATTGTGGCGATAATAATCTATATTTGTACGTTGCTTTGATGCTAAACGATTTGGGAATATTATGGTATACGATTGGATATTTGCAAGTATGCGATTTGCGTTGGAAGTTAACAACGAAATGGAATTGTGGCAATAATAACCTATATTTGTATGTTATTTTGATTCTAAACGATTTGGGAATGCTATGGTGTACGATTGGATTCATACAAGTATATGGTTTATGTTGACAACCACATGTTGTGGAATTTTAATTGGGATTCATGCAAGCATATGATTCATATTGAAAACTACATGTTTGTGGTAGTTATTTACAACACCCATTTGATAATTGCAAGTATATGATTCATGTTGAAAATAACAACTATATGTTGTAATAGTTTATTTGAAATTCATGCAAGTCTATTATTTATTGTTATGCCAACATGATGTATAATTCTATGGTCATCTTTAGTGTAATTTGGTCCATTTGAGTATTATGATTCATATGAAGTTATGTTGGAATTGGCATTATATTTCAAGTATAAAAATCATGCTTTTGTGATAGTGACAAAAGCAAACATCTTTGTAAGCTTGTATTAATTTTATGAACATGACTAAACTATGTTTGTTATTATGCCTAGTTGAAAACATGTTTGTAGGCTTATGTTGTTATCATAATCATATGATAATATATGTGACACATAAGTTACATTAGAATTACACTAGAATTACATCCCACTTGCAAGTTACGTAGATAGGATAAAAACCATGATTATATGAATATTAGGATTCATGTTCAATTATGTTTATGCTATGACTATATGAATAGAAGGACTCATGTTCAATTATGATTATGCCATAATTATATGATTAGAATGGTTCATGTTTAAGTATTTTTTATGCCATGACTACATGAATAGAATGATTCATGTTTTGTTTATACCATGATTATGTGAAAAGAATGATTCATGTCTAAGTATTGCTTATATTATATGTTGTTACAATTGCAAGTTTACATGTGCCTACCTTATGTTAATTGAGTCGTTATGTTGCAAGTTCATGCGTTCACACTCCCCTTTTTATGTTACCTTATAAACACCATGTTATAAGCCTCCCCTTTTCATATGGCTAAATTGGGTTTAAGTGTTAAACCCAACGCACCTTACATTGGAGCGAACGTATAAAACGGGGGTAATGACGTTTGGGCTAAAATATAGAACATATGTGTTGGCATGTTTGACGCATGCCAACAACCTTGAAAAACAATTAAATGGCATAAATAAATCTTAATCAATAAAGATGAATTTGAATAATGGGCCGCAAATATTTACATATAAAAAGAACAGAGACAAAATATGTAAATGTAGAAAATACGATGTGTTTAACCCGAGGTTGGATTGAGTTGTGATGTAAACCTGCCCGGAACCGCCCGGCTGTCCAGTAGTCACAACAATACCTATCCAATGTGGGTGGTTAAACACGGAGCCCAATAAGGACCTGAGGTTAGACTGAGTTGTGGCGTAAGACTGCCCGGACCCAACCGGCAACAGGCAGCCACAACAATACCTGTCTAATATGAGAGGTCAAGGCTTTAATAAGACAATTAAGGCTGAGTCAGGATTGATAGGATTAAGTGAATTAAGACTTAATCAAAATGGAACATGCTAAACTAAACAAACTTATTGGGGGTTAGGTTTATAAAACACTTAACCAACTTAGCATGTTGGCTAGAAATAGAAAAAACCTAGTAGCGGGGGACCCTTTTCAGCAGTAACCCTACAAGGTATCATGATACCCTGAAACTAGGCAGGGTGGGGCACGATTACTGGGCTGACTGTAAGAGGCCAAATCGACGGCGGTGGTGCAGCAGTGTAGGTTCTAACGGGGTGCGGGCGTGCACACACTCCGGCGCAGAAAAATAAGGCACTGGGCACCAGTAGCATACCTGTGTATTCTAGGATTGTGTTGGGCCGCCACCATGGGACTTGATACACCCCATGGTGGGACCAGCATAGGTAACTACAACATCGGGGGCCGTAAGACACAGGTAACTATGCGAGTAGGAGCCGATCATCATAAAAAAATGGATCACTTCACCCTGATTATGGGGTGCCTGTTGGGAACTAGTTTATATGGGTACAGAGATTAATATGGGGTACGATAGTATATTCGACCCTAGACAACTTAACTTAGTTTATGGTGCTTTCCCATTTCTAGTTTATACTTATCATACCCAGTTCTTTGTTCATAGACTGAATAGTACTAGACTTACTTAGGCTTTATGTCTGACTCTACTTTTCTTTCGTCTTCTTTTCTTCCGTCCCCCCCAGGTCCACAGGGAGGGAATACCGCAGCTTGACCAGCCTTCATATCCAGCTTGAAGAGAAAGAATGTACTGCTTGGATCTTTTCGTTTTGGACTATGGCTTTGGACAACAATTATGGGACTTTTGCAGTTTATTTATGTTTTCTTTATGCTTCTTTAAATAATGTAATCAAGACAGTTATGAAGATGTTATGTTTCTGGAAGTATTGTAAGACAATTATGGTATGGTTGGTGTAACACGTATTTTAATGAAATAAAAGTTGTTGTTTTCCGCTGTTCAAAAATATGTGTTATTATATCTGTCTTGTATATCTGTGATTTATACTTATAAACCTCCACCAAAATTAGGGCATTCCCTTTTAGAGTGACCCTAACGGAGGTGGGGTGTTTCACTTGGTATCAGAGCATAGGTTTACCAGATAAGATAAAAAGTTTGGAAATTTATTTTCAAAAAGGAAATTTAAAGAAGCATTTTTAAGACAAAATATTATTTAATTTTAAAAGGCAAAGTCCCCCCCCCCAAGGCCATAGGAACTATCTCTCATCCTTCGTTTTGAATCTATCCTTTTTGTTTCAGCATGTTTGAAGAACTTAACTTGCCAGAGGGTGTACCAATACCTGGTTGGTTTAGACGGTTCTTGGAAGCAAGGGCCACTCAGCCTGGTCCTACCGTTCCTCCTCCCCCAGCTGCAGGAAATCATCCAGCTGCAGCAGCACCTCTTCCTCCACCTCCTCCGCGGGGAAACACCTTTGCTAAGATATGTAAAGATTTTAAAGCTATGGGAGGAAAGGATTTTCATGGAACCGAGTCCTTCGTGGCAGCTAGAAATTGGCTGAAAGAAACCGAGGACTTATTCATCATCTTTGAGGTAGAGGATAGACAGAAAGTACAACTGGCAGTATGGCTACTTAAAGGCGAGGCTTCCTTTTGGTGGGAAGTCACTAATGCAGAAAGACCAGTGGAAACATGGGAGGACTTTAGGGCAAGGTTTGAGGCTAAATTTCTCTCAGACGCGGAAGGAGTTTGCAGTTGGAAAAATTCTTATTTCTTAAGCAAGGGAACAAGACAGTCAAAGAGTATGTTAATCAGTTCGATGAGCTGGCTAGGTTCGGACTGGACCTAGTCAACACCCCGCACAAGAAGGCTCTCCGTTTTGTCAAAGGGTTGAATGAGCCATTACACAGTTTGGCGATGACCCATATACCCATGGGAGCTACGTATGAAAGGTTGGTACAGATGGCGTTGCTGAACGAAGAGGATAAGGGCAAGAAGGAGACAAAGGCAGAAAACTCTCAAGGGAAGAAAGAGGGTTTGCAGCCTAAGAAGACATACTTTAAGAAAGGTGGGAAAGGCAACAAAGAGAAGAGGAAGTGTAATTTCTATGGCAAAGTGGGGCACTTAGTAAAAGATTGCCGGAAAAAGAAGGCCAAGATGAATGGTGGGCGCTTTTCTTGCGGTGAGACAGGCCACATGGCTAAGGACTGCCCAAAGAAACGAGGACAGGGGCAGAGGGCTGGATCCACCTCAGGGGCACAAGTTCATGTGCTAGAGGCGCCACCTCTGCAACAACGAGGTATAAATACTTCTGTAGAAAGTGTAGTTTATCTTTATGATCACCCCGTTCGCACTTTATTTGATTCTGGCGCATCACACTCCTTTATCTCGTCAGCTTTAGTAGAATCTCTGCACCTAAAAACTAGTATGGTAGAGGACCCCTTAATTGTTTCAAAGCCAATTGGGGGCCCAGCTCATTTGTCTATGATCTGTTTGGGATTGAAAATTTCTATTCTAAGCGTAGAATTTTAGTGTAGTGCCTTTGTTTTGGGCTTTTCGGGATATGGTTTGATTTTGGGCATGGATTGGCTATCCAGTAATGGGGCCATCCTTGATTATGAGAAAAGGGTTGTTAGGCTCATAACCCAGCTCGGCAATACTTTGGAAATTTCTTGTAATCCCTCGTATGCGATTATGCTTAGTTACCTTGAATCGCTAGATGCCTCCGTTGAAAATTTGCAATCGGTTAGAGTGATCCGGGAATATCCGGATGTCTTCGAAGAGGTGAAGGGCTTGCCTCCGAAGCGGGAGATAGACTTCCGCATATACCTTGTAGATAATGCAAAGCCCGTTGCGTTGCCCGTTAGACACATGGCTCCACGGGAAAGGAAAGAGCTCAGTAAACAGATTAAAGAGCTTCTAGAAAAGGGGTTCATTAGGAGGAGCATTTCAGAATGGGGCGCTCCAGTGGTGTTCGCTACAAAGGCGGATGGTTCACTCCGTCTATGTGTTGACTATAGGGAGCTCAACAAGCTAACGAAAAAGAATAGGCACCCTCTCCCCAGAATTGACGATTTGTTTGATCAGCTTATAGGAGCGTCTGTTTTCTCCCAACTCGATTTAGCGACCGGTTTTCATCAGCTAAGGGTGGCTGAAGATAGTATCGATAAAACGGCATTCAGAACCCCATACGGCTTCTTTGAATGGCTTTTCATGCCTTTCGGCTTGACAAATGCACCTGCTTACTTCGTGGACCTGATGAGTAGGGTATTCAGAGATTTCCTCAATAAGTTCGTAGTGGTCTTCGTAGACGATATCCTTATCTTCTCAAAGAGTGAAGAGGAACATGCTCAGCACTTAAGGGCAATCATGGAAACTCTGCGAGTCCGTCAGCTAAAAGCCAAATTCTCCAAATGCCACTTTTGGAGAGAAGAAGTGAGGTTCCTTGGGCACATAGTATCCAAACAAGGGTTATCAGTGGACCCTGCTAAGGTAGTGGCGGTACAGGATTGGAAGACACCAAGGAATGCAACTGAGGTCCGAAGTTTTCTAGGACTAGCAGGTTTCTATCGAAAGTTCATAAGGGATTTTGCGAAAATCTCAGCTCCGCTCACAAAGTTGACCAAGAAGAATCTAGTGTTCAATTGGGACTTGGATTGCGAGTTTGCTTTCCAGCGACTGAAAAGGGCTCTTACAACAGCCCCAGTTTTGACGTTGCCAGATGGAAGCAAGATGTTCACCGTTTATACAGATGCATGTGGGACAGGGTTAGGCGCCGTCTTAATGCAAGAAGGAAGGGTAGTAGCTTATGGCGGGAGACAATTGAAAGTGCACGAAAAGAACTACCCGACCCACGATCTTGAGTTAGCTGCCATAGTCTTTGCACTCAAGTCTTGGCGACACTATCTCCTAGGTGAGAAGTTTGAACTTTACACTGACCATAAATTGTTGAAATACCTTTTCTCGCAGAAGGACCTTAACTTGAGGCAACAGAGGTGGATGGAGTTTCTTGCCTCATATGATTTCGAGATCTCCTATACTCCGGGAAAAGGCAACGTAGTGGCAGACGCCTTGAGCCGAAAGAAACTGACCCTAAGCCCGCTGTTTGTTGAAAGACAAAGCCTAGAGTTTATAGCCAGCTTCGACTTTAGGCCTTCCTCTGATTTTGTACCAGGCTTGCTAGCATCTCTCGAAGTACGCCCGACTTTAGTGGACTCGATAGGGACAACACAACGTGAGGACCCTCAGCTTGTGGAGACGATTGATAGGCTAATTAGGGGTGAGACTTCAAGTCACCTCAACAGATACTCCATCGACGATAAGGGTTGGCTAAGACGAGACGGAAGACTATGCGTCCCACAGACAAGGGATTTAGTAAAGAAGGTTCTCAAGGAAGCACATCACTCCAAGATGACGATACACCCAGGCGGAGATAAAATGTACAAGGACATAAAAAGAACTTTCTTTTGGAACGGCATGAAGAAGGACGTGGCAGAATTCGTTTCTAAGTGTATGGTGTGCCAATAGGTTAAGGCGGAACAGAAAAAGCCTGGCGGTCTGCTACATCCTCTAGAGGTCCCACAGTGGAAGTGGGATAGCATCTCAATGGACTTCGTTGATGGGCTGCCTAGGTCTAGGAGAGGCAACACTAGCATTTGGGTAATAGTGGATAGGCTTACTAAAAGCGCCCACTTTTTACCTGTCAAAAGTAAAAGAACTGCCTCATCCCTAGCATCTCTTTACCTCAAGGAAATCGTTCGATTCCATGGAATACCATCCAGCATTGTTAGCGACCGAGACCCTATCTTCACCAGTGAGTTTTGGCAGAGTCTGCAAGAAGCGGTAGGCACACAGTTATGCTTGAGCACAGCCTATCATCCCCAAACCGACGGCCAAACAGAAAGAGTGAACAGAGTTTTGGAGGACCTTTTAAGACTGTGTATCCTTGACTTCAGAGGGACGTGGGACGACCATCTTCCTTTGGTAGAATTTGCCTACAACAACAGCTATCAAGCAACCATCAGAATGGCTCCCTTCGAAGCTTTATATGGAAGACCGTGCCGATCGCCCACTTGTTGGTGGGAGTCTACTGATAAGCTCATACTTGGACCAGATATGATCCGAGAGACTTCAGAGAAAGTAGACTTAATACAAAGAAGGATGAAGATGGCCCAAGACAGACAAAAGTCCTACGCCGACAAGAGGAGGACCGACCTTGAATTTGAGGTCGGAGATAGAGTTTTTCTTAAGGTATCTCCGCTAAGGAACGTTGTTCGTTTTGGAACCACAGGAAAGCTAGCACCAAGGTTCGTAGGGCCATTCTCTATCATTGAGAAAATTGGGAAAATGGCCTATAGATTAGAGCTACCCGAAAAATTGGCCGGAGTTCACAACGTCTTTCACGTTTCACATCTCCGAAAATGTCTACATGAGTCTGCTGAAGTGGTAGAGCCAAATATCCTACAAGAAGCTGAAGTGGAACGCGAAGCAACCATAAGGAAAGTTCCAAACCGCATATTAGGAATGGAGGTGAAGAAGCTACGCAACCGCGAAGTCCAGCTCGTCAAAGTTCAGTGGAGCGACGCCGAAGGAGATGCAACTTGGGAAACTGAAGCTAAAATACGCGCAGCCTACCCTTTTCTTTTCGAGGGTACATCTTTGATCTTTCCTTTTTCCTTAAGTTGCGCTTTTATCTATCTTTTTAGGTATATCTCCTCGACCCTATCTTTTAGGTAGAAACCCTTTGGATGAAAACATGTAATTGAAATATGTTATGGATGATGATTGCAAGTGGTTGCAAGTGATTGCCAGTGGTTGCTCGTGGTTGCATATACACACACAATCTAGGTTTTAGATCGGCTCAATCACTTCATATTGCATATGCATATATGTTTGCATTCGTATATGGTTGAACTTTAATATGTGTCATATGGATGTTGCATTTGTATGAATGATTGTGCACTCATGTAGAATCATGAATAGGAGGATTTGCATACATAATGGATTCATAGCACTTACATAATTCGCATTAAGGAGGTCAACTGAATCAGTAGACTGCCTGATTTTGCATTAGATAAGTACATGTACACACACACTTCGCATATTATCATGAAGCATTAGAAGTCTTTTAAGGACAATGGATGCTCGTGTTTGATGGATGAGTAGATGGATGTTTGGATGTTAGGATGTACATTCTTCCTGAACTTGAAGATTTCGGGATGAAATCCTTTTAAATGGGGGAGAATGTAACACCCCGTGTATTTTATAACAATGAAATTCACAAATTAAAGTATAATAAATTTTAAATTAAACTATCAAGGGAAACGGGATATGCCATTGCGTTCGTCTCGGAAAAATACGAGAAATAGAGTCCGAGTTTTCAAAAAACGGAGCCCGTATGACCAAATTATGGCCCGATGAAGTTTCAGAAAATTCAAATTTCGAAAACAGATTTGAATTTCAGCCCAATCAGAGTAGGTGGGAAAATTCCCGCCCAAACCCACCAGGTCGACCTGGGGGTCGACCCTAGGGTCGACCTGCCAGGCCAGGTCGACCTGGGAGTCGACCTAGGTGTCGACCTGCCCTAGGCAGGTCGACTCTAGAGTCGACCTGGGGGTCGACTGGGGAGTCGACCTGGCCCCTGAGCCAGGTCGAACCCAGCCCACCCTGGCTGGCCTGGTCTGTCTTTGGTCGATTTTCTGAGCCTTGCCTTGTCACTAGGGCTAGGTGTCAGCTCCCAATTGGCCTCTCCTTTGAACTAACGGCTATTATTAAACCAAGCTTCATCGACGGTCTAAATCAACTCACAAACTCTATAAAAAGGACCTAAGACTAACCCTAATTCACACAAACTAAAATGGAGATGAGGCCGTCATGCTGCTGAGGAGAGACTAGGAATAGCCGTCAGAAATTGAGAGACGATTAGGAGATAATTTGAAAGCTTAAAGCAACGTTAATCAAATCAAAGCAACGCCTACAACAAAGGATAGCATCTCCAAATTCAGAATTCAGATTCCTGAATTGAAGATTCGTCATACGTTGTAAGTAGAGTGCTATTCCGATGTGAATTAAATAATTGTGTTGATTTGTGTAAAGTAAGAAATGGAATTGTGGCGATAATAATCTATATTTGTACGTTGCTTTGATGCTAAACGATTTGGGAATATTATGGTATACGATTGGATATTTGCAAGTATGCGATTTGCGTTGGAAGTTAACAACGAAATGGAATTGTGGCAATTATAACCTATATTTGTATGTTATTTTGATTCTAAACGATTTGGCAATGCTATGGTGTACGATTGGATTCATACAAGTATATGGTTTATGTTGACAACCACATGTTGTGGAATTTTAATTGGGATTCATGCAAGCATATGATTCATATTGAAAACTACATGTTTGTGGTAGTTATTTACAACACCCATTTGATAATTGCAAGTATATGATTCATGTTGAAAATAACAACTATATGTTGTAATAGTTTATTTGAAATTCATGCAAGTCTATGATTTATTGTTATGCCAACATGATGTATAATTCTATGGTCATCTTTAGTGTAATTTGGTCCATTTGAGTATTGTGATTCATATGAAGTTATGTTGGAATTGGCATTATAGTTCAAGTATAAAAATCATGCTTTTGTGATAGTGACAAAAGCAAACATCTTTGTAAGCTTGTATTAATTTTATGAACATGACTAAACTATGTTTGTTATTATGCCTAGTTGAAAACATGTTTGTAGGCTTATGTTGTTATCATAATCATATGATAATATATGTGACACATAAGTTACATTAGAATTACACTAGAATTACATCCCACTTGCAAGTTACATAGATAGGATAAAAACCATGATTATATGAATAGTAGGATTCATGTTCAATTATGTTAATGCCATGACTATATGAATAGAAGGACTCATGTTCAATTATGATTATGCCATAATTATATGATTAGAATGGTTCATGTTTAAGTATTATTTATGCCATGACTACATGAATAGAATGATTCATGTTTTGTTTATACCATGATTATGTGAAAAGAATGATTCATGTCTAAGTATTGCTTATATTATATGTTGTTACAATTGCAAGTTTACATGTGCCTACCTTATGTTAATTGAGTCGTTATGTTGCAAGTTCATGCGTTCACACTCCCCTTTTTATGTTACCTTATAAACACCATGTTATAAGCCTCCCCTTTTCATATGGCTAAATTGGGTTTAAGTGTTAAACCCCACACACCTTACATTGGAGCGAACATATAAAACGGGGGTAATGACGTTTGGGCTAAAATATAGAACATATGTGTTGGCATGTTTGACGCATGCCAACAACCTTGAAAAACAATTAAATGGCATAAATAAATCTTAATCAATAAAGATGAATTTGAATAATGGGCCGCAAATATTTACATATAAAAAGAAAAGAGAAAAAATATGTAAATGTAGAAAATATGATGTGTTTAACCCGAGGTTGGATTGAGTTGTGATGTAAACCTGCCCGGAATCGCCCGGCTATCCAGTAGTCACAACAATACCTATCCAATGTGGGTGGTTAAACACGGAGCCCAATAAGGACCCGAGGTTAGACTGAGTTGTGGCGTAAGACTGCCCGGACCCAACCGGCAACAGGCAGCCACAACAATACCTGTCTAATGTGAGAGGTCAAGGCTTTAATAAGACAATTAAGGCTGAGTCAGGATTGATAGGATTAAGTGAATTAAGACTTAATCAAAATGGAACATGCTATACTAAACAGACTGATTGGGGGTTAGGTTTATAAATCACTTAACCAACTTAGCATGTTGGCTAGAAATAGAAAAAACCTAGTAGCGGGGGACCCTTTTCAGCAGTAACCCTACAAGGTATCATGATACCCAGAAACTAGGAAGGGTGGGGCACGATTAATGAGCTGACTTTAAGAGGTCAAATCAACGGCGGTGGTGTAGCAGTGTAGGTTCTAACGGGGTGCGGGCATGCACACACTCCGGCGCAGAAAAATAAGGCACTGGGCACCAGTAGCATACCTGTGCATTCTAGGATTGTGTCGGGCCGCCACCATGGGACTTGATACACCCCATGGTGGGAACAGCATAGGTAACTACAACATCGGGGGCCGTAAGACACAAGTAACTATGCGAGTAGGAGCCGATCATCATAAAAAAATGGATCACTTCACCCTGATTATGGGGTGCCGGTTGGGAACTAGTTTATATGGGTACAGAGATTAATATGGGGTACGATAGTATATTCGACCCTAGACAACTTAACTTAGTTTATGGTGCTTTCCCATTTCTAGTTTATACTTATCATACCCAGTTCTTTGTTCATAGACTGAATAGTCCTAGACTTACTTAGGCTTTATGTCTGACTCTACTTTTCTTTCGTCATCTTTTCTTCCGTTTCCCCGCCCCCCCAGGTCCACAGGGAGGGAATACCGCAGCTTGACCAGCCTTCATATCCAGCTTGAAGAGAAAGAATGTACTGCTTGGATCTTTTCGATTTGGACTATGGCTTTGGACAGCAATTATGGGACTTTTGCAGTTTATTTATGTTTTCTTTATGCTTCTTTAAGTAATGTAATCAAGACAGTTATGAAGATGTTATGTTTTTGGAAGTATTGTAAGACAATTATGGTATGGTTGGTGTAACACGTATTTTAATGAAATAAAAGTTGTTGTTTTCCGCTGTTCAAAAATATGTGTTATTATATCTGTCTTGTATATCTGTGATTTATACTTATAAACCTCTACCAAAATTAGGGCATTCCCTTTTAGTGTGACCCTAACGGAGGTGGGGTGTTTCAGACATGTGATTAGACATGTGGATAAAGAGGAGTTAAATTGGAAAATTTTTGGGGGGACCAAGCTTAGGAAGGAAGCTTGTGTCAAGTGGGGGGACCCCTTTCGACCAGTAACCCATTTAGTATCTATGTGAGCTCAAACTAGGTCGAGGACAGGACACGCTTACTGGGTTGATTGTAAGAGGTCAATAAAGAGTTAGCGATGGCCATGTAAGTCCAATGGAGTCACGTGCCTGCGTGGGTCCGGGCTGGTAGGTAAGATGTTATTGCATCGTGTAGGTACAAGCCGTGCCTTTTAGTATTATCGGGTTGCCACTTTAGGGAGTGATACACCCTACTGTGGGACCAGCACGGGTATCTACGAGTTAGGGAGCCGATTGAATGCGGAGGGTAGTGGGTACAACTAGTGGAGATAGGAGCAGGCGGCACCTATGACATCAGCTAGGAGTACAAGAAACTACCATTATTATTATTATTATTATTATTATTATTATTATTATTATGTCTAGTAAGAGGGATCAACTTTCAGTATGGAACTAGTATTGGTGTAGTGTAGGAACAATCTCATAGTGATTAGAAGCGCAATCAACATTATATCTCGTTCAATCTCACTTACCTTATTTATCTTGTCATATCTGCTTATGTTGCAGTCATCTCTTATATCCAGTTTATGTTCTTATCATGTTACTTTACTGATTATATAGTTAAAGTCACTAGATTCACCACACAATTGTTTGACCCTTTTTGTTTCGCCTCTTTTCCTTCCATTTCCCCCCCACATAGGTCCTCAGGGTGGGACTAGTGGAGCTTGACTTGGATTTCTTTCTTCTTGAAGTGCTTGGAAGTGTTGAAAGTAATGCTTAGCTTTATCTCTTTTCCATTATGGCTATTTGGATTGGGATTATGGTTTTATTTTTATGTACTCTGATAATAATTTTGTACAAGATTGATATTTGTGTACTTGGCTTAGTATATTGTTTTGATGTTGTAACCAGACATGTTTTGCTTTTCCGCTGCAATGTATAAATTTTGAGTTTTCTTAAGTACCATTTTATGTATCTGTCTTGTGATATTCTATTCTATACTCTTATAATACTCGATGAAAGTTAATGCATTTCTTTAGTGAGTGACATTAATGAACGTGGGGTGTTACACATGGTATCAGAGCTGAAGGTTACCAGAACAGATAAAAGATTTTGAAAACCATTTTCAAAAGCATTTTTTTAAGAAGTATTTTTAACAAAAAACATGTTTTAAAGAAGGTGTTTTCAAGTGAAAGGTTTATTATGAAAAACATAATCCCTAAAAAGCCATATATCTATCTTTTGATTCTCTGTTTTGAATCTCTTCCTCTTTCCTTTAAACATGTCTGGGGGACCCATTATACCCGATGGCGTACAGATACTAGGTTGGTTCAAAAGGTATCTGGGGGCTAGGGCCACCGCCGCAAGCCCAATAGATGTTCCTCCTCCCCCAGCTGCAGCAGCTCCTCCTCCTCCCCGTGTAGATGCTTTCTCTAAGATATGCAAAAACTTCCGTGCGATGGGTGTAAAGCCATTTTATGGGACTGAGACGTTTGTTGAGGCTCGGAATTGGCTCAAGGAAATGGAGGATTCGTTTGGTATCTTTGAGATAGACGAGGGAAGGAAAGTTCAGCTAGCTGCTTGGTTAATGAAGGATGAAGCTTCCTTTTGGTGGGAAGTAACTTACGGAGGACATCTAGTGGAGATGTGGATAGACTTTAGATGAAGGTTCGAGTTGAAATTTCTTTCACAAGCGGATCAGGGTTTATACATGGAGAGGTTCTTGGCTTTGAAGAAAGGGAGTTTGTCTGTAAAGGAGTACATCAACAATTTTAACCAGTTAGCAAGATTTGTTATGGAATTATTTAACACACCACATAAGAAGGCCTTGAGATTTGCCAAGGGTCCGAATGAACCATTATACAGGTTGGCTACGTCCCGCATTCCTATGGGGGCTACTTTCGAGAATCTTGTTGATACGGCGCTGATGCATAAAGAGGAGAAAGGTGATAATGTAGTTAAGGCTCAGGATAAGAAAGTGGATCCAAAGAAAGCATAACAACAACAAAAGAAAGGTGGTAAGGATAATAAGGCCAAGGGAAGAAAAGATATTTTAATTGTAGAACACCAGGCCACTTAAGCAAGGACCGTAGGAAGAAGAAGAAGACAGGTTGCTTCCAATGTGGTGAGGCAGGACATATGATTAAAGACTGCCCGAGGAGGCAAGGACAAGGCAAGGGAAGAGGACAGGACCTACTTCTGGAGGGCAGGTTCATGCTCTCATGGCACTAGGATAGGAGCGAGGTAGGAACATTTATGTTGAAAGTTTGATTTTCCTTTTTGATCATCCTGTTCGAACTTTGTTTGATTCTGGCACTTCTCATTCGTTTATATCTGCTTTGTTAGTTGAAACACTGCACCTAAATATTAGTCTAGCTATGGATCCCATTGCTGTCTCAAATCCTATTGGGTTACGGCTCATCTTTCTATGTTATGTTGAAATTTGAGAATACATGTGCATGGCGTTGAGTTCGAATGCAATGCTTATGTGCTTGGCTTCACGGGTTATGGGTTGATTTTAGGAATGGATTGGCTAGCCAGGTATGGTGCCATTCTCAACTGTGAAAAGAGGGTAGTTAGAATGTTGACTAGTTTGGATAATACTCTCAATATTACTTGTGACCATAAGGGTTCTATTATGCTTAGCTATGTAGAATCTCTTGACACATCTATTGATGATTTGAAATCTGTTCGAGTAGTTCGTGAGTATGCAGATGTCTTTGAGGAGGTTAGAGGCTTACCTCCAAAACGCAAGATATATTTCCGAATATTTGGTGGGCAATGCAAATCCAGTTTTAGTGCCTGTGCGCCAATGGCTCCAAGAGAAAGGAGGGAGCTTAGTAAACAACGAAAGAGTTGCTTGAGAAATGGTTCATAAGAAGAAGTGTCTCAGGGTGGGGTGCTCCAGTTGTTTTTTCCACGAAGGCTGATGGTTCTCTTAGATTGTGCATGGACTATAGGGAGCTGAATAAGCTCACGAAGAAGAACAGACACCCATTGCTGATGATAGATGATTTATTCAATCAGTTGGTTGGTGCTTCGGTTTTCTCCTAGTTGGACTTAGCTACAGGATTTCATCATTTGAGGGTAGCTAAGGATAGTATGGATAAACTGCATTTAGGACTCCCGATGGTTTCTTCAAATGGCTCATCATGCCTTTTGGTTTGATGAATGCACCCGCATATTTCGTAGACTTTATGAGTAGGGTGTTTAGGGAGTTTCTAAACAAGTTCATGGTGGTCATTGTGGATGATATATTTATATTCTCTAGAAGAGAGGAATAACATGCCCTACATCTTAGTGAAGTCTTAGAGACCCTTCGAGCACATCAACTTAAAGCTAAGTTCTCCAAATGTCATTTTTGGAGGAAGGAAGTGAGGTTCTTACGGCACGTCGTCTCTAAGGAAAGGATAGTTGTCGATCCCGCGATGGTGGTAACAATCCAAGATTGGAAGATTCCTAAGAACACTATAGAAGTAAGGAGTTTTCTTGGTCTGGCTGGCTATTATAGAAAGTTCATCAAGGATTTTGCTAAGATTTCAACCCCACTTACATGGTTGACGAAAACGAATTAGACCTTTTCTTGGGATGTTGACTGTGACGATGCTTTCTAACGTTTGAAGAGGGCATTGATGACAGCTCCAGTTCTAGTTTTCCCATATGGGAGTAAGTCGTTCACAGTGTATACCGATGCTTGCGGGACATGGCTTGGTGCAGTTTTGATGCAAGAGGGAAGAGTGATGTGTTATGGTGGAAGGCAGTTGAAGGTCCATGAGAAGAATTACCCTACCCACGACTTAGAATTAGCTACCATAGCTTTTGCGCTTAAGTCTTGGCGTCACTATTTGCTTGGTGAGAGGTTTGAATTGAATACAGACCATAAGTCACAAAAGTACCCGTTCTTCCATAAAGATTTAAACATAAGGCAACATAGGTGGATGGAGTTCTTAGCATCCTACGATATTGAGATTGCATATAACCCTGGAAAGGGTAAAATTGTAGCTGACGCCTTGAGTAGAAAGAAGTTTACTTTGAGTCCTTTGTTTGTCGAACAGCAGAGTTTAGAGTATATATCTACCTTTGACTTTAGACCCTCTATTGATTATGTACCCGGTTTGTTGGCATCGTTAGAGGTACGACCTGCGCTTTTGGGATAGATAGTCACGGCACAACGAGATGACCCATAGTTGATAGAGATAGTAGACCAGCTCACCAGAGGGGACTCTTTGATCCATCTTAATAGATACACTATAGATGACAAAGGTTGGTTACGTAGAGATGGGAGACTTTGCGTATCTCGAGATGAGAGTTTGGGGAAAACAATCCTTGAAGAAACACATCTTTCTAAGCTGACAATACATCCCGGTGGTGACAAGATGTATAGGGACATGAAGTGAGTTATCTTTTGGGCCAGAATGAAGAAGGATGTGGCTGATTTCGTTCCTAGATGCTTAGTGTGCCAGCAAGTCAAGGATGAGCAAAAGAAGCCTCGTGGTTTGCTTCACCCTTTAGAGGTTCCGCAGTGGAAGTGGGAGAGTGTTTCCATGGATTTCATCGATAGGTTGCCGAGGTCAAGGAAGGGTAATATGGAGATTTGGGTAGTAGTGGATAGACTTGCCAAGAGTGTCCATTTCATTCCCGTAAAGAGTAAAAGAACAGCGATATGGTTAGCATCTGTTTATCTCTGGGAGATAGTTCGTCTACACGACATACTTCTAGTATCGTAAGCGACCGAGATCCCATTTTCACTAGTGAGTTTTGTAAGAGCTTGCAAGAGGCGGTAGGAACACAATTATGTTTGAGCACCTCTTATCACCCTCAGATGGACGACTAAACAGAAAGAGTGACTCAGATTCTAGAAGATCTTTTGAGATTATGTGCCTTGGACTTGGAGGGACATGGGAGGAACATCTTCCACTAGTAGAGTTCGCCTACAACAACAACTATTAGACTAGTATTGGCATGACACCTTTGAGGCTCTATATGGACGACCTTGCCGATCACCGACTTGTTAGTGGGAGTCTACAGATAAGATTTTTCTTGGTCCCGAGATGATTAGGGAAACTTCAGAGAAGATAGACTTGATTCGAAGACACATGAAGACGGCACAAGATCGTCAAAAGTCATATGCTGATAAGAGAAGGACCGATCTTGAGTTTAGCGTTGGAGACATGGTCTTTATTAAAGTATCACCGTTGAGGAATGTAGTTCGTTTTAGGTCTATAGGGAAATTGGAACCAATGTTTGTAGGGCCATTCCCCATTACAGAGCGAATTGGACAGATGGGCTACAGAGTGAAGTTGCCCGAGAAGCTTAATGGAATTCATGATGTATTTCATGTGTCGCATTTGTGGAAGTGTTTACATGATACAATGGAAGTAGTGGAACCGAGCATGCTTAAGAAAGTGGAAGTGGAGTGAGATCCCTCGATTAGATGAGCTCTTACACGTATCCTTGGATCGGAGGTCAAGAATTTATGCAATCGAGAGGTCAAGTTGGTTAAAGTCCAATGGGGAGATGATCAAGGAGACATGACTTGGGAGACTGAAGACAAGATACGCGCGTCGTACCCTTTCCTTTTTGATGGTAAGTTCTTAACTCCTTCTTTTTCAACCACTTTATTTATAATTGCTCTATCGTTTAGTGTATCTTCTCGATTATATCTTTGACCCTTAGGTAGAAAATCCTTTGGTTGTAAAAATATGTTTGAGACATGTTATGTTTGGTGGATGCAAGTGGATGTAAGTGTTTGCTAGTGGTTTCTTGTTGATGCATTTACACACACATTAGGCACTAGATCGGCTCAATCACTTTCATATTGCATATGAATGAGTGTGCATATTTAAGTTAATGGATGTATATTGAATGTGTTATCAAACGGATGCTGCATTTGAATAAATGGTTGTACACTCATATAAATATTATGTATCACTAGGATTCTTTTGCATACATAATGGACGCAGGGCACTATCATGTTTCGCATTAAGGAGGTCAACTGAATCAGTAGACCACCTGACCTTTGCAGTAGATAAGGAACATATACACACACTTTTGCATATGTTCATATAACATTAGAAACCTGCAAAGAACAATTGATGCTTGTGGATAAATGGATGAGTAGATGGAAGATTGGATGGTAGGATACATTCTTCTTAACTTGAAGATTTCGGGGACGAAATCCTTTAAGGAGGGGAGAATGTTACACCCCGTAATTTTAAAACATGACATAAGGGATAATTAAAGAATACTTAATTTTTACAGGAAGAACTTGGGGAAACGGGTTGCGCCATTACGTTCATCTCAGGATTTTGTTTGAAATAGAATCCAAGTTTGCGTAAATCGGATATCATATGAAGTTATGAAGCTTAGAAGATTTCAGCTTAAAGCCGAATTTAAACTAAAAAAATAATTAAAAATCAAGAACGAGTTCAAAAATCAAAATCAATAGAGTTTGGGTGAGCGGGAAATCTCCCGCTTTAGGGTTTCGACCCACCTAGGGGAGTCGACATAAGTGTCGACCCCCCTATAGGGGTGTCGACATAGGTGTCGACCCCCATATAGGGGTGTTAACCACCACCCCCCATCTGCTCAGATCTGGCAGACATGTTTTTGAGATCTAGGGATGATGTGTCCTTCTGGGATTGGCTGGATGATGTGTTTTTCCAGTTTGGATGGTTCTGATGGATCCTAACCTAATCTAAGGGTCTTAATTCTCCTAGAGCATCTATAAAATACCCATAAACCTAACCCCAATCTCATTGTTATTCATCCACGGTGCCTCCATGCTACTATAACCTAAATTAACCTAGCCTTTCTCTTCCACCAAAGCAAATCAAAATAGGAGTATTCAAATTAGAAGATAAGAATCAAATTCTACAACAACGGTTTAGGTAGTCAAATTCAAAAATCAGAATTCAGATCTATCCTCTCTCCTTAATCCTATCGCTGTGAGTCTAAGTTACTTTCACATATAATTAAAAAGTAATTGTGACATGGTTATTGATTGGATTTAATGATTATTCTTGTAAGCAAGACAAATCATATATTTTGTAGATTCTCATCTTTCGGATTCATACCCAAATTATTGTTATGATATGACTATTTTATCTGTTTAATTGTTCTATGCCAATTCATGTTTCATATGTATATTTATGCCAGTTTTGATGACATGATTCTCTTCACTTCTTCTTTTCCTTTTTCTTTATGAGATTAGACTAACTTCGAGCCTAACATATTGTGTTGAGATTTGCGTACAAATAACGTTTGGACGATAGGGAAAGTTTAGGGAAATTTGTAATAAAATGAGATTATTGGCATAAATCAGTTTAAGCATAATTGTGTATAAATTATATACATGAGATTTGACATAAGTTGGATTGGGCATGAGTGGACATAATTTGTATACATGAGGTTTGGCATAAATGTTAATAACAATGAATGCAAATTATTGGCATAACATGTATACATAAGATTATAGGCCTCATTTGATTAAAATTATACACGTAATTTAGATCGGAAATTATGGGTAATTGGAATATATTTTAATCCAAGATTTAAAATTGGGACTTGAATCAAGAAAGTGATAATGAACGCCTAAGACACAATGTTAGACTCGAATTGCGGTATAAGACTGCATGGAACCGCTCGGCACATCCAGCAACCGCAATTTGGTAATCTAATGTTAGAGGCCAAAGGAAGAAATTAGATAAGTAATAATGCAAAGGCACGAGGTTATATTCGAATTGCGGTATAAGCCTGCTCGGAACCGCCCGACATATCCAACAACCGCAAAACGACAATCTAATGGGGAGGTCTTGCAAGATTACGATTATAATGAATTAATGAACACATAACCAAGATAAGACAAGTGGTAAGACATGGGAATGATAAGAGGGTTAAGTAGGTAACATGATAGCATGTGAAACATAACTAAAACACTTAAACCAAGATGAGACATGTGATTAGACATGTGGATAAAGATGGGTTAAGTGGGAAATTCCTAGTGGGGCCCAAGCTTAGGAGGGAAGCTAATGTCAAGTGGGTGGACCCTTTTCAACCAGTAACCCAATTAGTATCTATGTGAGCTCGAACTATGTCGAGGACGGAACAAGCTTACTGGTTTATTGTAAGAGGTCAATAAAGAGTTAGCAACGGCAGTGCAAGTCCAACGGACTCATGTGCGCTTGGGTTCGGACTGGTAGGTATGGCGCTGTTGCATCGTGTAGGTATAAGCCGTGCCTTTTAGTAGTATCCGTTTGCCACTTTAGGGAGTGATACACCCTAGTGTGGGATCAACACGGGTATCTATGAGCTATGGAGCAAATTGAATGGGGAGGGTAGTGGGTACAACTAGTAGAGACAGGAGCAAGCAACACCTATGACAGCAGCTAGGAGTACACGAAACTACCATTATTATTATTATTATTATTATTATTATTATTATTATTATTATTATTATTATTATTATTATGTTTAGTAAGAGGGATCAACTTTCAGTATGGAACTAGTATTGGTGCGGTGTAGGAATTATCTTATTGTGATTAGAAGCGCAATCAACATTATATCTTGTTCTATCTCACTTACGTTGTTTACCTTGTCATATCTGCTTATGTTACAGTCATCTCTTATATCTAGTTTATGTTCTTATCATGTTACTTTACTGATTATATAGTTAAAGTCACTAGACTCGCCAGATGTATGTCTGATCCTTTTTGTTTCGCCTCTTTTCTTTCCATTCCCCCCAGGTCCTCAAGGTAGGACTAGTGGGAGCCTGACTTGGATTTCTTTCTTCTTGAAGTGCTTGGAAGTGTTGAAAATAATGCTCAACCTTATCTCTTTTCCATTATGGCTATTTGGATTGGGATTATGGTTGTACTTTTATGTACTCTGATAATAATTTTGTACAAGACGGATATTTTTGTACTTGGCTTTAGTATATGGTTTTGATGTTGTAACCAGACATGTTTTGCTTTTCCACTACAATGAATAAATTTTGAATTTTCTTAAGTACCATTTTATATATCTGTCTTCTGATATTATGTTCTATACTCTTATAATACTCCATGAAATTTAATGCATTCCCTTAGTGAGTGACATCAATGGACGTGGGGTGTTACAGTCTCCGAGGGAGAATCCACCCGTCAAAGTGACGGAAAATGTACAGATGAGCCTAGCTCCGGGCCCTGGTAAATTAGGGGGTATCACACGGGACACACACATCTTATGCACCACACTCACAACATTCATACACTATATGTACTCATGGTCCTTATTCTTGGTTATAATTTTTGTAGGAATGATGCCTCATCGCCGCTAATATTCTCATCGCGAACTTCGTGAGTGCACGCCCAAACTTAATCCCATACTTGAGCATGATCACAGTGATAATTGGGGAAGAGATAGTAAGAAACACTATGATTCCCGTCAGCTTCATCCTACACACTCTCGCTCTCCTTCGAGACAAGATCCCGAGAAGCATCATAGTTGTAACGATACAGATTTCGCTCAGACCTAATCGATCGCTAAATCGACCAAGACCGTTCGAAGCCCGGATACGCTAACTCTGAGCGCACAACACAACAGAACAAATAACAGAAGACTTTTATAAACATCATAATAATGTTACATAAGAGTACATAATATATCAGAGTACATCGAAAAATAACACTACAGTGGAAGATTAATTTACAACAAATTTAATACAATGCAGTGCAACCAATAAACTATCACAGCGAAACCCTATCAATGCTCCGGATGCAGCTTTAAGCTTTCATCCAGAATCCTGCTCAATAAATAAATATCTGCAAAACAAACCACTCGACTGCCCATGTGGAAATAGGGGCACCCGAGTTTGCAAGTGGTACAAACTACGAGTCATTCATGGGACTGGTATGAGAAATCTTACTTAACTTATTTAATAATAAGACAAATCACAATACCACGCTGGTAACGCGGAATGGGTTTACTCCATTGGATTGTCAGTGCATAAAATAAAGTTAATCTTTCAAACAACCCAATGTTTTTTGGAAAAATGAAGTCAATATAAGACTCAAGTCCCATCAAATAATGCAACTCAAACCGGAGGATAGAGTTTTACCTTATAACGGCAAAAAATGTTTGATACAAATAAAATGAAATCATTTGATATTATTACTATTGTCTAGTCAGTTTAACTTTTCAATATAAATGTATCAATCCTAGACGGCATAGTACCCCATCCTACTATGTCGCCGTATATAGGTCTACAATCAAATCCGTAATGTCATATTAGAGATTGGGTTTCCATCATGAGTCAAGGCAAGGGATGGTCTCCTTAACGATTTGTATCACCTCTAGCAAAATGACTCAGGGCTCGGACGCTAGCGAGCCCTTGGATCCTGTAGGGCCGGTCCACACGTACTTTAGTGGATTAGTTATTCCTGAGAACATGTTTCCCGGTCCTATCGGACCTATCACTTGGCCAGTAGCGACCAATATATCGAGGTATCTCGCAATCCATCATCTATATAAGTAAAAATGGTTGGGCTCCATACCATGACACCACTTCTAGCTTGTAACGACCCGGGATTTTCGACTCCGAACATCAACACAAAATTGCCATGTTGACTATTCGAACATCGAAAATACCTGATCATTTATAGAAAGAAGTTAGAGGGTGAGAATAGATAAGATAGAAATTTAGAATAGAAGAAGAAGAACATAATCAGGGTAAACACGAATCTCACAGCGGAACGAATAAAATATTTTATACAACATAACTTTGAAATAAAACAGTGTGTGTGTGTATATATATATATATAATAACATTATCATAGTACAACACTCACATAGCGGAAATAACAATAGCTATATAGTTTTGAAGCCTCCTGCTTCAAGCTTCTCCAAGCGTATCTGTGAAAACCTGAACTACTTGACTGCCCGTACAAATTTGAGCACCCAAGAGTTTAGGGAGAAAACAAAACAAAATAAACTCAGGATCAGTCATGGGACTGGTGTGAGTAAACTCAAATCATCGGTTTAACTTTTCAAAATCCTTTCAAAAGAAAAATCGTAAGACCGATCCACACATAAACTCGGACGGTTTTTACCTTACGATAACCCAAAACATTTTTGGAAACCGATACTTTTCTGATATTATAATAATGTCTAATCACAAGTAATTAGAATCTAGCAGAACGCTTGCATCTCACGTTCCACATATATAGTATACAAACAAAAACCGCAGGCGCTTATTGGAAATTGGATTCCGACCTTGACAAGGTATGGGACCACCTGCCGATAGTGTATCTCTAGAGACAAATACACTAGGTTCAACAAGAACATCTTGCAACCCGGCCCTCACATGACCAACCACTCATTTCGCTTGAGTGTATCAAATGTATACCACCAACGGTTGGGAGCTACCCACCGTCTTCCCGAAAAGGGACAGCATCGAATAGACAAAGAATGAATTGGGTTTTCTCTAGATAGGTGATATACACCCTAATGGGTGCGACCCACATAGCCATGCCGCCTGCCCGATTTCTGTCATTTCCCGGTTGATGAGGCTTGAGGTCATTGCGTATCT
The DNA here is from genome assembly GCA_030737875.1 of Allium sativum. Lineage (NCBI taxonomy): Eukaryota > Viridiplantae > Streptophyta > Magnoliopsida > Asparagales > Amaryllidaceae > Allium > Allium sativum. The sequence continues at coordinate 59,272,964 of CM060920.1, forward strand.
TTTGAAACACTTGACCACCATTCACTTTGAATGCCACATCGTCATACCCGTCAAATCACAAATTGATTTCCCCAAAAATACCATGGGTATAAAGCTAAGAGAAATGAATTTCTCCGCCACCAAACGTAAATACGTTTGAAGAGATCAACTTACGCGATCTGTTAGATATACTCTGTCAGACATTCGTCCATTCACGTTGTCCTGGGACTGGACAAACCGAAGGCACTATTCTGTAAACAGGATAGTCCTTGCATAACTCCGTCTTTAATATTTGATCGCAACGCTAACGTCCATACAGAGTGGTTTTCAGATAATGAATCTGATCTCGGTCTCTCCGTATTGACGACGTAAAAATGGTCAGAAATTTCGATAGTCGGTGATTTAACTATCAAAGAAAAACAGGTGTGCAACCAACGATATTATTTCCAGATGGAAACTCTTTCGATCAATCAACATTCCACATTTATCTCTTTCTATAAAATTATCTTTAATTTATCCATTTCCCCATTTCCCCATTTCTATATATTTGAAAATTCTTATTTTCTAAATTTAGAAAATATACATCATCAATCATTGGAAAACATTTCCATCTCTGTTTCACATATTACTGATATTCCAGTATTCTTTCTCATCAACATTTCTTTTTCTATGATTAGAAAACATTTCTGATTATGTTTGGAAAATATTACGAAAATTTATACATTTGATTTCAACAGATGTTTAAAATAAACATCACTAAGCCAATTTAAACCATCACGATTATTAACTCAATTTCTTAACCAACTTTCACTATCGAACCTTAACCACTTCTTCGTTCAAAATGAAGTCAATCAAGTTGGGGTATAATTACCTTTCATACCTTAACTGAACGACATTTCTAACCTCGAAATAGATAAAGCTCACCTTTCAAACACTTCGAATAACTTATATTCGATTACTTTTCTCAAATCAACTATATTCGATAACTCCATTTCAAATAAGAGCTATTCGATTAATTTCTTTTTACTAACTCTATTCAATTTACCACTACTCGACTAATTCAAATTGATTAACTCCAGTTGTATAACTCAAATTTGATTTACCTCCAATCGATTAACTCTAATTGATAAACCATAACTGGTTAATTCTAACTGTTTAACTCTAACTGGTTGACTCTAACCGATTTAACTCTACTGATTTAATATGATCGATTAACTCAAACTCGACTTATTTAACTCCTATCGATTAACTAATATTCTATTTAACTTCATTCGCTTGACTCTAGATTGTAGCGATCACAATGGTTACGCCTGATTCCCTCAGGAAACATCCGACCGCCGTAGGCTATCTGCAGCCCTGCGAATTTCGCTAGCATTCGTACGCAATGGCAATATATCCTAAATAACTATGTTGACTAACTCTATCTCAAATAACTATATTCTATCAACTCTAATTGAAAAACTAATATTCAATTAATTCTAATTCGATTTACTCTATCTAATTAACTCTACTTTTATTCAGTTTCAAATATCGATGTTGAAATCGATTCTTACTTCTCAATATAAGTCCTGACCTATATATTCTGTTTATCTAATGATAAACATTTTATTTAATTTATAAAATAATATTTATAAATTTATCTCTCCATCTATCTGCTAGAATAGATTTTATTTAAACTTTTCTTTAAATCCATAATACGTTATACCCGTGTGCGAAGCACGGGCCTAAACATTTCAAATGCGAAATTCTCCTTTTAAAATCAATTCTGGTCACTTTTCAATTATTCCCTTTTAAAATCAATTTGTTTACCAAATAAATCCCTTTCTGGTAATTCAACTTACCTATAAAATATTTGCTATTTATAAAATCCATCGATTTTATAAGTGATTCCTTTTATAATCTAACTATTCCTTTTCTATTCATTTTACACAAATTTCCTCTTTCTATTCTATTTACTTTCAAATAAATACCTCTTCCAATTCTGTTTATAAATAGTTACAAATATTTCTTTTCAGTTCTATCTAGTTGATTAACAAATAAATATTTCTTTTTAATCTATTTATTTTCCTAAATAAATAGTTTTCTTTTTATAAAATCTATCGATTTCAAAAATATTTCTTTTTCAATATAACATTGAAAATTTCTTTTTAACATTCCAGTATTCTTTATGGTATTTAACGTACCATACAACAATGATCAGTATCATTCAAACATATGAAATCAACAACAGATTTCATATCACACAATATATGAAAAAAACAGTAAAATAAATGTTGAGGAACCCAGTTGGGTCCCTCTAACCTGTTCTCCTGCATCCACAGATGTCAGTCAACATAATATAAAATATTCTGATAACAGAATCAATAATTCGATTTGACTTATATATATCGTTATCGATGATTTTAACCGCTAACTAGCAGTTCAACCAAACAACCAACACACACACAACAAATCAACCAATATTTTTGATTCTAAAAATATGTTATAAAAATATAGATTGAACAGAGTTAGTGAGAGTTACTCACCTTGGACGGTTATCGTTAAATAACGATAACTGGTCGTTGATTTGATTCAGGCGTTTAATTTCGCCATAAATCCAAACAAGCTCCAATTCGCTCCCGGTCAGTTCCATGGTGTAGCCACCGTCCATACGATCCTAAGGATCTTATTTTTCTGAATTCTGATCACATACGTAAAACTTATGAATATTACAAGTTTTATATATTTAATGATCATTTATCACTAATTAAAAATAAATTAATTAACCTTTTCAAAACACACGTTCTCTATGCTACAGTGGCTTCCTCCCTTCCCTGAATTTTAACCTACTTTATCTCATTTCTGCTGAACGTCTTCAAACCCCAATCTCCCATCCTTTACGTTATTTTCTTTCTTCAATTTTATTTTATTTTATCCGGGCTTCTGGGCCTTACATACCATGTTAGCCCAAAAAGGAACCCCGCCCGCTATATTTTCCTGTAGCCCCATCTTCACCAAAGAAAACAGCGAGCTCCTGTACCCGAAAAACTCCCCCTTTCTCAGCTTTTTCCCCACGAAAATTCATGGAAACAAACTCCACTGTTCTTCTTTCCCTAGCCCCTTCTCCTCATCTCGCCAGCACCAAACCCGACCCTCACCTCTCTGTTGCGTTTGAACAATTAGGACCATGCAACACAGTAGAGACACCGAACTCCATGCCCACCAAAATCCCTAAAAACCACCACTCAAGATCCCTTCCCCCAAATGAACTCAGGTCCACTAATCGTTTTGCTAATCGATACTTGCATCTTCTCAAAACGTAGATCTTAGTCTTGCTGTGGTATTCTCAAGCGTTTGAAACCCACATCGCAGACCTTAAAAGTGGTACGGGTTCGAGCAGAACAGTTTGAGGATCTCCAATATATTTGTTTCGGGTTTTCTCGTTGAAGAAATGATTTGATATTGCTTTTATTGGTGCTTGAAATGTTTTGATCCTGTGACTGAATAGGGAAAAAATGCGAGTGTATATATAGAAAATGGTTCCTTGATGCCCAAGGAGTAGAGAGATAGGATGTACACCCTACACAAATTAGAGTTGCAGCTTATTTCATTTCGAGTTGCCAAGACATAGGAGTCTGTATTTAGATGTGTTCAGTAACTTAGAGTAGCAATAATTTTATTTGATTATTCACGTCAAAAGATATTAAAAATGTTTACGGATTTCCTTGGTTCAGCGTGATTGTGAATACACTAGACTGTTGTCTTCATGAAGTACTGCATAGGGCCTTAGCCATGTGGGGAGAATTAAATTTGAAACGAAATTTAAGGACAGTAGTTTGATTTTTTTGCATGTTCTTCAGCTCTTTAGTCTGCAGAGTCTTTGGTCTATTCGGTTTTAAGACTGGGGTAGCCTGTGTTGTGTTTATATTTCATATCTGCTTGATGTTGAAAGGGTAGGGAGCATTTGCTGTTGGATTTGAAGAAACAATGGGTGATTGAACCATCATGGTAGATCATACGGTGGTAGGCTACTGTTTTTAATTCAACCTTAGCATGTGCTTCTATTTCTTAAAGGGGGCATGTGCTTTCTGAGTAGAAAATGACGTGAAGCTTGGGTGTAGCGGTATAGTAGGATAGGAGGGACATGGCGTGAAGTTTTGGGTAGATTTGAAAATACAATGGCATGCGTCACTTGAAAATGCAATGCATGATTTGAAGATGCAAAGACATGCGCAAGAGGAATGGAAACGATCTTCAGTGATACGGTTAAATAAGTATTTAGTTATGTGCGTGTATATACATATACTGTTAACATTAATGCTGTACCAATTTCAAAGAATTCCGCTCATTCATCGGCTGCTACGGACAAAAATAAAAATACCGTTGTGATGACCACTGTGTCACGGTCCCGAAAATATAATTATGTCGGTAGGTTGACTCATATTTTGAAACCCCAAAATATTGATATAGGGTGCAAAATACTCCAAATAAAAAGTTGCGTATTTAATAAATTAAAAATTACAGTAAAATCCTAAAAATTAGATTAACACTATGTCTCAAAAGAACCTTGTCTAAATTCGAATCCAGTATGCAGTTATTTCAAATAAACTGTTTTGGTCGATGAACGATTCTATAGCGACTATTTGAAAATTTGATTTGGACATATCTTGCAATCTGTACGACGAAATCCCGATTTTTCTCTTCCACTAGAAAAATATACCTCACCATCTCCTAACGTTTCTTGTTTCACAGAAATCCGATTTAAAACGAACCCTGTACATTCAGTTGAAGTTCAAATCGCCAAATAGCGAACTACAACGCCATTTCGAGCTCGATTATAATTATATGTTCAAACTGTCGTTCAAATAATATATTCGTTATGCTAATTCAATTTTAAACTGAATTAAATATCACTGATGATTCAATTCACACCATTTTGTGAATTCCACTATTTCTGACTATTTCAGAAGTTAAATATATTATTTATTTTAATTGAATATTCAACATTATTTAATTCTGGTCATTTTAAATAACCCAACCATTATTTAAATAATTAAATAAATTAATTATATTGCCGAAAAACGTGGGTCGTTACATTCTTCCCCCCTTAAAATAATTTCGTCCTCGAAATTGCTAAGGTAGAAGACCGACCCTATTAACTGGGTTAAAAATTATTCGTTCACTTTTAACTTCAGCTTTAACTGAATTAATTTCTTTCAATTTAATTATTAATTTATTCTTACTAACAAAAATTTTCAAAAATCCTGAAAATATTCTAACACCTTAAATTTTCGGAAAATTTCGCCAGTACCTCCTTTGCACCGGTCAATAGTCCAAACCCTAACTCGCCTCTCTAGGCCCTTTCCTTTCAAAAAGAAACTCAAAAAGCCAAGCGGCTTGCCGATTCGGCGCATAAAACCTCATATGGAAACTTAAACATGTACCTTTGTGTCGGGCATCTCCTTATATTCTTTTCATCTGTTACCCTGTCAGCATATACAAATGCATCTCCAAACAAAATTCCAATTTTTTTATCCTAAAAAACAAATCATTCAAGTATCCAAGCCAAATTCCATTTCAAACCAAAGTTCCATCCATGATTCCAACTCCTAACTCACCAATCCAATACCATTTCAGATTCCTATCACACAATTCAAAATCTGATTCTACTTGATATATCACATTCCAATTCATTTCCCAGTTGATCGGTTTCCATTCATATTTGCTTTCACTACTTTCTTTTAAATTTTGTTTTTGTTCAACAATCTCTCCTCGGAGTTTTTAAAAAATTTCTTTTTCAAAAGTCAATATTCCTTTTCGGAAGTCAAAACTAGTAATCCGTCACTTAGAACTCGAAAATGAACACTGATGATGTGGCCAGCATCATCAGAGTTATTTCCCAGTGATAAAAGTGAGTTCAATACTATATCATTCTAAAAACCATTTTTAAACAATTCCATTTGAAATCCTTTCAAAATATCATTCACGATGCTTGTAACAAATTAAAATCTCCCAGGATCTTAAGATTTCTTATATTTAACTCAAATCCACTTACAAACACTTTTTCCCCTTTTCAGAATTTAAATTCCAATTCTGATTTAATTAATCTGCTTTCACATATATGCTTATACGAATTCTGTTTGGTTATTTATATAACTATTTTACTTATAATCAACCAACACATCCAATATACTATAATAATTCGAATATAAATATTTTCTTTCTATCGAAATTTACTTTGGGTAAAATTACCTCATTTACCCTCTTTCAAAACATACTGTGTCGGTTTATCGTATTCAAGTGTTTGACAGTCCCTATCGATACAGTGGATCAAACTGATCGACCAGAATTCACAAATTACTCAACCAATAAATCTCCACAATATAAAATCATTTTTATTCAATCTACAAATACGTTCACTCTTATATATACACTCAGACTCAATTTAGGGCATTACTAACCCCATCTCTACTGAGTTACGCCACAGAGCCAAGGTAATCACTTAACCTTCAGCTCTGATACCATTGTAACGACCCAGGATTTTCGACTCCAAACATCAACACAAAATTGCCATGTTGACTATTCGAACATCGAAAATACCTGATCATTTATAGAAAGAAGTTAGAGGGTGAGAATAGATAAGATAGAAATTTAGAATAGAAGAAGAAGAACATAATCAGGGTAAACACGAATCTCACAGCGGAACGAATAAAATATATTATACAACATAACTTTGAAATAAAACAGTGTATATATATATATACAATAACATTATCAGAGTACAACACTTACACACAGCGGAAATAACAATAGCTATATACTTCTGAAGCCTCCTGCTTCAAGCTTCTCCAAGCGTATCTGTGAAAACCTGAACTACTTGACTGCCCGTACAAATTTGAGCACCCAAGAGTTTAGGGAGAAAATAAAACAAAATAAACTCAGGGTCAGTCATGGGACCGGTGTGAGTAAACTCAAATCATCGGTTTAACTTTTCAAAATCCTTTCAAAAAAAAGATAATCATAAGACCGATCCACACATAAACACGGACGGTTTTTACCTTACGATAACCCAAAACATTTTTGGAAATCGATACTTTTCTGATATTATGATAATGTCTAATCACAAGTAATTAGAATCTAGCAGAACGCTTGCATCTCACGTTCCACATATATAGTATACAATCAAAAACCGCAGGCGCTTATGGGAAATTGGATTCCGACCTTGACAAGGTATGGGACCACCTGCCGATAGTGTATCTCTAGAGACAAATACACTGGGTTCAACAAGAACATCTTGCAACCCGGCCCTCACATGACCGATTACTCATTTCGCTCGAGTGTATCGAATGTATACCACCAACGGTTGGGAGCTACCCACCGTCTTCCCGAAAAGGGACAGCATCGAATAGACAAAGAATGAATTGGATTTTCTCTAGATAGGTGATATACACCCTATTGGGTGCGACCCACATAGCCATGTTGCCTGCCCGATTTCTGTCATTTCCCGGTTGATGAGGCTTGAGGTCATTACGTATCTTTTGAAATACTTGACCACCATTCACTTTGAATGCCACATCGTCATACCCGTCAAATCACAAATTGATTTCCCCAAAAATACCACGGGTATAAAGCTAAGAGAAATGAATTTCTCCGCCACTAAACGTAAATACGTTTGAAGAGATCAACTTACGCGATCTGTTAGATATACTCTGTCAGACATTCGTCCATTCACGTTGTCTTGGGACTGGACAAACCGAAGGCACTATTATGTAAACAGGATAGTCCTTGCATAACTCCGTCTTTAATATTTGATCGCAACACTAACGTCCATACAGAGTGGTTTTCAGATAATGAATCTGATCCCGGTCTCTCCGTATTGACGATGTAAAAATGGTCAGAAACTTCGATAGTCGGTGATTTAACTATCAAATAAAAACAGGTGTGCAACCAACGATATTATTTCCAGATGGAAACTCTATCGATCAATCAACATTCCACATTTATCTCTTTCTATAAAATTATCTTTAATTTATCCATTTCCCCATTTCTATATATTTGGAAATTCTTATTTTCTAAATTTAGAAAATATACATCATCAATCATTGGAAAACATTTCCATCTCTGTTTCACGTACTACTGATATTCCAGTATTCTTTCTCATCAACATTTCTTTTTCTATGATTAGAAAACATTTCTGATTATGTTTGGAAAATATTACGAAAATTTATACATTTGATTTCAACAGATGTTTAAAATAAACATCACTAAGCCAATTTAAACCATCACGGTTATTAACTCAATTTCTTAACCAACTTTCACTATCGAACCTTAACCACTTCTTCGTTCAAAATGAAGTCAATCAAGTTGGGGTATAATTACCTTTCAGACCTTAACTGAACGACATTTCTAACCTTGAAATAGATAAAGCTCACCTTTCAAACACTTCGAATAACATATATTCGATTACTTTTCTCAAATCAACTATATTCGATAACTCCATTTCAAATAAGAGCTATTCGATTAATTTCTTTTTACTAACTCTATTCAATTTACCACTACTCGACTAATTCAAATTGATTAACTCCAGTTGTATAACTCAAATTTGATTTACCTCCAATCGATTAACTCTAATTGATAAACCATAACTGGTAAATTCTAACTGTTTAACTCTAACTGATTGACTCTAACCGATTTAACTCTACTGATTTAATATGATCGATTAACTCAAACTCGACTTATTTAACTCCTGTCGATTAAATAATATTCTCCTTTTAAAATGCGAAATTCTCCTTTTAAAATCAATTCTGGTCGCTTTTCAATTATTCCCTTTTAAAATCAGTTTGTTTACCTAATAAATCCCTTTCTGGTAATTCTATTTACCTATAAAATATTTCCAATTTATAAAATCCATCGATTTTATAAGTGATTCCTTTTATAATCAAACTATTCTTTTTCTATTCATTTTACACAAATTTCCTCTTTCTATTCTATTTACTTTCAAATAAATACCCCTTCCAATTCTATTTATAAATAGTTACAAATATTTCTTTTCAGTTCTATCTAGTTGATTAACAAATAAATATTTCTTTTTAATCTATTTATTTTCCTAAATAAATAGTTTTCTTTTTATAAAATCTATCGATTTCAAAAATATTTCTTTTTCAATAGAACATTGAAAATTTCTTTTTAACATTCCAGTTTTCTTTATGGTATTTAACGTACCATACAACAATGATCGGTATCATTCAAACATACGAAATCAACAACAGATTTCATATCACACAATATATGAAAAAAAACAGTAAAATAAATGTTGAGGAATCCAGTTGGGTCCCTCCAACCTGTTCTCCTGCATCCACAGATGTCAGTCAACATAAATAACATAATATAAAATATTCTGATAAACAGAATCAATAATTCGATACGACTTATATATATCGTTATCGATGATTTTAACCGCTAACTAGCAGTTCAACCAAACAACCAACACACACATAACAAATCAACCAATATTTTTTATTCTAAAAATATGTTATAAAAATATAGATTGAACAGAGTTAGTGAGAGTTACTCACCTTGGACGGTTATCGTTAAATAACAATAACCGGTCGTTGATTTGATTCAGGCGTTTAATTTCGCCATAAATCCAAACAAGCTCCAATTCGCTCTCGGTCAGTTCCATGGTGTAGCCACCGTCCATACGATCCTAAGGATCTTATTTTGCTGAATTCTGATCACATACGTAAAACTTATGAATATTACAAGTTTTATATATTTAATGATCATTTATCATTAATTAAAAATAAATTAATTACCCTTTTCAAAACCCACGTTCTCTATGCTACAGTGGCTTCCTCCCTTCCCTGAATTTTAACCCACTTTATCTCATTTCTGCTGAACGTCTTCAAACCGCAATCTCCCATCCTTTACGTTATTTTCTTTCTTCAATTTTATTTTATTTTATCTGGGTTTCTGGGCCTTACATACCACATTAGCCCCAAAAGGAAGCCTTCCCGCTATAGTTTCCTATAGCCCCATCTTCACCAAAGAAAACAGCGAGCTCCTGTACCCGAAAAATCCCCCTTTCTCAGCTTTTTTCCCACGAAAATTCATGGAAACAAACTCCACTGTTCTTCTTTCCCTAGCCCCTTCTCCTCATCTCGCCAGCACCAAACCCGACCCTCACCTCTCTGTTGCGTTCGAACACCTAGGACCATGCAACACAGTAGAGACACCGAACTCCATGACCACCAAAATCCCTAAAAACCGCCACTCAAGATCCCTTCCCCCGAACGAACTCAGGTCCACTAATCGTTTTGCTAATCGATACTTGCATCTTCTCAAAACGTAGATCTTAGTCTTGCCGTGGTATTCTCAAGCATTTGAAACCCACATCGCAGACCTTAAAAGTGGTACGGGTTCGAGCAGAACAGTTTGAGGATCTTCAATATATTTGTTTCGGGTTTTCTCGTTGAAGAAATGATTTGATATTGCTTTTATTGGTGCTCGAAATGTTTTGATCCTGTGAATGAATATGGAAAAATTACGAGTGTATATATGTAAAATGGTTCCTTGATGCCCAAGGAGTAGAGAGATAGGATGTACACCCTACACAAATTAGAGTTGCAGCTTATTTCGTTTCGAGTTGCCAAGACATAGGAGTCTGTATTTAGCTATGTTCAGTAACTTAGAGTAGCAGTAATTTGATTTGATTATTCACGTCAAAAGATCTTAAAAATGTTTATGGATTTCCTTGGTTCAGCGTGATTGTGAATAAACCAGACTGTTGTCTTCATGAAGTACTGCATAGGGCCTTAGCCATGTGGGGAGAATTAAATTTGAAAAAAAATTTAAGGACAGTAGTTTGATTTTTTTGCATGTGCTTCAGCTCTTTAGTCTGCAGAGTCTTTGGTCTATTCGGTTTTAAGACTGGGGTAGCCTGTGTTGTGTTTATATTTCATATCTGCTTGATGTTGAAAAGGTAGGGAGCATTTGCTGTTGGATTTGAAGAAACAATGGGTGATTGAACCATCATGGTAGATCATACGGTGGTAGGCTACTGTTTTTAATTCAACCTTAGCATGTGCTTCTATTTCTTAAAGGGGGCATGTGCTTTCTGAGTAGAAAATGACATGAAGCTTGGGTGTAGCGGTATGGTAGGATAGACGGCACATGGCGTGAAGTTTTGGGTAGATTTGAAAATACAATGGCATGCGTCACTTGAAAATGCAATGCATGATTTGAAGATGCAACGACATGCGCAAGAGGAATGGAAACAATCTTTAGTGATATGTTTAAATAAGTATTTAGTTATGTGCGTGTATATACATATACTGTTAACATTAATGCAGTACCAATTTCAAAGAATTCCGCTCATTCATCGGCTGCTACGGACAAAAATAAAAATACCGTTGTGATGACCACTGTGTCACGGTCCCGAAAATATAATAATATCGGTAGGTTGACTCATATTTTGAAACCCCAAAATATTGATATAGGGTGCAAAATACTCCAAATAAAAAGTTGCGTATTTAATTAATTAAAAATTACAGTAAATCCTAAAAATTAAATTAACACTACGTCTCAAAAGAACCTTGTCTAAATTCGAATCCAGTATGCAGTTATTTCAAATAAACTGTTTTGGTCGATGAACGATTCTATAACGACTATTTGAAAATTTGATTTGGACATATCTTGCAATCTATACAACGAAATCCCGATTTTCTCTTCCACTAGAAAAATATACCTCACCATCTCCTAACGTTTCTTGTTTCGCAGAAATTCGATTTAAAACGAACCCTGTACATTCAATTGAAGTTCAAATCGCCAAATAGCGAACTGCAGCGCCATTTCGTGCTCGATTATAATTATATGTTCGAACTGTCGTTCAAATAATATATTCGTTATCCTAATTCAATTTTAAACCGAATTAAATATCACTGATGATTCAATTCACACCATTTTGTGAATTCCACTATTTCTGACTATTTCAGAAGTTAAATATATTATTATATTATTTATTTTAATTGAATATTCAATATTATTTAATTCTGGTCATTTTAAATAACCCAACCATTATTTAAATAATTAAATAAATTAATTATATTGCCGAAAAACGCGGGTCGTTACATAGCTAGAAAGAAACATCGTGCACTCCCTGCTTCGCTTTATCCAATTTCTGACTCTTACCGGGGTGTGAGGATCACGAATTAACGCTATACACAAAGTTATGCTAATTAAAGTTGTGCTTTGATCATCTACCGTAAGGCTTGCTTTTCAACAAAAGCCTTGATCATTTGCATCGTAGCATGCCACATTGACAATCCACGCTATGCGACTAATGTCTATCGATATATAACCTCTAACTTAGAGAAGGGTGTTAAGAAGGAGAATAAATTCTCCACTACCAAACAAATATATATTTAACATAAATCAATCAACACAGAACGAAATCCAATGTCAGATACACATCCACTAAAAAGTCCGTTCTAGGTCTGAACGAAACCGGAGATACCTTATTCCTCGTCCCATATGTCCAATACAAAAGAGAGGTTCTCGCATATTCGGAAAATTAACAAGTACGTCCGGACAACTACAACTTTAACCCTTTCCTAGGAGCTAATCCATCCAGGGCATTGGCAGTCTTCCATTCGATATGAAAATCGCCGGTCTTCAACCACCGTCTTCAATGTCTTCAACTTTTAATCATCGTATAATTATTTGAAATGATATTTAACTCGGCCTTTTCAAATAATTCTCGAATATATATATATATGTATAATTCAAATCACTTCTTTCTTTGGTTAAATTTAAATCAATTTGATAAATTAATGTCAACTAAATCTAACCGTTAACATTACTTTATAAACCAAGGGAAATTGGTTCATTTCCATTAAATATCGTTTATAATATTTTATAATGATTTTTCGCTATTTTTATTTATATAAAATTTGCCCATTCAATTCGAATGATTTTTCAGGTCATTATGCGACCCTGGCGCTGTTTTCATTCAGATTTGAATTACACATTTCTCGAAATCTAACCATTGGATCTTAACAAATTTAATATCGTTGGAAATATCTTTCCAAAACGAACTCAATGGTTCCAGTTTTGGGAAAATCCGACGATCGGATCTCTCAGTATTATCGTTTAAAGTTACGATTCCAAAACGTGAACTACCACGCACGATTCGTTTAATTTTAATATATATATATATATATGTGTGTGTGTGTGTGTGTATATATATACATATACATATACATATATATATATATATAAAATGTTCAACGATTTCAAAACTATTTATTCTTCAAATAATTCTGTATGTTTATATTCATGTTAAAAATTATATTTTTAACATACAAACATTTTATTTCAAGACACGTAAATTTTTGTACAATTCCTATTTATGTTAAAAATTATATTTTAACATACAAACATATATTTCAAGACATGACTATTTAATTCAGTTCGTTAATATGTTGAAAATAATGTTTTTAACTAGCAAAAATATTTTACCATTTGATTCTTGTATACTACTTCACTAACACGTTAAAGACGATATTTTAATGAACAAAACATATTTTTAACATATAATTATTTTTCTAACTTCGCTGGCATGTTAATGACATTATTTTAATGAACAAAACATATTTTAACATATAATTAATTTTCTAATATCGCTAACATGTTAATGATAACATTTTAATCAAACAAAATCATATTTTAACCTATGCTCATTTTATTCTAAACTAACATGTTAAAAGTGACATTTTTATCAAACAAAACATATATTAACATGTAATTATTTTATTCTAAAATAACATGTTAAAAGTGACATTTTTTTCAAATAAAACATATATTAACATGTAATTATTTTATTCTAAACTAACATGTTAAAAGTTACATTTTGTGATTCTATATACAATAAAAATATACTTTTTATATCAAACATGAACATTTTTGACTTCACTTACATGTTAAAGGTTACATTTTTAATAAACAAAACCATGTTTAACAACTGATCATTTTTCTAACTTCACTAACAAGTTACGAACAGAATATATTTAACAAAATAATCATTTTTCCAACATCGCTATTATGTAAATGACATTATTTTAATGAATAGAACATATGATTATTTTCTAACATCGCTAATATGTAAATGACATTATTTAATAAATGATCATTTTCTAACTTCGCTAACATGTTATAAATAATGAAAAAACATATTTAACAGATGATCATTTTTCTATCATCGCTAACATGTAAATGACATTATTTTAACGAACAAAATATATGATTATTTTTCTAACATCGCTAATATGTAAATGACATTATTTAACAAATGATCATTTTCTAACTTCGCTAACATGTTATAAATAATGAACAAAACATATTTAATGAATGATCATTTTTCTAACATCGCTAACATGTAAATGACATTATTTTAATGAACAAAAGATTTGGTTATTTTTCTAACATCGCTAATATGTAAATGACATTATTAAACAAATGATCATTTTCTACCTTCGCTAACATGTTATAAATAATGATCAAAGCATATTTAATAAATGATCATTTTTCTAACATCGCTAACATGTAAATGACATTATTTTAATTTAGCAAAATCTCTTTAATGAATCAAATATAAAATAAAAGTATAATTTTTAGTGTCCAATCATTTTATTTAAAACATGATTCTTTTTAATGAATCAATAATACAATAAAAATGTAATTTTTATTGTCTAATCTTTTATTCAAACATGATTCTTTTTAATGAATCAATAATATAATAAAAATATATTTTTCATTGTCTAATCTTTTATTCAAAACATGATTCTTTTTAATGAATCAACAACACAATAAAAATGTAATTTTTTATTGTCTAATCTTTTTATTCAAAACATGATTCTTTTTAACGAATCAATAATACAATAAAAATGTAATTTTTATTATCTAATCTTTTTATTTAAAACATGATTCTTTTTAATGAATCAATAATACAATAAAACGGTAATTTTTATTGTCTAATCTTTTTATTTAAAACATGATTCTTTTTAATGAACCAATAATACAATATAAGTGTAATTTTTTTATCTGATCATTTTATTTAAAACTTGATTCTTTTTAATAAATCAATAATATAACAAAAAGGTAATTGTATTGTCTAATATTTTTATTTAAAACATGATTATTTTTAATGAATCGATAATACAATAAAAATGTAATTTTTATTGTCTAATCTTTTTATTTAAAACATATTTCTTTAATAAATCAATAATACAATAAAAATGTAATTTTTATTGTCTAGTCTTTTTATTTAAAACATGAATCTTTTTAATAAATCAATAATATAATAAAAAGTTAATTTTTATTGTCTAGTCTTTTTAATTAAAGCATGATTTTTTTTAATAAATCAATAATACAATAAAAAGGTAATTTTTATTGTTAACATATTTTACGTAAAACAATGAATATTTTTAATCATTTCTACATACAACAAAATTACAACTTTTATTGTTTGAACATTTTATATCAAACATGACCAAATTTGTGATTCATACATATAATAAAAATATAATTTTTATTGTTAATATATTTTATTCGTATCGTGAACATTTTTGACAAATAAAAACACGATTCAATAAGTGATCCTTTTATTTTTTTACTACCCAATTCAATCCAACAATTCATGACAACCACAATCAATCAATTCCAATTTTATTCAATGCATATACGTATTTCATACAGCCTATAAATAAATTTAACATCACAATCACAATCAATTTTATTTTTAAATTTAGAAATCTCACATTGGGTTTCACTCCTTTTAAAATTGTAGAAAGCTCCAAATTTGTTCCAGTCTATTCCATGTTGTAGATATCAATTTTTCTGTTCCAACAGGCTCAGTTTAACTGAATTCTGCAATCGTGTTAGCAAGATATGATATTTTAAACGGTTGATTATAATATAATAATTGTATAATTAATTAATTAAATTACAACCTTAATCTCATCGTTTAACACATCTTCCTCTGTAAAAACTCAGATTTTCCGGTAACCGAGAAGTGCAGATTTATCGTATTTTGTGAATCTTAAGATAATATGTTGCTGATACGAGTTGTGAGAGCAACCCCTGTAATACTTTAATTTCAAATAGTGTTTTTGTACATTTCTAAATCGAATAGTTGGAATAAATTATATAACTTCATTATAACAGAAATTTATTCCAACTCATGATCTATAGATTATAACTAAATAACAAAAAAGAGATATTGAAAATATATTATTGATTGGGAACCATTATTTAAAAGTGGAAAATATATTTTCATTATCAAAGATAAACTGTTGGTTGAAATTATTAATTTATTAATTGGTATTTTAACTGCAAGATGTGTTTTTGAGAATAATATCAATAGAGAATCATGATTAAACTATGTTGGAGAGTTTAAAGTGGATTTACGACTTTAAAAATTAACCAATGAATAAGTTGGTTGTTGATTGTATAAAGATATACATATCGATTGTGAATTAATATTTATAGGATCGTTGTATTTTATTGTCATTGACAATGAATTTAATTTGTTAAGTTGACAGAATGAACAACAACATTGTTGTATTAATAAATTTAGAAATTAATTCTTGTTTTAAACACCATCTATACATATAAATAGATGGATGTATTGTTGTGTTGAAATCAAAAGGGGTAAAAGTGTTTTATATGACAATTATTGAGCTAAAACCGACTTCATTATAGTTTGATGACAATAGTTGTAATATTTGAGTAATAGAGAAATTATTGTAATTTTAATACATAAAATATCGTTGTAGATACCTTAATTGGTGCCAATAAATAATGAATCTAATAATATGTGTTTTAATATGTTAATGATTTATTTTGTTAAAATAGGACATTATTGACAATTGTTTTGTTGTGTTAATGAAATTGCACGAGTACAAATAAAGATATTTTGATAAACATATTTGTTTGATCATTATGTTGAAATTGAAATTTGAAATAATGCAAATGCGACTTGTGTGTTGAGTTGTAAAGATTAACATAACATGATTATTATTATTTTTATGTGTGTTAATTTTCTTATTAATGTATAGAGTGTGCTTAATTTTCTTGTTAATTGTATTGAACAAGTAATAAAACCTTAAATAATGTAATTTGGTTAACAACTAGTTTTTGGACTAGATTTGGGGTGTTTAGCCCATTCACCTTTGTTTTGTAGCTTCTCGAAATTTACTGAAGAGGGAACGTTCCTTTTCTTCCACTCTATTCTTTTTCTTTTGATGGTAAAAAATGAGAAAACCTAAATGGTCTCCTTCTCCCCAATTTCCTTCTTAACCTCATCCATGATGAAATTTTTGTTTGCAAATTGAGCATATGAGGAAGCGCAATAAGCAGGATCTAGATTTGCCAATTGAACATCAATCTAATATGATAGCAATTATTCTATTAAATCAACAAAATAGTAAATAACTATAGCAGAGAAACAAAGAGACACAATATTTATACTGGTTCCACTATCATCCATAAGATAGTGTACGTCCAGTCCAACAGAGAGAGATTTTATTCCACATGAGAGAATTACAAGAGATTACAAAATAAGAGTTTACATATCCAAACCTCAATCAGGTTTAACAAGAAGAGACACCATTGGGGATCACTGGCTCCAGGCTAGGATGGGTTTACACTAAAGTCTACCCCTCAATATATAGCAAGTGCAAATCTATGTGAGTCATCAATTAAATTACCAACATATGGTAATAATATAATGAAGGCAAATTACCATAATAACTATAACACCCCACATCCATTAGTGTCACTCACAAAGGGAAAGCACTAAGTTCTGTGGAGCATTTAGGGTAAAAGATGCAGATAAATTACAAGACAGACAGAAATTACAACAGCGGAAAATAAAACTTTGCTTTATTGATAAAATAGTTTGTACAACGATTTCTTTATAATATCAGAGTATCATTTGTCTTACAAAATAAAGAAGCATAAAACAACATTTATATTCCCCAATGTAGCAATAGCCAGCCATAGCATCTGAAAGCGAATCCAAGCAAAACTTCAACAAATCTTCAAGCTGGGAAAGTGTGACAATCCAACTTAACCTGAGCTATACTATTCCCTTCTTTACTACCTGTAGGGGGGAATGGAAGAAAAGAAGACGAAAGACAAACAGAGTCAGACATAAAGCCTGAGTAAGTTCAGTAACTTCTAGCATGTGAACATGGAAAAACAAAACGACATGAATTAACTGAATACAAGATAACACCATGACGATAGGGTCAGCAAGATTAGACAAGATAATCACAAGATATGCTAAGATAAGATAAACTGGATATGCTCTAATACTTTCGCCGCTTCGCTATTTCCTTGTTATACTGGTTTCTATATCTCTGCACCACCTAACTAGTGTCCCAACTAGTAACGACAACGTGATCCCAATCCCTGTAGTTTCCATTGCCTTCAGGCATACATTTATTATTTATTACCTAGGTCAAATCTAGGGTTTTTTATGAAGTGCTTTCTAGATCCAACTAGATTTTACGCTATCTTCTGAACGCTTCTCGGATTCAGGGTTTATGCCACCTAGTCCAACTAGGGATTATGCTACCTGTCGAACGATGCCCCCAAGTCTAGGATACACTACCTAGAGTGGTATATGTTCCTATACTTCCCCACGCATGTACCGCGAATCGTTATCGCTTGTCTAGATGCACATGTCCTGTAATGTGCGGCCCAAGTCCTGTGGCAGGGCAAATCAAGAAACACAGAACTCGGTCGGGAGCTTTCAGATATCTGCCGATGTAGATGCTAAAGCCTGTTTTTATTCCAGTGGCTATGGTTCCACTCGACCCCTCCCTCAACTAATGAAAGGCACACCTTGAAAAATGAGAACTGTACGCAGGCCCCCTATGCCCCACCAACCTATGGCCATCCTCACCCATAACTAGATAGCAAGTATATGGTCTTTTGGAGTTCTCCGCCTTTCCGCTTCACGTATCTCGACTGACTCAAGATGGATGGTAGACAACGAGTTGCTATCACAGGGCTACCGTTTTCTCGCCGAATCACGCTGGTCTATCCTAGTCTTTAGGTTGCCATATTTTGCAACCAAGGCATACCCTTGGTTCTTCTAACGCAGACCTTAACCTCTGTGAGCCCAGGAGGATCATCTGTAGCCTCACAGAGGGATACCAAGAGTACCCTCACGTCCCCTCGAAGCCTTGGGCTTCGTAACCCAATTCGTTGGAGCCTTCTTTTTACTCAGACGGACATTCGCTCCTTCCTGTGTTATACTAAGAATTACTACTTAGTTTTGCTAACTAAGGTTTACCACTTAGTTTCCAGAATCGTTGTTTTCTTAACTAAGGTTTACTACTTAGCTCTTTTTAACTAAGGTTTACTACTTAGTTCTCTTTCCCGTCAATTTGGATTGGTTAAGTGTCATTAGTCAATTCAAGCTAACTTAACCCTCTTCATTTATCCTGTTAAACTTGTTAAGTGTTATCAGTAATTCATGTTGACTTAACCCTACCACAAACCAAGTTATATTGGTTAAGTATTTCTCATTACTTAACCCTATTCATCCTGTATTGGTTAAGTGTTCCTTTTTAACTTAACCTTGCCCGTCTGTTTTAACTAACATGTCATTAATGGTTAAGTATTATCCCTTTATGTTTTAGACGTAACCCTATTCCTTTATCACAATCTGATGGTTAAGTGTTCAAGTTTACTTAACCCTACGGTCTAGCCCAGCTAACATATCAAATTGGCTAAGTGTATTAAATTTGACTTAACCCCAACCTCTAGTCTAGTTAACATGTTAATTTGGCTAAGTGTATTAACTTTACTTAACCCAACCTTCTAGTCTAGTTAACATGTTAATTTGGATAAGTGTTTTCTTAGTTACTTAACCCCTACAAATCTTGTCTTGTTACCATGTTAAGTTGGTTTGGTGTCCCTATGGACTTAGCCCTCCCATTCTAGCTTAACTGTGTTAAGTTGGTTAAGTGTTCCTATGGACTTAACCCTCCCATTCTAGCTTAACTGTGTTAAGTGTCTGTATGAACCTAACCCCACCCACCGGTCTGGTTATCATGTTGAATTGGTTAAGTGTCTTAGTTAACTTAACCCTACCATTCTTGTTCTAGCTTTAACTAAATAAATTAAAGCCGCTACCACTCACATTAGACAAATATTGTTGCGATTACTGGATGTGCCGGTTGGTTCCAGGCAGGTTTACATCGCAACTCAGTCTAACCTCAGGTTAGGCCTATTCGTGTTTTCTAAGTTCTAAGGGTTTTGATTAATTTTCAAATCAGGTTTTGAAAGTAACCATCTCGTCCGTCGGATCAGTTAGGGATAGCCAGGGAGAGCAAGAAACTTGTATTTTCCAAACCCAAGCCTAGAAACTATCCTCTCTCTCACCCTAGAACTTTCTGGTGTATGATTAAAAGAGATGTCGTTAATAAACCTTTAATTTGTCTAAATTTACATTTTCTCATTTAGGACAAATTTTATAAGTAAATTATTCCTAATTTACTTATTTCCTTATTACTCTTTTAATGTAAATTGTCAACGTTTATTCTTATGGCCAGTTTTCCCCTCTATGTCATATTTATGCTTTTTGGTATGTAAACTATACCAAATTAAGTGTCACTAACCATGATTTTTCTAAACATGACAATTACTCACAATTATGGCCAATTTCAAATTTATACCAATATACTTGTTATGCCAAACTAGCTAATCCAATTCTAATTTAACATTCTAATTACAGTTCATGTCCAACTAGACTTATTATTCTAGTTCACAATTCATGTAAATACTAGATTTACAAGTCAATACAAGATTCTAATTACACATCCTATAATTCATGCCAAATTTATCCAATTTGCATTCTTATAAACATGCCATAATACATGTTCCCAATTTATGCCAATTTCCGAGTTTATAACTACGTTTTTTTAGTAAATTTCGTATTTTGCCTAAATCGTATTCCCATTGTTCCTATAATCGTGATTCAACCTAGATTATAAATTAATCTAGATTCGTGGATAAAAGGGAAGGAACCAAGATCCCAACTTACATGATAATTCACAGGCGTATAGATCTGGTAATATTACGACATGAAAAGGGTTGAATAGTATAGGTTCAAGAACATGGGTAGACCTAACTTAATAGGTAAATTCCCAAGATCTAAAACAAGAGAAAACCAAGAATAGACAGAATAGATAATCAGGTTTAGACCCTATTTCATAGTCACAAAACTTAAGCAACACTTTCCTAGTCATGAATCATAGGTGTTTAATCACAGGTGTCCTTGTCATGTCATAGGCAATAGTTTATGTTTCCTAATCAAAGGCATAGGCTTGTGTTCATAGTCAAGGAAATAATTCTCATAGTCATAAGTAACAGTCATAGGCAATGTTCATAGTCAAAGAGGCACATGGTTTTAAGGTCCATAGTTTCATAGTCAAAGTCTCATTGGTCATCGAATCATAACAGTTCTTAATTAGGTCCAAAGATATAAGCACTGATTCGAACAGAAAGATTTGGCGTATTCTTTTATTCCTTTAATTTCATGTCACGAATAGAGAAAACGTTCAAATCTAAAAAGTAACCAACTTACAGAGATTAAATTAGATTCGTAGAAAAACAGTCGTTGAAGTCGTTTGAATCAAACACAACATACGCCTCGTTCCAATTCAGAATATTCTTTTATTCAAATACTCTTACACTTTGGGAAAGGTTCCCATTAATTTTATCAAAGATAAATTCTGTAAATTTATTCTTTCATCTTCTTTGAATATCAATTCAAACTAGTCGGGATTAGCGAACCACGACGGAGTAATCATTTATTTTATTTCCCAATCCCAACTTATTCACCCCATGAAGTAAAACCGGTAATACTTCATATCTAACACAACGGTGTTATCGGTAAATTCAATTACGATTTCACGTTCAAATCTAATTAAAGATTTAACTATCGCCTGGAGTAAAACAGGTGATACTCCATTCTCGGTCTTTTCTATCTAATTAAAGATTCATTAAAACTCCACTTAGTTTTAATCTTTAACTGGGTTAAAGAATCAGTGTCATTCAAAACACGGTTCACGATAAACCCAAAATCACATTCCATTAATTATCGGGTTAAAGAAAAAGTGTTATTTAAAACACTGTTCACGATAAACCCAAAAATCAATACCAATTCAATTCCAATTAAATATTATTTTATTGGTACACTTCATTAAATCTAAATAAAAAGATTTAATCTTTTTCTCTACTGGACTTAAGAACAGTGTTAATGAAGACACCATTCGCGACAAACCCAAATCACATTTGATATTAAATACAAGGCTCTGAATAGAAAATATATCGGCTCATATTCAATATCAAATTCTACGACCAACAAATATCGTATTGGACATAACGAAATCTATATATCTTTCAAATTTCCGTAACGCTATCTGTATAATCAAGAAATCCAACATCGAAATATTCCAAAGACAATTTTGATGCAAATCCATTCCAATTCAATTATTGGAAATTCGAGTTACTTTTAAAACCCTTTTCAAATTTTATTTATTTATTTAAAAATAAATAGAAGTATAATTCTAGTTCAAAACTAGTTCATTTCGATAAAAATCTATTTTTATCTTTTCAAATATGGAGTTTTTCATCCTAATTCTTCCCAAATCATTTCTTATGATTTTACACAAATTATTACTATTTTTAATAATTTTATCAAGGCCCATACAGTCGATTTCCATAAACGGCCATCGAACTGCATTTACAGCGACCTTTTCCTAATTTGATTTGTACATATATCCAAATCCAACCATTAGATTTCTAATTTGTAATATTCATTAGAAAGCTCTTTTCGATACGAACCCAACGGTTCCGGTTTTGGGAGAATCCGACGGTCGGATCTCCCGCAATATCGATTCAAAGTCAATGGTCGAAATTCATGAACTACTGCATCGCGGCGTGTTCTATTCAGGCCATTATATATATATAAATAATATATTATATATATTTCATCGACTTCCTTTTTAAAACGTATTTTCTAAATCGTTTAAAATTCGTTTTCAAAACAATTTCAACTTCTTTTCAAATTCAAATCAAAATTGAATTTTTTTTCTTATATAAATTCGTTTTTAATTCCTTTCAATTCTATTTCAATTCAAATCCAATTCAGTTCAATTTCGATACATTTTAAATTTAATTCAAAACAATTTCTGTTTTATTTCAATCTAATTCGAATTTCAATTCATTTCAAAATATCAGATTTTGAAATCACTTTCGATATTCATTATAAAATGAGTAAAACCGATATAAATATCGTTCACGTCAAAATGGCGTCAATCTAATCAACACGACTTTTATATATTTCTATTTTCAAATATTCTATTTCAAATATTCCTATTCAAATATTTATTTTCAAATATTCTATTCAAATATCCTATTTCTAAACTGGAATGAGGCCAATCAATTACCATAGATTTTATTTCTATGGATTTCCATACAACACATGTATATATCCAATGACGACAAATAATCAACCATCATCCAAAGTGCATTCTACACTGTATAAGCATCAAATATAAATATTCAATGCTTATAACAGTCTGTCAATCAATCGATCGACATACAACTAATTATTGGGATAACTGTACTTCAAATATCATTCATATACCCGTGTGGGATTTCAAACAATCAAACACAGATTTTATTTGTGCAGTTGGGCGATGTGTAAATTTATCGTCCCAATCAATATCAGCCAATCAGTGTATATAAACAAATCGTCGATTTGTTTATAAATATTCATTTCATATACATGTTAAAAATTATATTTTTAACTATAAAATATTTTCCACTATAAAATATTTTATTTCATTTCACATCACATTACACAATCAACTACACATCAAAATCAAACCAACAAGCATACAAGCCGTCCATGGTCTGTGGACGACGGGTGTCGGGTGCTACTAAACATCGTCTACATCCTAGTATATATTTCAAACTAGAAATTTAAATTAAAGGCGAGGAGTTCTCACCGACTAGCTAAACCAATTCACCGCGACTCTTCATACGTAGGAAATCTTCGTCGTGCTTGCCTTTTGTTACTTTCGTCGTCCGTATATGCTACATATATAAAAATCACATATTTATACTACTATGGTATAAATAAAAAATAAAAATCATAGCCTTACATAACTAAAAATCTAATCCTTTTGTTGTTATTCATACGATAAAAATTATATTTTCATAACGCCCTCTTCAAAATAAAAATCATATTTTTATTTAATCATTCAAACAATAAAAATCGTATTTTTACTTTGCTACATACTTGATAAAAATCAAATTTTTATACTTCTATTGAATATATATAAAAATATAATCTTCTCAAATTTTAAAAATATCATCTTTTATGTTATAAAAATTCGATCTTTCCTAGTATAAAAATTCGATTTTTCCTAGTAGAAAAATTCGATCTTTCCTAGTATAAAAATTATATTTTTCTAGAAAAATCATATCTTCTCATGTAGAAAGTCATATATTTTCATATCTTAAAAGTCCGTTCTTTTATCAAATAAAAATCCGTTCTTTTTATGATTAAAAATCTCATTTTTATATGTTAAAAATCGAATCTTTCCAACGACAAAAATCTCATCTTTTAAATATCAAAAATCGAATCTTTCCAACGACGAAAATCTCATCTTTTCATATTTAAAAATACCTTCTTTTCATTTTTAAAAATACGATCTTTGCATTTTGAAAAATCTAATCTTGTTCATATTCCAAAATCATATCTTTATTTCTTTAAAAATCAACTTTTTTACTTCTTTAAAAATCATGTTTTTATTAAAAGAAAAATCAGTTTTTAAACAAAAGAAAAATCAGTTTTAAACAAATTAAAAAAAATCGGTTTTAAACAAATGAAATGAAAAGTGAAAATAGAAAAATAAATATGAAAATACTTACAGTTAATTTGGTTTTGTCAAAAAGGGGCGCTGTCTGATCGGTGTAAAGGCTGTGGAAGGGCCAACGTGGTCGCAGGGTAGGGATCGATGCTGCTCGCATCGGAGGCGGGTGCGGTCTTCGACAGTAGGGGCTTGAAGCTCGCGCGTGTGGAAGGTGGGCAGCTAGGGTTTGATTGAGGATGGGGGGCGATCGATTCGCAGGAGGAACGAGGTGGCGCGAGGGGGAGGGTTTGGTTATCTTGGCAGAGGGGCGGCGGGCCTTGGGGGAATGAACGGAAGTGGCGATCGACGAACGGGGTGAGGCGGTTTTGAGGTCAGCGGATTTTTTTTTTCTTTTCTGAAATGAGGAGAGATAAGAGGTAGAAGGGTGGTAAGGGAATATAAGGAGAATTATATTATTTAATTATTTTAAATTTCTTAAAAGCAACTTTTTACTTTCAACTCGAAATCGAACCCACCGACTGTCATCCCTGGCTAATTACCCCTATTTCGAACACAATGGGATATGTATCGTAGGCCAATTCGAACGTTTGAATCAGTTTACGTTAAAATTAAAATATAAATCCGTATATATTCAATTTAAACACACATTTCAAATTACCGGGCCAACGTATGACCTCTAAAAATTCCAGAAAAATTATTTCTAGCTTCGTATTGATGATACGGTCCTAACAAAACTAATTTCGTCGAATTCTGAGACCGTTTGAAAAATGGCCATTTTCTGGTCGACCGAAATTAACTGATACTGTCAAAACACATTTAACTTCGCCACGCTCACATATTGATTCAGAAAATTATGAATTTTGAAACCTAGCAATAATTTGATATTCCGGATCCAATAAAAGTGGTTTCGTCGAAAACCGAGGTCGTTTGCAAAAAGGCTATTTTCAAGGCTTTATATAAAATAAAATATATATAAATTCCACAGCGACTTACATCTGTTAGAAAGATATGATTAAACAGATTCAAATATTTCTTATTTCGTTCAATTCTGACTTATATTTAATTCTGTAAATTCATTTGAAATTCGAAATCGAATTTTCAAACTACCGTGCCATTTCAGGCTCGTTATATAATTAAAATAAATTAACTCATTTTAACTTCATCGAAAATAAATTTTCCGTCATTATTATTTAAAATAATCCATTTTAAATAACCATAATCCGCTAAATTCGCCAAAATAAATTTTTTTTAATTGGCTCGGATTTCCGGTTTATTACACAGATGGGGGATTTTGATTTAATATTTTCTAAATTCGGTGTATCAGCTCCTTAAATTGAGAAGCTCTAGGAAGCAAATTGAGACAAATAACCTGTAATATAAATTTAATAAATTTCTAATCTTAACAAATTGCGAGGATACAATTTATTTAAGGGGGAACTCTGTAACAACCCGGATTTTCGGGTAACCGAAAAGTGCAGATTTATCGTGTTTTGTGAATCATAAGATAATATGTTGGTGATACGAGTTGTAAGAGCAACTTGTGTAATATTTTAATCTAAAATAGTGTTTTTGTGCATTTCTAGCTCGAGTAGTTGGGATAAATTATATAACTTCATTATAACAGAAATTTATTCCAACTTATAACTAAATAACAAAAAGGGGATATTGAAAATATATTATTGACTGGGAACCATTATTTAAAAAGGGAAAATATATTTTCAATATCAAAGATAAACTGCTGGTTGAATTTATTAATTTAATAATTGGGATTTTAACTGCAAGATGTGTTTTTGATAATAATATCAATAGAGAATCGTGATTAAACTATGTTGGAGAGTTTAAAGTGGATTTACGACTTTTAAAAGTTAGCCAATGAATTTGTTGGTTGTTGATTGTATAGAGATATACATATCGATTGTGAATTAATATTTATAGGATTGGTGTATTTTATTGTCATTGGTAATGAATTTAATTTGTTAATTTGACAGAATGAATAACAACATTGTTGTATTAATAAATTTAGAAATTAATTCGTATTTTAAACACCATCTATTCATATAAATAGATGTGTGTATTGTTGTGTTGAAATCAAGGGTAAAAGTGTTTTATATGACAATTATTGAGCTAAAACCCACTTCATTATAGTTTGATGACAATAGTTGTAATATTTGAGTAACAGAGAAATTATTGTAATTTTGATACGTAAAATATTGTTGTAGAAACCTTAATTGGTGCAAATAAATAATGAATCTAATAATATGTGTTTTAATATGTTAATGATTTATTTTGTTAAAATAGGACATTATTGACAATTGTTTTGTTGTGCTAATGAAATTCCATAAGTGGAAATAAAGATATTTTGATAAATATATTTGCTTGATACATTATGTTGAAATTGAAATTGGAAATAATGTAAATGTGATTTGTGTGTTGAGTTGTAAAGATTAACATAACTTGATTATTATTATTTTTGTGTGTGTTAAGTGGTTTAAGAATAATGTATTGAGTATGCTTAATTTTCTTATTAATTGTGTTGAATAAGTAATAAAACCTTAAAAAGTGTAATTTGGTTAACAACTAGTTTTTGGGCTAGATTTGGGGTGTTTTAGCCCATTCACCTTTATTTGGTGGCTTCTGGAAATTTGCTGCAGAGGGAACATTTTTGTTCTTCCACTCCGTTCTTCATCTTCTGATGGCAAAAAATGAGAAAACCTAAATGGCCTCCTTCTCCCCAATCTCCTTTTCAACCTCATGCATGATGAAATTTTGTCTTCTAAAACAATCTGGCTTCTCCCTAATAAATTCTCTAGTCAATTTCAACCCAAAATCATTCTCCAATGAAGAGAAGATCAACACCAATAAGCTTCAAGAAGCCATGGCTGCAGCATATTCCTCTTTTGCAATTCTACGCTCCGATTTGGCCTCCTACAACTTCAGTTCAGTGGAAATCTTCCTTAAATCCAATCAAGGTGAGTTAGTGGACTCACACTTTCTAGTTTACATCATTTTTGTTTAATTTTCTGAATTATTTTCTATCCTTATAAAATATATAGCTTTTTGTGTCATACTGGTCATTTTGTTGTTGTGTTGAAATCATAGCAAGACCCCATCTTTTAGCCTTCATAACTTTCTGTTCCTTTAGTGATTTTGCTTGATTCTTTTTGCAAGTTGTTGACCATGTTCTTATGAATATATCTGAAAATTTTTGTGTGATTTCGAGTTGTTTAGGGTGGGTAAACAGGTAACTAAAGTAGGGATTTCATTGTAATATTGACCTGTAACAAAACAACGCACAGATCCAACTTGTTGGTCTTGTATCTCCTTCGTTATTGATCGGAAGTGAGTGATTCTTTTTTTATTTCGATGCTTGGGATCTTTTCTATAAGATTTTAACTTTTGGTGCCACTCCAATGTGATTAGGCTGGGTAAACATGTCGCCGAAGTTGGGGTTTCATCGTGGTTGTTGTTCTTGTTCTCATCGCTGAAATCAATGCCAAAGTCCAATTTCAGATTGTTATAACTTTTCGATCCTTGATTATTTGGATGTAATTCTTTTTTTGATATAGTCATAGTTTTCTCTACTTGTTCCATTATAATTTTCGTGTATTTCTGGGATTTTTTTGTTCGTCCGTATTCATTCCCGAAGTTGATAGTTCGTCAAGATATTTTGAGCTGAAATATGGACGTAAGCTCATGTTCAGAGCTGCATATCTTCCTCAGTTCTTAACGAAATGAAGACATTCGTTTTTTATTTAAAGATATATAATTCTAGTTCGTTTTTGTTGAATTTTAGACCAATCGATATCATTTGGTCGTTCAGAACTAACCTCAAAGTCGCAACCAGAATTGGTTTCTTGATGCATTTTTTTTGAAGCAGAAAGGTGGTCAATCATACTGATTCACGCCATGATATATTAGCATATGTGGAACCATACAGTGTTCATACATATGCATAGCATCACATATTTGCACAACGTAAGTAACCCTAAAACGCAGGCATATAACATCAAACATATAACACAGCCTAGCAAAATAAAAGCATAACATGACTACTACAACATTATACGCATTTCAGGCCCAAAATGGTAAAACAACAGCATCCATTAAGCTTCGGTGCATCATGCATGTGGACCATTTATTCCATTAGCTCTGTCATACACCCTTGCAGCGATAGTATATACCCACATATTTCCAGTTGCCGCTGGTGCCTGTCCATTCAAAAACAAAATGAAGAATGGTGTAAATAACTTTATTAGGCCTTCTAAACTTGAGTTCAAAATTTATGTAGTTTCTTTCTTGCCATAGAGTCCATACATATGCAAAGTTAAGGTGAACAAACAAGTGATGTTTAGGGGAATCATCTAAAGTTGGGAACATGTATTGCCAGAATGCAAACCGGTCTCTAATGTAATCATGCCAGTTTAGTTTAATGTCAAGGTAAACTATGCATTAGTCCAAACGTATTAAGCATAGTCACATGTGTTGAAACACCCCACCTCCGTTAGGGTCACTCTCAAAGGGAATGCCCTAATTTTGGTGGAGGTTTATAAGTATAAGTCACAGATATACAAGACAGATAGAAGAACACATATTTGTAAAACAGCGGAAAAACAAACAACTTTTTATTTCATAATAAGCAAATACGTGTTACAGAAACATCACCATGATTGTCTTACATCCTTTCCAAAAACATAACATAATACTTTCATAATCTGTCTTGATTACATTATTTAAAGAAGCATAAAGAAAACATAGATAAACTGCAAAAGCCCCATAGTGGATGTCCAAAGCCATAGTTCAAAAACAGAAAGGTCTATGCAATACATTTCTCTTCTTCAAGCTGGATGTGAATGCTGGTCAAGCTGCAGTGTTCCCTCCCTGTGGACCTGGGGGAGGGGGGAAACGGAAGAAAAGAAGACGAAAGAAAAGTAGAGTCAGACATAAAGCCTGAGTAAGTCTAGTACTATTTTGTCTATGAATAAAGAACTGGGTATGATAAGCATAATCAAGAAGTGGGAAAGCACTATAAACTTAGTTAAGTTGTCTAGGGTCGAATATACTATCGTACCCCATGTTATGCTAATCTCTGAACCCATATAAACTAGTTTCCAACTGGCACCCCATAATCAGGGTGATGTGATCCATTCTATGATGATCGGCTCCTACTCGCATAGTTACATGTGTCTTACGGCCCCCGATGTTGTAGTTACCTATGCTGGTCCCACCATGGGGTGTATCAAGTCCCATGGTGGCGGCCCGACACAATCCTAGAGTGCACAGTTATGCTACTGGTGTCCAGTGCCTTATTTTTCTGCGCCGGAGTGTGTGCACGCCCGCACCCCGTTAGAACCTACACTGCTACACCACCGCCGTCGATTTGACCTCTTACAATCAGCCCAGTGATCGTGCCCCACCCTGCCTAGTTTCAGGGTTTCCTGATACACCTTCTAGGGTTACTGCTGAAAAGGGTCCCCCGTTACTAGGTTTTCTATCTCTAACCACATGCTAAGTTGGTTAAGTGTTTTCTAACCTAACCCCACCAGTCCGCTTAGTTTAGCATGTTCCATTTTGATTAAGTCTTTAGTTCACTTAATCCTAACAATCCTGACTCAGCCTTAATTGTCTTATTAAGGCCCTGACCTCTCACATTAGACAGGTATTGTTGTGGCTGCCTGTTGCCGGTTGGTTCCGGGCAGTCTTACGCCACAACTCAGTCTAACCTCGGGTCCTTATTGGGCTCCATGTTTAACCTCCCACATTGGATAGGTATTGTTGTGACTACTGGACAGCCGGGCGGTTCCGGGCAGGTTTACATCACAACTCAATCCAACCTCGGGTTAAACACATCGTATGTTCTACATTTACATATTTTGTCTTTCTTCTTTATTTTCTTATATGTAAATATTTGCGGCCCATTAAGTTAATGGTGTAAAGGTTACACCAATCATGGGCCCAACCCATACTTGAATTTGGGCCCTTCTACTTTATATTTTCATTTATTAATTAATTTAGCCCAACGTTATTTTCCCCCGTTTAATACGTTCGTTTATATGTTGGGCTTAACCTTTTTTTTAAGCCCAACTTAGCCATGCGAAAGAGGGGAGGCTTAAAGCGTGATTACATACACAAAAAGGGGATGGTGAGCGCATGAACTTGCAATATGACGTTGGAAATACAAAATAGAAACTGGTGTACTTGCATAGTAGTAACATATACTTTGGTCATAAAGCATAAGTGACATGAATCAAAGCATGTAAACTTGTAGTTAAGTTAAGAATATCACTATTGACACATGGGCTTAACTACAACATAAACCTATACTTTTATTCAGGCATAATGTCAAACATAAACAAATCATGTTCATAAGGTTTCTACAAGTTTACAAAGGGGATTACTTTTGTTACTAAGACAAAAGCATAGTTCAACTTAATCATGATTTAAGTCTAATCACATAACGATGGTACAAATATACTTATGCATAAATATTCCTAAACATAGTGTTTACTTTATTCAAGCAAACTTGCAAAAAGGGATTTTTGGGTCTAACCTAGCCATGTCTCACATATGTCATCATATAATTCTTGCTAACAATATAGAACTAACATGGTTTTCCATTATGTAAAATATCAATCATAGCCTAGTCATATTCATAAGTTTGCACATAGGTTTTTCTAGTACAAAAGCATGGCTTAATACATAGACCATGATGCCAAATTATCAACATAATTTCCTATGGATTATAACAACCCAAACTTATTCCAATTTGTTCACAAAAATGATGTTCGTATAAAAATACACATTATGATGGCATAGTAACAAAATCCCAAACTTGCATGAATTTCAATTAATCAACTACATACATGTAGCTTCAACATAAATTACATATTTTTCGAATATCCAAACGTCATACTTGCATAAAACTACCGCATGTAGTTTTTCATAATGAATAACATAATTCAAGAACATCCAAACGTATACAATATTCCAACGCACAAATATGAATTATTTTATCGCCACAAATCAAGTATACATATCAACACAATTATTTGTTCATACCAAAATAATACTCTACTTACAATGGTGTGGCGAATTCTCTAATTTAGGAATTAGAAGATGTGATTCCTTGTTGATTTGATTTGCTTGAATTGCTTTAGGCTTTAGAATTTTCCTCCTAATCTTCTCTCCAATTTGGTGGCTACTCCTAGACGCTCCTCAGCAACATGGCGGCTTTGTTCTTATTTTTGATTGAATAGATTAGGGTTAGTCTAGGGTTGTTTTTATAGGGGTAATGAACTGATTAGAGCCATCGATGTTGCCTGGATTGATCGTAGCCATTCATTCGATAGAGAGACCAATTAGAGCCTGCCACCTAGCCCTAATGACAAAGCAGACCACAGAAAATCGACCAACATAGAATAGGCCAGCCAGGTTGGACTGGGCTCGACCTGGCTCTGGACCAGGTCGACACCCCTGTCGACAGCCCTGTCGACAGGCCTGTCGACCTGGTTAGACCAGGTCGACAGCCCAGTCGACCTGGGTGCGTCAGGCGGGCCTTTTCCCGCCCTGGCCCATTGGGCCCCACCTTTTTTTTTCTGAACTTATTTTATTCTGTTTGAATTTTAAACTTAATTTAAAAACTTCCGAAGGCCATATCTTCTTCATACGGACTCCGTTTTTCGAAAACTCGGACTCTATTTCGCGTATTTTTCCGAGACGAACGCAATGGCGTATCCCGTTTCCCTTAGTTCTTTGATTTCAAATTAATTATACTTTAATTTGTTAATTTCACAGTTATAGAATTTTCGGGGTGTTACATTCTCCCCCACTTAAAAGGATTTCGTCCCCGAAATCTTCAAGTTAGGAGGAATGTATATCCTAACATCCAATCATCCATCTACTCATCCATAAAACACGAGCATCCATTGTCCTTAAAAGACTTCTAATGCTTCATGATCATATGCGAAGTGTGTGTGTACATGAACTTATCTAATGCAAAATCAGGCGGTCTACTGATTCAGTTGACCTCCTTAATGCGAATTATGTAAGTGCCATGAATCCATTATGTATGCAAATTTTCCTATTCATGATTCTACATGAGTGCACAATCATTCAATACAAATGCAACATCCATATGACAACACATTAGAGTTCAACCATATACGAATGCAAACATATATGCATATGCAATTATGAAGTGACTGAGCCGATCTAAAACCTAGATTGTGTGTGTATATGCAACCACGAGCAACCACTAGCAATCACTTGCAACCACTTGCAACCATCATACATAACATGTTTCAATTACATGTTTCCATCCAAAGGGTTTCTACCTAAAAGATAAGGTCGCGGAAATATACCTAAAAAGATAGATAAAAGCGCAACTTAAGGAAAAGAAAAGATCAAGGATGTACCCTCGAGCAGAAAAGGGTAGGCGGTGCGTATTCTAGCTTCAGTTTCCCAAGTCGCGTCTCCCTCGGCGTCGCTCCACTGAACTTTGACGAGCTTCACTTCACGGTTGCGTAGCTTCTTCACTTCCGTTCCTAATATGCGGGTTGGAACTTTTCTTATGGTTGCTTCGCGTTCCACTTCGGCCTCTTCGAGGATATTTGGCTCTACCACTTCAGCAGACTCATGTAGACATTTTCGGAGATGTGAAACGTGAAAAACGTTGTGGACTCCAGCCAACTTCTCGGGTAGCCCTAATCTATAGGCCATTTTCCCAATTTTCTCGATGATAGGGAATGGCCCTACGAATCTTGGCGCTAGCTTTCCTGTGGTTCCAAAACGAACAACGTTTCTTAGTGGTGATACCTTGAGAAAAACTCTGTCTCCAACCTCAAATTCAAGGTCGGTCCTTCTCTTGTCGGCATAGGACTTTTGTCTGTCTTGGGCCGTCTACATCCTTCTTCGTATTAAGTCTACTTTCTCTGAAGTCTCTCGGATCATATCTGGTCCAAGTATGAGCTTATCAGTAGACTCCCACCAACAAGTGGGCGATCGGCACGGTCTTCCATATAAAACTTCGAAGGGCGCCATTCCGATGGTTGCTTGATAGCTGTTGTTGTAGGCAAATTCCACCAAAGGAAGGTGGTCTTCCCATGTCCCTCCGAAGTCAAGGACGCATAGTCTTAGAAGGTCTTCCAAAACTCTGTTCACTCTCTCTGTTTGGCCGTCGGTTTGGGGATGATAGGCTGTGCTCAAGCATAACTGCGTTCCTACTGCTTCTTGCAGACTCCGCCAAAACTCACTGGTGAAGATGGGGTCTCGGTCACTAACAATGCTAGATGGTATTCCATGGAGTCGAACGATTTCCTTAAGGTAAAGTGATGCTAGGGATGAGGCAGTTTTTTACTTTTGACAGGTAAAAAGTGGGCGCTTTTAGTAAGCCTATCCACTATTACCCAAATGCTAGTGTTGCCTCTCCTAGACCTAGGCAGCCCATCGATGAAGTCCATTGAGATGCTATCCCACTTCCACTGTGGGACCTCCAGAGGATGTAGCAGTCCGCCAGGCTTTTTCTGTTCCGCCTTAACCTGTTGGCACACCATGCACTTAGAAACGAATTCTGCCACGTCCTTTTTCATGCCGTTCCAGAAGAAAGTCCTTTTTATATCTTTGTACATTTTATCTCCGCCTGGGTGTATCGTCATCTTGGAGTGATGTGCTTCCTCGAGAACCTTATTTATTAAATCTTTTGTCTGTGGGACGCATAGTCTTCCGTCTCGCCTTAGCAAACCCTTATCGTCGATGGAGTATCTGTTGAGGTGACTTGAAGTCTCACCCCTAATTAGCCTATCAATTATTTCTACAAGCTGAGGGTCTTCGCGTTGTGCTGTCCCTACTGAATCCACTAAAGTTGGGCGCACTTCGAGAGATGCTAGCAAGCCTGGTACGAAATCGGAGGAGGGCCTAAAGTCGAAGCTGGCTATAAACTCTAGGCTTTGTCTTTCAACAAACAACGGGCTTAGGGTCAATTTCTTTCGGCTCAACGCGTCTGCAACTACGTTGCCTTTGCCCGGAGTGTAGGAGATTTCAAAATCGTACGAGGCAAGAAACTCCATCCATCTTTGTTGCCTCAAGTTAAGATCCTTCTGCGAGAAAAGATATTTCAACGATTTATGGTCAGTGTAAAGTTCGAACTTCTCACCTAGGAGATAGTGTCGCCAAGACTTGAGTGCAAAGACGATGGCGGCTAACTCAAGATCGTGAGTTGGGTAGTTCTTTTCGTGCACCTTCAACTGCCTCCCGCCATAAGCTACTACCCTTCCTTCTTGCATTAAGACGGCGCCTAGCCCTGTCCCACATGCATCCGTATAAACAGTGAACATCTTGCTCCCATCTGGCAGCGTCAAAACTGGGGCTGTTGTAAGAGCCCTTTTCAGTCGTTGGAAAGCAAACTCGCAATCCAAGTCCCAATTGAACACTAGATTCTTCTTGGTCAATTTCGTGAGTGGAGCTGAGATTTTCGCAAAATCCCTTATAAACTTTCGATAGAAACCTGCTAGTCCTAGAAAGCTTCGGACCTCAGTTGCATTCCTTGGTGTCTTCCAATCCTGTACCGCCACTACCTTAGTAGGGTCCACTGCTAACCCTTGTTTGGATACTATGTGCCCAAGGAACCTCACCTCTTCTCTCCAAAAGTGGCATTTGGAGAATTTGGCTTTTAGTTGATGGGCTCGCAGAGTTTCCATGATTGCCCTTAAGTGCTGAGCATGTTCCTCTTCGCTCTTGGAGAAGATAAGGATATCATCTACGAAGACCACTACGAATTTGTTGAGGAAATCTCTAAATACCCTACTCATCAGGTCCACGAAGTAAGCAGGTGCATTTGTCAAGCCGAAAGGCATGACAAGCCATTCAAAGAAGCCGTCTGGGGTTCTGAATGCCGTTTTATCAATGCTATCTTCAGCCACCCTTAGCTGATGAAAACCGGTTGCTAAATCGAGTTGGGAGAAAACAGACGCTCCTACAAGCTGGTCAAATAAATCGTCAATTCTAGGGAGAGGGTGCCTATTCTTTTTTGTTAGCTTGTTGAGCTCCCTATAGTCAACACATAGACGGAGTGAACCATCCGCCTTTGTAGCGAACACCACTAGAGCGCCCCATTCTGAAATGCTCCTCCTAATGAACCCCTTCTCTAGAAGCTCTTTAATCTGTTTACTGAGCTCTTTCCTTTCTCGTGGAGCCATGTGTCTAACGGGCAACGCAACGGGCTTTGCATTATCTACAAGATATATGCGGAAGTCTATTTCCCGCTTCGGAGGCAAGCCCTTCACCTCTTCGAAGACATCCGGATATTCCCGGACTACTCTAACTGATTGCAAATTTTCAACAGAGGCATCTAGCGATTCAAGATAACTAAGCATAACCGCATACGAGGGATTACAAGAAATTTCCAAAGTATTACCGAGCTGGGTTAGGAGCCTAACAACCCTTTTCTCACAATCAAGGATGGCCCCGTTACTGGATAGCCAATCCATACCCAAAATCAAACCATACCCCGAAAAGCCCAAAACAAAGGCACTACATTGAAATTCTACACTTAGAATGGAAATTTTCAATCCCAAACAGATCATAGACAAATGAGCTGTGCCCCCAATTGGGTTTGAAACAATTAAGGGGTCCTCTACCATACTAGTTTTTAGGTGCAGAGATTCTACTAAAGCAGACGAGATAAAGGAGTGTGATGCGCCAGAATAAAATAAAGTGCGAACGGGGTGATCATAAAGATAAACTACACTTTCTACAGAAGTATTTATACCTCGCTGTTGCAGAGGTGGCGCTTCCAGCACATGAACCTGTGCCCCTGGGGTGGATCCAGCCCTCTGCCCCTGTCCTCGTTTCTTTGGGCAGTCCTTAGCCCTGTGGCCTGTCTCACCGCACGAAAAGCACCCACCATTCTCCTTGGCCTTCTTTTTCCGACAGTCCATTACTAAGTGCCCCACTTTGCCACAGAAATTACATTTCCTCTTCTCTTTGTTGCCTTTCCCGCCTTTCTTAAAGTCTGTCTTCTTAGGCTGCAAACCCTCTTTCTTCCCTTGAGAGCTTTCTGCCTTTGTCTCCTTCTTGCCCTTATCCTCTTCATTCAGCAATGCCATTTGCACCAGTCTTTCATACGTGGCTCCCATGGGTATATGGGTCATGGCCAAACTGTGCAATGGCTCATTTAACCCTTTGACGAAACGGAGAGCCTTCTTGTGCGGGGTGTTGACTAGGTCAAGCCCAAACCTAGCCAGCTCATCGAACTGATTCACATACTCTCTGACAGTCTTGTCTCCTTGCTTAAGAAATAAGAATTTTTCCAACTGCAAACTTCTTTCTGCATCTGAGAGAAATTTAGTCTCAAACCTTGCCCTAAAGTCCTCCCATGTCTCCACTGGTCTTTCAGCATTAGTGACTTCCCACCAGTAGGAAGCCTCGCCCTTCAATAGCCACACTGCCAATTGTACTTTTTGTCTATCCTCTACCTCAAAGATGATGAATAGGTCCTCAGTTTCTTTCAGCCAATTTCTAGCTGCCACGAAGGACTCAGTTCCATGGAAATCCCTTCCTCCCATAGCTTTAAAATCTTTACATATCTTAGCAAAAGTGTTTCCCCGCGGAGGAGGTGGAGGAAAAGGTGCCGCTGCAGCTGGATGATTTTCGGCAGCTGGGGGAGGAGGAACGGTAGGACCTGGCTGAGTGGCTCTTGCTTCTAAGAACCGTCTAAACCAACCAGGTATCGGCACCACTTCTGGCAAGTTAAGATCTTCGGACATGCTGAAACAAAAAGGATAGGTTCAAAACGAAGGATAAGAGATAGTACCTATGGCTTTGGGGAGTGGACTTTGCCTTTTAAAATAAAATAATATTTTTATCTTTTTAAAAATGCTTCTTTAAATTTCCTTTTTGAAAATAAATTTTCAAAACTTTTTATCTTATCTGGTAAACCTATGCTCTGATACCAAGTGAAACACCCCACCTCCGTTAGGGTCACTCTCAAAGGGAATGCCCTAATTTTGGTGGAGGTTTATAAGTATAAGTCACAGATATACAAGACAGATAGAAGAACACATATTTGTAAAACAGCGGAAAAACAAACAACTTTTTATTTCATAATAAGCAAATACGTGTTATAGCAACATCACCATGATTGTCTTACATCCTTTCCAAAAACATAACATAATACTTTCATAATCTGTCTTGATTACATTATTTAAAGAAGCATAAAGAAAACATAGATAAACTGCAAAAGCCCCATAGTGGATGTCCAAAGCCATAGTTCAAAAACAGAAAGGTCCAAGCAATACATTTCTCTTCTTCAAGCTGGATGTGAATGCTGTTCAAGCTGCAGTGTTCCCTCCCTGTGGACCTGGGTGGGTGGGGGGGGGGGAAACGGAAGAAAAGAAGACGAAAGAAAAGTAGAGTCAGACATAAAGCCTGAGTAAGTCTAGTACTATTTTGTCTATGAATAAAGAACTGGGTATGATAAGCATAATCAAGAAGTGGGAAAGCACTATAAACTTAGTTAAGTTGTCTAGGGTCGAATATACTATCGTACCCCATGTTATGCTAATCTCTGAACCCATATAAACTAGTTTCCAACTGGCACCCCATAATCAGGGTGATGTGATCCATTCTATGATGATCGGCTCCTACTCGCATAGTTACATGTGTCTTACGGCCCCCGATGTTGTAGTTACCTATGCTGGTCCCACCATGGTGTGTATCAAGTCCCATGGTGGCGGCCCGACACAATCCTAGAGTGCACAGGTATGCTACTGGTGTCCAGTGCCTTATTTTTCTGCGCCGGAGTGTGTGCACGCCCGCACCCCGTTAGAACCTACACTGCTACACCACCGCCGTCGATTTGACCTCTTACAATCAGCCCAGTGATCGTGCCCCACCCTGCCTAGTTTCAGGGTTTCCTGATACACCTTCTAGGGTTACTGCTGAAAAGGGTCCCCCGTTACTAGGTTTTCTATCTCTAACCACATGCTAAGTTGGTTAAGTGTTTTCTAACCTAACCCCACCAGTCCGTTTAGTTTAGCATGTTCCATTTTGATTAAGTCTTTAGTTCACTTAATCCTAACAATCCTGACTCAGCCTTAATTGTCTTATTAAGGCCCTGACCTCTCACATTAGACAGGTATTGTTGTGGCTGCCTGTTGCCGGTTGGTTCCGGGCAGTCTTACGCCACAACTCAGTCTAACCTCGGGTCCTTATTGGGCTCCATGTTTAACCTCCCACATTGGATAGGTATTGTTGTGACTACTGGACAGCCGGGCGGTTCCGGGCAGGTTTACATCACAACTCAATCCAACCTCGGGTTAAACACATCGTATGTTCTACATTTACATATTTTGTCTTTCTTCTTTATTTTCTTATATGTAAATATTTGCGGCCCATTAAGTTAATGGTGTAAAGGTTACACCAATCATGGGCCCAACCCATACTTGAATTTGGGCCCTTCTACTTTATATTTTCATTTATTAATTAATTTAGCCCAACGTTATTTTCCCCCGTTTAATACGTTCGTTTATATGTTGGGCTTAACCTTTTTTTTAAGCCCAACTTAGCCATGCGAAAGAGGGGAGGCTTAAAGCGTGATTACATACACAAAAAGGGGATGGTGAGCGCATGAACTTGCAATATGACGTTGGAAATACAAAATAGAAACTGGTGTACTTGCATAGTAGTAACATATACTTTGGTCATAAAGCATAAGTGACATGAATCAAAGCATGTAAACTTGTAGTTAAGTTAAGAATATCACTATTGACACATGGGCTTAACTACAACATAAACCTATACTTTTATTCAGGCATAATGTCAAACATAAACAAATCATGTTCATAAGGTTTCTACAAGTTTACAAAGGGGATTACTTTTGTTACTAAGACAAAAGCATAGTTCAACTTAATCATGATTTAAGTCTAATCACATAACGATGGTACAAATATACTTATGCATAAATATTCCTAAACATAGTGTTTACTTTATTCAAGCAAACTTGCAAAAAGGGATTTTTGGGTCTAACCTAGCCATGTCTCACATATGTCATCATATAATTCTTGCTAACAATATAGAACTAACATGGTTTTCCATTATGTAAAATATCAATCATAGCCTAGTCATATTCATAAGTTTGCACATAGGTTTTTCTAGTACAAAAGCATGGCTTAATACATAGACCATGATGCCAAATTATCAACATAATTTCCTATGGATTATAACAACCTAAACTTATTCCAATTTGTTCACAAAAATGATGTTCGTATAAAAATACACATTATGATGCCATAGTAACAAAATCCCAAACTTGCATGAATTTCAATTAATCAACTACATACATGTAGCTTCAACATAAATTACATATTTTTCGAATATCCAAACGTCATACTTGCATAAAACTACCGCATGTAGTTTTTCATAATGAATAACATAATTCAAGAACATCCAAACGTATACAATATTCCAACGCACAAATATGAATTATTTTATCGCCACAAATCAAGTATACATATCAACACAATTATTTGTTCATACCAAAATAATATTCTACTTACAATGGTGTGGCGAATTCTCTAATTTAGGAATTAGAAGATGTGATTCCTTGTTGATTTGATTTGCTTGAATTGCTTTAGGCTTTAGAATTTTCCTCCTAATCTTCTCTCCAATTTGGTGGCTACTCCTAGACGCTCCTCAGCAACATGGCGGCTTTGTTCTTATTTTTGAATGAATAGATTAGGGTTAGTCTAGGGTTGTTTTTATAGGGGTAATGAACTGATTAGAGCCATCGATGTTGCCTGGATTGATCGTAGCCATTCATTCGATAGAGAGACCAATTAGAGCCTGCCACCTAGCCCTAATGACAAAGCAGACCACAGAAAATCGACCAACATAGAATAGGCCAGCCAGGTTGGACTGGGCTCGACCTGGCTCTGGACCAGGTCGACACCCCTGTCGACAGCCCTGTCGACAGGCCTGTCGACCTGGTTAGACCAGGTCGACAGCCCAGTCGACCTGGGTGCGTCAGGCGGGCCTTTTCCCGCCCTGGCCCATTGGGCCCCACCTTGTTTTTCTGAACTTATTTTATTCTGTTTGAATTTTAAACTTAATTTAAAAACTTCCGAAGGCCATATCTTCTTCATACGGACTCCGTTTTTCGAAAACTCGGACTCTATTTCGCGTATTTTTCCGAGACGAACGCAATGGCGTATCCCGTTTCCCTTAGTTCTTTGATTTCAAATTAATTATACTTTAATTTGTTAATTTCACAGTTATAGAATTTTCGGGGTGTTACATGTGTAGAAAAGGTGTAGATAGTCTTCTTCATCTTCATCGCAAAAAGCACAACCGCCCACTGTATTCACCCCTTTACGCTGTAAATTGCTGGATGTGTTTAGCCTGTCATGAATGACTATCCACATATGAAGCTTGACCTTCGGAGGGAACTTGAACTGCCACATATATTCAAACCCCAACCACATTCTTCCAGAGAAATTCATCAGTTTGTATATACTTTTCACGCTAAACAATATTTTCTCTCCACCCAGCATCCAAATGAATTCATCTTTTTCGTTGTTTAGATTAGCGCTCTCTAGCAAACTAAACAAGCGACATAATTGCAGAAGAGCACTGCCAGCCACTATTCTGCTTTGATACTTGTTTTTTGTGATTTTCTGTGTTTTTGTGACTTCGTTTACTACCATTTTAATTCGAGAAACGAAATTCATTTTTTTAAACAATCCAAACTTCGGATTATGAGAAAAATTTATGATGACTCACTATTGAGACTTTTGATGAGATTTACATTAACATTGATTAAACGTACACGATTTTAACTTGCTTTCCAATATATATACATAAATATGGATTTC
Organism: Allium sativum; assembly: GCA_030737875.1. Taxonomy (NCBI): domain Eukaryota; kingdom Viridiplantae; phylum Streptophyta; class Magnoliopsida; order Asparagales; family Amaryllidaceae; genus Allium; species Allium sativum. Next base: position 59,314,743 of record CM060920.1, read on the forward strand.
ACTATAGTTTTGAGGCTAAATGAATTTTATTATCTTAGTTTTAAAAATTAAATTGCCTCAAAACAATAGTATAAAATTATTTTCGTAAGTATATTGTTGTCATAAACAAAGTAATCATTTTTGGGAAAATCATTTTATAAACTTGTTTTGTCAAAACCAAGTATTTTCTAGTTATAAAGCGCACTTTTCCGCACCCTTCGAGATGACGCTATGAATATTAAACAATGTCGTAAACCCCATGGTATGGGACACGATGGAATACACTATTGGTTAATTTCCTATTTCATCTGATTGAAGCTATTGAGTTATTCTTGTGATTTATGAGATTTTTGTGATTGAAGATTTCTGAGTTTTCCAGTGTGGAGTTGACGAGCGGTTAATGAACCAGTAATGAGAATGTGTGGTATGGGACACATTGTTACCACTACCCGAGTTACTGACTGTGAGTCAGTGACGCATGTTGTGTTTTGTTAAGCCAGTACTTTGCTTTCGGGGGAAGCCAGACTTGGGGGGAGTCATGTATACGTATTCACTTCACCAGGGGTCAAGATACACTCGATTGGGGGGGGAGGGGGGTCGTAGTGGTAGGCGCATAACTTGTATACGTATAAGTACTGAACTAAGCTCGGGGGAGCTATATTATCATGAGGTTGAACGTGCATATTTATTTCTAATGGATCCATATTGCAATGATATTTTGTGATTTGATCTATACGATTATAAATTTAAGATTATTGGATTTTTAATTAACATAAATATTTTTGTGACTTTCTATGTTGGAGTTTGATGATGCTTCCGTGATATTTGACTCATACGAGTTATATGATGATTTTGATGATTTTGGTGATATGTTTCCAATATGGCTCGAGTATGGTTGTATACTTAGCCTATATCTAGTCCTTGAGACTTGTATATTTATCCCTCCTGTTATGTCATGTGAACTGAAACTAATTAATCCCTTTATGTCATCATATTCACAACTATTAGGGTAAAGAGTTGTGTGTCTTGTGCTTATCTATTTCTTATACTGATTTGTAAACTAGACCGAACCTTGTGTGTATTCCTCGGGTCATACCGAGGTATTCAAGGTGTAGTTGCTAAGCTTGGGGTTAGCAAGTTCTCTTTACTCTGTCTTTTTTGTAGCTACATTCACTCGAGCTTATGTAGTTGAGTTCTAATAGTAGAGCTTTCTATTATGTCATTGTTGAATTATATTGTAAGCAAGAGTTTATCTATTCTTTTTATAACACGTGTAATTGTTGTACTTTAACGATGTAATATTATGTAACTATTGTAACACCCTGTATTTTCTGTGAACGTATAAGTAACAAATCAGAGGATAATTAATTTTTAAAATGAGAATCAAGGGAAACGGGTTGCGCCATTGCGTTCGTCTTGGAATTCTGCTTGGAAACAAATCCGAGTTTGCAAGAATCGGACTCCGTATGAGGGAGATATGACCCTCCGAAGTTTTAGAAATTTTCAGAATCAAAACAGCTCGAAATTCGAATTCAAAATTCGAATTCAAACCCAGAAGCGGGCTGGGCGGGAAATTTCCCGCCCAGGACCCAGGTCGACTGGGGAGTCGACTGGGCAATCGACCCCCCAGACCCAGGCCGACTGGGCAGTCGACCCCCTAGACCAGGTCGATTGGGCAGTCGACCTGGGGGTCGACCTCCCTGGTCGAACCTGGTGCGTGTATGTGCGATTTTGAGGGCTGTGACGTGTTTGGACGGACCTGATGAGTTCTAGAGTTAATCTGAGGTCTAAATGAGTTCCTACACCTATAAATACTTCCTAAGACCTAACCTAATGGATAACAAAACATTCTTACATCAAAATGTTGCTGGACTTCCTCTATATCATGGCCGCCACTCTCTAAGCAATTCTCTTAGCCTCCAAACTCAAGAAAACTAGAGATTAAAGCTCCTACAACGATTCTACAACAAATTAAAGTTCTTTCTTTAATCCAACCAAGGCAAGTACAGTTATTTTCCAATATAAACGTTAATTCTGATTGTGACATGAATTGTAAATCTAAATCTGAGGTTATATCTGTTCTGTTCTATTTAGATCTATCTTATTTTGTATCTCTTTCCTCTTTCTGTTCTATAGCCAGGCTACCACGAGCCTGAGCCAATCTCATAAGAGATTAACATACGCTAAAATGTTTGGGACAGTAAAATGAATGAAGCATAAATTGGGCATGACCAATAGGTGACTGATTTGAGGAAAGAACATGGACTGTAGCTAGAACATAAATATGAGACATACGACTGGACATGTTACATTTATAACATAAAGGGTATTGAACATATGATTTGAGGACACGACATAGAAAGACATATTATTGGACATAAGTATAGACTGTATTGAACATATGACTTGAGATAGAGAGAATATGGCTTAGGAATAAAGATTTACATTAAAGTAGGATATCTATTAAATGTAAATAAACACCTAAGTAAGGGATCTTTGGGATATATGACATGCACAGTAATCGATGGCTATATTTGGTATAATTTATATGTGAATCTTTTGTACTAGGCAAGTTGAACTAAATGGGGACGTGTAAATTATGACCATAATCTGTGACATGTAAATTAAATGCAAACGTCGGGTATATGATCATAGTGTGAATTATGACAACTATTTAGGCATGCAAACTTAGGCAAAAATTTTAATTAGGCAAGATATGTTTGTGGAACTTTAAGGAATGATCAAATCTGTTATATTTGCCTAATTTGCTAGTTCTGCTATATTTGCCTAATCTACTAGTTCTGTTATATTGCCTAATCCGCTAGTCCTGTTATATTGCTTAATCTGCTAGTTTTGCTCTACTGCCTATTCTGCTAGATCTATTCATCTGCCAAATTTGTCATCTGCTAAGTCTGCTGAAAATACCAAATCTGTTATATGCTAAATCTGCTAAATTGCTTAATCTGTTAAATCCGTTAAGTCGCCAAATCTGCGAAATCTGTTATCTGCTATATCTGTCGAGTTGATATAATTAGTCTGTTATTGACATAATCTGAATTGGCTATAGTTATGAATAATTGACATGTATGTTAGGCGTGGGTATAAAGGTAAATTATTAATTAATTGGCAGCAAAGATAAACATGGCTAACTTGAGGTTAGAATGAGTTTGCGGCGTAATTCTGCCCGGAACCGCCCGGCATATTCCAGTGGCCGCAAGCAATAAGTTCTAATGTGAGAAGTTAGTCATAACGTGCTTGAAACCCGAGGTTGGACTCAGTTTGTGGCAGAAACCTACCAGGAACCAACCGACCTAAACAGTAGCTGCAAACTGTCAGTCTAATGTGAGAGGTCTGGGCATTAATATTTAATTAATGAAAATCTGAGATAAATATGATGTCTAAAACGTGTTGGGTAAGGTTAAACCAATTGGACCAATGAATCTGTTAAACCCGTTTCGTGAATCCGTAGGCCCAATACAAAGTTAGACAATCTGTAAATCTGTTAATCTGTAACTAGTTAATCTGTAAGTCTGTTAATCTGTAACCAGTTAATCTGTAAGCCTGTTAATCCGAACATCTGATCTGTTAGTCTGAAAACCTGTTAACTTGATTGTCTGATCTGTGAACTAGTTGATCTAAACTCTGTATGTCTGAACTTGTAAACAAGTTAATCTGTTAGTCTGAGGACACAAGGATAGGAAGGGAATTACTTGTGTCATCTGTTGTTTGGGACCCATATTAGTCAGTAACCCTTTCTGGTATCAAAACTTTGTCCCAACAGTAGGTAGGGTCCGGGCACGCTTACTGAACTAATTATAAGCGGTTCATTCTGATAATGGCGAGGGGTGATGATGGTGCGTTCCAACCGGGTCATGTGCGTGCATGAATCCCGGTCTGCCTCTGAGGATGTAAGGCGCCGTGACATCTGTAAATAGGTCTGTGCCAATTGGTTGTCATTTTAGGGAGTGATTGTAACACCCCGTATATTCTATAACAGTGAAATTCATAAATTAAAGTATAATTCATTCTAATGAAAGAATTAAGGGAAATGGCTTATGCCATTGGGTTCGTCTTGGAATTCTGGTTGAGAAAGAGTCCGAGTTAGCATGAAACGGACTCCGTATGAAGGAGTTATGATCTCCGGAAGTTTCAGAATAAATTTGAAATTCAAAAACAGCTCAGAACAGGTTTAAAATTCGAATTCGAGTTCAAACTGGGCTGGGCGGGAAAATTCCCGCCCAGTGACCAGGTCGACACTAGTGTCGACTGGGCAGTCGACCTGGCCCCCCTCAAAGTCGACTGCGCAGTTGACTTGGGTGTCGACCTGCAGGTCGACTTGCCTATCGGCCTGACCAGGTGGGTCTGACCCTGGTTCGACTTTTGGTGTGCTGTACGGTCTGATTTCCCTCCCTGTTTGCATCTGACGGCTCAAATTAACTTGAAAACTCTATAAATACACACTAAGACTCAATTAATTCACATAAGAAAATAAGAGAGGAGTCGTCATGCTGTTAGGAAGGAGTTGATCGTAGCCGCAAAGAATTAAACTAAGAAGCCAACTAAAGTCTAATCAAATCCATCAACAAATTGCTACCCAAAGGAGAGCACCTCCAAATTCAGAAAATAAAAATCAGAAAACAAGATCTCGTCACACGTTGTAAGTATAGTGGTCTTTCAGAATCTGAATAAAATTATGATGTGATACGATGTAATTGGGAATAGAATTGTATCATTATAATGATGTAGATCTTGTGTATTGTAATGTTTCTATCGTGATTGTTTTTGGTGTATTGATTTGTGGCATAGATGGATTGATGCAAGTTTATTATACGTTTTTATATGAAAGTAATGGTAATTGCAAGTTTGTGGCAAAGTCTATGATTAGATCCCTCTCATGTTTATGTTAATATCCCCTTTATGTTTATGTTGATATCATGGGCCATATACTTATATAAACACACCCTAGATCTGAAATCCTTTATGCTACATGACTCAAAACTTATATATACATCTTAGATCCATTACAAGTATGATTAGAACTATGTTAAATGCAGTTTGGGTTACATAAACTATGCAATTTCATGTGGAAATAGACTATATATTAGATTTGGACATTTTTGGGTTAATTTACAACATGCTAGTTTTGTGTTCGACATTATGCCAAGTTAACATGTTAAAACCCAAGTTTGTATAAATCTACATATGCCATCCTATGTGACACCTATTTAGTTGTATACCAATTTTTGAATGCAAGTTCACATGATCCAATGTTTATGTTAACGCCAATTTGCAAGTTCATGCGCTACACCTTCTATGTATCATAGAAATATTATATGTTCTGAATTTCCCCTTTTTCTCACATTTATCAAGTTGGGCTGAATTGTGTTGAGCCCAACATTAGTACGTACAAACGGGGGTAATAGCGTTGGGTGTAAAAACATGATATAATAAATATGTTGGCATGTTTGGCGCGTGCCAACGACTGTGACATTTTAGCAGTATAAATTGTTATACCCAAATTAAAAGACGACATGACATTTACATAAATAATGAAATATGTAAATATAGACAAGACGACATGTTTGACCCGAGGTTGGATTGAGTTGTGACATAAACCTGCCCGGACCCGCCCGGTTGTCTAGTAGTCACAACAGTACCTATCCAATGTGGGTAGTTAAACATTGAGCCCAATAAAGACCCGAGGTTAGACTGAACTACGGTGTAAACCTGCCCGGAACCAACCGGCACATCCAGTAACCGTAGTGATATCTGTCTAATGTGAGTGGTCGGTGCCCTAAAAGGCTAAGGACAGATGGTAGGGTTAAGTCAACAAAAAACACTTAACCAAAGATTTAACATGTTAACAAATATTGATGGGTGGGGTTAGGTATATACAGACACTTAACCTCTTAACATGTTTGACTAGAAAAAACCTGGTAACGTAGGGACCCGCTTCAGCAGTAACCCAATTTAGGTATCAACGGTACCCTGAAACTAGGTACGGTGGGGAACGATTACTGGGCTGATTGTAAGCGGTCAAATAACGGCAAATGTTGGGTGCACAGTGTAGGTCTAACGGTGTGTGGTCGTGCACGCACTCCGGAGCAGACAAGCAGGGCACTGGGGGCACCAGTAGTATAACCTATGTCTTCTAATAATTGTGTCGGGGCCGCCACCATGGGTCTTGATACACCCTATGGTGGGTCCAGCATAGGTATCTACACTTCTTGGGGTAGCCGTAAGACACACGTACGAGTAGAAGCCGATCTTTAGTAAAAACAAAAAGGATCACTTCACCCTCAGCATGGGGTGCCAGTTAGGATAATCCTAGTAAATGCAGAGATATAGTGTGGGTTTGATAGTATACTCGATTCTGGACTACACTCCCTTAGTTATGATACTATCCTGTTTTCAGTTTATGTCTATCATACTTTTTATTTATTCACATACTGAAAAGTCACTAGATTTACTCAGGCTTTATGTCTGACTCCGTTTTTCTTTCCGTCTTCTTTTCTTTCGTTCCCCCCAGGTCCACAGGGAGGAAACAACTTAGCCTAGTCAGACTCTTTTGCAAGCTTGAAGAAAGTAGATGTACGGTTTGGATCTCTTTGGCTTGGATCATGGCTTTGGATATCATTATGGGGATTTTGTTGCTTTATTTTATGTTTTGTGCCTCTTTGATAATCAAGACAGTTATGGAAATGTAATGTTTTTGGAAGTATTGTAAGACAATGATGGTATGGTTTGTGTAACACGTATTTTGATGAAATAAAAGTTGTTGTTGTTTCCGTTGTTTAAGAATATGTGTATTTATATCTGTCTTGTGTATCTGTGACTTATACTTATAAACCTCCACCAAAATTAGGGCATTCCCTTTGTGAGTGACCCTAACGGAGGTGGGGTGTTTCACTTGGTATCAGAGCATAGGTTTACCAGATAAGATAAGGTTTTTGATATTATTTTCAAAAGAAAGTTTAAAAGAAGCATTTTTCAAGAAAAAGTGTTATACTTTAAAAGGCACGATCCCCCAAAGCCATGTGTACTATCTCCCTCTATCCTTCGTTTTGAATCTTTCCTTTCTGTTTCAGCATGTCTGGAGACCTTAACATTCCTAAAGGAGTACCGATACCCGGTTGGTTTAGGAGGTTCTTAGAAGCTAGGGCCGCAAATGGCGCGGGCCCGACAGATATCCTACCTGCCCTAGTAGCACCAGTTCCTCCTGCTCCTCCCCTTGGAAATGCTTTTGCCAAAACAAGTAGAGACTTTAAGTCTATGGGTGGAAAAGACTTCCATGGAACTGAACCCGTTGTAGGAGCAAGAAATTGGCTAAAGGAGACCGAGGATCTGTTTGACATCTTCGGAGTTGATGATAGGCAAAAGATACAGCTAGCAGTGTGGTTGCTCAAAGATGAAGCTTCCTATTGGTGGGAGATCACTAATGCTCAGAGGGCAGTGGAAAATTGGGATGATTTTAGGACAAGGTTCGAACTGAAATTCCTCTCCTAAGCTAAAAGGAGCCTGCAAATAGAGAAGTTCTTGAATCTTAAACAGGGAAGCATGACGGTCAGGGAGTACGTTAATCAGTTCAATCAGCTGGCCAGATTTGGGCTGGACTTAGTAAATACCCAACACAAGAAGGCGCTTCGCTTCGTCAAAGGTCTGAATGAGCCTATACACAGCCTTGCCATGACCCATGTGTCCACGGGAGCGACTTACGAAAGCTTGGTGGACATGGCGTTGCTACATGAGGAAGACCACGGCAAGAAGGAGACTAAGGCTGAGGAAAAGAAAGAAGGTTTACAGGCTAAGAAGACAGACTTTAAGAAAGGAGGAAAGAACAATATGTTCCATGAGAAGAGAAAGTTCCATTTCTGTGGCATAGTTGGACATATAGAGAAAGACTGTCGGAAGAAGAAGGCAAAGATGGGTGGTTACTTTCATTGCGGAGAGACTGGGCACCAAGCTAAGGACTGCCCAAAGAAGAAAGGACAGGGACAGAAAGCTGGTTCTACTTCAGGGGGTCAAGTTCATGCTCTGACAGCACCTCCACAGGAACGAGGTAGTAATATTTCTGTAGAAAGTGTAGTCAATCTTTATGATCATCCAGTTCGCACACTTTTTGACTCTGGTACATCACACTCCTTTATTTCATCTGCTTTAGTAGAATCTCTGCATCTAGACACTAGTATGGTTGAGGATCCCTTAGTAGTTTCAAATCCAATTGGAGGCTCCGCTTACTTGTCAATGGTTTGTCTGGGTTTGAAAATCTCTATTCTCAGTGTTGAGTTTAGTTGTTATGCCTTTGTTCTAGGCTTCTCGGGATATGGTTTGATCTTAGGCATGGACTGGTTATCCAGTAACGGTGCCATTCTTGATTGTGAGAAAAGAGTAGTTAGACTCTTGACTCCACTTGGTAACACTCTAGAAATTTCCTGTAACCCTTTGAATGTTGTTATGCTTAGTTATCTAGAGTCGCTTGATGCTTTTGACGAAAATTTGCAGTTGGTTAGAGTAGTCCGAGAATATCCGGATGTCTTCGAGGAGGTGAAAGGTTTACCTCCGAAGCGGGAAATAGACTTCCGTATCTATCTTGTAGATAATGCAAAGCCTGTAGCTTTACCTGTCAGACATATGGCTCCAAAGGAGAGAAAGGAGCTCAGTAAGCAGGTTAAAGAGCTTCTAGAAAAGGGGTTCATTAGAAGGGGCATTTCAGAATGGGGTGCTCCAGTGGTGTTCGCAACCAAAGCAAACGGTTCGCTTCGCCTCTGTGTTGACTATAGGGAGTTAAACAAGTTGACCAAGAAAAATAGGTACCCTCTTCCCCGAATCAACGATTTGTTTGATCAGCTTGTAGGCACGTCAGTTTTCTCCCAACTTGATCTAGCAACTGGGTTCCATCAGCTAAGAGTAGCTGAGGATAGTATTGATAAAATGACATTCAGAACCCCAAACGGTTTCTTTGAGTGGCTTGTCATGCCTTTCGGCCTGACAAATGCACCCGCTTATTTCGTGGACCTAATGAGTAGAATGTTCAGAGAATTCCTCAACAAGTTTGTGGTTGTCTTCGTAGACGATATCTTGATCTTTTCAAAGAGTGAGGAACAGCATGCTCAACATCTGAAAGAAATCATGGATACTCTCCGATCACACCAGCTAAAGGCAAAGTTTTCAAAATGCCATTTTTAGAGGGAAAAAGTAAGGTATCTTGGGCATGTAGTATCTAAAGAAGGGCTGGCCATGGACCCCGCAAAGGTAGTTGCGGTACAGGACTGGAAGGCACCAAAGAATGCAACTGAGGCCCAAAGTTTTCTAGGACTAGCAGGTTTCTACCGGAAGTTCATAAGGGATTTTGCGAAAATCTCAGCTCCACTCACAAGGCTGACAAAGAAGAATCTAGTGTTTAATTGGGACTTGGACTACGAGTTGGCTTTCCAACGCCTAAAAAGGGCTCTTACAATAGCCCCAGTCCTGACTCTGCCAGACGGAAGCAAGATGTTCACAGTTTATACAGATGCATATGCGATAGGGCTAGGCGCTGTCTTGATGCAAGAATGGAGGGTAGTAGCTTATGGTGGAAGGCAATTGAAAATTCATGAAAAGAACTACCCGACCCACGATCTTGAGTTAGCCGCCATCGTCTTTGCACTTAAGTCTTGGCGACATTACCTGCTAGGTGAGAAGTTCGAACTTTACACTGACCATAAATCGTTGAAATATCTTTTCTCGCAGAAAGATCTTAACTTGAGGCAACAGAGATGGATGGAGTTTCTTGCCTCGTATGACTTCGAGATTTCCTATACTCCGGGCAAGGGCAATTTGGTGGCAGACGCCTTGAGTGGAAAGAAACTGAACCTAAGCCCACTCTTTGTAGAAAGGCAAAGCCTAGAGTATATAGCCAGTTTTAACTTTAGACCCTCCTCTGATTTCGTACCGGGTTTGTTAGCATCTCTTGAAGTGCGCCCTACTCTTTTGGACACAATAGGGACGGCACAACGTGAGGACCCTCAGCTAGTTGATGTGGTTGATAAGCTAATTAGGGGTGAGACTTCTAGTCACCTCAATAGATACTCTATCGATAATAAAGGCTGGTTGAGACGCGACGAAAGACTATGCGTCCCACAAGTGAGAGAATTGGTAAAGAAGGTCCTCGAGGAAGCACATCATTCCAAGATGACAATACATCCAAGCAGAGACAAAATGTACAAGGACATGAAAAGAGTTTTCTTTTGGAACGGCATGAAGAAGGACGTGGCAGATGACATTTCTAAGTGTATAGTATGCCAACAGGTCAAGGCGAAAAAGAAGTAGCCTGGAGGACTACTTCATCCCCTAGAGGTCCCACAGTGGAAGTGGAATAGCATTTCAATGGACTTCGTTGATGGGCTGCCTAGGTCCAGGAGAGGCAATACTGGCATTTGGGTAATAGTGGATAGGCTTACTAAGAGCGCCCACTTTTTACCTGTCAAGAGTAGAAGGATCGCCTCATCTTTAGCGTCTCTTTTCATCAAGGAGATAGTTCGACTCCATGGGATACCCTCCAGCATTGATAGTGACCGAGACCCAATCTTCACAAGCGAGTTTTGACGAAGTTTGCAAGAAGCTGTAGGCACACAGTTATGTTTGAGCACGGCCTATCACCCCCAGACCGATGGACAGACGGAAAGGGTGAATAGAGTTTTAGAGGATCTTTTGAGACTTTGTGTTCTTGACTTTGGAGGGACATTGGAGGATCACCTTCCCTTAGTGGAGTTTTTTTACAATAATAGCTTCCAAGCTACCATAAGCATGGCACCCTTCGAAGCATTGTATGGAAGACCGTGCAAGTCACCAACTTGTTGGTGGGAGTCTACAGATAAGGTTATTCTTGGTCCATACATGATCAGAGAAACTTCAGAAAAAGTGGACTTGATTCGAAGAAGGATGAAGACAGCCCAAGATAGACAGAAATCCTACGCCGACAAGAGAAGGACCAACCTTGAGTTTGAGGTTGGGGACAGAGTTTTTCTTAAGGTATCTCCTCGAAGGAACGTTGTTCTTTTTGGATCCACTGGGAAGCTAGCACCGAGATTTATAGGACCATTTCCTATCATCGAGAAGGTTGGGAAGATGGCCTATAGATTAGAGCTACCCGAAAAACTGGCCGGAGTTCACAACGTCTTTCATGTTTCTCATCTCCGGAAGTGTTTACATGAGTCTGCTGAAATAGTAGAGCCTAGCATTCTAGAAGAAGCCAAAGTGGAACGTGAAGCAACTTTGAGAAGAGTTCCAACACGGATCTTAGGAACTGAAGTGAAAAAGCTACGCAACCGCGAAGTCAAGCTCGTCAAAGTTCAGTGGAGCGACGCCGAGGACGCGACTTGGGAAACTGAGGCTAGAATACGCGCAGCCTACCCTTTTTTTTGAGGGTATATCTTTGATCTCTCTTTTTCCTTAAGTTATGCTTTGTCTATCTTTTAGGCATATTTCCTCGACCCTTTCTCTTTAACTCCTTAGGTAGAAGACAAATGGATGCAAACATGTATTTGAAAACATGTTATGGATTATGGCTGCAAGTGGTTGCAAGTGATTGCTAGTGGTTGCTCGTGGATGCATATACACACACACCCTAGGTTTTAGATCGGCTCAGTCACTTCATACTTCATATGCATATATGTATTCTCGTTCATATATGGTTGAAATTTTATATGTTATCATATGGTTATCACATTTGTATGAATTATTGTGCACTCATGTAGAATTATGAGTAGGAAAAATTTGCATACATAATGGATTCATGACACTTACATGATTCGCATTTAGGAGGTCAACTGAATCAGTCGACCGCCTGATTTCTGCATTAGATAGGGATATTTACACACACAATGCATATGATCATAAAGCATTAGAAGTCATTAAGGACAATGGAAACCTGTGTTTGTTGGTTGAGTAGATGGACGATTGGATGGTAGGATATACATTCTTCCTAAACTTGAAGATTTCGGGGACGAAATCCTTTTAAGTGGGGGAGAATGTAACACCCTGTATATTCTATAACAGTGAAATTCATAAATTAAAGTATAATTAATTCTAATGAAAGAATTAAGGGAAATGGCTTAGACCATTGCGTTTGTCTCGAAATTCTGGTTGAGATAGAGTCCGAGTTTGCGTGAAACGGACTCCGTATGAAGGAGCTATGATCTCCGTAAGTTTCAGAATAAATTTGAAATTCAAAAACAGCTCAAAACAGGTTTAAAATTCGAATTCGAGTTCAAACTGGGCTGGGCGGGAAAATTCCCGCCCAGTGACCAGGTCGACACTAGTGTCGACTGGGCAGTCGACCTGCCCACCCCCCCAAGTCGACTGCGCAGTCGACTTGGGTGTCGACCTGCAGGTCGACTTGCCTGGTTGGCCCGACCAGGTGGGTCTGACCCTGGTTCGACTTCTGGTGTGCTGTACAGTCTGATTTCCCTCCCTGTTTGCATCTGACGGCTCAAATTAACTTGAAAACTCTATAAATACACACTAAGACTCAACTAATTCACATAAGAAAATAAGAGAGGAGTCGTCATGCTGTCAGGAAGGAGTTGATCGTAGCCGCCAAGAATTGAACTAAGAAGCAAACTAAAGTCTAATCAAATCAATCAACAAAGTGCTACCCAAAGGAGAGCACCTCCAAATTCAGAAAACAGAAATTAGAAAATAAGATCTCGTCACACGTTGTAAGTATAGTGATCTTTCAGAATCTGAATAAAATTATGATGTGATACGATGTAATTGGGAATAGAATTGTATCATTATAATGATGTAGATCTTGTGTATTGTAATGTTTCTATTGTGATTGTTTTTGGTGTATTGATTTATGGCATAGATGGATCGATGCAAGTTTATTATACGTTTGTATATGAATGTAATGGTAATTGCAAGTTTGTGGCAAAGTCTATGATTAGATCCCTCTCATGTTTATGTTAATATCCCCTTTATGTTTATGTTGATATCATGGGCCATATACTTATGTAAACACACCCTAGATCTGAAATCCTTTATGCTACATGACTCAAAACTTATGTATACATCTTAGATCCATTACAAGTATGATTAGAACTATGTTAAATGCAGTTTGGGTTACATAAACTATGCAAGTACATGTGGAAATAGACTATATATTAGATTTGGACATTTTTGGGTTAATTTACAACATGCTAATTTTGTGTTCGACATTATGCCAAGTTAATATGTTAAAACCCAAGTTTGTATAAATCTACATATGCCATCCTATGTGACACCCATTTAGTTGTATACCAATTTTTGAATGCAAGTTCACATGATCCAATGTTTATGTTAACGCCAATTTGCAAGTTCATGCGCTACACCTTCTATGTATCATAGAAATAATATATGTTCTGAATTTCCCTTTTTTCTCACATTTATGAAGTTGGGCTGAATTGTGTCGAGCCCAACATTAGTACGTACAAACGGGGGTAATAGCGTTGGGTGTAAAAACATGATATAATAAATATGTTGGCATGTTTGGCGCGTGCCAACAACTATGACATTTTAGCAGTATAAATTGTTATACCCAAATTAAAAGACGACATGACATTTACATAAATAATGAAATATGTAAATCTAGAAAAGACGACATGTTTGACCCGAGGTTGGATTGAGTTGTGACATAAACCTGCCCGGACCCGCCCGGCTGTCCAGTAGTCACAACAATACCTATCCAATGTGGATGGTTAAACATTGAGCCCAATAAAGACCCGAGGTTAGACTGAACTACGGTGTAAACCTGCCCGGAACCAACCGGCACATCTAGTAACTGTAGTGATATCTGTCTAATGTGAGTGGTCGGTGCCCTAAACGGCTAAGGACAGATGGTAGGGTTAAGTCAACTAAAAACACTTAACTAAAGATTTAACATGTTAACAAATATTGATGGGTGGGGTTAGGTATAAACAGACACTTAACCACTTAACATGTTTGACTAGAAAATACCTGGTAACGTAGGGACCTGCTTCAGCAGTAACCCAATTTAGGTATCAACGGTACCCTGAAACTAGGAAGGGTGGGGCACAATTACTGGGCTGATTGTAAGCGGTCAAATAACGGCAAATGTTGGGTGCACAGTGTAGGTCTTACGGTGTGTGGTCGTGCACGCACTCCGGAGCAGACAAGCAGGGCACCGGGGGCACCAGTAGTATAACCTATGTCTTCTAGTAATTGTGTCGGGGCCGCCACCATGGGTCTTGATACACCCCATGGTGGGACCAGCATAGGTATCTACACTTCTTGGGGTAGCCGTAAGACACACTTACGAGTAGGAGCTGATCTTTAGTAAAAACAAAAAGGATCACTTCACCCTTAGCATGGGATGCCAGTTAGGATAATCCTAGTAAATGCAGAGATATAGTGTGGGTTCGATAGTATACTCGATTCTGGACTACACTCCCTTAGTTATGATACTATCTTGTTTTCAGTTTATGTACATCATACTTTTTTTTATTCACATACTGAAAAGTCACTAGATTTACTCAGGCTTTATGTCTGACTCCGTTTTTCTTTTCGTCTTCTTTTCTTTCGTCCCCCCTAGGTCCACAGGGAGGAAACAACTCAGCCTAGTCAGACTATTTTGCAAGCTTGAAGAAAGTAGATGTACGGTTTGGATCTCTTTGGCTTGGATCATGGCTTTGGATATCATTATGGGGATTTTGTTGCTTTATTTTATGTTTTGTGCTTCTTTGATAATCAAGACAGTTATGGAAATGTAATGTTTTTGGAAGTATTATCAGACAATGATGGTATGGTTTGTGTAACACGTATTTTGATGAAATAAAAGTTGCTGTTGTTTCCGCTGTTTAAAAATATGTGTATTTATATCTGTCTTGTGTATCTGTGACTTATACTTATAAACATCCACGAAAATTAGGGCATTCCCTTTGTGATTGACCCTAACGGAGGTGAGGTGTTTCAGTGATACACCCTACTGTGGGGCCGACACAAGGTATTTATGTATTAGGGAGCCGATCGCTTGGGGTAGGGTTTTAGGGTACACTTAGTTCTGTCTGTTTCTGTTGGTACCGTCTGTTTCTGTTGGGTCGTAACACATGTCTGTTTCTGTGTGGTACCGTCTGTTCGGGTGGTAAAGGCCCATTACTAGTGTACACCTAATTCTACATTATGTTTCCGTAGGGATTAATCTGTTTCTGCTTCTGTCTGTTTCTGTTCGGGTGGTAAAGGCCCATTACTAGCATTCTCTTCTGTGGAAATTATTCTGTACCCGTTTCTGTTTCAGTTTAGACATTAGGGTGACACCTAATTCTGTTAAACTAGTGTTAGTGCAGAGAAGTGTAAAGAAATAGCTTATGTCATTCTGTTCTTCTGTTATATCCGCTACACTTGTTACTGTTATCTCTTATCCAGTTTTATTTTCAAGTCATGTTATTATTATCTGTTCATAACTGAAAATAACTGGACTTGCCAGACTTTTTGTCTGACCCTTGTTTCGCCTCCTTTCTTCCGTTTCCCCCCAGGTTTTGTAGAAGGGAATACTCTGGCTTGATCCAGATTTCTTCCGCTTGAAGTGCTTAAAGTATGGCTTGTCTTCTTCTGTGGGGATTATGATTTTAAACTATGCATTCTGAAGGCTTTTGTACAAGACTGATATTTTGTACTTGAATTCTGATATTTTGATTTGAAAGGATGTAACCAAGCTTATTTCGGTTTCTGTTGAAATAAAGTTATAAATTTTTAAATTACTGTTTTATCTGTCTTGTAAGTTTCTGTTCTGTTTACTAAAATGCTCCACCAAAGTTAAGGCATTCCCTTTGTGAGTGACCTTAACGGAGGTGGGGTGTTACACTTGGTATTAGAGCTAAAGGTTACCAGATTAGATAAAAGTTTTTGAAAACTATTTTCCAAAAAGGGTTTGAAAGGAAGTATTTTCAAAAATAAAGCTTATTTTAAAAAACATGATCCCCAAGAGCAATATATCTTTCCTTCAGTCCTTTTTGTATTGAATCTTTCCTTTTTCGTTTCAGCATGTCTGAAGCATCTGAGATACCAGAGGGTGTTCATGTACCTGGTTGGTTTCGTCAATATCTTGAGGCTAGGACCGCCGCCTCAGGTCCAGCAAATGATCCCCCTCCTCCTCCACCCCCTCCTCGTGCAATTGCTTTCTCAAAGATCTGTAGAGATTTTAGGGCCATGGGTGGAAAAGATTTCAAGGGAACTGAATCATTCGTAGAGGCGAGGAACTGGCTCAAAGAAACTGAGGATCTATTCGTTATCTTCGAGGTGGACGATAGGCAGAGGGTATAGCTGGCGGTATGGTTGCTCAAAGACGAAGCTTCCTATTGGTGAGAAGTCACTAACGCCGAGAGGCCAGTTGAGACATGGATGGATTTCAGAACAAGGTTTGAGACAAAATTCCTCTCGCAAGCTGAACGAAGTTTACAACTGGAAAAGTTCTTATCTCTTAAGCAAGGAAGTATAACGGTCAAGGAATACGTCAACCAGTTCAACCAACTAGCTAGGTTCGGATTGGATTTAGTCATAACTCAGCATAAAACGGCTCTCCACTTTGTTAAAGGATTGAACGAGCCACTGCACAACCTAGCCATGACCCATGTACCCATGGGAGCGACTTACGAGAAATTGGTGGACATGGCACTAGTGCACGAGGAAGACAAGGGCCCGAAAGAGACAAAGAAGGAAGAACCACAGAATAAGAAAGCATGGCCCAAAAAAGGAAACACAAAAGAAGGACGAAAAGTCTGAAGATAAGAAGGGGAAAAGTGCTTTACTTGTGGAAGCTCGACTCATCTGAACAAGGATTGCAGAAAAAGGAAGGGCACTTGCTTCAACTGTGGTGAGATGGGACACTTCACTAGGGACTGCCCGGAGAAACGAGGGCAAGGACAGAGGGCAGAACCCACTTCTGGAGGACAGGCGAATGCTCAAGGGACTGGTAGATAGGGTAGAAATAAGAAAATTTAAGTAGAAGGTTTAATTTTCTTATCTGATTGTTGAGTTAAAACTCCTTCTGATTCTGGCATTTTGATTCTGTAATCGATACTCTGCACTTTAATACTAGTACTGTCTCTGATTCCGTTGTGGACTCAAACCCATGAGGGTTATGACTCATCTGTTTGTAATAGATTGGGGTTTGAGGGATATCTGTGTTAGGCGTCAAGTATGACGCGTACATTCTGAGTTTTTGTGGGGTATGATTTCATCATGCTTAGCTTCCTAAGAATCATTAGGGAACCTGATCTGTACCAGTAGTCTGTAAATATCTGAATACTTCTGATAAGATTTCCAGTTTTGACATTGTCTAAAGAGGGTAATCCTCTGGGTGTCAATTTGATGTTGGTTTCGATCTTCGGGGCCGATACTTAAGACCCATGTCTAATGGGAACCAAGTTTTTGTTTTATCTGTACTCGCTTCCATCATTCGACTGTATCCTATCGATCGTGTAACGAACCAGAATTTTCTAAATTTAAATATGAATTTCCATAGCACATTTTGAGATTTTCTGAATACATATTTTGGAATTAATAGGATTTAATATTTGAAATTCCCTTTTTATTAGTTAAATAAATAATTTTATTTTGTATAAGACTTATTTTAAAGATTTTGTATAAAAATGATTTTTGTAATTTTACATAATGGTTTTTATATTTATAGATAGTAATATTTTGTATTTATATATATATAAATGTTTTATAATATGAATTTTATAATTAGAAGATTTATTTTAAGAAATATTTAATATATAAAGATTTTAAAACAATTAGATATGGATTTTATATGGATTTTTAAATTTTATAGTTGTTTGACTTGAAAATAAATTATAGATAAATATCGGTTTAAAATATTCATCTGATTTCTGTACGCGCTATTTTAAAATAATTTTTAGAATTTTTCTGTAATTTTTAATTTGAAAAATAAGCAGATAATTTTTCAACGTATTTTGGGTATAAATGTGGTCCTTTAGACGCTTTACAAAATTGATCAATCAGACCGGTTTTATTGCTGTTTTCAAATCAGAGCGTGTTGTTGTTTACGATGATGGTCTTATCTCAGTACAACTCGCGATAGATAACTCTAAAAATCAAAAATTGGAAGTGAACAAAATAAATACACTACAATTGGACTTGAAATATGGGGGCAACGCATGAATATTTGTCACGGCGCATGGATGTGTTCATAAAAGGTGAAGAGCATGGATCGTTTGCTTTTGCTTTTGAGGTAGCAAGTGTCCTTGAGGTGGCATAATGCATGAATGAGTAGTGTAGTGGAGGGACACGTGTGAATGTATGTGTAGAAGTGCATGAGAATTGTGTTTCTTTAATGGACGTGTGTCCTTTGTTTATGCCAAATTTCCCCTTACTTCGCATTATAAAGGACGCATGCACCCATGTTCTCGCACCTTCCTCTCCCCTCTGTAGCGTTCATCCCTCCATTGCTAACCCTCCTTCTTCATTTTTTTTCCACCGCACTTAAACCTCCTTAAACACTTCGGTTCCCTCCCTGTACCACTCCACTTCCACGTTTTCCCAACTCCATCATCTCGTATCAGCTCCGCCCACTTTATCAACCTCCACCGATGTCACCCAGTCGCCACCACCGCCTGTTGCAGCCCCAAACTCTTCCATCTCCTCTTCCAGTGAAACTGTAGCCCTTGCTTTTGCAGTCGGCTCCCACAAAAATCAGCCCGCAACTTTTCCTGACGCACGGAAATGCGTCCGCCACCTTTTGTTTTCTGCTACAGCCGCTTTAGCACCCAATCAACAGTTACTCGCCCAGTCAACATCAGTCCGTGGTCCACAAATTTGTAGAAACAGCCTCACACGCTGTCTTTAAAAGAAAAAAGAAAAAAGAAAAAAAAAAGTCCGCTCAGAAGAGAAACCAGTGGCGTCTGCGAGCCCCGACCTTTTGTGTAGTGAAGAGAGCAAAAGCGTAAGTACATATGCGTGTAGCGATTTATTTATATACATTAAATTTAGTTGTCGCAAGGAAAAAGAATTTAATACGTAGCGACAGTTCTTAGGTGGCCCGTTTACAGTAGAGGATCCGATCAGCAAAAAGGAATTAGAGCGCAATGAAGGTGAGAACTCCACTTTAATTATTTTATTTTGGTAAAAATAATTTGTTATAATTTAGTAATAATTATAATTGTTGATGGAAAATAAGTGGTTGTGGATGTTGAAATGTTATGGTTGTTTGTCGCTGATTGATCGATGGATACATATGCTGTTATAAACACCGTAAACACCGAGCGTTACTGACATTAACGCTCCATACACAGTTGGTTTATTTTGTGGTTGTCATGGATGAATGATGTCTGTTGTTGGTCAAGCTATCGTATTGTTCTGGTTGAATGAAGTCACACACTCGCCGTAGTTGCAGATCTTATGGTTGACCGATTTAAATACTCCTTCCGATTAAATGAATATTTTATTTTAATAATGATTTGAGAATTTGTTGAATTTAAATTTGAAAACCATTTGGAAGATAAATCTAGATGAACAAATATTGTATATATACCGACATTGGGGAAATTTCAGTTCTTTATTTATTCTTTGACCGGTTTTTAAGTTAAATTGAAAGGGATCAGAAATTCAGTATTGATTTTTATTATCGATAATACTTTTTGAAAAAATGATGATGGTTCAAATATAAAGAAAATATTTAATTTAATTTGAAGTGATTGAACAATTTATATTTTAAATCGATACTAGGCGTATAAGTATAGTTTGAATATTTGAACTATTGAAAGTTGAAACAAATTGGTATTTTAAATTTATAAGCATCAAGTGATATACATTTTTGAATATAAGTTGTTAAGTTTCAAGAAAAGTATTTGAAAAATAATTTTTCCGTTTCCATGAATTGTTTAAGCATGAAATAAGTTGAAATTAATCGAAGAAGACAATTCCAATTGATTTTTGTAGAGAATTGAAACCCATAGAGATCCGCATTTTCATGTGAAATGAAGATTTATGATGCGAAGGATTTTGAATTAGAAGTGAAATATTTTACAAATAAATTCTCGAGTTGTTTGTTTCATAATACTATGTCACATTTGAAATGAATTAACATAGTAAATAAAATGTTGAATCCATCGCATGCAAGAAGATTTGGAAAAATGGAATATATATACTTGAGAATTTGGTTTCAAAGAAATTTGAATACATTCGGTTTGTTAATATTAAAACAATACTAGTTGAACTGGGATACGCCAAATCAGAGTGCGTAGCGGAAGTGTGGTGCTATTTTGAGAAAAAGTACAAGAGATTTTCCGTCGATAGAAAATATGAACTTTGCAAATAAAAATGTGATATCTGAAAATGAGAATGAATTTAACTATCGGATAGGAAATTGAAATAAGATTTGAATTGAAGTAAGAATGAGTTTTGATTAGAATCAGTCGTCAGATAATCGATGTGGATTTACAGTGGCAGACAAATACGATCAGAATATTAAACGTATTCATATTCTGATCGTGTTGCCTGAGTTTGTGAATCAATATCGAGTATAAGTCGATTGATTCTATATGAACTGATATGTGAAATATCGGTATTTAAATGGAAATCTAAATCCAAATAAAGATTTGGTTATTCAAGTGTCGACGAATTAATTAAGTTGTTTTGAAATTTGGGAAAACAAATGTTGAATTTGAGAAAAGGATTAAAGGGTAACGGGTTCCGAGAATTGAATCCAACCGTAATTCAAAATAAAACAAAAATATTTGGGAAAGGAGATTTGAATTGAGAAACCCGTGTGATTTGTAACTATTGTTTTAAGATACGTTTGTTACTTGGGAAGTCCGGGATCGGATATAGGTCCGAAAACCATTCCAAGTAATATTACGACGTTATGAAGTAATTCAAGATTTGAAATCGATAAATGAAGACCGGAAATGTCCAGATTATTTGGATCGATTGCTGACATCTCAGATCGGGCCGTACACCCGATACGAGGGTGGCAGGAGATCTGAGTATATTTGGAGATTTTCGGATTTGTGTTCCGTTCAAACCCGGAACGGACTTGTATGGATGGTGTGTCTGACATTTGTCATTGACCACGTAGCACTGATTCGTGTGAATATATATATGATTGTGGCAATTGAATATCTCAGTCTCTAAGTTACGTTCTTAGAGAATATGTATTAATTCGAATCAGTGATGTGTGGAGATATTGACGATGTGGCATACCCAAGTATGATATGAGCTAATGATGATCAAAGCATGGCTTATCGAAGCGTAGCTTTGTGTATGACGTGACATCGACAAACCTCACACACCGGATGATGAGAAACTGGCGGTTTGGTCCGTATATATATATAATTTGATGAGTGCTGCAGCAGTGGGAAACCACTTGTGAACTGGGGATGGGGTATGTTCGGGGGGCCGCATCTGGTCGAAAACCGTAGATACTGCCCTGGCGATTTGTTGCGTTACACTTCGCTCAAGTCCCTGATTGATCTTTCGTGCCAGGAATCATCAAGTTGGAAATCCAAATCTCCAATACGAGCCTTGCGATTTTGATTTTATTTATATATGGCGACATAGTGATATGGGACACTCATGCCGTCTAGGATTAATACATTTAATTGCGAATTTGTTTTCCACACTATATGATAATATTAAAGAGGATTTTCACGTATGAAATCATGTTTGGTTATCATAAGACAAAACTCGCCCATCTGGTGTGCGCTTGCATTGTGTGATATGGGACGAGCTTATGATAGCTTCATTTTTCGAAAGTCATTGCGTATTTCTATGCACGGGAATTCATATGGAGTAAAACCCATTCCGCATTAGCAGCGTGGTCCGTTGAATTACCCAACTTTAAAATGAAACCTAAATGATAGCTGTTTTGAGTTCTCACACCAGTCCCACGACTGACCTGGAGTTTATTGTTCCTTCCTAAACTCTGGGTGCCCACTAATTACCACACGGGCAGCTAGTGTTTAGTTTTGCAGTTATGGATCGTTGAAGAAGATTCAGAACGCTTCCGGAGTTAGAGTTCACGCTAGAGTTGGAGCTTCCGCTGTATCAGATAATGTTCTTCCGCTGAGAGTTTTATTTCTTCCGCTGTGTATATTTATGTGTAACTCTGATATTCATGTAACTATGATGTAATATTGAATTATTCAATGAAAAGTTCTGTTGTTTTTGTTCAATGTATGTAAGTACCCATAACAATTCGTCTTTATGAACGATTTGAGTCGGTTTAATTACCGGCGAGAGTCGGGCAAAAAGGCGGGTCGTTACAGTTGGTATCAGAGCTTTGGTTATACAAAGCTATTGGGTACGAACATATTTGGACAAAGGAATAGGACTCCTCAGAGTTATATTATCTCATTAGAGATAGGGTTAGAAAATACCCTAGAATGAGATCTCGGAATATTATGACGAGAGAGCGTATATTTTTGAAACCTATATAAGGTATTTTTGAACAAGTAAATCATTTTGAAACAATGATTATTTGAAAAATAATTTGAAATAAGGATTTCGAGTGTTTTATTCGACGTCATGATTGGACTATCGAGTATGTAAGAATTTTAATATATGTCCGATCAACGTATATAAGAAATCTTATATGTACTAGATAGATATAGGATTCCATTCTAGTCGCTGGAGGATAATTCTGTTGATGATCCGGACATCGTCAGTGATTATTCTCGAGTTTCGAAAATGGGATGACCATATGATTCCGATTTAAACGTCGAGAATACTTGAAACCATTTTCATAAGTGTTTGAAATTGTTGATGAATTAAAGTGAGAGCTGATATAGTAACTTGAAATAGGAATGAATATAGGTTATATTTTCGTAAAATGAAGAATATAAATGTAATTCGCAAATGAACCAAGATGAGTAGGGAATATTTATGAATCTAGAAATTTGATGAATAACTTAAGTATAAAACTCTTTAAATAATAATTAAGGAAGTGTGGGAATTGCATGGAACTTAAGTAAAGTTATCAACCATTTGATTTCTGGATTGGTTTAGTAGGAATCAAGATGCCCGATTTGGACCCTTGACCATTTGTTGATTTTGGAGGACCCCTTTGCAAAATTTTAAGAACCTTAAAGGAGAAATTTTGGGTATAAGCACTTAAAGCGAATCGATTTGGTTAAGTCAATGATGAGTAGATTTGGGTGACCCGTAAGCCTTAAAGTTTTAACTTTAAGGAAGTAAACGACTAAGTGTACGATAATAGCTTGCTTAGTCTAGCCTAAGGGTAGCGGTAATCGAGATTTCAATCATTTCCTGTAACTGGGGTAACCATAAGATAATTGAGATTCCATCAAACTCCAACCTGATTTAGGATCAGACCAAGTGCCCAGCAGTAACATGGATAGTAGTTCTGATCTTTTATCTTGATGTGTTAGGAATAAGGCCCAACCCTGCAGTAGGACGACCCTGTAAGAATGTATGAGTATGTGCTAGGACCCGTGATTATTAACTTGATGATATGGGATAAGGCAGCAACCTACTTTGGATTTTATATTTCCCCAAAAGATTAATAATGATACGTTAGAGTTTTGTGGTCGCAGATCCTAGACCAGAGGGATCAGCAGTTGTTAGGAGGTGCCGAACTAGCGCAGGTCGCACCAGAGGACATTAAGTGGCATATAGACCCTGTATTTGTTGAGCGGTTTAGAAAGGTTGATGCATGAAATGGGATAACCAGCAGTTATAGCTAAGGACGACCCACTCCCAGAGACGGGAAATGGTGGATTTGATGATATTGTAGAGGATGTGGAGAAACCCCAACATGGTGATGATGTCATAGTATACGATAATGATATTACAGCAGATAAGGGTGATTTTGAATAACCTACATCCGAGGATGACCCGCTTCCAGATATGGGAGATGATGAGATTGGTGAGAGATGGAGGATATAGACCAGCCCTTGGACAAGGCTGATGAAGATGGATTTATGGGTAATGAGCACGATAAATTTATCGTGGGAGTAGATGATGATGGCTTCATGGCAGACGATGAAGAGCCGTTAGCTGATGAAGAACCCGAGGAGATTGGCTTGACCGATCCACCAGATAATGGGTCGACAGATGATTAGTTGCGATGAGTCTGGACCTTGTATATATAGTGTTTATATGTTATCTTAAGTACCAGATGCATTAAGTTGTTTTGGGCTAGTATGGTTTTGAGGACTAGTAACAGATAGCTAGGTACACCTTTGATGACTGCATTTTTGACGGCCCAAGTGCGTAGTATGTGCTCAGGTAGGGTTAGATGTGTTTTGTATGCTGACTTGAAAGATCTGTATGACATGATATGTTGGACTGACTATGATATGCGTGTCCCACCATTTAAATCTGTTTGTTTTGAATATTTATAAAACCTATTCCAAACCATATAGAAAAATTGATTTATAGTTATATAGAGGTTTAAAATTTACTATCTTCCTTTTCGAGGACGAAAAGTCTTAAGGGGGGAGGAATGTAACGAACCAGAATTTTCTAAATTTAAATATGAATTTCCATAGCACATTTTGAGATTTTTTGAATACATATTTTGGAATTAATAGGATTTAATATTTGAAATTCCCTTTTTATTAGTTAAATAAATAATTTTATTTTGTATAAGACTTATTTTAAAGATTTTGTATAAAAATGATTTTTGTAATTTTACATAATGGTTTTTATATTTATAGATAGTAATATTTTGTATTTATATATATATAAATGTTTTATAATATGAATTTTATAATTAGAAGATTTATTTTAAGAAATATTTAATATATTAAGATTTTAAAACAATTAGATATGGATTTTATATGGATTTTTAAATTTTATAGTTGTTTGACTTGAAAATAAATTATAGATAAATATCGGTTTAAAATATTCATCTGATTTCTGTACGCGCTATTTTAAAATAATTTTTAGAATTTTTCTGTAATTTTTAATTTGAAAAATAAGCAGATAATTTTTCAACGTATTTTGGGTATAAATGTGGTCCTTTAGACGCTTTACAAAATTGATCAATCAGACCGGTTTTATTGCTGTTTTCAAATCAGAGCGTGTTGTTGTTTACGATGATGGTCTTATCTCAGTACAACTCGCGATAGATAACTCTAAAAATCAAAAATTGGAAGTGAACAAAATAAATACACTACAATTGGACTTGAAATATGGGGGCAACGCATGAATATTTGTCACGGCGCATGGATGTGTTCATAAAAGGTGAAGAGCATGGATCGTTTGCTTTTGCTTTTGAGGTAGCAAGTGTCCTTGAGGTGGCATAATGCATGAATGAGTAGTGTAGTGGAGGGACACGTGTGAATGTATGTGTAGAAGTGCATGAGAATTGTGTTTCTTTAATGGACGTGTGTCCTTTGTTTATGCCAAATTTCCCCCTTACTTCGCATTATAAAGGACGCATGCACCCATGTTCTCGCACCTTCCTCTCCCCTCTGTAGCGTTCATCCCTCCATTGCTAACCCTCCTTCTTCATTTTTTTTCCACCGCACTTAAACCTCCTCAAACACTTCGGTTCCCTCCCTGTACCACTCCACTTCCACGTTTTCCCAACTCCATCATCTCGTATCAGCTCCGCCCACTTTATCAACCTCCACCGATGTCACCCAGTCGCCACCACCGCCTGTTGCAGCCCCAAACTCTTCCATCTCCTCTTCCAGTGAAACTGTAGCCCTTGCTTTTGCAGTCGGCTCCCACAAAAATCAGCCCGCAACTTTTCCTGACGCACGGAAATGCGTCCGCCACCTTTTGTTTTCTGTTACAGCCGCTTTAGCACCCAATCAACAGTTACTCGCCCAGTCAACATCAGTCCGTGGTCCACAAATTTGTAGAAACAGCCTCACACGCTGTCTTTAAAAGAAAAAAGAAAAAAAAAAAAAGTCCGCTCAGAAGAGAAACCAGTGGCGTCTGCGAGCCCCGACCTTTTGTGTAGTGAAGAGAGCAAAAGCGTAAGTACATATGCGTGTAGCGATTTATTTATATACATTAAATTTAGTTGTCGCAAGGAAAAAGAATTTAATACGTAGCGACAGTTCTTAGGTGGCCCGTTTACAGTAGAGGATCCGATCAGCAAAAAGGAAATAGAGCGCAATGAAGGTGAGAACTCCACTTTAATTATTTTATTTTGGTAAAAATAATTTGTTATAATTTAGTAATAATTATAATTGTTGATGGAAAATAAGTGGTTGTGGATGTTGAAATGTTATGGTTGTTTGTCGCTGATTGATCGATGGATACATATGCTGTTATAAACACCGTAAACACCGAGCGTTACTGACATTAACGCTCCATACACAGTTGGTTTATTTTGTGGTTGTCATGGATGAATGATGTCTGTTGTTGGTCAAGCTATCGTATTGTTCTGGTTGAATGAAGTCACACACTCGCCGTAGTTGCAGATCTTATGGTTGACCGATTTAAATACTCCTTCCGATTAAATGAATATTTTATTTTAATAATGATTTGAGAATTTGTTGAATTTAAATTTGAAAACCATTTGGAAGATAAATCTAGATGAACAAATATTGTATATATACCGACATTGGGGAAATTTCAGTTCTTTATTTATTCTTTGACCGGTTTTTAAGTTAAATTGAAAGGGATCAGAAATTCAGTATTGATTTTTATTATCGATAATACTTTTTGAAAAAATGATGATGGTTCAAATATAAAGAAAATATTTAATTTAATTTGAAGTGATTGAACAATTTATATTTTAAATCGATACTAGGCGTATAAGTATAGTTTGAATATTTGAACTATTGAAAGTTGAAACAAATTGGTATTTTAAATTTATAAGCATCAAGTGATATACATTTTTGAATATAAGTTGTTAAGTTTCAAGAAAAGTATTTGAAAAATAATTTTTCCGTTTCCATGAATTGTTTAAGCATGAAATAAGTTGAAATTAATCGAAGAAGACAATTCCAATTGATTTTTGTAGAGAATTGAAACCCATAGAGATCCGCATTTTCATGTGAAATGAAGATTTATGATGCGAAGGATTTTGAATTAGAAGTGAAATATTTTACAAATAAATTCTCGAGTTGTTTGTTTCATAATACTATGTCACATTTGAAATGAATTAACATAGTAAATAAAATGTTGAATCCATCGCATGCAAGAAGATTTGGAAAAATGGAATATATATACTTGAGAATTTGGTTTCAAAGAAATTTGAATACATTCGGTTTGTTAATATTAAAACAATACTAGTTGAACTGGGATACGCCAAATCAGAGTGCGTAGCGGAAGTGTGGTGCTATTTTGAGAAAAAGTACAAGAGATTTTCCGTCGATAGAAAATATGAACTTTGCAAATAAAAATGTGATATCTGAAAATGAGAATGAATTTAACTATCGGATAGGAAATTGAAATAAGATTTGAATTGAAGTAAGAATGAGTTTTGATTAGAATCAGTCGTCAGATAGTCGATGTGGATTTACAGTGGCAGACAAATACGATCAGAATATTAAACGTATTCATATTCTGATTCTGATCGTGTTGCCTGAGTTTGTGAATCAATATCGAGTATAAGTCGATTGATTCTATATGAACTGATATGTGAAATATCGGTATTTAAATGGAAATCTAAATCCAAATAAAGATTTGGTTATTCAAGTGTCGACGAATTAATTAAGTTGTTTTGAAATTTGGGAAAACAAATGTTGAATTTGAGAAAAGGATTAAAGGGTAACGGGTTCCGAGAATTGAATCCAACCGTAATTCAAAATAAAACAAAAATATTTGGGAAAGGAGATTTGAATTGAGAAACCCGTGTGATTTGTAACTATTGTTTTAAGATACGTTTGTTACTTGGGAAGTCCGGGATCGGATATAGGTCCGAAAACCATTCCAAGTAATATTACGACGTTATGAAGTAATTCAAGATTTGAAATCGATAAATGAAGACCGGAAATGTCCAGATTATTTGGATCGATTGCTGACATCTCAGATCGGGCCGTACACCCGATACGAGGGTGGCAGGAGATCTGAGTATATTTGGAGATTTTCGGATTTGTGTTCCGTTCAAACCCGGAACGGACTTGTATGGATGGTGTGTCTGACATTTGTCATTGACCACGTAGCACTGATTCGTGTGAATATATATAAGATTGTGGCAAGTGAATATCTCCGTCTCTAAGTTACGTTCTTAGAGAATATGTATTAATTCGAATCAGTGATGTGTGGAGATATTGACGATGTGGCATACCCAAGTATGATATGAGCTAATGATGATCAAAGCATGGCTTATCGAAGCGTAGCTTTGTGTATGACGTGACATCGACAAACCTCACACACCGGATGATGAGAAACTGGCGGTTTGGTCTGTATATATATATAATTTGATGAGTGCTGCAGCAATGGGAAACCACTTGTGAACTGGGGATGGGGTATGTTCGGGGGGCCGCGTCTGGTCGAAAACCGTAGATACTGCCCTGGCGATTTGTTGCGTTACACTTCGCTCAAGTCCCTGATTGATCTTTCGTGCCAGGAATCATCAAGTTGGAAATCCAAATCTCCAATATGAGCCTTGCGATTTTGATTTTATTTATATATGGCGACATAGTGATATGGGACACTCATGCCGTCTAGGATTAATACATTTAATTGCGAATTTGTTTTCCACACTATATGATAATATTAAAGAGGATTTTCACGTATGAAATCATGTTTGGTTATCATAAGACAAAACTCGCCCATCTGGTGTGCGCTTGCATTGTGTGATATGGGACGAGCTTATGATAGCTTCATTTTTCGAAAGTCATTGCGTATTTCTATGCACGGGAATTCATATGGAGTAAAACCCATTCCGCATTAGCAGCGTGGTCCGTTGAATTACCCCACTTTAAAATGAAACCAAAATGATAGCTGTTTTGAGTTCTTACACCAGTCCCACGACTGACCTGGAGTTTATTGTTCCTTCCTAAACTCTGGGTGCCCACTAATTTCCACACGGGCAGCTAGTGTTTAGTTTTGCAGTTATGGATCGTTGAAGAAGATTCAGAACGCTTCCGGAGTTAGAGTTCACGCTAGAGTTGGAGCTTCCGCTGTATCAGATAATGTTCTTCCGTTGAGAGTTTTATTTCTTCCGCTGTGTATATTTATGTGTAACTCTGATATTCATGTAACTCTGATGTAATATTGAATTATTCAATGAAAAGTTCTGTTGTTTTTGTTCAATGTATGTAAGTACCCATAACAAATCGTCTTTATGAACGATTTGAGTCGGTTTAATTACCGGCGAGAGTCGGGCAAAAAGGCGGGTCGTTACAGATCGAATCTTCGAACTTTAGGTAGAAACTAATGAGTGTAAACATGTGTTTGAGACATGTTATGTTTGATGGTTGCAAGTGGATGCAAGTGGTTGCTAGTGGTTGCTCGTGGATGCATATACACACACTAGGCACTAGATCGGCTCGAAAACACTCTCATACTGCATATGGATGTGTGAGCATTTTCAATTTTTGTGGATGCAAAGTGATTGACTCAGCACATGGATGTTGCATATTACTGAATGGTTGTGCACTCATATAGAAATGATATGTATCGAGTAGGAAAATTGCATACATGTTGGACTCATGGCACTGGCACAATTCGCATTAAGGAGGTCAACTAAATCAGCGGACCGCCTGATCTTTGCATTAGATAAGGAACATATACACACACTTTTGCATATGTTCATACCACATTAGAAGTTTCTAAGGACAATGGACGCCAGTGATTGATGATTGAGTAGATGGATGTTGGATGGTAGGATACAATCTTCTTAACTTGAAGATTTCGGGGACGAAATCCTTTAAGGGCGGAGAATGTAACACCCCGTATTTTCTGTGAACATATAAGTAAAAAATCAGAGGATAATTAATTTTTAAAATGAGAATCAAGGGAAACGGGTTGCGCCATTGCGTTCGTCTCAGAATTATGCTTTGAAACGAGTCCGAATTTGCAAGAATCGGAGTCCGTATGAGGGAGATATGACCCTCCGAAGTTTCAGATATTTTCAGAATCGAAAACAGCTCGAAATTCGAATTCAAAATTCGAATTCAAACCCAGAAGCGGGCTGGGCGGGAAATTTCCCGCCCAGGACCCAGGTCGACTGGGGAGTCGACTGGGCAGTCGACCCCCCAGACCTAGGTAGACTGGGGAGTCAACTCGGCAGTCGACCCCCCAGACCAGGTCGACTGGGCAGTCGACCTGGAGGTCGACCTCCCTGGTCGAACCTGGTGCGTGTGTGTGCGATTTTGAGGGCTGTGACGTGTTTGGACGGACCTGATGAGTTCTAGGGTTAATCTGAGGGCCTAAATGAGTTCCTACACCTATAAATACATCCTAAGACCTAACCTAATGGATAACAAAACATTCTTACATCAAAATGTTGCTGGACTTCCTCTTGATCATGGCCGCCGCTCTCTAAGCAATTCTCTTAGCCTCCAAACTCAATCAAACTAGAGATTAAAGCTCCTACAACGATTCTACAACAAATTAAAGTTCTTTCTTTAATCCAACCAAGGCAAGTACAGTTATTTTCCGATATAAACGTTAATTCTGATTGTGACATGAATTGTAAATCTGAATCTGAGGTTATATCTGTTCTGTTCTATTTAGATCTATCTTGTTTTGTATCTCTTTCCTCTTTCTGTTCTATAGCCAGGCTACCACGAGCCTGAGCCAATCTCATAAGAGATTAACATACGCTAAAATGTTTGGGATAGTAAAATGAATGATGCATAAATTGGGCATGACCAATAGGTGACTGATTTGAGGAAAGAACATGGACTGTAGCTAGAACATAAATCTAAGACATACGACTGGACATGTTATATTTATAACATAAAGGGTATTGAACATATGATTTGAGGACACGACATAGAAAGACATATAATTGGACATAAGTATAGACAGTATTGAACATATGACTTGAGATAAAGAGAATATGGCTTGGGTATAAAGATTTACATTAAAGTAGGATATCTATTAAATGTAAATAAACACCTAAGTAAGGGATCTTTGGGGTATATGACATGCACAGTAATCGATGGCTATATTTGGTATAATTTATATGTGAATCTTTTGTACTAGTCAAGTTGAACTTAATGGGGACATGTAAATTATGTCCATAATCTGTGACATGTAAATTCAATGCAAACGTGGGGTATATGATCATAGTGTGAATTATGACAACTATTTAGGTATGCAAACTTAGGCAAAAAATTTAATTAGGCAAGATATGTTTGTGAAACTTTAAGGAATGATCAAATCTGTTATATTTACCTAATTTGCTAGTTCTGCTATATTTGCCTAATCTACTAGTTCTGTTATATTGCCTAATCCGCTAGTCCTGTTATATTGCTTAATCTGCTAGTTCTGCTCTACTGCCTAGTCTGCTAGATCTGTTCAAGTGCCAAATCTGTCATCTGCTAAGTCTGCTGAAAATGCCAAATCTGTTATATGCTAAATCTACTAAATTGCTTAATCTGTTAAATCCGTTAAGTCGCCTAATCTACGAAATCTGTTATTTGCTATATCTGTCGAGTTGATATAATTAGTCTGTTATTGACATAATCTGAATTGGCTATAGTCATGAATAATTGACATGTATGTTAGACATGGGTATAAATGGTAAATTATTAATTAATTGGCCGCAAAGATAAACATGGATAACTCGAGGTTAGAATGAGTTTGCAGCGTAATTCTTCCCGGAACCACCCGACATATTCCAGTGGCCGCAAGCAATAAGTTCTAATGTGAGAAGTTAGTCATAACGTGCTTGAAACCCGAGGTTAGACTCAGTTTGGCAGAAACCTGCCCGGAACCAATCGGCCTAACCAGTAGCCGCAAACTGTCAGTCTAATGTGAGAGGTCTGGGCATTAATATTTAATTAATGAAAATCTGAGATAAATATGATGTCTAAAACGTGTTGGGTAAGGTTAAACCAATTGGACCAATGAATCTGATAAACCCGTTTCGTGAATCCGTAGGCCCAATACAAAGTTAGACAATCTGTAAGTCTGTTAATCTGTAACCAGTTAATCTGTAAGTCTGTTATTCTGTAACCAGTTAATCTGTAAGCCTGTTAATCCGAACATATGATCCGTTAGTCTGAAAACCTATTAACTTGATTGTCTGATCTGTGAACTAGTTGTTCTAAACTCTGTATGTCTGAACTTGTAAACAAGTTAATCTGAAATCTGTTAGTCCGGGGACACAAGGATAGGAAGGGAATTACTTGTGTCATCTGTTGTTTGGGACCCATATTAGTCAGTAACCATTTCTGGTATCAAAACTTTTACCCAACAGTAGGTAGGGTCCGGGCACGCTTACTGAACTAATTATAAGTGGTTCATTCTGATAATGGCGAGAGGTGTTGATGGTGTGTTCCAACCGGGTCATGTGCGTGCATGGATCCCGGTCTGCCTCTGAGGATGTAAGACGCCGTGACATCCATAAATAGGTCTGTGCCAATTGGCTATCACTTTAGGGAGTGATACACCCTACTGTGGGGCTGACACAGGGTATTTATGTATTAGGGAGCCGATCGCTTGGGGCAGGGTTTTAGGGTACACTTAGTTCTGTCTATTTCTGTTGGTAGCGTCTGTTTCTGTTGGGTGGTAAGACATGTCTGTTTCTGTGTGGTACCGTCTGTTCGGGTGGTAAAGGCCCATTACTAGTGTACACCTAATTCTACATTCTGTTTCCGTAGGGATTAATCTGTTTCTGCATCTGTCTATTTCTGTTCGGGTGGTAAAGGCCCATTACTAGCATTCTCTTCTGTGCAAATTATTCTATACCCGTTTCTGTTTCAGTTTAGACATTAGGGTGACACCTAATTATGTTAAACTAGTATTAGTGCAGAGAAGTGTAAAGAAATAGCTTATGTCATTCTGTTCTTCTGTTATATCCGCTACACCTATTACTGTTATCTCTCATCCAGTTTTATTTTCATGTCATGTTATTATTATCTGTTCATAACTGAAAATCACTGGACTTGCCAAACTTTTTGTCTGACCCTTGTTGTTTCGCATCCTTTCTTTCGTTTCCCCCCGAAGGTTTTGTAGAAGGGAATACTCTAGCTTGATCCAGATTTCTTCCGCTTGAAGTGCTTAAAGTATGGCTTGTCTTCTTCTGTGGGGATTACGATTTTAAACTACGCATTCAGAAGGCTTTTGTACAAGACTGATATTTTGTACTTGAATTCTGATATTTTGATTTGAAAGGATATAACCAAACTTATTTCGGTTTCTATTGAAATAAAGTTATAAATTTTTCAAGTACTGTTTTATCTGTCTTGTAAGTTTTTGTTTTGTTTACTAATATGCTTCACCAAAGTTAAGGCATTCCCTTTGTGAGTGACCTTAACGGAGGTGGGGTGTTACAACTGTTCTATGATCTGTAATGGTGTAATTATATGTATTATGTTCTGAGCTGATTCTGGAGACACCATAGAATTGTACTACATAAAGTATTAAGTTTGTAGAGCCTCTAGAAGAAAAAAAAAGCAATCACTTTATCAACATACTTAAGACTTGCTAATGCAAATCTACGAGTGGTCGCCCCTAACCAGCCCTATTCTCCGCTCTAATAGACAACATTACCCAGTAATGCTCTTTAGTAGGGTGGTTCTCGGGGTGGGGCATTACAAAATGGTATCCGTGCAGAAGTTCAGTACAAGGTACATTAGAAATAGAACAGAACCAGAATTGTACATATGTTACAACGTGGAAGGATAACAATCATGTTTACTTTATCGTTTCCTTTGTTAACTAGCTTGTGTTCCTTTTCTGAGAGTCGTAGGGATCCTTGTGGTTGAGGAATACATCTAGGAATAAGGGGATTATTCCATAAGTACTCCATTGTGAATATTTCTTTTCGTAATGTGATCTGATAAGGGAATATTTCCGTCCTCTTTATCTTTCAAAGTGTGAGCCTTTAGGTAAAAAAAATTTGGAAAATTTTTAACTACATCCTTGATATTTGATTTGAATGTTGGGTTTGGTAAAGGGAATTTGAGGGTATTTGTAACTTAAAATTTAAAAGTGATTTTGACCTCAAGCGTGGGATAAGGGATGAGAATACTGAGAAACTACAAATATCGATGAGCTAACTACTTTGTAAACTGTTAATTAAGTTAAATTGGTGATCATTTTTGGTGTTGAATGGCCCGGTGAGTGTCTTAAGGGTTTTGGTCGACACGTCTGATCAACGATATCGATAGAAATTACTTAAACACTTATTCGAGGCTATATAACACTGAAGATGAGTAGTAAAATCGAAGTTTAAAAAAAAGTAACACATTGGGATAGTGTTGTACCACTATGTGGAAGGCGGAATATATATATGTGTGTGTGTATATATAGTGACTTTGGTAGGGCGAGGGTGATGATTTGTCGAGATTGCAGCCAAGTACTAAGATTTATTGATGGAAAATAGTGGTTTAATGTTATTCCAATTAAATTGTAATCGAAAAATTAAAATGGGTTGAATATAATAGAGTTTTAAATATACAACTTTCTGAAATAAGTGTATTGCTTATGGAATACACATTCATAATTACATTCACTTGGCAAGTTGCCGCCATCGAATTTGATACAAACCCCGAAGAATGGCAAGGCAATTTGATGATTGAAAAATCCGAGTAGCAGCCATAGTTGAGAAATTTTTACATAATTTCGATGGTAAAGTAGCGTGAAGTAATGATGTGGGAGCGGAAAATCTTGAGTGTGTACTTCAAAATACGACTTTTGAAAGTTAAGTTGTGTTGTATAAAGCTTGATACTAAATAGCTAATGAATACAATTAAAACCTTATCTAAGATTTGGGTAGTTTCAACTGGGGGATTTTGGTTTACTATTTTCTAAATTCGATGCATTAGCTTCTTAAATTGAGAAGCTTTAATAAGAAAATTGAGATAAATAACCTATAGAATATAAATTTAATAAAGTTCTAATCTTAACAAATAGCGAGGACACAATTTATTTAAGGGGGAAGTCTGTAACAACCCGGATTTTCGGGTAACCGAGAAGTTCAAATTTATCGTTTCTTTGTAAATCTTAAGACAATATGTTGTTGATACGAGTTGTGAGAGCAACTCGTGTAATATTTTATTTTGAAATAGTGTTTTTGTGCATTTCGAAATCGAGTAGTCGGTATAAATTATATAATTTCGTTATAACAGAAATTTATTCCAACTCATGATCTAAAGATTATAAATAAATAACAAAAAGGGGATATTGAAAATATATTATTGATTGGAAACCATTATTTAAAAAGGGAAAACATAGTTTCAATATCAAAGATAAACTGTTGGTTGAAATTATTAATTTGTTAATTGGGATTTTAATCGCAAGATGTGTTTTTGATAATAATATCAATAGAGAATCGTGATTAAACTATGTTGGAGAGTTTAAAGTGGATTTACGCCTTTTAAAAGTTAACCAATGAATAAGTTGGTTGTTGATTGTATAGAGATATACATATCGATTACGAATTAATATTTATAGGATTGGTGTATTTCATTGTCATTGATAATGAATTTAATTTGTTACGTTGATAGAATGAACAACATTGTTGTATTAATAAATTTAGAAATTAATTCGTGTTTTAAACACCACCTATTCATATAAATAGATGTGTGTATTGTTGTGTTGAAATCAAAAGGAGTAAAAGTGTTTTGTATGATAATTATTGAGGTAAAACCCACTTCATTATAGTTTGATGACAATAGTTGTAATATTTGAGTAACAGAGAAATTATTGTAATTTTAATGCATAAAATATTGTTGTAGAAACCTTAATAGGCGCAAATAAATAATGAATCCAATAATTTGTGTTTTAATATGTTAATGATTTATTTTGTTAAAATAGGACATTATTGACAATTGCTTTGTTGTGTTATTGAAATTGCACGAGTAGAAATAAAGATATTTTGATAAATATACTTGTTTGATACATTATGTTGAAATTTGAAATTTGAAATAATGTAAATGTGATTTGTGTGTTGAGTTGTAAAGATTGACATAACTTGATTATTATTATTTTTGTGTGTGTTAAGAGGTTTAAGAATAATGTACTGAGTGTGCTTAATTTTCTTGTTAATTGTGTTGAACAAGTAATAAAACCTTAAATAGTGTAGTTTGGTTAATAACTAGTTTTTGGGCTAGATTTGGGGTGCTTTAGCCCATTCACCTTTGTTTAGTGGCTTCTGGAAATTTACTAAAGAGGGAACGTTCTTTTTCTTCCACTCCATTCTTTTTCTTCTGATGGCAAAAAATGAGAAAACCTAAATGGCCTCCTTCTCCCCAATCTCCTTTTTAACCTCATGCATGATGAAATTTTGAATTCTAAAACAATCTTGCTGCACCCTAATCAATTCTCTAGTCAATTTCAATCCAAAATCATTCTCCAATCAAGAGAAGATCAAGGCCTACATGCTTCAAGAAGCCATGGCTGCTGCATATTCCTCTTTTGCAATTCTAAGCTTCAAATTGGCCTCCTACAGCTCCAATTCAATGGAAATCTTCCTTAAATCCAATCAAGGTGAGTTGGTGGACTCACACTTTCTAGTTTACATCGTTTTTATTTAGTTTTCTGAATTAATTTACTGTCCTTACAAAATATATTGCTTTTTGTGTCATATTGGTCATTTTGTTGTTTTGCTGAAATCACAGCAAGACCCCATGTTTTAGCCTTCATAACTTTCGGTTCCATTAGTGTTTTTTTGCATGATTCTTTTTGTAAGTTGTTGTCCATGTTCTTATGAATATATCTACAAATTTTGGTGTCATTTCGAGTTGATTAGGGTGGGTAAATGGATAATTAAATTAGGTATTTCATTTTGATATTGACTTGTAATAAAACAACGCACATGTCCAACTTTTTGGTTTTTTATCTCCTTCATTATTGATCAGAATTGAGTGATTCTTTTTTCCTTTCGAAGCTTGAGTTCTTTTCTATAAGACTGTGACTTTTGGTGCCATTCCAATTTGATTAGGGTGGGTAAACAAGTCGCCGAAGTTGGGGTTTCATCGTGATTGTTGTTCTTGTTCTCATTACTGAAATCACAGCCAAAGTCCAATTTCAGAATGTCATAACCTTCCGATCCTTGATTATTTGATGTAATTCTTTTTCTGATTTAGTCATAGTTTTCTCTAGTTTTTGCATTATAATTTTCGTATATTTCTGGGTTGTTTTGGTCATCCGTATTCATTCCCGAAGTTGATAGTTCGTCAAGATATTTTGAGCTGAAATCTTGACATAAGCTCATGTTCGGAGCTGCACATCTTCCTCAGAGCTACATATTCTAGTTCGTTCCTGTCAAATTTTAGTCCGATCGGATGTCGTTTGGTCATTCAGAACTAACCTCAAAGTCGCAACCAGAATTGGTTACTTGATGCATTTTTGTGCTTTGATACTTGTTTTTCATGATTTTTTGTGGTTTGGTGAGTTCATTTACTACCATTTTAATTCAAGAAACAAAGTTCAAATTTTAAACAATCGAACTTCGGATTATGTGAAAAATTTATGATGATTCATTGTTGAGACTTTTGATGAGATATACATTGACATTGAGTAAACGTACATGATTTTAACTAGCTTTCCAACGTATATACAAAAATATGGATTTCACACTTGTTTTGAGGCTAAATGAGTTTTATTATCTTAGTTTTAAAAAATAAATTGCCTCAAAACAATAGTATAAAATTATTTTTGTAAATACATTGTTTTCATAAACAAAGTAATCTTTTTTTGGAAAATTGTTTTATAAACTTGTTTTGTCAAAACCAAGTATTTTCTAGTTATAAACTGCACTTTTCCGCACCCTTCGAAATGATGTTACAAATATTAAACAATGTCGCAAACCCCGTCGTATGGGACATGGTGGTATACGAGATTGGTTAATTTCCTATTTCATCTGATTGAAGCTATTGAGTTGTTGTTGTGATTTATGAGATTTTTGTGATTGAGGATTTCTGAGTTTCCCAGTGCGGAGTTGACGAGCGGTTAGTGAACCAGTAGTGAGAACGTGTGGTATGGGATGCATTGTTACCACTACTCGGGCTACTGACTGTGAGTCAGTGACACATGTTATGTTTTATTAAGCCAGTAATTTGCTATGGGGGGAAGCTGAGACTCGGGGGGAGTCATGTATACGTATTCACTTGAAGAGGGGGTCAAGATACACTCAACCAGGGGCATCGCAGTGGTAGGCGGCTAACTTGAATACATATAAGTACTGAGATAAGCTCGGGAGGAGCTATATTATGATGAGGTTGCATGTGCATATTTATTTCTAATGCATCCGTATTATGATGATATTTTGTGATTTGATCTATGCGATCATACATTGAAGATTATTGGATTTTAAATTTACATAAACATTTCTGTGACTTTCTATGTTGGAGTGTGATGTTCCTTCCATGATATTTGACTCACTTGAGTTACATGATGATTTTGATGAATTTGGTGTTATTTTTCCATTGTGGCTCGAGTATGGTGGTATACTTAGCCTATATCTAGTCCTTGAGACTTGTATATTTATCCCTCCTATTATGTCATGTGAACAAAAAATAATTAATCCCTTTATGTGATTATATTCACAACTCCTAGGGAAAAGAGTTGTGTATCTTGTGCTTATCTATTTCTTATACTGATTTGTAAACTAGACTGACCCATGTGTGTATTTCTCGGGTCAGACCGAGGTATTTCAGGTGTAGTTGCTGAGCTTGGGGTCAGTAGGATCTCTTTACTCTATCTTTGTTGTAGCTTCGTTCACTCGAGCTTATGTTGTCGATTTCGAATAGTAAAGTTTTCTATTATTTTATTATTATATCATATCCTAAGCTATATTTTATCTATTTTTTTATAGCACCTGTAATTGTTGTACTCTAATGATGTAATATTGTGTAACTGTTCTGTGATCTGTAATGGTGTAATTATATGTACTGTGTTCTGAGCTGATTCTGGAGCCACAGTAGAATTGTACTACATAAAGTATTAATTATGTCGAGCCTCTAGAAGAAAAAAAATAGCAATCACTATAACAACATACTTAAGACTTGCTAAAGCAAATCTACGAGTGGTCGCCCCTAACCAGCCCTATTCTCCGCTCTAATAGATAACATTACCGCGTAATGCTCTTTATTAGGGTGGATATAGGGGTGGAGCGTTACATCCTTTATTGCGAATACTAGACAAATCTGAACCCATGCGTTGCACTTAGGGCTCACCACCGATTGCACCACAGCAGACCGGAGTTAGATCAGAAGTCCCTGCGTCGTAGCTAAGACCACCCTCCACCAGCGCTTGGAGCGGTTGCCACCTCGGTGGTCCCCACCGATCTCGAATTACATTTGAAATAGGGGCGTCTAGGCCTCGATTTCTCATGAACCACTCCATTGTTTTCCATCATCCCTATTCCCATATAAAGATCATGAAGTGCACTTGAATTTTCTTCCAAGAGTTTGAATTAATCCTAAATGGGTTTCGAAATTATAAGAAATGAATTTGGGGCATTTTTGGCTGTTGATCAATGAATGGTGGCGGCTACTTAATGGAGAATTAGGGTGAGGAGTTTTAACGCTTTTATATGTATATATATTTAATTAGATTAATATTTAATTCACAAATTCTCCAATGCGTCTCTGAACTCGAAATTAAACCCAACAAATGTCGCCCCTAGCCAAATACCCCTGTTTTGGACACAATGGAATATGTTTCGTAAGCCAATCAGATCGTTTTGATTAGTTTTTATTATAATTAAAATATTAATCAATATATATTGAATTTAAATATACATTTTAATTTACTGGGGCCATATACTGATTCCAAAAATTTCCGAAAAATTAATCTAGTTATGTTTTGACAATACGGTCCTAACAAAATTAATTCATCGAATTTGGAGATCATTTGAAAAATGGCTGTTTTCTAGTCAATCCGATTTAACTAAAAATGACCAAACACGTTTTAATTTGCCATGCTCACATATCAATTCCCAGAGTTATGAAAATTGGAATCTAGCAATAATTTGACATTCCGGATCCAACAAAAGTGGTTTCGTCGAAAACAGAGGTCATTTGCAAAATAGGTATTTTCAAGGGCTATAAATTATATAAAAAATATATAAATTCCATAGCGACTCTTTTAAATTTTAAACTAGACTTAAAATTTAGTTTATATTATGAAATATGAATTTTTAATATTCGTTAGGAGGATATAATTAAACAGATTCAAATAATTGAAATCCGATTTATTTTGAATTCTGTACATTCATTTGAAATTTAAAATCGATATTTCAAACTGCCATGCCATTTCAAACTCCTTTTATAATTAAATTAAATTATTACATTATAACTTCGATTTAGAATAAATTTTTAGTCGTTATTATTCACTACAGCAGATTTACCTTTTAATAGCATGTGAAAAACGCTATAATAGGCTACTATAGCATTAGTGACAACGCTATATAACAACATGTTATAATAGCCCTGTAATATCTTATATCTCAAATTTAAATGCTATAGTATTATACATTTTATAGTGCACATTCACCACCATGAAATGTTTTACATAACGTTCACACCTTGTAGTTATATTTGCTTACTAAAATCCTAGCATATTTTTTTATAGCATTATCAATATTTTCATAGCGCACATTGAATGATATG
The DNA here is from genome assembly GCA_030737875.1 of Allium sativum. NCBI lineage: Eukaryota > Viridiplantae > Streptophyta > Magnoliopsida > Asparagales > Amaryllidaceae > Allium > Allium sativum. The sequence continues at coordinate 59,355,383 of CM060920.1, forward strand.
AAAAATATTTTCCATAGCATTATCATTGTTTACATAGATCATATTTAGTGATATGAAAAGTTATCCACACGATTTAATAGCATTTCACATTTTGATTCCATAAGTGGAGTTTTCCGCTATGAATATTTGTAGCATATATAGCATTATCAGTTTTCGTAACATACATTCAATGAAATGAAAAGGTTTTCCACACTATTTAATTTTTTACTTAGCATTCACCTTATATTTTCATAACAGCAATTTTCAGCTATTAATATACTTAATACACAGCAACATCAGCTATGATCTTTATATAGCAAATCTCTTATTTAATTTGTGCACAGTTTAAACAATTAAATAGTAAGTTAAAAAGACAAAATTGTCAATAGCAAAAAATTAATACCAAAAGCATATTTGATTTCAATTACAAAGTCAAAGTTAACAAGTCTACTAATAAATATAACATACGTATTGTTCAAACATCATTTCAAAAAACAAGATTATATGAAATATCACTTAGTCTTTAGCTTGTAAGCTCATCCAACTTCTGAAACCTGCAATTCACAAGCATAAGTCACAGTTTTATAACAAAAAAAGCAAGAAACACAATTAAACTGCAAAAATGAAATAGTCTTAGATGTCATCAAAGATAGTTCATAACAAACAGAAGATATGTTGCATGTAGTAATCACATAAAATAGGCTTTTGGTATAACAGAAAATACGGAGAAACTGTCGTTCACAATTACTGATCCTTTGCAGAAACTACAGAAAGTGTCGTTCACCATTAAATAAAACGAAATAGTCTGATTATTATAAAACAGTTGAAACTACCATGTAAAATGAAACAGTTTTATAAAATAGGATTTTATAACAAACACTTTTCAAATGAACTCTATCATCCTTTGCGATTTTGGAACCCTAATTCATGATTGCTATTTCGATAAAGAATGCCATCAGTGATTTGGGGGAGATGCGAGATCGGTCATGAGCCAGGAGCAATCTGAAAGGACATGAGGTAACTTGATTACCCGACTTAGAGGCAGGGCATTATCCTTTGGAGGCAGAGGCGATGTGAGAGGAGATTTGGATGTTGGATTGAATCATAGATGACCGACTTCCAATGAATCGAAATTTCTAGGGATTTAGGGATAAAGTTGAATGTAATGAAGGGATATTTTTAATTTGACGGCCTTAAGTTATATTTTATCTGAAACACCCCACCTCCGTTAAGGTCACTCACAAAGGGAATGCCTTAATTTTGGTGGAGTTTTTAAGTAAAAGCCACAGATAAACTCAAGACAAAAATAAATACACGTATTTAACCAACGGAAACCAAACATACTTTTATTTCATCAATATGTGTTCAAAACCAAACAGTCCATAATTGTCTCAAAATACTTCCAACATTACAACATCATTACTGTCTTGATAATTAAAGAAGCTGAAAACATAAATAAAGTGACAAAAATCCCCATAGTGATATCCAAAGCCATAGTCCGAGCAAAAGAGACCCAAATCATACATCTACGTTCTTGGAGCTTGTACAGAGCCTGACTGAGCTGAGCGGTTTCTTCCCTGTGGACCTGGGGGGGGGGAAACGAAAGAAAAGAAGTCGAAAAGAAAATAGGGTTAGACATAAAGGCTGAGTAAATCTAGTAACTCTTCAGTATGTGAATAAGAAAAGGGCTTGATAGATATATACTGAAAAAAGATGGTATCACAAGCTAAGGGAGTGACGAATGTACTATCGCACCCATAATATGTCTCTGCATCTACTAGAGTTTATTCTAACAAGCACCCCATGGTGAGGGTGAAGTGATCCCCATTTTCGAAAGATCGTCTCATACTCGTGTTAACATGTGTCATACAGCCCCCAAGAATTGTAGATACCTATGTTGGTCCCAACATGGGGTGTATCAAGACCCATGGTGGCGGCCCCCGACACAAATCTAGAAGGCATAGGTTATACTACTGGTGTCCCCAGTGCCCTGGTTGTCTGCTCCGGAGTGTGTGCACGCTCGCACCTCGTTAGACCTACACTGTGCACCCACTGCCATCGTTTTGACCGCTTACAATCAGCCCAGTAATCGTGCCCCACCCTACCTAGTTTCAGGGTACCGTTGATACCTAACTTGGGTTACTGCTGGAACGAGTCCCTCGTTACCAGGATTTTCTAGTCAGACATGTTAAGTGGTTAAGTGTCTGTGTTACCTAACCCCACCCTTCAATTCTTGTTAACATGTTGAATTTGGTTAAATGTTATAGTTGACTTAACCCTACCATCTGTCCTTAGCCTCTTAGGAGCACCTGACCACTCACATTAGACAGGTATTGCTATGGTTACTGGATATGCCAGTCGGTTCGGGCAGGTTTACACCGTAGCTCGGTCTAACCTCGGGTCATTATTGGGCTCAATGCTTAACCACCCACATTGGATAGGTATTGTTGTGACTACTGGACAGCCGGGCGGGTCCGGGCAGGTTTACATCACAACTCAATCCAACCTCGGGTTAAGCATATCGTGTTTTCTAAATTTACATATTTTATCACTTCTCAATTATATATGTAAATGTCATGTCTTTTATTTTTGGGTATAACAATTCATACCGCTTTAATGTCATTGTCGTTGGCATGTGCCAACCATGCCAACATATATTTTCATGTTTTACACCCAATGTTATTACCCCCGTTTATACGTTCGCAATGTTATAACAAATGTTAGGCTCGACACAATTCAGCCCAACTTTATTAGCGTAAGAGAAGGGGAAATCAAGAACATGTAATAGTTGACAACATATAAGGGTGTGTGGCGCATGAACTTGCAATTTAACGCTATTAACATAAATGATGGGTCATGTGAACTTGCATTAAAATCAAAGTATAACTAAGTACGTGACATATGAAATGGCATAGTTTAGGTTAATACAAACTTGTGTTTAAACATGTTTAACTTGGCATAATGTCAAACACAAAACTAGCATGATGTATATTCACCAAAAGGTCCAATTATAACATATAATCACATAGTCTTTTTCAACATGAACTTGCATAGTTTTTGAAACCCAAACGATACTTAATATGGATCCAATTACACTTGCAAATAAACATTAACTTGCATAGTTTATGAAACACAAATGATACTTAACATAGATCCAATTATACTTGCGAATAAACATGGAAGTGATATCATAGGTTTTGGGTCATGTAGGCGTAACAGGATTCAAGTCTAAATCATGTTTACATAAGCCTTAATTTAGGCTTAATGAATGTATAAGGCCCATGTCATAGGAATAAACAAAAAGGGATCGATTTCTAGTTATTTCCACAACCTGACAAGTGCCATAGTTTTCACATACAATTGTTCAATAGGCTTGCATCAATCAATTTATGCCACAAACGTCTATACACAAGTCATGATAGAACCATCACACTACATAGAATTTTATACAATACAATAACACAATTCTATTCTCGTTCACATCGAATCACATCACAATTTTTATTCATATTCTGAAAGGTCACTATACTTACAACGAATGCAGAATCTTGAATTCTGGATTCTGAATTCTGAAATTGAGATGCGCTCCTTTGGGTAGACTAACGTTGCATTAATTAATTTGATTAACTTTAATCTTCTTCTTAATTTGATTCATCTCAAGGCCTTTCTCTCTTGACAGCTATGTTCAATTCCTCCCTAGCAGCATGACAACTCCTTTCTCATTTTTTTGTGTGAATTTTCTGTTGAGACGTAGGGTGTATTTATAGATTTTTAAGTTGTTTTGAGCCATCAGATGAAGACAAGAGGAATCTAGACTATTCAAAGTTCAGAGAGCCAATCAAGAGGTGACACGTCATCCCTAGTGACACACATGGCCACAGAAATTCAAGCCAGAGCCAAACCTGGCCAGCCAGGTCGACCAGGCAGGTCGACACCCAGGTCGACACTATGGTAGACCTAGGGGGGAACCACGTCGACACTATGGTCGACCTGGGGTGACCAGCTCGACACCATGGTCGACCTGGTCTCTGGGCGGGAATTTTCCCGCCCAGCCCAGTTTGAACCTGAATTTCGAATTTTGAATTTAAAACTAAGCTGTTTGAATTTAAATTTGATTCTGAAACTTTCGAAGGCTATAACTCCTTCATATGGAGTCCGATTTGAGCAAACTCGGACTCTATCTCAAGCAGAATTTCGAGACAAATGCAATGGCGTAACCCGCTTCCCTTAATTATTTCATTTAGAATTAATTATACTTTAATTTGTGAAGCTTAACGTTATAGAATTCACTGGGTGTTACATTCTCCCCCCTTAAAAGGATTTCGTCCCCGAAATCTTCAAGTTAGGAAGAATGTTTATCCTACCATCCAACAGTCCATCTACTCAACCAACAAACACAGGCATCCACTGTCCTTAAAAGACTTCTAATGCTTCATGATCATATGCATAGTGTGTTTACATGTCCATATCCAATGCAGAAATCAGGCGGTCAACTAACTCAGTTGACCTCCTTAATGCGAATCATGTAAGTGTCATGAATCCATTGTGTAGACAAATTTTCCTACTCATAAATCTACATGAGTGCACAACTATTCCTACAAATGTGACAACCATATGACAGCATATAAAGTTTCAACCATATACAAATGAGAATACATATATGCATATGCAATATGAAGTGACTGAGCCAATCTATACCCTAGGGTGTGTGTGTATATGCATCCACGAGCAACCACTAGCAACCACTAGCAACCATCTGCAGCCATCATCCATAACATGTTTTCAAATACATGTTTGCATCCATTTGTTTTCTACCTAAGGAGTTAGGAAAAGGACCGAGGAGATATACCTAAAAAGATAGATAAAGCATAACTTAAGGAAAAAGAGAGAGATCAAAGATGTACCCTCAAAAAGAAGAGGGTAGGCAGTGCGTATTCTATCCTCAGTTCCCCAAGTCGCATCTTCCTCGGCGTCGCTGCACTGGACATCAACGAGTTTGACTTCGTGGTAGCGTAGCTTTTTCACTTCAGTTCCTAGGATGCGGGTTGGAACTCTCCTCACAGTTGCTTCACGTTCCACTGCGGCTTCTAGAATGCTAGGTTCCACCACTTCTGCAGACTCATGCAAACACTTCTGGAGGTGAGAAACATGAATGACGTTGTGAACTCTGGCCAGTCTCTCGGGTAGCTCTAATCTATAGGCCATCTTTCCAACCTTCTCAATGATAGGAAACGGTCCTACAAATCTTGGTGCTAGCTTTCCTGCGGATCCAAAGAGAACGACGTTCCTTAAAGGTGATACCTTAAGGAAAACCCTTTCCCCAACCTCAAACTCAAGGTCGGTCCTTCTCTTGTCGGCGGAGGATTTCTGTCGGTCTTGTGCAGTCTTCATCCTCCTTCGTATTAGGTCCACTTTCTCCGAAGTCTCTCGAATCATGTTTGGCCCAAGTATAAGCTTATCTGTAGACTCCCACCAACAAGTTGGTGATTTGCACGGTCTTCCATACAAGGCTTCGAAGGGTGCCATACCGATGGTAGCTTGGTAGCTGTTGTTGTCGGCAAATTCCACTAAAGGAAGGTGATCCTCCCAAGTCCCTCCAAAGTCAAGAACGCAAAGCCTCAAAAGATCCTCTAAAACTCTATTCAGCCTTTTCGTCTGGCCATCGGTTTGGGGGTGATAGGCCGTGCTCAAACATAACTGTGCGCCTACAGCTTCTTGCAGACTCCGCCAAAACTCACTTGTGAAGATAGGGTCTCGGTCACTAACAATGCTGGAGGGTATCCCATGAAGTCGAACTATTTCCTTGAGTTAAAGAGATGCCAGAGATGAGGCGGTCCTTCTACTCTTGATAGGTATGAAGTGGGTGCTCTTAGTAAGCCTATCTGTAACACCCCACATCTGTTAAGGTCACTCACAAGGGGAATGCCTTAACTTCAATGGAGTATTATCGGTACTGGAACAGAAATATTACAAGATAGACATATATATAAAACAGCGGAAAATAAAGTGGAAGTACTTCAAATCAGTTATTAAATATAAATGTTTACAAGAAAAGCCCATCAACTTCCAATACCCAATTTCATAGTTAAAATATCTGTCTTGCTCAAAAACAAAGAAGCATAAAAACAAACTGTATTATTCCCCAATAAAGCAAAGCAAGCCATAGCCAAGAGAAATCCAAGCCATACATGAAAGAGCCTTGGAGCTTGGTAAGATCCGAACTAAGCTGTATTCCCACCCTGTGAACCTGGTGGGGGGGAATGGAAGAAAAAGAGGCGAAACAAAACGGGTCAGTCATAAAGACTGAGTAAGTCCTAGTGACTTTCAGCATAAAAATAGGTAAAGATAACATGGCATGAATAAACTAAAAGTAAACCTAAGCATGATGACAAGGTAGGCAAGATAAACTAAGATAACAAGATAAACTATGATAATAAGATAAACTAAGGTAACAAGATAAACTTCGGGCAAGATGAAACAAGTATAACGTCCCATAATTCCTATCAAGTATCCCACCGCATAGTTTCTATCAAGAATAACATCGCAAGTTTTCTAAGCTTTACCATTAAAACGGTATCTATTTGCTCTGCACCACCTAACTAGCATCCTCGTAAGTGTCTTACATTGAATGATCCGTATTCCTACTAGTGTCCTGTGTAACAAGGATCCGTACCCCCTACTAGTAGCCCGTGTTATATAATAATTTCAACGTGATCCCAATCCCCACAATTATGGTAGCCTTCATGTGTACATCGATTATGAGGATTCCACCTCGATCACCCCAATGGCCATGTATATATTCGATGCACCCTTACTACCTTATCGATCGGCTCCCTACTTGACCTAGTTCTCGTTTGTGTCATGCGGCCCCCTACTTGTAGAAACCTGTGCTGGTCCCACCATGGGGTGTATCAAGTCCCATAGTGGCAACTCTGACACAATCAAGATGCACAGCTTTATACCTACTCATGCCCAGTGGCTAAATTTTCTGCGCCGAAGTGTGTGCACGCCCGCACTCCGTTAGAACCTGCACTGCTGCACCAACCACCGCTAATTTGACCTCTTATAATCAGCCCAGTAATCATGCCCCACCCTGCCTAGCTCAGGGTTCTGTTGATACCTAATGTGGGTTACTGCTGAAATGGGTCCCCGTTACTAGGTTTTTTTAATGGTTAAGTCTGTGGGCCTATATTCTCTGATATTACCCACCAACCCTAATGCGTACTTAACCCCGCTACTGATTCAAGCATGTGTATTTAATGGTTAAGTGTATGTGGGCCTATATTTACTAATATTACCCACCAACCCGATACGTACTTAACCCTTCTACTCGTTATGTTACCATGATTAAGAGTTTATCTTAGTTAACTTAACCTTTCTCGCTTATTATGTTTGATTGGTTAAGTGTGGTTTATTAACTTAACACCGTTCGTCTATCTGGTTACATTGGTTAAGAATTTTCTTGTTAACTTAACCCCATGCGTTACTTAACCCTACTACGCATCACATTAGATTGGTTAAGTGCATGTTAACTTAACCCCATCCACTAGTCATATTATAATGGTTAAGTGTTATCAACTTATTCAAGTTAACTTAACCCACCCGCTTGTCCTGTTATGTTGGTTGAGTGTTACTACTTAACCGCAACCACTTGTCTAATTAACCCATTGTATTAGTTAAGTGTTCTCATTAACTTAACCTCGCTCTCTAGTCTAGTTTAATCATGTTATAATGGTTAAACATTTGCTTAACCTTACCTACTCCCGTAGTCAACTTATAAAATTGGTTAAGTGTCCAGATTAACCTAATCATATTACTTAACCCACCAATTTATATCATATTGGTTAAGTGTTCTTATTTACTTAACCCTACCCACTGGTCTAATTACCATGTCACGTTGGTTAAGTATTACTATTCGTATTTCCACATGTCACCCATTTAACCCTCATGTCCCACCACATGTTTATCTGGTTAAGTATTTCTTAATTCATTAATTAAGGCCGTAACCTTTTAAAGACCTCTCACATTAGACTGACATTTATGGCAGCTGGATTTGCCGGGCGGGTCCGGGCAGTCTTACACCATAAAAGAGTCTAACCTCGTGTCTTTACAACTGTTACGCTTTTAATTTGGGCCTAGGATCTCTCACATTGGCTGACATTTGTGACTACTGGATTCGCTGGGCGGTTCCGGGCAGGTTTACGTCACAAACGAGTCCCACCTCATGTCCTAAGCATTGATTATCACTTATAATCTTTTACCCCAATTTGAATTTATTTCCCCTATTCAAATTATCAATTAATTCCTAATTTAACGATGTCTATAATTGACTTAATTATGTCCATTAATTAATGGTATGCAAAATCATACCAATTTTACCACATTTTATCTTAGGCCATTAAAGGCAACTTATCTCAATTTATATTTATCCCTCTTTTAAGGCTATTACATACCAACTAATATATGTACCCAATTCTAGTCAGTTTACATATATACCAAGTTTCATGCTTTTTTTTTTCATTTGTCAAGATCTAGCCAAAATTACGTGTATCAAGTTTCATACCCAAATCCATTGATTCATGATGTAGTTATCCCAAGCTATAATCTTTTTTGTTTCAATACATGTCAATTGCCCAAGTTCATAATACATGTTTATGCCAATTATAAAGTTTACAATCGCTTTCATGCTAAAATTCCCAAATCTACATATGCCTAATTAACATAAGCCCAATCTTTTGATTTAATTTACATAGATCCAATTGATGTCGAATTCCATGTATATAATATTTATGCAAATTTTATCATAACAAGATTATACCAAACTTTATAGATCTACCTCAAACTTGCAAATTAAATGATAATATCCAATTTCATGTTGCCAATTATTAATCATACCCATATAGGCAATAATCCCATATTTCCCCCATATACATCTCGTATGCGAATCGCGATTTTAGGTCAAGGTCCGAAGTTGACCAAGGTTCATCAAAAGAAAATAAATAGGGGGAGGTAGAAATTTGCATAATAAATAGATCAGAGAGAGAGGAAAACAACATCATGATAGGCATAAAGATTAGAACTTGATGATAACATCATTACGAATCAAGAAAACTGTTGAATAAATCACAAACTTGTCATGAGAATAAAGGTAGACAAGTCTCAAAACTAAAGATTCAAAAAGTAACAGGAACAGATCTGAATCGATAAACATACTTAGATTCAATTCCACTTTATTTCATGCCCATATTAAAATTAAATATTAGATCTGAAAATAACTAGCACTTACAGGGAACGACTAATGAATTAGGGAGTGAATTTGTCGTAGAAAATTGCAGTGTCATTGATCTACAATCTTGAATTTGTTGTAGAAGCATTGATCTTTGATTTGATTTGAGTTTGAACGCTTAAGCTTTAATTTGGAGACGGCGGCCATGGCTCAAGAGAGATTCCAGCAGCATTTAGGTGTAAGAATGATTTGTTATGAATTAGGTTAGGTCTAGGTGTTATTTTATAAGTGTAGCATATTCATTTCAGCCATCGAATTAACCCTAAAACCCATCCGGACCATCAAAACTCGTCCCGGGCCTCAAAAACCGGTTCCGGGCCACCCCAGGCCGGCCAGGTCGACCTGTACAGGGGAGAGGTCGACACTATAGTCGACCTGGGGGGGGGGGGGGGCAGGTCGACTATGCAGTCGACACTGCAGTCGACCTGGGTCCAGTCTGCCAGAAAGTCTACTGAATCTTGTTTTGGCAAAATCTTGGTCATACGGACTCCGATTTTCGAAAACTCGGACTCTATTTCGCGTATTTTTCCGAGAGGAACGCATTGGTGATGTCTATTTTACCTAATTCCTGATTCTTGAATTAGGTATCCTTATTTTACTATCTTTTCCGTTACATACGCCGTTATCGAACTAATTTTTCTTCTCTTCCATGTATTAATTAATTCTCCTTATGCATCACCATTATTTACCTATCATAAGCATATTTTCATATATTTTATTTCATTTTTAATTATAGAAAAAAAATACGGGGTGTTACATTCTCACCTCCTTAAAGGATTTCGTCCCCGAAATCTTCAAGTTAAGAAGAATGTGTCCTACCATCCATCATCCATCTACTCAATCATCAATCACAGGCATTCATTGTCCTTAAGAAATTTCTAATGCTGTATGAACATATGATAGAAGTGTGTGTATATGTTCCTTGTCTAATGCAAATGATCAGGACTGATTGATCTTCTAAATGCAAAATATGTTTAGTGCCATGAGTCCAACATGTATGCAAATAGTCCTAGTCACATAAACACTTTATGTGTGCACAAACATCCATCCATATGCAACATCCACATGATAACACATTCAATTTCATCCATAAACAAGTATAAACACTCATGCATATGCAATATGAAAGGTGACTGAGCCGATCTAGTGCCTAATGTGTGTAAATGCATGCACGAGCAACCACTAGCAACCACTTGCAGCCACTTGCAACCATCAATCATAACATGTCTCAAACACATGTTTACACCCAATTATTCCTATCCAAAGATATAGTCGGATGATAGAAGCAAGTAAAAACTTTGTGCCCATTAGGAAATGTCAAAACTAGAAACCTGTGCAACATATATATTGATTAGGAGAAGAACTCTCTAAGCATCAGCCCCGAAGACCGAAATCAACATCAGACCGACACCCAAAGAATTACTCATCCCAACCAATATATATGACTCTAGGAATCTAAGCATGATGGACTCTTATTAGGTCACAAGGAAATCCTTCCTAAGACCAACCCGTATCCTATAACACCCAAAAAGTTTAGTCAACCCAACGGACACCCTCAAGCCCCAACATGTGTTACTAACAGATGAGTCATACTCCCTACGGGGTTTGCAACAAAAATTATATTGAGGATAGGACCGAGAGGATATACACAAAAGATAGCATGTGAGTAAGCTCTATAGGAAAAGAGAGATCATGGATATACTCTTAAAAAGAGATATGATGTGCGAATCCAGTCTTCAATCTTCTAAGTCGCATTTCTTTGAGCTTAACTCCATTGTGCTTTGACCGCCTTTAGCTTCACAATTTCGTAGCTTCTTAATTCTTGTTTCCAAAATATGGGTTGGAATCCATTTCACTTTTGCCTCTCGTTCCACTTTCACTTATTCTCCTCCTAGCATACTCGGCTCAAACATAACTGCATACTCATGGTTTCATGCAAGCTCTCCAAAATTCACTAGTGAATCTTGGATCTCTTCCACTTACTATCAGGTATTCCACGCAGAAGAACTATCTCTTAGAAATAAATGCCAACCATGTTGCCAAATGTACTTACTAAGGTGATCCTCTACAACTCCTACATAAGCGAAATAATCCATCCGCCCTGGTGGCAAACATTACTTGAGTGGATTACGAATTACCAATAAATGTGTCAAGAGATTCTAGGTAACAAATCATGATAGAACCCTAAAGGTTACATGCAACTTCGAGGGTATTACCGAGGCAAGTCAAGAGTCTAACTACCCCATTTATTTATTTATTTATTTATTTATTTTTTCAAAACCGAGAAGGTCACCCTTACTGGATAACCACTCCATTGCTAGAATCAACCCATTGCCCAAAACATAAACATTACTTCTAGACTCAACACTTAGCATAGACATTCTCAAATCCAAACTAGTCATGAATAAATGGGCCGATTTCCCCAATAGGACTTGAGACAAAAATGGGACCCTCTACTATGCTAGTACTAAGGTGCAGAGACTCAACTTTCGAAGCAGAATTAAAAGGATGCGATGTACAAAAAAAAAGTTCTAGTGGGATGATAGAAAAGAAAGCTAAACTTTTAACAGAACGTTACCGCCTCTCTTAGGTATACCATTGCCCTCTCGACGATCTTTCCTTTTTGCCCTTGTCCTTGTCCTATACTTAACTACATGTCCCTTTTTACCATACTAAAGATACTCTCTCTTGTCATGGGTTCTACTATTCTTTCACTTTGGCCTCTTTCCTTTCACCTTTTTCCTCCTTCGTGGATTAAGCCATAACAACTAGTTTCTTGTTCTTACTATCCTTGTATAGTTTGTTGACAAGTCTCTCGAAGCTGCCTCCAACGCACGGCAATTCTACACAGCTTGAAATACGATTAGTCGCAAGTAAAACTACTGCGGCTACAGATGGAGGTTGGGCACTTCTTTGCCCTTCGACATATGTCGGATGCCTACGAAACTATGGTGAAAAGAGAGAGAAGAGATTTCAAGAGAGAATCAAAAGATAGTGCATATGGCTTTGGGGAATATTCCATTTAATCAAAACAAAGTTTTCTTGAAAATTTGCTTCTTTGTAAACGTTTTGAAAACTAGTTTCAGAAGGTTTTTGAAAACTTTTGCCCAGTCTGGTAACCTTCTGCTCTGATACCAAATGTAACAACCCACATCTGTTAAGGTCACTCACAAAGGGAATGCCTTAACTTCAATGGAGTATAATGGGTACTGGAACAGAAATATTACAAGACAGACATATATATAAAACAGCGGAAAATAAAGTGGAAGTACTTCAAATCATTTATTAAATATAAATGTTTACAAGAAAAGCCCATTAACTTCCAATACCCAATTTCATAGTTAAAATATCTGTCTTGTTCAAAAACAAAGAAGCATAAAAACAAACTGCAGTATTCCCCAATAAAGCAAAGCAAGCCATAGCCAAGAGAAATCCAAGCCATACATGAAAGAGCCTTGGAGCTTGGTAAGATCCGAACTAAGCTGTATTCCCACCCTGTGAACCTGGGCGGGGGGGGGGGGGGGGAATGGAAGAAAAATGAGGCGAAACAAAACGGGTCAGTCATAAAGACTGAGTAAGTCCTAGTGACTTTCAGCATAAAAATAGGTAAAGATAACATGGCATGAATAAACTGAAAGTAAACATAAGCATGATGACAAGGTACGCAAGATAAACTATGATAACAAGATAAACTATGATAACAAGATAAACTAAGGTAACAAGATAAACTTCGGGAAAGATGAAACAAGTATAACGTCCCATAATTCCTATCAAGTATCCCACCGCATAGTTTCTATCAAGAAGAACATCGCAAGGTTTCTAAGCTTTACCATTAAAACGGTATCTATTTGCTCTGCACCACCTAACTAGCATCCTCGTAAGTGTCTTACATTGAATGATCCGTATTCCTACTAGTGCCCCAACTAGTGTCCTGTGTAACAAGGATCCATACCCCCTACTAGTAGCCCGTGTTATATAATAATTTCAACGTGATCCTAATCCCCGCAATTATGGTAGCCTTCAGGTGTACATCGATTATGAGGATTCCACCTCGATCACCCCAATGGCCATGTATATATTCGATGCACCCTTACTACCTCATCGATCGGCTCCCTACTTGACCTAGTTCTCGTTTGTGTCATGCGGCCCCCTACTTGTAGATACCTGTGCTGGTCCCACCATGGGGTGTATTAAGTCCCATAGTGGCAACCCTGACAAAATCAAGATGCACATCTTTATACCTATTGATGCCTAGTGGCTAAATTTTCGGCCCCCTACTTGTAGAAACCTGTGCTGGTCCCACCATGGGGTGTATTAAGTCCCATAGTGGCAACCCTAACACAATCAAGATGCACATCTTTATACCTATTGATGCCTAGTGGCTAAATTTTCTGCGCCGAAGTGTGTGCACGCCCGCACTCCGTTAGAACCTGCACTGCTGCACCAACCGCCGCTAATTTGACCTCTTATAATCAGCCCAGTAATCGTACCCCACCCTGCCTAGCTCAGGGTTCCGTTGATACCTAATGTGGGTTACTGCTGAAATGGGTCCCCGTTACTAGGTTTTTCTAATGGTTAAGTCTGTGGGCCTATATTCTCTGATATTACCCACCAACCCTGATGTGTACTTAACCCCGCTAGTGATTCAAGCATGTGTATTTAATGGTTAAGTGTATGTGGGCCTATATTTACTAATATTACCCACGAACCCGATATGTACTTAACCCTTCTACTCGTTATGTTACCATGGTTAAGAGTTTATCTTAGATAACTTAACCTTTCTCGCTTATTATGTTTGATTGGTTAAGTGTGGTTTATTAACTTAACCCCGTTCGTCTATCTGGTTACATCGGTTAAGAATTTTCTTGTTAACTTAACCCCATGTGTTACTTAACCCTACTACGCATCACATCAGATTGGTTAAGTGAATGTTAACTTAACCCCATCCACTAGTCATATTATAATGGTTAAGTGTTATCAACTTATTCAAGTTAACTTAACCCACCCGCTTGTCCTGTTATGTTGGTTGAGTGTTACTACTTAACCGCAACCACTTGTCTAATTAACCCATTGTATTGTTAAGTGTTCTCATTAACTTAACCTCACTCTCTAGTCTAGTTTAATCATGTTATAATGGTTAAACATTTGCTTAACCTTGCCCACTCCCGTAGTCAGATTATATAAATGGTTAAGTGTTCAGATTAACCTAATCATATTACTTAACCCACCCATTTATATCATATTGGTTAAGTGTTCTTATTTACTTAACCCTACCCACTGGTCTAATTACCATGTCACATTGGTTAAGTATTACTATTCGTATTTCCACATGTCACCCACTTAACCCCCATGTCCTACCACATGTTTATCTGGTTAAGTATTTCTTAATTCATTAAGGCCGTAACCTTATAAAGACCTCTCACATTAGACTGACATTTATGGCAGCTGGATTTGTCGGGCGGGTCTGGGAAGTCTTACACCATAAAAGAGTCTAACCTCGTGTCTTTACAACTGTTATGCTTTTAATTTGGGCCTAGGACCTCTCACATTGGGCTGACATTTGTGACTACTGGATTCGCCGGGCGGTTCCGGGCAGGTTTACGTCACAAACGAGTCCAACCTCGTGTCCTAAGCATTGATTATCACTTATAATCTTTTACCCCAATTTTAATTTATTTCCCCTATTCAAATTATCAATTAATTCCTAATTTAACGATGTCCATAATTGACTTAATTATGTCCATCAATTAATGGTATGCAAAATCATACCAATTTTACCACAATTTATCTTAGGCCATTAAAGGCAACTTATCTCAATTTATATTTATCCCTCTTTTAAGGCTATTACATACCAACTAATATATGTACCCAATTCTAGTCAGTTTACATATATACCAAGTTTCATGCTTTTTTTTTCATTTGTCAATATCTAGCCAAAATTACATGTATCAAGTTTCATACCCAAATCCGATGATTCATGATGTAGTTATCCCAAGCTATAATCTTTTTTGTTTCAATACATGTCAGTTGCCCAAGTTCATAATACATGTTTATGCCAATTATAAAGTTTACAATTGCTTTCATGCTAAAATTCCCAAATCTACATATGCCTAATTAACATAAGCCCAATCTTTTGATTTAATTTACATAGATCCAATTGATGTCGAATTCCATGTATATAATATTTATGCAAATTTAATCATAACAAGATTATACCAAACTTTACAGATCTACCCCAAACTTGCAAATTAAATGAAAATATCCAATTTCATGTTGCCAATTATTAATCATATCCATATAGGCAATAATCCCATATTTCCCCCGTATTCATCTCGTATGCGAATCTCGATTTTAGGCCAAGGTCCAAAGTTGACCAAGGTTCATCAAAAGAAAATAAATAGGGGGAGGTAGAAATTTGCATAATAAATAGATCAGAGAGAGAAAAACAACATCATGATAGGCATAAAGATTAGAACTTGATGATAACATCATTACGAATCAAGAAAACTATTGAATAAATCACAAACTTGTCATGAGAATAAAGGTAGACAAGTCTCAAAACTAAAGATTCAAAAAGCAACAGGAATAGATCTGAATCGATAAACATACTTAGATTCAATTCCACTTTATTTCATGCCCATATTAAAATTAAATATTTAGATCGTAAAATAACTAGCACTTACAGAGAACGGCTAATGAATTAGGGAGTGAATTTGTCGTAGAAAGTTGCAGTGTCATTGATCTATCCTCTTGAATTTGTTGTAGAAGCATTGATCTTTGATTTGATTTGAGTTTGAACGCTTAAGCTTTAATTTGGAGACAGCGGCCATGGCTCAAGAGAGATTCTAGCAGCATTTAGCTATAAGAATTATGAATTAGGTTAGGTCTAGGTGTTATTTTATAGGTGTAGCAATTCATTTCAGCCATCGGATTATCCCTAAAACATATCCGGACCATCAAAACTCGTCCCGGGCCTCAAAAATGGGTTCTAAGCCACCCCAGGCTGGCCAGGTCGACCTGTACAGGGGGGAGGTCGACACTATAGTCGACCTGGGGGGGGGGGGGGCGTAGGTCGACTATGCAGTCGACACTGCAGTCGACCTGGTTCCAGTCTGCCAGACAGACTGCTGAATCTTGTTTTAGCCATATCTTAGTCATACAGACTCCGATTTTCGAAAACTCAGACTCTATTTCGCGTATTTTTCCGAGATGAACGCAATGGTGATGTCCTATTTACCTGATTCTTGAATTAGGTATCCTTATTTTACTATCTTTTCCGTTACATACACCGTTATCGAACTAATTTTTCTTCTCTTCCATGTATTAATTAATTCTCCTTATGCATCACCATTATTTACTTATCATAAGCATATTTTCATATATTTTATTTCATTTTTAATTATATAAAAAAAATACGGGGTGTTACACTATCCACTATTACCCAAATGCTAGTGGTTCCTCTTCTCGACCTAGGTAGTCCATCAATGAAGTCCATTGAAATGCTATCCCACTTCCACTGTGGGACCTCTAAAGGATGAAGTAGTCCTCCAGGCTTGTTCTCTTCCGCCTTGACCCGTTGGCAGGTCATGCACTTAGAAACGAAATCTGCCACGTCTTGTTTTATGCCGCTCTAAAAGAAAGTCCTTTTTATATCCTTGTACATCTTATCGCCGCCAGGGTGTATAGTCATCTTAGAATGATGTGCTTCTTCGAGAACCTTCTTTGTCAACTCCCTTGCTTGTGGGACGCATAATCTTCCATCTCGTCTCAGCCAACCCTTATCATCGATGGCGTACCTACTGAGGTGACTAGAAGTCTCAACCTTAATAAGTTTATCAATCACATCAACAAGCTGAGGGTCTTCACGTTGTGCATCCCCTATTGAGTCCAAGAGAGTAGGGCGTACTTCGAGAGATGCTAACAAACTCGGTACAAAATCTAAGGAGGGCCTAAAGTTAAAACTGCCTATATACTCCAGGCTTTGCCTTTCCACAAAGAGCAGACATAAGGTCAGTTTCTTTCAGCTCAACGTGTCTGCTACTACGTTGCCTTTGCCGGGAGTATAGGAAATTTCAAAATCATACGAGGCAAGAAACTCCATCCATCTTTGCTGCCTCAAGTTAAGATCCTTCTGCAAGAAGAGATATTTCAATGATTTATTGTCAGTGTATAATTCGAATTTCTCACCTAGGAGATAATGGCATCAAGACTTAAGCGCAAAGACGATGGCGGCTAACTCAAGATCGTGGGTTGGGTAGTTCTTTTCATGAACTTTCAATTGTCTTCCGCCATAAGCTACTACCCTGCCTTCTTGCATTAGAACAGTGCCTAGTCCCGTTCCACATGCAACCGTGTATACTGTGAACATTTTGCTTCCATCTAGCAAAGTCAGATCTGGGGCTGTTGTGAAAGCCCGTTTTAATCGTTGGAAAGCAAACTCGCAGTCCAAGTCCCAAGTGAACACCAGATTCTTCTTTGTTAACCTTGTAAGTGGGGCTGAGATTTTCGCGAAATCCCTAATAAACTTTCGGTAAGAACCGATTAGCCCAAGAAAGCTTCGAACTTCGGTTGCATTTCTTGGTGTCTTCCAATCTTGCACTGCCACCACTTTTGCGGGGTCCACAGCCAACCCCTCTTTGGACACTATATGCCCCAGAAATCTTACTTCTTTTCTCCAGAAGTGACACTTGGAGAATTTGGCTTTTAGTTGATGGGCTCGAAGAGTTTCCGTGATTTATTTCAGATGCTAGGCATGCTCTTCCTCACTCTTTGAGAAGATTAAGATATCATCTTCGAAGACAACCACGAATTTGTTGAGGAATTCTCTGAACACCCTTCTCATTAGGTCTACGAAATAAGCGGGTGCGTTTATCAAGCCGAAAGGAATGACAAGTCACTCGAAGAAACCGTCTGGGGTTCTGAATGTCGTTTAATCAATACTACTTCAGCTACTCTTAGCTGATGGAACCCAGTTGCCAGATCAAGTTGGGAGAAGACCATCGCACCAACAAGCTGATCAAACAAATCGTCGATTCGGGGAAGAGGGTGCCTATTTTTCTTGGTCAATTTTTTTAACTCCCTATAGTCGACGCAAAGGCGGAGCGAACCGTCTGCTTTGGTTGCAAACACCACTGGAGCACCCCATTCCGAAATGCTCCGTCTAATGAACCCCTTTTCGAGAAGTTCTTTAACCTGCTTACTGAGCTCCTTTCTATCTCTTGGAGCCATGTGTCTAACAGGTAAAGCTACAGGCTTTGTGTAACTCCCCACGTCAATTAATGTCACTCACAAAGGGAATGCATTAACATCCATGGAGGTTTTAAGTGAATATAGAATAGAAAAATTACAAGACAGATAATAAGTAGTACTTGGAAATCTAAAACTTCATTTTTATTGCAGCGGAAATTAAACATGTTTGTTTCATCACAAAACCATAAATTAGAGTCAAGTACAATATCCATCTTGCTAAAAAAAATTACATAATCCCATTACACAAATAGCCATTAAAAAAGATAACGAGCTGGACTTTACTTCAACAGTCCAAGCTTTCCAAAGAGAGATGAAGCAATCCAATCAAACTCCACTAGAGCTGGGTCCAACCTGAGGACCTGGAGGGGGAAAAAGGATAGAAATGGAGGGGGTCAGACATAAAGTCTGGCGAGTATGATAATTCTAACAATACTATTATCAAAATAACTAGACTAAGGCATAAGCTGGAAGACAAGTAAATGTCTATGAACTATTAGGAAGATAAAGATAGCGTTTAAGATAACGTTAAAGATAACGGTAAAGGCACACCTAATTACTAACGAATAATTACTACACTGCATCGCACATTACTACACTGCACCGCACATTACTACACTGCACCGCACCAGTTACCCTAAAGGTTGATCCCACTTGCTTCACATAGAAACATATAAATAGCCTTACGTACCCCTAGCTGACTACATAGGTGCCGTCTGCCCCTATCTCCACTAGATGTACCCCACTACCCACTTTCGATCGGCTCCCTACTCGTAGATACCCGTGCTGGCCCCACAGTGGGGTGTATCACACCCTTAAAGTGGCAACCCGATACAACTTGAGAATGCACGGCTTATACCTACAAGATGCAACAACGTCTTACCTTCCAGCTCGGATCCACACACGCATATGAAACCCGTTGGACTTGCGTTGCCACCGCTCCCCGTTTTGGCCTCTTATAGTCAAACCCAGTGTGCGTGTCCCGTCCTCAACTTGGGTCGGGCCCACAATGATACGTTTGGGATACTGGTTGAAATAGGCCCCCACACGCTACCCACCTAAGCTTGTCATCACTAGTATATCCCACTTAATCCTCTTAGTCATGTTCATTTACATGTGTGTTTGGTTAAGTCTTACTAATCGTATTTCACATGCCACTAAGGGCACCCACTAGATTCCTCATGCCACCCAAGGCACCTACTTAACCCCCATGTCCCACCTTACATGTTTATCTAGTTAAGTATTTCTTAATTCATTCAGGTCATAACCTCATAAAGACCTCTCACATTAGACTGGCATTTATGGCAGCTGGATTTGTTGGGCGGTTCCGGGCAGTCTTACACCATAAAAGAGTCTAACCTCGTGTCTTTACAACCGTTATGCTTTAGTTTAGGCCTAGGACCTCTCACATTGGGCTGACATTTGTGACCACTCGATTTGCCGGGCAGGTCCAGGCAGGTTTACGTTACAAACGAGTCCAACCTCGTGTCCTAAGCATTGATTATCACTTATAATCTTTTACCCCAGTTTTAATAATTCCCTATTCAAATTATTAATTAAGTCAATTTTTAATGATGTCCATAATTATTCAATTATGGTGATCCACTCATGACATGCAAAATCATATCAATTGCACCCCAACTTCTTATTATTAAATCCTTAATATTACCCCTACCCTACGTTATACGTTCGCTTATTCAACGCATAATATACGCTAGACTTGAGTAGTCTAACACATAGCACAAAGATAAATTATCACAAAATATAGACAATTAAAATAAATCTAATCATAATAGGGGTGAAACTTGCATAAACTACACATGTTAAGGATCAAAAGGTGTCAACTTGTTAAATGTCACAATTTACATGATATGATCATTGCCCAAATCTATACATAATCTTGCATATGGGGTTTTTAGGCAACATATTGATGGTGTGAACTAGCATATAATATCACATATGTCATAACAAAATTCTAGATGTCATGGCATATGTTCATAACTTTTCTAATCAATCTAACTTGCATATGTGACTTGTCATATAGATCAACATAACCCAAACATGATGATTTAATTAACATGAACTAACTAGCATAGATAGTAACATCATGGCTTTTTAACATGTATGATTCATCACAACTTAGCATAGAAACTTTCAACATACATAACATCATCATAGCATGATTTACAACATATAGGATATCATCATCACATAGCATAGAATTAATAACATACATGATAGTATAAGGTTTACAACAACATATATGAAAATTCAAATCATCTACTCATAATCCATTCATGACTTAACCTAATTAAAATGATAATAATCCTGTTAAGACTATCATACTCACAATTTAGAAGAGAAAGATAGCCTAGATTTGCTTTAGAGTTGAGTAGAATTAGGTTTTGATTAGCTTTTCTTCCTTCTTAGTTGGCGGCGGCTCCACTGAGTTCCATGGCGGCAGTATGACGGTAGCTATTCTATTTTTCTTATGAATTAGGGTGATAGACTACCTAGGTATTTACAGAGTTTAGAGTTTATTTAGACCATCAGATCAATTCAGGACTAATCCCAGCCAACCAGATAAGGTTAAAACCCTAATGGGTCATCACTCAGTCAAAAACAGGCTCAGTCAAAAACCCTAGCCGCCAGACCCAGGTCGACACCCAGGTCGATGAAATAGTCGACCTGGGGGGGCAGGTCGACACTAGAGTCGACCCCCAGTCGACCTGCCTGGGCGGGAATTTTTCCCGCCCAGCCCGCTTCTGCACTTTCAATTTGAATTTTAAATTTCCTGCGAGCTATTTTGAATTTTCTGAAACTTCTGATGGCCATAACTTCTTCATACGAAGTCCAATTCACGCAAACTCAGACTCTATCTCAACCAGAATTCCGAGATGAACACAATGGCGCAACCCGTTTCCCACAGTTCTCACGTCTGAGATTAGTTATTCTTTAATTTGGGAATATTAGTATTAACCGAATTACGGGGTGTTACACTTTGCGTTATCCACAAGATATATGCGGAAGTCCATTTCCCGCCTCGGAGGTAAGCCTTTCACCTCCTCAAAGACATCCGGATATTCCCGGCCTACTCTTACTGGTTTCAAATTCTTATCAGAAGCATCAAGTGACTCTAGATAACTTAGCATAACAACATTCATGGGATTACAAGAGATTTCTAGAGTGTTACCAAGCCGAGTCAAGAGTCTAACTACTCTTTTCTCACAATCAAGAATGGCACCATTACTGGATAACTAGTCCATGCCTAAGATCAAACCATATCCCGAGAAGCCTAAGACAAAGGCATCACAACTAAACTCAACGTTGAGAATAGAGATTTTCAAACCCAAACAAACCATTGACAAGTAAGCGGAGCCCCCAATTGGATGTGAAACTACTAAGGGATCTTCTACCATACTAGTGTCTAGATGCAGAGATTCTACTAAGGCAGATGAAATAAAAGAGTGTGATGCACCAGAGTCAAAAAGTGTACGAACTAGATGATCGTAAAGATAGACTACACTTTCTACAGAAATATTACTACCTCGTTCCTGCTGAGGTGCCACTAGCGCATGAACCTGACCCCCTGAAGTGGATCCGGCTTTCTGTCCCTGCCCCTTCTTCTTTGGGCAGTCCTTAGATTGGTGCCCAGTCTCTCCACAATGAAAGCAACCACCCATCTTCGCCTTTCTTTTCCGACTGTCTTTTGATATATGGCCCACAATGCCACAGAAATTGCACCTTCTCTTCTCGCGGTGCTTATTGTTCTTCCCTCCTTTCTTGAATTCTGTTTTCTTTGCTTGTAGACCTTCTTTCTTCTCTTCCACCTTAGTTTCTTTCTTACCGTGGTCTTCCTCGTGTAGCAATGCCACGTCCACCAAGCTTTCATAAGTCGCTCCCATGGATACATGAGTCATGGCAAGGCTGTGTAGAGGCTCATTCAAACCCTTGACGAAACGAAGTGCCTTCTTGTGTTGGGTGTTTAATAAGTCTAACCCAAATCTGGCCAGCTGATTAAACTGATTAACATATTCCCTGATCGTCATGCTCCCCTGTTTCAGATTTAGCAACTTCTCCATTTGCAGGCTTCATTCTGCTTGGGAGAGAAATTTCATTTCAAACCTTGTCCTGAAATCTTCCCATGTTTCCACCGCCCTTTGAGCATTGGTAACTTCCCACCAATAGGAAGCTTCATCCTTAAGCAACCATACCGCTAGTTGTATCTTTTTCCTATCATCAACCCCGAAGATGACAAACAGATCCTCAGTCTCCTTTAGCCAGTTTCTTGCTCCTACAAAGGACTCTGTCCCATAAAAGTCTTTTCCACCCATAGCCTTAAAGTCTCTATAGGTTTTTGCGAAGGCATTTCCACGAGGAGGAGGGGGAGGAGGAACCGCGGCCACCGGAGGAGGGATGTCTTCTGGGCCCGCGCCATTGGCCATTGCTTCTAAGTAGCTCCTAAACCAGCCGGGAATCAGCACTCCTTCCGGGATGTTAAGGTCTCCAGGCATGCTGAAACAGAAAGGAAAAATTCAAAACGAAGTATAGAGAGAGATAGATAGGGCAATTGGCTTTAGGGGATTTTGTCTTTTTATAAACATAACACTTTTTCTTGAAAAATGCTTCTTTAAATTTTCTTTTCGAAAACAATTTCAAAAACTTTTATCTTATCTGGTAAAATTATGCTCTGATACCAAGTGAAACACCCCACCTACGTTAATGTCACTCACAAAGGGAATGCCTTAATTTTGGTGGAGGTTTATAAGTAAAAGCCACAGATAAACTCAAGACAGATATAAATACATGTATTTTAACCAGCGGAAACCAAACAAACTTTTATTTCATCAATATGTGTTCAAAACCAAACATTCCATAATTGTCTCAAAATACTTCCAACATTACAACATCATTACTGTCTTGATAATTAAAGAACCCGAAAACATAAATAAAGTGACAAAAATCCCCATAGTGATATCCAAAGCCATAGTCCGAGCAAAAGAGACCCAAATCAATCTACGTTCTTGGAGGTTGTACAAAGCCTGACTGAGCTGAGCTGTTTCCTCCCTGTGGACCTAGGGGGGGGGACGAAAGAAAAGAAGACGAAAAGAAAATAGGGTTAGACATAAAGCCTGAGTAAATCTAGTAACTCTTCAGTATGTGAATATGAAAAGGGCATGATAGATATATACTGAAAATAGGATGGTATCACAAGCTAAGGGAGTGTCGAATGTACTATCGCACCCATACTATGTCTCTGCATCTACTAGAGTTTAGTCTAACAGGAACCCCATGATGAGGGTGAAGTGATCCCCATTTTCGAAAGATCGGCTCCTATTCGCGTTAACATGTGTCATACGGCCCCTAAGAATTGTAGATACCTATGCTGGTCCCACCATTAGGTGTATAAAGACCCATGGTGGCGGCCCCTGACACAAATCTAGAAGGCATAGGTTATACTACTGGTGTACCCAGTGCTCTAGTTGTCCGCTCTAGAGTGTGTGCACGCCCGCACCCCATTAGACCTGCACTGTGCACCCACCGCCGTCGTTTTGACCGCTTACAATTAGCCCAGTAATCGTGCCCCACTCTGCCTAGTTTCAGGGCACCGTTGATACCTAACTTGGGTTACAGCTGAAACGGGTCCCTCGTTACCAGGATTTTCTAGTCAGACATGTTAAGTGGTTAAGTGTCTGTGTTACCTAACTATACCCATCAATTCTTGTTAACATGTTGAATTTGGTTAAGTGTTATAGTTGACTTAACCCTACCATCTGTCCTTAGCCTCTTAGGAGCACCTGACCACTCACATTAGACAAGTATTGCTACGGTTGCAAGATATGCCAGTCAGTTCCGGGCAGGTTTACACCGAAGCTCAGTCTAACCTCGGGTCATTATTGGGCTCAATGCTTAACCACCCACATTGGATAGGTATTGTTGTGACTACTGGATAGCCGGGCGGGTCCGGGTAGGTTTACATCACAACTCAATCAACCTCGTGTTAAGCATATCGTGTTTTCTAACTTTACATATTTTATCACTTCTCAATTATATATGCAAAAGTCATGTCTTTTATTTTTGGGTATAACATTTCATACCGCTTAAATGTCATTGTCGTTGGCATATGCCAACCATGCCAACATATATTTTCATGTTTTACACCCAACGTTATTACCCCCATTTATACGTTCGCAACGTTATAACAAATGTTGGGCTCAACACAATTCAGCCCAACTTTATAAGCGTAAGAGAAGGGGAAATCAAGAACATGTAATAGTTGACAACATATAAGGGTGTGTGGCGCATGAACTTGCAATTTAACGCTATTAACATAAATGATGGGTCATGTGAACTTGCATTAAAATCAAAGTATAACTAAGTACGTGACATATGAAATGGCATAGTTTAGGCTAATACAAACTTGTGTTTAAACATGTTTAACTTGGCATAATGTCAAACATAAAACTAGCATGATGTATATTCACCAAAAGGTCCAATTATAACATCTAATCACATAGTCTTTTTCAACATGAACTTGCATAGTTTTTGAAACCCGAACGATACTTAATATGGATCCAATTACACTTGCAAATAAACATTAACTTGCATAGTTTATGAAACACAAATGATACTTACCATAGATCCAATTATACTTGCAAATAAACATGGAAGTGATACCATAGGTTTTGAGTCATGTAGGCATAACAGGATTCAAGTCTAAATCATGTTTACATAAGCCTTAATCTAGGGTTAATGAATGTATGAGGTCCATGTCATAGGCATAAACAAAAAGGGATCAATTTCTAGTTATTGCCACAACCTTACAAGTGGCATTGTTTTCATAAACAATTGTTCAATAGGCTTGCATCAATCAATTTATGCCACAAATGTCTATACACAAGTCATCAAATCATCGGCTTCGACATTCATCTGATCAAATGCTTTCTTAAATAGAATGTTAACCGAGCTTCCATTATCCAATAAGACCTTGTGGACTAAAGTAGGAGAAATGGTGGCTGTGATCACTAAGGGGTCTTTGGTAAGGGAATGAGCTTCAGTACTGTCTCTATTGCGGAATATGACATCGTTAGAAATTGTTTTTTACTTCTTTTTTGGGGCGGTATCTTCAAAATTACTGCACTCCCCTACTCCAACGTGCTTGGCTGCATTCATATATTGATCCATCACCCTGAAGCTATGTCCAGCCGGGTGAGGCCCTCCTACTATAGTGTTGACAACAATATTCTTCCCCTTCTACTGAGAAGTGGGTCTAAAAGCAGGTTGGTTTTGATTCGGGGCATGTCCGACCTGCCTCCTGTTTCTTGGAGCAAACTTGTATTCATCCAACTTCCCTTCTCGAAGCAGTTTTTCAATCATGCCTCTCAAATGGCATCACTCATTAGTGGAGTGACCATGGGTCTAATGGAAAAGGCAGAATTTTCCTGTTTCATGCTCTTTCTCTGTAGAGTTTGATAGTGGAGGCCTCCTATATTGAAGAACATTATAAGTTTTCAGGAAAATATTCTCTATCATTCAGTGGTGTAAAGTTCTCAAGTGCTTTGAACCGGGGTCTCTTCTGTGAATCATTTCCCCGATTCTTCTTCCGACTGCTCTTCCGGTTCTGGCGACCACTACTTTGTTTCTTATTTCCAACATTAACCTCTACCTTTCTAGAGCTATCTCCGGATTGTTTGATGGCAAGATTACTCTGTATATCTTCCTTATCAGCAGCTTTACTCTTTCGATTAGCATATAATTCCTCTTGGCGCAAACAGATATTGGCTTTCTCGTAGAATATTTCCCTGGTAAGTGGCGGTTTTCCATCTAAGTATCTGCCAAAACTCCGTATCTTTATCCAATCCGCCAATTATGGCCATCAGGACTGATTGTTCGTAAGGGTCTCTAACCTCCATAACTACCAAAGTTGAAGTAGTCTAGATATGATCTCAGAGTCTCATCGGGGCGCTGCTTGATGAGTGATAGCTCAAAAATGTTTTTGGACCTTTATGTATGGATTCAGAATTGATTTATGAATCTTTGCTCAATTCCTTGAAGCTGGAGATTGATCGAGTAGGCAAGCATGTAAACCACATTAATGGCACATCCTCTTGAAGGATCATGAATGCTTTGCATTTCACTACGTCAGGAGCGGCAGTAGCATTCATATACCGTGAATATTTCATTAAACGCTGAACTGGGTCTGTCGTGCCTGAATACCAGTTCATAGTCAACATGTTGAATTTCCTCGGGAACCAGATGTCCAATTTGTCATATGTAAACGGTGTATGACTTCGGTCTATACCCTAATCCTCATTTCTTTCTCCATAGCTATCTTCCATGATCTTCCTTACCATTGCCTCAATGTCAGCATTAGTCAATATGAATTATGGATCGGCACTTCATGCCCTGCGGGGATCCCCAATATCTCTTCGATGCACTGCCCCCAAGTCGGGTACCTGAACAAAGCTTCCTTACCCCCTATGGTCAATGTTAATC
The DNA here is from genome assembly GCA_030737875.1 of Allium sativum. Taxonomy (NCBI): domain Eukaryota; kingdom Viridiplantae; phylum Streptophyta; class Magnoliopsida; order Asparagales; family Amaryllidaceae; genus Allium; species Allium sativum. Next base: position 59,382,390 of record CM060920.1, read on the forward strand.
ACGCAACAAGGGGGTAGTATTGGGGTATTCTGAACAAGGTCATCAGCATCCTGACCACTTGGTAGTATGGCAGGTCTTCCTACAGGAAGAAAAGCAGGATTATTCGACTTACCATTGTCAGGTACCGGATTGAGTGTCGTTTCTTCTCAAGGAATGGATCCAAATCGAAGTTGCGCTATGTTCTCTGGCCTTTTATATTGTCGTCGTGGAGGTCTAGGAGGTTCTTCTAGCGAAGAGGTATAGTCGGGAGTCAAGCGATGAATCGGTGAAGGTTTCCTTCGTCTTTGGAGTTCGTCGATTTGCGTGCTCATCTCCATCATATTTTGCTGTAGTGGAGAACTCTCGTGCCTTTGAGCTGCCATCTCTTCATTTGTCCTTTCCAACATGTCGAGTACACGAGAAAAATCTCTTTCTGTTACTAGGGCAAAGGCAGGTAGCTGATCATTAACATTCACAGTCAGATAGGGAGCACTTGAGCCCGGTCGAGCGGAAGCTTCAATATGAGTGGAGCGAGCCATAACTTCCTTCCCAGGTGGAATTGTGGTCCCTTAGTGAGGGTGTTTCATGACCCCTTCTGGGGCATGGATCACGACACCCTCCTACGGCTGGCTCGTGGTGCCCCCTTGAAGGTGGCTCGTGACTTGATCTTGGGGGAGCCTCGTGATAGCTTCCTGCGATCTGGTCGTAACCCGTCTTTAGGTCGATTCGTCCCTTGCGAGCCGCAAGCCGGGGAGACCACCTCGACTTGCTCCCGAACATTCTCCTTGTTAGCTTCATTTGCTTGAGAGGCTCGTGAATCCTTGTATTTCCTTGCAGCTATAACTTCTTGGCTTTGCTGGAATCTTCAGAAAACGAAACAGTGGAGATATGGACTATTTTCTTCGGACTTGAAAATCCAAACAGTAGAGCAATAATTCGATAGGCTGAGAATTCAATTCTCAGTGAAAGCACCAAAATGTTAGACCAAAAAGTTGTTCTAACACCCAAATTATCTTGATTTACAGAGAATTAAAAATATAAATGAAAGAAAAGGCAACAAACAAACCAAATTTATAGTGGTTCGGCATTAAAGAACCTACGTCCGCTTTATATGATTTTGATTATATGCTAGATTGCAAGTACAATCAATATCTTCTTTCAATCTCACTTTTACATTAATGAATCATTCAGTAAATTCGAAATAATTTTAACTATGAATAGTAGAGGTATGATAATGGTGGAATCAGAGCTTTGAATTGCCAAAGGATCATGAAAAATGCCAAGTATTGGGTTATTTATAGGTGATTTCTACAGGAGGTTCATGAAGACACGTGGCACTAATCACGAGCATGATGAAGAAATGGTCAACATGGCAGTTATGGACATGTGTTGTAAGATCCTTGAGATGGGCTCATGGACGACCAAGTAATGGTCTCCATTCCTTGAAAAAATGGGTCGGCTCATTTGTAACACCTCGTGAATTCTATAACGTTAAGCTTCACGAATTAAAGAATAATTAATTATAAATGATGAAATCAAGGGAAATGGGTTACGCCATTGCGTTTGTCTTGAAATTCTTCTTGAGATAGAGTTCAAGTTTGCGTAAAACGGATATCGTATGAAGAAGATATGGTCGAACGAAGTTGGGCAGAAAAACCGGAAAACGGGTCAGAATGCACTGGCGCACTTGTGAAGTGCGCCAGTCGAACAAAGTTGAACTGGTGCACTTGGGAAGTGCGCAAGTACAATTTTGGCCTAGCGCAGCTGCCAAGTGCGCCCAGGTTAGAAAGACCTGCTGGTCAGGCCCTGGCTAGCCTAGTCAGGGTCTGGTCGAATTCTGATGCTTGGCTGAGTCACTAGGGCTTACATGTCTCTTTCTTATTGGCCTCTCTTGAGATGGATGGTCTGGATTCACCCTAGCTTCATCGACGGCTCAAAACAATTTAAAATTCTATAAATACAACTCAAGTCTAACCCTAAATTCACACAAATAATAGAATACAAAAGCCGTCATGCTGCTGGAGAGGAACTAGGAATAGCCGTCAATTAGAAAGCCTAGAGACAAGCCAACAAGCCTAAGAGACGAATCAAATTAAAAGAAGATCAAAGCTTAATCAAATCATTTAACGCAACTTTGCTACCCAAAGGAGAGCATATCCAAATCAGAATAACAGAAATCAGAAAACAAGATGTAACACCCCGCCTCCGCCAGGGTGGCTCTTGCAAGCACTCTGACTTTGGAGGGGCGTTTGAATCAGGTAAACATGCATAATGATATATCAAGGCAGAACAAGAACATATGTATATATGTAAACAGAGTAAATAACATAGATAAAACAGCGGAAGATTTCAAACCATTTCAAAACAAGTCTTGGTACAACATAATGTCAACTTTCCAAATAAACAAGTCTAGATAAAACAACATCAACTGAAAAACTGAAATACATAAGTACTATCCCCAAAATAAGTGATAACCATAGCTAGCTTCATGTCAAGACCGTACATGAGCTAAAATCCCACAAGCAAGCAATCAGAAATCCAGCTAAGCTCCAATATTCCCTCCCTGAGAACCTGGGGGGGGGGGGACGGAAGAAAAGAGGCGAAAGAAAACAGGTCAGTCAAAAAGACTGAGTAAGCCCTACTACAATCAATGTAAACTGATAAAGTTAACTGGCATGATGGAAGCTGAGATGAACATATGGACAACTACATACTGGCATGATGATTAACTAATAAGGTAGATAAAGGTGTCATCGCATAATCAGGTTTAAGGTTTTGCACCACAGGTGTACTAGCAAACTAACATGACTGGAATAAACAAGTATTGATCCCTTGGCCCAGGCTTTGGCCCAATAACATGAAGTGACCCTAACACAAGGTCCAATAATATGAAGTGACCCTAACACAAGGTCCAATAACATGAAGTGACCCTAACACAAGGTCCAATAACATGAAGTGACCCTAACACAAGGTCCAATAACATGAAGTGACCCTAACACAAGGTCCAACCAAACGGTCTAGTAGATCGGCTCCCTATAAGCCTAACTCGTCACGTGTTGGTGTCAATACGGCCCAAACATGATTGTAGTCGAACTGTGCCGGGTCCACCCTTCGGGTGTATCAAGCCCTAGGGTGCCAACCCCTGGACACCATAAACATGAGTGCACAGTCTCGATCTACTGGTACCCATGGGTGACTTCTCCAAATACGGACTACGTGCACGACCATAGTCCGTCCGGAACTACATCGGCATACCACCCGGCCGTCGTTTATTGGTCGCTTACCTCCAGCCCAGTAATTCGTGCCCCACACCCTAACCTAGACCCTAGGGCCATGATGATACAAACTTGGGATTACTGCTGGAGTGGACCCCCATTTCTAGGATTTTCTAGTTGGTTAAGTACGGTTCAACCCTCTTGCTAATCATGGATTAACTTGGTTAAGTGTAAAGATGAGTTCACGACTTAACCCTGATTAATCTACCAAGCCCAAATTGGTTAAGTATTAAGTGGACCATGACTTAACCCTAATCACGAGGCATTAATTAATTTAATGCGCCTTAACCTCTCACATTAGACCTTGTTGTGGTTACTAGTTAAGTCGGGCGGGTCCGGGTAGCTTTACACCACAACTTGGTCTAACCTCGGGTTCAAGGTACAACATGGCCAACTTCTCACATTGGGTCCTATTGTTTGTAGCAACTAGTTAAGCCGGTCGATTCCGGGTAGGTTTACGCTACAAACTCAACCCAACCTCGAGTTGGTCACACTTATCTTTTCTAAGTGTCATGTCCATCATGTTTCCAAAACACATTACAAGTTTTCAAGCAATTAGGTAGACCTAACTTAATAGGTAAATTCCCAATGGTTAGACCTAACTTAATAGGTAAATTCCCAAGCGTATGTTTTTATGTCTTTTAAGTTTACCCAACCCCAAACGCAATCACATCGCTTACATATCGCAATAGCGCATAAAGGATAAAAAGAGGGAACTTGGCATAATCACGACATAAAGGTATTGAAGCCACAAGTTTAACATGGTGGCATATGAAATGTTCATATGTTCATACACTTGCATATCACATTTTTAGGCCTCAAAAGCATGCATAAAACCAAACTTAGCACATTGGTGATACATGGTGATAAATGACATGTAGAAATGGCCATAAGTTCGCATTTGGCCTCACATGCAAGTTATCATAAGGGATATGATAACTTACATGTTGCCAAAATGCAACCTTTAGCATAAAGCTTGAAGCTTTATGTTCATATACTCAAGATAAGCTTGCATAACATGATAACATGAACAAAATGATCACCCCAAACTTGCATAACATGCATGGAAAACTTGCATATCATAACATAGCAAACTTGCATAACATAACATGGCAAACTTGCTTGCAAACTTGCATATCATAACATGATAAACTTGCATATCATAACATGATAAACTTGCATATCATAACATGGCCAACTTGCATATAGACTTGCATATCATAACATGATAAACTTGCATAACATAACATGGCAAAACTTGCATATAAACTTGCATATCATAACATAGCAACTTGCATATAAACTTGCATAACATAACTTGATGAACTTGCATATCACATCATAGTAAACTTGCATAACACATCATAGTAAACTTGCATATCATGGCAAACTTGCATATCATACATTTAACTTTAGAGTTTAAGTATGAAAGTAGAATAGGGCTAACAATGCTTAGGAAGTCACAAAAATATGACAAAGCCCTTATGAAATCAATTAAACCCAAAATGCAAGCTCTAATAGAAAATCCCTTGAGCCAAAATGATCAAAACCCTTTCTTTATGATGCAAATATGGAAACTTGACTTGAATGCAAGCTAATAATGCTCATACAAGTTTGAAAACACTTGTATGCATGGAAAATCTCTCATAGAAATTGATTTAGGAATTTTATGAAGAGAGTGGAGGCCATGAGAGGAATGATTTTGCCATAGTTTAGTTACTTGAATGAATAATGATGATTTAGGGTTAGGTTAGGGCCTTATTTATAGAGATTAGGACTAGTTCTAGCCTTAGGATTAAACCCTAGTTCCAATCTCAGCCCTCAAAACCGAATCTGGCCCCCAAACTCAACACAATCTCAAAATGGTGCACCAGGCTAAACAGCCCGGCTGGACCAAGTCGACAGCCAAGTCGACAGGGCTGTCGACTTGGGTCCAACCAAGTCGACTCCCAAGTCGACAGGCCTGTCGACTTGGGTGCTCTGGCGGGAATTTTCCCGCCTGGCCCAAACTGGCCCAAATTTCCAAATTCAAACTTGAATTTGAAATCTGTTTTTACTTTGAAATTTTCTGAAAACTTCGTTGGGCCTTAATCGGGTCATACGGACTCCGACTTTCGAAAACTCGGACTCTATTTCGCGTATTTTTCCGAGACGAACGCAATGGCATAGCCCGTTTCCCTTGATTCAGATTTATAAATTAAATTCTGCCTCGATTTACGTTATAACAGGTTATTGAAATACGGGTTGTTACATTCTCCCCTCCTTAAAGGATTTTGTCCCCGAAATCTTCAAGTTAGGAAGAACGTATCCTACCATCCAACATCCATCTACTCAAAACATCATCCACGAGCAATCATTGTCCTTACAAGATTCTAAATGTTGTATGAACATATGCAAAGGTGTGTGTATATGTACTTATCTAATGCAAATATCATCAATGCAAATTATGCTAGTGAAATGAATCCATATGTATGCAATTCCTAACATAATGTATAACATCTATATGTGTGCACATAACATACATCCATATGCAACATCCATGTGATAACACAAAAATTTCCATCCATGAATAAGCGTAAACACTCATGCATATGCAATATGAGGAGTGTGTGAGCCGATCTAGTGCCTAATGTGTATAATGCATCCACAAGTAACCATTTGCAAACACTTGCAACCACTTGCAACCATCAAGCATAACATGTTTCAAACACATGTTTCATCCAAAGGGTTTCTACCTAAGGTTCTCATGACAAGATTAACACGATAAACTAGATAATCAAGACAAACATGGATAGCAAAAGATATGCTACAAAGAGATCGGGAAGATAAGCAAGATATACTCTTTTCGTATTACAAGAAATCCCTTCCTAACCCAACCCATATTCTGTAAAAGCCCAAAAGGTTTAGTCAACCTAACGGACTCCTTCAAACCCTAACATGTATTACTAGCCAATAAGTCATACCTCCCGACAGAAATAGGACCGAAAATGGGACCGAGAGGATATACACAAAAAGATAACATGCGAGAAAGTTTCGCAGGAAAACAAGGATCAAGGATATACTCTTAGAAAGAGATATGATGTGCGTATCTAGCCTTCAATCTTCTAAGTCACGTTTCCTTGAGCTTAACTCCACTGTGCTTTGACCGTCTTTTACCTCATGATTTCTTAGCTTCTTACTCTTATTTCCAAATATGAGTTGGAACCCATTTCATTGTCGCCTCTCGTCTTCCTCTTTCACTTACTCTACTATCATTCTTGGCTTAAACATAACCATGACCTCATGATTTCATGCAAGCTCTCCAAAATTCACTAGTGAATCCTGGATCTCGTTTACTTACCATAAAGTATTCCACGTAGCAGAACTTTTCTCGAAAATACCAATCCACGTTGCCAATGAACCATCCGCCTGCGAATGATAGGCCGTGCTTAGATTCAGCTGCTTGCCCATGACTTCTCGTAGACTATCCCAAAACTGGCTAGTGAGGATAAAGTCATGGTTACTAACTATACTTTAGGGAACCTCGTGCGACTGCTTTATTTCTTGAAAGTAAACTGTCGCTAGCTATGATGCAGTCCTTTCGCTCTTTACCGGAGTGAAATGAGCGCTCTTCATGAGTCTACCTACTATGACCCACATGCTCGTATTCTCTTTCCTTGACCTAGGCAGTCCATCCACGAAATCCTTCGTGATGCTTTTCCCTCTTCCATTGCGGGGACCACCAATGGATATAATAGCCCACCGGGCTTCTATGACTCGGCCTTTAACCTAACCTGTTGGCACAACATGCACCTTGGGACAAACTTGGCCACCTCCTCGGGTGATGTGCATCTTCAAGAACCTTCTTTCTCTCATCGCGTCTTAGCCATCCCTTGTCATCTATAGCGCGGTGACTTATCATCTCTCCTCTAGTCAACTTGTCCATGATCTCGACTAACTATGGGTCTTCTTTCTACGAAGTCCCTACTTGATCCAGAAGGGTAGGTCTAAGCTCAAGGGACGCTAACTAACTAATTAAACTGAGAGAACTTCTTACTTCAGTTGCATTCCTTGGAGTCTTCCAATCCTGAACTGCAACTACCTTAGCGGGATCCACCGCTAAGCCTTGCTTAGAAACTATGTGCCCAAGAAATCTAACTCCTTTTTCTCCAAAATGACATTTGGAGGACTTGGCTTTCAACTGATGCGCTCTAAGCGTATCCATCACCTCCACGAGATGCCTTGCGTGCTCTTCCTCATCCTTAGAGAAAATCAGAATATCATCTACGAAGACCACGACAAACTTGTTCAAGAACTCCCTGAACAACCTACTCATCAAGTCCACGAAGTAGGCGGGTGCATTAGTCAAACCGAATGGCATGACCAACCATTCTAAGAATCCATCTGGAGTTCTGAATGCAGTCTTGTCTATACTATCTTCAGCTACCCTGAGCTGACGGAATCCAGTAGCAAGATCAAGAGAAAACAGATGTTCCTACAAGCTGATCAAACAAATCATCGATCCTTGGCAATGGTTGTCTATTCTCTTTGTTTAACTCACGATAATCGACACAAAGTCGAAGAGAACCATCTGCCTTGGTAGTAAATACTACAGGCGCTCCCCATTCAGATATACTTCGTCTAATGAAGTTCTTCTCAAGCAACTACTTGACTTGCTTTCATAACTCTCATCTTGCGCGGCCACGTGCCTAACCGGCCACGAAACTATCTTGGCATTATCAACCAGATAAATGCGGAAATCTATCTCTTGTTTAGGGGTAACCCCCTTCACTTCACCCAAGATATCAGGATATTCTCGGACCACCCTCACCGATTGCAACCTACCGGTAGACGAGTTGAGGGATTCAAGATAACACAACATGACGGGACTCATAGGGTTACTAGAAATTTTTAGGGTATTACCGAGGCGAGTCATGAGCCTCACAACCCTATGCTCAAAAATCAAGGATGGCTCCAAAGCTGGACAACCCATCCATGCCCAAAATCAACCCATACCCCATGAAACCTAGAATACAAGCACCACACGAGAACTCTATACTAAAGATAGAGATTTTCAAATCCACGTAGATAATAGACAAATGGGCGGAACCCCCGATTGGATTTGAAACACACATGGGATCATTAACTAGACTAGTACTTAGGTGCAAACTTTCAACTAGATCAGATGAAATAAAGCTATGCGATGCACCCGAATCAAACAAGGTACGAACTGGAAAATCAGAAATATATACAAGGCTCTCAACAGAAATACTACCTCGATCGGGAACTGGAGCGGTATTGAGAGCATGAACTTGCCCTCCTGAAGGTCCAGCACGCTGAGTCTGACCCTGGCCTTGCCCTTGCTTCTTCGGGCAATCCCTAGTGAAATGTCCAGTCTCACCGCAGAAAAAGCATTCACCATTCTCCCTTTTCCTCTTCTTACAATCCTTAATAAGATGCCCAACTGAACCGCTATAATAGCACTTTCCCTTTTTGTTATTGCCCTTGTTGTTGTTCTTGTTCTGATTGCCTTGACTGCTCTGACCACTTGGATTACCCTGATTTCCTTTCCACTGGGAATCAGTCTTCTTGGCTTGAGTATCATTCATCTTGATCTCTCTCTTGTCGCTCCTATTCTCTTCATTGAGTAGGGCCATATTCACCAAACTCACAAAAGTTGCCCCCAAGGGTATATGAGTCATGGCTAAACCATGTAATGGCTCGTTTAATCCTAGAGCAAAGTATAGGGCCTTCTTCGGAGCTGTGTTAACCAAGTCTAAACCGACCCGAGCCAGTCGATTAAACTTATCTATGTATTCCCTAATAGTCATGTCCCCTTGCTTCAGTGATAGAAACCTTAGTCCAAACTTTCCCCGAAAGTCATCCCAAGTCTCAATTGGCCTAGTAGCGGTGGTGACCACCCACCAACGTGCAGCTTCTTCCTTTAGCAACCACACTGCTAATAAAACCTTCCTACGGTCATCTATATCAAAGAAGGTAAAAAGATCTTCGGTTTCCTTCAACCAATTCCTTGCCTCTACATAAGTCTCGGTTCCAATGAAATTCTTGCAACCCATCGCCTTAAAGTCTTTGCAAATCTCCGCGAAATCCTTTTGTGGATGCTGAGGGGGAGGAGGAAGAGGAACCTCAGTGACAGGAGGAGGAGGAACATCAACTACCGGAGGAGGAGTAATATTTGCGGGGCCGGCTTCGGTCGCCCTAGCCTCCAAAAGTCTCCTATACCAAACAGGTACGTGTACTCCCTCCGGAATGGCAGAGTTATCGGCCATACTGAAAACAAAGAAAAAGATAGATTCAGAATGGAGAAAAACGAAGGAATTTTTCTAATGGCTTTTTGGGGAATAGCCTTTAAAATAAACTAGACTTTTCTTTGGAAAATACTTTATACTTGATTTTGAAAATAGTTTTCCAAAAGTTTTCTAAAAACCTTTTTGTTCCTTCTAGTAAACCATATGCTCTGATACGAAATGTAACACCCCGCCTCCGCCAGGGTGGCTCTTGCAAGCACTCTGACTTTGGAGGGGCGTTTGAATCAGGTAAACATGCATAATGATATATCAAGGTAGAACAAGAACATATGTATATATGTAAACAGAGTAAATAACATAGATAAAACTGCGGAAGATTTCAAACCATTTCAAAACAAGTCTTGGTACAACATAATGTCAACTTTCCAAATAAACAAGTCTAGATAAAACAACATCAACTGAAAAACTGAAATACATAAGTACTATCCCCAAAATAAGTGATAACCATAGCTAGCTTCATGTCAAGACCGTACATGAGCTAAAATCCCACAAGCAAGCGATCAGAAATCCAGCTAAGCTCCAATATTCCCTCCCTGAGAACCTGGGGGGGGGGAACGGAAGAAAAGAGGCAAAAGAAAACAGGTCAGTCAAAAAGACTGAGTAAGCCCTACTACAATCAATGTAAACTGATAAAGTTAACTGGCATGATGGAAGCTGAGATGAACATATGGACAACTACATACTGGCATGATGATTAACTAATAAGGTAGATAAAGGTGTCATCGCATAATCAGGTTTAAGGTTTTGCACCACAGGTGTACTAGCAAACTAACATGACTGGAATAAACAAGTATTGATCCCTTGGCCCAGGCTTTGGCCCAATAACATGAAGTGACCCTAACACAAGGTCCAATAACATGAAGTGACCCTAACACAAGGTCCAATAACATGAAGTGACCCTAACACAAGGTCCAATAACATGAAGTGACCCTAACACAAGGTCCAACCAAACGGTCTAGTCGATCGGCTCCCTATAAGCCTAACTCGTCACGTGTTGGTGTCAATACGGCCCAAACATGATTGTAGTCGAACTGTGCCGGGTCCACCCTTCGGGTGTATCAAGCCCTAGGGTGCCAACCCCTGGACACCATAAACATGAGTGCACAGTCTCGATCTACTGGTACCCATGGGTGACTTCTCCAAATACGGACTACGTGCACGACCATAGTCCGTCCGGAACTACATCGGCATACCACCCGGCCGTCGTTTATTGGTCGCTTACCTCCAGCCCAGTAATTCGTGCCCCACACCCTAACCTAGACCCTAGGGCCATGATGATACAAACTTGGGATTACTGCTGGAGTGGACCCCCATTTCTAGGATTTTCTAGTGGGTTAAGTACGGTTCAACCCTCTTGCTAATCATGGATTAACTTGGTTAAGTGTAACGATGAGTTCACGACTTAACCCTGATTAATCTACCAAGCCCAAATTGGTTAAGTATTAAGTGGACCATGACTTAACCCTAATCACGAGGCATTAATTAATTTAATGCGCCTTAACCTCTCACATTAGACCTTGTTGTGGTTACTAGTTAAGCCGGGCGGGTCCGGGTAGCTTTACACCACAACTTGGTCTAACCTCGGGTTCAAGGTACAACATGGCCAACTTCTCACATTGGGTCCTATTGTTTGTAGCAACTAGTTAAGCCGGTCGGTTCCGGGTAGGTTTACGCTACAAACTCAACCCAACCTCGAGTTGGTCACACTTATCTTTTCTAAGTGTCCATCATGTTTCCAAAACACATTACAAGTTTTCAAGCAATTGGGTAGACCTAACTTAATAGGTAAATTCCCAATGGGTAGACCTAACATAATAGGTAAATTCCCAAGCTTATGTTTTTATGTCTTTTAAGTTTACCCAACCCCAAACGCAATCCCATCGCTTACATATCGCAATAGCGCATAAAGGATAGAAAGAGGGAACTTGGCATAATCACGACATAAAGGTATTGAAGCCACAAGTTTAACATGGTGGCATATGAAATGTTCATATGTTCATACACTTGCATATTACATTTTTAGGCCTCAAAAGCATGCATAAAACCAAACTTAGCACATTGGTGATACATGGTGATAAATGACATGTAGAAATGGCCATAAGTTCGCATTTGGCCTCACATGCAAGTTATCATAAGGGATATGATAACTTACATGTTGCCAAAATGCAGCCTTTAGCATAAAGCTTGAAGCTTTATGTTCATATACTCAAGATAAGCTTGCATAACATGATAACATGAACAAAATGATCACCCCAAACTTGCATAACATGCATGGAAAACTTGCATATCATAACATAGCAAACTTGCATAACATAACATGGCAAACTTGCTTGCAAACTTGCATATCATAACATGATAAACTTGCATATCATAACATGATAAACTTGCATATCATAACATGGCCAACTTGCATATAGACTTGCATATCATAACATGATAAACTTGCATAACATAACAGGGCAAAACTTGCATATAAACTTGCATATCATAACATAGCAACTTGCATATAAACTTGCATAACATAACTTGATGAACTTGCATATCACATCATAGTAAACTTGCATAACACATCATAGTAAACTTGCATATCATGGCAAACTTGCATATCATACATTTAACTTTAGAGTTTAAGTATGAAAGTAGAATAGGGCTTACAATGCTTAGGAAGTCACAAAAATATGACAAAGCCCTTATGAAATCAATTAAACCCAAAATGCAAGCTCTAATAGAAAATCCCTTGAGCCAAAATGATCAAAACCCTTTCTTTATGATGCAAATATGGAAACTTGACTTGAATGCAAGCTAATAATGCTCATACAAGTTTGAAAACACTTGTATGCATGGAAAATCTCTCATAGAAATTGATTTAGGAATTTTATGAAGAGAGTGGAGGCCATGAGAGGAATGATTTTGCCATAGTTTAGTTACTTGAATGAATAATGATGATTTAGGGTTAGGTTAGGGCCTTATTTATAGAGATTAGGACTAGTTCTAGCCTTAGGATTAAACCCTAGTTCCAATCTCAGCCCTCAAAACCGAATCTGGCCCCCAAACTCAACACAATCTCAAAATGGTGCACAAGGCTAAACAGCCCGGCTGGACCAAGTCGACAGCCAAGTCGACAGGGCTGTCGACTTGGGTCCAACCAAGTCGACTCCCAAGTCGACAGGCCTGTCGACTTGGGTGTTCTGGCGGGAATTTTCCCGCCTGGCCCAAACTGGCCCAAATTTCCAAATTCAAACTTGAATTTGAAATCTGTTTTTACTTTGAAATTTTCTGAAAACTTCGTTGGGCCTTAATCGGGTCATACGGACTCCGATTTTCGAAAACTCGGACTCTATTTCGCGTATTTTTCTGAGATGAACGCAATGGCATAGCCCGTTTCCGTTGATTCAGATTTATAAATTAAATTCTGCCTCGATTTACGTTATAACAGGTTATTGAAAATACGGGTTGTTACACAAGAATTCATCACACGTTGTAAGTATAGTGACCTTTCAAAATATGAATAAAAACTGTGATGTGATTCGATATAAATGAAAATAGAATCGTGTTGTTATTATCTTTGCGTATTGTGATGATTCTATCATGACTTGTGTATTGATGTTTGTGGCATAAATTAATTGATGCAAGCCTATTGAACAATTGTATATGAAAAACAATGGCACTTGCAAGCTTGTGGCAAAAACTAGAAATTTATCCCTTTTTGTATATGTCGATGGCATGGACTATGTATATTCCCTTAGTCTAAATTAGAATTTGTGTAAACATGTTATAGACCTTTTATGCCTACATGACCCAAAACCTATGATATCATCCTTATGTTTATTGGCAAGTATAATTAGATCTATGTTTGCAAGTATAATTGGTTGTATGTTTCATAAACTATGTAAGTTCATGTTTATTTGCAAAATATAATTGGTTCTATGTCAAACATCGTTTGGGTTTCATAAACTATGCAAGTTCATGTTGAAATAGGCAATATGACTAGATGTAAAAATTGTACATTTTGATGAATATATAACATGCTAGTTTTGTGGTTGATATTATGCCAAGTTAACATGTTTAAACACAAGTTTGTATTTTCCTAAACTATGCCATTTCATATGTCACCTACTTAGTCATACTTTAATTCGAATGCAAGTTCACATGACCCATGTTATATGTTAGTTGAATCGCCAAATTGCAAGTTCATGTGCCACACACCTTTATGTATTACATGTTCTTGATTTCCCCTTTTCCTCACGTTTATAAAGTTGGGCTGAATTGTGACAAGCCCAACACATGTTATAACATTGCGAACAAATGGCGGTAATAACGTCGGGTGTAAAATATGAAAATATACGTTGGCATGTTTGGCACATGGCAATGATTATGACACATAAGCGGTATGAATTGAAATACCCAAAAATAAAAGATATGACATTTACATGTAGTTGAAAAGTAATAAAATATGTAAATTTAGAAAACACGATATGCTTAACCCGAGGTTGGATTGAGTTGTGATGTAAACCTGCCCGTACCCGCCCGGTTGTCCAGTAGTCACAACAATACCTATCCAATGTGGGTGGTTAAGCATTGAGCCCAATAAGGACCCAAGGTTAGACTGAGCTACGGTGTAAACCTGCCCGAAACTGACTGGCACATCCAGTAACCATAGCAATACCTGTCTAATGTGAGTGGTCTGGTGCTCCTAAGAAGCTAAGGACAGATGGTAGGGATAAGTCAACTATAACACTTAACCAAATTCAACATGTTAACAAGAATTGATGGGTGGGGTTAGGTAAATACGACACTTAACCACTTAACATGGTTGACTAGAAAATCCTGGTAACGAGGGACCCATTTCAACAGTACCCAAAGTTAGGTACCAACGGTACCCTAAAACTAGGCAGGGTGGAGCACGATTACTGGGCTGATTGTAAGCGGTCAAACGACGACGGTGGGTGCACAGTGCAGGTCTAACGGGGTGCGGGCGTGCACACACTACGGAGCAGGCAACCAGGGCACTGGGGACACCAGTAGTATAACCTATGTCTTCTAGTTTTGTGTCGGGGCCGCCACCATGGGTCTTGATACACCCCATGGTGGGACCAGCATAGGTATCTACATTTCTTGGGGGCCGTATAACACATGTTAACGCGAGTAGGAGCCGATCTTTAATAAGAATGGGGATCACTCCACCCTCACCATGGGGTGCCAGTTAGAATAAATTCAAGTAGGTGTAGAGATATAGTATGGGTGTGATAGTGCATTCGACACTTCCTTAGCTTGTGACACTTTCCTATTTTTAGTTTACATCCATCATACCCTTTTTTTTATTCACATATTAAAGAGTTACTAGATTTACTCAGGCTTTATGTCTGACTGTATTTTCTTTTTCTCTTCTTTTCTTTCGTTACCCCCCCGGTCCACAGGTAGGAAACAGCTCAACTCAGTCAGGCTCTTTACAAGCACCAAGAACGTAGATGTATGATTTGGATCTTTCTTGCTCGGATAATGGCTTTGGATATCACTATGGGGATTTTCATCACTTTATTTATGTTTTCATGCTTCTTTAATAATCAAGGCAGTTACGAGGTTGTAATGTTAAAAGTATTTTGAGACAATTATGGAAATCTTTGTTTGATACACGTATTGATGAAATAAAAGTTTGTTTGGTTTCCACTGTTTAAAATATGTGTATTTATATCTGTCTTGAGTTCATCTGTGGCTTTTACTTATAAACCTCCACCAAAGTTAAGGCATTCCCTTTGTGAGTGACCTTAATGGAGGTTGGGTGTTTCACTTGGTATCAGAGCATAGGTTTACAAGACAAGATAAAAGTTTTTGAATTTTTTTTTTCAAAAAGAAAGTTCAAAGGAGCATTTTTTTAGAAAAAAAAGTGTTATATTAATTAAGAGACAAAATCCCCCAAAGCCATATCGTTTTGAATCTTTTCTTTCTGTTTCAGCATGTCTGGAGGCCTTAACCTTCCGGAAGGAGTGCCGATTCCCAGCTGGTTTAGGAGGTACTTAGAAGCAAGGGCCAATGGCGCGGGCCCAGCAGCCATCACTCCCCCAGTGGCCGCGGTTCCTCCTCTCCTCCGCCTCCTCTTGGAAATGCCTTCGCAAAAACTTGTAGAGACTTCAAGGCTTTGGGTGGAAAAGACTTTTATAGGACAGAATCTTTTGTTGGAGCAAGAAACTAGTAAAAGGAGACTGAGGAATTGTTTTTCACCTTTGGAGTGGATGACAGGCAAAAGATACAACTTGCGGTGTGGTTACTTAAGGATGAAGCTTCCTATTGGTGGGAATTTACTAATGCTCAGAGGGTGGTGGAAACATGGGAAGACTTCAGGACAAGGTTTGAGATGAAATTCCTCTCCCAAGCCGAAAGAAGCCTGCAAATGGAAAAGTTTCTAACTCTGAAACAGGGAAGCATGACGAACAGGGAATATGTTAATCAGTTTAATCAGCTGGCCAGATTTGGGCTAGACTTAGTAAACACCCAACACAAGAAGGCACTTCGCTTCGTCAAGGGTTTGAATGAGCCTCTACACAGCCTTGCCATGACCCATGTATCCACGGGTGCGACTTATGAAAGCCTGGTGGACATGGCATTGCTACACAAGGAAGACCACGACAAGAAAGAAACTAAGGGGGAAGAGAAGAAAGAAGGTCTACAAGCAAAGAAAATAGACTTTAAGAAAGGAGGGAAGAACAGTAAGCCCCGTGAGAAGAGAAGGTGCAATTTCTGTGGCATTGTGGGCCATATATCAAAAGATTGCCGGAAAAGGAAGGCGAAGATGGGTGGCTTCTTCCATTGTGGAGAAACCGGACACCAAGCTAAGGACTGCCCAAAGAAGAAAGGGCAGGGACAGAAAGCCGGATCCACTTCAGGGGGTTAGGTTCATGCGCTAGTGGCACCTCAGCAGGAACGAGGTAGTAATATTTCTGTAGAAAGTGTAGTCTATCTTTATGATCATCCAGTTCGTACACTTTTTGACTCTGGCGCATCGCAGATTTTTATTTCATCTACCTTAGTAGAATCTCTGCATCTAGACACTAGTATGGTAGAAGATCCCTTAGTAGTTTCAAATCCAATTGGGGGCTCCACTTACTTGTCAATGGTTTGTTTGGGTTTGAAAATCTCTATTCTCAGCGTTGAGTTTAGTTGTAATGCCTTTGTTTTGGGCTTCTCGGGATATGGTTTGATCTTAGGCATGGACTGGTTATCCAGTAATAGTTCCATTCTTGACTGTGAGAAAAGAGTAGTTAGGCTCTTGACTCGGCTTGGTAACACTCTATAAATTTCTTGTAATCCCTTGAATGCTGTTATGCTTAGTTATCTAGAGTCGCTTGATGCCTCTGATGAGAATTTGCAATCAGTTAGAGTAGTCCGGGAATATCCGGATGTCTTTGAGGAAGAGAAAAGCTTACCTCCGAGGCGGGAAATAGACTTCCGCATATATCTTGTGGACAACGCAAAGTCTGTAGCTTTACCTGTCAGACACATGGCTCCAAGGGAGAGAAAGGAGCTCAGTAAGCAGGTTAAAGAACTTCTCAAAAAGGGGTTCATTAGACGGAGAATTTCAGAATGGGGTGCTCCAGTGGTGTTCGCAACCAAAGCAGACGGTTCGCTTTGCCTTTGCATCGACTATAGGGAGTTAAACAAACTGACTAAGAAAAATAGGCACGCTCTTCCCCGAATCGACGATTTGTTTGATCAGCTTGTAGGTACAACGGTCTTCTCCCAACTTGATCTGGCAACTGGGTTCCATCAGCTAAGAGTAGCTGAAGACAGCATTGATAAGACAGCGTTCAGAACCCCAGACGGTTTCTTCGAGTGGCTTGTCATGCCTTTCGGCTTGACAAACGCACCCGCTTATTTCGTAGACCTAATGAGCAGAGTGTTCAGAGAATTCCTCAACAAATTTGTGGTTGTCTTCGTAGATGATATCTTAATCTTCTCAAAGAGTGAGGAATAACATGCTCAGCATCTGAAAGAAATCATGGATACTCTCTGTGCACATCAACTAAAAGCCAAATTCTCCAAGTGTCACTTCTGGAGAAAAGAAGTAAGGTTTCTTGGGCATATAGTGTAAAAAGAAGGGTTGGCTGTGGAACCCGCGAAAGTGGTGGCAGTACAAGATTGGAAGAGACCAAGAAATGCAACCGAAGTTCGAAGCTTTCTTGGGCTAGCCGGTTTTTATCGAAAGTTTATTAGGGATTTCGCGAAATTCTCAGCCCCACTCACAAGGCTAACAAAGAAGAATCTGCCGTTCATTTGGGATTTGGACTGCGAGTTTGCTTTCCAACGATTAAAAAGGGCTCTCACAACAGCCCAGGTTCTAACTCTGCCTGATGGAAGCAAAATGTTCACAGTAATACACGGATGCATGTGGAACAGGACTAGGCGCTGTCCTAATGCAAGAAGGAAGGGTAGTAGCTTATGACGGAAGACAATTGAAGGTTCATGAAAAGAACTACCCAACCCATGATCTTGAGTTGGCCACCATTGTCTTTGCACTTAAGTCTTGGCACCATTATCTACTAGGTGAGAAGTTCGAATTATACACTGTCCATAAATCATTGAAATATCTCTTCTCCCAGAAGGATCTTAACTTGAGGCAGCAAAGATGGATGGATTTCTTGCCTCGTATGATTTTGAAATTTCCTATACTCCCGGAAAAGGCAACGTGGTAGCGGACGCGTTAAGCCGAAAGAAACTGACCCTAAGCCCTCTCTTTGTGGAAAGGCAAAACTTGGAGTATATAGCCAGTTTCAACTTTAGGCCCTCCTCGGATTTTGTACCGGGATTGTTAGCATCTCTCGAAGTATGCCCTACTCTCTTAGACTCAATAGGGGCGGCACAACGTGAAGACCCTCAGCTTGTTGATGTGATTGATAAACTTATTAAGGGAGAGACTTCTAGTCACCTCAGTAGGTACGCCATCGATGATAAGGGTTGGCTGAGACGAGATGGAAGATTATGCGTCCCACAAGCAAGGGATTTGACAAAGAAGGTTCTTGAGGAAGCGCAACATTCCAAGATGACTATACACCCAGGCGGTGATAAGATGTACAAGGATATAAAAAGGACTTTCTTTTCGAGCGGCATGAAGCAAGACGTGGCAGATTTCATTTCTAAGTGCATGACCTGCCAACGGGTCAAGGCGGAACAAAAGAAGCCTGGAGGACTACTTCACCCTCTAGAGTTCCCACAGTGGAAGTGGGATAGCATTTCAATGGACTTCATTGATGGACTGCCTGGGTCGAGGAGAGGCAACACTAGCATTTAGGTAATAGTGGATAGGCTTACTAAAAGCGCCCACTTTATACCTATCAAGAGTAGAAGGACTGCCTCATCTCTAGCATCTCTTTATCTCAAGGAAATAGTTCGACTCCATGGGATACCCTCCAGCATTGTTCGTGACCGAGACCCTATTTTCACAAGTGAGTTTTGGCGGAGTCTGCAAGAAGATGTAGGCACACAACTATGTTTGAGCACGGCCTATCACCCCCAAACAGATGGCCAGACGGAAAGGGTGAATAGAGTTTTAGAGGATCTTTTAAGACTTTGCGTTCTTGACTTTGGAGGGACGTGGGAGGATCACCTTCCTTTAGTGGAATTTGCCTATAACAACAGCTACCAAGCTACCATCGGCATGGCACGCTTCGAAGCCTTGTATGGAAGACCGTGCAAATCACCAACTTGTTCGTGGGAGTCTACAGATAAGCTTATACTTAGGCCAGACATGATTCGAGAAACTTCAGAGAAAGTGGACATGATACGTAGGAGAATGAAGACAGCCCAAGACAGACAGAAATCCTACGCCGACAAAAGAAGGACCGACCTTGAGTTTGAGGTTGGGGACAGGGTTTTCCTTAAGGTATACCCTTTAGGGAATGTCATTCGCTTTGGATCCGCAGGAAAACTAGCACCAAGATTTATAGGACCGTTCCCTATCATCGAGAAGATTGGGAAAATGGCTTATAGAGTAGATCTGCCTGAAAGATGGGCCGGAATTCACAACGTCTTTCACGTTTCTCATCTCCGGAAATGTCTACATGAATCAGCGGAAGTGGTGGAGCCAAGCATTCTTGAAGATGCCGAAGTGGAACGCGAAGCAACTGTGAGGAGAGTTCCAACCCGCATCATAGGAACTGAAGTGAAAAATCTACGCAACCGCGAAGTCAAACTCATTAAAGTTCAGTGGAGCGACGCTGAGGAAGACGCGACTTGGGAAATTGAGGACAGAATACGCGCTTCCTACCCTCTTCTTTTTGAGGGTACATCTTTGACCTCTCTTTTTCTTAAGTTGTGCTTGTATCTATCTTTTTAGGTATATCTCCTCGATATTATCCTTTATCCTTAGGTAGAAACCCCTTTGGATGTAAACATGTATTTGAAATGTTATGGTTGATGGCTGCAAGTGGTTGCAAGTGGTTGCTCGTGGATGCATATACACACAACCTAGGTCTTAGATCGGCTCAATCACTTCATACTGCATATGCATATATGTATTCTTATTTGTATATGGTTGTAAACTTGATATGCTGTCATATGGTCATCGCATTTGAATGAATAATTGTGCACCTATGTAGAATTATGAGTAGGAAAAATTTGCATACATAATGGATTCATGACACTTACATGATTCGCATTAAGGAGGTCAACTGAATCAGTAGACCGCCTGATTTCTGCATCGGATAAGGACATGTACACACACTATGCATATGATCATGAAGCATTAGAAGTCTTTTAAGGACAGTGGATGCTGGTGTTTGTTGGTTGAGTAGATGGACTATTGGATGGTAGGATATACATTCTTCCTAACTTGAAGATTTCGGGGACGAAATCCTTTTAAGTGGGGGAGAATGTAACACCCCGTGAATTCTATAACGTTAAGCTTCACGAATTAATGTATAATTAATTATAAATGATGAAATCAAGGGAAATGGGTTACGCCATTGCGTTCATCTAGAAATTCTGCTTGAGATAGAGTTCAAGTTTGCGTAAAACGGATATCGTATGAAGAAGATATGGACGAACGAAGTTGGGAAGAAAAACAGGAAAACAAGTCAGAATGCACTGGCGCAGTTGTGAAGTGCGCCAGCACAAAGTTGAACTGGCGCACTTGGGAAGTGCGCCAGTACAATTTTGGCCTGGCGCACCTGCCAAGTGCGCCCAGGTCAGAAAGACCTGCTGGTCAGGCCCTGGCTGGCCTGGTCAGGGTCTGGTCGAATTCTGATGCTTGGCTGAGTCACTAGGGCTTACATGTCTCTTTCTTATTGGCCTCTCTTGAGATGGATGGTCTGGATTCACCCTAGCTTCATCGACGGCTCAAAACAATTTAAAATTCTATAAATACAACTCAAGTCTAACCCTAAATTCACACAAATAATAGAATACAAAAGCAGTCATGCTGCTGGAGAGGAACTAGGAATGGCCGTCAATTAGAAAACCTAGAGACAAGCCAACAAGCCTAAGAGACGAATAAAATTAAAAGAAGATCAAAGCTTAATCAAATCATTCAATGCAACTTTGCTACCCAAAGGAGAGCATCTCCAAATCAGAATAACAGAAATCAGAAAACAAGAATTCATCACACGTTGTAAGTATAGTGACCTTTCAAAATATGAATGAAAACTGTGACGTGATTCGATGTAAATGAAAATAGAACCGTGTTGTTATAATCTTTGCGTATTGTGATGGTTCTATCATGACTTGTGTATTGATGTTTGTGGCATAAATTAATTAATGCAAGCCTATTGAACAATTGTGTATGAAAAACAATGGCACTTGCAAGCTTGTGGCAAAAACTAGAAATTTATCCCTTTTTGTATATGTCGATGGCATGGACTATGTATATTCCCTTAGTCTAAATTAGAATTTGTGTAAACATGTTATAGACCTTTTATGCCTACATGACCCAAAACCTATGATATCATCCTTATGTTTATTGGCAAGTATAATTAGATCTATGTTTGCAAGTATAATTGGATCTATGTTTCATAAACTATGTAAATTCATGTTTATTTGCAAAATATAATTGGTTCTATGTCAATCATCATTTGGGTTTCATAAACTATGCAAGTTCATGTTGAAATAGGCAAAATGATTAGATGTAAAAATTGTACATTTTGATGAATATATAACATGCTAGTTTTGTGGTTGATATTATGCCAAGTTAACATGTTTAAACACAAGTTTGTATTTGCCTAAACTATGCCATTTCATATGTCACCTACTTAGTCATACTTTGATTCGAATGCAAGTTCACATGACCCATGTTATATGTTAGCTGAATCGCCAAATTGCAAGTTCATGCGCCACACACCTTTATGTATTCATGTTCTTGATTTCCCCTTTTCCTCACGTTTATAAAGTTGGGCTGAATTGTGACAAGGCCAAAACATGTTATAACGTTCCGAACAAACAGGGGTAATAACGTTGGGTGTAAAATATGAAAATATACGTTGGCATGTTTGGCACATGCCAATGATTATGACACATAAGCGGTATGAATTGAAATACCTAAAAATAAAAGATATGACATTTACATGTAGTTGAAAAGTAATAAAATATGTAAATTTAGAAACACGATATGCTTCACCCGAGGTTGGATTGAGTTGTGATGTAAACCTGCCCGGACCCGCCCCGCTGTCCAGTAATCACAACAATACCTATCCAATGTGGGTGGTTAAGCATTGAGCCCAATAAGGACCCGAGGTTAGACTGAGCTACGGTGTAAACCTGCCCGGAACCGACCAGCACATCCAGTTACCTTAGCAATACCTGTCTAATGTGAGTGGTCTGGTGCTCCTAAGAAGCTAAGGACAGATGGTAGGGTTAAGTCAACTATAACACTTAACCAAATTCAACATGTTAACAAGAATTGATGGGTGGGGTTAGGTAAATACAGAAACTTAACCACTTAACATGGTTGACTAGAAAATCCTGGTAACGAGGGACCCGTTTCAGCAGTAACCCAAAGTTAGGTATCAACGGTACCCTGAAACTAGGCAGGGTGGGGCACGATGACTGTGCTGATTGTAAGCGGTCAAACGACGGCGGTGGGTGCACAGTGCAGGTCTAACGGGGTGCGGGCGTGCACACACTCCAGAGCAGACAACCAGTGCACTGGGGACACCAGTAGTATAACCTATGTCTTCTAGTTTTGTGTCGGGGCCACCACCATGGGTCTTGATACACCCCATGGTGGGACCAGCATAGGTATCTACAATTCTTGGGGCCGTATGACACATGTTAACGCGAGTAGGAGCCGATCTTTAATAAGAATGGGGATCAGTCCACCCTCACCATGTGGTGCCCGTTAGAATAAATTCAAGTAGGTGCAGAGATATAGTATGGGTGTGATAGTGCATTTGATAGTTCCTTAGCTTGTGACACTTTCCTATTTTTAGTTTACATCCATCATACCCTTTTTTTTATTCACATATTGAAGAGTTACTAGATTTACTCAGGCTTTATGTATGACCCTATTTTCTTTTTGTCTTCTTTTCTTTCGTCCCCCCCCCCAGGTCCACATGGAGGAAACAACTCAACTCAGTCAGGCTCTTTACAAGCACCAAGAACGTAGATGTATAATTTGGATCTTTCTTGCTCGGATAATGGCTTTGGATATCACTACGGGGATTTTTGTCACTTTATTTATGTTTTCATGCTTCTTTAATAATCAAGGCAGTTATGAGGTTTTAATGTTAAAAGTATTTTTAGACAATTATGGAAATCTTTGTTTGATACACGTATTGATGAAATAAAAGTTTTTTTGGTTTCCGCTGTTTAAAATATGTGTATTTATATCTGTCTTGAGTTCATCTGTGGCTTTTACTTATAAACCTCCACCAAAGTTAAGGCATTCCCTTTGTGAGTGACCTTAATGGAGGTGGAGTGTTTCATCATTGCCCCTCATTGTGAGCGGATCATATAACATCTATCACGAACGGGTTGTGGAGTATTCTCCATGAGCGGGTCGTGGAGCACCTATCACGAGCGAGTTGAGAAATTAGGTCACGAGCGGGTTTCTTAACCTCATGAGCCATGGTGCATTTGTATTGAGTTTGGGCATACAATTCTTCATCTATTTTACTACGAATATTTGTACTTCTTGGTGGCTTGATCAAAAAGCTAGCCAACAAAAAATAACCTAATAAATAGGAAAATATGATTGAGCGGTATATATAGGATTATTCAAAGAGTATAGTTTAAATCCAGTCACCAGAACTTTTGTTCTGACTCCCCCCTCATAACATACTCACAGGTTATATTTGTGGCAGAGACATGATAGCTATGGATACTGGTTAGGCAGTATTATTAATACGGTAAGGCTATACTTTGATTATATTGCATTTTTTCCATTCCGCTATAAGATATTTTTTGAGCTCTAATATATTTTATGTCTCTGTCTTTTCTGCAGGATACTAGAGAAAACCAACACGAGTTTCGATATATCTGAATTTTGAAAAAAAAATCAATCTACCGGAATTCGGGTTGTTACATCTGGTATCAGAGCCAGGTTTTGATTCCTGTATAGATAGTGAGTGAACGTATCTGTATTTTTAAAATATAAATATATTATATATATATACCTAGATCCATAGAGGAGCCCACTAAATAGATAGAGTATAACGTGGTAAAAAATGAGATGTTTGTGTTGCACACTAAAGGAATGTATATGGAAATCTGGGACCCTTTGGTAATTTGGGTGGAAAGTGTACAATGTACTTTGTATGGAAGGAAAGTGAATCCCATATGATTAGTATTTTTGGTTAGTGGGCTTGAAAACCTTATAGATTGGAAAAGGTTAAAAAGAGAAAAATGGATTATGAATATATATAGTTGATAGAACTGACCTTGGGGAATGTCTCGGAAAGTGTAGAAAAATTGGAAACCCGCTTTGATTCTAACCCCATTATTAACTTTTAAGAACATGAAATTGTAAAAGTTTTTGGAATTGGTTTATAGTGTTTTCAGGTTGTTATCTTAAAAGTCAAAGTTTTAACATATGTAAAGTACACATATTGAGTTTTAACGTAAAATGGAGTATATTTTGTAAATATTGATTTCTTGCAAAAACTTTGTCTAAATTAAAATTCTCTCTGTAAAAGGTGCATATTATAGAGCGTGTATAGCTCGCTAGTTTTCTTGTTATATTGCATGAAAGGATCAAAAGGAAAAACTTGGAAAGTATTGCATTTTGCTAAAATTCTCAGTAAAGAAAGTTTTGAAATCTCTAATCTTTTAATAATCATTTTTGATAAATTATTTTCAAGGAGAAAATTTTGTTGGGTGGACAAAATGAGTTATAGAAATTAAGAATAGAGTAAATATTTGCACCTTGAATAAGAGACTGAACCGATCTTATATAGGTAAGAACAAGTTATAAACCTGATACAAAAATAGTTTACCGTATCTACTCCAGTTTTTGTGATTTTAAAAAAAATGATGATTTACATTTTTTTTAAGATGACATATTTTTTTATGATTTGGAAAAAGCAAGTTTTGATGGGGAAAATAAAGTTTTGACACTCTTAAATTTTTGGAAGAAAATTTAAATGAAAAAGCCAAACTATATTTTAAAAGTATGGAGTACGTAAGGATTAGTGCCTAGGGAAGAGGGGAAAAGTTTTAAGGCTATGAAGTATATAGCAAGAATTACCTTGGAATAATGGTAAGTTCCCGTATAATGCGTAAGCATTAAGAAGCCTAGGGTGTTGCTTGAAATAATTGTTGGTACACGGCTAGGACTAGTATTGACTCTAGATAGTAAAAAGGGCAAGTACATGTTTAGATTCTGTTGCTAATTTTCATGTTAGGGGTAAAACCTGTTGTTGCATTTCTGTTGCGATCGTTTCTTTATTTTGTCCTTGTTGGGTAGTTAGGGTAACACCTAAACCTGTCGTGGATACCATGGCATGGACTTCTCTATCTAAGGGGGACATAGTCCCGAGATTTTTGGCCCTTAGTAGTAGTTGTGTAAAGTGTTTGTTCTCCTGTTTTAGTTGAAAGACTAGATTGCTTATTTAAAGTTAAACTTAGATCAGATGATTAAATAAGCTAAGAAAGAAAATGGTACAACTAAAAAGGAAACAACAAATTCAATAAAGCAACAAAAATGATAAATTATGAAAAAAGATGGATAAAAATAAAAACTTCCAAGATAGGATGAATAAAAAGACAATCAGTTGCAAAAGAAAATTTTCTTATGTAGGTTGTGCTTAGATTGGAAAATAGGGAATCTTTATAAATAATTACATAAAATCCAAGTATTGTTGGAAAATGGTACATAAAAGAAAAACATAAGATATGAAGTTTTCTGTCTTCCACCTTTTTGTAACATAAGAAATCAAATTTAGAAAATTAGATTTTTCGGAAATTCAAAAAAAAAAAAGTTGGTTGGTAGGATTATGGATGCAACAATTAGATGAACTACACTCTTACTCAGTAAGAATGTGGAAAAATTTGGGTGAAAAAGCATTTTCATTTTCAAAATATTGCATTCATGTAGAACTTCCAGTATATTTAGGATGTAACATCATATTTTAAAAGGATTTTTGAAAGCTTTGCATACACATAGGAGGTACCGCTTAGGCATACATGCATTATTATGTTGTATTTCACTTTACACAAGTACACTATGGTTGCAAAAATTGGATGCACACATGATGGATGGATATTATACAAGTGGTTATTTGATTTTACCCTATTCGGGGACGAAATTCCCTAAGGATGGGAGAAAGTAACACCCCGCATTTTTAAGATAATAAAATGTAAGAATAACTTAATTAAATATTCAGAATTAAGTAAAACGGACAGCGCCATTGCGTCCATCTCGGAATTCTAGTCAAAATAGACACTTGATTTCCGTAAAACGATAATGTATGAAGAAGTTATGAGCATTAGTAGTTTGTATATATATAAGGAACTTATATGTATATATATTAAATAAATTAGTCCAGAAAAATCAAAATTCACGAGTGGGAAATCTGGGAGGGAAAATAGACATTGGGGGTTGTCCTAGGGGTCGACCCAACCCAAGGGGGGTCGACCCTGGGGTCGACCCCACTATGGCTCTAGAACATTCGGCTGACGTGGTCGATTCAGATGTTTTTAATTTAAATCTAAGGGACCTGGTTTCTATGATACACCTATAAATAAGTCTGTAGAGCTAACCCTATACCTCATATTTCTGAGGCAACGCTGAAACTCTGTTGTTCCTCTTCCTTAAGATCTCTTCAGAATTTTAGATTATTATTAGTTAGAAGATATTAAATTAAGATATGGGGAAAGGAGTTGACACAAATAAAAGGTGTTTAGAATCTTATGAAAGTAAGGTGATTTTCTAGATCTGATCTATTCAATTTTCTTCCTCTTTCTTTCCTTTCTCTTTTAGAAAAAAATAAGTAATAAAAACCAATCCACGGTTGTTAGGTTTTGAATCCAATTTTGGGAGAACCATGGAATGCTAGACCTGGGCCAAATCCAAAATTTGGAAAGCAAATTAAGGTGAGTGGATTTAAGCTATAGCATTTTAGATAATAAAATGTTATCGTTTAGCATTCCATATTATGTATAATTGAAATATGATATGTTGAGAAGTTTAACATATGTTAATAATGACTAAAGTGATAAGTATGGCATGTAGGAATAAGTAATATGCTAAGATATTAATTTGTTGGGATAAAAGCTTGTCAAATTATGCATAGTAATTACTGTTGTTTCAATTCCATTTCAATTTGTGACAATTGTGCACCCAGTCCATTAACGGTAGAAACAGAGAAAAGTACAAATTAGTCTATGTGATTTGAACAATTATCTGATTAATTGATTACATGTTAGAAAGGAATTGATTATATGTGGGAAAGAATATATGACATAAAATAGGCATAATATGATGACTTGTAAATTATAAGTTACAGTGGAAATTTGAAAGAAATAGACATGCCGAGATTATATAGAAGATTTACAATAAATAAGAAACTGTAACCGTGCTTAGGTACTAGGTTAGATTACACTTTTTGTATAAGTCTGACCGGAACCGCCCAGCATATCCGGCATCTACAAGTGGTTAATCCAACGTAAGGGGTCTAAGTGCATAATTAAAACATGTAATGGTGCTAAGACACGAAGTTAAGTCGACTTGTGGTAGAAGTCTTTCCGGAATCACCAGACAAATCCAACATCCACAAGTGTAGACTTAATGTGAGAGGTATAGTGCATCAATAAATACATATATAAATATATGTAAATAGAAGGAATGATAAACAATATTAATTGTAATTAATGGGAATAAATGGAATTGAAAGAAAGATACGACAGTAAAAGAAAATGGGAATAAACGAGGAATGATAATAAACTAGCAAGGAAATGAGATAAGTGACACTTAACTGTAAGTTAAGTAATCAGTAAATGGGGAAATCCTGAAACCAGTTGTTTGTAACAAGTAGAGAAAAGGGGGAAAACTTATGAAATGAAAGAAGTTGTACTTAATTATAAATTATGTAATCTGAAAACTTAGAAGTCTGAAATATGCTGATAAGAATGTTATGTTAAAGCTTGTCCTAGGGACAAGTGAGAATTATAACCTAGGTTATAATAAAATAATAAGGAAATTGGAATAACTTATGTTATGGGATAAATTGTACTTAATTGTAAATTAAGTTATCTGTGAGAAAAAGAATCTAAAATCTACGGATGACGACAACATAAGTTATATTTATGGGAAGAGGAGACTTATTAGTGAGCCTTAGTTAAAAGAACTGAGTTAATAAGTAAACAACGTTAAGTTGTAATGACAGAATAAGAGGGAATTATGATTAAATAAGAAAAAAATGAGGCAACCAAGGAAATGAGGTAAGTTGTTAAGTGACATGTTAAATAGAAAACATGTGAATTAAGATACACTTAATTACATATTAAGTAGAACATGTTATTGTAACCTTGAATCAAACAAGAATATAAAGGGGTTTGTGGATTACAGATCATAGATCACAATCTATAGAATAACATGTTGCGGGCTTATTAATAAACTTAAATGGGTTAAGTTGTATAACAGAAATTAATAAGCAAGAAGGGCCCATTCCTCAGTGATACAAGGGGCCAGGAAGAACTTGGTAACCTGAGTAAAAAGTTAAGATAACCAAGTTAAATGGAAACCTGATAAGGTAGAGAAAGTGCATAAAAGAATGTTTAGACATAGGGTCCAATAACATACTAAAGTGAGGCGCTTGGAACAGTTTGCACGTTTGAGGGTGATTAACCTAACGGGGTAGATAATCGTGGTGTTATAAGGCACGGATGGAGCACAAGTTCATCTGATTATTCTGTCGGCTCCGAAGGCCTGGAAGGGGAAGCACGCGGCTTCCTGAGATACGAAAGGTGATCCTAGTAGCCCTCTGTGCAGTGGAAGATGTTTAGGCTGTTTTCACAGAGGTTCGGTCTGCACATAGCTACTAGGTGGGTGAGCCTTGACTGCAAAAGCAGCTTTGCATTCAGAATGCCATGACGAGGTGACACCAGGGTGATTCGGTGGTTGCCTTAATGGGGAGGCGGAGGGTCATGACCAACAAGGATAGTAAATCATCGGATACTATCATCGACAGCCAGTGGGATTCGAAAAGACCAGAGCTAAAACCAATAGACCATTCACCTTTCATTATCGAGGTACGATGGTTGAAGGAAGACGCCAATTGGATGTTTAGATTGTTTGTTAGGAGCAAGTCGTTTAGCTCTTATAGTTTTTACTAGTTAAGAGAGGGGCAAAGGTAGGGCCATAACCACCATGAAAAACAGACCCGAGGGATATCTGTATTTTGAGGCTCTTAAAGGCGGGCCTGTACAGATATGGAAAATCTTTCGATCGAGTTCTGTATTTCTTGTATCGCCCTACCACGGAACTCGTTGCACATTAGAGTACGTGCGGTCGAGGCATCAAGCTACAGTTAATGGTACGTACGTGGGACAATCTAGATATGTGCATGCATGTCTGCTCTGGGTGGTGTATCACAGACTTGAGGGCAGTACTCTGTTATGGAATCTGATGCGAACAAAGGTGGACATACGTTTGCATAGCATAGCAATGACAGATATATGCGGAACATAATATCATTATATAGAGGTCTGTACGTTACTCCGACGTAGGATGAGGGACTACATACATTTCGGTGGTATTATGAAGGAGACCATGTGAGTGGGGTACCATGGGGTGTACCTTAATATTGGGGGTAGCTACATATATACTGTAATAGGTTAATCCACTGGGAAGTGAATGGGTACGACGTGTGTGTATGCCTTGAGTGCTGTTAACCCAAGTAACCTAATAAATAATAAAATATGATTGAACGATATATGTAGGATTATCCAAAATGTATAGTTTAAATCCAATCATCAGAACATGTGTTCTGACCCCCTCTTCATAACATAGTCGCAGGTTAGATTTGTCGCAGAGACATGATAGCTTTAGATACTGGTTAGGCAGTATTATTAATGCAGTAAGGCTATACTTTGATAATATTATACTCTGTCCATTCCGCTGTGAGATATTTTCTGAGCTCTGATATATTTTATGTCTCTGTCTTTTCTATAGGACGCCAAAGCAAACCAACACGAGTTTCAATAAATCCGAATTTTGAAAAAAAAAATCGGTCTGTTGGAATATGAGCTGTTACATCCTAGTAAGCAGATAGATCCAAATCAATACTAAAAAATAAAAGAATAGAAAACATTGGTAATTTCCACTCACGCTGATTTACTGTATGGAATTGTTATAATGATGATTTTTTCCTTTTAGATCTGAACCCTCGTACGAACGCGAATGCGAACACGAACTCAAATTATGTATTAATCTATATATACGGATTAAGAAATCAGAATTCTTATGTACAAAAATATAGAATTCCAAATTCAAATCTATAATAAATCTGAAAAGAAAAGAGATTAGAGGAGAATATAGATTAGAAGGTTTGTAGAAGAAAACCTAATATAATCCTTCTCGAATTCAATGGCAGAATGGAGACTACAGGATGGAGGAGGTTAGGTTTATGGGAGGTGGAATGGAGTGCTATTTATAGGTGTGTGCGCGTTTGTGTGTAAATAATAGCCATAGGATTAATCAAATTTAATATCATCCATTAATTATACAATAAACACACCAAAAGCTAGCCCAAACCAAGCTCACCATGCCAGGTCGAGCCAAGCAGTCGACCGCCAACCCAGAATGGCAGTCAACCCCTAGGGATAGACCACTTGGTCTCTAAAATGGGCAGTGAACATATGTAACGGCTGGAATGGTTTATTTAACTAAAACATTTTTATTTATATTAAATCCCTTCCTTTTATTTAAATATTTTTGTTCCTTTCTACGCGCGTATATACACATAACTGGATTCTAAGGAATATTCCAATTAGCCATTAATTGGATGTTTATGTTCTATATGTTTCTTTATTTAATTCGAATTTCAAATGTTGTCTATATTTTATTTACGTACAACATAATTAAAGGTGAATTCTTCATATGAACTCCGTTTTCGAGACATATTATATGTAAAAACGGATTAGAATCTCGGCACGAATTCAACTATGATATTTTCATGGCCCAATTCCTAATTTTAAAAAATTCCATTTTTCATCTTGACAATATTTAGAATTTTAACTTAACTTATTATTATTTATTAATAACTTTGTTTGATTAGTTTATTTTTATAAGGTGTCATAAGTAGACCTAGTATAGAGATTGGCTAGCTACTGGGTGGGTCTTGAGACACCTTAACGAACTATGAACCTTAGGATTACACTATGAAAAGTTACCGGTTGTTCTTCAAGGTTATTACCTTGCAGACTGGAATACTTTATCCAATGATTCAAAAGCGACCAGTGGCGATATATTTGGCATTGCTGGAGGAGTTGTTTCTTGGAAATCCAATAAACAGACTATTTTGACTTTGTCTACTATGAAGTCTGAGAAGATAGCACTAGCTACATCAAGTGAAGAAGTAGAGTACTTTAGAAATCTTCTCATTGAGATTCCTTTATGGGAAAAAACAATACCAGATGTGTTGATCTATTGTGATAGAACCGCAACTATTGCAAAAATAAAAAATCGTTATTATAATGGTAAGAGATGAAAAATACGTCATAATCGCAGTACAGTTAGCGGGATACTCTCTTTAGAAGTTGTTAGAGTAGATCACATACGCATTGATGAAATTTGGCAGATCCTTTGACGAAAGGTCAATCCAAAGGAAATTCCTTAATACTTTTAAAAGAATAGGACTATTTTCCTTAGATTGTTGAGTCACATACAATGGTAATTAATCCTACCTAATGAGTGGAGATCCCAAGATACAGATTTTCAATGGGTAAAAACAAATTGTGTATTGATAGTGGTTGAACATTCTATTTTTTTATACTAAGAGGCATGTATTTATGAAGTATTTAGAGGATGAGTTAATAGAACCTCTTAATGAGATCTATGCTCTATTTAAAGTGGAGTACCTACCTTCAGGAGTAATCTGGATAGACTCACATATGTGAATGTGGAAATGTGGTTGTTTTCTATGGAGTTTTAGACAAAATTTCTGGAGCATTCACTAAGTTAGGATAGACGTGCATTGCTTTAAACGTAGAGGCTTATTTGATTGTACTACAAAAAAGGTTGTGCGTGGTCTGATGTCAGGAATAGAGTTCAAGACCATGTGTCACGCTAGTAAAAACTGAATCTTATCCACTATGCAAAGGTTCAAGTTGGAAGACACCTTTGTTTATGCAAAATCTTATATTTTTTGAAACAGTTCAAAAATATTTATAAAAATCAAGTGGTGGATTGTTGGAAATACTTTGAAAAAATGATTTTTTTTTGACTAAGTGTAGCAATGGCTCCTATATGCGAATAGTCCCACATTATGGGATTATATGAAGGAGCCAATTAAGTACTTATATTTTGTTTTCACTTGCTAGTTGGGGCCTTGGGGCTTACACATGTGTGCTTTGATGTGAGGAGGAGACCATGCTTGACCACCACACACACGCGAGTGCAAGACCGACCAACTCGATCCAACCCGCCCCGGGCCGGTCTTGGCTAGGCTAGGTTAGGCTAGTCGGTGTAGTGTACACACTTATATATTTGAAAATAGCTTGCAATTTCTGACTGTTATTTTTTTGCTATGTAATAAAACTTACAATCTGTTTTTATTGAATTGCGCCGACTTTCTGCCCACTAGCACAGCATCACATTCTGTTTTCTGTTCTGTCTATAACAGCCACAAACTGTTTTGCACTCCCGAGCGTATCGCTGAAACATCTTCAAGAAAGCAACATTGTCCGCGAATCAGCCATTGTTTTCCAATAGTACTATATTTATTGTGTTACCTATTTTATAATGCAAAACAACATTAAGTTTGGCATGTTTAAAATTGAATATTTGAGTAATATCTGTGAACTTCGAAGGATACTATGTATGAGTATAATATCTATGATCATATTAATGTCTTTGTTGTTATCCGATTCAACTTCATATGATGTCTTGCTTAAGTTGGACCTCATATGATATCGTATATGGATATTGTCCTAAATGATGGATTTTTTAAAAAACAAATATTAAAAATATGTCTATGATAAATTGTGTTGGTACGTCACAAATTACTTGGTGCACATCGAGGATTTTGCTAAAATCATTTACATCACTTTTACTTAATAAATGCCATATATATTACAAAATTACCTTATTTTAAAACATAATAAAGCATATATTTCATTTCAGTAACTCTTCGTCATGAATCAAGAAACCAGGACTTCTAAAGTTCTAAAGTCTAATTTTTCAAATTTCAAATTTCTTTCAAATGTTTTGAATAAAGATTTAATTAGCAATTTTAATTTAGATTTTAAATATTAGGATGTTAGACTATTTAAATTTGATGTCATACATTTGGTTTAAAATAATTAGAATGCAAAGAAAAAAATTAGAATTCCATTAGTTATATTGTTTTTACGACAAAATGTAATTTTATGTTTAATTCGAAGAGAAAATG
Organism: Allium sativum; assembly: GCA_030737875.1. Classification (NCBI taxonomy): domain Eukaryota; kingdom Viridiplantae; phylum Streptophyta; class Magnoliopsida; order Asparagales; family Amaryllidaceae; genus Allium; species Allium sativum. The sequence goes on from CM060920.1 coordinate 59,415,984, forward strand.
TTAATTTTGCTATGTATGAATACAACTTGAAAATATACGAATCTAACAGAATGCCCAAAATGAATTTAAATATAGTATAATTGGTGATACTCATGTACTTTAATTACTTAATATATGAAATAATATCAAGTGTATTATGAATTTATAACGCTATTAATATTTTTAACTAAGGACATTTTCATTTGAAATATTAATAAATTTTTGTACTGTTTTTGGATATTTTCGTTCGAATTTTTTTGTACTATATGCAAAACGATTTATGGTGTATAAGAGAATTTTCCAATGCCTATTTTGTTTTAGCTCAAATACCTTATATACATACTTTTAGTTTTAATTAATAAATCTGAATATCATTTTTTTTATACCCATACACCCATTTATAAGAAACAGAAATCATAACAAGATCTATAGGATAAAAATTTTCTATAGACAGGGTTAAGAATAGTTATTTGTCATCTCAAACGTTTAGTTTTGACATTAAACTACTTATATTATTAGGAGGCACATTGTTGATTTTATAATAAGATATTTTTTTATAGAAAGGTTGTGATGGAGGTTATAATGATATATGATTTTCAATTATGATATATGAATGCTTTTCGAGACTCTAACTTTTAAGAAGAGATGCGAATTATTGTTATTTGAGCATAAATAGAATTATGGACTGAATAGAACATTTAATTTTGAAACATTTAGTTGGAATAGATGAGAACTTGATACATAATAGTCTAGACTATGGAGGAAGAATAATGCTCCAACAACATGGAAATTTATTTTAAAGAAAAGAGACTTAATTAGTTCAGTTATCGAAAGACGATAACTCATAAGTGATAGCGATCTATGTAGAGTTCCTTGATTGAAAATTAATGCTCGATTAAAATATTCGGATAAGGCTGTTTAAGTGCATGGGGTGCCAAAATCGAAAGTTAATTCCATTATCCATGGTGGAAATACAGCTGTGACATGTAAGTTTACGTAAGGAACTTCAAGATAAAATTAGAGGCAATCCCCTTATATACTAAATGAGAAGGGGCATCTAATCACAAAATGGAACATCTAATGGACAATATAAGTTTCGTGGTGCTTGAAAAGATATTAGAACTCAGTACCCAGGATGTTAGTGGCATTATATGGTATGAAGCAAGCCTGACCCAAGGGCAAAGCCTATAAAGCAGTTAAATTGATCAACCCTCACAAATTAGGGCAACGTGGAGAAGGAAAAGAATGTTTATAGTTAAAATAAATTACAATTGCTAATATTTGCTAAAAGATTACTTGGTTGAGTGGTGCGTTCTTATTTCTTTGAATTGATGTAGGTTTGATTCCCAACAACCTTAGTTTAAGGGTAGTTTTTTCCTCTTGTCCTTGTCTTCTTTCTTTGGCCCTCTGCTTTTCCTAGGGAAACTCATTTAGACAAGCTGTGGCATGGAGCAGAAGAAATAACCCTTGCATTGCTTGTGTGAGTTATAAAGAAACTAATAATAATTTGCTAACAAGGGGTATATTATATAAACAAGGTATTATTGGGGTAATTTATGTAAATAAGAAGTAGAAACCCATCAAAAATTATTTTCTAAAAACTAAATGCATGCTTATTTATAATGCTTATAGGCTTTATGAAGAAGTTACAAACTCAAACAGTAGGAGCAAAAATCGGGTATGCTAAAGGAATGCGTCAAATTTGTCTACTAGCTGCTATATGGCATATTTGGAGGGTGTTGGAATTGAACCATCGCAACAGAAGTTATTAGTGAACCCTTTTAGGAAAAATCCTTATCGAAGCTATATTGAGCCCATAAAGCCTAATTTGTTTAGAATAATACAAATTTTATTTAAATGAAACCACATTTTCAAGCAATGCTAGCGGACTTTAAAATGGATCATCCACTTTTATATATGAATTCAGGAATAGAAGTTTGACACATGATTCGAAACAACTGAAAAAGGAATACAAGCCTAGGAGATGTTGATTGGACCAGCCCATAGCAAAAAATATAGGTGAGTTTCAATTTTTTTACCCTATTAGATAATTACTGGACCTATGAAGTCTAACTTCTTTTAAACATTTCTAAACTTGGTTTAAGTAAAATCATGTATTTTATTTAAATTTATAAATCTTTGTTTGAGCTTATATATTTCACTTTTTTTAATATTTATGTGTGTGCATCAATAATATGATATTCCGTATAACATGTCCATACATAGATGTTGAGATTTAAATTGCAACATTGTATGTTCAAATATATGCATATACTTGTGGTTATAAATATCAAAGTAATTATATATGTAAGTAGTTTATATATATTATGAAAAATTATGATATATATATATATATCAATTTATTATTTACTCATATACTGTATTATAAATAATAACTAGTAAGAACTTGTGCAATGCACATGTGATTCATCCTATAATTTTCTTAATTGTATATTTATAGATTTTTTTAGTAATATGAAGGTGAAATAATAAGCTTATAAAATGTAATATTTTGATTAACTTTTTTTATAATAGATGTCGATGCTAAATCTAATTGCATAATCATGAAGCATATAAAATATAATTGATACTTAAAGAGCGTGATGGTTTCATACAACAAATAACATAAACAATCAGTTATTCCTATTTGTTAATCATTAAACTACTAAAGATGCCTATTTATTAATTTTCTAGTGTAAGTGTCAAAGCATTACGTAAGTTTATTATATATTTAACTTATAAATTTAAATATGTACATGAAATAGTTTGATCATAGTGTTCCAAAATCTAAAATAGAAAAACTATAATTGAAGCGAGATAATTTTCTAGTTTAGTTCAGTTAAATAACAATCAAACATTGATGTAACCTTTTGAAATTATTAAAACTAATTAAAGTTGGAAAAAATATTATAACAACATCAAAACATCATATTTTTAATACCTATAGCATAATATGGCACGAGAAATATACGCGTTATATAGACAATTTTTTGGAATAACCAAATAATGTTACTATTTTCTTCAGTTGTTCAAGCAATTCTAATAGTTGAGGCAATATGACAAAAGAATAAGTTAAAGATAAGCAAAAACACAACTAAAAATATATTTCCAAATAATAAAAAAAAATTACTTGACAATAGATTGAAATAAATTTAAATCAAATAAGCAAAAAAAGGAAAAAAAACATAATAAAGAATACCTTATTATTGGTAGAGTAAATTAATCATGGAAGCACATATATTTTAGAGTAAAAAAATATATTTTTTAACATACACATTTGTATATGCAAAAGATATATACAATAAAACAAAAGTATTAGTGAAATGAAGCAAAATAATGATTTTGAAAATTTTATAGAGTAAAATAATTTTGTTTATTTATTATGAATCAAAATCTATTAAAAAGTATCCTTTACTATAAAATATTCGTTTTCTTATAAAAAGAAAGCTAAAACTTCAATTCTAGTTACATTCATTAAAATTCTTAATTACTTTCTTGCAAAGTCTTCAAAATATTTTGTTTAAAAAACATTTTTATATCTCCACTTAACTAATGGACTTCATTTAACGCATACTCTACATTTTAAAGGTATTGAAATTCTTATTTAATGTTTATTTATTAATTCATCCTGCTTACCTTCTATTTACATGTAAGTAGCCACCATTAAAATTTATATTGCACTTGATATTATGATTCGAAATTTTGTTGGAGAATGAAATGTTGATGATGTTTTGATGACAACAACAACCTTGTTTCAATCATTATTGATTATAAAATATATACTAACACTTTTATCCTGGATATATATATATATATATATATATATATATATGTGCAGAATTTATATGCAGGTAATAAGATATTAAATACTGTACAGTTAAGAGTATCAAGAGTAAAGAGATTCAAGATTTCTAAGGAGAATCATGACACATGAGTATCAAGATATCTAGAGTCCAAGACTATCAGGGTAATAGAGACTAGAAATTATGTAAAACTCTGAGTAGCACTCAAACTCTGTTTTCAAATTATCTCTTTTCAAATTGATTTCAAATTTCTCTCAAAATGATTTTTAATCATACAAGGATTTCAAACTTATGATTTCAATTATATATTTCCTAATTTATAACAGTTCTTATTTTTATAGTTATATTAAATCATTTATACATATATTACTAAGTTTAATTTGATTATAATATCAAATATTCTTATTTAAACTCTAAGCTTTTATATAACTTTTTTATTTATATACTTTATAAATATCTCTTTATAAATTCCTGTACGTATGTTTATAATTATATTATATATAATTTTTATATCACTTAAATATAAAGTTTTTAATCATATGTTTAAAATATTTTCTCATGTTTTTGTACTTGAAAAATAATGTTTTAATACTTGAAAAATAATGTTTTAATAACTAGTTTTGTTTCATAAATTTCTAGAATATATATATATATATATGTTGGTTTAAATACTTTAAAAATGATTAAAAGTTAAAAAATATGGTATATATGTCGACATACAATAATGCATATGTCGACATATAACTATGATAATTTTAAAATTCAATGGAAGTGTGTTTTCATATTTGAAACGCTTCAAAAACATTGCAGCCTTTCAGCCTCTATAAATAGGAGTTAATATCGAATTTTATTATCACATCTTCATCTCCTTCTTCAACACTTTACTTACCACCATTAAAGTACTTAAAATCATTGATTTCTACACTTATACTCTACCGATTTCAACAAAATTTATCTCATTGTTTATCTCTTCTCCATCTCTATCAACTACTGTATATTTGAAGTGCTATTGTAGAGTTCTAGGCCTGTTGTAATTGTTTGGGAAAGGGTGTGTTCTTTGTCTCCCTGAAATCAACGAAAGAGAGTGGTGTTAACCTTGTAGCCATGTAATCAAGGGTGGTGGAATTGGTGTGAACCTATTAGCTGTGAAATCAAGGGTGTTGTAATTGAATTTTGATAGTAATAAAACTCTGTGCAATCCAGCGTTGCGAGGGATTGACGTAGGAGTAATCCGAACCTTTATAAAATCTGGTGTGTTCTTTCTTTTTTCACATTTTTTATTTACTTATATCCGTATCTATGATTATTTCTTTGTTTTTGATCATTTTTGATATGATAATCATTGTGGGTTTCATATAGTAATTCAATATTGTTTAAATTTTCCATAATCTCCTTAAAACACTATTCACCCCTCTCTAGTGTTAGTTTTGCCTTAAGATCCTTAATCTGCAATCCCTAACAATTGGTATCAAAGCATAGGTTTTCAAAAGTTCATAATTTGAATTTTGGAAATATTAAATGGCAAATTTTTAATTGATTTATAGCACTAGTTTATATTCATGCATTGCATCTGTATTAGATAGGTCTGCATTTTATTATGTTAAAAAAATTAAGTTATCATAATCTGTTTTTTCAAAAGTCTAAAATAGTAATTTTAAAAAGTATTTTTCATATCGATATGTCGCAGAATCATCATGATGTTATTTTTTAAAATTACAATTAGTTATTTTGAAAAGGCACTTGATTATTTGAAAAGTTGCGTTGTTTTGCAGGGGAAGAGTTATGTCTGATGACAACTGGCCGAAAGACACCAAGATGACCATTCATCAATGAAGAAAAAATTTTATGAAAGGATATGAGTTTTGGGCTTATAGTAGTCGAAGTGTCCATTCATTCAAAATTCAAATTCAAAATTTTGGTGCCAAGTTGGTTAAACTACTAAATCATCCGTATCCTTCTCATACGTTCTTCAAACTCAGCAAATGAATATACCATGCTGATTAGAAAAACGAGTCTGTCGCAATAAAGTAGATCTCATCGTCGAATTCTGAAAGATATAAGCGTATGGTTCACGATAATGGAAGAACAAAAAAAAGGAGGATTGCAAAAAAGAGGTATGCATTACAATAGTTTCATAATTGTCATTATATTTAGGAATATAGATCTATGTACACAGTAAGTTATAGAAATTTATCTCTTTCATAATTTTTATAATTTGGTTCATACGTTGATGCACCATAGTATACTTATCAATATACCAATCTAATTAAAATGTTTTTGTAATAACCTGGAAAATCAGAGCCAATTTAAAAATTTTATTTTAGCAATTTTAATGAATTTTGAATATTTAAAATGATTTATTTTGAATAATAACAACTAAACATTTATTTTGGTCGAAGTTAGAACGAATAAATTTATTTTAATTATAAAACAAGCCTGAAATGGCATGGCAGTTTGAAAAATCAATTTCACGTTTCAAATGAATGTACAGGATTCAAAATAAACTGGAATTTAGTAAAACCAGAAATATTTGAATCTGTTTGAAAATATCTTTCCAACAAATGTGAAAAATCCAGATTACATAACGGGAATAAAAAGTATTGTCCAGTTGAAAATTTAGAATAGTCGCTATGAAATTTTATGTAATATATAGCACTTAAAAATAGTGATTTCGCAAACGACCTCCATTTTCGACGAGACCACTTTTGTTGGATCCAGAATGTCAAATTATTGCTAGTTTCCAATTTTCATAATTTTTGGAATCAATATGTGAGCGTGGAAGATTTAAATGTGTTTGGTCAATTCAGTTTAAATTTAGTCGATTGGAAAATGGCTGCTTTTCAAACAGTCTCCAAATTTGATGAAATTGATTTTGTTAGGCCCGTATATGTAACAACCCGGAAAATACAAGCCAATTTAAAAATTTTAAATTGGATATTTTAAAGGAATTTAAACAATTGAAATAGAATATTTCAATAAAATAGTGAATTAGAAATAGTGTGGTAGCTTGAAAATTTGAATTCAAACTTTGACTGACTATGCCGGGGGCAAAATATAACGGATTTTGGTGAAACCAAAAATATTTAAATCTGTTTATGAATATCATTCTAACGAATCTAAAAAATCAAAGTTTCATAGCGGTAATCAAAGTTATGGCCAAATGAATTTTCAGAAAGGTCGCTATATGGAATATACAGCCCTTGAAAATAGACATTTTGCAAACGACCTCGGAATTCGACGAAACCACTTTTGTTGGGTCTGGGATGTCAAATTATTGCTAGATTTTAAATTTTATATTTTTTTAAGCTAGTATGTGAGAGTGGAAAAAGAAATTGTGTTTGGTCAATTTTTGTTAAATTGGATCGACCAGAAAATGACCATTTTTCAAACGATCTCAGAATTCGGCGAAACTAGTTTTGTTTAGACCGTAGCATCAAAACATAGCAAGATTTATTTTTCTGGAATTTTTCGAATCAGTTTGTGGCCTTTGCAAATTGAAATGTACGTTCAAATTGAATATAAAATATTTTATACTTTAATTTGAAAATTAACTGACTGTAATGGTCGAATTGGCCTACGAAACATATCCCGTTGTGTCCGAGATGGGGGTAATTAGCTAGGGGCGACAGTCGTTGGGTTTGAATTGGTGTCCGTGCGGAGAAACACTATTTTGAAATTTAATAAAACCCTCGGCCAATAGAATCTCTCCATTCATAAATTAAAAAAAACATCAGAAACGCCCTCGACAAACGACACACGTCGCTCCCCCTTCCCGATCAAATCACCACCGCCACAGCCCACGCCCGACCTCGCCACCACCCAGACTCGACAGCGCCACCTCCCCTCTTCAAATTCGACCAACTCTCGACCCCCCTCGTTGCCCCATCGATGAGAACGACGCCTTCAAAGTCAACGACTTTCCGCCGCCGCTTCCTCCGACCACCGATCCCGATGAAACCCCCCTGCCCTGAAGCCCTTTCCACCCTCTTCGACGTCATACAACCTGATCGGGACGAAGTGCTACGGATTTCACGAATTTTCGAAACCTAGTTTAGAATAACGTTGAAAGGTATCGGATTTAGTTATTTTAAATAGAAATTAACGCTTTTAAGTGCTACCAACTTTGAAAAATCATATCTTTATGATGTGTTAACGAATTGATGAAACAGGAAACATCGTGACCGTAAGGAGGCACTCTACATCCTAGAAGAGACTGCGGATTTTTCTGAACTATCTACGATTTTTAGCATCACAAAAACCAAGGTGAGATTTCTAACTGAAATGTGAATGGAAATGTCATGTATAAATTATATAAGCGGAATATAAATTATACACGTGTAGTATACCTCATGTACATGCGTTGTGTAAGTTATATGAGCGAAGTATGAATTTTACATGCATTGTATAAATGATATGTGTGTTGAAATGCAAGTGAATTATAGTAATAATATATATATATACACACACACACACACACACACACTCCCCTCGTCCACAAACCATGGACGATATTTATTGTTTGTGAATTGGTGTGAAAAAATTGGTGAATAATGCGAATGGTTGGTAGAATTGTTTGTGGTTGATATTGTTTGGTTGTGGTTGAAAAATACCCATTGGTGATTGAAACCAATTTGAAATAATGGTCGAAAAGAAAATCATACTCGCCTGCGTGCGAATTAGATGTATGAAATCCCCATTGTCAAAAACCGCGAGGTTTTAAGGTAGAGCGAGGAGCCGTACTCGGGACGGTGCCGGTTTTAACAACCCTGCCGTTATGCTACCGAAATTTTGAATAATATTCATGTGTTAGAATTATTTTCATATGTTGAAATTATTTTTATGTGTTGAAACTGTATCCATGTGTGGAAAATGCTCACTTGTTGAGAAGTCATGTGTTAAAAATTAAATTCATGTGTTGAATGAATAAAGTGTTTAAACAATAAAAATGACATTTTTATAATATATATGAAGTATGTAAAATATTCGTGTTGTAAATAAATTGTTTCAACAATAAAAATTACATCTTTCTTATATGAACAAACTATATAAAATATCCATGTGTGGAAAATGCTCATGTGTTGAGAAGTGCATGTGTTGAAAATTAAATTCATGTGTTGAATAAAATGATCGAGCAATAAAAATTACCTTTTATTGAAATTATGAAGTGTTAAAAATATTCATGTGTTGAATAAAAAGATCGAGCAATAAAAATTACCTTTTATTGAAATTATGAAGTGTTAAAAATATTCATGTGTTGAATAAATATTTTAGATGATAAAAAAACCATTTTTATCATGTATGTGATTCGCTAAAAGTATACGAGTGTTGAAATAAATATTTGTTTGCTATGAATATTATTTTTAACATGTATAGGTACTAAATGAAATAGTCATGTGTTGAAATATATTTTAGTTCGCCAAAATATCATTTTTGAAATGTGAAGTGTTAAAAATAACCACTTGTTCAAATAAATATGCATGAGTTGAAATATTCATTAATTAGTTAATAATGTGATTTTTGCTTGTGTATGCAACATTAGAATGAATGATGACTTTAAACCAAATTGAATCAAATATGATGTTGAATGGAAAATGATAAGTGATAAGAATTGCACATATGTACATGCATATTTATTGAACAGGTTATAGCAAAGAGGCTAGAGAAGAGGAATAAAATTGTGTGCCCGACAAATAGGTACATGTTTACTGTTTTGCATGGGTGATGATTTTATGAGCCTATTGGCTAGCCGCTTGGCTTTTTCTTTTTCTTTTTGAGATGAGACGCCCGTGTGGCTATTTGGGAATTTTTCCAGCCTCTCCCGTACAAAGGAGGTTATGGCGAAAATTTCCCAAATTTAAAGGAGTTAGTGAAATATTTGAAGTGAAAACGATACTGAAATCGTCGAATGAACTATATTTATATATAAAAATATAAATAAAATTAAAACGAATCGTGGCCGTGCAATTCGTGTTTTGAAACCGTCATTTCAAACGATTAGTGCGGGAATCTGACCATCATATTTTCCTGAAACCACAACCGTTGGGTTCGCCTTGGAAATAACTTTCCAACGGCACCAACTTTGTAAAGATCCGACAGTTGGATTCTCTGGAATGTTTAATTCAAATCTAAAGAAAAATAGCGCCAGAGTCGACTATATATATATATATATATATATATATATATATATATATATATATATATATATATGCATATAAAATTAAAATGAATCGTGGCTGTGCAGTTCGTGTTTTGAAATCGTAACTTCAAACGACTAGTGTGGGAAATCCAACCGTCGGATTTTCCCAAAACTGAAACCGTTGGATTCGTTTTGAAAGGATCTTTCTAATGAAATAAAATTTGTGAAGATCCAATGGTTAGATTTTCAGATATGTGTAAAACAAATTTAGTGAAAAACAGCGCCACTAACTAGGCACGACCTGAAACGTCGTTTAATTAAATATGGCCGTTTTTAAATAAATAAAATGGCGATATATCGTTATAAAATATTATAAACGATATAGAATGGAAATAAACCGATTTTGCTGGGTTTGCTTGATATGTGATGGTTGAATGTATTTAACAAGAAAATTATACTAAGAGACTGAGATGTGAATGTTGAGTAATTTAACCTTGTGAAGAATTGATTTAAAAATCTAAATATACGTGGATTATTCGAAAACGCCGATTCAATTCTCATTTCAAATAATCGATCGACGGTGAGAAGTCGAAGAGATGAAGACGGTTCAAGACCGACGATCTTCACATTGGATGGATGGGCGCTACTGATGCTCGTGATTGGAGTAGCTACCTTGAAGGAGCTGAAGTAGTAGCCGTCCGGGCATATTGTTGATTGTGCGGATATGCGAGGAATATGGTGCCTCCGGCTTGGTTCATACCCAGAACTAACTTGTAAATGGACTGTGTGTCTGACATTGGATTTTGTTCTGTGCTGATTGATCTCTATTAAATATATATCTGTTTGGCAGCGGAGAATTTATTCTCTTGCTTAATGCCCTTCTCTGAGACGTACGAGCTCATAGGTTATATATCGATAGAAATCAGTTGCATGGAAAGGATTGCCTGTGTGGCATGCCTAAGTGGCAAATGATCAAGGCTTCTGTTGCAAAGCAAAGTCTTGTGGTTGATGATCAAAGCATGGTCTGTGTGACGTAGCTTTGTGTATAGCGTGGATTCGCGAGCCTCACACCCCGGTATGAGTCAAAAACATGAGAAGGACCCAAGGAGTGCATGACGTTTCTTTCTAGCTATGGTGGTGTCAGTGACCTACCGGCCTCGACATTTATATCTACTTTTCACCTGTGTGGTTGTTGGAATGCGAGGCACCTCGATTATAGGTCTGTAAGGACCGGGAAACGTGTGTTCAGGAATTGCCAATCCTTAAAAGTAAGAGAGGACCAGCCTTGGAGGATCCACGGATTGCTGTGTGCAGTCCTGGGACATTTGCTAGAGTGTCTCGAACGGAGAGGAGCTTGCCCCTTACCTCGACTCATGATGGAATCCAATTTACGATACGAAATTGCGGATGTGATTGTATTACTAGTATGGCGAGATAGTGGTATGGGTCATTTATGCCGCCTATGGTTGATATTTATGATTGAAATCGCTTTTGAAACATATATGCACTAGTAATAATATCAAACACTTTTGTTTTATACGTGTGAAGCATTTTTTTGGCCATTATAAGGTAAAACTGTATCCTTCGGCTTGCGTTGCATTGTGTGATGGGGCCTGAGTCTTATAATAGCTTCATTTTTATAAAAAGCATTGCGATGATTTAATCATTTACTTTATTATGCACTAAGTAGTATCCTGCACTGTGCTCTCTGATGTGGTGATATATATGATTCCGCTGTCATATTTGTGTAAATTATTCTATTTCTTGTTTATGCTAATATACTCTGCTAATGATGATTAACGTGTTATATTCCAATGATTATCCTTAACACCGTGGTACGGGGTTTTGGGGTCGTCACAGTATAGTCAAAACATAGCCAGATTTATTTTTCTGGAATTTTTAGAGTCAGTATGTGGCCCCGATAAATTAAAATGTACGTTTAAATTAAATATATATTAATTTACATTTTAATTTAAATAAAAACTAATCGAAATAGTAGAATCAGCACGCGGAACATATTCTATTGTGTTCGAAATGGGGGTAATTGGCTGAGGGCGACAATAATTGGGGTCGATCCGGGATTCGAATGAAAAATCACCTTTTTGGAATTTAAATTGAATAATATACATATATATTTATATATAATCTTCACTCTCTCTCTCACACAGTCAACCCCTCCCCACATTCATCATTCAAATCAATTTTGAAAAGAAAAAAAAACGACGATCGACGCCGCCTGTGCCTCTGCCACCACGCCCACCACCCACGACCTCCACTCTCTCCTCTCTCCTCCAAATAAAACTGTCACCTTAACCCCTTCCTCCACCTAATAGCCTGTCGCCCCTATGTTCTGTCGCCACCACCAGAGAGTCCGCCCCAGTCCCCAGCTCCGCGTACTAGCCTCTGCCTTCACGTCAGTACGCCCGGGTTAAAACCACCCTTTTCCTCCTCCGATTAGCAGTGAGTTCATTTTCCTGATTTTGTTTTATTTTATTTTATAAATTCTGATTTTAACACTATGAAGATTTGATTTTTAAACATTAAAAGATTTGTTTTTTAGACATTAAAAGATTTTATTTTTAAACAATATAAGATTTATTTTTAAACAATAAAAGATTTGATTTTTAATCTATAAAAGATTTGATTTTTAAGCAATAAAGGATTTGTTTTTAAACAATAAAAAGATATTTTTTTTATAATATAAAGATATGATTTTTTATATTATCAAAATATTATTTTTACATGTGTAGTAGAAATAAAAATTCCATTTTTATTATATATAAAGCAGAATAAAAATATGATTTTTATTATATATGAAGCGAAATAAAGATATGATTTTTATATATGAAGTAGCGCTATAAAAAATTAATTTTTGTGTGTGAAGTAGCACTATAAGAATATGATTTTTATATATGAAGTAGCATTATAAAAATATGATTTTTATAATAGGATAGCGGTATAAAAATATGGTTTTTATTATTTGAATAACAATATAAAAATACGATTTATACATATATAATAGAATTTTAAAAATACGATTCTTAGTGTATACATGGCATTCTAATGATCCGATTTTGACATAATATAGTGATACTAAAAATGTGATTTTTAATATAAAGTGCATGATACAGATTGTGATGGAACTAGTTGGAAACAAATCCAAATCTAAATCGTTCAGAAATAAAGAATGGAGGAGTGGATCCCAAAGGTGAGAACTTCTCACCCTAATCTTGTTTTCTAGTTAAATATATAATAGGATGCAATGGTGCTTAGAAGCACCCGACATCTTTGTTTGAAACCATGGATGTTTGGTTGTTTGTTTTGATTGTTCTATTTGTTTTAATGTGGTTTGGGATGTGAACGAATTGATTAGAATTGGTATGTGTATGGCGTGATCCAGTATTAGGCGAGGGATAAGGCTAGACCTTACCTCGGTTCTAGTATCACGCCGTTATGCTGCCAAAATTTTCTAAAATATGCTAGAATAATAAAAATATCATTTTTTTTGTATAAATGAACTGTATAAAATATTCATGTGTTTAATAACAAATTCATGTATATGAATAAAATATTTTATCGTTAAAAATATAATTTTTTATGTGTATATGAATAAAATAAATATTCATTTACAATTCAGATGATTTGTTTATGTACCCTCGTGTTATTCACAAGTTTACATGTGCATTGATATGGAGCGGGTCGGTATGGTTTGACTCGGATCGAGGCAGATTAGCCAGTTCAGTTCTTCACAATGAATCGGGTCGGACTGCTCATAAGGAATGGGTTTGGTCAGTGTGTCTCATCGATCGGGTCGGTTAGTTCAAGAAGAGGTGGCTCGGGTTGGTCTATTTTCATAATAACTGGATCGATCTGAATGGCTTTGGATCGGGTCAAACAGCGCCTGGTCGGGTCGTCCTATAGCAACGCAAAGAGAATTGAAGTACTCTTTTCTGGAGCGGGTCGGTATGGTTTGACTCGGGTCAGGGCACTTCTAGCTCAGGTCAGGGTAATCTGAATCAGGTTGGAACTTGAAAGTTGGCAATTAGCTGGCGACAGCTTGTGACAACTAGCAGTGGCATTTTTGTAAATACTGAATAGCCCGAGCCAAAACCTGAAACCCAAATTTCAGCCATCCCTCATTTCTATAAATAAAGTTACTCCCCACTTTTGAGAGGGGGCTTCGAAGTGATCCCGAAGGGCGGTTAAACTCTATTATCAACCTCTTCTAAGAAATTTAATCATCTCAAACATTTCAATTCAAAGACTCATTTCCGGATTCATTGTGAAGACATAAAGATTCATCAAGACTTGTGAGAGAGTTTTGGTTAATTATATCAACATCCATACTTGGAGGATCTCATTTATTTCTCATAGGAACTTTACTAAGTCAAAGAGTGAGAAAAGTGAAGTGAATCATGAATGTATTGAGAGTGTAAGTTTGCTTTGTAATCCTAAATATAATAATGGAATCACTTAGTAAAGTGGATGTAGATCACGTTTATCGAGCCACTATAAAAACTTTGTGTCTCTCTTTACTCGCCTTTTTCTTTGTTTTTATTGGCTCCATTCTTACTATTCTTGCGGATATTGTGAAGTGCATCTTGTAACCTTGTTGTTGACACAAATTTTGAGATCAACAATTGGCGCCCACCGTGGGGCCGATTCAATCCTCCATCTTCTTTCATTCTTCCACAAGTTTTGAAGCATTGAATTAGAAAAGATTCAATCCTATTTTACTACGATCTACTCCAAGCCTTTGCCTAAGCTATGGGTAAACCGGGTAGACCATCGAAAAGACTCACGGATCAAAATGCCGAGAATGGTGATAATATCGCCGATCGTGAAACTACCCCTCCTATCACCCGATTTGAGGTCGGAGAAGGTTCTGGGGCTGGAGCCGCTATAACAAGACGAGAGTTAGATGATGTGGCCGCTACTTTGACCAACCAAATGAATATTGCAAGTGAGGCCATGATGAAGAGACTCGAAACGATGTTCGCCATGCAAGCCGCTACGACAAAAGCCGCCATGAAGACTGCCCATGCTAAATCTATACAGACTCCACATGTAGAAAACACCGGTTCCTCTTCTTCAAGCCCAATCCGAGGAAATTCTTTCCAAGGGATGATGAATCCTAACCATAAGGAGGAAAAGCAACCCGCTCGTGATCATCCTGATAAAGCGACTTCTTAACAAGTGCTCGGTTCCACCAAAGGGGCACCTCTCCAAGCGGGAGGTTCAGGGCCCCGAAATCCGAACCGTGACCGTCTGCTTAGGCAGACATCCGGTAAGGAGGACGACGTCCGCCCTGCGGACCAGTACAATGAGGAGGAGCGAATACCAGAAATGGTCCATAAAATCATGGAGAGAAATCGGAAGAAGCAAGATGATGAAAAAGAAGGGAGATTTTCTCCCACAAAAACTCCGCTCACCGAAAGAATCAAAATGGCACCATATCCGAAAAAATTCAAGCCTTCAGTAGTGCAACTTATAATGGGACGACTGATCCAAATGTGTTTCTGTTCAAGTATGACCAACACATGGATGGGGCTCGTGCCACTGATGAGTTGAAGTGTTTGTACTTTCCGACTTGCCTTGAGGGGGTGGCGTCGCTTTGGTTCACCAAATTGCCACCAAGGTCAGTGGACAATTTCGCTACCCTGTCCAAGTTGTTCAGAGAGAAATTCAGACTCCAAGCCATAAAAGTGCGAGATGTTATGGTATTGAATAAACTTGATCAAAGACCAGGAGAATCCGTTAGGGCCTTCCTTACTCGCTTTAATACCGCTGCGGCTGAAGTAGGAAACTATGAGCCATGCCTGGCTTTGATGGCCTTAAAGCGGGCTATAAGCAAGAAAACCAAGCTCGGACGGTGGATTAAAAAGAAAAAAAACCAAGCACTCCAGAGGAGTTGTTTGATAAGGCTGAGGAATACATAGGTGTGGATGAGGATCCTGCCTATGCTATGGACATCCCGGAAAGCATCATACAATCTAGAAAGAAAAATAATGATGCGGAAAGCAACCAGAGAAACCATGGAGGTCAGAAACGTGGTAGTGATGGGAAAGACAATAGAGTCAACAAAAAGTTCTGCTTCTTCAAGAAATCGGAGTTGACTCCACTAAATGAAACGGTGGAAAATATTTACATGGCCACCAAGGAGCTGAAGAGTACCCGATACCAAAGCAGATAAAGGTCAGCAATGCCGCCATAAAATCCAGGAGATTCCGCCGGTTTCATAACCAACCAGGTCATAGCACGAATGAGTGTAGGCACCTAAAGAGCTTAATCGAAGAACTAATAAGGAAGAATATACTTCAGCAATACACGAAGAATCTACAAAGTATTCAAGCCCCCAAGGTCAAGCAACATCCATAGGACAACCAAAGCAAAGTGAAATGCTGCAAATGTTGTAATGCCAAGATTTATCATTAGCACCATTTCAGGAGGACCACATCCCATCAGGAAAAATTGAGGGGACATTGTGTAATATGATAATGAGATGAAACACCTCCCGAGCGGAGAAGAACTCATGATTGTGGATGAAGCTATTCCGACAAAGATACCAAGGTCTCCCTAGGATGACACTGTGTTTAAGGATCGAGAGTCAGAGGGATTGATGACTCCAACCGAAGATCCAATGGTGATAACAATAGGCTTGGGTCCTGCCATTGTTCAAAGAGTTCTGGTTGATAGTGGAGAATCCGTCAATGTCCTTTACGTCAGTGCTTTTCAAAGGATGAAACTCACTATGGAGGATGTGAAAGCTTGTTAGAGCAAAATCCATGGATTCACTGGACAAGCCATTCAGCCACTCAGAGTCATCAATCTACTTGTTGAGCTCGGAGAAGGGGAAAACAAGACCGCACAGAAGCCAGATATCGTCATGAACGATGAGTGGTCCGCTTATAACGCTTTCCTTTGAAGACCAACCCTTGTAGCTTTCAGAATAACAATGGCACCATGGTGCCTAACGATGAAGTTTGCCACTGAAAACAGGTTTGGAATAGTCAAAGGCGATCAACAAGTGGCAAAGGAGTGCTACCTGATGGAACTCACCAAGGCAAAGAAGAAAGAAGTGAAAAAGAATGTGGAGCTTCCGCCCCGCATTCATGAACCCCCCTTATATCAATTAAGGCGGGGCCCTTATACTAGGGAGCATAGTGGGGCTCAGAAGGAATTCGACCCAAGAAAAACTAGTATGGGGGAAGAAAAGGTCGCGCCAGCCAAGGAAACCATTTTTATTCAATACATGATAAAGATCCTGACCTAGTCTTAAAGATAGGTTCTCAGTTGGGTCAAAAGCTGCAAAAGGATTTCATATTTTTTCTAAAAGAAAATTTAGATGTCTTTGCTTGGACGCACTCAGACATGTGTGGAATATCAACAGATGTAATTGTTCATAAATTGAATATTAATACCAATTTAACTCCTGTAAAATAGAAACGACGAACTCAGGGACCTGAAAGATCAATGGAGTTAAAAGAAGTAGATAGACTTTTTAAGAATAATTTCATACGAACATCAACATATCCTGACTGGGTCTCGAATCCAGTTCTCGTGAAGAATTCTAAAGGCAGGTGGAGAGTATGCATAGATTATTCAGACTTTGACAAAGCATGTCCCAAGGACAGTTTCCCTCTGCCTAGAATCGATCAGCTTGTCGATGCAACCGCAGGGCATGTACTATTATCTTTCACGGATGCGTATTATGGGTACAATCAAATTATGATGCATGAACCGAATCAGGAGAACACAAGTTTTATAACTGACAGAGGCTTGTACTTTTATAAGGTTATTCCATTCGGACAAAAGAATGCAGGGGCAACATACCAACGTCTTGTGAACTCCATGTTCAAATCTCAGATTGGGAACACTATGGAGGTTTATGTCGATGAAAAGGTTTATGTCGATGACATGTTAGTAAAGTCTAAGAAGGCTGAAGATCACCTAGAGGATTTAGCAGAGATGTTCCATATCCTAAGAAAATTCGGCATGAAGTTAAATCCTTTGAAATGCTCATTCGGGGTTTCTTCTGGAAAATTTCTCGGGTTCATAGTCAATGCCAGAGGCATTGAGGAAAATCCTTCCCAAATCACGGCATTACGAGATGTGGAGAGCCAAAAACGACGAAGGAGCTTCAGAGCTTGAATGGGAAGATTGCTGCCCTTAACCACTTCATTTCTAAAGCAACGAATCATTGCATCTCATTTTTTAACGCTTTAAGAAAAGGAAAGAAAGACTTCCAATGGACCACATAATGTCAAATGGCTTTCGAACGGTTAATTCAACATTTGGAGTCTCCACCAATGCTTTCTAAACCCATAAATGGAGAAGAAATATTCCTGTACTTGGCTATATCACCACATGCGTTGAGTGCCGCGATCGTTCGCGAGGATGCTAAGATCCAACGACCAGTTTACTATGATAGTAAGCGGCTTACTGGGGAAGAATTGAACTACTTAAGGATGGAAAAACTTGCATATTGTATACTTATTGCCTCAAAGAAGTTGAGACCATACTTTCAATCCCATCTAATAAAAGTCCTCACGGATCAGCCGCTAAGGCAAATTCTCTTCAGTCCGGATACCTTAGGAAGGCTATTGAAATGGAATATTGAGCTCATCCAATATGACATCACTTACCACCCCCGAAGAGCTATCAATGGGAAAGCTTTAGCAGATTTCATTACCGAGTTTATGGATAGAGGTGATGGAGTTGATGAACCAATAAGGACAGTCTCTCGTTGGAAACTATACATTGATGGCTCATAGAATGATTACTATTTGGGAGTTGGAATTGTCATAGAAACTCTAGAAGGCCATTCCTTGTGTTATGCATTAAGGTTGGAATTTCCATCAAACAATAATGTGCCGAATACGAAGCACTGATAAACGGATTGAAACTAGCAAAAGAGCTAAATTTAAAAACCATGCAGATCTTCAGTGACTCCCAATTGGTAATGGGTCAGGTCCTTGGAGATTTTGAGATCAAAGTTGGAAATCTTCCTTCTTATCTTGTTAAAGCTACAAAACTTCTCAACAACCTCGATCACTACACCATATCTCACATTCCAAGAGAAGAAAATGCAAAAGTAGACTCTCTCGCTAAATATGCTAGTTCTTCTGATGCACACTCGCTTGGGCTAATACCCATTGAAGTCCTTACAACCCCTTCCATTGAGGAGGAAGACGTTGACTGTATCATGGAAACGGTTGAAGAACCTATGTCCTGGATGACACCGATTAAGGAATATATCCTTAACGGAACGCTCCCTAAGGAACCAAAAAAGCAGAGGAAAATACTCCGCAAGGCTCCGTCATATCTTGTTCAGGACGGGAGGTTGTACAGACGAGGATTCACTATGCCATTACTACGATGTGTGTCCTAGGAAGAGTCAAAAGCAATATTGACAGAACTGCATGAGGGAGACTGCTGAGGTCACATTGGTGGTCAGACTTTAGCCAGGAAAGTTCTACGATACGGCTATTTTTGGCCTAGTGTAAACTTGGATGCAATGACTTATACCAAAAGATGCGACAAGTGTCAAAGATTCACGAAAATTCCGAGAGCACCACGAACAGAATTGACCCAGATGGTCAGTCCGTGGCCATTTGCTATCTGGGGCATAGATTTGATTGGGGCAATAACAACTGCAAAATCTAATATGAAGTACCCAATAGTGGCGGTTGACTATTTTACTAAATGGGCTGAAGCTGAGCCACTAGCCACTATTACTTCGAAGAAGGTTATCAACTTTTTTTGAAAAACATCATCTGCAGGTTCGGCATACCGTAGAAAATAATCACTGATAATGGGACTCAGTTAGAGAGCACCGAGTTCCTAGACTTTTGTGCCAAATACAAGATCAAGAAAAGTTTTTAGCCATCGCCCATCCGCAAGCGAATGGGCAGGTTGAGGCAATCAACAAGATCCTGAAGTCAACCATCAAAAAATGACTTGAGAAGGCCATGGGAAGTTGGGTTGATGAGCTTCCGCTTGCACTATGGGCATATCGAACTACCCATAAAACTGCAACAGGACACACTCCGTTTTCCCTCGCATTTGGATCCGAGCAATGATCTCGGTTGAGTTAGAAATTTCGACTCATAGAAGGATCTACTTCAGCCAAGCAGAAAATGAAAACTTCAACTCCAAGCGCTTGACTTACTCGAGGAAAAAAGAAAAGAGTTAGAACTCAGAATTATGGCACATCATAGAAGAATAGCTCGTCATTTCAATGCTCGAGTTAAGAGAAGGACCATCCAAGTTGGGGACCTTGTTCTCAAGAGAATCATGACGGGAACCGGAGTACTAGGACCCAATTGGGAGGGGCCATATGTGATAAGCCAAAAATTCTCGGATGGTACAATTGAACTAAAAAAAAGGATTCCAGCTCCCAAGGGCATGGAATGCTATACATCTCCGTCTCTATTTCTTTTAGTGTTTCTTTCGTAGCATTTGTAAACAACATGCATTGTACATACCATGCAACACTATTAAAAGTTTTGTAAATATAAATCGAATTACTTGCCAAAATCGTACATTTGCAAATTACTTGCTAAAGATCGATTTTGATTGCAGTTCCTCTAAAAGATAAACTGATATCACTATAACCTAATTAGTCCTTGAGGCTATTGGATCATCGCTTAATGCTAAACAACATTCATAGTTAGCTCGGTGACATGAAAAGCATAGTGGTGCAAATACAAGACACCAAGGTTAGGTCTGTCAAATGAAATGACGGTTAAATCACAAACAAAACTACAAGTTTCACCAATGGGGCGCCTCCTTAATTGCAAGGTCTTAAGCGATAGATCTAACAAATCGTGGAAAAACCCGATAAATGAACTAGCATCTGCTCTGTGGGACAGCGCAACCAATAAACCAAAGTCCTCCCCGAGGGGACCTAGTCAATCACCAGTACCATTAATATGTGGTCCAACGGCGACATATACTGGGCCTTTAAACCAAAGACCTATCCAAGGGGCACCCGTTTCATCGTTGATGCCATTAGTATATGGCTGGATAGCGATATAAACACTGGGTTCAAAATGAGCACTTCGGAGGCATCCGATCAGATGTTGGGTCTTCCAAACCCAACTATTAATTCTGGATCTTTCAAATCCAGTTACTGGTGGACTTTAAAAGTCCTATTTGGGGGCATCCGATCAGATGTTGTGTCTTCCAAACCCAACAATTAATTATGGATCTTTCAAATCCAGTTACTGGCGGACTTTAAAAGACCCCTTCGGGGGCATCCGATCAGATGTTGGGTCTTCCAAACCCAACTATTAATTCTAGATCTTTCAAATCCAGTTACTTGCGGACTTTAAGAGACCTCTTCGGGGGCATCCAATCAGATGTTGGGTCTTCCAAACCCAACTATTAATTTTGGTTCTTTCAAATCCAGTTACTGGCGGACTTTGAAAGACCCTACTGGGGCATCCAATCATAAGCCGGGTCTTCCAAATTCGGTTAGAAATGGAACTAAAGGCCTTCATAGAGGCACCCTACAGATTCTATAAGCAGCTGAGTCATTCAGTCACAATGAATAACGGGTTTACAAATATTCCATCAAGATAGCAAAAAATATAAGACCTCTCAAACAAGGGAACAAAGGATCAAAAAATCATCCTCCTTTGAAAGGTACAAGTTGAAACAGTTAGGCTGGGATCCCTTAATCATGATCACGCCAAAAATCAGTGATAGCAAGATGCGTGATTCAAAGGGTTCAGAGGAAGTCAACCACAAAATTTGCCACAGCTTGAGATCAAAAGCTCAACCTAAGTTGAACCCTGAAATGGATGTAACAAGCTCGAAAACTTCAATACCGTGACAAGCACAAAAGTGGTTATTCGCGAAGAAGAAGTTTCAGGGGTTGATTCAGCCAAAATTAAGAAGGGGCGATGGAAAAAATCAGTGGAGCAAATTCATCTAGCAATAACTAATGACCGCGGTCAAAAATAACTTACCAAAATTTTGCAGGATCATTCTTATACAAAGTACATTAACAAGTACGCTACAGTTTAAAATCTTTGTGTTGCAATCATGAAGAGATGATAAGTGCAGAATGCAAAGCAGTCAAACATAACGAATAACATACAGTTTCGCTTCAGCAAAACGAAGTCATATCGTAGAGTCATAATTCAAATACAAAACATAAGAATAATGTGCGAGGGCCGGCACCCGTATATACAACCAGCCTAAATCCAGTACATTAAAAGATAACGGAGATAAAGAAATCTGGTCATAAGTACTACTTCTTCTTACCATCCTTCGAACTCCCGGACCTCAAATTTGGTCTCCCGATATTAGAGGGAGGAGATGGATCAGCTGGCTGGCCTACCCTTTGGTTATTGGCCCATTGGGACTCTCTTGAGAAGATATAGTGATAATGCCCTTCCTTTTCTTCTTGATAACCATCTTTTTACCTTTGCAACTCGATAATTATTCCCGTTTTCCTTGAGCCTCAGTGCCACATAGCGTAGATTCGTCAGTTTCTTCAGAATCCTCTTCGCTTGGGAGATAGTCATCATCATCTAAATTGGTAATTGCCCCAATTTTAGTATCGTGCGATCCTGGGGTCTTAGTGTCAGGAGTATTAGCTGGGGCAGGTGGTGTCGATATCAAAATCGAATCTGTAGTTGTTGTCTCAGCCATCATAGCAGTAAACCCCCTGGGAGGAGGCGTAAGTGAAATCAAACCTAAGGAAGACAAACAGTGAGCCAAATAAGTGGTTGTACCAAGAGAAAGGAAAAAATAGTCTAAGTTCGATATAATATAAGCAACTTCAGCTTTACCTGCAGCTGTAAGACTAGCCTCAATATCCCTTCGAGCTTCGACCTCAAACTCTCCCTCTTCAGGGGAACTATCATCATCATCGTCCTCACATCTGTCTTTCTAAGGGGTGGAGAGCTTAGCAGGGGTCCGTAAGACGGTAGACTCGACATTAGCAGAGACTTCTTGAACTTCAGTATTTGTGTCATGAATGGTCCCTCTCGAAGGCCCGGCTTCGTCATAAAGAAAGCCCCTTACCCTTGCTAGCTCAGCTCTTCCTATAACCAGGGCATCATAGGATTTTGGATCTAAGTGGTCTTCGAGAAGGTCGTTTTCATCATGCTCACCCTCATTGATCTCTAAGATTCGTTCCCAGACAAGAGCCAGGGTGATGGAAAATTTATTTTCTAAGTAGCGTAAACTCCCTTTATTCATAACGCTGAAGACATAAAAGTTGAACAACAAGTGGGCTTTTTCGAGTTCAGCGGCAGCTCTAAGTTTTTCGTCTTCTAGGGCTTGTTGTGCTGAACAAAGGGTTGTGTTTAAATAGGAAACTCTTTCACGGAGGATGGTATTCTCCTGCTGGTGAGCGGCAGAAGTGTTCTTTTCCATGCTTAGTTGGGATTCAGCAAAATCTCGAGCAGCTTGAGCTTCTTGGAGTTGCGTTGTTAATGTGTTTTCCTTTTGCCTCACGGCATCGAGTTCTTCTTTGAGTTTTTTGTTTTCTTCTTCTAAGCTCAGCAATTCATTATCCTTCTGGGTGTGAGAGGCGATGGTCCTTTCTTGTGACTTAATGACCTTAACTAGCTCGGCTTTATCATTTTCTAAGGTGGAGAGGCGTTCAAAAGTGATATCATTAACCCTTGAAAGCTCATGAGCAAAAGTATACCACTGACTTAGCAGTTTCTCGGCTTGGCTTTTAATTTTACCCAACTTTTCATCAAACTAACTCTTAGCTACCTCTAAATGATTCTAGGCTACGTCAAATTGGGAAGACATACTGCTTTCCAGATCATCAAAATCTCTAAGCATATCTCGTTTTTCATTTGGATGAATGTCTAAGTTAAACCACACTCCTCTCGGATCTCATTCTGGGAACCGGTAGCCAAGAGTGAAGTCACTTGAACTAGGGAGATATTGAGGCCCATTTATGATCATCTCAAGCTCCGCAGAGGTAGGAGTGACTGATGGAGTAGCTATGGATATCTCTTTAGGGGAAGTATGAGGGTCAACCATTGGAAACTTATCCGATTTATGGCGCTTCTTACGGCCACTGTCGTCTTTGCTGCTCCTCCCCCTCTTCTTATGGTCGTTCTTCCCTTACTTTTCCTGTTTTTTCTTCTCTTTAGCTTCTTCCATTGCAAAATGTTCGAGACTCTACCTCCTCTATTCCTGAGTCTCAATAAGATCATCAATTTGTTGGGGTAGGTAGGAAGACCGGGGGTGTACAGAGTGTTTCGAATGTTGTGGAGGATGGGATTTCTTTAAGAAACGCTTTAGGCCTTGGTGACTTGTAATTTCATTGAAATCTTTCATGAATAAGGCTTTAGGAATTGTTTTTATACCTAAAGGAAACAATACGACAAGAATTTAGCATTTATATTCACAAGAACTGAAAGTAATTCGGAAAGCCAGTACAGAGAATTGCAAGCAATGCAAAGAGTAAATGTCCAACAGTGTGTCCTTAGCAACAAACCAGTTTTTTCTAAGGTAGACAAGGTAATAGGAGATTCAACTGTTTTCCCTATAACTTGAGGCATGAAAGGTTGGATAACAACTTCGCCCCGGATAATGTCTCTGGTTGAGCACAGGTTACTCAAGTTCTTATAAGTGTTCGTCGAACTCTCGCCTTAAGTAACCTGAACAGTTGGACCCTTCTGAGTTTGGTTTACAATATCATTAGGAGATTTTGGGTTCCCAGAAGGATTGATCGCCGGATCAGGAGAGATTCATACTTGAATTTTTTCCTTTTTAGCTTGTTTACTTTTTCCCTCATGTGTATCAGAATCACCTTTCTCAACATTAAGCAGTTTGGGTTTGGGCAGTGTCTTGCTACTGCCTGAAACAGCGGAGTACTTTTGTAAAGGAGGTGTTCTGGTGTGATATTTTCCAACAACCTCTTTCTTAGGGAAAAGATTCAATTTGAGAGTTCGGGAAGGATCGAGCAAATGATATTAGTAAAGAAACTCTTCCGTGATCAAGTATCTCCTACTCCTTTATGTCTCATTTATAACCAGCAAAGCATCATGCAATTCATCGCCAGTGGCATCTCTCGAATCAGAAGGAGGAATACTTCGAAAATAAAAATAATTTAGTATCTGTAAATCAGTTGCAAAGGTTAATGCGTGAATATGCTCTTACCTCCTTCCGTCTCGTCCACCTTCCATAAAAGCTGTCAGGGCAATGTACGAAACAATAATTCTCTAAGTAACCCTTGGCACTATCCATTAGATCAATTACAATCGTAGGGTATTTTACTTCCAAGGTAACGATCGATGGCAAAGGTTGTTTCTTTTTGAAATAATACAATGAACATACTTCTTCGAAGATAGGGGGACGTTCCTTAATCCTCATAAACAGTATGTAGAGACAGGTTAAAATGGAGTAATCATTCGGATGTAATTGCAGAGGAGCGATTTAAGAGCATCTCTATGAAGGGATTGAATAGAGGAACGCCACCCATTGTCAGCATATATCGACTAATATCGAAAAATCTGGAAGGGGGAACGTCCGTAAATTCATTTTCCGTAGGATACTTAGCTTCAGTCTCTGGTATGCTAAATTGAGCCAGGAAGGTTTTATACGCACGATCGCCCATTTTATTTGGTTTCATGTCACCTGGAGCTTTAGTGTGGGGTTTAGGAATGGGAAACTCAGGATTTGGATCACTAGTAGTAGAAGCTTTAGCTTGTGTGGATTTTGATGACTTTCCAGATTATTGGCATGATTCCTGTGTGGTATCCATTTCTACACAAAAAACTATGTTTAACATCAAACTACAGAAAATGCGCTTGAATTACAGAACGAAAACCAAAACAGGAAAAGAGCAAAATAGTTAAAATCGTTCCGACCAGAATCAACTACGACTAACCCGACCAGGTCGGTCATAATTAACCCCGATCAGGTTGGTCATAATAGACCCCGGTTGGGTCAGTTGTGATAGACCTCGGTCGGGTCGGTTGTGATTGACCTCGGTCGAGTCGGATGCGATTGACCTCAATCGGATCGGTTGTGATCAACCCCGATCGGGTCGGTTGTGATGACTCCGGTCGGGTTTTTCGTGGTTGACCCTGGTCGGGTCGGTCATAACTAACACCGGTCGGGTTAGTCATATTTGAGCCCGACCAGGATAGTTGAAACCAACCCGAGTCGAGTCAGCGACAACCCACCAGAACTGATCGGTCTAATCTGCTAGTGAAGGGACAAGAATCTTGATCTCGAGTGATCCATGGTAACTAAAGCATGGTGATTCAAATCAAACACAACATCAGAAGAACGGCATCACAATTATAAAGCATGATCACGATAGCAAACTAAGTATAAGAGCTCAGAAATTTTATACAATTGTATAGTTCAGGCATTTCACCAAAAGCGTTGAATGCATTATTCCAAGACCAGAGTTCAATGGATTTTATACAATGTAAACCCATTATCTACAACATCAAACTCATCATACATATGAAAATTCATCGCAGATAGCTTTAAAAACATCTAACAACGCATCAACACCCGAAATTCTCGGCTTTAAAACCCTAATCCGCTTCTCAATCTCAAATCGCACCAATCCAAAACCCGATAACCCGGAAAATAAATCCATGCTGATAATTCACAAGCTTCTTTACACCCAAATGATCACCTTGGCCCCAATTCTTTCCAATTCAAAACCAAAAACAAAATTGAAAAGAAAAGATCGAAGAATACCTGCAAGTAGAAAGGTAGTTTGGGTCCAGGAGTCACGGGTTTTGGGAAGTTGAATCGGCGACTTGAATTGATCGGGAGTGGGGAGTAATTTGAGTGCGAATCGAGGTAGCAAGATCACTTCTGTGGGGGTGCTGCTGTCATTGAAATATTCGGAGGAGAATTGTGTGAAATAAAGGAGAAGGAAGGGCCAAAATGTCTTTTATAGCTGACGTGTAAGGTGGACCGGGCTGAGTTAATGCAAATGGCCAGACTTGATTAGTATAAACCGTTCGACCCAAATAATTCTTTGCCAATCCATCGTCCAAGCCCACTGTGGGTAATCCAGGGCATAACATGATTGAAGTGCCTGTTTCAGAGCTTATAATTTTTAGCAACAATCATAAACTCCGAGAGGCAAAATGTTATCCACAAATTTACCTGTGCATTGATATGGAGCGGGTCGGTATGGATTGACTTGGGTCGAGGCAGATCAACCAGTTCAATTCTTCACATTGAATCGGGTCGGACTGCTCATAAGGAATGGGTCTGGTCGGTGTGTCTCATCGATCCGGTCGGTTAGTTCTTGAAGAGATGGCTCGGGTTGTTCTACTTTCATAACCACTAGATCGGTCTGAATGGCTTTGGATCGGGTCAGACAGCGCCTGGTCGGGTCGTCCCATAGCAACGAAAAGAGAACTGAAGTACTCTTTTCTGGAGCGGGTCGATATGGTTTGACTCGGCTCGGGGCACTTCTGGCTCGGGTCGGGGTAATCTGAATCGGGTTGGCACTTGAAAGTGGCAATTAGCTGGCGACGGCTGGCGAAACTAACAGTGGAATTTTTGTAAATACTGAATATCCTGAGCCAAAACTTGAAGACCCATATTTCAGCCATCCCTTATTTCTTTAAAAAGGGGTTCAACTCCACTTTTGAGAGGGGGCTTCGGAGTGATCCCGAAGGGCTGTTAAACTCTATTCTCAACCACTTCTAAGCAATTTGATCATCTCAAACATTTCAATTCAAAGTTTCATTTCCGGATTCATTGTGAAGACATAAAGATTCATCAAGACTTGTGAGAGAGTTTGGGTTAATTCTATCAACATCCATACTTGGAGGATCTCATTTATTTCTCATAGGAACTTTACTAAGTCAAAGAGTGAGAAAAGTGAGGTGAATCATGAATGTATTGAGAGTGTATGTTTGCTTTGTAATCCTAAATATAATAATGGAATCACTGAGCAATGTGGATGTAGATAGCATTTGATCGAACCACTATAAAAACTTTGTGTCTCTCTTTACTCGCCTTTTTCTTTGTTTTTCGTGCCTCTATTCTTACTATTCTTATGGATATTGTGAAGTGCATCTTGCAACCTTATTGTTGACACAAATTATTTGATTAATATTGATTGGGACGATGTGTTTTACACATCGCCCAATTGCACAAATATAATTGGTATTTATTGATTAAAACCCCACACGGGTATTAGGATGATATTTGACGTAATCTAATCCTAATTATTTAGTTATATGTCAATCGATGGGTTGACAGACTGTTGTAAGCGTTAATTATTTATATTTAACGCTTATGCAGTTGTGTTAAGCACTCTGGATGATGGTTGACTGTGTTTGATTATTGTTTTGTACGTGTGTGTATGAGATCCATATAAATAAAATTATATGGTAATTGACGGTTCCTGATTCCAATTCGAAAATAAAGAATATTTTAAAATAACGAAAATTTTAAAATAACGAATAATTTAAAGTAACAAATATTTTTAAATAATACTCGGTGAAGATTTAAAATCTGATTTGATGTCCGATTTGGGATGGACACGAAAATAGTTAAATATATAAATCCCTGTTGATTAGATTAACGCCATTTTGAGGTGAACGATATTTTTATCGATTTTGTTCATTTTTAAAATGAATATCGAAAAGGAAATGATTTCAAAAATCTGATATTTTGAAAATATTATCATTTGTATATTAATGATATGGAGTATTCAATTTTGATTTAAAATTGAAAATGGAGTTGAAATCATTTCTAAAACAATTTATAAAATACGTTTTAAATGGAAATTGATGAAATATATATAATATATATATTTAATGGCCTGAATAGAATGCGCCGCGCCGCGACCGTTCGTGAATTTCTACCATTGACTTCGAATTGACATTATGGGAGATTCGACCGTCCGATTCTCCTAAAGACAGAACCGTTGGGTTCGTATCGAAAAGTTCTTTCCAACGAATAAAAGAGATTTGAAATCTAATGGTTAGATTTGGGATTATGTCCAAATCAAATTTGGAAAAGGTAGCTTTAAGTGTAGTTCGATGATCGTTTATGGAAATCGACTGAAAGGTACTTAATAAAATTATTAAAAATATTAATAATTTTAATATTAAATGATTTGGAAAGAATTGGGATGTAAAATTCTACATTTAAAAGTTTAAAAATATATTTTTATCAAAATGAATAACTAGAATTATAATCCAATTATTTTTAAATAAATGAATTGGATTGAGAATGGGTTTAATATAACTAGAATTTCGAATATATGAATTGGAGTGGATTTGAATGGAAATAATCTTCGGAATATTTCGATAGTGGATCACGTGATTAAATGGATATTATTATGGAATTTGGAAGATATATTTTATATTGTTATTTCCATTACAATATTTGTTGGTTTCAGAATTTGATATCGAATATAAGCCAATATAATTTCTATTCAGAGCCATGTATTTAATATCAAATTGGATTTTGTGTTTGTTGTGAATAGTGCCTTCATTTACACTATTCTTAGGCCCAGTTGAGAAAATAATAAATCTTTTAATTAAGATTTAGAGAAGTTTACCAATTGATTAATATTTAATTGGAATTGAATAAAAAAATTGGATTTTTGGTTTGTCGTGAATGGTGATTTTAGTAATATTGTTCTTGAACCCCGTGTGAAAAGCATAAATCTTTTAATTAAAATTATTAGAGTTTTTAATTATATTTAATAATTGGAATAAAATGGAATGTGAATTGGGTTTATTGTGAACTTTGTTTTAAACGACATTAGTTCTTTAACCCGATTTACAATGAAATGTGATTTGGAATTTATAAATCCTATTTATTTAGATTTAAAGAAAATTTTCCAAATTAAAGTTTTCCAATTTAATACAACAAATTGGAATGGAATGAAATTCGATTTGATAATAATTGAAGTGAACTTCTATGGAGGAAGACTGGTAATATATATGGAATTTAAAAGGCTTTATCATTATTCCATTTATATTATTAGTTGGATACGGAAATTGATATCGATTATATATATATTGATCGGTTTTCTGTGAAGATTCCATAATTAATGTAATGTGATTTCGGTTTATCGCGAACTGTGTTTTAAATGACATTAGTTCTTTAACCCAGTTAAAGAAAGCATTAAATGTCTAACATTGTATTTCGAATTGTATAGTTAATCTATACTAAATATATATTTGTTTGCTGGCAGAGAATTTATTCTCTTTCTTAACACCCTTATCTAAGAAGTACGAGCTTAGAGGATATATATCGGCAGAAATCAATAGTACGATGCAGATTGTCGATGCGACATGTTTGATTTTCCAATGTTAAATTATCATTAATATCGATTTTTGGGAATACTAAAACCAAGTGGAGTTATAGTGAATCTTTAATTAGATTGAAATGTGAATGTGATAATTTAAATTATCAAATTTGGGAAATGATCGAGAATGGAGTATCACCAGTTTTGCTCCAAGCGATAGTTAAATCTTTAATTAGATTTGAATAGGAAATGGTAATTAATTTTACCAATAACACCATGATGTTAGATATGGAGTATTACCAGTTTTGCTCCATAGGATTAATAGATTGGGATTGGGAAATATTACAAATGATTACTTTGGTAAGGTGCGCTAATCCCGACTAGTTCGGATAAACCTTTATTTGGTTTGAATTAATATCTAAAGGAAGATTAAAGAATTAATTTAAAGAATTTATCTTTGATAAAATTATTGGGAACCTTTCCCTAATAATATAAGAATATTTGAATAAAAGAATATTCTGGATTGGAATGAATGTTGTGTTTTTATAGCACTTGTTTATTATATACGCGAGTTATTCGGAAGGGCCATGTTTATACCCGTTCTAAATAACTGATTCGACGATAAGTCGATGATGAAGATGATGGTTGAAGACCAGAGGTCTTCACATCGTTTGAATGATTACTGATGTCTTGATTGGGCTGTAAACCCAAGACGAGGTAATAAGTGGTGATCATCCAGACGTACTTGGAAACCGACTGGATATGAGAGGACCTCTCTCCTGTATTGGACATATGGGACGAGGAATAAGGTGCCTCTGGTTTCATTCAGACCCAGAACGAACTATTAAATGATATGTGTCTAACATTGGATTTTATTCTATGTTGATTGATCTCTATTAAATATATATCTATTTGGTGGCAGACAATTTATTCTCTTGCCTAACACTCTTCTCTAAGACGTACGAGATCAGAGGTTATATATCGATAGACATCAGTTGCATGGCGTGAATTGTCAGTGTGGCATGCTGAGATGCAAATGGTCAAGGCTTCCGTTGAAAAGCAGAGTCTTGTGGTTGATGATCAAAGCACAGCCTTAAAGGGCATAACTTTGCGTATAGCGTTAATTCGCGAGCCTCACACCTCGGTATGAGTCAAAAATGGGATCGGACTGTTGGGAGAACATGACATTTCTTTCTAACTATGGGTGATGTCATGGTATGGAGCCTAGAAATTTATATATTTTTACCTATGTGGATTATGGATAGAGAGACGCGACAGATATATCGGTTACTACGGAGCTGGTGGATAGGTTCGATTAGACCGGGAAACGTGTATTCTGGAATTGCCAATCCTCAAACGTAAGGGAGGACCGGCCCAACAAATCCAAGAGCTTCCCAGAGTGTGTAATTCTGAGATATTTGCTAGAGTGTCTCGAAGCGGTGAGGATCCATCCCTGGCTTTGATTCATACATGGAATCCAATTTCTATTATGTAATATTTCGGTTTTGATTGTAGAGCCTAGTATGGTGACTTGATAGATGGTACCCATGTTGCCTATGATTGATACATTTATATTTGAGGTTGTTTTATACACTATACACTTATAATAGTATCAAAATGATTTGTTTTAAACGTACCAAGCATGATTGGCTATTATAAGGTAAAACTCCATCCTAATGCTTGCGTCGCGTTATGTGATGGGACCTTAGTCTTATAATAGCTTCATTTTTTCAAAAAGCATTGCGCTGTTTGTTTTATGCACGGGTATTCTTGGGAGAAAATATGTTCCGTGTTTTATAGCATGGTCCCTTGATTTATCTAACTTTAAAACCAAGTTAATAATTGTTTTTGTTCTCACATCAGCCACATGACTGGCCTGGAGTTTATTGTTTTAACCTAAACTCTGGGTGCTCCTATTTTCCATACGGGCAGCTTGTAGTTTTGGTTTTGCAGATATTATACTCACAAGATCTTGATTTACAGCTGTAGCTATATTCGAAACGCTCCGTATCCGTGTATTTCTTTCAGTTGTGTTTTGTATTATTTTCCACTGCATAATAATGTGTAAATCTCTAATACTTATCAAATGTATCTTATTTGTTCATACTCTGTATATTCTTGTTCTCTAAAGCAAATTGTTGTAATAGCAACACAATGTTCTTCTGTTCGTGTTCTGATTTGTCATGTTCTCAACTCAATCCGGGCTTTCTTGTAAGGGCGAGTTTGGATCGTTTCAGCTGGTATTAGATCTTTGGTTTACAAAGCTCAAGAACAAGGCACATTAGAACCAAACGAAAGAATTCATCAGAGATTGGATTAGTAATATCCAATAAGAATTACTCGTTAGAGATAGGGTCAGTAGTATCCTTGAACGAGTGTGAAGAGTATTATTTTTAAAATAAAAATGAAACCAAATTTTGTTTTGAATATTTGATCTAATTATACGTAATTTAGTATATTATTTTATTTTGGACAATCGAGTATATGAAGATTTTGCATATACGCATCAAGAACGTATATTCGAAGTCTCAAATATACAAGATAGATATAGAATCACACTTTATTCGCTCGAAGATGATTCTGATGATCGCTATAGAATCATCAGCATTTATGTTCGAGTTTCGAAAGTGGGATTTTTATATATTTCCATTTGACTGGTGTGAGAAACAAAATTTAGATAGGGTAATTATTGTGATTTGGCATCAAAAAGTGGATTTTTGAATATATAAAAAATTATGAATTTGAAAAGCAAATCAAGTAATTGATTGTTGGTGGTGTTGTATGATAATTAGTTTGACTAATTAAAATGTTGGAACCAATGAGAGAATGAATGGTAAATTTAATCAAATTGAATCAAATGTTTAACTGAATTGGAAATTTGTTGAAATTGCATACATGTACATGCGTAAATATTGGACAGTTCATAGCAAGGAGGATAGAGAAGAGGAATAAAATTGTATGCCTGACAAATAGGTGCATGTTTACCATATTTCTTAGGTTTGGATGATTTTATGAGCCGATTGGCTTTTTCTTTTTCTTTTTGGATAATGAGGGCCCTGCGGGGCTAGTTGTGGTTTTAAATGTCTCCCTGTACAAAGGAGGTTATGGCAAAAAAATTCTAAAATTTAGGGTGTTAGCCAAATTTTTGAAAAATTAGAAATTCTTAGAAGCTGAAAAGTTGAAGAATGAAAGCCAGAATGAAAGTTGAGTTGATTAGTAAAACAACTTTTAGCTCCATTCCTTTTCGAGGACGAAATTTTTTTAGGTGGGTGAGATTGTAACAACCCAGAAAATCGGAACCAATTTAAAAATTTTATTTTGGAAATTTTAATGAATTTTGAATATTTAAAATGATTTATTCAGAATAATAACAACTAAAAATTTATTTTGGTTGAAGTTAGAATGAATAAATTTATTTTAATCAAAAAACGAGCCTGAAATGGCATGGCAGTTTGAAAATTTGATTTCAAATGAATGTACGAGATTCAAAATAAACTTGATTTTAGTAAAACTAGAAATATTTAAATCTGTTTGAAAATATCTTTCCAACAAATGTGAAAAATCCAGATTACATAACGGGAATAAAAAGTTATATCCAATTGAAAATTCAGAATACTCGCAACGGAATTTTATATAATATATAGCCCTTAAAAATAGTTAATTTGCAAATGACCTCCATTTTCGATGAGACCACTTTTGTTGGATCCGGAATGTCAAATTATTGCTAGTTTCCAATTTTCATAATTTTTGGAATCAATATGTGAGCGTGGCAGATTTAAACGTGTTTGGTCAATTCAATTTGAATTTAATCGACTGGAAAATGGCTATTTTCAAACGGTCTCCAAATTCGATGAAATTGATTTTGTTAGGACCGTATAGTCAAAACATAGCCAGATTTATTTTTCTGGAATTTTCTGAGTCAGTATGTGGCCCCGGTAAATTAAAATGTACGTTTAAATTAAATATTTACTAACTTATATTTTAATTTAAGTAAAAACAGATCGAAATAGTCGAATTGGCTTGCGGAACATATTCTATTGTGTTCGGAATGAGGATAATTGGCTAGGGGCGACAATCATTGGGGTCGATTCGGGGTTTGAATGAAAAATCACCTTTTTTGAATTTATGTTGAATAATGTATATTTATTTATTTATTTATATATACTCTTCACTCACTCTCTCTCTCTCTCACGGTCAACCCCTCCCCTCATTCATTGTGTAAATCAATTTTGAAAAGAAAAAAAACCCAATGACGATCGACGCCTTCTGTGCCTCTGCCACTGCGCCCACCACCCACGACCGCCACTCCCTTCTCTCTCCTCTCTCCTCCAACTAAAACCGTCACCCTACACCTAACAGCCCATGGCTTCTATGTTCCGCCGCCACCACCGGAGAGGCCGCCGCCAGTCCCCACCTCCGCGCACAAGCCTACGCCTCCCTAGCCACGTCAGCGCCGCGGTGGAACCCCCTTTCCTCCTCCGATTAACAGTGAGTTCTTTTTCCTGATATTGTTTTATTTTATTTTACAAATTCTGATTTTTACGCAATGAAGATTTGATTTTTAAACACTAAAAGATTTGATTTTTAAACGTTAAAATATTTTATTTTTAAACAATAAAAGATTTGATTTTTAAACAATTAAAAATTAATTTTTAAACAATAAAAGATTTGATTTTTAAACAATAAAGGATTTGATTTTTAAACAATAAAAAGATATGATTTTTAATAATATAAAGATATGATTATTTATAATATAAAAATATGATTTTTACATATGTTCGATTTTTATTATATACGAAGCAGAATAAAAATATGATTTTTATTATATATGAAGCGAAATAAAAATATAATTTTTAAATGTGAAGTAGCGCTATAAAAAATATGATTTTTATATATGAAGTAGCGCTATAAAAATATAATTTTTATAATATGATAGCGGTTTAAAAATATTGTTTTTATCATATGAATAACAATATAAAATTACGATTTTATTATATATAATAGCATTGTAAAAATACGATTCTTAATGTATACACGGCATTGTAAAGATGCGATTTTTACATAATATAGCGATATTAAAAATGTGATTTTTAATATAAACGACGTGAAACAGGTTGCGATGGAACTAGTAGGTAACAAATCCAAATCTAAACCGTTCAGAAATAAAGAATGGAGGAGTGGATCCTAAAGGTGAGAACATCTCGCCCTAATCTTGTTTCTATTTAAATACATAATAGGATGCAGATGGTGCTTAGAAGCACCCGACATCTTTGTTTGAAACCATGGATGTTTGGTTGTTTGTTTTGATTGGTCCATTTGTTTGAATGTGGTCTGTGATGTGAATGAATTGATTAGAATTGGTATGTGCATGGCGCTGCCTCTATTAGGTGGGGGATAAGGCTAGACCTTATTACGGTTCTAGTATCGCGCCGTTATGTGTAACAACCCGGAAAATCTGGGCCAATTTAAAATTTTTATTTTGGCGATTTTAGCAAATTTTGATTATTTAAAATGAATTATTTTAAATAATATCGACGAGAAATTTATTTTGAATATAATTCGAACGTATATATTTATACGCGTCGTCGTTAGAATATAAATAATTATATATAATTATAAAAGGAATTGAAAATGGCGCGGTAGTTCGATAATTTGATTTCAAACTTCAATTGAATGTACCGGGTGCAAAACAATCCGGATTTTAGTGAAACCAAAAACCTTAGGATCTAATTGCTAATATCTTTCCAACGAATCTGACAAATCGAAATTTGATAGCGGGAATCAAAAGATATGTCCAGTTTAAAATTCTGAATAGTCGCTATGGAATTCAGGCCCTTAAAAATGGACATTTTGCAAACGACCTCAGATTTCGACGAAACCAGTTTTGTTGGGTCCGTGATGTCAAATTATTGCTAGGTTTCAAATTTCATAATTTTTCAAATCAATATGTGAGCGTGGCAAAGGAAAACGCGTTTGACCAGTTTCAGTTGATTTTAATCGACTGGAAAATGGCCATTTTTCTAACGGTCTCAGAATTTGACGAAACTAGTTTTGTTAGGACCGTATCGTCAATACGAAGCTAGAAAATATTTTTCGAGAATTTTTAGAGTTAGTATGTGACCCCGGTAATTCGAAATGTACGTTTAAAATTGAATATATAGATTTATATTTTGATTTTGACAAAAACTGATCGAAACAGTTGGATGGGCCTACGATACATATCCCGTTGGGTTCGAAATGGGGGTAATTAGCTAGGGACGACAGGCGTTGGGTCCCGTTTTGAGATCGAAATTTAAAATTACTTTTTGGAGGATTAATTAAATAATTATATAATAAAAATCCCTTTCCCCTTATCTCTATACATCGGTCAACGCCCCTTTTTACACTCTTTCTCCCCACGTCTGTTTCTAAATCGAAATCAGGAAAGAAAAAGCCTAAGACCTAATCGCGCCTCCTCCACTTTCTCCATCACCGACGTCGTCGCCCTCCCCTCAAGCTCCGCCCACCTCCATAAGGTCGTGGCCATCTCGTCGCACCCCCCCTTTCTCACTTCCGGCCCTTCCATCGCATCCTCAGACCCCCCCCCCCCTAGCGTAGACGCCTCCGCCTGAAACCGGACGTCGAGGGTCCCCTCGAACTGCTCCGCCGCCCCTTGGCAGGCCCGGCGCCGCCTCCCCGACAGTCTCTCCCCTCCTCTTCTTCAAGCGACAGTAAGCTTTTTATCTTATTTTATTGTTTTTATTTCTCTCTTATTTAAAATATAAAACATTGAAACTATATTCAGTTTTAATGTAATAAAATCAAGATTTTTATGCATTTAATTTAGTAATAAAATTAGGATTTTTATTCATATGGCTTTGCATTAAAAATCTGATTTTTATTTGACTTTGTTGGGAAAATATAATTTTTATAGCTTATAAAGAAGTGATCTTTAAACTATAAAAGATTTGATTTTTAAACTATAAAGGGGTTTGATTTTTAATTATAAAAAGGTATGATTTTTATATGTTGAACTTTCAAATAAAAATATGATTTTTATATATAGAACTTCGAAAGAAAAATATGATTTTTATATGTTGAACTTCGAAAGAAAAATATGATTTTTATATATTGAATAGCGAAGTAAAAATTCGATTTTTACATAGGTAGTGAAAGCGAACAACGAAGGTAACAAAAGGCGGGAACGAAGAAGGTTTCTGCAAAAGAAGAGCCGTGGAGCTAGGATAGCTATCTGTGAGAACTTCTCACCTTTCAATTTAATTTCTCTAGTTATGTATATATACTAGGATGCAGACGGTGCTTAGTAGCACCCGACACAATCGTCCACAGACCATGGACTTGTTTGTTTGGTTGCATAGATTAGTTATATGATTTGATTTGAATTTGGTTGTTTGGTGATTTGATTGATGTGTGAATGGCGTGGGCCTTCACTAGACCGGGGATAAGGCTAGGCCTCGTCCCGTTTCTAGTATCGTGCCGTTATGCTACCGAAATTTTCTAAAATAAGTTAGAAAATAAAAATATCATTTTATTGTGTAAATGAATAATAGAAATTCATATGTTGGAATAAAATGTTTTATCGTTAAAAATATAATTTTAACGTGAGAATGAATATAGTGAAAGTGAATAAAATAAAATATTCATTTACAAACCAGACGGTTTGTTTATGTACACCTATTTGAAGGACATTGATTGGGTCGATAAATTTTACACATCGCCCAACAACACAAATAAAATATGTGTTTGATTGTTTGAAACCCCACACGGGTGTTGGGATGAAATTTGAAGTTCACTCATCCCGATTGATTGAATATGTCGATCGGTTGATTGACAGACTGTTTTAAGCGTTGGATATCTATATTTGATGCTTATACAGTGTAGTGCACTTTGGTTGATGGTTGATTATTTTTCCATGCTATTATATACATGTGTTGTATGAAAATCCATATAATTAACTTTATATGGTAATTGATTGGGCCTCATTCCAGTTTTAAAATAGAAATATTTGAAATAGAAATATTCGAAATGGAATATTTGAAAATATCAATATATGAAGCCGTGTTGATTAGATTGACGCCATTTTGACGTGAACGATATTTATATCGATTTTATTCATTTTGAAATGAATTGAATTGAAAACGATTTTGAAATGAATTGAA
Source organism: Allium sativum (assembly GCA_030737875.1). NCBI lineage: Eukaryota > Viridiplantae > Streptophyta > Magnoliopsida > Asparagales > Amaryllidaceae > Allium > Allium sativum. Next base: position 59,454,294 of record CM060920.1, read on the forward strand.
TTGAAAACGATTTCGAAATGAATTGAATTGAAAACGATTTCGAAATGAATTGAATTGAAAACGATTTCGAAATGAATTGAATTGAAAACGATTTCGAAATGAATTGAATTGAAAACGATTTCGAAATGAATTGAATTGAAAACGATTTCGAAATGAATTGAATTGAAAACGATTTCGAAATGAATTGAATTGAAAACGATTTCGAAATGAATTGAATTGAAAACGATTTCGAAATGAATTGAATTGAAAACGATTTCGAAATGAATTGAATTGAAAACGATTTCGAAATGAATTGAATTGAAAACGATTTCGAAATGAATTGAATTGAAAACGATTTCGAAATGAATTGAATTTAAAACGAATTCAAATTGAATTGAAAGTGAATTGAAAAGAATTCAAATTGAATTGAAATTTGAATTGAATAGAAATGAACTTTGAAACGAATTTATAAAGAAGAATTCAATTTTGCTTTGAATTGAAATGGAAGTTGAAATAGATTTTGAAACGAATTTTAAAACTATTTATATAATTCGTTTTAAATAGAAATCGACGAAATATATATTATATATATTATATATAATATAATGGCCTGAATAGAACGCGCCGCGCCGCGGCAGTTCGCGAATTTCGACCATTTATTTCAAACGAACATTACGGGAGATCCGACCGTCGGATTCTCCTAAAACCGGAACCGTTGGGTTCGTATCGAAAAGAGCTTTCTAATGAATGTTAGAAATTTGAAATCTAACGGTTGGATTTGGAGATACGTCCAAATCAAATTCGAAAAAGGTCGCTGTAAGTGCAGTTCGATGACCGTTGATGGAAATCGACTGTACAGGCCTTGATAAAATTATTAAAAATAATAATAAATTGTGTAAAATCATAAGAAATGATTTGGGAAAAATTGGAATGAAAAACTCCATATTTGAAAAGATAAAAATAGATTTTTATCGAAATGAACTGGTTTTAAACTAGAATTATAATTCTATTTGTTTTTAAATAAATAAATTGAATTTAAGAATGGTTTTGAAAATAACCAGAATTTCCAATGATTGCATTGGAATGGATTTGAATCGAAATTGTCTTCGGAATATTTCGATGTTGGAATTCGTGATTATACTGGTGTTGTTATGGAAATTTGAAAGATATATTTATATCGTTATTTCCAATACGACATTTGTTAGTCGTAGAATTCGATATTGAATATAAGCCGATATATTTTCTATTCAGAGCCTTGTATTGAATATCGAATGTGATTTGGGTTTGTCGTGAATGGTGTCTTCACTAACACTGTTCTTGAACCCAGTTGAAAAAAGATTAAATCTTTTTATTTAGATTTAATGAAGTGTACCAATTAAATGATATTTAATTGGAATTGAATTGGTATTGATTTTTGTGTTTATCGTGAACAGTGTTTTAAATAACACTTGTTCTTTAACCCGATAATTAATGGAATGTGATTTTGGGTTTATCGTGAACTGTGTTTTTAAATGACACTGATTCTTTAACCCAGTTAACGATTAAAACTAAGTGGAGTTTTAATGAATCTTTAATTAGATTGAAATGATCGAAAATGGAGTATCACCAGTTTTGCTCCAGGCGATGGTTAAATCTTTAATTAGATTTGAACGTGAAATGGTAATTGAATTTACCGATAACACTGTGGTGTTAGATATGAAGTATTACCAGTTTTACTTCATGGGATGAATAGGTTGGGATTGGGAAATAAAATAAATGATTACTTCGGTGTTGTTCGCAAATCCCGACTAGTTTGAATTGATATTCAAAGGAGATTAAAGAATAAATTTAAAGAATTTATCTTGGATAAAATTAATGGGAACTTTTCCCAAAGTATAGGAATATTTGAATAAAAGAATATTCTGAATTGGAATGAGGCGTATGTTGTGTTTGTGTAACACTTCTATAATATATACGCGAGTTATTCAGAAAGACCGGGTTTATCCCATTCTGAACAACTGATTCGACGTGGTGTCGAAGATGAAGACGGTGGTCGAAGACCAGAAGTCTTCACGTCGTTTGGGTAATTACTGATGATCTTGATTGGGCTGTACACCCAAGAAGATGGAAACAGTTAGTGATCGTCCAGACGTACTTGGAGATCGATGGATATGCGGGGTACTAGGTGCCTCCGGTTTCGTTCAGACCCAGAACGGACTTGTAAATGGACTGTGTGTCTGACATTGGATTTTAGTCTGTGTGATTGATTTCTATTAAATATATATCTGTTTGGCGGCGGAGAATTTATTCTCTTGCTTAACGCCCTTCTCTGAGACGTACGAGCTCAGGGGTTATATATTGATGGATATCAAACGCATGGAGTGAATTGCCTGTGTGGCATGCCTAAGTGGCAATTGATCGAGGCTTCTGTTGAAAAGCAAAGTCTTGTGGTGATGATCAAAGCACGGCCTTTGTGGCGTAGCTTTGTGTAACGTTTACTTCGCGAGTTTCACACCCGGTATGAACCAAAAACGGGAGACGGACCTCAGGGAGGGCATGCGTTTCTTTCTAGTTAGAAGTGGCGTCAGTGGTTTTACACGCCCTGACGAGTTTGACTTATGTGGTTGTTGCTGTTGCGAGGCGCCTCGGATCGATCGGTCGTTCTCGAACCGATGGAGTCATTTAGTTGGCTCATTTACGCCCCATAGGGCGGGGGAACGCATGTTCAGGGTTTAAGTTTAATCCACATCGGTGGACCGGCCCTGTCGCTCCAAGGGTCGATGCGCTCTGACCCTGTGGCTCGGGCTAGAGAGTCACGAATCGGTTGAGGACTATCTTTTGCCTCGGTTCATAGACGGAAATCCAATTTCCAAATACGTGACTTTTGCGGTTTTATTTGTAGAGCCTAGTATGGCGACATAGTGGGATGGGGCGCTCATGCCGCCTATGATTGATACTTATGATTTGAAGTTGTTTTATACACTATGCACTTATAATAGTATCAAACGATTTGTTTTAACCGTATCAAGCATTCTTTGGCTGTTATAAGGGAAAACCCTATCCTCGGCTGCGTTGCATTGTGTGATGGGACCTGGGTCTTATAACAGCTTCATTTTTCTTTATTTAGCATTGCGCTGTTTGTTTTATGCACTGGTATCCTTGGGAGGAAACCCGTTCCGTGTTATACGGCGTGGTCCCTTGATTTACCTATCTTTAAAAACAAAGATAAATAACTGTTTTAGTTCTCACACCAGTCACATGACTGACCTGGAGTTTATTGTTTTAACCTAAACTCTGGGTGCCCCTATTTTCGACACGGGCAGCTAGTTGTTTTGGTTTTGCAGATTTATATTCACAGGATCCTGGTTTACAGCTGGAACGATATCCGGAAAGCTTTGTATCCGTATATCTTCTTCTAGTTGTGTATTGTATTATTTTCCGTTGCGATGTATATAAATGTAATTTAAATCTCTGATATTTCTGTGTAATATTCATTTTTACTCTGTATATTCTTGTAATCTGATGCATTGTTGTAATATACGGTGAAACGTTCTTTTATATGCGTTCTGTTGTGGTTTGTTCTCGAACTATCCGACGCTTTCCTTTACGGGGAAGTTCGGGTCGCTTCATTATGCTGCAAAAAATTTCTAAAATATGTTAGAACAATAAAAATATCATTTTTATTGTATAAATGAATTGTATAAAATATTCATGTGTTGAATGAATAAGATATTTTATCGTTAAAAATATAATTTTTGACGTGTAGATGAATAAAATAAATATTCATTTACAAATCGGACGATTTATTTATGTATACTCATTTAACTGATATTGATTGGGACGATATATTTTACACATTGCCCAACTGCACAAATAAAATCGGCTTTTGTTGATTGAAACCCCACACGGGTATTTGGATGATATTTGACGTACACTAATCCCAAATGTTTAGTTGTATGTCAATCGATCGGTTGATAGACTGTTGTAAGCGTTTGTTATTTATATTTAACGCTTATGCAGTTGTGTAATGCACTCTGGATGATGGTTGACTGTGTTTGATTATTGTTGTGTACATGTGCATATGAAATCCATATAAATAAAATTATATGGTAATTGACGGTGCGTGATTCCAATTCAGAAATAATGAATATTTTAAAATTACGAATATTTTGAAATAACGAATAGTTTAAAGTAACAAATATTTTAAAAAATATTTAGTAAAGGATTAAAATCTGATCTGATATCCGATTTGTGATGGACATGAAAATATTTAAATCTATAAAGTCGTTTTGATTAAATTAATGCCATTTTAACGTGAATGATATTTATATCAATTTTGTTCATTTTTAAAATGAATATCGATAAGGAAATGATTTCAAAACTCTGATATTTTGAAAATATTATCATTTATATATTAATGATATGGAATATTAAATTTTGATTTAAAATGGAAAATGGAGTTGAAATCGTTTTTAAAACGATTTTAAAACGATGTATAAAATATGTTTTAAAAGGAAATCGATGATATATAATATGTATAATATATTATATATATTTATTGGCCTAAATAGAACGTGCCACGACCATTCGCGAATTTCAACCACTGACTTCGAATTGACTTTGCGGGAGATCCGACCGTCAGATTCTCCTAAAACCAGAATGTTGGGTTCGTATCGAAAAGAGCTTTCCAACGAATAGAAGAGATTTGAAATCTAACGGTTGGATTTGGAATTATGTCCAAATCAAATTTGGAAAAGGTCGCAGTAAGTGTAGTTCGATGACAGCTTATGGAAATCGACTGAAAGGGCCTTAATAAAATTATTAAAAACATTAATAATTTGTGCAAAATCATAATAAATGATTTGGAAAGAATTGGAATGAAAAATTCCACATTTGAAAAGATAAAAATATATTTTTATCGAATTGAACTAGTTATTAACTAGAATTATAATCCAGTTAGTTTTAAATAAATGAATTAGATTGAGAATGGGTTTAATATAACCAAAATTTCCAATATATGAACTGAAGTGGATTTGAATGGAAATAGTCTTTGGAATTTTTTGACAGATTCCATGATTATACATATATTGTTATTTAAATTTGGAAGATATAATTTATATCATTATTTCTAATAAGATATTTGTTGGTTTCAAAATTTGATATTGAATATAAGTCGATATAATTTCTATTCAGAGCCTTGTATTTAATATCAAATTGGATTTTGGGTTTGTTGTGAATAATGCCTCATTATCACTGTTCTTAGGCCCAGTTGAGAAAAGAATCAATCTTTTAATTAAGATTTAGAGAAGTTTACCAATTGATTAATATTTAATTGGAATTGAATAAAAAAATTGGATTTTGGTTTTGTCGGGAATGGTGTTTTCATTAATACTGTTCTTGAACCTCGTGTGATAAGAATAAATCTTTTAATTAAGATTATTAGAGTTTCCAATTATATTTAGTAATTAGAATAAAATGGAATGTGAATTGGGTTAATTCTGAACAGTGTTTTTAACGACATTCGTTCTTTAACCCAATTTACAATGAAATGTGATTTGGAATTTATAAATCCTTTTTATTTAGATTTAAAGGAAATTTTACAAAGTAAAGTTTTCCAATTTAATGCAACAAATTGGAATAGAATGGAATTAGATTTGATAATAATCGAAGTGAACTACTATGGAGGAAAACTGGTAATATATATGCAATTTAGAAGGCTTTGTCGTTATTCCATTTATATTATTAGTCGGATACAAAAAATTGATATCGATTATATATATTTATCGGTTTTCCATGAAGATTCCATAATTAAAGGAATGTGATTTGGGTTTGTCGCGAACTATTTTTAAATGATATTAGTTCTTTAACCCAGTTAAAGATAGGATCACATGTCTAACATTATATTTCGAACTGTATGGTTGATCTCTGCTAAATATATTTCTGTTTGGTGGCGGAGAATTTATTCTCTTGCTTAAAACCATTCTCTAAAACGTGCAAGGTTAGAGGTTATATATAGGAAGAAATCAATAGTACGGTGTAGATTATTGACGCAGCATGTTTGATTTTCCAAAGTTAAACAATCATTAATATTGATTTTTAGGAAGATTAAAACTAAGTGGAGTTTTAATGAATCTTCAACTAGATTGAAACCAAGTGGAGTTTTAGAAATTTTAATGAATTTTGAATATTTACAATGATTTATTTTGAATAATAATAACTAAAAAATTATTTTAGTTGAAGTTAGAACGAATAAATTTGTTTTAGTTATAAAACGAGCCTGAAATGGCATGGCAGTTTGAAAATTTGATTTCAAATTTCAAATGAATGTACAGGATTCAAAATAAACTGGATTTTAGTAAAACCAGAAATATTTGAATCTGTTTGAAAATATCTTTCCAATAAATGTGAAAAATCCAGATTACATAATGGGAATAAAAAGTTATGTCCAGTTGAAAATTCAAAGTAGTCGCTATGAAATTTTATATAATATATAGCCCTTAAAAGTAGCGATTTTGCAAACGACCTCCATTTTCAACGAGACCACTTTTGTTCGATCTGGAATGTCAGATTATTGCTAGTTTCCAATTTTCATAATTTTTGGAATCAATATGTGAGCCTGACAGATTTAAACGTGTTTGGTCAATTCAGTTTGAATTTAATTGACTGGAAAATGATCGTTTAAATGGTATCCAAATTTGATGAAATTAGTTTCGTTAGGACCGTATAGTCAAAAACATAGCCATATTTATTTTTCTGGAATTTTTAGAGTCGGTATGTGGCCCTGATAAATTAAAATGCATGTTTAAATTACATATATATTAATTTCTATTTTAATTTAAATAAAAACTGATTGAAACAGTCGAATTGGCTTGCGGAACATATTCTATTGTATTCAGAATGGGGGTATTTAGCTTGGGGCGACAGTAATTGGGGTCGTTTCGGGTTCGAATGAAAAATCACCTTTTAGGAATTAAAATTTAATAATATATATATATATACACACACACACACACTCTCTCTCACAAACGGTCAACCCATCCCCTCATTCATCGTTCAAATCGATTTTGAAAAGAAAAAAACCCAATGACGATCGATGCCGCCTGTGCCTCTGCCACTGCGCAACCACCCAGGACCGCCACTCCCTCCTATCTCCTCCAACTAAAACCGTCACCTTAACCACTTCCTCCACCTAACAGCCCATCGCCCTATGTTCCGCTGCCACCACCGGAGAGGCCGCCGCCAGTCCCCACCTCCACGCACAAGTCTCCGCCTCCCTAGCCACATCAGTGCTGCGGTGGAACCCCCTTTCCTCCTCCGATTAACAGTGAGTTCTTTTTCCTGATTTTGTTTTGTTTTGTTTTACAAATTCTGATTTTTACGCAATGAAGATTTGATTTTTAAACAGTAAAAGATTTGATTTTTAAACATTAAAAGATTTTATTTTTAAACTATAAAAGATTTTATTTTTAAAAAATAAAAGATTTGATTTTTAAACAATAAAAGAGTTGATTTTTAAACAATAAAGGATTTGATTTTAAAACAATAAAAAGATATGATTTTTAATAATATAAAGATATTATTTTTCATAATATAAAAATATGATTTTTACATATGTAGTAGAAATAAAAATTTGATATTTATTATGTATGAAGTAGAATAAAAATGTGATTTTTATTATATATGAAGCGAAATAAAAATATGATTTTTATATATGAAGTAGCGCTATAAAAATATAATTTTTTTATATGAAGTAGCATTATAAAAATATGATAGCGGTTTAAAAGTATGGTTTTTATTATATGAATAGCAATATAAAATAACGATTTATATATATATAATAACATTGTAAAAATACGACTCTTAATGTGTACACGACATTGTAAAGATGCGATTTTTACATAATATAGCGATATTAAAAATGTGATTTTTAATATAAACCGAGTGAAACAGATTGCCACATATGTAAAACCCCACCTCCGCCAGGGTGGCTCTTGCAAGCAACTCTGACTTTGGTGGGGCGTTTTTTTTTTTTTTTAAAACAAGGTAAACATGCATAATGATATAGCAAGGCAGGACATGACATATATATATATGTAAATAAACAGAGTAAGTAGATAAAACAGCGGAAGATTTTTAAACCATTTCAAAACACAAGTCTGGTACACCAAAATGTCAATTTCCCAAAATTACAAGTCTAGATAAATACATCATCTGATAAACTGAAATACATAAGTACTATCCCCAAATAAGAGTGATAAACCATAGCGGCTCAAGTCCAAAGCATACTTGAGCTATCCAAGGAAGCAGCTAAAATCCAAGCTAGGCTCCAGTATTCCCTCCCTGAGAACCTGGGGGGGGAAACGGAAGAGAAGAGGCGAAAGAAAACAGGTCAGTCAAAAAGACTGAGTAAGCCCTGCTGCGATCAGTCTATAAACTAATAAAGTTAACATCATGATGGAAACTGAGATGATCATAAATAACAACATACTAGCATGATAAACTAACTACAAGATAGATAGAGGTGTCATCGCATAAACAAGGTTAAGTTTTGCACCACGGTGTACTAGCAAACCAACATAACAGGTATTGATCCCTTGGCCCAAGCTTTTAACCCCATAGCACGAAGTGACCTTAATATAAGGTCCAGCCCAACGGTCTAGTCGATCGGCTCCCCATAAACCTAACACGTCAAGTGTTGGTGTCCATATGGCCCACATATGGTTGTAGTTAGCCTGTGCTGGGTCCACCTTTGGGGTGTATCAAGCCCTCGGGTGTCAACCCCGGACACTTAAGCAATAATGCACAGCCCTAACCTACTGGTACCCGTGCCTCGAGTTTGTCCAACACCGGACTACGTGCACGTCCGTAGCCCGCCTGGACCCGCACCGCTGTACCACTCAGCCATCGCCTTTTGGTCGCTTACATCTTCCAGTAATCGTGCCCCGCCCTAGCCTAGCTTCTAGGGTTGTGAATGATACCAAACTGGGATTACTGTTAGAACAGACCACGTTGCTAGGGTTTCCTAAGAGGGTTAAGGGTGATTAACCCTTCACTAATCCTGGATTAAACTAGTTAAGTGTAACCCACAGTTCACCACTCAACCCCATTTCAATCCCTCGAATCCCCAAATTGGTTAAGTATTAGTGGACCCTGTCTTAACCCTAATCATGAGGCATTAATTAATTTAATGCACCTTAACCTCCCACATTAGACCTTGTTGTGGTTACTAGTTAGGCCGGGCGGGTCCGGGTAGGTTTACACCACAACTTAGTCTAACCTCGGGTTTTGGCACCACATGACCAACTTCTCACATTGGGTCCTATTGTTTGTAGCCACTAGTTAAGCCGGTCGGTTCCGGGTAGAATTACGCTACAAACTCAACCCAACCTCGAGTTGGCCACACTTATGTTTTCTAAGTGTCATGTCCACTTTATTTCAAAACATAATTACAAGTCAACAAATGCTTGGGTAGACCTAACTTAATAGGTAAATTCCCAAGGGGTAGACCTAACTTAATAGGTAAATTCCCAATCTTATATTTTCATGTATTTTAAGTTTACCCAAACCCCCAACGTCATTCTATCGCTTACATATTCGTAATAACGCATAAAGGATAGGAAGAGGGAACTTGGCACAACATACATGATAAACTTGCACAACAATCATGTATAACATGTTAGACTTGCACAACTTAGCATAGTGAACTTGCATATTACCATAAACATGCATAACTTGTCAAACATGCACAACTTGTCATTTTTAAACTTGCATAAGCATGCATAACCTGTCAAACATGCACCACTTGTCATTTTAAACTTGCATAAGCATGCATAACTTATTAAACATGCATAACATGGCATAATGAACTTGCATGAACATGCATAACTCATTTAACTTGCAAATCATGGCATAGTGGACTCGCATAAACATGCATAACTTATTTAACTTGCAAATCATGACTTAGCAAACTTGCATAAACATGCATAACTCAATAAACTTGCAAATCATGGCTTAGTAAACTTGCATAAACATGCATAACTTAATAAACTTGCAAATCTTGACTTAGCAAACTTGCATAAACATGCATAACTTAATAAACATACAAATCTTGACTTAGCAAACTTGCATAAACATGCATAACTTAATAAACTTGCAAATCATGGCTTAGCAAACTTGCATAAACATGCATAACTTAATAAACATACAAATCTTGACTTAGCAAACTTGCATAAACATGCATAACTTAATAAACTTGCAAATCATGGCTTAGCAAACTTGCATAAATATGCATAACTTAATAAACATACATAAATCCCAACTTGCATCACATATTAACTTTAGAGTTTCTAAAATGAAGGTAAGCGGGCTTACAACTATTACGAAGACACAAATCTCCTAATAAAGATTGAGAAGCCCTTTTTATGCAAGCATAAAACCCCAAAACAAAGCTCCAATAAGAAAACACCCAAAAACACTAGCTTAGCAAATAAAACTTGCAACTTGATGATGTATGCAAGCTAATGATCATTCATATAACTTAGAAATGATTGTATGAACATCAAAAATCTTCATAGGAATGATTCATGAAGAGGGTGGAGGCCATGAGAGTTTTGATTTTGGCATAGTTTAGTTACTAGATTGAATAATGAGTGATTTAGGGTAGGTTAGGGTCTTATTTATAGATTAGGCTAGTGATTTGGACCATAGGATTAACCCTAGATTCAATTAGGTCCATCAGATCTCGGAACTCTCTAGAAACAGGCCACAAGACCCAACCCTAATCAGAAATGGTGCACCAGGCTAAACAGCCGGGCACCCCCTGTCGATAGGGCTGTCGACAGGGCAGTCGACATGCTAAGACCCCTATCGACAGGCCTGTCGACATGGGGTCCTGGGCGGGAGTTTTTCCCGCCTGCCCAGTTTGCCCTAACGCATGTTTTTAATTTTAAAATTTAAATCTGTTTTTACTTAGGAATTTTCTGAAAACTTCAATGGGCCTTAACTGGGTCATACGGACTCCGATTTTCGAAAACTCGGACTCTATTTCGCGTATTTTTCCGAGACGAACACAATGGCATAGCCCGTTTCCCTTGATTCAGATTTTAGAATTAAATTCTGCCTCGATTTACATTATTACAGGTTATTGAAAATACGGGTTGTTACATTCTCCCCTCCTTAAAGGATTTCGTCCCCGAAATCTTCAAGTTAGCAAGAACGTATCCTACCATCCAATCATCCATCTACTCAAAGCATCATCCACGAGCAATCATTGTCCTTACAAGATTCTAAATGCTGGATGAACATATGCAAAAGTGTGTGTATATGTACTTACCTAATGCAAAAATCAGGCGGTTACTGATACAGTAAACCTCCTTAATGCATATGTATGTAAATCAGGCGGTTACTGATACAGTAAACCTCCTTAATGCATATGTATGTCAGTGAAATGAATCCATATGTATGCAAATCCCTAAATTCATATTATCTATATGAGTGCACATAACATTCATCCATATGCAACATCCATGTGGTGGCATAACAAGTTTCAATCATGAATAAGCATAAACACTCATGCATATGCAACATGAAGAGTGTGTGAGCCGATCTAGTGCCTAATGTGTATAATGCATCCACGAGTAACCACTTGCAAACACTTGCAACCACTTGCAATCATCAAGCATAACATGTTTCAAATACATGTTTCATCCAAAGGGTTTCTACCTAAGGTTCTCATGACAAGATAGACACGATAAACTAGATAAACTAGATAAACTAGATAAACTCCTTTTTGGATTACAGGAAATCCCTTCAAACTTTGACATATAGTACTAACCGACGAGTCTTAACCCCCTTATGGAGTTTACAACAGAAATAAGATCGAGAATGGGACCGAGAGGATATATACAAAAGATAACTTGCCAGCAAGCTCCACAGGAAAGCAAGGATCAAGGATGCACTCTTAAAAAGAGATATGATGCGCGTATCTAGTCTTCACTCTTCTTAGTCACGTTTCCTTGAGCTTAACTCCACTGTGCTTTGACTATCTTTCACTTCATGATTCCTTGGCTTCCTAACTCCTATTTCCCAAATTCGAGTTGGAACTCATTTCATTATCGCCTCTCGTCTTCCTTTTCCACTTATTCTTCCTTCTGTACACTTGGCTTAAGCATAATTATAACCTCATGATTCGTGCAAGCTCTCCAAAATTCACTAGTGAATCCTGGATCTCGTCTATAAAGTATTCCACGCAGCAGAATTTTTCTTGAAAATACCAATCCACGTTGCCAATTGCCCTTATAAACGTGATTTTCTATAACTCATGCTTAATCGAAATGAACCATCCGCCTATGAGTGATAGGCCATACCTAGATTCAGTTGCCTACCCACGGCTTTCTGTAGGCTATTTCAAAACTGGCCAACTTCTTGAGGGTAAACCGTTGCTAACCATGACGCAGTCCTCTTGCTCTTCATCGGACTGAAATGAGCACTCTTCGTGAGTCTACCTATTATGACCCACATAACCGTATTCCCTTTCTTTGATCTAGGTAGTCTATCCACATAATCTATCGAGATGTTTTCACACTTCCCTTGCGAAACCTCCAATGGAGGTAATGGCCCACTGGGCTTCTATGACTTGGCCTTAACTTGGTGGCACAACATGTATCCCGAGACCAACTCGGCCACCTCCTCGAGTGATGCGCATCTTCAAGAACCTTCCTTACCAAGTCTTCCACCCGAGGAACACATAATCTCTCATCGTGCCTTAGTCATCCCTTGTCATCTATAATATATCTAGTGAGGTGACTTAACATCTCGCCTCGAATCATCTGGTCCATGTTCTTGACTAACTGCGGGTCTTCTTCCTGTGAAACCCCCTTCTTGATCCAAAAGAGTAAGTCTAAGCTCCGGGAATGCTAACTAACTAGCCAAACGGAGAAAGCTTCTTACTTCAATTGCCCTCCTCAGAGTTTTCTGGTCTTAAACCGCACCCACTTTAGCGGAATCCACCGCTAAGCCTTAGTTAGGAACTATGTGCCCAAGAAATCCAACTTCTTTCCTCCAAAGTGACATTTGGAGAACTTGACCTTCCACTGGTGGCTCTAAGCGTATCCATCTCCTTCTTGAGATGTATAGCATGTTCTTCCTCGTTCTTTTGAGGAGATCAAAATATCGTCTATGACGACCATGACAAACTTGTTCAAGGACTCCCTAAACACCCTACTCATCCAGTTTACGTAATATGCGGGTGCATTAGTCAAACCAAATAGTATGACTAGCCATTCTAAAACCCATCTAGAGTCCTAAACGCAGTCTTGTCAATTCCATCCTCAGCCATCCTAAGCTGATGGAATCCGGTAGCTAGATCAAAAGAAAATAGATGCTCCTACAAGCTGATCAAACAAATCATCGATCCTTGGTAACGGTTGTCTATTCTTTACACGATAATCAACATGTAAGCGAAGCAAACTGTCCACATTAGTAACGAATACTACTGGAGCACCCTACTCGAAAATGCCTCGTCTCAGGAAGTTCTTCTCAAGCAACTCCTTGACTTACTTTCTTAACTCTCATCTCGTGAGGTCATGTGCCTAACCGGCCACGAAACTGGCTTAGTATTACCAACCAGATAATGCGGAAATCTATCCCACGTCTAGGGGTAACCCCTTCACTTCCCCCAAGATATCAGGATATTCTCGGACCACCCTCACAGATTGCAAACTATCGACAGACGAGTCGAGGGATTTCAAGACAACATAACATGACGGGACCCATAGGGTTACTAGAAATTTCTAGGGTATTCCCGAGGCGAGTCATGAGCCTCACAACCCTATAGACAAAAACCAAGAATGGCTCCAAAACAGGACAACCATTCCATGCCCAAAACCAACCCATATCCCCTGAAACCGAGAATATAAGCACCCCACGAGAGTTCTATACTCAAGATAGAAATTTCCAAATCCACTCAGACCACAGACGAACGGGCAGAACCCCCAATTGGCTTTGAAACATATACGGGATCATCAACCAGACTAGTACTTAGGTGCAAAACTTTCAACTAGATCAGATGAAATAAAACTATGCGATGTGCCAGAATCAAACAAAGTTCAAACAGGGAGAATCAGAAAATGTAAACAAGATTTTCAACAGAAACACTACCTCTATCATAAGCTGGAAGAACGGTGTTGAGGGGATGAACTCGCCCTCCAGATAGTCCTGCACACTGAGTCTGACCTTGCCCTTGTTTCCTCGGGCAATCCTTGTTGAGATGTCCAAACTCACCACAATGAAAGCATTCGCCCCGCTTTCTCTTCTTCTTCCTACATTCCCTGGCTACATGTCCAACTTCATCACAGAAGTTGCATTTCCTATTCCCTCTTGGCTTGTTCTTGCGGTTGTGGTTATTCTTGCCCCGTTTCCCGGAATTTACTCTCTTGCCTTGAGACTCATTTGCCTTGACCTCTTTCTTGTCATTGTTATCTTCTTCTTGAAGTAGGGCCATATTCACCAAATTCTCGAAAGTCGCCCCCAAGGGTATATGAGACATGGCCAAACCATGTAATGGCTCGTTTAATCCTAGAGCAAAGTGTAGGGCCTTCTTCTGAGCTGTATTAACTAAGTCTAAATTGACCCGAGCCAGTTGATTAAACTTATCTATGTATTCCCTCTTAGTCATGTCCCCTTGCTTCAGTGATAAGAACCTCAGTCCAAACCTTCCTCTAAAGTCATCCCAAGTCTCGATTGGCCTAGTAGCGGTGGTGACTACCCACCAACGTGCAGCTTCTTCCTTTAGCAACCATACTGCCAATAAAACCTTCCTGCGGTCACCTATATCAAAGGTGGCTAAAAGATCTTCGGTCTCTTTCAACCAATTCCTTGCCTCCACAAAAGTCTCGGTTCCAAAGAAATTCTTGCAACCCATCGCCTTAAAATCTTGGCAAATCTCGGCGAAGTCAATTTGAGGATGCTGAGGGGAAGGAGGAAGAGGAACATCAACTACCGGGGGAGGAGTAATATTTGTGGGGCCGGCTTCGGTCGCCCTAGCCTCCAAAAGTCTCCTATACCAAACAGGTACGTGTACTTCCTCCGGAATGGCAAAGTTGTCAGCCATACTGGAAACGAAGAAAAAGATAGATTCAGAATGGAGAAAAACGAAGGAATTTTGCTAATGGCTTTTTGGGGAATAGCCTTTAAAATAAACTAGACTTTTCTTTTGAAAATACTTAATACTTGGTTTTGAAAATAGTTTTTCAAAGAGTTTTAAAAACCTTTTAATCCCTTCTCGTAAACCATATGCTCTGATACCAAATGTAACACCCCACCTCCGCCAGGGTGGCTCTTGCAAGCAACTCTGACTTTGGTGGGGCGTTTTTTTTTTTTTTTTAAAACAAGGTAAACATGCATAATGATATAGCAAGGCAGGACATGACATATATATATGTAAATAAACAGAGTAAGTAGATAAAACAGCGGAAGATTTTTAAACCATTTCAAAACACAAGTCTGGTACACCAAAATGTCAATTTCCCAAAATTACAAGTCTAGATAAATACATCATCTGATAAACTGAAATACATAAGTACTATCCCCAAATAAGAGTGATAAACCATAGCGGCTCAAGTCCAAAGCATACTTGAGCTATCCAAGGAAGCAGCTAAAATCCAAGCTAGGCTCCAGTATTCCCTCCCTGAGAACCTGGGGGGGGGGAACGGAAGAGAAGAGGCGAAAGAAAACATGTCAGTCAAAAAGACTGAGTAAGCCCTGCTGCGATCAGTCTATAAACTAATAAAGTTAACATCATGATGGAAACTGAGATGATCATAAATAACAACATACTAGCATGATAAACTAACTACAAGATAGATAGAGGTGTCATCGCATAAACAAGGTTAAGTTTTGCACCACGGTGTACTAGCAAACCAACATAACAGGTATTGATCCCTTGGCCCAAGCTTTTAACCCCATAGCACGAAGTGACCTTAATATAAGGTCCAGCCCAACGGTCTAGTCGATCGGCTCCCTATAAACCTAACACGTCAAGTGTTGGTGTCCATATGGCCCACATATGGTTGTAGTTAGCCTGTGCTGGGTCCACCTTTGGGGTGTATCAAGCCCTCGGGTGTCAACCCCGGACACTTAAGCAATAATGCACAGCCCTAACCTACTGGTACCCGTGCCTCGAGTTTGTCCAACACCGGAGTACGTGCACGTCCGTAGCCCGCCTGGACCCGCACCGCTGTACCACTCAGCCATCGCCTTTTGGTCGCTTACATCTTCCAGTAATCGTGCCCCGCCCTAGCCTAGCTTCTAGGGTTGTGAATGATACAAAACTGGGATTACTGTTAGAACAGACCACGTTGCTAGGGTTTCCTAAGAGGGTTAAGGGTGATTAACCCTTCACTAATCCTGGATTAAACTAGTTAAGTGTAACCCACAGTTCACCACTCAACCCCATTTCAATCCCTCGAATCCCCAAATTGGTTAAGTATTAGTGGACCCTGTCTTAACCCTAATCATGAGGCATTAATTAATTTAATGCACCTTAACCTCCCACATTAGACCTTGTTGTGGTTACTAGTTAGGCCGGGCGGGTCCGGGTAGGTTTACACCACAACTTAGTCTAACCTCGGGTTTTGGCACCACATGACCAACTTCTCACATTGGGTCCTATTGTTTGTAGCCACTAGTTAAGCCGGTCGGTTCCGGGTAGAATTACGCTACAAACTCAACCCAACCTCGAGTTGGCCACACTTATGTTTTCTAAGTGTCATGTCCACTTTATTTCAAAACATAATTACAAGTCAACAAATGCTTGGGTAGACCTAACTTAATAGGTAAATTCCCAAGGGGTAGACCTAACTTAATAGGTAAATTCCCAATCTTATATTTTCATGTATTTTAAGTTTACCCAAACCCCCAACGTCATTCTATCGCTTACATATTCGTAATAACGCATAAAGGATAGGAAGAGGGAACTTGGCACAACATACATGATAAACTTGCATAACAATCATGCATAACATGTTAGACTTGCACAACTTAGCATAGTGAACTTGCATATTACCATAAACATGCATAACTTGTCAAACATGCACAACTTGTCATTTTTAAACTTGCATAAGCATGCATAACCTGTCAAACATGCACCACTTGTCATTTTAAACTTGCATAAGCATGCATAACTTATTAAACATGCATAACATGGCATAATGAACTTGCATGAACATGCATAACTCATTTAACTTGCAAATCATGGCATAGTGGACTCGCATAAACATGCATAACTTATTTAACTTGCAAATCATGACTTAGCAAACTTGCATAAACATGCATAACTCAATAAACTTGCAAATCATGGCTTAGTAAACTTGCATAAACATGCATAACTTAATAAACTTGCAAATCTTGACTTAGCAAACTTGCATAAACATGCATAACTTAATAAACATACAAATCTTGACTTAGCAAACTTGCATAAACATGCATAACTTAATAAACTTGCAAATCATGGCTTAGCAAACTTGCATAAACATGCATAACTTAATAAACATACAAATCTTGACTTAGCAAACTTGCATAAACATGCATAACTTAATAAACTTGCAAATCATGGCTTAGCAAACTTGCATAAATATGCATAACTTAATAAACATACATAAATCCCAACTTGCATCACATATTAACTTTAGAGTTTCTAAAATGAAGGTAAGAGGGCTTACAACTATTATGAAGACACAAATCTCCTAATAAAGATTGAGAAGCCCTTTTTATGCAAGCATAAAACCCCAAAACAAAGCTCCAATAAGAAAACACCCAAAAACACTAGCTTAGCAAATAAAACTTGCAACTTGATGATGTATGCAAGCTAATGATCATTCATATAACTTAGAAATGATTGTATGAACATAAAAAATCTTCATAGGAATAATTCATGAAGAGGGTGGAGGCCATGAGAGTTTTGATTTTGGCATAGTTTAGTTACTAGATTGAATAATGAGTGATTTAGGGTAGGTTAGGGTCTTATTTATAGATTAGGCTAGTGATTTGGACCATAGGATTAACCCTAGATTCAATTAGGTCCATCAGATCTCGGAACTCTCTAGAAACAGGCCACAAGACCCAACCCTAATCAGAAATGGTGCACCAGGCTAAACAGCCCGGCACCCCCTGTCGACAGGGCTGTCGACAGGGCAGTCGACATGCTAAGACCCCTGTCGACAGGCCTGTCGACATGGGGTCCTGGGCGGGAGTTTTTCCCGCCTGCCCAGTTTGCCCTAACCCATGTTTTTAATTTTAAAATTTAAATCTGTTTTTACTTAGGAATTTTCTGAAAACTTCAATGGGCCTTAACTGGGTCATACGGACTCCGATTTTCGAAAACTCGGACTCTATTTCGCGTATTTTTCCGAGACGAACGCAATGGCATAGCCCGTTTCCCTTGATTCAGATTTTAGAATTAAATTCTGCCTCGATTTACATTATTACAGGTTATTGAAAATACGGGTTGTTACAACATAACTAGTTGGAAAAAAATCCAAATTTTAACCGTTTATAAATAAAGAATGGAGGAGTGGATCCCAAAGGTGGGAACTTCTCACCCTAATCTTGTTTTCTATTTAAATATATACTAGGATGCTGATGGTGCTTAGAAGCACCCGACACCTTTGTTAGAAACCATGGATGTTTGGTTGTTTGTTTTAATTGGTCAATTTGTTTGAATGTGGTTTGTGATGTGAATGAATTGATTAGAATTGGTATGTGTATGGCTCGAGCCGGTATTAGGTGAGGGATAAGGCTAGACCTTATTCCGGTTCTAGTATCGCGCCGTTATGCTACCAAAATTTTCTAAAATATGTCAAAACAATAAAAATATCATTTTTATTGTATAAATGAATTGTATAAAATATTCGTGTATTGAATAAAATATTCATGTATATGAATAAAATATTTTATCGTTAAAAATATTATTTTTAATGTGTATATGAATAAAATAAATATTCACTTACAAATCAGACGATTTGTTTATGTACACTCATTTGACTGATATTGATTGGGACGATATATTTTACACAACGCCCAACTGCACAAATAAAATCGGTGTGTGATTATTGAAACACCACACGGGTATTGGGACGATATTTGACGTACACTAATCCCAAATGTTTAATTGTATGTCAATCGATGGGTTGACAGACTGTTGTAAGCGTTTATTATTTATATTTAACACTTATGCAGTTGTGTAATGCAATCTGGATGATGGTTGACTATGTTTGATTGTTGTTGTGTACATGTGTGTATGAAATCCAAATAAATTAAATTATATGGTAATAGAGGTGCCTAATTCCAATTCGGAAATAACGAATATTTTAAAATAATGAATATTTTAAAGTAATGAATATTTTAAAATAATATTTAGTAAAGGATTAAAATCTGATTTGATGTACGATTTGGGATGGACACGAAAATATTTAAAGATATAAAGCCATGTTGATTAGATTATTGCCATTTTAATGTGAACGATGTTTATATCAATTTTACTCATTTTTAAAATGAATATTGAAAAGGAAATGATTTCAAAAATCTGATATTTTGAAAATATTATCATTTATATATTAATGATATGGAATATTAAATTTTGATTTAAAATTGAAAATGGAGTCGAAATAGTTTTCAAAATGAATTTAAAACGATTTATAAAATACGTTTTAAATGGAAATCGATGAAATATATATAATATATATATATATTATATATATTTAATGGCCTGAATAGAATGCATCGCGTCCGTTCGTGAATTTCGACCATTGACTTCGAATTGACATTACGGCAGATCCGACCGTCGGATTCTCCTAAAACCGTAACCATTGGGTTCGTATCGAAAAGAGCTTTCCAATGAATACAAGATATTAGAAATCTAATGTTTGGATTTGGAATTATGTCAAAATCAAATTTGGAAAAGGTCGCTGTAAGTGTAGTTCGATGACCGCTTATGGAAATCGACTGAAAGTGCCTTAATAAAATTATAAAAATATTAATAATTTGTCCAAAATCATAATAAATGATATGGAAATAATTGAGATGAAAATTTCCATATTTGATAAGATAAAAATATATTTATCGAAATGAACTAGTTATTAACTAGAATTATAACCCAGTTATTTTTAAATAAATGAATTGGATTGAGAATGGGTTTAATATAACCAGAATTTCCGATATATGAACTGAAGTGGATTTTAATGGAAATACTTTCCGGAATATTTCGATAGATTCCATGATTATACGGATATTGTTATGGAAATTTGGATGATATATTTTATATCATTATTTCCAATACGATATTTCTTGGTTTCAGAATTTGATATTGAATATAAGCCGATATAATTTCTATTCAGAGCCGTGTATTTAGTATCAAATTGGATTTTGGGTTTGTTGTGAATAGTGCCTTCATTAACACTGTTTTTAGGCCGATTTGAGAAAAGAATCAATCTTTTAATTAAGATTTGGAGAAGTTTACCAATTGAAAAATATTTAATTGAAAATGAATAAAAAAATTGGATTTTGGTTTTATCGTGAATGGTGTTTTCAGTAATACTGTTCTTGAACCCCGTGTGAAAAGAATAAATCTTTTAATTAAGATTATTAGAGTTTGTATTTATATTTAATAATTGGAATAAAATGGAATGTGAATTGGGTTAATTGTGAACTGTGTTTTTAACGACATTCGTTCTTTAACCCGATTTACAATGAAATGTGATTTAGAATTTATAAACCCTTTTTATTTAGATTTAAAGGAATTTTTCCAAAGTAAAGTTTTCCAATTTGATACAACAAATTGGAAAGGAAGGGAATTCGATTTGATAATAATAGAAGTGAACTACTATGGTGGAAGGCTGGTAATATATAAGGAATTTAAAAGGCTTAGTCGTTATTCCATTTATATTATTAGCCAGATACGGAATATCGAATATATATATTGATCGGTTTTTCGTGAAGATTCCATAACAAATGGAATGTGATTTGGTTTTATCGCGGGCTGTGTTTTAAATGATACTAGTTCCTTAACCAAGTTAAAGACAGGATTACATGTCTAACATTGTATTTCGAACTGTATGGTCGATCTCTGTTAAATATATATCTGTTTGGTGGCAGAGAATTTATTCTCTTGCTTAACACCTTTCTCTAATACATACAAGCTTAAAGGTTATATATAGGCAGAAATCAATAGTACCGTGTAGATTGTCGATGCAACATGTTTATTTTCCAAAGTTAAATAATCATTAATATTGATTTTTAGGAAGATTAAAACCAAGTGGAGTTTTAATGAATCTTTAATTAGATTGAAATGTGAATGTGATAATTTAAATTATCAAATTTGGGAAACGATCGAGAATGGGTACCACCAGTTTTGCTCCAAGCGATTGTTAAATCTTTAATTAGATTTGAACGGGAAATGGTAATTAATTTTGCCGATAACACCGTGATGTTAGATATGAAGTATTACCAGTTTTTCTCCATGGGACGAATAGGTTGGGATTGGGAAATATAACAAATGATTACTTTGGTAAGGTGTGCTAATCCCAACTAGTTTGGATAACGTTAATTTGGTTTGAATTAATATATAAAGGAAGAATAAATTTAAAGAATTTATCTTTGATAAAATTAATGGGAACCTTTCCCTAATAATATAAGAATATTTGAATAAAAGAATATTCTGGCTTGGAATGAAGTGTATGTTTTGTTTTTATTGCACTTGTTTATTATATATGCGAGTTATTTGGAAAGGCAGGGTTTATGCCCATTCTGAATAATTGATTCGACGATAAGTCAACGATGAAGACGGTGGTTGAAGACCGGAGGTCTTCACATCGTTTGAATGATTACTGATGTCTTGATTGGGTTGTACACCCAAGACGAGGTAATAAGTGGTGATCTTCTAGACATACTTGGAGATCGACCGGATATGCGAGGACCTCTCTCCTATATTGGAAATATAAGACGAGGAATAAGGTGCCTCCAGTTTCGCTCAGACCCAGAATGAACAATTAAATGGATATGTGTCTGACATTGGATTTTATTCTATGTTGATTGATCTCTATTAAATATATATCTGTTTGGTAGCGGAGAATTTATTCTCTTGCTTAACACCCTTCTCTGAGATGTACGAGCTCAGAGGTTATATATCGGTAGAGATCAGTTGCATGGCGTGAATTGTCAGTGTGGTATGCTGAGATGCAAATGATCAAGGCTTCTATTGGAAAGCAGAGTTTTATGGTTGATGTTCAAAGCACGGCCTTAAAGAGCATAGCTTTGTGTATAGCGTTAATTCACGAGCCTCACACCTCGGTACGAGTAAAAAACGGGATCAGACCGTTGGTAGAACTTGACATTTCTTTCTAGCTATGGGTGGTGTCATGGTATGGAGTCCAAACATTTATACTTTTTACCTATGTGGATGATGGATAGCGAGGCGCCTCGGATATATCGGTTACTACGGTGCCGATGGATAGGTCCGATAGGACCGGGAAACCTGTGTTCATGAATTGTCATTCCAAAAACATAAGAGAGGATTGGCTCAACCGATACAATGGTTTCCCAGAGTGTGTAGTCCTAAGACATTTGCTAGTGTGTCTCGAAGCGGTGCTGAGCCATCCCGGGCCTCGACTCATAGATGGAATCCAATTTCCAATACGTGACATTTTGGTTTTGATTGTAGAGCCTAGTATGGTGACATGATAGATGATACCCATGCCGCATATGATTGATACATTTGTATTTGAAGTTGTTTTAGACACCATACACTTGTAATAGTATCAAAATGATTTGTTTTAAAAGTACCAAGCATGTTTGTCTATTATATGGTAAAACTCTATCCTCTGGCTTGTGTTGCATTGTGTGATGGGACCTGAGTCTTATAAAAGCTTCAATTTTCCAAAAAGCATTGCGCTGTTTATTTTATCCACTGGTATTCTTGGGAGAAAACCCGTTCGGTGTTATACGGCGTGGTCCCTTGATTTATCTAACTTTAAAATCAAGCTAATAACTGTTTTAGTTCTCACTCCGGTCACATGACTAACTTGGAGTTTATTGTTTTAACCTAAACTCTGGGTGCCCCTATTTTCCACACAGGCAGCTAGTAGTTTTGGTTTTGCAGATATTATATTCATTGGATCCTAACTTACTGCTGGAGCTATATTCGGAACGCTCTGTATCCGTGTATTTATTTCAGTTGTGTTTTGTATTATTTCCCGCTGCATATTAATTTATAAATCTCTGATACTTATCATATGTATCTTATTTTTTCATACTCTGTATATTCTTGTACTCTAATGTAAATTGTTGGAAAAACAATGAAATGTTCTTCTGTTTTTGTTCTGATTTGTCGGGTTCTCAACTCAGTCCGGGCTTTCCCGTAAGGGCGAGTTTGGGTCGTTACAATTTTCTTATTCTAAATTTAATTTTCAATTTGATTTGGATTTGAAAATTTGAAAGGACATCTTTTAAACATGAAAATGTATGTTCAAGCTGTAACTATCAATTTTGTTTATCTACTTATGTTTCATATATTTTGTTTCAAAAACATATATATATGTATATCTACATATTGAAATTATATAAATCAATAAAATTATATATAGCACGTAGTTATATGTTTGAAATAATTTAAAATTTTCAAATATTTAATATTATTATAAAATATAAATTTATAAATCTATTATTTATAGTTTAAACATACATAGTCTAACTTATACATATACTTTTTACCTATGATTACATAAAGATTTGGGATACATTGTAGATTGAATACTAATTTTGATTATTTTATTTTTATAAAACTTATATACTAAACTTTGGTATACAAAACATATTTTCATAGTTTACTCTATATTACCAGATTTTATCAAAAAATTAATTTTGTTATAATTATAAATTTTATATTATAATAATTTTATAATTTGAAGTTTTAACATTTTAATAGTTCTTTAGTAAATTTCTATTATATAAATTTAAAGTTAATTTCTTCTAAAATATTGATATATTTTTCATCATACATTAATTTTTGTTAGTTTTTATATACAATTATGAATATAAGTTTATATCAAATAGTTTACATCATATGATAAAACTTTATATTCCCTTTAAAATGATCTTCAATATTTGCTTTATTATTTTATAAAGAAGCGCCCAACTAAGATTATTTAACTCCATATTTCTCATGGAATTATTCTAAATATTTTACCATCTATCACGAATATATTTTTAAATTACCATTAAACTCTTCATTTCTTTTAGTATTATCATTAAATTAAGTCTAGAACTTAATATTACCATTGTTGGATTGTAATAATTTTTAATATATGTAATACTTTGTAATAACCCGGAATTTTTGAAACAATTTTTTTTTAGCTATTTATTGGGTTTTGAATATTTAAAATGATTTATTTTAAGTAATAACGACTAAAAATTTGTTTAAATCTAAGTTAGAATGTGTATATTTAATTAAATTAAAAAACAAGCCTGAAATGGCGTGGTAGTTTGAAAATTTGATTTTTAATTTCAAATGATTGTATAGGATTCATAATAAATCGGATTTCAGTAAAACGAGAAATGTTAGAATTTGTTTAATAATATCTTTCTAAAAAGTGTAATAAACTAAGATTTCACTTTATAAATTGAAAGCTACATCCAGTTTAAAATTTAAAATAGTTGTTATGGAATTTATATATATATTTTAATATAATATATAACCCTTAAAAATAGCCATTTTGCAAATGACCTCTGTTTTTGACGAAACCATTTTTGTTGGATCCGGAATGTCAAATTATTATTAGGTTTAAAATTTCATAATTTTGGAATTAATATGAGAGCGTAGTAAATTTTAATGTTTTTTCAATTTCAGTTTGAATTTAAATAACCAGTAAAAAAGGCCATTTTTAAAAAATTCTCCAAATTAGACGAAATTAATTTTGTTAGGACCGTATCGTCAAAGCATAGCTAGATTTCAAAATTCATAATTTTTGGAGTCAGTATGTGGCCCCGATAAATTAAAATGTGTGTTGGAATTTAATATTGAACGTTAAATTAATTTACATTTTAATTTTGATAAAAACCAATTGAAACAGTCGAATCAGCTTATGAAACATATCCCATTATGTTCAAAATGGGGGTATTTGGCTAGGGACGGTAGTCGTTGGGTTTGATTTGTAGTTTAGAGATTAAACAAGTTATTTTCTAATTAAAATAAAAATAAAATATATTATATTATCTATATAACGAAGTAAAACCCTAGCCCTTTACTTTATTTCCGCAGAATGTAAGGCAGAAATTTCTCAGAAACTCATCCCTTAATTTCTCCTATAATATTTCGAACTAGCCTAGGGTTTATTTACGAAAATCAAAGAGATTTCAGAGAGCTTTAAAATGGTATGGGTTTGATTAACTATTGTAGCTTGGTTTGTTCGGATTTGGGCTCGAACTCTTCAAATTCACATGCATTTTCGTGGACCAGGGAGCCGTCGAGTTTTACGCCACTCGAGGCGGTGCAAGTTGGCACGAAGCCCTTTGATGTGGGCGCTTCTGATCGGTGGTCGGTGCAGCGTGGTGGAGGGATTACCGAACCCTAAGATTGAACGATGGGTTGGGTTTTGCGTGATTCACATGGACAAGGAAGAAGGGGTAAAATGATAATTAGGATTTTTAATTAATTATTAATTAATGATTTCGAATTGTAATCGATGTAAATAATGTCATATCTTCTTCATACGAAGTCAGAAATCAACGATTCAAATTGCGTTGGAATCCTCACAACGAACACTACAACATCGAACAGACTAGAACGGAATGGAAGCTATTGTAGTTTTTGATAAAATTAAACGATCTTTTAATTTCATTAAAACCCTTTAATAAAGAATGGCGGAGTGGAAACCAAAGTGAGAACTCTCTTACTAAAATATTTGTATAGTTATTTATTTTATAACTGAAAATATATATAGACTATCACTGTTGATTTTTATCTATTGTATGTGAAATTGTTGAGTTCAACGCATGAACTATTAACGACTCATTTGCACAAGAATCATTGTTTGAATATATGACACATATTTCAAACAATGTGTATACACATTGTGCTTGTTGAAATGAGATATAAATATCCATTTATTATTTGAACAGTAAATTTTCATTACATGTCTATGTAAAATTGGTAAATTAGAAAAATAATTCAAACCGAGTTAGAATTTGAGATGGCCCAAACTTCCCCACGGGAAAGCCCGGATTACTTTGAGAACACGATGCGTCAGAACACAGACAAAAGAACATTTCATTGCTATTACAAAAATTACCTCAGAGTACAACAATATTCCAGAGAATGAATAAATATTGCACATTGGAAATACAATATCAGAGATTAAAATACAAAGCAACGACAATAAAAATGTACACATACAATGTACAGTGGAAAATGCAACAACAAGCACAACTGAAAGAAATACACGGATACAAAGCTTTCCGAATATAGCTCCAGCTGTAAATCCAGGATCCTGTATAAAGACAAATCTACGAAAACAAAAACTACTGGCTGCCCATGTGGAAAATATGGGCACTTAGAGTTTAAGTAGAAACAATAAACTCTGAGTCAATCATGGAACTGGTGTGAGAACCAAAACAGTTATTAAATCTTTACTTTAAAAGTTAGGAAATCATCGGACTATACCGTATAACACGGAATGGGTTTACTCCACATGAATCTCAGTTTAAAATAAACAGTGCAATTCTTTTTGGAAAATGAAGCTATTATAAGATTCAGGTCCCATCACACAATGCAACGCAAGCCGGAGGATAGAGTTTTCCTTTATAATAGCCAAACATGCGTGGTACGTTTAAAACAATTTTTTTTATATTACTATAAGTGCATAGTGTCGAAACAATTTCAAATATAAATTTATCAATCATAGACAGCATGGGTACCATATATCAAGTCGCCAAACTAGTTCTACAACTAAAATCGAAAAGTCATGTACTGGAAATTGGATTTCCATCTATGAGTCGAGGCAAGGGATGTCTCCTCTCCGATCCGAGACACTCTAGCAAATGTCTCAGGACTCGGACGCCGGCGAGCCATTGGATGCTTCAGGGCCCATCCTCTCTTACTTTTGAGGATTGGTTATTCCTGAACACATGTTTCCCTTTCCTATCGGACCTACCTCTAAGCCACAAGGGACTCAGTATCCGAGGAACCTCATTCTATCATCCACATAAGTAAAAATGTCTGGGCTCTATACCATGACACCACTTCTAGCTAGAATGAAACGTCATGCACTCCCTGCAGTCGCTATCCCGTATTTGACTCATATCGGGTGTGAGGCTCGCGAGTTAACTCCATACACAAAGCTATGCTTTTTAAAGCTATGCTTTGATTATCATCCACAAGACTATGCTTTTCAACAAAAGCCCTGCTCATTTGCATCTTAGTATGCCACATTGATAGCTCACGCCATGCAAATGATGTCTATCAATATATAACCTCTAAGCTCGTACATCTCAGAGAAGGATGTTAAGCAAGAAAATAAATTCTCCACCACCAAACAAATATATATTTAATAGAAATCAATCAACACAGAATGAAATCCAATGTCAGACACACATCCATTTACAAGTCCGTTCTGGTCTGAACAAAACCAGAGGAACCTTATTCCTCGTCCCATATGTCCAATACAGGAGAGAGGTCCTTACATATCTGGTCGATCTCCAAGTATGTCTGGATCATCACCACTTATTACCTTGTCTTTGGTATACAACCCAATCAAGACCTTAGTGATCATCCAAATGATGTAAAGATCTCCGATCTTTAACCACCGTCTTCATCGTCGACTTTTAGTCGTCGTATTAATTATTCAGAATGGGATAAACACGGTCTTTCTGAGTAACTCACGCAATTTAAAATCAATAATCAAGTGTTATAAAAACACGTCGTATGCCTCATTCCAATTCAGAATATTCTTTTATTCAAATATTCACAGCTTTAGGGAAAGTTCCCATTAATTTTATCAAAGATAACTTCCTTTAAATTTATTCTTTAATATTCCTTTTGATATCAATTCAAAAGATTTGATTTTATCTTTTATCAATTCTAAACCAAATTAAGGTTTATCAACTAGTTGGGATTATCGAGCCTTACCGAAGTAATCATTTATTTATTAATCCCAATCCCAACCTATTCATCCCATGGAGCTAAACTGGTAGTACTCCATATCTTACACCCACGGTGTTATTAGTAAATTTAACTACCATTTCACATTAAAATCAAATTAAAAATTTAACTATCGCCTGGAGTAAAACTGGTGGTACTCCATTCTCGATCACTTCTCAAATTTGGAAAATTTAATTACAATATTAACTTTTCCATCTAATTAAAAATTCATTAAAGCTCCATTTAGTTGTAATCCCTAAAAATCATTATCTCATGATCATTCAAATTTAGGAAATAAAATCTCGACTTTAAGTGGGTTAAAGAACCAATGTCACTTAAAACACAGTTCACGATAAACCACAAAATCATTTTCCATTTACCATTGAACCTTCATGGAAATCATAATAGTATATAATCGATATAAATTTTCGTTCCATTCCAATTTAATATATTAAATTGGAAAACTTTACTTTGGAAAATTTCTATTAAATATTATAATAAAGATTTATAAATTCCAAATCATATCTTCACTGTTAATTGAGTTAAAGAACAAATGTTATTTAAAACATTGTTCACAATAAACCCAAAATCAACTTTCACTTCAATACCAATTAAGTTAATTTGTTGATAAACTTCTCTAAATCTTAATTAAAAGATTTATTGTTTTCTCAACTGGGTTTAAGAACAGTGTTATTTTAAACACCATTCACGACAAACCCAAAATCCAATTTGATATTAAATACAAGGCTCTGAATAGAAATTTCACCGGCTTATATTCAATATCAAATTTTGAAACCAACGTATAATTACGGAATCCAACACCGAAATATTCCGAAGATTATTTCCATTCCAATTCATACATTGGAAAATTCTAATTATATCAAAACCATTTCAAATCCAATTTATTTATTTACAAACAATGGATTATTATTCTAATTAATAACTAGTTAATTTTGATAAAAATATATATTTTTATCTATTCAAATGTGAAATTTTTCATCCAAAATCTTTTCAAATCATTTATTATGAATTTAAACATTTTGTTCATATTTTTAATAATTTTTTTAGGCCCTTACAGCCGGTTTGCGATAACGGCACCGAACTGCATCCAAATCTTTTTATTAAGATTTAACGGAAATTTTCCAAAGTAAAGTTTTCCAATTTAATATATTAAATTGGAATTGGATGGATTTCGATTAGGTAATAATCGAAGTGAGCTTCTGTGGAGGAAGACTGTTAACATATATGGAATTTAAAAGGCTTTGTCGTTATTCCATTTATATTATTAATCGGATACGGAAATTGATATCAATTATATATATTGATTTGTTTTCCGTGAAGATTCCATAGTTAATGGAATTTGATTTTAGGTTTATCGTGAACTGTGTTTTAAATGACATTGGTTCTTTAACCCAGTTAAAGACATGATTACATGTCTAACATTGTATTTCGAACTGTATTGTTGATCTCTGCTAAATATATATCTATTTGGTGGCGGAGAATTTATTCTCTTTCTTAGCACCCTTCTCTGAGACGTATGAGCTTAGAGTTTATATATTCGCAGAAATCAGTAGTATGGTATAGATTATCGACGTGGCATGTTTGTTTTTCCAAAGTTAAATAATCATTAAATAATGATTATTGGAAGATTAAAACTAAGTGGGGTTTTAATGAATCTTTAATTAGATTGAAATGTGAATTTGATAATTTAAATTATCAAATGTGGGAAATGATCAAGAATGGAGTATCACCCGTTTTACTCCAGGCGATAGTTAAATCTTTAGTTAGATTTTAACATGAAATGTTAATTAATTTTACCGATGACACCGTGGTGTTAGATATGGAGTATTACCAGTTTTTCTCCATAGGACGAATAGGTTGGGATTGGGAAATTAAACAAATGATTACTTCGGTAAGGTGAGCTAATCCTGAATAGTTTGGAAAACCTTAATTTGGTTTGTGAAAAGAATATTTGAATAGAAGAATATTCTGGACTGGAATGAGGTGTATGTTGTGTTGGTGTAGTACTTGTTTATGAGATACGCGAGTTATTCGAAAAGATCGGCTTTATGCCAATTCTGATAACTGATTCGACGGTAAGTCGACGATGAAGACCAGAGATCTTCACATTGTTTGGATGATTACTAATGTCTTGATTGGGCTATACACGCAGGAAAAGGTTATAAGTGGTGATCGTCTAGAAGTACTTGGAGATTGACTTGATATGCGAGGACCTCTCTCCTGTATTGGACATATGGGACGAGGAATAAGATGCCTCTAGTTTCGTTCAGACCTAGAACAGACTTGTAAATGGATGTGGAATGACATTGGATTTTATTCCTTGTTGATTGATTTCTATTAAATATATATTTATTTGGTGGCGGAAAACTTATTCTCTTGATTAACACCCTTCTCTGAGATGTACAAGCTTAGAGGTTATATATCGATAGACATCAGTTGCATGCATGAATTGCCAATGTGACATGCTGAGATGCAAATGATCAAGGCTTTTGTTGAAAAGCTATCTTTTGGTTGATGACCAAAGCACGACTTTAAATATCATAGCTTTGTGTATAGGGTTGATTCGCGATCCTCACACCCGGTATGAGTCAAAAACGGGATTGGACCGTACGGTGGGCATGGCATTTCTTTCTAGCTATGGGTGGTGTCATGGTATGGAGCCCAAACATTTATTTATTTTTACCTATGTGGATGATGGATAACACAGTGCCTCGGATATTGGTCCTTAATGGCCAAGTTATAGGTCCGATAGGACCGGAAAACGTGTGTTTAGGAATAACTAATCCTCAAAAGTAAGGGATGACCGGTCCTGCCACTTCAAAGGGTTGCCTGTAGGTGTGATCCTGAGACATGTGCTAGAGTTTCTTGAATCGGAGGAGAGCCATCCATAGCCTCGGCTCATAGATGGAATCCAATTGCCAATACATGACATTTCAGATTTAATTGCAGAACTAGACGGCAACATAGTAGGATGGGGTGCTTTGCCGTATATGATCGATACATTTATATTGGAAGTTTATTTTGACACTATATTCTTATAGTAATATCAAAATGATTTGTTTTAAAACGTATTAAGCATGTTTAGCTATTATAAGGTAAAACGCTATCCTTCGGCTTGCATTGCATTTTGTGATGGGACCTGAGTCTTATAATAGCATCATTTTTCGAAAAGCATTGCACTGTTTATAAATTGTTTTATGCACTGGTATTCTAGGGAGAAAATCCGTTCCGTGTTATATGGCATGGATAAAGTTTTAAGTAACTTTTTTAGTTCTCACACCAGTCCAATGACTGGCCTGGAGTTCACCGTTTTAACCTAAACTCTGGGTGCCTCTATTTTCCACACGGACAACTAATAGTTTTGGTTTTCGTAGATATTTCTTTTCCTAGGATCCCGGATAGATAGCTGGAGCTATATTCGGAAATCTTTGTATCCGTGTATTTCTTTCAGTTGTGTTATATTTTATTTTTCCGCTGCTATATAATGTATTTTAATCTCTGATATTTTTCTGATGTATATTATTTATTCATACTCTGTTATATTCTTGTACTCTAATGCAATTATTGTAATAGCAATGAAATGTTCTATTGTTTGTGTTCTGATTTGTTGTTTTCTCAACTCAATCAGGGCTTTCCCAATAGAGGAAGTCTGGTTCGTTTCAGAACCCATCGTTCGATTGAAGAAACCGCCGCCGCCATCCATTGGAGTCATCATACCACCATCCTCCTCCACCACAACGTCGAGCTCACCGTCGCCTACAAACTCCCTCACCAGCAACGAATCAGCATCTCCATTAGGCCGTAAAACGAGACCGACCGCAGCCCCGTTGGGCTTGAAATTCGAGCTCCATTCGAATTCAAATCAGATCATACCCATTTAGAAGGGAGATCTCAGCCCGCTCTATATTTTCCCCTTCATGGGTTTCACGCATCGATGCTTGGATTTGGGGTTAATGGAGGAGGAAGATCAGAGCAAATCGCCCGTTCAATTTCGAAAACGGGGCGGCTTAGGGTTTGACCAGGGCCAAAAGAAATAAGGGCTTTGACCTTATAGTGGCCAATATGTTATATATATATAAATTTTAATTTACAGATTTCATGTTTAACATTTCGAACTCCAAATCAAAACCAACGACTGTCGCCCCAGGCCAAATACCCCTATTCCGGACACAAAGAATATATTTCGTAAGCCAATTCGACC
Source organism: Allium sativum (assembly GCA_030737875.1). Classification (NCBI taxonomy): domain Eukaryota; kingdom Viridiplantae; phylum Streptophyta; class Magnoliopsida; order Asparagales; family Amaryllidaceae; genus Allium; species Allium sativum. The sequence goes on from CM060920.1 coordinate 59,486,657, forward strand.
GTTTTATTTAGTTTTTATCAAAATTAAAATATAAATAAATATATATTGAATTCAAACGTACATTTTAATTTACTGGGACCATATACTGACTTCAAATATTATAGAAAAATAAATCTAGCTATGTTTTGACGATACGGTCCTAACAAAAATAATTTTATTGAATTTGGAGGCCGTTTGAAAAATGGCAATTTTCTAGTCTATTAAATTCAAACTGAAATTACAAAACACATTTAAATTTACCACACTCACATATTAATTCCGAGAATTATGAAATTTGGAATCTAGCAATAATTTGAGATTCCAGATCCAACAAGAGTGATTTCATCGAAAACAGAGGTCATTTGCAAAATGGCTAGTTTTAAGGGCTATATATTATATTAAAATATATAAAAATTCCATTGTGACTATTTCAAACTGGACATAACTTTCAATTTATAAATGAATTTGGATTTTTCACATTCGTTAGAATGATATAATTAAACAAATTCAAATGTTTTTGGTTTTACTGAAATCCGATTTATTTTGAATTCTATGTATTCATTTAAAGTTTAAAATCGAATTTTCAAACTACTGTGCCATTTCAAGTTTGTTTTATTACTAATGTAAATTTATCCATTCTAACTTCGATTTAAATAAATTTTAAATTGTTATTGTTTAAAATAAATCATTTTAGATATTTAAAACCCATTAAAATAGCTAAAATAAAATTTTTAAATTGGTTCAGAAATTCCGGATTGTTACAGAATTGGTTAAATTCATAAACCAATGATTTATTTAAATAGAATATTGTTGTTTGAAAACCCCATACTTGTATTGAGATGATATTTGACATACACTAATCCCAATATTTAGTTGTATGTCAATCGATTGGTTGACAGACTATGGTGAGATTTATTTATTTATTTTAATGCTTATACAGTTGTAGAATGCACTTTGGATGAGGTTTGAATATTTAATGATTATTTATCATTATTGTTATATACATGCGATGTATGAAATCCATTAACTAAAATTACATGGTAATTGATTGAGTCGAATTACGATTCAGAATATGAACAAATATTTTAAAAATATATTCAGTGAAGGATCAAAATATGTATTGACATCCGATTTTGGATGGACACGAAAATATTGAAATATATGGAGCCGAATTAAGCAGATATACGCCATTTTTACTCAAACGGGTTTATCGGTCGATTTTATTTATTTTAGAATGAATATGAAAAGGAAATGGATTGCAAAATCAGATGTTTTGAAAATATTATCATTTTTATATTATGATGATAAGGAAATTTTAATTTTGATTTAAATTTGAAATGGAAGTTGGAATCGTTTTTAAAACAAATTTAAAATGTTTTATAAAATACGTTTTAAATGGAAATCGACGAAATATATTATATATATTTATATGGCTTGAATAGAATGCACCGCGCAGCGACTGTTCGCCAATTTCAACCATTGACTTCAAATTGAAGTAACAGGAGATCCGACCGTCGGATTCTCCTAAAGCTGGAACCGTTGGGTTCGTATCGAAAAGAAATTTCCAATGAAGATAAGAGATAAAAATTTGAACATTTGGGTTTTAAATTATGTTCAAATCAATTTTAGAAAAGGTCGCTATGGATGCAGTTCGGTGGCCTTTATTGGAAACTGACTGTAAGTGCCATAATAAAATTATTAAAAATATGGAAAAATTGTGTGAAATCATAATTAATGATTTGGAAAAATTTTGGATGGAAAATTCCAAGTTTTGAAAAGATAAATGATATTTTTATTTGAATGAACTAGTTATTAACTAAAATAATAATCTACTGTTTTAAAATAAATAAATTGGATTTGAATGGTTTTTGAAATAACCAGAATTTTCCAATGTATATAAATTGGAAAGGATTTGAATGGAAATTTTCTTCGGAATATTTCAATAGTGGATTCCGTTATTATACGGATATTGTTGAAGAAATTGGATGATACAGATATCGTTACTTCCAATACGATATTTGTTGGTATCAGAATTTGCTATTGAATATAAGCCGATATAATTTCTATTCAGAGCCTGGTATTTGAAATCAAATGGGATTTGGGTTTGTCGTGAATGGTGTCTTAAATAACATTATTCTTAAACCCAGTTGGGAAAAGAATAAATCTTTTAATTAAGATTTAGAGAAGTCTACCAATTAATTAATATTTAATTGGAATTGAATTAAGATTGGATTTTTGGGTTTGTTGTGAATGGTGTTTTAAATGACATTTGTTCATTAACATAAGTAACAATGGAGATATGATTTGGAATTTATAAATCTTTTAATCAACATTTAATGGAAATTTTCCAAAGTAAAGTTTTCTAATTTAATATATTAAATTGAATTAAATGGAATTACGGTAATAATCGAAATGAACTGCTGTGAAGGAAGGTCGTTACTATATATGTAATTTAAAAGACTTTGCCGTTACTCCATTTATACTATTATTCAGACACGGCAATTTATATTGATTATACACTGTTATGATTTCCGTATAGATTCTATTTTGATGGAAGATGATTTGGGTTTATCATGAACGATGTTTTAAATGACATTGGTTCTTTAACCCAAGTAAAGACAGGATTTATTTCTAAATTTGAATAATCATTAAATAATGATTTTTGGAGATTAAACATAAGTGGAATTTTAATGAATCTTTAATTAAATTGAAAGGCGAATGTGGTAATTAAATTTTCCAAATTTGAGAAGTGTTCAAAAATGGAGTATCACCAGTTTTACTTCATGCAATAGTGAAATCTTTAATTAGATTTGAACATAGAATGGTAATTGAATTTACCAATAACACAATGGGTGTTAGATATGGAGTACTACCAGTTTTGCTCCATAGGATTAATAGGTTGGGATTGGAAAAATAAAATAAATGATTACTTCGATAAGGATCGATAATCCCGACTAGTTTGTAAACCTTAATTTGATTTAAAGTTGTGAAAAGATAATACAAAATCTTTTGAAATAGTTTCCAAGTGAAGATTTAAACAAGAGGTTTAAATGAATTAAACCTTTGGTAAGAATTATGGGAATAATTCCCAATGAAGAGAATATTTGAATAAAATAATATTCTGGAATGGAATGAGGCCTATGATGCGTTTTATAGCACTTGATTACAAGATACGCGAGTTATTCGAAAGGACCGGGTTTAACCCATTCTGAATAAATGATACAACGATTAAAAGTCGAAGATATTTTAGACGGTGCAAGATCGATGATCTTCACATTGAATGGATTACTACTGATGCCACAGATTGGTTAGCTCCTAGAAAGGGGTTATAGTGGTAGTTGTCCGGACGTACTTGATGATTGTTCGAATATGCGAAGGCCTCTCCCCTATATTGGACATATGGGACGAAGAATAAAGTGCCTCCAGTTTCGTTCAGACCCCGAATGAACTTGCAAATGGATGGTATGTCTGATGCTTTATTCCTTTATGATGTATTCGTTGATCTCTGCTAAATATATATCTATTTTGTGCGGAGAATTTATTCTCTTGCGTAACACGCTTCTCTGAGACGTACGAGTTTAGAGGTAATATATTGGTAGAAATCAATGGTATGGTATGGATTGACAATGTGGCATGCTGAGATGCATGGATCAAGGCTTTTTTTGAAAAGCAGAGCCTTGTGGTGGATGATCAAAGCATAGATTTAATGAGCATAAATTTGTGTAGCATTAACTCGCGAGCCTCACACACCGGTATATGGTGAACTAATGGTCAGGTCAGTATTCTTTTGAGACGAGGATAGATAATCTTAGGGTTGTCATGGATTCGTTCGACCGAGATGTGCTGAGTTTGGTCGCTCCACGCTCAGAGGGATAGGGAACACCCCCCGTTTCCTAGAGGGATAGAGTAAGCAGTGTTTTCTCTAGCTGGGATGTAAGCCGCAGTGATACTTGATTCCCCAAAAGGCGAATGTGCATTACAGTGTTTTCTCTAGCTAGGATGTAAGGCGTAGATTATTGCACTATGCGATAGATCTTTCGAATCAGAAGCCATCATGATGGAAATCCAAACTTCCGATACGAGTTTTTCGGTTTTAGTTGTAAACCTATGTAAGGTGACATAATATATGGTACCCATGCCTTCTAGGATTGATACATTTACTTTCGAAATTGATTTCTACAATATACACTTATAGTAGTAATAAAGATAAATTTTGCGTACCAAGCATATTTGGCCATTTTAAGGTAAAACTCTATCCTCTGGCTTGCGTTGCATTGTGTGATGGGACCTGAGTCTTATAATGGCTTCATTTTTCTTTATTTTGCGTTGCGAGTTTTTTTATGGTATTCATGGGAGGAAATCTATTCTGTGTCATACGATGCGATCCTATGATTGACCTAACTTTAAAATAAAGATTAATAACTATTTTAGTTCTCACACTAGTCCCATGACTGACTCGGAGTTTATTGTTTCTATCTAAACTCTGGGTTTCCATATTTTCCACATGGGCAGCTTGCAGTTTTGGTTTTTCAGATATTTCTTTTCATAAGATCCTGAATTGCAACTGTCGCCATATTCGGAAAGTTTTGTGTCCATGTATTTCATTCAATTGTGCTAGTTGATGTATTTTTCGTTGCATATTATATTAATGTATTATTTTCTGCTGCTTTTGTAATTTTGTAAATCTCTAATATGTACGTCGTGTAATATTTATTCATACTCTGATATATTCTTGTACTCTGACGTAATTGTTGTAATAGCAATGAAATATTCTTATGTTTATTTTCTGATGCGTCGTGTTCTCAAAGCAATCTGGGCCCCTCTATCTCTTCGGGGATCGGGAAGTCTGGGTAGTTTCATACTTTGAATATCTTTTACCAAAATAGATATCATCACCAAATCATTCTACATATTATCATTACACATCATATTTCGTATCATACATCATTATTATAAATTATAGTGCATCTCAAATTAAAATCATTCACATCACAAGTTTCATTTCATTCAATATATCACTTCATATATCTTTGCATATGACATACTGCATTATAACCAATACACTACACACACTGCATTACATGTTAACTTTAACTCCACAACAAGTACACTGCATGAGGAGTTTTTTTCTAATTAGAAATATATAGGATTATTAATCAAATACATAACATACTTACTTTGACTTGATTGACTTGTTTGAATTTTTTTTTTTTTTTTTTTGCTTGATTGAATTGATTGACTTGCGTGACATAGTTAAATTTCATTAGTGATTGATAGGTGTGTTATAAATATACTTATGCATTTGTGGTTAATAGGAGTTCTATAGGATTTTTGGATAAATAGAAGTTACAAGAAATGTTTGGATTTTTGTTTGAATTTATTTGAATTGATGTTTTATGACAACAAAACTTAAATTGATTGATTATTTGTATTAAATTGCTTTACTTAACTTATATCATAGTTTTAAGAATATCTTATCAGAATTATTTCCTAGTCTAGATTAAAGTCTTACTATAGTTTTAAGGGAATCAGAGTTTAGGTTAGGTCTAGTCTTGTATTAGATTAAGGGGGAGTTTTATAGTTTCTAAGGATTAGTTGTAGGTTCAAGAAGTTATTTTTAATTTACATATATTATTTTGATTAGGTTGATTTGGTCTGGATTGTTGATTTAATTGGAATAATCTATACATAATAAACATATGTAAGAATCATGAGGTTTGACTAAATTAAAACTTGAATTTAATATAACTACGATTTAAAATTGTTTGGATTGATTGGATGCTTGTTTATATAGAAAGTTTGTATTGAATTGGTTTGACTTAATTGTTAGTTTGAATATTATCTGAATTTCTTGTTTGGCTCAAATTATACAATATTTGTAGCCATAGATTTATGGGGAGTTATAGAAATTTATAGATTTAGGGAGAGTTATAGATTAAGTAGGACTTATATATAGAATTAGTCATTAGGATCAATTATAGCATAAATTTAGGGGGAGTATCGTTTAGTATACTATAATCTTGTATAATTTAGTTTAGTTTAGTATAGGATAGTTTTTGATAATGAAAAAAGGGGAGAAATTATAAAATAAGATATAGTTAAGATAGGCATAGTTTATGGGGGAATCAAAAGGAATTCATAATAAAAAGGGGAGCAATAAAGGAAGCACATCAATAGGTAATATCAGGTATGAATAATTTATAAACCAAGGTTGTCATCATCAAAAAAAGGGAGATTGTTGGAGAATGTAATATTGATGATGTTTTGATGACAAAAACCTTGTTTCAATCATTATTGATCATAACATATATACTAACACTTTTATCCGTAATATATATATGTATATGCATAATTTATATATAGGTAATAAGATATTAAAGACCATACAGCTAAGAGTTTCAAGAGTTAATAGATTCAAGATTTCAAATGAGAATCAAGAATCGTGAGTATCAAGATATCAAGTGTTGAAGAGTCTAAGAATATGACGGTAATAGAGGCTAGAAATTATGTAAAACTCGGAATAACACTCAAACTCTATTTTTAAATTATCTCTTTTCAAATTGATTTCAAACTTCTCTCAAAATGATATTTAGTCATCCAAGGATTTCAAATATATATATTTCCTAATTTATAAGTATTCCTAGTTTTATTAAATCATTTATATATATATATATATATATATATATATTACTTAGTTTATATTTGATTATAATCTCAAATATTCCAATTTAAACTCTAAGTTTTCATATAACCTTTTTGTTTATATAGCTTATAAATACATCTTTGTAAATTCTTATATATGTTATATTTATATTATATATAGTTTTTATATCACTTATAAAGTTTTTAATCATATGTTTAAATAATATTTTCTCATGTTTTTATACTTGAAAAATAATGTTTTAATAACTAGTTTTGTTTCGGGAATTTCCAGAATATATATATATATATATATATTGGTTTAAAAAATTTAAAAATGACTAAAAATTCAAAAGTACGGTGTATATATCAATGTATCATAATGCATATGTCGGCAAATAACTGTCATAATTTTAAAATTCAAAGGAAGTGTCTTTTCATATTTTAAATGCTTCAGAAACATTGCAACCTTTCAACCTCCATAAATAGGAGTTAATTTCGAATTTTTTATTACCTCTTCTCCTTCTTCACCCCTTTACTTGCCACCAATAAAATACATTAAATTCTTGATTTCTATACTTATACTCTGCTGATTTCAACAAAATTTATATCATTTTTTATCTCTTCTCAATCTCTATCAACTACTACCTATTTGAAGTACTATTGAAGAGTTCTAGGGCTGTTGTAATTGTTTTCGAAAGGGTGTGCTCCTTGTAGCCCTAAAATCAAGGAAAGGGAGCGGTATTAACCTTGTAGCCATGAAATCAAGGGTGATGGAATCAGTGTTAACCTTATAGCCGTGAAATCAAGGGTATTGTTATTAGATTCTGATATTAATATAACTTTGCGCAATCCAATGTTGCGTGGGACTGGATGTAGGAGTAACCCGAACCAGTATAAAAACCATTGTGTTCTTTCCTTTTCTGCATTTTATATTTACTGATATCTGTGTCTGTGACTATTTCTATGTTTGTAATCATTTCTGATATGATAATCATTGTGTGTTTCATATAGTAATTCAAGATTGTCTAAATTTTCCATAATCTCTATAACAGGCTATTCACCCTCCTCTAGTATTATTTTTGCCTTAATATCCTTAATCCGCAATCCCTAACAATTTTCCCATGAAGACCCATTCAGACAATAAATATGGATTTTTTTTGGAGTCTAACTCAACATCAGTATTCTGGTTATATATTTATACATCTAAACATCCATATATATATATGTGTGTGTGTGTGTGTGTGTGTGTGTGTTTATGTGTGCAAGAAAGAAATTATAATCATATTTATCATTTGTGTAATATATGTATTGTTTCATTTTAACCACAAAAGATTACAATAATTATAATGTTGCCTTTAAAAGCATGTTCAAATATTACTGTAACATTATTTTTCTTGGTTATATTAGAAAATTATCAAAATAATTTTAATTTATTTTATAGTTTTCAAACCAAAAGTGTAAGCCCCACTTCTATGCTCGCGTTAGGCAAGGCCATTGCAAACAACAGTGTCAACTAACCCAAGAATAAGGCTGTTGAGGAGTGACCATCTATATATTAGCTTTGAACGAGTGTTAAATATGTCGGATAATGTGGTATAAATTTTTAAATCTCATGAGGAAATGACAATCTAAACCAAGTTCAAATCTACTGCACAGTGGCCATATATAATTTAGAAAGAAATACAAAATACATAATCATAAAATAAGAGTCAGACACAAATATTCATATCACAAATGCGGAATATATGAATAATAACACATGAGTATAGATACAAAGACAATGGTCATAGTCGATCCACTATACAATAAAATAATAGGCACAATCTTTAGCCAAATGAATATGTATACATGAAATCTAAGATACATGTATAATCAAGAACTAAAATGGAATGTAGATAGCAAAAAGCCAAGAATGGTCCCCGCCATAAGCCATGAGATGTACCTGTAATACATGGTTTGACCCAAGTATTATTTATAAGAAAATAAACAATAAACGGACCAGTCTGACTATACTCATCATAATAAACTAAGATAGAATAAGAGATATAAACAAAAAATGACATATATGCAAAATCAACTATGTTCACAGAAAGAATGTGAAGGCTCTATAAAATGACTATAATATATCTCATAGATATCTCGATGCTATAAAATATCATTTCACTTTAAAGATATAGCTACTCATGATAACTGATGTCACCCGTCAAGTCTACATAAAAAGAGAATATGATATCATCTAATGAATATTCATGAGAAACGATGCCTCCCATCAAGTCTACATGAAATAAATAACTCGATCTCAACAAATGAATATTCATGAGAATTGATGTCTCCCGTCAAATCTACATGAAAAATAAATAACTAGATCTCAACAAATGAATATTCATAAGAAATGACGTCTCCCGTAAAATCTACATGAAATAGAAAATAAGAAATCAACAAATGAGTATTCATGAGAATCGATGTCTCCCATCAAGTCTACATGAAAATAGAAAATACTATATCGTGTATCTCGTCGATACAAAAGATCTGAAGGACATCGATATAATCAAATGAACCGAAGTTCCTTAGGATGATCAGAAGATCATCGATATAATCAAATGAACCCGAAGTTCCTCAGGGTGATCAGAAGATCATCAAAGTGACCCGAAGGTCGGATTGATCCAAAGATCAAATGTAGTGTAAATACACCAAGTTAGTAAATATAAGAGTTGAGCTCATGTCCTTTAACCACTTGCTCTACTCGAATATTTACGAACAAGTAGTATATTCCACTAAAATAAGAATTGATCATTGCCACTGTGTTCAATCGGACGAGTCCAAGAATTAATCATCAAAGCAAACAAAAGGGTTCATAGTCCTTATTTTTACTAAGGCGTTTAATTATATTTCTTATACGAACGAGAAAGAGGTTTATGAAATCATATACTAGTAGATAGTAAAACAATTTGGAAAATAACCTCATATACTTAAGTAGAATTAAAAATCATTTAGTAAAAGATTTGTTATCTACTAATAATTTAGAAACCCTTTTATATTGTTTTGAAAGTGGAAAATCTCATGAAATAGTGATTGAAATGAAGATCTATCAAAGAATTCATGTTATAAAAATGTAAATTAAATCTCATGACAATCGATTATATACTCGTTTGCTACGAATCAATTGAAAATCCATAAAAATCAAAAATCAAGCTGTTGAAATATGTGAATCAAAGAAACTGAAAAGTCACAGAAAAAGGCCAAACAGGTCGAAACTCAGCCGGGAAAGAGCCTGAAACAACCTATACAATCAACTGTGGTCCCCATTGGTCGACCGCAGAAAAATAGCAGGACCAGTCGACTGGTGGGTATTTTTCCTACGGACAGTGAATTTAATAGGACCAGTCGACTGGTGGATTTTGACCAGTCGAATGGTCACTTGCCCGTTGTGAATCTATGGCTTGGCCTAATGGCCAAGCCAATTCCGAGGGGTTTAGACGATCGGTGGAAGCTAAGGACTTTGCCAAAACAATAATAAGACCTCAACGGTTTGCTGAAACCTTCCATAACCGGAAATCAAACATCCACAAAGATTTATTCTCTAATTCATATAATGTAGTTCAAAACTCATGAAATGGAATGTTTACTCAATTTAAACCAAATTGTGTACTACATATGCAACACAAACGTGCCATAGGCACACTGTACAAGCTTAGAGCTTAAGGCATAGATGTGAGTTCTAAAAGAACTCTCCTTTGTTCTCAAGGTAGGAGGTAGAAGCTTCAAAACCAAGTGAGATCAAACTCTCTTTAAGCAACACACAAGAATCTCCAACCTAAGATTATATAAATGAATTTCATAAGAATTAGGTTATAGGAAATTTCAGAAATCAAAGAGGAGTGGAGATGGAGATGATGAAGAGGAATATGCAGAAGCTTACCTAAGCTTTTGCACTTGATTTCCTCTTAAATTGGATCCCTAATTGCAACTTTAGGTTTAGGGAATTTTATTTTCCTTTTCCACTCTCCATTTTATTTCTCTTGAAGGTTTGGAAGTGAATGAAGAGGGATTGGCTAGTTTAGGGGTTATAAGGTATGCTAGGTTAGCTAAACCAATACCTAAACAAAGTCCCAATTTTCACAATCTCTAAACATATCGATGTTTATAGTCAAAAAGGATGTATACGATGATCCGGACTCAATGTACACATTCGATTAACGTTTAACAATGTTATATTTAAATAAAATATTTAAATAAATTATCGATAAATATGCGGGTTGTTACAGATTCCCCCCTTAAAAAAAATTACGTTCCCGCAATTACTTAAGGAAAAACCCGTATAGTAACAACAAGCATCAACAAGATCTACTTAAAGATAGATTAACCCAAAATTCTCTTTCGAATAAAATTTTAACTTTGAGTTCTTGATAACTATATAACTTAAGTTTATACACGTATATTGTTAAAATAAAAGTCACAAAAATGTACGAGTAACTAACTTATGTTTCGCATAAGTGTTTTTAAGAAATTAGGATTTTCTTACTTAAGTTCTATGTACTTTATACCCTCAATTTCAATAATTATTTTGATTTCAGTTGCGAAATTCCACACTACGATTTTTATGAAAATTTGGTCTAGACATATGTCAAAATATACAAGATGAAATTTAAATATTTTTCTTTCACTAGAAAACTATAATCAAATATATCCGGATAATTCTTGTCTTGAAGAATTTTGACTTGTATTGGATTCTATATATTCATTTGAAATTCAAATAAAAAATTACGAGCTACCGCTCCGCATCAAGCTCGTTTTAATAAAATTTAATTAGTTAGCCTAATGTTCAATAAGTTTATAAATTGTAAACCAATACTATTACGTTTTCAACACAAACTAATTAACTAATTAAATTAAAGTTGGAAATATCGACTGCTCAAAATCGTCTAATATTCTTTATCATGTTTTAACTAGAAATTTTTTTATCTCTTATAACTTTCCAAAAGTATTCTTGCTTTCAAGAATTTCCTTAAATTGAAAAGGATAAGAGAACTCGTTGGAGAAACAAGATCATGAAATAAAATCCGGGTTATGTATGGAACGGGTTTACTCCATGTGGATACCAGTGCATAGAAATCCGCAATGACTTTTTGCAAAATGAAGCTATCCTAAGCTCTTCCCACATCACACACTGCAAGCGCACACCAGATGGGCGAGTTTAGCCTTATGATAACCAGAAATGCAATCATATATGAAAATCCTCTTTTACTATTATACATAGTGTGAAAAAACCTTTTGGCAAATAAATGTATCAATCCTAGCCAGCATAATGCCCCATCCTATTATACTGGCAATCCTGCCGGTATCCAGCAGGCTATATAATCAAAACCATACGGGCTCGAAGTGGAGGTTGGGTTTCGAACATGATGGTTCCTAGTACGAAAGATCATTCGTGGGCTCACAAACTTTCTTTCGCGCATCATCTTAGTACTCGCAGATAACGTCCAGACTCGGACTCCGTCATACTAACCCACCATACATGAATCAGAGTACCCAAGAAATAGCGTCCCAGACTGGGGACTTTGCAGTACCCTTTCATCATCACATCCAGGTGCACCAAACATACGAAACAAACATAAAAATATGACCACTAGTTTACCATCAATAAGGGGTGTAAGGTTCGCCGAGGTCACGATATACACAAAGCTACGCTAAAATAAGCCATGCTTTGATCATCCATAGCTCATCCCATAACTTAAGTATGCCACATTGTCCATTAACTACGCATCACTGATTTTCATCAATATATAACCGCTAAGCTCATACGTCTTAGAGAAGGGTGTTAAGCAAGAGAATAAATTCTCTACCACAAAGTAGATATATATTTAACAAAGATCAGTGTTATGCAGCTAATTACGATGTCAGACACACAATTCATACATTTCCGTTCTGGGTCTGAACAAAACCACAATCCGAAATTCCTTCACATACATTTGGGCTTCTTGCTACTTAACTGATATAAAATCCATCAGCAAATGGAGCGACCCATTCGAGACATTCAGCAAGTCGTCCTTACGACATGAAGGGTCCTGGTCTTCAATGTCATCTCCAATGTCTTCAATTGCTCCACAACGTCGTATTATTACTTGAAATGGTTTTCAGACACACATCCGATCCCGGTCTTTCCAAATAATAGGCGCAATTTAAAAAAAACACAATTATAGAACACACAGGCTTTCTACTAATTTCCTTCCGTCTTGGATTTTGTCAAATTTAAACTTCTTTAAACTCATTCTCAAATTATTACAAAATCCATATTTAACGCTTTCTCTTTTAAAACACATCCCTTAAATCAAAGATGTTTTAGCCTTAAAGCCTTAATTAATTTTCCGTTTGATAACTCGTTATCAAAATCCAGTTTCCTTTGAAAATTCTTAATCCACATTTCAACCATAGTTTCCAATTAAATTGATTTTCCAACATTCCATTCCTTAATCTTAACTTAAAGATTATACTTTCTTTCCAGTTCCTCACTTTTAATTTCCTCAAATCAAAGATCTGATTAAATCCTCAATTTACGATATGAATTTCCATAACTCAATTTCATGGGGCTTCAAGAATGATATTATTGAAGATATAATTCACGAAAAAAACCCAAATCAATTTACATTGAACATAAGTTACACAGAAATTATATCTACTTATATTCGATATCAATTCTCATAATCAACAAATACTATAAGTGGAATAACGATATAATAATATCTTCCAAATTCCTCAAATAGTATACATTTACACCACAGAATTTCATATCAAATATGTGAATATTATTTCTATCCAACTTATCCCAGTCAACTTAGGGAACTCGTATCTTAATTAAAAGAATTATCCAACTCTTTGACATTAGATTTGGATAGAAATACCATCAACTTATACTTAATATTAATCTCGATATCCAACTCATACTATAAGCAGAATAATGGTGACTACCTTTAAAATTCCTCAAATAGTAAGAATTATCATCTATCGAATTAATATCAACCATCCGAAGATTTATCTCCAACCACATCCAATTATTTAAAATTGAAAAACACATTTTAATTATTAAATAGACCAATTTAAATTCCAAACAAATAATTTTCAATACTTTTAAATCTTTGAAAACATTCAACAAATCATTTACAAATGATTACTTATAGTTCAGAAAACATTTCGCGGCTTAAATACTTCAAAATAGGTTGTTTTCGAAGAAAGCGTTACAATAGTGCTTCAAAAGTGTTACAAAAGCGTTACAAAATAGTTATCTTAGCTACTTTGACACAAACATCGTTTATCTTAGCCAAAACTTAAAATTTACAATTCAAAACACTTTTACATAATTTTTAATGATTTTACATTTTTTTTCATAATTTTAAAACATTTAAAAATAGTTGTATAGTTATGGTAAACAATTGTTCTTACGTCGATCCTTTCCAAAACAGTTTCAAACATAACTTCAAAATTATAACTCGAACCCAAAATCTACTTTCACTCATTTGAAAGTTCTTGTTATTGGAAATCAAGCGTTTTTCATTTTATGGAAATCCGATTTAGATTGCAAAAGTTATAAGCTTTTAAAGTTTGCATCTAAAATACTTAAATTGCCGTTATGCGACAGGCTCTATTTTGACCATATTAACCATTATTCTACGATACTTCAAAATATCTTAGAAAACAATTATATCCTTATATAAACCTTTTAAAATCATTTAAATTTACTTTCCAAATTATTTGTATCTAAAATTCAGCTTTCATAAATTCCAATTCATTTCTAAATTCAAATAACTTCAAATTAACATTCCCATTCGTCGGATCAGTTAGGGATAGCCAGGGAGAGCAGGAAACTTCATTTCCAAACCCAAGCCTAGACAATATCCTCTCTGTCATCCTAGAATGTTCCGGTATTTATTTATTCATTTAAATGACTTTAACTATATGTATATGAATTTATACATATGGTCTTTTCCAATTATTAACCTTCAATTTCAATAATGATATTGCTTTTAATTATGAAGGAGATTTGTCGATCACCAATGTGATACCATAATTATTGTTTCATAGCATGTGCAAAACAACAGCCATTTGATCATCCATAGCAACCATCATCAACATGATTCAATAAATCATAATTGTGCACAAGCGTTATAACACTAACGCTTAATAGTGTGTGTTCCAAACTTCGCATCCATCATCCATCACAACAAATATCAATCATCATTAACCAATTCATCACTATATTTAAATTAGTCTAGCTACTAATAAAATATATAAATTGTTGTTAAAGAGTTCTCACCAAATAGCTTTCCATATCTTCACGGTAAGCGAGCCTAGCTAAGCGAACCGTCGGACAGTATTTCAGTGCAACGTCTTCTTCACCAAAAAATATATATAATATAATATACACTAATCACTCTTATAAAGAGGAGGAGGGGAATGAAGAACTTTGGCAAGGTGGTGGTGGAAAAGGGGAAGGCTTATGCCATGGAAACCATGACCATAAGCTTTAAGAAAAAGAGAGAAAGAAGAGAGAAAGAAAAGAAGTAAGAATGAATGAAAAAGTGGAAGGAAAGGGTGGTATTTATAGGAAAAGAGGAGTAAAGAGAGAGTGACACATCATAAGACATGTGTATTTTATGCATGGAATGTTGCATGCTAAATTACAAGTGTCTTAACACTTGTAAAAAGGAGAAGGAATGTGTTTTTGGCAGCATTTGCCTTAAACGTTATGAAAACAAAGAGCAATGCATAATACTAATGCTATTAATTTATGTTATCTTTTGACAAATCCGATCGAACGACAAATAATACCTGTAAATCCAAACTTATTAATTATCATTTCCAATTATAAATGTTATAATTAAAATAAAACCTATTGTTTAACCTATAAAAATTATTAAATGTTCTCAAACTTATTTTGTGTTCAGAAAATTTAAATTGAGTATTAAAAATTCCAACTTTGAATTGGTTTAAAATTTTGGATCATTACATTCACCCCCCCCCCCCCCTTAAAACTTTTCGTCCTCGAAAAGGAAAGGGAATCATAACTACTCATTCGACAAATTCAAGATAAAGATTCTTTATACCAAAGCTTCATGTTCTTATAATGGACATACCAGGTAAAATATTATAAAACACATATTTACGGACAACCATATCTACATGTCCTTCGACGATAACCTCCAGCTACCCATTATATTCGATTCATCGTTTACTGAGCCAATTGCTTATACTCAACCATTTACTTCTTTCAAATAAATTCAGAGTTATAAATTTATTATCTTAGATCTTATCTTGCAAATACAAAGGTTATGAAACTTATTCCTTTTCAGTTCTCCAAAATTACTATTATTCTTTACATTGAAAACTTGATCATCTCAGAACTCATCTTATTTAAATGTTTTTGTTTAGGTAATATCTTCTTAATATTCCCACTTTCCAAATATCCTTTAATCAAATTGTGAAACTTAATTCACAAGGTATTCATGCTCACTTAAACAGTTCCTTTTGTTGTCACAATATACTTTAAAACTTATCGACGTCCAAATTCACTGATAATTCCAGATTTTAGTTCTGTATATTATTTAAGTTTGTCTATCCTCATTAATTATTCTAAATTCAAGATTACAAAACTTATTTCCTTCAAACTTTAGAGAAAAATCTTTAACCAATGTAGTCCTTAACCAAAATATCATATTGTCATATTGAATTCTCAAGATATTTGTAATTTAAATTTAATTAGTTAGGGAGGACTAATTATAAAATATCCTTACCAATTAATTCCATCTTAGCCTTTAAATCGTTTCCCAAACTACTTGGATTGCTTATGTAAATTACAACTTTACGTAGACGTCTTTTAATCAACTGAGAAATTCCAATCACAAGATGTCCATGCTCAAGTTTTTAATTTTCAAATATTTTCAAAGATCTTTTTCCTTTATATTCAAAATATATTTTTTCAAAATTAATTCCAAAGTAACTGCCAATTCTTACTCAAAATTTTGATTTGAGTTTTCAAATTATACATCTTTTCAAAACCTATATATATATATATATATATGAAACACCCAACCTCCATTAAGGTCACTCACAAAGGGAATGCCATAACTTCGGTGGAGTGTTTCACTTGGTATCAGAGCACATATTTACCAGATTAGATAAAGGTTTTTGAAACTATTTTCAAAAGAGAAGTTTAAAGAAGCATATTTTTTTCAAAGAAAAGTTTTGTTTTAAAGGCATATTCACCAAAAGCAATATGCACTATCTTCTGATCCTCTGTTTGAATTCTTGTCCCCTTCTTTCTTGAGTCTTAGGGGCTCCTAGCTTTCTGGGAGGTAACCTCATCGCGGCACGGTTCCGTAGGCTTGATAAGACTACGATACCTATCGAAGGGCAAAGTAGTGCCCGACTCCCATCTATAGCCATAGTAGTTTCACCTGCTGCTAGTGTTCTTTCAAGCTTTGAAGGGTTTTCCATGCGATGGAGGCAGCTTTTGAGAAACTTGTCAATATCATTACACAGGGATGGTAAAGATGAGGATGAGGGAGTTTGGCTAGGGAACACAACGCAAGGATGAGATATTCGTTGATATAAAATCGACTCACGAAGAAAGAAGGAATTATAAAACCTAAGGCGAGAGGAAGTACCTTTTCCATGGTATAATAGGGCATATAATTAAGGACTGCCCAAAGAAGTGGGGGCAGGGACAGAGAACTAGATCCACTTCAGGGGGACAGGTTCACGCGCTGGTGGCACCTCTGAGGAACGAGGTAGAAATATTTTAGTAGAAAGCTTAGTTTATCTCTATGATCATCCAGTTCGCACTCTCTTTGATTCTGGTGCATCACATTCCTTTATTTCATCTGCTTTAGTAGAATCTCTGCACCTAGTCACTAGTACGATAGAAGATCCCTTGGTTGTTTCAAATCCAATTGGGGGCTCAGCTTATTTGTCAATGGTTTGTTTGGATTTTAAAATCTCTATTCTAAGCGTTGAATTTAAATGTAGTGCCTTTGTTTTGGGTTTCTCGGGATATGGACTGATCTTAGGCATAGACTGGTTATACAGTAATGGTGCCATTCTTGATTGTGAGAAAAGAGTGGTTAGACTCTTGACTCGGCTCGGTAACACTCTAGAAATTTCTTGTAATCCCTTGGATGCTGTTATGCTTAGTTATCTAGAGTCGCTTGATGCTTCTGCTAAGAACATGCAGTCGGTTAGAGTAGTCCGTGAATATCCGGATGTCTTTGAAGAGGTGAAGGGCTTACCTCCGAGGCGGGAAATAGACTTCCGCAAATATCTTGTTGATAATGCAAAGCCTGTAGCTTTACCTGTCAGACACATGGCTCCAAAGGAGAGAAAAGAGCTCAGTAAGCAAGTTAAGGAGCTTCTTAAGAAAGGGTTTATAAGGCGGAGTATCTCGGAATGGGGTGCTCCAGTGGTGTTTGCCACCAAAGCAGATGGCTCACTACGTCTTTATGTGGATTATATGGACCTAAACAAGCTGACTAAGAAGAATAGGCACCCGCTTCTCAGAATAGACAATTTGTTTGATCAGCTTGTAGGTGCGTCGGTCTTCTCCCAACTTGATCTGGCTACTGGGTTCGATCAACTAAGGGTAGCTGAAGAAAGCATTGATAAGACGGCGTTCAGAACCCCAGACGGTTTCTTCGAGTGGCTTGTCATGCCTTTCGGCTTGACAAATGCACCCGCTTATTTCGTAGACCTAATGAGCAGGGTGTTCAGAGAATTCCTCAATAAGTTCGTGGTGGTCTTCGTGGACAATATTTTGATCTTCTCAAAGAATGAGGAAGAACATGCTCAGCATCTGAAGGAAATCATGGATACTCTCCGTGCACATCAACTGAAAGCAAAATTATCCAAGTGCCACTTCTGGAGAGAAGAGGTAAGGTTTCTTGGACATGTAGTGTCCAAAGAGGGGTTAGCTATAGACCCCGCGAAAGTGGTGGCAGTGCAAGAATGGAAGACACCAAGAAATGCAACCGAAGTCCGAAGCTTTCTTGGGCTAGCCGGTTTTTACCGAAAGTTCATTAGAGATCTCGCGAAAATCTCAGCTCCACTCACAAGGCTAACAAAGAAGAATCTAGCGCTCGCTTGGGATTTGGATTGTGATATTGCTTTCCAACGCTTAAAAAGGGCTCTTACAACAGCCCCAGTTCTGACTTTGCCTGATGGAAGCTAGATGTTCAGAGTATACATGGATGCTTGTGGTACGGGATTAGGCGTTGTTCAGATGCAAGAAGGGAAGGTAGTAGCTTATGGTGGAAGACAATTGAAAGTCCACGAAAAGAACTACACAACCCACGATCTAGAGTTGGCCGCCATCGTCTTTGCGCTTAAGTCTTGGCGCTATTATCTCGTAGGCAAGAAGTTCGAATTGTATACTGACCATAAATCGTTGAAGTATCTTTTCTCGTAAAAAGATCTTAACTTGAGGCAGCAAAGTTGGATGGAGTTCCTTGCCTCATATGATTTTGAGATTTCTTATACTCCTAGCAAGGGCAATGTAGTAGAAGACGCCTTGAGTAGAAAGAAGCTGACCTTAAGCCCTCTCTTTATAGAAAGGCAAAGCATGGAGTATATAGCTAGTTTTGACTTTAGGCCCTCCTCTGATTTTGTACCTGGTTTGTTGGCAATACTAGAAGTACGACCCACTCTTTTAGACTTAATAGGGGTTGCACAACATGAAGACCCTCAGCTTGTGGATGTGATTGATAAACTAATTAGGGGCGAAACCTCCAGTCACCTCAATAGATGCTCCATCGATGATAAGGGTTGGCTGAGGCGAGATGGAAGACTATGTGTCCCACAAGCAAGGGGTTTAGTAAAAATGGTCCTCGAGGAAGCACACCATTCCAAGATGACAATACACCCAGGTGGAGACAAGATGTACAAGGACGTAAAGTGATTTTTCTATTGGAGCAGCATGAAGAAGGATGTGGCAGATTTCGTTTCTAAGTGCGTGATATGCCAACAGGTCAAGGCGGAACAAAAGAAGCCTGGAGGACTGCTTCATCCTCTAGAAGTCACACAATAGAAGAGGGATAGCATTTCAATGGACTTCATTAATGGGTTGCCTAGGTCAAAAAGGGACAATACTAGCATTTGGGTAATAGTGGACAGGCTGACAAAAAACGCCCACTTTATGCCTATCAAGAGAAGAAGGACTGCCTCGTCTCTAGCTTCTCTTTATCTCAAGGAAATAGTTCGACTCCATGGAATACCCTCCAGCATAGTGAGTGACCGAGATCATATCTTTACAAGCAAATTTTGGCGGAGTCTGCAAGAAGCTGTAGGCACACAATTATGCTTGAGCATGGCCTATCACCCCAGAACTGATGGTCAGATAGAAAGGGTGAACAGAGTATTAGAAGATCTTCCGAGACTGTGCATTCTTGACTTTGGAAGAACATGGGAGGATCATCTTCCTTTAGTGGAATTCACCTACAACAATAGCTACCAAGCCACCATCGGCATTGCGCCCTTCGAAGCTTTGTATGGAAGACCGTGCCGATAACCAACTTGTTGGTGGGAGTCTACCAGACAAGCTTATACTTGGGCCAGGCATGATTAGAGAGACTTCAGAAAAAGTGGACTTAATATGAAGGAGAATGAAGACTGCCCAAGATAGACAGAAATCCTACGCAGACAAAAGAAGGACCGACCTTGAGTTTGAGGTTGGGGATAGGGTTTTCCTTAAGGTATCTCCCTTAATGAATGTCGTTCGCTTTGGATCCGTAGGAAAGCTAGCACCAAGATTTATAGGACCGTTCCCTATCATCGAGAAGATTGGGAAGATGGCTTATAGAGTAGAGCAGCCCGAAAGGTTGGCTGGAATTCACAATGTCTTTCACGTTTCTCATCTCCGGAAATGTCTACATGAATCCGCAGAAGTGGTGGAGCCAAGTATTCTAGAAGAAGCCGAAGTGGAATGCGAAGCAACTATGAGGAGAGTTCCAACCCACATCCTAGGAACTGAAGTGAAAAAGATACGCAACCGCGAAGTCAAGCTTGTCAAAGTTCAGTGGAGCGACGCCGAGGAAGACGCGACTTGGGAAACTGAGGACAGAATACGCGCGGCCTACCCTTTTCTTTTTGAGGGTACATCTTTGATCTCTCTTTTTCCTTAAGTTGTGCTTATATATATATATATATATATATCTTTTTAGGTATATCTCCTCGATATTATCCTTTATCCTTCGGTAGAAACCCTTTTGGATTTAAACATGTAATTGAAACATGTAATGATTGATGGCTGCAAGTGGTTGCTAGTGGTTGCTCGTGGATGCATACACACACACACAACCTAGGTTTTAGATCAGCTCAGTCACTTCATATTGCATATGCATATATGTATTCATATTTGTAAGTGGTTGAAACTTGATATGTTGTCATATGGATGACGCATTTGTATGAATGATTGCACACTCATGTAGAATTATGAGTAGGGAAAATTTGCATACATAATGGATTAATGACACTTACATGATTCACATTAAGGAGGTCAACTAAATCAGTAGACCGCCTAATTTTTGCATTAGATAAGGACATATACACACACTATGCATATGATCATGAAGCATTAGAAGTCTTTTAAGGACAATGGACACCTGTGTTTGTTGGTTGAGTAGATGGACGTTTAAATGTTAGGATATACATTCTTCTAGATGTGAAGATTTCTCTAACGACCGTGAATTTCGCTCGATCCGAATCAGTCGCTAAACCGATCAAGACAATTCGAAACGCCTGATTGTTTTGAGAACACGACAAAATAGAACGCAAACGGAAGAACATTTCATTGTTAATTACAACAATTCAACAGATTACAAGAATATACATAATATGAATCAATATTACACATTTACCAAATATCAGAGATTACAATAAATTATATAGCAGCGGAAAATAATACAATACACAACTGAAGGAGATATACGGATACAAAGCTTTCCGGATATCATTCCAGCTGTAAACCAGGATCCTATGAATATAAATCTGCAAAGCCAAAACTACTAGCTGCCCGTGTGGAAAATAGGGGCACCATAGTTTAGGTTAAAACAATAAACTCCATGTCAGTCATGGGACTGGTGTGAGAACTAAAACAGTTATTAATTTTTATTTTGAAGTTTGGTAAATCAAGGGACCACGCCGTATAACACGGAATGGGATTCCTCCCTAGAATACCAGTGCATAAAACAACAACGCGATGCAAAATAAAGAAAAATGAAGCTATTATAAGACCCAGGTCCCATCACATAATGCAACGCAAGCCGGAGGATAGGGTTTTTACCTTATAATAGCCAAGAATGCTTGATACGTTTAAAACAAATCATTTGATACTATTATAAGTGCATAGTGTATAAAACAACTTCAAATCATAACTATCAATCATAGACGGCATAAGCGCCCCATCCCACTAGTTCGCCATATATAGGATTACAATTAAAACCGAAACGTCACGTATTGGAAGTTGGATTTCCATCTGTGAACCGAGGCAACAGATAGTCCTCTACCGATTCGAGACGCTCTAGTCTGTGTCCTAGGAACATAACGCATCGTCTCTTGGATCGCCAGGGCCGGTCCCTGATGTGGATTAAAATGCCTGAACACTGCGTCTCCTCACCCTTTGGAGTGTCAATGAGCCAACGAATGACTCCATCGGCTTCACATAGTCACCGATATATTCGAGGCGCCTCGCAACAACAACAACCACAAAAGACAAACTCGTCAGGGCATGTAAAACCACTGACACCACTTCTAACTAGAAGGAAACGCATGCCCACCCTGAGGTCCTTCTCCCGTTTCTGGTTCACACCGGGGTGTGAGGCTCGCGAATCGACGCTACAAAAAGCTATGCCACACAGGCTGTGCTTTGATCATCAACTACAACACTCTACTTTTCAATAGAAGCCTTGATCATTTGCACCTTAGCACGCCACACAGGCAAACCACTCCATGCAACCGATATCCATCAATCACACAGAATAATGTCCAATGTCAGACACACAGTCCATTTACAAGTCCGTTCTGGGTCTGAACGAAACCGGAGGCACCTAGTACCTCGCATATCCATAGTTCTCCAAGTACGTCTGGACGACCACCAACTAATTCCCTCCTCTTGGGTGTACGGCCCAATCAAGATCATCAGTGACCACCCAAACAACGTGAAGACCTCCGGTCATCGACCACCATCTTCATCCTCGACACCACGTCGAATCAGTTATTCAGAATGGGAAAAACCCGGTCTTTCTGAATAACTAGCGTATATAATAGACAAGTGTTACACAAACACAACATACTCCTCATTCCAATTCAGAGTATTCTTTTATTCAAATATTCTTACACTTTGGGAAAGGTTCCCATTAATTTTATCAAAGATAAATTCTTTAAATTTATTCTTTAATCATCTTTTGAATTTCAATTCAAACTAGTCAGGATTAGCGAACCACACCGAAGTAATCATTTAATTTATTTCCCAATCCCAACCTATTCATCCCATGAAGTAAAACTGTTCATACTTCATATCTAACACCACGGTGTTATCGGTAAATTCAATTACCATTCAACATTCAAATCTAATTAAAGATTTAACTATCGCCTGGAGCAAAACTGGTGATACGCCATTCTCGATCTTTTCAATCTAATTAAAGATTCATTAAAAACCCACTTAGTTTTAATATTTAACTGGGTTAAAGAATCAGTGTCATTTAAAACACGGTTCACGACAAACCCAAAAAATCAATACCAATTAAATTCCAATTAAATATTATTTAATTGGTACACTTCATTAAATCTAAACTAAAAGATTTAATCTTTTTCTCAACAGGGCTTAAGAACAGTGTTAATGAAGATGCCATTCACGACAAACCCAAATCACATTTGATATTAGATACAAGGCTCTGAATAGAAAATATATCGGCTTATATTAAATATCAAATTCTACGACCAACAAATATCGTATTGGAAATAACGATATAAATATATCTTTTAAATTCCCATAACAATATTTATTTCATCATGAAATCCAACATCGAAATATTCCAAAGACAATTTCGATTCAAATCCATTCCAATTCAATTATTGGAAATTCTGGTTACTTTTAAAACCCTTTTCAAATTCAATTTATTTATTTAAAAATAAATAGAATTACAATTCTAGTTCAAAACTAGTTCATTTTGATAAAAATCTATTTTCATCTTTTCAAATATGGAGTTTTCATCCCAATTCTTTACAAATCATTTCTTATGATTTTAAACAAATTATTACTATTTTTAATAATTTTATCAAGGTCCGTACAGTCGATTTCCACCAACGACCATCGAACTGCACCTACAGCGACATTTTCCAAATTTGATTTGGATATAAATAAAAATCCAATCGTTAGATTTCTAATTTCTAATATTCTTTAGAAAGCTCTTTTCGATACGAACCCAACGGTTCCTGTTTTAGGAGAATTCGACGGTCGGATCTCCCGTAATATCCATTCGAAGTCAATATAAATTCCTTTTAAATTCATCTCAAATTGATTTTAATTTAAATCTATTTTTTATTCAATTTCAGTTCGTTTTCAATTCAATTTCAATTCGAATTCATTTCTATTCAATTTCAATTCGAATTCAATTCTATTTAATTTCAATTCGAATTCATTTTCAATTCGAATCCAATTCTATTCAATTTCAATTCAAATTCATTTTCTATTAAAATTCAATTCAATTCAATTTTAATTCGAATTCTAATTCGTTTCAATTCAATTCGAATTTCATTCCTAAATATTCGATTTTGAAATCACTTTTCAATATTCATTATAAAAACGAATATAATCGATTTAAATATCGTTTGCATCAAAATGGCGTTAATCTAATCAACACGGCGTCGTATATTTCTATTTTCAAATATTCTATTTCAAATATTTCTTTTCCAAATCTGGAATGAGGCCCACTCAATTATCATAGATTTTATTTCTATGGATTTCCATACAACGCATGTATATATCAACAATGACAAATAATCGACCATCATCCAAAGTGCATTCAACACCGTATAAGCATCAAATATAAATATTCAACGCTTATAATAGTCTGTCAATCAATCGATCGACATACAACTAATTATTGGGATTAGTGTATGTCATATATCACCCCAGTACCCGTGTGGGGTTTTCAAACAATCAAACATAGATTTTATTTGTGCAGTTGGGCGATGTGTAAAATTTATCGTCCCAATCAATATCAGTCAAATGTGTGTATATAAACAAATCATCCAATTTGTTTATTTTTATTTCATTTTAAATACACATTAAAAATTCTATTTTCAACTATAAAATATTTTAACTAAATAAATATTTTATTTCATTTCACATCACTGCATACAATCAACTACACATCAAAATCAAACAAACAAGTACACAAGCCGTCCATTGTCTGTGGACGACGGGTATCGGGTGCTACTAAACACCGCCTGCATCCTAGTATATACTTTAACTAGAAAATTAAATTAAAAGTGAGAAGTTCTCACCGACTATCTATAACAAACGCCACGACTCTTCTTATGTGGGAAATCTTCGTCGTGCTCGCCTTTTGTCAATTTCGTTGCCCGTAGCCACTACACATATAAAATCATATTTTTTACATTGTTGCTATGTATATAAAAATCACATTTTTAATTTGCTCTATATGGATAAAAATCACATTTTTATGCCGCTACTATATATATAAAAATTATATTTTTTACAATGCTACTATATAGATAAAAATTCTATTTTTATATCGCTCTTCTTCCAATAAAGAATATATTTTTATAACGCTCCTTCCTATATAAAAATTATATTTTTATATCTACTTCTAATATAAAGATCGAATTTTAATATCATCGCTATAAAAAATCCGATTTTTATTTCAACATATATATGATAAAAATCAGATTTTTATTTCGCTACCTCTATAAAAATTATATTTTTATACTCTACGACATATAAAAATTATATCTTTATCTCTTCTTCATAATAAAAATCGGATTTTTAATATTTCTATAACAAAAAAATCATATTTTTAATCAATAAAAGACCTCACCTTTTACATACACAAAAATTCAACCTTCATGTATATCTAAAACTGAAATAAAAATCAAATCTTTTCTTTTATAAAATTGAAATCTTTTCGTTCAAACAAAGGTCATATCTTTACTAAAACAAAGATCATAACTTTTATATACTAATCATAGTAAATAAAAATTAATAAAATAAGTAATAAAAAACTTACTGTAGACGGTGGCCGAGTTATGGATTTGCGGGAAGGAGGGGAGCTCGCGTTCGAGGTGGAGAGGGGGGAAACAGGCAGGTCAGTGGCCGGGGGGGGAGGGGGGATCTACGCAGTTACAGTTGGGGGGGGGGTTGAAATCACGGAAAGGGAAGGGGTGTGAGAGAGGCTGAAGGGGAGAGGTTGGCTTGGACGGAGGTGGGCGGAGGCCGGTCTGGGGAGGGCGACGGCGCCTAGCGCCGACGGTGGTGGGACATCGAGGGAGGGGGGGGGGACAAGATCAGTTTGTTTTTCTATTTTCTTTTATTTTCTGAAATGACCTAACGGGGGGGGGGGGGGATGAGGGTAAGTATAGAGAGAGGGAGGTTTATAAAATAATTAATTTAATTCTATTTAATTTCAAAAGCAACTTTTTTTTGACCTCGAAACGAGATCCACTGCATGTGGTCCATAGCTAATTACCCCCATTCCGAACACAATGGGATACGTATCACAAGTTGATTCGACTGTTTCGATCAGTTTTCGTCAAAATCAAAATATAACTCTATATATTGAATTTGAACGCGCATTTCAATTTACCGAGGCCACATACTAACTTTAAAAATTCCCGAGAAATATTTTCTAGCTTCGTATTGACGATACGGTCCTAACAAAACTAATTTCGTCAAATTCTGAGATCGTTAGAAAAATGACCATTTTCCAGTCGATTAAAATCAACTAAAACTGGTCAAACACGTTTTCCTTTGCCACGCTCACATATTGATTCGAAAAATTACGAAATTTGAAATCTTGCAATAACTTAACATCACGGATCCAACAAAAGTGGTTTCGTCGAAAACCGAGGACGTCTGCAAAATTTCCATTTTTAAGGGCCAAAATTCCATAGCGACTATTCGGAATTTTCAGCTGGACGTAACTTTTGATTCCCGCTATGAAATTTCAATTTTTCGGATTCATTGGAAAGATATTCTCAAATAGATTCAAATATTTTTGGTTTCACTAAAATCCGGTTTATTTTGCACCCGGTACATTCAATTGAAATTTGAAATGGAATTATCGAACTACCGCGCCATTTTCAATTCCTTTTATAATTATAAATTATTATTTATATTCTTACGACGATCTATACAAATATATACATTATATTCTATTCAAAATAAATTTCTCTTCGTTATTATTTAAAATAATTCATTTTAAATATTCAAAATTCGTTAAAATTGCCAAAATTAAAATTTTAAATTGGCTTAGAATTTCCGGGTTATTACAGTCTCCCCTACTTAAAACTTTTCATCCCCGAAAAGGAACGAAGCCAAAAGTTGTTTAACAAACCAACTCAACTTTCCTTATTTTTATTACGGCCTAAGTTCTTCAACTTTTCAGTTTCTAAGAACTTTTCAAATTTTTCAAAAAATTTGGCTAACACCCTAAATTTTCGAAATATTTCGCCATAACCTGCCCTGCACTGGGGACTTCGGGATATTTCATATAGCCTCCCATGGCCTTCTTCAATCCAAAAGAAAAAGCCAAGCGGCTAGCCAATCGGCTCAAGAAATCATCATCATCCAAACAAAACAGTAAATTATGGTAAACATGTACCTATTTGTCGGGCAAACAATTTTATTCTCTGCTCTAGCCTCCTTGCTATGACCTGTTCAGTGTAAGTACATATATATGCATGCAAATGCGACAAATTTTCAATACAATTTACTATTTGATACAATTTGGCTAAACGGTTCAAATTTTAATTAATCCACCAATAATCAGACAACACAATCAGCAATCAATTAGTTGATTATCATTTCAAATTCATAATTTTGATACATAGTCAAAAAATCACATTTTTGATGCCAAATCACAACATTAGGCCCTATCTAATATTGGTTCTCACAGCAGTCAATTGGAAATATATAGAAATCTCACTTTCGAAACTCGAAAATCAATACTGGCGATGGTGCCCCATCACCAGAATTATCCCCGGGCAACTAGAGTGTGATTCTATAACTATCCAGTACATTAAAACTTTGAATACACGTTTGCACATCGTATATACAAAATCTTTATATATTGGATTGTCCAAATTCAATATAAAATATATAATCAAATACGAATAAGTGATTTAAATTTTCAAAACAAAACTTATTTTCAATTTTAAAAATATACTCTTCACACTCGTTCTAGGATACTACTGATCCCATCTCTAACGAGTCATTCCCATTGGATATTACTAATCCAATATCTGATGAATTCTTTCGTATGGTTCTAATGTGTCTTGTTCTCGAGATTTGTAAACCAAAGCTCTGATACCACGATGTAACGACCGTGAATTTCCCTCGATCTGAATCAGTCGCTAAACCGATGAAGACCGTTCGAAACGCCTGATTGTTTTGAGAACACGACAAAATAGTACGCAGACGGAAGAACATTTCATTGTTAATTACAACAATTCATCATATTACAAGAATATATAGAGTATGAATCAATATTACACATTTACCAAATATCAGAGATTACAGTAAATTACATAGCAGCGGAAAATAATACAATACACGACTGAAGGAGATATACG
The DNA here is from genome assembly GCA_030737875.1 of Allium sativum. Lineage (NCBI taxonomy): Eukaryota > Viridiplantae > Streptophyta > Magnoliopsida > Asparagales > Amaryllidaceae > Allium > Allium sativum. Next base: position 59,515,130 of record CM060920.1, read on the forward strand.
GATACAAAGCTTTCCGGATATCATTCCAGCTGTAAACCAGGATCCTGTGAATATAAATCTGCAAAGCCAAAACTACTAGTTGCCCGTACGAAAAATTGGGGCACCCAGAGTTTAAGTTTAAATAATAAACTCCATGTCAGTTATGGGACTGGTGTGAGAACTAAAACAGTTATTAATCTTTATTTTGATGTTAGGTAAATCAAGGGACCACGCCGTATAACACGGAACGGGTTTCCTCCCAAGAATACCAGTGCATAAAACAACAGCGCGATTCTAAATAAAGAACAATGAAGCTATTATAAGACCCAGGTCCCATCACACAATGCAACGCAAGCCGAAGGATAGGGTTTTTACCTTATAATAGCCAAGAATGCTTGATACGTTTAAAAAAAATCATTTGATACTATTATAAGTGCATAGTGTATAAAACAACTTCAAATCATAACTATCAATCATAGACGGCATAAACGCCCCATCCCACTATGTCGCTATATATAGGATTACAACTAAAACCGAAACGTCATGTATTGGAAGTTGGATTTCCATCTGTGAACCGAGGCAAAAGATAGTCCTCTATCGATTCGAGACGCTCTAGTCCGTGTCTCAGGAACAGAACGCATCGTCTCTTGGACCGTCAGGGCCAGTCCACCGATGTGGATTAAAATGCCTGAACACTGCGTCTCCCCACCCTTTTTGGTGTCAATGAGCCAACGAATGACTCCATCGGCTTCACATAGTTACCGATATATCTGAGGCGCCTCGCAACAGCAACAACCACATAAGTCAAACTCGTCAGGGCATGTAAAACCACTGACGCCACTTCTAACTAGAAGGAAACGCATGCCCTCTCTGAGGTCCTTCTCCCATTACTTGTTCACACCGGGGTGTGAGGCTCGCGAATCGACGCTACACAAAGCTATGCCACACAGGTTATGCTTTGATCATCAACTATAAGACTCTTCTTTTCAACAGAAGCGTTGATCATTTTCACCTTAGCATGCCACACAGGCAAACCACTCCATGCAACCGATATCCATCGATCACACAGAATGATATCCAGTGTCAGACACACAGTCCAATTACAAGTCCGTTCTGGGTCTGAACGAAACGGGAGGCACCTAGTACCTCGCATATCCATCGATCTCCAAGTACGTCTGGACGACCACCAACTGATTTCCTCCTCTTGGGTGTACGTCCCAATCAAGATCATCAGAGACCACCCAAACGACGTGAAGACCTCCGGTCTTCGACCACCGTCTTCATCCTCGACACCACGTTGAATCAGTTATTCAGAATGGGATAAACTCGGTCTTTCTGAATAACTCGCGTATATAATAGACAAGTGTTACATAAACACAACATACGCCTCATTTAAATCCAGAATATTCTTTTACTCAAATATTCTTACACTCTGGGAAAGGTTCCCATTAACTTTATCAAAGATAAATTCTTTAAATTTATTCTTTAATCTTCTTTTGAATTTCAATTCAAACTAGTCAGGATTAGCGAATCACACCGAAGTAATCATTTATTTTATTTCCCAATTCCAACCTATTCATCCCATGAAGTAAAACTGGTCAAACTTCATATCTAACACCACGGTGTTATCGGTAAATTCAATTACCATTTCACGTTCAAATCTAATTAAAGATTTAACTATCGCCTGGAGCAAAACTGGTGATACTCCATTCTCGATATTTTCAATCTAATTAAAGATTCATTAATAACCCACTTAGTTTTAATCTTTAACTGGGTTAAAGAATTAGTGCCATTTAAAACACGGTTCACGATAAACCCCAAAAAATCAATACCAATTCAATTCCAATTAAATATTATTTAATTGGTACACTTCATTAAATCTAAACTGAAAGATTTAATCTTTTTCTCAACTGGGCTTAAGAACAGTGTTAATGAAGACACCATTCACGACAAACCCAAGTCACATTTGATATTATATACAAGGCTCTGAATAGAAAATATATCAGCTTATATTCAATATCAAATTCTACGACCAACAAATATCATTTTGGAAATAACGATATAAATATATCTTTCAAATTCCCACAACAATATTTGTTTCATCACGAAATCCAACATCGAAATATTCCAAAGACAATTTCGATTCAAATCCATTCCAATTCAATTATTGGAAATTCTGATTACTTTGAAAACCCTTTTCAAATTCAATTTATTTATTTAAAAATAAATAGAATTATAATTCTAGTTCAAAAGTAGTTCATTTTGATAAAAATCTATTTTTATCTTTTCAAATATGGATTTTTCATCCCAATTCTTCACAAATCATTTCTTATGATTTTAAACAAATTATTATTATTTTAAATAATTTTATCAAGGCCCGTACAGTCGATTTCCATCAACGGCCATCGAACTGCACTTACATCGACCTTTTCCAAATTTGATTTGGACATAATTCCAAATCCAACCGTTAGATTTCTAATTTCTAATATTCGTTTGAAAGCTCTTTTCGATACGAACCCAACGGTTCCGGTTTTAGGAGAATCTGACAGTCGAATCTCCCGTAATATCCATTCGAAGTCAATGGTCGAAATTCACGAACTACCGCAGCACTGCGTGTTCTATTCAGGCCATTATATTATATATATAATATATATAATATTCGTCGATTTCCTTTTAAAACGTATTTTATAAATCGTTTAAATTCATTTTCGAAACGATTTCAACTTCATTTTCAAATTCAAATCAAGATTGAATTTTTCAATATAAATTCGTTTTAAATTCATCTCAAATTGATTTCAATTTAAATCGATTTTTTATTCAATTTCAGTTCGTTTTCAATTCAATTCAATTTCAATTCGAATTCATTTCTATTCAATTTCAATTCGAATTCAATTCTTTTCAATTTTAATTCGAATTCATTTTCAATTCGAAACCAATTCTATTCAATTTCAATTCGAATTCATTTTCTATTCAAATTCAATTCTATTCAATTTTAATTCGAATTCTATTTCGTTTCAATTCAATTCGAAATTCATTTCAAAATATTCGATTTTGAAATCACTTTCAATATTCATTATAAAAACGAATTTAATCAATATTAATATCGTTTGCGTCAAAATGGCGTTAATCTAATCAACACGGCTTCATATATTTCTATTTTCAAATATTTCTTTTCCAAAACTGGAATGAGGCCCACTCAATTATCATAGATTTTATTTTTGTGGATTTCCATACAACGCATGTGTATATCAACCATGACAAATAATCAACCATCATCCAAAGTGCATTCTACACTGTATAAGCATCAAATATAAATATTCAATGCTTATAATAGTCAATCAATCGATCGATCGACAATAAACTAATTATTGGGATTAGTGTATGTCATATATCACCCTAATACCCATGTGGGGTTTTCAAACAATAAAACACAAATTTTATATTTGCAGTTGGGCGATGTGTAAAATTTATCGTCCCAATCAATATCAGTCAAATGTGTGTATATAAACAAATCGTCCGATTTGTTTATTTTTATTTCATTTTAAATACACATTAAAAATTCTATTTTCAACTATAAAATATTTTAACTATATAAATATTTTATTTCATTTCACATCACATCACATAATCAACTACACATCAAAATCAAACAAACAAGCAAACAAGCCGTCCATGGTCTGTAGACGATGGGTGTCGGGTGCTACTAAACACCATCTGCATCCTAGTATATATTTTAACTAAAAAATTAAATTAAAAGTGAGAAGTTCTCACCGATTAGCTATACCAAACGCCACGACTCTTCTTATGTGGGAAATCTTCGCCGTGCTCGCCTTTTGTCAATTTCGTTGCCCGTAGCCACTACACCTATAAAATCACATTTTTATATTGTTGCTATGTATATAAAAATCACATTTTTAATTCGCTCTATATGGATAAAAATCACATTTTTATGCCGCTACTATATAGATAAAAATTATATTTTTTACAATGCTACTATATAGATAAAAATTCTATTTTTATATCGCTCTTCTTCCAATAAAGAATATATTTTATAATGCTCCTTCCTATATAATAATTATATTTTTATATCTATTTCTAATATAAAGATCAAATTTTTATATCATCGCTATAAAAAATCCTATTTTTATTTCAACATATATATGATAAAAATCAGATTTTTATTTCGTTACCTCTATAAAAATTATATTTTTATACTCTACATCATATAAAAATTATATCTTTATCTCTTCTTCATAATAAAAATCAGATTTTTAATATTTCTATAACATAAAAATCATATTTTAATCTATAAAAGAACTCACCTTTTACATACACAAAAATTCAACCTTTATGTATATCTAAAACTGAAATAAAAATCAAATCTTTTCTTTTATAAAATTCAAATCTTTTTGTTCAAACAAAGGTCATATCTTTACTAAAAGCAAAGATCATAAGTTTTATATACTAATCATAGTAAATAAAAATTAATAAAATAAATAATAAAAAACTTACTGTAGAAGGTGGACGTGTTCTGGATTTGCGGGAGGGAGGGGAGCTCGCGTTCAAGGTGAAGGGGGGAAACAGACGGGTCAGTGGCCAGAGGGGGGGTCGGTGCTGTTTACGGTGGAGGGGGGGTTGTAATCGGGGAAAGGGAGGGGGTGTGCGAGGGGCTGAAGGGGAGGGGTTGGCTTGGACGGAGGTGGGTGGAGGCCGGTCTGGGGAGGACGACGGCGCCTTGCGCCGACAGTGGTGGGACATCGGAGGGGGGGCACGAGATCAGTTTTTTTTTCTTTTTTCTTTTTTTTCTGAAATGACCTAATGGGGTGGGGGGCTGAGGGTAAGTATAGAGAGAGGGAGGTTTATAAAAAAATTAATTTAATTCTATTTAATTCCAAAAGCAACTTTTATTTTTGACCTCGAAACGAGACCCACCGCATGTCGTCCATAGCTAATTAGCACCATTCCGAACACAATGGGATATGTATTGCAGGCTGATTCAACTGTTTTGATCAGTTTTCGTCAAAATCAAAATATAACTCTATATACTAAATTTGAACGCGCATTTCAATTTATCGAGGCCAAATACTAACTTTAAAATTCCCGAAAAATATTTTCTAGCTTCGTATTGATGATACGGTCCTAACAAAACAAATTTCGTCAAACTCTGAGATCGTTTGAAAAATGGCCATTTTCCAGTCGATTAAAATCATTTGAAACTGGTCAAACACGTTTTCCTTTGCCACGCTCACATACTAATTCGAAAAATTATGAAATTTGAAACCTAGCAATAACATGACATCACGGATCCAACAAAGTGGTTTCGTAGAAAACCGAGGTCATTTGCAAAATTTCCATTTTTAATGGCCAGAATTCCATAGCGACTATTCTGAATTTTCAACTGGACGTAACTTTTGATTCCCGCTATGAAATTTCAATTTTTCGGATTCTTTGGAAAGATATTCTCAAATAGATTCAAATATTTTTGGTTTCACTAAAATACGGTTTATTTTGCACTCGGTACATTCAATTGAAATTTGAAATCGAATTATCGAACTAGCCCTCCATTTTCAAATCCTTTTATAATTTAAAATAAATATTTATATTCTAACGACGACGTATAAATATATACGTTCTAAATCTATTCAAAATAAATTTCTCGTCGTTATTATTTAAAATAATTCATTTTAAATATTCAAAATTCGCTAAAATTGCCAAAATAAAAATTTTAAATTGGCTCAGAATTTCCGGGTTATTACAATTTCGGGGACGAAATCCTTTAAGTAGGGGAGAATGTAACACTCTGATTTCTATTAACAGTAAATTAACAAATTAATGTATAATTAATTCTATATGAAAGAATTAAGGGAAACGGGTTATGCCATTGCGTTCGTCTCAGAATTCTGCTTGAGATAGAGTCCGAGTTTGCATAAATCAGACTCCGTATGGAGTTATGACCTCCAGAAGTTTCAGAATTCGATTTAAAATTCAAACAGCATGAAAACATGTTCAAAATTCAAAACTGGACCAGAACTGGGCTGGGCAGGAATTTTCCCTCCAGGGACCCAGGTCGACCAGGGGGTCGACCTGGGAGTCGACCTGGGTACCCAGGTCGACTATGTAGTCGACCTAGGGGTCGACCTACAGGTCAAACTGCTTGGTCGACCTCACCTGCTTGGTCTGGTCCTGGCTCGGTTTCTGGAGGTTGGCTGTGTCACTAGGGCTGATTTGTCACTTTCTGATTGGCTTCTCTTGAGATGGATGGCCATGATTAACTCTAGCTTCATCGACTTCTCTAATTAGTTTGAAATTCTATATAAACAACCTTAGTCTTCAACCTAAATTCACATAAATAAAATATAGCTAGAGCCGTCATGCTGCTGGAAGGAAGCCAAGATTAGCCTCCACTTGAAGAAAGATTAGATACGAGCAAAACTAAAGTAAAAACAAGAATCAAACAACGTTTATCTACCCAAAGGAAAGGATTGCAAATTCAGAAAATAGAATCCAGAATTCAAGTTTTTCGCTTGTTGTAAGTATAGTGATTTTTCCAATGGGAATAAAATTAAGATTTGATTCGATGTTAAATGGAAATGGAATTGTGCTATTGTATAACGATGATGTTAATTCATATCTATGTGTTGCAATGATTGTGTTGTGAATGGTATGGGATGTTTGTGATATAATTGACTTGATGATGCATCCATTAGAATGTTTGTGGATTAATCTAGCTGATGTTGGATCTATTCAAATTCACATACAAGTTATTTGGTTCATATCTACACCTATATGTTTATGTGATTATATTGGTTGTATTTGATTATGATCTCATGTATATACTTTATGCTAAACCTCTATGCGTAAATGATTAAGTTCATATACATGCTCATATGTTTATAAAAAAGTTGTAAGTTCATAATTGGATCCATGCCAAGATCCACTTTAATACATGTTTCATGTTATAATTGGACATATGATTGGATCTAGTTCGCACATGTGATAAAATTATACATATTTTATGAACATGTCATATTCTTGTCATATGCTAGTGATGTTCGATGCTATGCCTAGATCTAAACATGTTTAGGCTTATGTTGTCTAAATCATATGCTAATTCATGTGACACCTATTTAGTTAGATCCCTATTTCAATGCAAGTTCGCATATAGATAAGTTGATTTAGCCTATGTTGAAAGTTCATATATATGTGAGTTGATTTAGTCTATGTTGCAAATTCACATATATGTAAGTTGATTTAGCCTATGTTGCAAATTCACATATATGAAAGTTGATTTAGTCTATGTTGCAAATTCACATATATGTATGTTGATTTAGCCTATGTTGCAAGTTCACACCTATGATGTTCATATTGACTATGCCGATAATGCCAAGTTTACACGTATGTCATGTTTATGTTAATAAATTTCTTTATGCCAATTTTGTGTACGCTAAATTAGGCTAAGTTTTTAGCCTAATATTATATGTTAAAAATCACGCAAACGAAAAATTAGGCTAAGATTGCTAGCCTAATATTTAGACAGGGTAATGTTGGGAAAAATTGGTAATTGTAGGAAATTTGACATAAATTAGTGAAAATATATGTATTGGCATGTTTGGAACATGCCAATAATTGGTGGCACTTAAATGGTATAAAATTCTTATACCAAAAATGATGAACTTGGAAAGTGGGCCACAATATTTAATTGTTAACAAATTTACATATAACTAGTAATAGAGACAAATATGTAAATTTTGAAAATACGAGTATGCTTAACCCGAGGTTGGATTGAGTTGTGATGTAAACCTGCCCGGACCCCCTCGGCTGTCCAGTAATCACAACAATACCTATCCAATGTGAGAGGTTAAGTACTGAGCCCAATAAGGACCCGAGGCTAGACTGAGTTACAGTGTAAACCTGCCCGTAACCGACCGGGGCATCCAGTAACTGTAACAGTACCTGCCTAATATGAGTGGTCAGTGCTTTAAAAAGATAAGGACAGACAAGTCAGGATGGTAGGGTTAAGTTAACTAAAACACTTAACCAATTCAACATGTTAATTAAACTGATGGGTGGGGTTAGGTAAATACAAACACTTAACCACTTAACATGTTTGACTAGAAATCCCTAGTAATGGGGACCCATTTCAGTAGTAACCCAATTAGGTATCATGGTGCCCTGAAACTAGGCAGGGTGGGGCACGATTACTTGGCTGATTGTAAGCGGTTAAAAGCGATGGCGGTTGGTGTAGCAGTGTGGTCCTAACGAAGTGCAGGCATGCACATGGTGTAGCAGTGTGGTCCTAACGAAGTGCAGGCATGCACACCCTTCGGAGCAGACAAACAGGACACAAGGCACCAGTAGTATAACCTATGCATTCTAGGATTGTGTCAGGCCGCCACCATGGAACTTGATACTCCCCATGGTGGGACCAGCATAGGTATCTACAATCATTGGGGGCCGTATGACATATATGATTTTACGAGTAGGAGCCGATCTTTAGAAAGGGGATCACTTCACCCTGATCATGGGGTGCCAGTTGAGACAATACAAGCAGGTGCAGAGATATAGTGTGGGATGCGATAGTATATTCTGTTCAATACCGCTTTATCTTAGTTTATGATACTTTCCTATTTCCAGTTTATACCTACCATGCCCTTTTTCTTATTCTCATACTGAAGAGTTACTAGACTTACCAGGCTTTATGTCTGACTCTATTTTTCTTTCGTCTTCTTTTCTTCAGTTCCCCCCCCCCCCCCCCCCCAAGGTCCACAGGGAGAAAACAACCCAGCTTAGTTAGGCTCTTTGCAAGCTTCAAGATTGTAGATGTATGGTTTGGACTCTCTTTCCTTGGCTATGGCTTTTGGACACGTTCTATGGGGATTCATGCAGCTTTTATTATGTTTTATGCTTCTTTATTTAGTAATCAAAACAGAAATGATGATGTAATTTTTTGGAAGTTATTATGAGACAATTATGGAAATGTTTTGTATGAACACGTATTTATGAAATGAGCGTCTGTTTGTTTTCCGCTGCTTATACATATGTGTTTATATCTTCCTTGTGTTTTATCTGTGACTTTTACTTATAAACCTTCACCAAAGTTAAGGCATTCCCTTTGTGAGTGACATTAATGGAGGTGGGGTGTTTCAATATACATATATCACAAATGCACATTCGCATATACTCTTTACCGGCTTATCCTTATTACAGGTTTACCTGATATAATTCTTACAACTTATCAAATTTTCACTTTTCTATTTAAGTTCATATCAATTTACCAAACAATTTCAAACACTTATCTAAATTGGTTTAAGTATATATTGATATTTTAATCGGAATCATATAGTCATCCCATTTTCGAAACTCGAAAATACATATTGATGATGTTGCAGTCGTCAACAGAATCATCTTCAAACGACTAGAGTGTGATTCTATATCTATCTAGTATACTTAAGACTTCATATATACGTTGATCAGACGTATATGCAAAATCTTCTTATAGTCGAATGTCCAACCTCAACATCAAATAAAATACTCAAATTCTAATTTTTAATTTCTAACCATATTGATTAGTTACCTTAACAAATTTGACACAAGTTTATCATTATTTCAAAATGTTACCCAATAGTGAAATTAAATCCAAAAGGCATTTGTACTTGGATTGTTTTCCAGATCAATGGAAGGGGATTAATTACCATGCCATAAGAATTATATTATGTGTAATTATAATCACAAAATGTAAACTTAACCTTAATCATTTGATTAAGTATCCAGGTTATAATTAACTATATATTTCCAAAATATGTTTCTTTCTTAAAATATAACTTTATAAACTCATTTCATATTTTCAAATACGTCTCTCAAATATAATACTCCAAAATCTCATTCTAGGGCATTGCTAAACCTATCTCTAATGAGATATATAACTCTGATAGGTCTTTCCATTTGTTCAAATGTGTCATACCCCATTGCTTTGTATAAACCAAAGTTATGATACCAAAAATGCAACGACCCGACTTTTTGCTCGTTTATCATCAGTAATTAAACCAACTTAAACCGTTCATAAAGATGGATTGCTAGGGGCACTTACACATTTGCACAAAATATAAACAACTTTTCCATTATCATTAAAATAATATTACATCAGAGTAACAAGAGGTACATCGATTACACAGTGGAAAAGATACTAAACTCAGTGGAAGAATGCGAATGCTCCAAGTCACAATAGCTTCAGCTAAAACTAGAATCCTGATCCAACTAACTCCAATGCTAAATCTGCAAACCAAACTACTAGGCTGCCTGTGTAATAATTATGGGCACCCAGAGTTTAGGTGAGGGAACAATAAACTCCAAGTCAGCCTTGAGACTGATGTGAGAACTCAAAATAGTTGTTTTTAGGGTTTATTTTAAAGTTAGGTAATTCGCCGGACCATGCCGCTAATGTGGAACGGGTTTACTCCATATGGGTACTAGTGCATAGAAATTCGCAATGACTTTTTGAAAAATGAAGCTATCATAATCTCGTCCCACATCACACAATGCAAGCGCACACCAAATGGGCGAGTTTTGCCTTATGATAACCAAAAATGCATTCATATGTGAAAATCTTCTTTTACTATTATATATAGTGTGAGAAAACCTTTTCGCAAATAAGTGTATTAATCCTAGCCAGCATAATGCCCCATCCCATTATACTGACAATCCTACAGGTAACCAGTAGGCTATACAATCAAAACCGTACGGGCTCGTAGTGGAGGTCGGGTTCGAACATGATAATTCCTGGAACGAAAGATCATTCGTGGGCTCACAAACTTTCTTGCGCGCATCATCCCAGTACTCGCGGATAACGTCCAGACTCGGACTCCGTTATACTAACCCACCATACATGAATCAGGGTACGCAACAAATGGTGTCCTGGGCAGGGGACTTCGCAGTACCATTTCATCATCACATCCCGGTGCACCGAACATACGAAACGAACATAAAAATCTGACCACTAGTTTAGCATCAATCCAGGGTGTAAGGTTCGTCGAGGTCGCGATATACACAAAGCTACGCTTAAATAAGCCATGCTTTGATCAAAGCCATGCTTTGATCATCCGTAGCTCATCTCGTAACTTAAGTATGCCACATTGTCCATTCACTACGCATCACTGATTTTCATCAATATATAACCTCTAAGCTCATACGTCTTAGAGAAGGGTGTTGTAAAGACCCAAAAATCCCCACCCTTCGAATCGACCATAAACCACACAGGTTTGACCCAAAAGATGGAAATCTTTGAGTACTTTAACTTTGGCCATACAACACATCAGAACCACACCAACAAACTTTTATAAACATTATAATAATGTTACATCAGAGTACATAATATCAGAGTACAACGAGTAATATAATAAAACAACGGAAGATAAATTATAATAAATTCAATACATTGCAGCGGAAGACTATAAATGCTCTGGACACAACTTTAAGCTTCAATCAAGAATCCTGCTCAAGAGATAAATATCTACAAAACATGCTACTTGACTGCCCATGTGGAAATTATGGGCGCCGAGTTTGCCAGTGAAACAAACTATAGCTCAGTCATGGGACTGGTATGAGAATTCTAACCAATGTATCTAACATGTGGCAAATCACAGGACCACGCCACTAACGCGGAACTGTTTTACTCCATTGGATTGCCAGTGCATAAATTTAAGTAAATCATTAAACAACGCAATGCTTTCTAGAAAAATGAAAACATTATAAGACTCAAGTTCGATCACACAATGCGATGCAAACCGGAGGATAGAGTTTTACCTTATAATGGTAAAAAATGCTTGATACGATAAAAATGGATTTGATATTATGTATCAATCCTAGACGGCATGGGTACCATATATCATGTCGCCATACTCGTTCTACAATCAAAACTGATGGTGTCGTATTGGATATTGGGTTTCCATCATGAGTCAAGGCTAGGGACCTTCCTCTCCGATTCAAGACACTTTAGCAAATGCCTCAGGATTCCCAGTAGTGAACCCTTGGATCTTCAGGGCCGGTCCACACATAACGCTAGTGGATTAATTATTCCTGAACACACGCTTTTCGGTTCTTTTGAACCTCTAATATGGTCACTAACAACTATAAAACCGAGGTACCTCATAATCCAACATCCACATAATTAAAATGTCAGGGCTGGCAAGTCGTTGACACCATTTCTTAGCTAGAAAGAAACGTGTGCACTCCCTGCAGTCCTGCTCCTGTTTTTGACTCATACCGGGGTGTGAGGTTCGCGAAGTCATGTTATACACAAAGCTACGCCTAAACATGCTATGCTTTGATCATCTACCACAAGGCTCTGCTTTTCAACAAAAGCCTTGATCATTCGTATCTTAGCATGCCATATTGTCAATCCATACCATACTATTGATTTCTGCAAATATATAACCTCTAGTCTCAGAGAAGGGTGTTAAGCAAGAGAATAAATTCTCCACTACCAAACAAATGCATATTTAGCAGATATCAACGAATACAGAAGAAAGGAATACAGTGTTAGACATACCATCCATTTACACGTCCGTTCTGGGTCTGAACGAAACTGGATGCACCTTATTCGTCGCATATCCATCGATCTCCAAGTACGCTTGGACGATCACCACTTATTACCTTGGCTTGGGTGTACGACCCAATCAAGACATCAGTAATCACCCAAACAATGTGAAGATCTCCGGTCTTCAACCATCGTCTTCATCTTCGACACTTGATCGTCGTAGTAATTATTCAGAATGGGTTGAACCCGGTCTTTCCAAATAATTTGCGTATTTTATAAACAAGTGCTATATAAAACATATCATACGCCTCATTCCAATTCAGAATATTCTTTAAATAAAATATTCATATTATTATGGAAAGGTTCCCATTAATTTTATCAAAGATAAATCCTTTTAAATTTATTCCTTAACCTTCCTTTGAATATCATTTTAAAAAGATTTATTTAACTGGTCGGGATTAACGAACCTTACCGAAGTAACCATTTATTATTAATCCCAATCCCAAACTATTCTTCCCATGGAGAAAAACTGGCAGTACCCTATATCTAACGTCCACAACGTCATCGATAAATTTAATTACCATTTCACGTTCAAATCTAATTTAAAGATTTAACTATCGTCTGCAGTAAAACTAGTGGTACTCCATTTCGATCATTTCAAGAATTTGATAAATCTAATTATCCAAATTTAAGAAATTAATCTTAACTTTAACTGGGTTAAAGAACCAATGTCATTTAAAACACAGTTAAAGATAAACCTAGAATCATCTTCCATTAAATATGGAATCTTCACAGAAATTAGACCAATTTATAATAGATAAAAATTCCCATATTAGACCGATAATAGAAATGGAATAACGACAAAGCCTTTTAAATTCCATATATAGTAACGGCCTTCATTCACAGAAGCTCATCTCGATTATTATTAAATCGAATTCCGTTCAATACCAATTTAATAAATTAAATTGGAAAACTTTATTTTGGGAAAATTCCATTTAAGTCAAAAAGATTTATAATTTTCAAATTATATTTTCACTACCAATTGGGTTAAAGAACAAATGTCGTTAAAAACACAGTTCACAATAAACCCAATTCATATTTTATTTTATTCCAATTACACAATATAATTGGAAGATCAAATAATCTTAATTAAAAGATTTATAAATTCCCAAAATTATATTCTATTTAATTCCAATTAAATATTAGTTGAAAACTTCATTAAATCTTATTTAAAAGATTTATTCTTATCGGGGCTTAAGAAAAATGTTATTAAAGACACCGTCCACGACAACCCAAAATCCAATTTGTCCTCTTTAATTACAATTAAATATTAATTAATTGGATTTTTATTCCAGTTAACAACTAGTTCATTTTTGATAAAAATATATTTTTATCCCCATAAATTTCGACTTTTTATCCAAATTATTTCCATATCATTTATTATGATTTTACATAATTTTTTCGTATTTTTATTTATTTTATTATCGCCCGTACAGTCGGTTTCCAATAACGGCCACCGAACTGCATCCATAGCGACCTTTTCCAAATTTGATTTGGACATAATTCCAAATCCAACCATTAGATTTCAAACTTCTTGTATTCAGTGGAAAGCTCTTTTGGATACGAACCTAACAGTTCTGGTTTTAGGAGAATCTGATAGTCGGATCTCCCGTTACATCAATTTGAAGTTAATGGTCGAATTTCGCGAATGGTCGCTGCACGACGCGTTCTATTTAGGCCATTAAATATATATATATATATAATATTATATATATATTTCGTCAATTTTCTTTTAAAACGTATTTTATACATCGTTTATAAATTCGTTTCAAAACGATTTAACTTCATTTTTAAATTTTAAATCAACGTTGAATATTCTATATCTTTATCATCTTAAAATGATAATATTTTCAAAATATTATATTTTAAAATCATTTCTTTTCAACATTCATTATAAAATGAATTAAAATCGATCGATAAACCCGTTTGGGTTAAAATGGCGTTTGCTACTTATCACGGCTTCATATTTCAATATTTTGTGTCCATCCAAAATCGGACATTGAAATCATGATTTTATTCTTCACTGAATATTATTTTAAAATATTGTTTATCTTAAAATATACTTTACTTAAAAATATTCTTTATCTCAAAATAGTATTTTACATTAAAATGTTCTTTACATTGAAATGTCCTTTTATATTCTTTTAAATAAAATGTTTTTTAACAAAAAAATGAATCTTTATATTATTTACATTAAAATTGTTTGATTACATTTAAAATGATATTTATACTTTGCTGACAATTCTATTTCAGCAAATGACTAAAAAGCGACAACTTTATTTTGTTAACGATTCTATTTTAACAAAATGAATTAAAATGATGACTTCATTTTATTTACAATAATCTAATTCAACAAAATTGACATTCTTGCTTTAACACAAACCTACTTAACAAAATGTTATTTTTCTTTGAAACAAATCTACTTAACAAAAATGTTATTTTATTCTAAAATGTTATTTTATTCTAAAATGTCTTTTTATTCTAAAATATACTTTTTTACATTATAATATCTATTTCATTCTAAAAATGTACTTTTTACATTATAATGTATTTTTCATTTTAAATGATTACTTTCGTTAAAAATGATTCTTTACATTAAAAATGATTCTTTACATTAAAAAGGATTCTTTACAATAAAAATGTTTATTTCATAAAATGTTTCATTTTAATTATATTAAAATATTTCATTACATTAAAATACTTCCTTACATTAAAATATTTCATTAAAATGAATCTTTTTCTTTCTTTTACATAGAAATGTATATTTCATTAAAATGAATCTTTTTCTTTCTTTTACATAAAAATGTCCTCTTATGTTATTCACATCATAAGTAATTCTTTTATATAAACATGCTCTTATTTTCCAATCTTTTATTGTAACAGTAAAAATCCAATCTTTTTTATGTAACCTTTTTATTGTAACTTATTGACAATAAAAATTCAATCTTTTCAAATGCCATCTTTTTATTATAACTTATCGACAACAAAAATTCAATCTTATCAAATGCCATCTTTTTATTGTAACTTATTGACAATAAAAATTAAATCTTTTCAAATGCTATCTTTTTATTTTATTTGAAAAATTATCTTTATATTCTGAATCGGAAT
Organism: Allium sativum; assembly: GCA_030737875.1. Taxonomy (NCBI): domain Eukaryota; kingdom Viridiplantae; phylum Streptophyta; class Magnoliopsida; order Asparagales; family Amaryllidaceae; genus Allium; species Allium sativum. The sequence goes on from CM060920.1 coordinate 59,530,809, forward strand.
GCGGCTTCAACAATTACCATATAAATTTGATTATATGGATTTCAAACATTACATGTATCCTACAATAATGATGAAACACCCAAATAACAACCAAAGTGCAATTCACGACTAATCCCAAGGGAGATGTGTAACTCAGAATATCATCCCAAGACCCGTGTGGGGTTTCAACCAACACATAAAAAATAATTAAATAAATTATTTGTGCACTTTGACAAGTTGTAAAAATTATTGTCCCAATCAACATAAATAAGTAATGAACTTGTTAATGGTAGTGTAATCATTTTTTGTAACACCCCGCCTCCGCTAGGGTCACTCGCAAAGGAATGCACTAGCTTTAGAGGGGCATTATTGGTAAACATGCACAGAAATATCACAAGACAGAACATATAAAATAGCGGAAGTAAAATCGAACTTTCATAAACATGAATACGTAAGGTCTAAAGCCTTTTACATCAGAGTACATCAAAACCTGTCTTGCAATAATAAAGAAGCATAAAAACCTTTTTATAAATTATTCCCCAAAATAAAGCGGTGAAGCAGCCATAGCCAAGAGAAGACCAAGTTATACATCAAGCTATACATGATGACCTTCAAGCATAAGAGGTCCGAACTAAACAACATCATTTCCTCCCTGGAACCTGGGGGGGGGGAAACGGAAGACAAAGAGGCGAAAGGAAACGGGGTCAGTCATAAAGACTGGTAAGTCCTATCTACTTCCAGTATAAAAACAGGTAAAGGTAACATGACATGCATAAACTAAAAGTAAACATAAGGATGACTACAAGATGGATAAACTAAACCAGGGTAACAGGCTGAACAACTGTAGCAAGGTAAACTAAGATATCGTGATAAACTACGGTGTCATGATAAATCAAGGTATCACATCGTCAGGTTTCTATCAAGTATACTATCCCAAGGTATCTACCCTGTCTAACATCCCCCGGTGTCTATTATGTATATTTTTCCTGGTTCTAACATGTATATTTGCTCTGCACCTCTCGTACCAGTATCCCAACCCGCGTCATGTGTTAACCATGAATGTCCCTTGCCCGATGTCATGTAATGGTCCATGTCAACCTAATATATAGCAAATGTAGGTTTTCCCGACTCGTATGTTTCTTTCCATGTATAAGTTCAGTCCTTTGCCGTAGGCCATACGGGCTTTTCCATGTAAACGTTTTATCCTTGAAGTTGTTTTGGACTGCAACCCTTTATCTAGTTGTGTTTCCTTACCATGAACTATCGCGCGTCCACTTAGGATTTATGCCACCTAGGACCGCTAGGGATTATGCTACCTAATGAACGTTTCCGTGTCTCGGTTTGGGTTTTGGCCACCTAGGACCACTAGGGATTACGCCACCCGTCAACCGCGCCCTTGATCCCACGTATGTATCGTGAATCGTTTTCCATGTCTAGATGCACATGTTCCCCAATGTGCCATCCGAGTTCCGTGCCAGGGCAAATCAAGAAATACGGAACTCGGTCGGGAGCTTTAAATCGTCTGCTGATGCAGATATCAAGGTCTGTTTTTGTACCCGTGGCTATGGTCCCACGTGACCCCTCCCTCAACTACTGAAAGACAATCCAAGAAAAATCATGTATAAGAACCACTCCACGGCCCCACTATAGCCCCACTTTCCTATGGGCCAACCTCACCCATGACTCGATAGCAAGCACATGGTCTGTTGGGGGTTCCCTGCCTTTCCGCACGTACACGATTGACTAAAGATGGTAGGTAGTCGGCGATGTGCTATCCAGGGCAAAAACCAAGAATCGTCGACTCCACGCTAATCCATCCTAGACTTTAGGTCGCTCGCATAGCAACCAAGGCATACTCTTGGTCCTTCTAACGCAGACCTTAACCTCTCATGGGCCTAGTATAATTACCTGGCAGCCCACAGAGGGATCCCAAGAATATCCTCACGTCCCCCGAAGCTTCCACTTCGGCACCCAGTGCGCTGGAGCTTTTATCCAAGTCAGATAACTTGCTCCTCCTCGTATACTAAGCGATGACCTACCGTATCAGGTTACTCATCGCTTTGTGAATTAATCCTATGTCCTTAGCTAATAATTATTACTTAGTTACCCTTAAATAAGGTTTACCACTTAGCTTCCTTTCCTGTTATCCTTGATTAACCACGATTCTCTACCTAGTTCCTCTAACTAGGGTTTGTCTTATTGGGTTAAGTGTTATCATTCAAGTCCATGCCTTAACCCGCCCACGAATCACGTCAAGGTTGGCTAAGTATTTAAGTTCAAGACTTAGCCCTACAAGTTGGTTAAGTGTACCCAGAGGCTCATGACTTAACCCTATCAAGTCAAATTGGTCAAGTACTAGCTTACCTTAATCCTATCGGATTATCTTGCTAGATCTACTAAGCATAGATTATCTTAATCCCATCAAATTATCGAGTCGGATTGGTTAAGTATAGGTGGTCTTAACCCCATCCTCTAATCGTACTACAATGGTTAAGTATATTCTAAAAAGGTCTTGTGACTTAACCTTATCAGGTCCGCGTATTAGATTGGTTAAGTGTAGGTTACTTAACCCCATCAAATCATCATGTATAATTGGTTAAGTATAAGTTGCTTAACCCCATTAAATTATCACGTTAAGTTGGTTAAGTATTGGTTACTTAACCTCATTGAATTACCAAGTTTAAATTGGTTAAGTGTTTAACTTAACCCCATCGAATTACCGTGTTTAGATTAGTTAAGTGTGGATTACTTAACCCCATCTAATTACCGTGGTTAGATTAGTTAAGCGTCAATTACTTAACCCCATCTAATTACCGTGTTTAGATTAGTTAAGTCTTAATTACTTAACCCCATCTAATTACCAAGCCGGATTTGTTAAGTGTAAATTACTTAACCTCATCCCCTAATCATCTTGCATGGTTAAGTGTCATTAAGAAATCAAGTCCGGTCCCACTTAACCTACCCATTCGTGTCATATCGGTTAAGTGTCATTAGTCAAATTTACTTAACCTTATCAAGTGGCATTAATTTAATTAATGCACTTTCAACCTCTCACATTAGGCCTTGTTGTGGTTACTAGTTAAGCCGGGCGGGTCCGGGTAGATTTACACCACAACCTAGTCTAACCTCGGGTCTTAAGCGCGACATGACCAACTTCTCACATTGGATCCTATTGTTTGTAGCTACTAGTTAAGCCGGGCGGGTCCGGGTAGATTTATGCTACAAACTCAACCCAACCTCGAGTTGGCCACTTCCATGTTTGGTCTAGTGTTATATTACACTTACAACCCATACGTGTCTAATTTCAAGTCCCAAGTTTACCCCACGTGTCATGCCCCCATTTTGGTTCAACTTACATGTCGTGTTCACATGTAACCTCAAGTCAAGTTTTCATGTCATATTCAAGTCAAGATTTCGCGTCATGTTCATGTTTATCTAACTACCCCAAAGTCGTGTTTTCCTACACAAGCAAAAGCGAGTCAACATAGTAAGGATACTACGTCACATATTGGCCTCAAACCATGCATGATGCCAAAAAGGGATTGGCTTCCACATGCACAACCTTGGCCAAAAACATGCATAGTGTCATAAGGTGATTTGGCCACAAACATGCATTCTATCACAAGGAAATTTGGCCACAAACATGCATAGCATAAAAGGGGATTACTTGCATAAGTGTTCATGTCATAAACCTATCATGAAGGGATGAACATGCCCATGTTACTCATGTGATAAAAAAAAGGTAAACTTGCATATTATCATAAGGGATTTCGGGTTCATATACTTGCATAGCCTCAAAGTCACATTCATGCACATGTTTCATGAGTCAAAGTGGTTTCAAGTGTGCATGCTAACATACCACAAGCAAAGGTCCAATCTTGCATGGCAAACTAAGTCCAATGCAACATGAATAGCATGGTTTAGTCGCTACAACATCACCCAAAGTCATATGTTCATGTTAAAGAGGCAAACTAGGTTCCCATAGGCTAACATACTCATGTTACTTTGCATTTTATCCCATGTCACATCAAAATCATCGTTTAAATCTACAAGTAGCTAGAACTTACATAGCAAGGCTTAGGAAAGGGATCATGCATCATCCTGACGAAGAAAGGTGGCTCCTTTGATGAAGAACCATCATGAAACTCGCATAGCAACGTTGATTTGGCCTTGATTTGGTCTAGCAAGCTTGCACCTTTTGATTTGAACCCGATTTGAATGCATAGGCTCTAGGGATTGGAGATGGAGGCCACGATCAAGATTGATTTTGGCAGCACTTAGTTGCTAGGTTTGATTTTTAGGGATTTAGGTTAGGTTTAGGGTCTTTTTATAGAGATTAGGATAGTTTTAGGCCCTTAGATTAACCCTAGGATAGATCTGAACCATCAAACCACGTCAGAAGCTTCCAGAACAAGACCAGAGACCAGTGCAGGTGCACCAAGCCAGGAATGCTCGTCTGAGCCAAGTCGACAGCCAAGTCGACAGGGCTGTCGACTTGGTCAGACCAAGTCGACTCCCAAGTCGACAGGGCTGTCGACTTGGGTACTGTGGCGGGAATTTTTCCCGCCTGGCCCAACTGGCCCAATTTTCCAAATTCAAGTTTGAATTTGAAATCTGTTTTTACTTAGAAATTTTCTGAAAACTCAGTTGGGCCTTAACCGGGTCATACGGACTCCGATTTTCGAAAACTCGGACACTATTTCGCGTATTTTTCCGAGACGAACGCAATGGCATAGCCCTTTTCGCTTGATTCAGAATTTAAAATTAAATTCTGCCTTGATTCTCGTCTTAATCATGTTATCGAAATACGGGTTGTTACATTCTCCCCACCTTTTAGGATTTCGTCCCCGAAATCTCCAAGTTAGGAAGAACCTATCCTACCATCCATCATCCATCTACTCAAAACATCATCCACAAGCAACCATTGTCCTTAGATGATTTCTAATGCTATATGAATATATGCAAAACGTGTGTGTACATGTTCCTTAGCTAATGCTAATGATCAGGCCTGAATAATCTTTCTAATGCAAAAATATGTATAGTGCCATGAATCCAACATGTATGCAAATAGTCCTAATCATATAGATACTATATGCGTGCACAATCATTCATTCATATGCAACAACCGCATGATAACACATTCAATTTCATCCATAAACAAGTATAAATACTCGTGCATACGCAATATGAAATGTGACCGAGTCGAGCTAGCATCTAATGTGTATTCGCGCATCCACGAGCAACCACTTACAACCACTTGCAACCACTTGCAACCATATCAATCATAACATGTCTCAAATACATGTTTACATCCATAGCGTTCTACCTAAGGTTCCCAAGATAAGATCGAGAAGATAACAAGACAAACTCCTTATGGGGTTTGTAACGGAAACAGGACCGAGAGGATATCCACCAAGCGATAGCATGCAAGTAAGTTTTACAGGTGAACCAAGGATCAAAGATATGCTCTTAAAAAGAGACGTGATGCGCTCGTCCAAGCCGCATTTCCATGAGCTTAATTCCATCATGCCTTGACCGCCTTTGACTTCATGATTTCGTAGCTTCTTGATTCCTATTTCCAAGGTGTGAGTGGAACTCATTTCACTGTCGCCTCTCGTTTCACTTATTTTTTCCCTAGTATGCTTGGCTCAAACATATCTGCGTACTCATGCAAGCTCTCCAAAATTCACTAGTGAATTCCGGATCTCGTTTTCCGATGCCAATCCAAGTTGCCAAGAGTTCTTACTAGGGTGATTCCCATAACTCATGCATAATCGAAACGAACCATCCGCCTTAGCGGCGAATTCTATTCAAACGGATTACCAACAACTGCATCATGGGATTCTAGGTAACTAGCCATGACAGAACCCAAAAGGTTACACGAGACTTCGAGGGTATCACCAAGATGAGTCGAGAGTCTAACTACCCTCTTTCCAAAACCGAGAATGGCACCCCTTATTGGGTGACCACTTTATCCTCAGAATCCATCCGTAGTTGAGACATGTCATTCCCAAATCCAACAAGTCATGAGGAAATGGACAAACTCTCCACGGGACTTGAGACAAAAATGGGATTCTCTATTATGCTAGTACTTAAGGTGCAGAGACTCATTATCCAAGCAGACTTAAATGATACGATGATCAAGACAAAGTCTGGACGGGATGATAGAAAAGAACGACTAAACTTTTACCAGAAACGGCACCATTTCTTTTAGGTTCTCTAGAAATGGGAACGTACTATTTCCCTCTCCGCTGATCTTGTCCTTGTCCTCCTTGAAGGACTAAGCCTTAACAACAGTTGCTTATCCTTAAGCTGGTATCCTTTACCCTTACTCTTATTCTCCTTTCTTGTAACACGGCAATGGGTCTCTCGTGAACCACCTCCATCGTACGGGAAACACCTACGTGGCTAGAAAAAGATTAGTCACAGTTAGAACTACTGTGACCACAGATGGAGGAAAGAAAGGAAACGAGATTCAATTCAAGGAATCAAAGGATGGTGCTAATGGCTTTTGGGGAATAGCCTTTTAAAGCAAACTTTTCTTGAAAAATGCTTCTTTATAAACGGTTTTTCAAATAGTTTTCAGAAGGTCTTTAAAAACTTTTGCCCAGTCTGGTAACCTTCTGCTCTGATACCAAATGTAACACCCCGCCTCCGCTAGGGTCACTCGCAAAGGAATGCACTAGCTTTAGAGGGGCATTATTGGTAAACATGCACAGAAATATCACAAGACAGAACATTTAAAATAGCGGAAGTAAAATCGAACTTTCATAAACATGAATACATAAGGTCTAAAGCCTTTTACATCAGAGTACATCAAAACCTGTCTTGCAATAATAAAGAAGCATAAAAACCTTTTTATAAATTATTCCCCAAAATAAAGCGGTGAAGCAGCCATAGCCAAGAGAAGACCAAGCTATACATCAAGCTATACATGATGACCTTCAAGCATAAGAGGTCCGAACTAAACAACATCATTTCCTCCCTGGAACCTTGGGGGGGGGGAAACGGAGGACAAAGAGGCGAAAGGAAACGGGGTCAGTCATAAAGACTGGTAAGTCCTATCTACTTCCAGTATAAAAACAGGTAAAGGTAACATGACATGCATAAACTGAAAGTAAACATAAGGATGACTACAAGATGGATAAACTAAACCAGGGTAACAGGCTGAACTACTGTAGCAAGGTAAACTAAGATATCGTGATAAACTACGGTGTCATGATAAATCAAGGTATCACATCGTCAGGTTTCTATCAAGTATACTATCCCAAGGTATCTACCCTGTCTAACATCCCCCGGTGTCTATTATGTATATTTTCCTGGTTCTAACATGTATATTTGCTCTGCACCTCTCGTACCAGTATCCCAACCCGCGTCATGTGTTAACCATGAATGTCCCTTGCCCAATGTCATGTAATGGTCCATGTCAACCTAATATATAGCATATGTAGGTTTTCCCGACTCATATGTTTCTTTCCATGTATAAGTTCAGTCCTTTGCCGTAGGCCATACGGGCTTTTCCATGTAAACGTTTTATCCTTGAAGTTGTTTTGGACTGCAACCCTTGATCTAGTTGTGTTTCCTTACCATGAACTACCGCGCGTCCACTTAGGATTTATGCCACCTAGGACCGCTAGGGATTATGCTACCTAATGAACGTTTCCGTGTCTCGGTTTGGGTTTTGGCCACCTAGGACCACTAGGGATTACGCCACCCATCAACCGCGCCCTTGATCCCACGTATGTATCGTGAATCGTTTTCCATGTCTAGATGCACATGTTCCCCAATGTGCCATCCGAGTTCCGTGCCAGGGCAAATCAAGAAATACGGAACTCGGTCGGGAGCTTTAAATCGTCTGCTGATGCAGATATCAAGGTCTGTTTTTGTACCCGTGGCTATGGTCCCACGTGACCCCTCCCTCAACTACTGAAAGGCAATCCAAGAAAAATCATGTATAAGAACCACTCCACGGCCCCACTATAGCCCCACTTTCCTACGGGCCAACCTCACCCATGACTCGATAGCAAGCACATGGTCTGTTGGGGGTTCCCTGCCTTTCCGCACGTACACGATTGACTAAAGATGGTAGGTAGTCGGCGATGTGCTATCCAGGGCAAAAACCAAGAATCGTCGACTCCACGCTAATCCATCCCAGTCTTTAGGTCGCTCGCATAGCAACCAAGGCATACTCTTGGTCCTTCTAACGCAGACCTTAACCTCTCATGGGCCTAGTATAATTACCTGGCAGCCCACAGAGGGATCCCAAGAATATCCTCACGTCCCCCGAAGCTTCCACTTCGACACCCAGTGCGCTGGAGCTTTTATCCAAGTCAGATAACTTGCTCCTCCTCGTATACTAAGCGATGACCTGCCGTATCAGGTTACTCATCGCTTTGTGAATTAATCCTATGTCCTTAGCTAAGAATTATTACTTAGTTACCCTTAACTAAGGTTTACCACTTAGCTTCCTTTCCCGTTATCCTTGATTAACCACGATTCTCTACCTAGTTCCTCTAACTTGGGTTTGTCTTATTGGGTTAAGTGTTATCATTCAAGTCCATGCCTTAACCCGCCCACGAATCACGTCAAGGTTGGCTAAGTATTTAAGTTCAAGACTTAGCCCTACAAGTTGTTAAGTGTACCCAGAGGCTCATGACTTAACCCTATCAAGTCAAATTGGTCAAGTACTAGCTTACCTTAATCCTATCGGATTATCTTGCTAGATCTACTATGCATAGATTATCTTAATCCCATCAAATTATCGAGTCGGATTGGTTAAGTATAGGTGGTCTTAACCCCATCCTCTAATCGTACTACAATGGTTAAGTATATTCTAAAAAGGTCTTGTGACTTAACCTTATCAGGTCCGCGTATTAGATTGGTTAAGTGTAGGTTACTTAACCCCATCAAATCATCATGTATAATTGGTTAAGTATAAGTTGCTTAACCCCATTAAATTATCACGTTAAGTTGGTTAAGTATTGGTTACTTAACCTCATTGAATTACCAAGTTTAAATTGGTTAAGTGTTTAACTTAACCCCATCGAATTACCGTGTTTAGATTAGTTAAGTGTGGATTACTTAACCCCATCTAATTACCGTGGTTAGATTAGTTAAGCGTCAATTACTTAACCCCATCTAATTACCGTGTTTAGATTAGTTAAGTCTTAATTACTTAACCCCATCTAATTACCAAGCCGGATTAGTTAAGTGTAAATTACTTAACCTCATCCCCTAATCATCTTGCATGGTTAAGTGTCATTAAGAAATCAAGTCCGGTCCCACTTAACCTACCCATTCGTGTCATATCGGTTAAGTGTCATTAGTCAAATTTACTTAACCTTATCAAGTGGCATTAATTTAATTAATGCACTTTCAACCTCTCACATTAGGCCTTGTTGTGGTTACTAGTTAAGCCGGGCGTGTCCGGGTAGATTTACACCACAACCTAGTCTAACCTCGGGTCTTAAGCGCGACATGACCAACTTCTCACATTGGATCCTATTGTTTGTAGCTACTAGTTAAGTCGGGCGGGTCCGGGTAGATTTATGCTACAAACTCAACCCAACCTCGAGTTGGCCACTTCCATGTTTGGTCTAGTGTTATATTACACTTACAACCCATACGTGTCTAATTTCAAGTCCCAAGTTTACCCCACGTGTCATGCCCCCATTTTGGTTCAACTTACATGTCGTGTTCACATGTAACCTCAAGTCAAGTTTTCATGTCATATTCAAGTCAAGATTTCGCGTCATGTTCATGTTTATCTAACTACCCCAAAGTCGTGTTTTCCAACACAAGCAAAAGCGAGTCAACATAGTAAGGATACTACGTCACATATTGGCCTCAAACCATGCATGATGCCAAAAAGGGATTGGCTTCCACATGCACAACCTTGGCCAAAAACATGCATAGTGTCATAAGGTGATTTGGCCACAAACATGCATTCTATCACAAGGAAATTTGGCCACAAACATGCATAGCATAAAAGGGGATTACTTGCATAAGTGTTCATGTCATAAACCTATCATGAAGGGATGAACATGCCCATGTTACTCATGTGATAAAAAAAAAGGTAAACTTGCATATTATCATAAGGGATTTCGGGTTCATATACTTGCATAGCCTCAAAGTCACATTCATGCACACGTTTCATGAGTCAAAGTGGTTTCAAGTGTGCATGCTAACATACCACAAGCAAAGGTCCAATCTTGCATGGCAAACTAAGTCCAATGCAACATGAATAGCATGGTTTAGTCGCTACAACATCACCCAAAGTCATATGTTCATGTTAAAGAGGCAAACTAGGTTCCCATAGGCTAACATACTCATGTTACTTTGCATTTTATCCCATGTCACATCAAAATCATCGTTTAAATCAACAAGTAGTTAGAACTTACATAGCAAGGCTTAGGAAAGGGATCATGCATCATCCTGACGAAGAAAGGTGGCTCCTTTGATGAAGAACCATCATGAAACTCGCATAGCAACGTTGATTTGGCCTTGATTTGGTCTAGCAAGCTTGCACCTTTTGATTTGAACCCGATTTGAATGCATAGGCTCTAGGGATTGGAGATGGAGTGTGAAAACCCGCAACTTCCCCGTAAAGGAAAGCGTCGGATAGTTCGAGAACAAGCCACAACAGAACACATACAGAAGAATATTTCATTGTATATTACAACAATGCATCAGATTACAAGAATATGCAGAGTATAAATGAATAAATATTACACAGAAATATCAGAGATTTAAATTACATTTAAATACATAGCAGCGGAAAATAATACAATACACGGCTAGAAGTAGATATACGGATACAAAGCTTTCCGGATATCGTTCCAGCTGTAAACCAGGATCCTGTGAATATAAATCTGCAAAACCGAAACTACTAGCTGCCCGTGTCAAAATAGGGGCACCCAGAGTTTAGGTTAAAACAATAAACTCCAGGTCAGTCATGTGACTGGTGTGAGAACTAAAAAAGTTATTATTCTTTATTTTAAAAGTTAGGTAAATCAAGGGACCACGCCGTATAACACGGAACGGGTTTCCTCCCAAGAATACCAGTGCATAAAACAACCAGCGCAATGCTAAATAAAGAAAAATGAAGCTGTTATAAGACCCAGGTCCCATCACACAATGCAACGCAGTCGAGGATAGGGTTTTCCCTTATAACAGCCAAAGAATGCTTGATACGTTTAAAAACAAATCAATTGATACTATAGTAAGTGTACAGTGTATAAAACAACTTCAAATCATAAGTATCAATCATAGGCGGCATGGGTACCATATATCATGTCGCCATATATAGGTTTACAAATAAAACCGCAAAGTCACGTATTTGGAAATTGGATTTCCATCTATGAACCGAGGCAAAAGATAGTCCTCAACCGATTCGAGACGCTCTAGCCCGCCCCTCAGGACCCAGACTCAGGTGGGCCCTTGGATCATCAAGGCCGGTCCACCGATGTGGATTAAAATGCCTGAACATGCGTTTCCCCGCCCTTTGGGGCGTAAACGAGCCAACTAAATGACTCCATCGGTTCGAGAACGACCGATCAATCCGAGGCGCCTCGCAACAGCAACAACCACATAAGTCAAACTCGTCAGGGCGTGTAAAACCACTGACGCCACTTCTAGCTAGAAAGAAACGCATGCCCTCCCTGACGTCCTCTCCCGTTTTTGGTTCATACCGGGTGTGAAACACGCGAAGGAAACGTCACACAAAGCTACGCCACAAAGGCCGTGCTTTGATCATCACCACAAGACTTTGCTTTTCAACAGAAGCCTCGATCAATTGCATCTTAGCATGCCACACAGGCAAACCATCCTATGCAACCGATATCAGTCACACAGAATGAAATCCGATGTCAGACACACAGTCCATTTACAAGTCCGTCCTGGGTCTGAACGAAACCGGAGGCACCTAGTACCCCGCATATCCATCGATCTCCAAGTACGTCTGGACGATCACTAACTGTTTCCATCTTCTTGGGTGTACTTCCCAATCAAGATCATCAGTTATCACCCAAACGACGTGAAGACCTCCGGTCTTCGACCATCGTCTTCATCTTCGACTTATCGTCGTATCAGTTATTCAGAATGGGATAAACCCGGTCTTTCCGAATAACTCGCGTATATTTTAAATAAGTGTTACACAAACACAACATACGCCTCATTCCAATTCATTAGTCACTAACCGTAAATTAATCAAGAGAATAATTCCCCAAATATTAACCCCGAAGGCCGAAACCAACATCAGATCAATATCCAGAAAACCATTCTACTTAGCTAACCGACAGTTAGTTTCTAAATTTCACGTTCAAATCTAATTAAAGATTTAACTATCGCCTGGAGCAAAACTGGTGATACTCCATTCTCGATCTTTTCAATCTAATTAAAGATTCATTAAAACTCCACTTAGTTTTAATCTGTGACTGGGTTAAAGAATCAGTGTCATTTAAAACACGGTTCACGATAAACCCAAAGTCACATCCCATTAATTATCGGGTTAAAGAACAAGTGTTATTTAAAACACTGTTCACGATAAACCCAAAAATCAATATCCATTCAATTCCAATTAAATATTATTTAATTGGTACACTTCATTAAATCTAAATCAAAAGATTTAATCTTTTCTCAGCTGGGTTCAAGAACAGTGTTAGTGAAGACACCATTCACGACAAACCCAAATCACATTCGATATTCAATACAAGGCTCTGAATAGAAAATATATCGGCTTATATTCAATATCAAATTCTACGACTAACAAATGTCGTATTGGAAATAACGATATAAATATATATATCTTTCAAATTTCCATAACAACACCTGTATAATCACGAATTCCAACATCGAAATATTCCGAAGACAATTTCGATTCAAATCCACTCCAATGCAATCATTGGAAATTTTGGTTATTTTTAAAACCCTTTTTAAATTCAATTTATTTATTTAAAAATAAATAGAATTATATTTCTAGTTCAAAACTAGTTCATCTCGATAAAAATCCATTTTTATCTTTTCAAATATGGAGTATTTCATCCCAAATCTTCACAAATCATTTCTTATGATTTTACACAAATTATTGCTATTTTTAATAATTTTATCAAGGCCCGTACAGTCGATTTCCATCAACGGCCATCGAACTGCACTTACAGCGACCTTTTTCGAATTTGATTTGGACATAATTCCAAATCCAACCGTTAGATTTCAAATTTCTAATATTCGTTAGAAAGCTCTTTTCGATACGAACCCAACGGTTCCGGTTTTAGGAGAATCCGACGGTCGGATCTCCCGTAATGTCCGTTTGAAATAAATGGTCGAAATTCACGAACTGCCGCGGCGCGGCGCGTTCTATTCAGGCCATTATATTATATATATAATATATATAATATATACTTCGTCGATTTCTATTTAAAACGAATTATATAAATAGTTTTAAATTCGTTTCAAAAGCAATTTCAACTTCCTTTTCAATTCAAATCAAAATTGAATTCTTCTTTATAAATTCGTTTCAAAATTCATTTCTATTCAATTCAAATTTCAATTCAATTTGAATTCATTTCAATTCGTTTTCAATTCAATTCATTTCGAAATCGTTTTCAATTCAATTTGAATTCGTTTTCAATTCATTTCATTTCGAAATCGTTTTCAATTCGATTTGAATTCGTTTTCAATTCATTTCATTTCGAAATCGTTTTCAATTCGATTTGAATTCGTTTTCAATTCATTTCATTTCGAAATCGTTTTCAATTCATTTCATTTCGAAATCGTTTTCAATTCATTTCATTTCGAAATCGTTTTCAATTCAATTTGAATTCGTTTTCAATTCATTTCATTTCGAAATCGTTTTCAATTCGATTTGAATTCGTTTTCAATTCATTTCATTTCGAAATCGTTTTCAATTCGATTTGAATTCGTTTTCAATTCATTTCATTTCGAAATCGTTTTCAATTCATTTGAATTCGTTTTCAATTCATTTCATTTCGAAATCGTTTTCAATTCATTTCATTTCGAAATCGTTTTCAATACGATTTGAATTCGTTTTCAATTCATTTCATTTCGAAATCGTTTTCAATTCGATTTGAATTCGTTTTCAATTCATTTCATTTCGAAATCGTTTTCAATTCATTTCATTTCGAAATCGTTTTCAATTCATTTCATTTCGAAATCGTTTTCAATTCGATTTGAATTCGTTTTCAATTCATTTCATTTCGAAATCGTTTTCAATTCGATTTGAATTTGTTTTCAATTCATTTCATTTCGAAATCGTTTTCAATTCGATTTGAATTCGTTTTCAATTCATTTCATTTCGAAATCGTTTTCAATTCGATTTGAATTCGTTTTCAATTCATTTCATTTCGAAATCGTTTTCAATTCATTTCATTTCGAAATCGTTTTCAATTCATTTCATTTCGAAATCGTTTTTCAATATTCATTTTTAAGATGAATAAAATCGATATAAATATCGTTCACGTCAAAATGGCGTCAATCTAATCAACACGGCTTCATAAATTTCTATTTTCAAATATTCTATTTCAAAATAGTTGTTATTATCAAAATATTTCGTTCAACACATGACCAATCTCAATGAATGAGTACTGTCAACACATGAACTTTTATTTTATATCGATAAAGGTGTAAATTTTATTACTAAAATATTTCGTTCAACACATGACCAATCTCAGTGGATGAGTACTGTCAACACATGAACTTTTATTTTATAATATTCTTTATTTTTCAAATTGGAATGAGGCCCAATCAATTACCATATAAAGTTAATTATATGGATTTTCATACAACACATGTATATCATAGCATTGAAAAATAATCAACCATCAACCAAAGTGCACTACACTGTATAAGCATCAAATATAGATATTCAACGCTTATTACAGCCTGTCAATCAATCGATCGACATATTTAATCAATCAGGATGAGTGAAATTCATATTTCATCCCAACACCCGTGTGGGGTTTCAAACAATCAAACACAGATTTTAGTTGTGCAGTTGGGCGATGTGTAAAATTTATCGACCCAATCAATATCAGTCAAATCAGTGTACATAAACAAACCGTCTGGTTTGTAAATGAATATTTTATTTTATTCACTTCACGTTAAAAATTATATTTTTAACGATAAAATATCTTATTTCAACACTTGAATTTCTATTCAGTTCATTCTTTAACTAAAATGATATTTTTATTTTTCTAACATATTTTAGAAAATTTCGGCGGCATAACGGCACGATACTAGAAACGGGACGAGGCCTAGCCTTATCCCCGGTCTAGTGAAGGCCCACGCCATTCACATATCAATCAAATCCATTCATCTCACCAAACAATTTAATTTCAATCAAATAATCTAACCAACTACACAACCAATCAAACAAGTCCATGGTCTGTGGACGGGTGTCGGGTGCTTCTAATAAGCACCGTCTGCATCCTAGTATATATATATATATAACTAGAAATAAAATCGAAAGGTGAGAAATTCTCACATATAGCTATCCTAGCTCCACGGCTCTTCCTTGTAGAGATCTTCGTCGTTCCCGCCTTTTGGCCACCTTCGTTGTCCGCTTTCACTACATATGTAAAAATTGAATTTTTACTATGCTATTCAATATATAAAAATCGAATTTTTAGTTCGCTATTCAATATATAAAAATCGAATTATTAGTTCGCTATTCAATATATAAAAATCGAATTATTAGTTCGCTATTCAATATATAAAAATCGAATTATTAGTTCGCTATTCAATATATAAAAATCGAATTTTTATGCCGAAGTTCAATATATAAAAATCATATTTTTATCGAAGTTCAATATATAAAAATTCTATTTTTCTATCGAAGTTCAATATATAAAAATTCTATTTTTCTATCGAAGTTCAATATATAAAAATTCTATTTTTCTATCGAAGTTCAATATATAAAAATTCTATTTTTCTATCGAAGTTCAATATATAAAAATTCTATTTTTCTATCGAAGTTCAATATATAAAAATTCTATTTTTCTATCGAAGTTCAATATATAAAAATTCTATTTTTCTATCGCTATGTCAAATAGATAAAAATTATATTTTTACCACGCTATTTTCCATATAAAGATTTCGCCTTTTCAAATTTAAAGATTTCATCTTTATAAAAATCTCCTTTTTATTTTTCTACACATATAAAGATGATATTTTTAATCTTCCTATCATGTAAAAATTATATTTTTAATTCTCTACCTAACCAAAAATCATCTTTTTACATCATCTATATAGTAAAGACTATATTTTTAATACCTTAAAAATATAAAAATCATATTTTTACTACTTTAAAAATCTAAACTTTCTTCTACGAAAAATAAAAAACTTTCTTATATGAAAAATATAAACTTTCTTTTTTTTATTTTATCCTTTCAAAAATCAAATCTTTTCCATATTTTTTTCTATTTCAAACCTTTAAAATAAGAATCAGTTTTTAAATTTAAAATAAAAATCAGTTTTTAAATTTAAAATAAAAAATCAGTTTCTTATCATTTTATAAAAACAGAACAGTATTTTATTTTTATTTCTTTTTCATTTTCAGTTTATGTATAAAACAAAATAAAATAAATAAATAAAAGAAAAGACTTACAGGGGGGTCGACGATGCTTGGAGGAGGGGGGGGAGAAGGGTGCGCCAGCCTCTGGCAGCCTGCGGTGGTGGCGGGCGGGGCAACGGGGTCTGGACGCATTCGAAAAAGGGGGAGGTGGGTTGGTCTCAGTCTCGAGATCGGTGGAGGAGGTGCGGAGGGAAGGCGATGGAGGAGGGGGGGGTCGCCTGGTGGTCGGCGGCGGCTGCGAGCGATTTAGGGCGTAGGTTCTTTTTTTTTTTTTTTTTTTAATTCTGAATCGGGGAAAGAAGAAGAAAAGGGGGGGGGGGGGCTGTTATAAAAGTTATATTATTTAATTTTAATTGCAAAAGAGTTGACTTTCACAAACGACCTCCAAACGAGGTCCACCACCTGTCGTCCCTAGCGTTTCACCCCCATTCTGAACACAATGGGATATGTATCGCAAGCTGATTCGATCGTTACAATCAGTTTCCTTTTGAATTTACATTTAAATCACTATATTGTATTTTAAACGTACATTTCGAATTACCGGGGCCACATACTAACTAGAAAAATTCCATAAAAATATTTTCTAGCTTCGTATTGACGATACGGTCCTAACAAAACTAGTTTCGTTGAATTCTGAGACCGTTAGAAAAATGGCCAATTTCCAGTCGATTAAATTCAACTGAAACTGGTCAAACGCGTTTTCCTTTGCCACGCTCACGTATTGATTCGAAAAATTATGAAATTTGGAATCTAGCAATAATTCGACATCACGGACCCAACAAAACTGGTTTCGTCGAAATCCGAGGTCATTTGCAAAATGTCCATTTTTAAGGGCCTGAATTCCATAGCGACTATTCAGAATTTTCAACTGGACATAACTTTTGATTCCCGCTATGAAATCTTGATTTTTCGGATTCGATAGAAAGATATTATCAATTAGATCCTAATGTTTTTGGTTTCACTAAAATCCGGATTGTTTTGCACCCGGTACATTCAATTGAAGTTTGAAATCGAATTATCGAACTACCGCGCCATTTTCAATTCTATTTATAATTATATATAATTATTTATATTCTAACGACGACGCGTATAATATATATGTTCTAATTCCATTCAAAATAAATTTTCTCGTCGATATTATTTAAAATAATCTATTTTAAATAATCAAAATTCGCTAAAATGGCCAAAATAAAAATTTTAAACTGGCCCAGATTTTCCGGGTTGTTACAATCTCCCCCACTTAAAACTTTTCGTCCCCGAAAAGGAACAAAGTCGAAAGTGGTTTGATTAATCAACTCTATGCTCGATCTGGCTTCCATTCTCCAACTTTTCAGTTTCTGAGAATTTCTAAAATTTCAAAAATTTGGCTAACTCCCTAAATTTTCGAAAAATTTCGCCATAACCTCCCCTGCAATGGGAGCATCGGGGAATTTCAAATAGCTTCCCCGGTCCTTCAGATCTCAAAAAGAAAAAGAAAAAGCCAAGCGGCTAGCCAATAGGCTCACAAAATCATCATCACCCAAACAAAACAGGAAATTATGTAGTAAACATGTACCTATTTGTCGGGCAAACAAATTTTATTCTTCGGCTCTAGCCTCCTTGCTATGACCTGTTCAATGTAAGTACATATATGCAAGCAAATGCGACCAATTTTCAATACAATTTAATATTTGGTTCAAATAGGCATAATGGTTCAAAATTATCAAACAAATAAACAAACAATACAAACATCAATCACTTAGTGAATTAGAGTTTCAAATTCATAATTTTGATACATATACAAAAATCATGTTTTGGTGCCAATTCACAACAATGTATTCTAGCTATATATAAGTTTTGGTTCTCACACCAGCCTAATGGAAATATATAGAAAATCACACCTTCGAAGCACGAACATAAACACTGATGATGAGATCTCAATCATCAGTATCATCTCCGGGCGACTAGAGTGTGATTCCATATCTATCCAGTATATTAAAACTTCGAATACACGCGGATCAGACGTATACGCAAAATCTATATATACTAGATTGTCCACATCAATATAAATAATCAAATACGAATAATTGATTTAAATTTTCAAAACAAAGAATGTTTTCCTTTGAAAAATATACTCTTCACACTCGTTCTAGGATACTACTGATCCTATCTCTAACGAGTCATTCCCATTGGATATTACTAATCCAATATCTGATGAATTCTTTCGTATGGTTCTAATGTGTCTTGTTCTCTAGCTTTGTAAACCAAAGCTCTGATACCAACTGTGAAAACCCGCAACTTCCCCGTAAAGGAAAGCGTCGGATAGTTCGAGAACAAGCCACAACAGAACACATACAGAAGAATATTTCATTGTATATTACAACAATGCATCAGATTACAAGAATATGCAGAGTATAAATGAATAAATATTACACAGAAATATCAGAGATTTAAATTACATTTAAATACATAGCAGCGGAAAATAATACAATACACGGCTAGAAGTAGATATACGGATACAAAGCTTTCCGGATATCGTTCCAGCTGTAAACCAGGATCCTGTGAATATAAATCTGCAAAACCGAAACTACTAGCTGCCCGTGTCAAAATAGGGGCACCCAGAGTTTAGGTTAAAACAATAAACTCCAGGTCAGTCATGTGACTGGTGTGAGAACTAAAACAGTTATTATTCTTTATTTTAAAAGTTAGGTAAATCAAGGGACCACGCCGTATAACACGGAACGGGTTTCCTCCCAAGAATACCAGTGCATAAAACAACCAGCGCAATGCTAAATAAAGAAAAATGAAGCTGTTATAAGACCCAGGTCCCATCACACAATGCAACGCAGTCGAGGATAGGGTTTTCCCTTATAACAGCCAAAGAATGCTTGATACGTTTAAAAACAAATCAATTGATACTATAGTAAGTGTACAGTGTATAAAACAACTTCAAATCATAAGTATCAATCATAGGCGGCATGGGTACCATATATCATGTCGCCATATATAGGTTTACAAATAAAACCGCAAAGTCACGTATTTGGAAATTGGATTTCCATCTATGAACCGAGGCAAAAGATAGTCCTCAACCGATTCGAGACGCTCTAGCCCGCCCCTCAGGACCCAGACTCAGGTGGGCCCTTGGATCATCAAGGCCGGTGCACCGATGTGGATTAAAATGCCTGAACATGCGTTTCCCCGCCCTTTGGGGCGTAAACGAGCCAACTAAATGACTCCATCGGTTCGAGAACGACCGATCAATCCGAGGCGCCTCGCAACAGCAACAACCACATAAGTCAAACTCGTCAGGGCGTGTAAAACCACTGACGCCACTTCTAGCTAGAAAGAAACGCATGCCCTCCCTGACGTCCTCTCCCGTTTTTGGTTCATACCGGGTGTGAAACACGCGAAGGAAACGTCACACAAAGCTACGCCACAAAGGCCGTGCTTTGATCATCACCACAAGACTTTGCTTTTCAACAGAAGCCTCGATCAATTGCATCTTAGCATGCCACACAGGCAAACCATCCTATGCAACCGATATCAGTCACACAGAATGAAATCCGATGTCAGACACACAGTCCATTTACAAGTCCGTCCTGGGTCTGAACGAAACCGGAGGCACCTAGTACCCCGCATATCCATCGATCTCCAAGTACGTCTGGACGATCACTAACTGTTTCCATCTTCTTGGGTGTACTTCCCAATCAAGATCATCAGTTATCACCCAAACGACGTGAAGACCTCCGGTCTTCGACCATCGTCTTCATCTTCGACTTATCGTCGTATCAGTTATTCAGAATGGGATAAACCCGGTCTTTCCGAATAACTCGCGTATATTTTAAATAAGTGTTACACAAACACAACATACGCCTCATTCCAATTCATTAGTCACTAACCGTAAATTAATCAAGAGAATAATTCCCCAAATATTAACCCCGAAGGCCGAAACCAACATCAGATCAATATCCAGAAAACCATTCTACTTAGCTAACCGACAGTTAGTTTCTAAATTTCACGTTCAAATCTAATTAAAGATTTAACTATCGCCTGGAGCAAAACTGGTGATACTCCATTCTCGATCTTTTCAATCTAATTAAAGATTCATTAAAACTCCACTTAGTTTTAATCTGTGACTGGGTTAAAGAATCAGTGTCATTTAAAACACGGTTCACGATAAACCCAAAGTCACATCCCATTAATTATCGGGTTAAAGAACAAGTGTTATTTAAAACACTGTTCACGATAAACCCAAAAATCAATATCCATTCAATTCCAATTAAATATTATTTAATTGGTACACTTCATTAAATCTAAATCAAAAGATTTAATCTTTTCTCAGCTGGGTTCAAGAACAGTGTTAGTGAAGACACCATTCACGACAAACCCAAATCACATTCGATATTCAATACAAGGCTCTGAATAGAAAATATATCGGCTTATATTCAATATCAAATTCTACGACTAACAAATGTCGTATTGGAAATAACGATATAAATATATATATCTTTCAAATTTCCATAACAACACCTGTATAATCACGAATTCCAACATCGAAATATTCCGAAGACAATTTCGATTCAAATCCACTCCAATGCAATCATTGGAAATTTTGGTTATTTTTAAAACCCTTTTTAAATTCAATTTATTTATTTAAAAATAAATAGAATTATATTTCTAGTTCAAAACTAGTTCATCTCGATAAAAATCCATTTTTATCTTTTCAAATATGGAGTATTTCATCCCAAATCTTCACAAATCATTTCTTATGATTTTACACAAATTATTGCTATTTTTAATAATTTTATCAAGGCCCGTACAGTCGATTTCCATCAACGGCCATCGAACTGCACTTACAGCGACCTTTTTCGAATTTGATTTGGACATAATTCCAAATCCAACCGTTAGATTTCAAATTTCTAATATTCGTTAGAAAGCTCTTTTCGATACGAACCCAACGGTTCCGGTTTTAGGAGAATCCGACGGTCGGATCTCCCGTAATGTCCGTTTGAAATAAATGGTCGAAATTCACGAACTGCCGCGGCGCGGCGCGTTCTATTCAGGCCATTATATTATATATATAATATATATAATATATACTTCGTCGATTTCTATTTAAAACGAATTATATAAATAGTTTTAAATTCGTTTCAAAAGCAATTTCAACTTCCTTTTCAATTCAAATCAAAATTGAATTCTTCTTTATAAATTCGTTTCAAAATTCATTTCTATTCAATTCAAATTTCAATTCAATTTGAATTCATTTCAATTCGTTTTCAATTCAATTCATTTCGAAATCGTTTTCAATTCAATTTGAATTCGTTTTCAATTCATTTCATTTCGAAATCGTTTTCAATTCGATTTGAATTCGTTTTCAATTCATTTCATTTCGAAATCGTTTTCAATTCGATTTGAATTCGTTTTCAATTCATTTCATTTCGAAATCGTTTTCAATTCATTTCATTTCGAAATCGTTTTCAATTCATTTCATTTCGAAATCGTTTTCAATTCAATTTGAATTCGTTTTCAATTCATTTCATTTCGAAATCGTTTTCAATTCGATTTGAATTCGTTTTCAATTCATTTCATTTCGAAATCGTTTTCAATTCGATTTGAATTCGTTTTCAATTCATTTCATTTCGAAATCGTTTTCAATTCATTTGAATTCGTTTTCAATTCATTTCATTTCGAAATCGTTTTCAATTCATTTCATTTCGAAATCGTTTTCAATACGATTTGAATTCGTTTTCAATTCATTTCATTTCGAAATCGTTTTCAATTCGATTTGAATTCGTTTTCAATTCATTTCATTTCGAAATCGTTTTCAATTCATTTCATTTCGAAATCGTTTTCAATTCATTTCATTTCGAAATCGTTTTCAATTCGATTTGAATTCGTTTTCAATTCATTTCATTTCGAAATCGTTTTCAATTCGATTTGAATTCGTTTTCAATTCATTTCATTTCGAAATCGTTTTCAATTCGATTTGAATTCGTTTTCAATTCATTTCATTTCGAAATCGTTTTCAATTCGATTTGAATTCGTTTTCAATTCATTTCATTTCGAAATCGTTTTCAATTCATTTCATTTCGAAATCGTTTTCAATTCATTTCATTTCGAAATCGTTTTTCAATATTCATTTTTAAGATGAATAAAATCGATATAAATATCGTTCACGTCAAAATGGCGTCAATCTAATCAACACGGCTTCATAAATTTCTATTTTCAAATATTCTATTTCAAAATAGTTGTTATTATCAAAATATTTCGTTCAACACATGACCAATCTCAATGAATGAGTACTGTCAACACATGAACTTTTATTTTATATCGATAAAGGTGTAAATTTTATTACTAAAATATTTCGTTCAACACATGACCAATCTCAGTGGATGAGTACTGTCAACACATGAACTTTTATTTTATAATATTCTTTATTTTTCAAATTGGAATGAGGCCCAATCAATTACCATATAAAGTTAATTATATGGATTTTCATACAACACATGTATATCATAGCATTGAAAAATAATCAACCATCAACCAAAGTGCACTACACTGTATAAGCATCAAATATAGATATTCAACGCTTATTACAGCCTGTCAATCAATCGATCGACATATTTAATCAATCAGGATGAGTGAAATTCATATTTCATCCCAACACCCGTGTGGGGTTTCAAACAATCAAACACAGATTTTAGTTGTGCAGTTGGGCGATGTGTAAAATTTATCGACCCAATCAATATCAGTCAAATCAGTGTACATAAACAAACCGTCTGGTTTGTAAATGAATATTTTATTTTATTCACTTCACGTTAAAAATTATATTTTTAACGATAAAATATCTTATTTCAACACTTGAATTTCTATTCAGTTCATTCTTTAACTAAAATGATATTTTTATTTTTCTAACATATTTTAGAAAATTTCGGCGGCATAACGGCACGATACTAGAAACGGGACGAGGCCTAGCCTTATCCCCGGTCTAGTGAAGGCCCACGCCATTCACATATCAATCAAATCCATTCATCTCACCAAACAATTTAATTTCAATCAAATAATCTAACCAACTACACAACCAATCAAACAAGTCCATGGTCTGTGGACGGGTGTCGGGTGCTTCTAATAAGCACCGTCTGCATCCTAGTATATATATATATAACTAGAAATAAAATCGAAAGGTGAGAAATTCTCACATATAGCTATCCTAGCTCCACGGCTCTTCCTTGTAGAGATCTTCGTCGTTCCCGCCTTTTGGCCACCTTCGTTGTCCGCTTTCACTACATATGTAAAAATTGAATTTTTACTATGCTATTCAATATATAAAAATCGAATTTTTAGTTCGCTATTCAATATATAAAAATCGAATTATTAGTTCGCTATTCAATATATAAAAATCGAATTATTAGTTCGCTATTCAATATATAAAAATCGAATTATTAGTTCGCTATTCAATATATAAAAATCGAATTTTTATGCCGAAGTTCAATATATAAAAATCATATTTTTATCGAAGTTCAATATATAAAAATTCTATTTTTCTATCGAAGTTCAATATATAAAAATTCTATTTTTCTATCGAAGTTCAATATATAAAAATTCTATTTTTCTATCGAAGTTCAATATATAAAAATTCTATTTTTCTATCGAAGTTCAATATATAAAAATTCTATTTTTCTATCGAAGTTCAATATATAAAAATTCTATTTTTCTATCGCTATGTCAAATAGATAAAAATTATATTTTTACCACGCTATTTTCCATATAAAGATTTCGCCTTTTCAAATTTAAAGATTTCATCTTTATAAAAATCTCCTTTTTATTTTTCTACACATATAAAGATGATATTTTTAATCTTCCTATCATGTAAAAATTATATTTTTAATTCTCTACCTAACCAAAAATCATCTTTTTACATCATCTATATAGTAAAGACTATATTTTTAATACCTTAAAAATATAAAAATCATATTTTTACTACTTTAAAAATCTAAACTTTCTTCTACGAAAAATAAAAAACTTTCTTATATGAAAAATATAAACTTTCTTTTTTTTATTTTATCCTTTCAAAAATCAAATCTTTTCCATATTTTTTTCTATTTCAAACCTTTAAAATAAGAATCAGTTTTTAAATTTAAAATAAAAATCAGTTTTTAAATTTAAAATAAAAAATCAGTTTCTTATCATTTTATAAAAACAGAACAGTATTTTATTTTTATTTCTTTTTCATTTTCAGTTTATGTATAAAACAAAATAAAATAAATAAATAAAAGAAAAGACTTACAGGGGGGTCGACGATGCTTGGAGGAGGGGGGGGAGAAGGGTGCGCCAGCCTCTGGCAGCCTGCGGTGGTGGCGGGCGGGGCAACGGGGTCTGGACGCATTCGAAAAAGGGGGAGGTGGGTTGGTCTCAGTCTCGAGATCGGTGGAGGAGGTGCGGAGGGAAGGCGATGGAGGAGGGGGGGGGTCGCCTGGTGGTCGGCGGCGGCTGCGAGCGATTTAGGGCGTAGGTTCTTTTTTTTTTTTTTTTTTTAATTCTGAATCGGGGAAAGAAGAAGAAAAGGGGGGGGGCTTTTATAAAAGTTATATTATTTAATTTATTATTTAATTTTAATTGCAAAAGAGTTGACTTTCACAAACGACCTCCAAACGAGGTCCACCACCTGTCGTCCCTAGCGTTTCACCCCCATTCTGAACACAATGGGATATGTATCGCAAGCTGATTCGATCGTTACAATCAGTTTCCTTTTGAATTTACATTTAAATCACTATATTGTATTTTAAACGTACATTTCGAATTACCGGGGCCACATACTAACTAGAAAAATTCCATAAAAATATTTTCTAGCTTCGTATTGACGATACGGTCCTAACAAGACTAGTTTCGTTGAATTCTGAGACCGTTAGAAAAATGGCCAATTTCCAGTCGATTAAATTCAACTGAAACTGGTCAAACGCGTTTTCCTTTGCCACGCTCACGTATTGATTCGAAAAATTATGAAATTTGGAATCTAGCAATAATTCGACATCACGGACCCAACAAAACTGGTTTCGTCGAAATCCGAGGTCATTTGCAAAATGTCCATTTTTAAGGGCCTGAATTCCATAGCGACTATTCAGAATTTTCAACTGGACATAACTTTTGATTCCCGCTATGAAATCTTGATTTTTCGGATTCGATAGAAAGATATTATCAATTAGATCCTAATGTTTTTGTTTTCACTAAAATCCGGATTGTTTTGCACCCGGTACATTCAATTGAAGTTTGAAATCGAATTATCGAACTACCGCGCCATTTTCAATTCTATTTATAATTATATATAATTATTTATATTCTAACGACGACGCGTATAATATATATGTTCTAATTCCATTCAAAATAAATTTTCTCGTCGATATTATTTAAAATAATCTATTTTAAATAATCAAAATTCGCTAAAATGGCCAAAATAAAAATTTTAAACTGGCCCAGATTTTCCGGGTTGTTACATGGAGGCCATGGTCAAGATTGATTTTGGCAGCACTTAGTTGCTAGGTTTGATTTTTAGGGATTTAGGTTAGGTTTAGGGTCTTTTTATAGAGATTAGGATAGTTTTAGGCCCTTAGATTAACCCTAGGATAGATCTGAACCATCAAACCACGTCAGAAGCTTCCAGAACAAGACCAGAGACCAGTGCAGGTGCACCAAGCCAGGAATGCTCGTCTGAGCCAAGTCGACAGCCAAGTCGATAGGGCTGTCGACTTGGTCAGACCAAGTCGACTCCCAAGTCGACAGGGCTGTCGACTTGGGTACTGTGGCGGGAATTTTTCCCGCCTGGCCCAACTGGCCCAATTTTCCAAATTCAAGTTTGAATTTGAAATCTGTTTTTACTTAGAAATTTTCTGAAAACTCAGTTGGGCCTTAACCGGGTCATACGGACTCCGATTTTCGAAAACTCGGACTCTATTTCGCGTATTTTTCCGAGACGAACGCAATGGCATAGCCCATTTCGCTTGATTCAGAATTTAAAATTAAATTCTGCCTTGATTCTCGTCTTAATCATGTTGTCGAAATACGGGTTGTTACATTTTTTAAGTATCATATAAGAAATAACATTGTTTTAACATGATACATTTTCCAAATTTCAATCATTTCACAGCATGACATCCAAACAATAATTTACTCAATAAACAATTATTCCCATCACAGATAATTAACTTATATTAGATTAAAATAAATAACCGTTCAAAAATTTGAGTGAGATAGAGTTCTCACCTTGATCAGGCTTTTAATTGACAGTTCAGACCCAATTTTGTCCCAAAATCCAACATGCTCCAAAATTGACAAAATTGATGTCTATGCGAAGCTCATGACTCACTAATCGTAGCAAACCCTGTTTTGCGTGATTTCGATTTTGTAGCTAAAAGATATTAATTTTTTGAAGTTTGAAATAATTAAATAATTAATTAAATCGTGGAAATTACCAAAAATTTCAACTTGCTCCAAATTGTTGTCCATGCGAAGATCTCATCACCACGATCACGGTGGATCTGAAATCGTCAGATTCTGAGTTCGTATGAGAGAGATATACAATTACGAAGTTTGAATACATTAATTAATTAGATTAAATAAAGGGTGCGTTTTTTACAGGTCCCTATAAAGTTTCTAAATAGAAAAACAACCCGATGATAAAAACAATACAAAAAACATCCCTATTTTTGAATTGTGGAAGAAAAAATCCCACTTATACCCTTTAGTGTTTCGTAAACCTCTCTGCAACGTTCCATTATCATTTAATCCGTCAAATAGTTTAGCAAATTTCTCTCAAAACCCTAAATCCACGAATCCTCCGAAACCAAAATTGATTAGTTGATCTTTGTACTCAAAAACCTAATTTTTGTAACGAACCAGAAAATCTGAACCAATTTAAAAATTTTAAATTGGCTAAAATAATGGATTTTAAATATTTAAAATGAATATTTTAAATAATAGCAATGAAAACTGAGTTTGAATCGACAATTGAAAACGAATATAATTAATTATAATTATAAACAAGGCCTGAAAAGGCGCTGCAGTTTCAAAATTTGAATTCAAACTTTGTCGGACTGTACCGGGTGCAAAACAAAACGGATTTTAGTGAAACCAAAAATATTTAAATCTGTTAGTGAATACCTTTCTAACAAATCTGAAAAATCGAATTTTGATAGCGGAAAGCAAAAGTTATGGCCGAATGAATTTTCAGAAAGGTCGCTATGGAATTTATATAGCCCGTGAAATTGGCTATTTTGCATACGACCTCGGAATTCGACGAAACCACTTTTGTTGGATCCGGGATGTGAAGTTATTGCTAGGTTTCAAATTTCATAATTTTTGAAGCAAGTATGTGAACGTGGCAAAGGAAAACGTGTTTTGGTCAATTATAGTTAAATTGGATCGACCAGAAATGGGCCTTTTTGCAAACGGTCTCAGAATTCGACGAAACTAGTTTTGTTGGGACCGTATTGTCAAAACATAGCAAGATTTATTTTTCGGGAATTTTTAGAATCAGTTTGTGGCCCTGGCAAATTGAAATGTACGTTCAAATTTAATATTGAATGTTTTATATTTTAATTTGAAGGAAAACTGACTGAAAACATTCGAATGGGCCTTCGAAACATATCCCATTGTGTTCGGAATGGTGGTAAAACGCTAGGGGCGATAGTCGTTGGGTTTGATTTCGAATCCGTTTAAGAAAACCCCAATTTTTGAATAAATATATATATCGACCAATAGGAAAATTCTTTCATAAAAAAATCAGAAACCCCCCCCCCCCCGTAATCGCGATATACGGCGGAAATTAGTTGCCGCTTCCTGGCCATTTTTCGGCCACACCACGTCGAACTACCCCCAACCCCAGTTGAACTTTTTGAACCCTCCTCACCACCTTCGAATCCATACCCTCCTCGCCCCAAACAGTTGACCCTCTCTCGAGTTTCGTGCCCTCAAAGGTTGGAACTTCCAACCGCCGCCGCCGTGTCAGTTCGCCACCGTACTGAGCAAGACCACAGCGCGCCGAAAGCTCTCACGGTCCCCTTCGACGTCGTGAAGCCTGATCTTCCACTCGCTACACGGATTAGGCAAAAATCGCAAACCCTAGTTCGAACAAAAACTGAAAGGTACGGTGATTTTATTTTAAACGGGTTTCAACAGTTTAAAACCGTCGCGAATTAAGGTTAACTAATAAAAATCATATCTTTTTCATGTGAGGTCGAAATTAAGTGAAACAAGAGACAGTGAACTCACATGGACGTCTTCTACATTTTAGAAGAGACCGCATATTTTTCTGAGCCTTCTGCTATTTTTGGTGGAGTGGAACCCAAGGTGAGATTTCTAATTTATAAACGATATGAAAAACGACGATGTATAAATTATATAGTCGATGTATGAGTTATATAAGCGTTGTACACCTCTTGTATAAGCGTTGTATAAGTTGTATGTTCGATGTATAAGTTATATATGCGTTGTAAAAATTATATATGTGTTGAAATAGAAGTGAATTGCTACATACATACATATATATATATATATATATATATATATATATATATATATATGCCCCTCGTCCACAAACCATGGACGATATTTATTGGTTGTGATTGGTGTGAAAATTGATTGATAGCGAATGGTTGTTTGGGATTGTTTATGGTTGATATTGATTGATTGTGGTTGAAAAATACCCATTTGTGGTTGAGAAATATTTGGCTGAAACCACATAGGATTAGTTTGTGGAAATGAAATAAATATATACATGCCGCCTGCGTGCGAACTAGATGCATGATCCCCATTGTCAAAAACCGCGAGGTTTTAAGGTAGAGCGAGGAGCCGTACTAGGGACGGTCCCGGTTTTAACTACCCTGTCGTTATGCTGCCGAAATTTTGAATAATATTCATGTGTTTGAATTATTTTCATTTGCTGAAACTATATTTATTCGTTGAATAGAAAACCTTCATGTATTGAATCGATATTCATTCGTTGATTAGAAATTCATGTGTTGAATGTTATTCATGTTTTGAATATAAAAATCGCATTTTTATCTATATATAGAAACTATAGAAAACCATCATGTGTTGAATCGATATTCATTCGTTGAATTGAAATTCATGTGTTGAATGGTATTCATATTTTGAAATAAATTGTTTCATAATAAAAATCACCTTTTATCAACTATATAGACTATGTAAAATAATCTCGTTTTAAAAGAAATTGTTTTATAATAAAAATCCTATTTTTATCACCTATATAAACTATATAAAATAATAGTGTTTTGAAATAAACTGTTTTACAATAAAAATCACATTTTTATTATATACATGAATTGTTGAAATGTGAAGTATTAAAAATAGCCACTCGTTCAAATAAATATACATGAGTTGAAATATTCATTAATTAGCTAATGATATGATTATTGCCTATCCATGCAACATTAGAATGAATGGTGTTTTTAAACCAAATGGAATCAAAAATGAAGTTGAATAGAAAATGATAAGTGATAAGAACTGTATATATGTACATGCATATTTATTGAACAGGTTATAGCAAAGGGGCTAGAGAAGAGGAATAAAATTTTGTGCCCGACAAATAGGTACACATTTACTGTTTTGTTTGGGTGATGATTTTATGAGCCTGTTGGCTAGCCGCTTGGCTTTTTCTTTTTCTTTTTGACATGAGACGCCCGCGTGGCTATTTGGGAATTTTCCCACCCCCTCCCGTACAAAGGAGGTTATGGCGAAATTTTCCAAAATTTAAAGGCGTTAGTGAAATATTCGAAGTGAAAACGAAATTGGAATTGTTGAATGAACTATATTTATATAAATATATAAATATAAATAAAATTAAAACGAAACGTGGCCGTTCAGTTCGTGATCCATGATTTCAAACAACTAGTGCGGAAAATCCGACCATTGGATTTTCCCGAAACCGCAACCGTTGGGTTCGCCTTGGAAATATCTTTCCAACGGCACCAACTTTGTAAAAATCGAACGATTGGATTGTCTGGAATGTTTAATTCAAATCTAAAGAAAAACAGCGCCAGAAGCGATTATATTTATATATATATATATATATACATATATATATAAATATAATTATATTTAATCGAATAACGACGCTGTAGTTCGTATTTTGAAATCGAAACTTCAAACGATTGTACCGGGAGATCCGACCGTCGGATTTTTCCGAAACTGGAACCGTTGGATTCGTTTTGAAAAGATCTTTCTAATGATGTAAATTTTGTAAAGATCCAACGGTTAGGTTTTCAGATATGTGTAAATCAAATCTGAAGAAAAACAGCGTCACGGTCGCGTTAAGGCCCGAAGCGTCGTTTTGAATATATTGGCTATTTTAAAATAAATAAAAATAGCGATAAATCGTTATAAAATATTATAAACAATATGGATGTGATTTAGAAATTAAATGAAGTTTGGCTAAGTCGAATGGTTTCCTGAATGTCGATCTGATGTTGGTTTCGGCCTTCGGGGTTAATATTTGGGTAATCGTTCTCTTACTGATTGACGGTTAGTTACTAATGAATTGAAATGATGCGTGTATATGTTAGTGTTGCACTTGTTTATTATATACACGAGTTGCTCAGAACGACCGGGTTTTTCCCATTCTGAATAACTGAATCGACGATAATAAATCGAAGATGAAGACGATGGTCGAAGACCGTAGATCTTCACCTCGTTTGGATGGTAACCGAGGTCCTGATTGGGAGGCATCCCGAAATATGGATAATGAGTGGTGATCGTCCTGACGTACGTGGTGATCAATGGGTTTGCGAGGTATTTAGTGCCTCCGGTTTCGTTCAGACCCAGAACAGACTTGTAAATGGACTGTGTGTATGACATTGGATTTTATTCCGTGTTGATTGATCTCTATTAAATATGCATCTGTTTGGCGGCGGAGAATTTATTCTTTTGCTTAACGCCCTTCTCTGAAATGCACGAGCTCAGAGGTTGTATATCGATGGACATCAGTCGCATGGCATGAAATGCCTGTGTGGCATGCTAAGATGCAGTGATCAGGGCTTCTGTTGAAAAGCAAAGTCTTGTGGTGATGACCAAAGCACCGCCTGTGTGGCGTAGCTTTGTGTATAACGTAAAATCGCGAGCCTCACACCTCGGTATGAGCCAGAAACGGGAGAGGACATCAGGGAGTACCTGCGTTTATTTCTAGCTAGGGTGGTGTCAGTGACCTACCAGCCCTGACATTTATATACTTTTCACCTGTGTGGTTGTTGCTGTTGCGAGGCGCCTCGGTTTGATCGGACGATCCGGGTCCGATGGAGTCATTCGTTGGCTCATTTACGCCCCAAAGGGCGGGGAAACGCAGTGTTCAGGCATTTTAATCCACATCGGTGGACCGGCCCTGACGATCCAAGGGCCCACCTTTGTCTGGGTCCTGAGACACGGGCTAGAGCGTCTCGAATTCGGTAAGGACTATATTTTGCCTTGGTTCATGACGGAAATCCAATTTCCAAATACGTGACTTTGCGATTTTGATTGTATACCTATATATGGCGACATAGTGGTATGGGGCATTAATGCCTTCTATGATTCATAGTTATGATTTGAAATTGTTTTCAAAACATATAAACACTAGCAATAATATCAAATGCCTTTGTTTTTTTTTCGTATCAAGCATATTTTGGCCGTTATATGGTAAAAACTCTATCCTCCGGTTTGCGTTGCATTGTGTGATGGGAACTGAGTCTTATAATGGCTTCATTTTTATAAAAAGCATAGCGATGTTTAAAAGAAAATTTGTTTTAAAGCACTGGCCATCCAATGGAGTAAACCCGTTCCACGAAAGTGGCGTGGTCCTAGCCATATTATATATGTGTTGAGTAGATTTCTG
Organism: Allium sativum; assembly: GCA_030737875.1. Classification (NCBI taxonomy): domain Eukaryota; kingdom Viridiplantae; phylum Streptophyta; class Magnoliopsida; order Asparagales; family Amaryllidaceae; genus Allium; species Allium sativum. Next base: position 59,563,232 of record CM060920.1, read on the forward strand.
ATACCAGTCCCATGACTGACTCGTAGTTTGTTTCACTTTCAAACTCGGGTGCCCCTTTTTCAACACGGGCAGCCTTGTATTCAGGTTAGCTGGCTTTCTCTGGATAGCTGGAGCTGAAGATGGATTCTATCATTTATCTCTTTTTATGTTGTTCAGCTCCTATTGTACATATTTTGTTTGTTTTCCGCTGTAGACATTTATGTATAGCTGAACTGTAATTGTACTAAGTAAGATCCTGTATACTGTGTAACTCTGATGATTACTTTTACCTAGTATATTCTATTGTTCATTATCTGGTGTATTTATTTATTTTTGTTCTGCTATTATCTGTTTCTGTGTTATATTCCACGGATTATCCTTGCCACCGTCAGTACGGGGTTTGGGGTCGTCTCAATTTTCATCATTCTAATAAGGATCGTTCTCTTGTTTTTGAAATAGTTATTGTCGTCGGCATCGAATTACTCTAAATGGCGAGAACGAAGGTATTAATCTAATAGTTTTATTTCATTTTCGACTTTAGCTACTATCTTGATGTAATACATTGTAAGAAGATGAAATCAAACGTTGTAATGAGTGCAGGCTGCTTATATGAATGTTTGCATGATTTTAAGATGTTAATAAGAAATTTTAGTTGATTTCATGATGTTAATTAGAATTGTAGAAGGAATGTATGTTGTTATTATGAATTAAATACTTAATTTTTGCACATCAGTATCCAGATATATGGTATTATTATATGATTGAATGGTTATTCAGTAATTTTTTGTACTGAACTATATTTTTTCTGAGTTGGTTATTTTTCGGGTGAATTAATTTATAATTCTTGGTTAATTGTGTATATATATCCTCAGTAGTTGCTTGCTCATTTCAAAATATTTAAAAAAATTAAATTAAGTGTTTTTGCATGATCAAAAAATATTGTTATAAATATTTGCAAACATATAGTCATGTGTTCAGAGTGCTTAAACACTTTTTGGAAAAATTTTATAATAGATGAGAACTAGTGTGCATTTATTTAGAATACCTGCACTATATTGTGCATTTTTTTCATTTTTGAACAAATCTTTGATGTTATTATGAATGTTTGTACAGATATGTGCATATTTAATAGATATACGCACATTTGTGCAAATTTATTGTTTATGACAGCACCCATGTGTATTATTATGAAAAATACATGCTTTCTTTTCTTATATGAGTAAGAGTTGAACAGTTTTGTGCAACTACAAAGAATAGTTGCAAATGTTTGTGCATGTAAAATTAGGTAAGATTTCCGAACCTATACATAATTATTGTATGCATTTTATTAAAATTGTATGTTGATTGTGCATTATTAATTTCATTAATTTTGAAATGTTGCATAAAAGTGCAACTATAAACATGTAACACCCCGGAAAATCTGAACCAGTTTAAAAAATTTAAATTGGCTATTTTAGTGAATTTTAAGTATTTAAAATAAATATTTTAAATAATAAGGATGAAAAGTAGTTTGAATCGATGTTTGAAATTGAATATAATTACTTTGAATTATAAACAAGGCCTGAAATGGCGCGGCAGTTTTGAAATTTCAATTCAAACTTCGACTATCTGTACCGGGTGCAAATAAAACAGATTTTAGTGAAACCAAAAATATTTAAATATGTTAGTGAATATCTTTCTAATGAATCTGAAAATTCGAAGTTTCGTAGCGGGAGTCAAAAGTTATGGTCAAATAAATTTTCAGAAAGGTTGCTATAGAATTTATATAGCCCATGAAAATATACATTTTGCAAACGACCTCGGAATTCGACGCAACCACTTTTGTTGGATCCGGGATGTGAGGTTATTGCTAGGTTTCAAATTTCATAATTTTTGAAGCTAGTATGTGAGTGTGGCAAAGAAAAATGTGTTTTGGTCAATTACTGTTAAATTGGATTGACCAAAAAATGGCCATTTTCAAATGGTCTTAGAATTCGACGAAACTAGTTTTGTTGGGACCGTATCATCAAAACATAGCTGGATTTATTTTTCTAGAATTTTTCGAATTAGTATGTGGCCCCAGCAAATTGAAATGTACATTCAAAACAAATATTGAATGTTTTATATTTTAATTTGAAGGGAAACTGACTGTAACAATCGAATTGGCCTACGAAACATATCCCATTGTATTTGGAATGGGGGTATTTAGCTGGGGGCGACAGTCGTTGGGTTTGAATTGGAGTTCGTGGCTATAACCAAGCATTTTTAGAATTAAATAAATTAAATAATATAAAAATTTAACATAAATATCCCGCCCCCCTCGTTCTAAACCCTAGCCGCCTCTAACAGAACCAACGCCCGATATTGCTCCAGGAAAGAAGCCCTTCGATTTCCCTCGATTCACAATTAAATTCAAAACCACCTAAACAAAAATGAAGTGCTAAGCGAGATCTTTCCATCCATACCCACGTGATCGATTCTAGTGAAGTGGAGCGCCGCCATTTCTGTCGAGAACACGCCACCGTCAATCGAGGTTTGGGGGCCAAGGGGAGGTTCGAGTTCATCAACTCAGGGCGGCGCAGGTAGCTGCTGCAGTGGCGCAACTCGTGGTAGCCTCTGATCAACGTGAAACGGACGGTGGCGATCGCAAATCTAAACCCTAGATTTGAACGACGGCTTTCAGAAGGGGGTTTTTAATCTGGAAAAGGTAGCATTTCTAAGCGCTATAAATTTAATTAGTTACGTTTTTAAATTGTTTGATGTTTAAAATTACATATCTTTTTCATTAGTTGACGAAATCCAGTGTATTCTATTGTGCATTATCTGGTGTATTTAATTATTTATGTTCTGCTGTTTTCTGTTTATATGTTATATTCCAAAGATTACCCTTGCACCGTCTCATGGAGAATGGGGTCATCACAAACGTGGTATCAGAGCTTTGGTTAAGCTTAGTTCTGGAATATAACATATTAACGAACTCGTCAGAAATAGAACCAGTAGTGTTCTAGGACGAGTAACTCATTAAAGATAGGATCACTAATATCCTAGTTTGAGTATAACAGAATGAAATACATCTCGATAGACACATTTACATTCAAGTATATGTCTCTATGCTTTATAATATCTTTTCTGTTGAACTGACACTTGGTTTTCTATTTGCAGAAGTACTAGAAAATGAGTGCCAGAAACAGAAGGAATGCAGACCCAGATATAGAAGCTCTACTTAAGAAATATAGAAATATGGGTGGAGTACCATTCTTGGGCGAAGAATCTATTGCTAAAACACAAGCTTGGATTCGTTCTGCTGAGAAAATCTTTGAAGGATTAAAGCTGAGGGATGACCTGAAAAGATTACTGGCATCTTGGGCACTCAAAGACGAAGCTTTTTTCTAGTGGGATTCAATTATTAAGGATAATCCAGAAGGTGATATCACCTGGGATAGTAATAACTAATTTTGAACTACACTACATGGCATACTTCTTGAAGATAGGCATACTTTATCATATACCACATAAGCATTTGGAGCTTGTGTGACGAGCTTGAAGATTTCCCGTACGAGCGAGAGGCTTGTATGGCGATGACTATATTTTACAGGTTGAACTGATGACTGATATGGACCATATAAAATATAATGGTAAATTGCCAAATTAATAAAAACCCCACATGGGTCTGGAGTTGAAAATAATCACATCTCTCTAGTTATTAGATACGGCACATGGATTATTTATTTCCCACACGGGACGAGGTGACGAGAATTTATTCTCTGGAGTAATTAAAAATACACACTCCCTCAGGCTTAGACAGGGTGACGAGAATTTATTCTTTGGAGTTATTATCTATACACGCTCCCATGTAAACACCAGAATATATCACTATAAATATGTGTATGCTTTATAGGACTTATTAGGTACCTAATACGGCCCAATAAATTTCCAAACCCCTCCCCGTACAAAGGAGGTTATGGCGAAATTTTTCGAAAATTTAGTGTGTTAGCCAAATTTTTGAAGAATTTGAAAATTCTTAGAAACCGAAAAGTTGGAGAATGGAAGCCAGATTGAAAGTAGAGTTGATTAATCAAACCACTCTCGACTTTGTTCCTTTTCGAGGATGAAAAGTTTTAAGTGGGGGAGATTGTAACAACCCAGAAAAACTAAACCAGTTTAAAAAATTTAAATTGGCTATTTTAGTGAATTTTAAGTATTTAAAATAAATATTTTAAATAGAAAAGACGAAAATTAGTTTGAATCGATGTTTGAAATTGAATATAATTACTTTGAATTATAAACAAGGCCTGAAATGGCACGGCCGTTTCGAAATTTCAATTCAAACTTCGACTGACTGTACCGGGTGCAAAATAAAACGGATTTTAGTGAAACCAAAAATATTTAAATCTGTTAGTGCATATCTTTCTAACGAATCTAAAAATTCGAAGTTTTGTAGCGGGAATCAAAAGCTATGGCCAAATGAATTTTCAGAAAGGTTGCTATAGAATTTATATATCCCGTGAAAATAGACTTTTTGCAAACGACCTCAGAATTCGACGAAACCACTTTTGCTGGATTCGGGATATGAAGTTATTGCTAGGTTTCAAATTTCATAATTTTTGAAGCTAGTATGTAAGCGTGGCAAAGAAAAATGTGTATTGGTCAATTACAGTTAAATTGGATCGACCAGAAAATGGCCATTTTTCAAACGGTCTCAGAATTCAACGAAACTAGTTTTGTTGGGACCGTATCATCAAAACATAGCTGGATTTATTTTTCTTGAATTTTTTGAATCAGTATGTGGCCCCAGCAAATTGAAATGTACGTTCAAAACAAATATTGAATGTTTTATATTTTAATTTGAAGGGAAACTGACTGTAACAATCGAATTGGCCTACGAAACATATCCCATTGTGTTCGAAATGGGGGTGTTTAGCTAGGGGCGACAGTCGTTGGGTTTGAATTCGAGTTCGTGGCTATAACCAAGCATTTTTAGAATTAAATAAATTAAATAATATAAAAATTTAACATAAATATCCCGCCCCCTCGGTCTTAACCCTAGCCGCCTCTAATAGCACCAACGCTCGATATTGCTCTAGGAAAGAAGTCCTCCGATCTCCCTCGATTCACAATTAAATTCGAAACCACCTAAACGAAAATGAAGTGCTAGGCGAGATCTTTCCATCCATACCCATGTGATCGGTTCTGGTGAAGTGGAGCACCGCCATTCCTGTCGAGAGCACGCCGCCATCGATCGAGTTTTGGGGGCCAAGGGGAGGTTCGAGTTCATCAACTCGGGGCGGTGCAGGTAGCTGCTGCGGTAGCGCAGCTCGTGGTGGCCTCCGATCAACGTGAAACGGACGGTGGCGATCGCAAATCTAAACCCTATATTTGAACGACGGTTTCCAGAAGGGGTTTTTTAATTTGGAAAAGATAGCGTTTCTAAGCGCTATAAATTTAATTAATTACGTTTTTAAATTGTTTGATGTTTAAAATTACATATCTTTTTCATTTATTGATGAAATCCAGTGTATTCTATTGTACATTATCTGGTGTATTTAATTTTTTCTGTTCTATTGTTTTCTGTTTATGTGTTATATTCCAAAGATTACCCTTGCACCGTCTCATCGGGAATGGGGTCATCACAAAGGTGTAGATGCATAATAGTATTTATTGAATAACAATTGTTGCATCTAATTGTGGAAATAACAACCTATTCCTGAATATTTGTATGCAGTTATCTAAAGCTGTTTCATCAATGTATGATTTTATAGCATGATTATTGCATAATTATATGCATTTAACTAGAATTGTTGCATGCAATACAGAAATTATGGAAATATTCAAGCGTAATACTATGCATTTATTTACAATACGTGCACTCTAGTGTGTTATTTTTTGTTTTTTTGCTCAATACTTTGATGGTATTATGAATGATTGTAGTATTGTGTGCTTATGTTCGTAATATTTGCATACATTTTTAAAATTACTCTATATAGTATCACAAATGTGTGCTATTATTAAAATTGAATGCTTTGTTCGCAATTTGCCTGTAATTGTTTGTTAGTTGTGTGCTACTATGAAGATTATTTGCACTTGTTTGTGCATGTATTTAAAATATTTGCAAACTTATGTACAAATATTTGGAATTAATAACTAAGTACTACAGCTATCAATTGAATTTGGTAGGAAAAGTTTCATTCTGTTATACAGATGTTACATAAATGTTGCTTGATTATATTCATTTATTTTGAGTTTTTGGACGCAAGTCAGCAACAATCAACAGATAGTTTCATGGTTATGTGTAGTTATTAGGACATTTTGCATGCTAATGTGCAATTTTTACATGCTAGTTGCATGATTCCATGCATGCAGTAATTATTGTTTCTTAAAATTGTTCATATATCCTCTGAATGTTTCTTAATTATAAGCATTTAATCATGGTTATTTTAAAATATTCCATGCTTTTTGTTGCAGTGACCAAACGTAGCATAAGATGATGTAGATGGAAATGAGTTTGATAAAGCTTTAGTCCTAAAGGATAAACCGACGGAATCTATGCGTATAAAAAAGAAAATAAAAAAGGAAGATAAACCCAAATTTCCAAGGAAAAAGGAGGTTGACTGCTATTTTTTTTAACTATGTGGACATGGTTGTGTAGGGTGTAAACTGAATTACTTTGTTATTTTGTGCACTGGATTAGGTTCATAAAGTTGTGCATGAAATTATGAACTGATGCTTTCATGTGTGCAATTCGTTATAATATTTTGCATACTTATATGGAATTTTTTAATATATTTGTTGTTATAAATGCAAAAATTTACACCATTACTCCAGATGTTGTGAATGTTTTTCTGATTGAATATTGAGTATATGAACTAGAGTTTATAATATTTAAGGAACAAATTAAGAAATTATAAACATAGAATTTGATGATTAAATTAAAAAAATGAAGATGATAAATGATAAATTAGTCAAAGTTACAATAGATTATAAAATAAATGCTAACTTTTGTATAATTTCATGCAAATAATAAGGATAGCTGCATACTTCTATGAAACAATGAAGAATACATATATGCAGTATTCATTTACGAAAATAATTTCTTCCTTGAATGTAGAGCTAGAGGATTTTATTAACATATTTAATAATACATGCGAAATACTAGCAAAGTAGATACAAATATTATGTAAAACTGCATACATTTATGCAACTAAGCAAAATAAATTGCATACATCTATCGAACTATACAGAATAATTGTTTAAACAAAAGTTATGACATACATAACTGTTAAAAACAAAGATTTAACATTAAACTAATGAAAATAATCCGAAACAACAAGTTACATTTCTCTGCATTATACTGTATAACCAAGTTTATAAAAAAATTAACAAAAAAACAGCTACTTGTGTACTGAAGGGCATGTCCTTTTATTATGACCCAACTTCTTGGACAAACTACATCTAGTAGACTTTGTAAATTCACCTTGAGATTTCAACCTTGTAGACGAGGATGGACGACCAGGCATTCGTCACATTTTGGAGGAGCTTTAATTGCATCTTCAACAAAAAGACGAAAAGAACAACTATCATTCCCAAATTTCAACAACAACAATACACTACTATTTGTAGGACCGCTGTTTGAAAAATAAAAATAAAACTAAACTTAATCAGACTAATCCACATTAATCAAATAAAATTACAAAAACATATTCAAATAGTTATAACAAGGTGCATACATCTACGCAAATAACAGTAATATCTGCAAACTTATATGCAAAATTTTAGAATATTTCCACATGTTTTATTAAAACATATATCCTGAACATTTGTAGTATTATTATATTAAGAAGATATTCATAGATGTACGCTATTTATCATCAGGCAAGAAAAAAAAAAGAAATTAAAAATACTTAAAGATTTGTATGCATATATACAGAAAATTAGCATACTTATACGATACTTTTCAGAATAATTCCATACACACATATTTTACAAATAGTTGCATTTGTATATGCTAATATTCAAAATTTAAGCATATTTTTATACAGTTATGCAGAATAGATGAAGAAACATGTTGACAAATTAATATATACGGCTGTACAACCCTAAAAAAAAAACTTTATAAAATAATTAAACTATGCATCAACTAAACAAGACAAATAAACTAGTTCAGAATAATGAATCAACATAATTAAACTACAAAAGTGAAATCATTATACAGAGTTAAAAAAAAGTAAAAATTACCTTGATGAAGACGCATACATTTAATCAATAAAAACTCGATCAAATTCAATCTCTGAAAATAGAAGCTTGATCAAAATAAATAAGTGAAAAAATTGTCGATCAGAAATTCAGAAAGAATAAGTCGTCGCCATTAACACAGAAAATTACGTTTAAGAATAAATTAAATGTATAATACAAAATATTGGATCTGATGCAATACTAAATATCGGATCTGATGCGATAATTATGGCCGTAATATTTAGTTTGGGCAATACTGGAGAAAATATTCGGTTAATTTAAAAATAAGGATGAAATTTACATGTTTACAAAGGGGATGATGTGAGCCGAATTAAGTTTAGATTTAAGGATGTGAGCCCAATTTTCACTTAAATAAACTTCACCCCATTTTCTGGTCAAACCCGCGCTCCCCCATTTGACCGCTCTGACCACCGCCCCGACCATCGCCGTGCCACCGCCAGTCCCTGGCGCACCTTCACCAGTCGCCACCCCTGGTTTGCCGCCGTTCGGCGGTAATTGGACTGAAAACGAAAATTGGTTCGTGCTTGATTCCTGAGGCATTGCTCCTCTAAATGACCCAAATTTTTATAGCACCAAGATCTCATGAAGACGAAGATTTTTTTCTTCTGGTGCCATCGCCTGATTCTTCCCCGATTGACGGGAAAAAAGTCGTTTTTGTTTTCAGTTTGGAAATTACTGTTTTGTTGTTTTCGTCACTTTCTCGCCAAATCGTACACTTTCAGACCAATCTTCCTTCGATAAAGTTGTGCACCTATCTCCCCTCTATAACTTCCCCAACAGGGACATCGCCTAATTCTTCACGGATTGGCCAGAAAACCCAAATTTCCAACAGCAGTTTTCTGCCGTTGAACTCAGATCTCGGCGAATCCGTACGACGTTATGCCATGGATTTTTCATGGGAGGTAGAGATGATAGAGATGCACAAAAAATAGAAAGGGATTGGTTTGATTTTTTTTCGTTTGAGAGATATAAATTTTTGAAGAATCAAGGTCTTATTTGCAAAGAAGAATTTAGCGTGGAGGCCATGAAAGTGAAGAAGAAGGTGGCTAGTGTTTTCTCTTAGGTTTAGGAGCTGTTGAAGATATTATATATGGGTCGGGTAATTATGTTTTAATCCTTATTTAATTTAATCCTGTTTAACTTTATAATTATAGCCCTTTTTCAATTAAAGCTATTCAATTTTCAATCCTTTTAACGATTTTAAAATTCTTGCGAACACAAATGGATTCCAATTTCGATGGAAATTGGAACACAACTATTATTTGACATTACGAATCCAAAGAAACTAGTTTCGTAGAATTCCGAGTAAGTATGAATTAATAATGAATTTTTCAAGTCTGAAAATTGTCATTTTACACTATAAAATCAATTATAATTACATACTGATTCAAAAAATTACTAAAAAAATTATTTCTGGCTTTGTTTTGACGATACGGTCCTAACAAAATTAATTTTGTTGAATTTGGAGACCATTTGAAAATTTTCACTTTTTAAGGCGTATATATTTTTTATTAAAAATGTACTTTTATATGGATAATTTTCGAATCTCGAAATATGTCAATGCTTATACTTGTTGAATTCAAAAACGTCATTTCGGACTCAATGGAAGCAGTTTCGAGTCCAAATTCATTCGTATGTGAAAAGTAGCCTTTTGGGCCATATATAATATATATAGTCCATAAGGACTATTCTGAATTTTAAACTGGGCATAACTTTTTGTTTATAAAATGAAATTTCAATTTTTTAGGCTCTTTAGAAAGATATAATCAAATAGATTTAAAAGTTTTTGGTTTTACTAAACTTCGATTTATTTTGAATCCTGTACATTCAGTCAAAGTTTAAATTCAAATTTTCAAACTACCGCGCTATTTCGAACTCCTTTTGTAATTAAATAAAATTTATTCGTTTTTAACTTCGATCAAAATAAATTTTTAGTCATTATTATTTAAAATAAATTATTTTAAATATACAAAATCCTTTAAAGAAATTTAAATAAAAAATTTAAATTAGTTCAGAATTTCCGGGTTATTACAATCTCCTCCACTTATAATCTTTTCGTCCTCGAAAAGGAACGAAGCTAAAAGTTGTTTAATTAACCAACTCAAATTGCATTTTTTTTGTTAGTCGATTAACTTTTAAAATATGTATATAACCTTTATATATTCAAAATCATATTTTCTAAGATCGGATTATATATATAATCACAAATACATTAATTATTGACTTGTCACTCTGAACTCATTTGAAGGCATTGCTAACCCCATCTCTAATGAGTTTTCTCATTCTAAGATACTACTGATCCTATCTCTAATGAGTATTCTTATTGGATATTACTAATCCAATCTCTGATGAGTCTTCTGTTCAGTTCTAACGAGTTGTACCCCACAGATTTGAGCTAACCAGAGCTCTGATACCAGCTGTAAAGACCTGAATATACCCACCCTTTGAATCGACCACAAACCACATAGGTCTGACCCAAAAGTTGGAAGTCTTCAAATACTTTAACTTTAGGCATACAACACATCAGAACAACAATAGCAAACTTTTATAAACATTATAATAATGTTACATTAGAGTACAGAATATCAGAGTACATCGAATAATATAATAACACAACGGAAGATAAATTACAATAAATTCAATACATTGCAGCGGAAGACTATAAATGCTCTGGACACAGCTTTAAGCTTCAATCCAGAATCCTACTCAAGAGATAAATATCCGCAAAACAAGCTACTCGACTGCCCGTGTGGAAAATATGGGCGCCCGAGTTTGCCAGTGAAACAAACTACAGGTCAGTCATGGAACTGGTATGAGAATTCACCAATGTATCTAACAATGTGGCAAATCACAGGACCACGTTAACGCGGATCCATTGGATTGCCAGTGCATAAATTTAAGTAAATCATTAAACAACGTAATGCATTTTAGAAAAATGAAACCATTATAAGACTCAAATCCCATCACACAATGCAACGCAAACCGGAGGATATAATTTTACCTTATAATGGTAAAAAGTGCTTGATATGATAAAAACAGATTTGATATTATTACCAGTGTATATATGTTTCAAAAATATTTCAAAATAAATGTATCAATCCTAGAAGGCATGGGTACCATATATCATGTTGCCATATTAGTTCTACAATCAAAATTGATGGTGTCGTATTGGAAATTGGGTTTCCATCATGGGTCGAGGCTAGGGATCGTCCTCTCCGATTCGAGACACTCTAGCAAATGCCTCGGGATTCCCAGTAGTGAACCCTTGGATCTTCAGGGCTGGTCCACACATAACGCTAGTGGATTAATTATGCCTGAACACATGCTTCCCTGTTCTTTTGAACCTCTAATATGGCCACTAACAACCTATAAAACCGAGGTACCTCATAATCCAACATCCACATAAGTAAAATGTCAAGGCTGGTAAGTCGTTGACACCACTTCTTAGCTAGAAACGTGTGCACTCCCTGCAGTCCTGCTCCCGTTTTTGACTCATACCGGGGTGTGAGGTTCGCGAAGTCACGCTATACACAAAACTACGCCTAAACAGGCTATGCTTTGATCATCTACCACAAGGCTCTACTTTTCTACAAAAGCCTTGATCATTTGCATCATAGCATGCCACATTGTCAATCCATACCATACCATCGATTTCTGCCAATATATAACCTCTAGTCTCAGAGAAGGGTGTTAAGCAAAAGAATAAATTCTCCGCTACCAAACAGATACATATTTAGCAGAGATCAACGAATACAGCATAAAGGAATACAATGTCAGACATACCATCCATTTACACGTCTGTTCTGGGTCTGAACGAAACCGGAGGCATTTTATTCCTCGCATATCACTCGATCTCCAAGTACGCTTGGGTGATCACCACTTATTACCTTGGCTTAGGTGTACGACCCAATCAAGACATTAGTAATTACCCAAACGATGTGAAGATCTCTGGTCTTCAACCGTCGTCTTCATCATCGACTCTTGATCGTCGTAGTAATTATTCGGAATGGGTTGAACTCGGTCTTTCCAAATAATTCGCATATTTTATAAACAAGTGCTATATAAAACACATCATACGCCTCATTCCAATTCAGAATATTCTTTAAATAAAATATTCATATTATTAGGGAAAGGTTCCCATTAATGTTATGAAAGATAAATCGTTTTAAATTTATTCCTTAATCTTCCTTTGAATATCATTTTCAAAAGATTTATTTAACTGGTCGGGATTAGCGAACCTTACTGAAGTAATCATTTATTATTAATCCCAATCCCAACCTATTCATCCCATGGAGAAAAACTGCCAGTACCCCATATCTAACACCCACAGTGTTATCGATAAATTTAATTACCATTTCACGTTCAAATCTAATTTAAAGATTTAACTATCGTCTGGGGTAAAACTGGTGGTACTCCATTTCGATCATTTCAAGAATTTGATAAATCTTATTATCCAAATTTAAGAAATTAATCTTAACTTTAACTGAGTTAAAAAACCAATGTCATTTAAAACACAGTTCACGATAAACCCAAAATCATCTTCCATTAAATATGGAATCTTTACAGAAATTAGAAAAATTTATAATCAATATAAATTCCCGTATCAGAACGATAATAAAAATGGAATAATGACAAATCCTTTTAAATTTCATATATAGTAACGACCTTCATTCACAGAAACTCATCTCGATTATTATTAGATTGAATTCCGTTCAATTCCAATTTAATAAATTAAATTGGAAAACTTTAATTTGGGAAAATTCCATTTAAGTCAAAAAGATTTATAATTTTCGAATTATATTTTCACTGCCAATTGGGTTAAAGAACAAATGTCATTAAAAACACAGTTCACGATAAACCCAATTCATATTTCATTTTATTCCAATTACACAATATAATTTGAAGATCTAATAATCTTAGTTAAAAGATTTTCCCAAAATTATATTCTATTTAATTCCAATTAAATATTAATTGGAAAACTTCATTAAATCTTATTTAAAATATTTATTCTTATCGGGGCTTAAGAACAAATTTATTAAAGACACCGTCCACGACAACCCAAAATCCAATTCGTTCTCTTTAATTCCAATTAAATATTAATTAATTTGATTTTTATTAGTCCATTTTTGATAAAAATATATTTTTATCCCTATAAAATTTGAATTTTCATCCAAATTCATTCAAATCAATTATTATGATTTTACATAATTTTTCCATAGTTTAAATTATTTTATTATCGCCCGTACAGTCGGTTTCCAATAATGGCCAACGAACTACATCCATAGCGACCTTTTCCAAATTTGATTTGGACATAATTCCAAATCCAACCGTTCGATTTCAAACTTCATATATTCATTGGAAAGCTCTTTTCGATACGAACCCAACGGTTCCGGTTTTAGGAGAATCCGACGGTTGGATCTCCCGTTACGTCAATTTGAAGTTAACGGTCGAAATTCTCGAACGGTCGCTGCGCGGCGCGTTCTATTCAGGCCATTAAATATATATATATATATATATATATATATATATGTATGTATATATATATAATATATATACACACACTTCGTCGATTTCCTTTTAAAACGTATTTTATACATCGTTTATAAATTCGTTTCAAAACGATTTCAACTTCATTTTAAAATTTTTAAATCTACATTTAATATTCTATATCTTTATCATGTTAAAATGATAAAATTTTCAAAATATTATATTTTAAAATCATTTCTTTTCAACATTCATTATAAAATGAATTAAAATCGATTGATAAACCCATTATGGTCAAAATGGCGTTTGCTACTTAACACGACTTCATATTTCAATATTTTGTGTTCATCCAAAATCGGACATTGAAATCATGATTTTATTCTTCACTGAATATTATTTTAAAATATTGTTTATCTTAAAATATACTTTACCTTCAAATATTCTTTATCTCAAAATAGTCTTTTACATTAAAATGTTCTTTACATTGAAATGTCCTTTTATATTCTTTTACATAAAATGTTTCTTTAACAAAAAAATGATTCTTTATATTATTTACATTAAAAATGTTTGGTTACATTTAAAATGATTTTTATACTTTGCTGACAATTCTATTTCAACAAAATTACTAAAAAGCGTCAACTTCATTTTGTTATCAATTCTATTTTAACAAAATGAATTAAAATGTTGACTTCATTTTATTTACAATAATCCAATTCAACAAAATTGACATTCTTGCTTTAACACAAACCTACTTAACAAAATGTTATTTTTTTTTGATAAAAATCTATTTAACAAAAATGTTATTTTATTATAAAATATCTTTTTATTCTAAAATGTACTTTTTGCATTATAATGTCTATTTCATTCTAAAAATGTACTTTTTACATTATAATGTCTTTTTCATTTTAAATGATTCTTTTCATTAAAAATGATTCCTTACATTAAAAATGATTCTTTACATTAAAAATTATCATTTCATAAAATGTTTCATTTTAATTATATTAAAATATTTCATTACATTAAAATACTTCCTTACATTAAAATATTTCATTAAAATGAGTCTTTTTCTTTCTTTTACATAGAAATGTATATTTCATTAAAATGAAACTTTTTCTTTCTTTTACATAAAAATGTCCTCTTATGTTATTCACATTATAAGTAATTCTTTTATATAAACATGCTCTTATATTCCAATCTTTTATTGTAACATTAAAAATCTAATCTTTTTAATGTAACCTTTTTATTGTAACTTATTGAAAATAAAAATTCAATCTTTTCAAATGCCATCTTTTTATTGTAACTTATCGACAAAAAAAATCAATCTTTTCAATTGACATCTTTTTATTGTAACTTATTGACAATAAAAATTAAATCTTTTCAAATGCCATCTTTTTATTTTATTTGCAAAATTATCTTTATATTCTGAATCGGAATACGGCTTCAACAATTACCATATAAATTTCATTATATGGATTTCAAACATTACATGTATCTTACAATAACGATGAAACACCCAAAGAACAACCAAAGTGCAATTTACGACTAATCCCAAGGGAGATGTGTAACTCGGAATATCATCCCAAGACCCGTGTGGGGTTTTAACCTACAATACAATCACATTTACAATACAATACAACCTACAGTGCAATTTACGACAATCACATTTACTTCATTTTTTCTCAAATTATCCTACAATACAATCAACCTACAACACAATCAACGTAAACCCAATTATATACATGATAATCATCGTTTTCATGCTCCTAAATCAAGCATATATGTGACAATCAATGATTTCAATCCCCTAATCAATTCCACTTATTCCCAAATCAATGTATAAAAATATCAACATCATATGCAACTCACAATACAACCAAATTCAAACCCATAAACAATCAATTTACAACCCCACATAAACATATATAATTACCCTAAATAACCCTAATTAAACATATATTAGGGATTAGAAGACATATCGGAGCAATTTAGGAAGATAGAATGGAGTTTTGAAGGAAGAAATTGGGTTTTTATGGGGGGCGACGCAGCAGCAACCCTAATCAGTTTCTTTTTTTTTTTGAGAAACTAAATCGGGGAAGAAAGCCACGGTGGAATGTTTTCTCAGTTTAAGCGACGGCTAGTGAGGGCTAGCAACGACCGCTTTTTTAGCCGTCGCTCAAGCTCGTCGCAAAATGAGGCCTTACTTGTAGTGCCAACACAACAAATAATTAAATAAATTATTTGTGCACTTGGGCGATGTGTAAAAATTATTGTCCCAATCAACATAAACAAGTTAGGAAACTTGTTAATTGCATTGTGGTCATTTTGTAAGTATCATATAAGAAATAACATTGTTTTAACATGATACATATTCCAAATTTCAATCTTTTCACAACATGACATCCAAACAACAATTTACTTGTAACAACCCGTATTTTCAATAACCTGTAATAACATAAATCAAGGCAGAATTTAATTTACAAATCTGAATCAAGGGAAACGGGCTATGCCATTGCGTTCGTCTCGGAAAAATACGCGAAATAGAGTCCGAGTTTTCGAAAATCGGAGTCCGTATGACCCAGTTAAGGCCCATTGAAGTTTTCAGAAAATTCCATGTTGAAAACAGATTTAAATTTCAAATTAAAAACAAGGATTAGGGCTAATTGGCGTCAGGCGGGAAAACTCCCGCCAGGACCCGCATGTCGACAGGCATGTCGACAGGGCCCCTAGGGAGTCGACAGCCCTGTCGACAGCCCTGTCGACAGGGGGTAGCCAGGCAAATCTGCCTGGCGCACCATTTTGGTTTGGGCTTGGTTGTGTGGCCTGGTTCTAGAGAATTCCGAAATCTGACGGGCCAAAACTATTCTAGGGTTAATCCTAGGGCTTAAAACACTCTAATTCCCTATAAATATACCCCTAATCCTACCCTAAAGCCTCATTAATCAATCTAGCAACTAAACTATGTCAAATTGAATCCTCAAATGGCCTCCACCTAAAAACCCTAGCCTCCACTTCCCTCAAAGTTTAATCCTATAAAGATATGATGATCATACAACCTTTTCTATGTTGTATGAATGCTTAATAACTTGCATACTTCATTAAGTTGCAAGTTTGATTTGCTAAGTTTGTGTTTTTGGGATTTTTGCAAAAGGGTTTTCTTATTTGAAGCTTTGTTTTGGGTTTTCAAAGGGCTTCTTCATCTTATTTGGTGGATTTGTGACTTGTTTATATTTGTAAGCCCTCTTACCTTCACTTTACAAACTCTAAAGTTATCATGTGGTGAAAGTTGAGATTTGTACATGTTTCATAAGTTATGCATGCTTATGCGAGTTTACTATGCCATGTTCTACATGTTTAATGGATTATGTATGCTTATGCAAGTTCACCTTACCATGTTGTACATGTTTTATGGGTTATGCATGCTTATGCGAGTTCACCTTACCATGTTATGCAAGTTTTATGGGTTATGCATGTTTATGCAAGTTCACCTTACCATGTTATGCAAGTTTTATGGGTTATGCATGCTTATGCGAGTTCACCTTACCATGTTATGCAAGTTTTATGGGTTATGCATGTTTATGCGAGTTCACTATGACATGATTTGCAAGTCTAACATGTTATGCATCATTATTATGATATGTGAAGTTCATCATGTATGTTATGCCAAGTTACCTTTTATACCCTTATGCGTTATGACGAATATGTAAGCGATATAATGACGTTGGGGGGTTTGGGTAAACTTAAAAATACATGAAACTAAAAGATTGGGAATTTACCTATTAAGTTAGGTCTACCCCTTGGGAATTTACCTATTAAGTTAGGTCTACCCAAGTATATGTTAACTTGTAAATATGTTTTAAAGTAGACATGACTTTAGATAACATGATATGGCCAACTCGAGGTTAGACCTAGTTGTGGTGTAAATCTTCCCAGGTAACCACAACGTGAGGTCTAATGTGGGTAGTTGGTCATGTTGCACCATAAGACCCGAGGTTAGACCTAGACGTGGTGTAAATCTTCCCAGGTAACCACGGATGTCTAATGTGAGAGGTTGGGTGCGTTAATTAATTAATGCCTCATGATTAGGGTTAAGTCATGGCCCACTAATACTTAACCAATAATGGGGATGCAAGGATTAGATGGGGTTAAGTGGTTACACTTAACTAATTTAATCCATGATTAGTGAGGGGTTAAAACCACACTTAACCCTCTTAGAAACCCTAGCAACGTGGTCTGTTCCAGCAGTAATCCCAGTTTGGTATCACCACAACCCTACAGCTAGGTTAGGGCGGGGCACGATTACTTGACGGATGTAAGCGACCAAAGCGACGGCCGAGTGGTACAGCGGTGCGGGTTCGGCGGGCTACGGACGTGCACGTAGTCCGATATTGGACAAACTCGAGGCACGGGTACCAGTAGGTTTAGACTGTGCATTATTGCTTAGGTGTCTGGGGTTGACACCCGAGGGCTTGATACACCCAAAGGTGGACCCAGCGCAGTCTGACTACATCCATGTGGGCCGTATGGACACCAACACTGGACGTGTTAGGTTTATAGGGAGCCGATCGACTAGACCGTTGGGCTGGACCTTATACTAAGGTCACTTCATGTTATTGGGCCAAAGTTTGGGCTAAGGGATCAAGATCTGTTTTGTGGGTTTGCTAGTACACTGTGGTGCAAAGTTTAATCTCATCTATGTGATGTCACCTTTATCTATTGCCAGTATGTTCATCTCAGTTTCCATCATGCTGTTAACTTTATTAGTTTATAGATTGATCGTAGTAGGGCTTACCAGTCTTTTTGACTGACCTGTTTTCTTTCGCTTCTTTTCTTCCGTTTCCCCCCCCCCCCCACAGGTTCTCAGGGAGGGGCTACATCTGCTTAGTGGATCTTTGGCTTGCTTGTTGGATAGCTCATGTATGGATCTGAGCTAGCTGTGGCTTATCTTTTATTTCTGGGGATTAGTACTGATGTTTTACCATGTATTTTGTTATCACGTATCTAGACTTATGTTGTATTTTGGATCATGACATTTTGGTATTATGTACTTGACTATGTTGGTTTTCTGAGATGATGATGATGGGTTTTTATCTGCTACCGCTGCTTTACTTATATTTATTTTCATATATTCTGTCTTGCGATATCTCTGTGCATGTTTACCCTCACAATAACGCCCCTCCAAAGCTAGTACATTCTAAGGAGTGATCCTAGTGGAGGCGGGGTGTTACATTTGGTATCAGAGCACAAGGTTAACAAGATTGAACAAAATTTTTGAAAAAAAAAAACCCTTTTTGAAAAACTATTTTCAAAAACTTACTAAGTATTTTCCAAAATAAAGTCTAGATTATTTTAAGGCTAATCCCCAAAAAGCCATTAGCGTTATCCTTCGTTCCCTTGACCTAATCTTATCTTATCTTTCGTTTCAGTATGGCTGAAAATCTTGCCATCCCGGATGGAGTAAACGTACCACTCTGGTATAGGAGGCTTTTAGAAGCTAGGGCAGTAGCTGGCCCCGCAAACCCTACTCCCACTCCTCCTCCTGTGGTTGAGAATCCTCCCCCTAATGTCCCTCCTCCGGTAGTTCCTGCTCCTCCTCCTCCAGTTGCTGAGGCTCCTCTTCCCCCTCCTCCCCCTCAGCATCCTCAGGTTGAGTTCACAAAGGTTTGTAAAGACTTCAAGGCGATGGGAGGCAAGAATTTCCTAGGCACGGAATCTTTTGTTGAAGCTAGGAACTGGCTGAAAGACACTGAAGACTTGTTTGCTATCTTTGGGATTGATGACGAGAGGAAGATCTTATTGACAGTATGGCTTTTAAAGGACGAAGCGGCCTATTGGTGGGAGGTCACCAATGGGACGAGGCCCGTTGAGGCTTGGGCCGATTTGAGGGCTAGATTTGTGGCCAAGTTTCTATCTACTGCTGAGGCGAATTTACAAATGGAGAAGTTCATTTCATTAAAGCAAGGCGATATGACTGTCAAGGAGTATGTGAATAAATTTAATCAGCTGGCCCGTTTTGGTCTGGATATGGTAAACACTCCTGAGAAGAAGGCTCTCCGATTCGCTAGGGGATTGAATGAGCCACTGCAGGGTTTGGCAATGTCGCATATTCCCCATGGAGCTACTTTTGAGAGTTTAGTTGATATGGCTCTACTTCAGGGAGATGGAAAGAAAGAGGCCAAGTCAGATGATGCTCAAGCAAAGAAGACTGATTCTCAAGGAAAAGGCAACCAAGGTGGTCAAAGCAGTCAAGGAAATCAGAACAAGAACAAGAAGGGCAACAACAAAGGCAAGGGAAAGTGCAATTACTGTGGCATAGCTGGGCACTTTGCTAAGGATTGCAGGAAGAAGAAAAGGAAGCTTAGTGGTGGATGCTTTTCTTGTGGAGAGACTGGGCACTTTAGCAAGGAATGCCCGAAGAAGAAAGGGCAGGGTCAGACTCAGCGTGCTGGACCTTCAGGAGGGCAAGTTCATGCACTCAATGCCGCTTCAGTTCCCGAGCGAGGTAGTGTTTCTGTTGAGAACCTTGTTTATGTTTCCGATCTTCCAGTTCGTACCTTGTTTGATTCTGGTGCATCACATAGCTTTATTTCATCTGATCTTGTTGATAGCTTGCACCTTAGTACTAGCTTAGTGGATGATCCCGTTTGTGTTTCGAATCCCATGGGGTGTTCTGCTCATCTATCTATGATATGTGAGGATCTGAGGATCTCTATACTTAGTGTAGAGTTCTTGTGTAGTGCGTATGTTCTTGGTTTCAGGGGATACAGATTGATCTTGGGCATGGATTGGCTGTCTAGATATGGAGCCATCCTGGATTGTGAGCATAGGGTTGTAAGGCTTGTGACTCGCCTGGGCAACACCTTAGAGATTTCATGCAATCCGAAGGATCCCGTCATGTTGTGCTATCTTGAATCTCTCGACTCGCCAGAGGAAACTCTTCAGTCTGTAAGAGTGGTCCGAGATTATCCAGATGTTTTTGAAGAAGTTAAGGGGTTGCCCCCTAAACGAGAGATTGATTTTCGCATTTATCTGGTGGATAATGCTAAGCCTGTTTCTTTGCCCGTTCGGCACATGGCTCCGCGTGAGAGACGGGAGCTCGGCAAGCAAGTGAAGGAATTGCTTGAGAAAAACTTCATCAGACGAAGTATATCCGAATGGGGAGCGCCTGTGGTTTTTGCTACTAAGACAGATGGTTCTCTTCGGCTCTGTGTGGACTATAGAGAGTTGAATAAGCTGACTAAGAAGAACAGACACCCGTTACCGAGGATTGATGATCTTTTTGACCAGCTGGTTGGTGCTTCTGTCTTCTCTCAACTTGATCTTGCTACTGGATTTCATCAGCTCAGAGTGGCTGAAGATAGTATAGACAAGACTGCATTCAGAACTCCAGATGGATTTTTCGAGTGGCTTGTGATGCCGTTTGGGTTGACGAATGCACCCGCGTATTTTGTGGACTTAATGAGTAGGGTGTTCCGAGAGTTCTTGAATAAGTTTGTCGTGGTCTTCGTAGATGATATTCTGATCTTCTCCAAAGATGAAGAAGAACACGCGAGGCATCTTGTGCAAGTGATGGATACACTTAGGGCGCATCAGTTGAAGGCCAAGTTCTCCAAGTGTCACTTTTGGAGAAGGGAAGTTCGGTTCCTTGGGCATATAGTATCTAAGCAAGGCTTGGCGGTGGATCCCGCTAAAGTAGTAGCTGTTCAGGATTGGAAGACTCCAAGGAATGCAACCGAAGTGAGAAGTTTTCTTGGTCTTGCAGGTTTTTACCGGAAGTTCATTAAGGACTTCGCGAAGATATCCGCTCCTCTCACTAAGTTGACGAAGAAAAACTTAGTTTTTGCTTGGGATATGGATTGTGAGTTTGCTTTTCAGAGACTCAAGAGAGCCCTTACCTCAGCACCTGTTTTGGCTTTACCCGATGGTGGTAAGATGTTTACCGTATACACCGATGCTTGTGGCACGGGGTTGGGCGCCGTTCTGATGCAAGAAGGCAGAGTTATATGCTTTGGTGGCAGACAACTCAAGGTGCATGAGAAGAATTATCCTGTTCACGATCTAGAGCTGGCAGCGATAGTATATGCGCTCAAGGCTTGGCGTCATTATCTTCTGGGAGAGAGGTTTGAGCTATATACTGATCATAAGTCTTTGAAGTATCTCTTTTCGCAGAAGGATCTGAACTTGAGGCAGCAGAGGTGGATGGAATTCTTGGCATCCTACGATTTTGATATAGCCTATACCCCTGGCAAGGGGAATGTTGTAGCGGATGCATTAAGCAGAAGAAGGTTGACACTAAGTCCTCTATTTGTTGAGATGAAGAATTTAGAGTTCCTGGCAACCTTTGATTTCTCTTTGGCGGTCGAGTCGATGACCGGTTCTTTAGCATCTCTTGAGCTCAGGCCTACCCTTCTGGATCAAGTTGGGGCTTCGCAGAAGGGAGACCCTCAGATAATTGAAATTATGGATAAGCTGATTCGAGGGGAGACATCTAGTCACCTTGCTCGATATTCTATTGATGACAAGGGTTGGCTGAGAAGAGATGGAAGGTTATGTGTCCCCATGGTAGAGGATCTAGTAAGAAAAGTTCTGGAAGAAGCACATCGCTCTAAATTGACTATACATCCAGGCGGGGATAAAATGTACCAAGACATGAGACGTATTTTCTTTTGGCCTGGAATGAAGAAGGATGTGGCGGAATTTGTCTCTAGATGTACCATTTGCCAACAAGTTAAAGCTGAGTCAAAGAAGCCCGGTGGGCTATTGCATCCTCTGGACGTTCCACTTTGGAAGTGGGAGAGTATCTCCATGGACTTTATTGATGGGCTTCCAAGGTCAAGGAAAGGGAATACGAGCATTTGGGTCATTGTAGATAGACTTACGAAGAGTGCTCATTTTATTCCGGTGAAGAGCAAAAGGACCGCATCTGGCCTAGCATCAGTATATCTTCGTGAGATAGTGCGACTACATGGAGTCCCTTCTAGCATAGTCAGTGACCGAGACCCCATCTTTACTAGTCAGTTCTGGAACAGTTTGCAGGAAGCTATGGGCACAAGGTTGAATCTGAGTACAGCTTATCACCCACAGACGGATGGCCAGACCAAAAGGGTGAATCGAGTGCTTGAGGACTTGTTGAGACTTTGCATCTTGGATTTTGGTGGTACTTGGGAAGACCACCTTCCTCTTGTAGAATTTGCTTATAATAACAGTTATCAGGCAAGCATTGGTATGGCACCGTTTGAGGCTTTATATGGGAGACCATGCAAGTCACCTACATGTTGGTGGGAGACTACAGACAAGCTTATACTTGGACCTGACATGATTAGAGATACATCCGAGAAGGTCGAGTTGATCAGAAGACGAATGAAGGCAGCCCAAGACAGACAGAAATCTTATGCTGATAAGCGGAGGTTTGATTTGGAGTTTGAGGTTGGGGATATGGTTTTTGTGAAGGTTTCTCCTTTGCGAAATGTGGTTCGGTTTGGAGCCGTGGGGAAGTTAGCACCGAGGTTTGTCGGACCATTTCCAGTCATAGAAAGGATCGGGCAGATGGCTTATAGAGTAGAGTTGCCCGAGAAGCTTGCTGGAGTGCATAATGTCTTTCATGTTTCGCATCTCCGGAAGTGCTTGCATGAGTCAGCAGAGGTGGTTGAGCCAAGTGTTCTAGAAGATGTGGAAGTAGAGAAAGAAGCTACCTTGAGGAGAGCTCCGATTCGTATCTTAGGGACAGAGATCAAGAAGCTAAGGAATCGTGAGGTCCAGTTGGTGAAAGTTCAATGGGGTGAAGCCGAGGAAGACGCGACTTGGGAGACTGAAGAGAAGATGCGTAGGCTTTATCCATTTCTTTTTGAGGGTACACTCTCAATCTCTTTCTTTTGCTATCCATGTCTATCTAGTTTATCTAGTTCATCGTGTCTACCTTATCATGAGAACCCTAGGTAGAATCCTTTGGATGAAACATGTGTTTGAGACATGTTATGATTGATGGATGCAAGTGGTTGCAAGTGTTTGCAAGTGGTTACTCGTGGATGCATGATACACAGTAGGCACTAGATCGGCTCACACACTTCTCATATTGCATGTGCATGGGTGTTTATGCTTATTCATGGATGGAATTTTGTATGCTATCACATGGATGTTGCATATGGACGTATGATTGAGCACACATGTAGATATTATACATTATGTTAGGGATTTGCATACATATGGATACATTTCACTAACATATTTTGCATTGATCTTTGCATTAAATAAGTACATATACACACACCTCTGCATATGTTCATCCAACATTTAGAATTTTGTAAGGACAATGATTGCTCGTGGATGATGCTTTGAGTAGATGGATGATTGGATGGTAGGATACGTTCTTCCTAACTTGAAGATTTCGGGGACGAAATCCTTTAAGGAGGGGAGAATGTAACAACCCGTATTTTCAATAACCTGTAATAACATAAATCGAGGCAGAATTTAATTTACAAATCTGAATCAAGGGAAACGGGCTATGCCATTGCGTTCGACTCGGAAAAATACGCGAAATAGAGTCCGAGTTTTCGAAAATCGGAGTCCGTATGACCCAGTTAAGGCCCATTGAAGTTTTCAGAAAATTCCATGTTGAAAACAGATTTAAATTTCAAATTAAAAACAAGGATTAGGGCTAATTGGCGTCAGGCGGGAAAACTCCCGCCAGGACCCGCATGTCGACAGGCATGTCGACAGGGCCCCTAGGGAGTCGACAGCCCTGTCGACAGCCCTGTCGACAGGGGGTAGCCAGGCAAATCTGCCTGGCGCACCATTTTGGTTTGGGCTTGGTTGTGTGGCCTGGTTCTAGAGAATTCCGAAATCTGACGGGCCAAAACTATTCTAGGGTTAATCCTAGGGCTTAAAACACTCTAATTCCCTATAAATATACCCCTAATCCTACCCTAAAGCCTCATTAATCAATCTAGCAACTAAACTATGTCAAATTGAATCCTCAAATGGCCTCCACCTAAAAACCCTAGCCTCCACTTCCCTCAAAGTTTAATCCTATAAAGATATGATGATCATACAACCTTTTCTATGTTGTATGAATGCTTAATAACTTGCATACTTCATTAAGTTGCAAGTTTGATTTGCTAAGTTTGTGTTTTTGGGATTTTTGCAAAAGGGTTTTCTTATTTGAAGCTTTGTTTTGGGTTTTCAAAGGGCTTCTTCATCTTATTTGGTGGATTTGTGACTTGTTTATATTTGTAAGCCCTCTTACCTTCACTTTACAAACTCTAAAGTTATCATGTAGTGAAAGTTGAGATTTGTACATGTTTCATAAGTTATGCATGCTTATGCGAGTTTACTATGCCATGTTCTACATGTTTAATGGATTATGTATGCTTATGCAAGTTCACCTTACCATGTTGTACATGTTTTATGGGTTATGCATGCTTATGCGAGTTCACCTTACCATGTTATGCAAGTTTTATGGGTTATGCATGTTTATGCAAGTTCACCTTACCATGTTATGCAAGTTTTATGGGTTATGCATGCTTATGCGAGTTCACCTTACCATGTTATGCAAGTTTTATGGGTTATGCATGTTTATGCGAGTTCACTATGACATGATTTGCAAGTCTAACATGTTATGCATCATTATTATGATATGTGAAGTTCATCATGTATGTTATGCCAAGTTACCTTTTATACCCTTATGCGTTATGACGAATATGTAAGCAATATAATGACGTTGGGGGGTTTGGGTAAACTTAAAAATACATGAAACTAAAAGATTGGGAATTTACCTATTAAGTTAGGTCTACCCCTTGGGAATTTACCTATTAAGTTAGGTCTACCCAAGTATATGTTAACTTGTAAATATGTTTTAAAGTGGACATGACTTTAGATAACATGATATGGCCAACTCGAGGTTAGACCTAGTTGTGGTGTAAATCTTCCCAGGTAACCACAACGTGAGGTCTAATGTGGGTAGTTGGTCATGTTGCACCATAAGACCCGAGGTTAGACCTAGACGTGGTGTAAATCTTCCCAGGTAACCACGGATGTCTAATGTGAGAGGTTGGGTGCGTTAATTAATTAATGCCTCATGATTAGGGTTAAGTCATGGCCCACTAATACTTAACCAATAATGGGGATGCAAGGATTAGATGGGGTTAAGTGGTTACACTTAACTAATTTAATCCATGATTAGTGAGGGGTTAAAACCACACTTAACCCTCTTATAAACCCTAGCAACGTGGTCTGTTCCAGCAGTAATCCCAGTTTGGTATCACCACAACCCTACAGCTAGGTTAGGGCGGGGCACGATTACTTGACGGATCTAAGCGACCAAAGCGACGGCCGAGTGGTACAGCGGTGCGGGTCCGGCGGGCTACGGACGTGCACGTAGTCCGATATTGGACAAACTCGAGGCACGGGTACCAGTAGGTTTAGACTGTGCATTATTGCTTAGGTGTCTGGGGTTGACACCCGAGGGCTTGATACACCCAAAGGTGGACCCAGCGCAGTCTGACTACATCCATGTGGGCCGTATGGACACCAACACTGGACGTGTTAGGTTTATAGGGAGCCGATCGACTAGACCGTTCGGCTGGACCTTATACTAAGGTCACTTCATGTTATTGGGCCAAAGTTTGGGCTAAGGGATCAAGATCTGTTTTGTGGGTTTGCTAGTACACTGTGGTGCAAAGTTTAATCTCATCTATGTGATGTCACCTTTACCTATTGCCAGTATGTTCATCTAAGTTTCCATCATGCTGTTAACTTTATTAGTTTATAGATTGATCGTAGTAGGGCTTACCAGTCTTTTTGACTGACCTGTTTTCTTTCGCTTCTTTTCTTCCGTTTCCCCCCCCCCCACAGGTTCTCAGGGAGGGGCTACATCTGCTTAGTGGATCTTTGGCTTGCTTGTTGGATAGCTCATGTATGGATCTGAGCTAGCTGTGGCTTATCTTTTATTTCTGGGGATTAGTACTGATGTTTTACCATGTATTTTGTTATCACGTATCTAGACTTATGTTGTATTTTGGATCATGACATTTTGGTATTATGTACTTGACTATGTTGGTTTTCTGAGATGATGATGATGGGTTTTTATCTGCTACCGCTGCTTTACTTATATTTATTTTCATATATTCTGTCTTGCGATATCTCTGTGCATGTTTACCCTCACAATAACGCCCCTCCAAAGCTAGTACATTCTAAGGAGTGATCCTAGTGGAGGCGGGGTGTTACATTACTCAGCAAAGAATTATTCCCATCATAGATAATTAACTTATATTATATCAATATAAATAACTGTACAAAAATTTGAGTGAGATAGAGTTCTCACCTTGATCAGGCTTTTAATTGACGGTACGGACCCAATTTTTGTCCAAAATCCAACATGCTCAAAATTGATGTCTATGTGAGCTCTTGACTCACTAATCGTAGCAAATCCTGTTTTGCATGATTTCGAGTTTATAGCAAAAAGTTATTAATTTTTTTAAGTTTGAAATAATTACATAATTAAATAATTAATTAAATCATGGGAATTACCCAAATTTTCAACTTGCTCCAAATTGAACAAAATTGGTGTCCATGTGAATATCTCGTCACAACGATCGCGGCGGATTTGAAATCGTCATGTTCTGATTTCGAATGAGAGAGATATACAATTACAAAGTTTGAATACATTAATTAATTAGATTAAATAAATTTCACCCCATTTTCTGGTCAAACCCGAGCTTCCCCCTTTGACCGCTCCCCACCGCCGCCACGTCCACTTGACCGCGGCCTCGACCACCGCCGCGCTACCACCACTCCCTGGCGCACCTTCGCCAGTCGCCCCTAGATTCACTGCCGTTCATCGGTAATTGGCCCAAAAACGAAAATTTGTTCATGCAGGATTCCCGAGGCATCGCTCCTCCAAATGGCCCCAAATTTTTACAACACCTAGATCTCATGAAGACGAAGATTTTTTCTTCTGGTGCCATCGCCTGATTCTTCCCCGATTGACTGGAAAAAAAATCGTTTTTGTTTCCAGTTTCGAAATTATTGTTTTGTTGTTTTCATCATTTTCTCGCCAAACCGTATGCTTTCAGACCAAACTTCCTTCGACAAAGTTGTGCATCTATCTCCCCTCTACAACTTCCCCAACTGGGCCATCGCCTAATTCTTCATGGATTGGCCAGAAAACCCAAATTTCCAACAACAGTTTTCTGCCATTGAACTCAGATCTCGGCGAATCCGTGCGACGTTAGGCCATGGATTTTTCATGGGAGGTAGAGACAATAGAGATGCACAAAACCCAGAAAGGGTTTGGTCTGATTTTGTTTCATTTAAGAGAAATAAATTTTGAAGAATCAGGGTCTTATTTGCAAAGAAGAATTTAGAGTGGAGGCCATGAAATTGAAGAAGAAGGCAGCTAGTGTTTTCTTTTAGGTTTAGGAGCTATTGGAGATATTATACATGGGCTGGGTAATTATGTTTTAATCCTTGTTTAATTTAATCTTGTTTAACTTTATAATTATAACCCTTTTTCAATTAAAGTTATTCAATTTTCAATCCTTTTAACGGTTTTAAAATTCTTGCGAACACATACGGATTCCAATTTCGATGAAAATTTGAATACAACTATTATTTGACATTACGAATTCAAAGAAACTAGTTTCGTTGAACTCCGAGTCTGTATGAATTAATAATGAATTTTTCAAGTTTGAAAATTGTCATTTTACACTGTAAAATCAATTATAATTACATACTGATTATAAAAATTATACAAAAATTATTTCTAGCTTTGTTTTGATGATATGGTCCTAACAAAATTAATTTCGTTGAATTTGGAGACCGCTTGAAAATTTTCACTTTTTAAGGCATATATATTTTATATTAAAAATATATTTTTATATGGATAATTTTCGAATCACGAAATATGTCAATGCTTATACTTTTTGAATTCAGAAACGTCATTTCGGACACAATGGAAGTGGTTTCGGGTCCAAATTCATTCGTATGTGAAAAGTAGCCCTTTGGGCCATATAATATATATATATATATATATATATATATATATTCCATTGCAATTATTCTGAATTTTAAACTGGGCATAACTTTTTGTTTATAAAACAAAATTTCAATTTTTCAGACTCGTTAGAAAGATATAATCAAACAGATATAAATATTTTTGGTTTTACTGAAATTCGATTTATTTTGAATCCTGTTCATTCAGTCAAAGTTCAAATTCAAATTTTCAAACTACCGCGCAATTTCTAACTCCTTTTATAATTAATTAAAATTTATTCGTTTTTAACTTTGATTAAAGTAAATTTTTAGTCGTTATTATTTAAAATAAATTATTTTAAATATACAAAATTATTTAAAATTTCTAAAATAAAATTTTTAAATTGGTTCAGAATTTCCGGGTTGTTACAGGAGTTAAGCAAGAAAATAAATTCTCCGCCACTAAGCAGATATATATTTAACAAAGATCAGTGCTACGCAGTCAATTACAATGCTAGACACACAATTCATACATTTCCGTTCTGGGTCTGAACGAAACCATAATCCGAAATTCCTTCACATACGTTCGGGCTTCTGGCCACTTAACTGATATAAAATCCATTAGCAAATGTGAGTGACCCATTCGAGACATACAACAAGTCGTCCTTACGACAAGAAGGTTCCCGATCTTCAGTGTCGTCTCTAATGTCTTCAATTGCTCCACAACGTCATATTATTACTTGGAATGGTTTTCAGACATACATTCGATCCTGGTCTTTCCAAATAATAGGCGCAATTTAAAAATAAACACAATTATAGAAAACACATGCTTTCTACCAATCTCCTTCCGTCTTGGATTTTGTCAAAATTAAACTTCTTCAAACCCATTCTCAAATTATTACAAAATCCATATTTAACCTTTCTCTTTTAAAACACATCTCTTAAATCAAAAATGGTTTAGCCTTAAAGCCTTAATTAATTTTTCGTTTGATAACTCGATATCAAAATCCAGTTTCCTTTAAAAATCCTTAATCCACATTTCAACCATAGTTTCCAATTAAATTGATTTTCCAACATTCCATTCTTTAATCTTAACTAAAAGATTATACTTTCTTTCCAATTCCTCACTTTTAATTTGCTCAAATCAAAGATCTGATTAAATTCTCAAATTACAATATGAATTTCCATAACTTAATCTCATGGGGTTTCAAGAATGATATTTTGGAAGATATGATTCACAACAAAACCCAAATCAATTTACATTGAACATAAGTTACACAAAAATTTTATCTACTTATATTCAATGTCAATTCTCATAATCAACGAATACTATAAGTGGAATAACGATATAATAATATCTCCCAAATTCCTCAAATTTTATACATTTACACCAAATAATTTCATATCAAATATTTGAAGATTATTTCTATCCAACTTATCCCAGTCAACTTAGGAAACTCATATCTTAATTAAAAGATTTATCTAACTCTTTGACATTAGATCTGGATAGAGATACCATCAACTTATACTTAATATTAATCTCGATATCCAACTCACACTATAAGCGGAGTAATGGTGAACTACCTTTAAAATTCCTCAAATAGTAAGAATTATCATCTACCGAATCAATATCAACCATTCAAAGATTTATCTCCAACCATATCCAATCATTTAAAATTGAAAAACACATTTTAATTACTAAATAAATCAATTTAAATTCCAAACAGATTATTTTCAATACTTTAAATCTTTGAAAACATTAAAAAAATCATTTACAAATGATTACTTATAGTTCGGAAAACATTTCGCGATTTAAATACTTCAAAATAGGTTGTTTTCAAAGAAAAAAGCGTTACAAAACAGTTATCTTAACTACTTCGATAAAAACATCGTTTATCTTAGCCAAAACTTAAAATTTACAATTCAAAACACTTTTACATAATTTGTAATGATTTTACAATTTTTTTCATAATTTTAAAACATTTAAAAATAGTTGTTTATAGTTATGGTCAACAATTGTTCTTACGTTGATCCTTTCCAAAACGGTTTCAAACATAACTTGAAAATTATAACTCGAATTTAAAATCTGCTTTCACTCATTTGAAAGTTCTTGTTAATGGAAATCAAATGTTTTTCATTTTATGGAAATCCGATTTAGATTGCAAAAGTTATAAGCTTTTAAAGTTTGCATCTAAAATACGTAAATTGCCGTTATACGACAAGCTCTATTTTGACCATAATAACCATTATTCTACGATACTTCAAAATATATTAGAAAACAATTATATCCTTATATAACCCTTTTAAAATCATTTAAATTTACTTTTCAAATTATTTTGGATCTAAAATTCAACTTTCATAAATTCCAATTCATTTCTAAATTCAAATAACTTCAAATTAATCTTCCCATTCGTCAGATCAGTTAGGGATAGCTAGGGAGAGCAGGAAACTTCATTTCCAAACCCAAGCCTAGACACTATCCTCTATGTCAACCTAGAATGTTCCGATATTTATTTGTTCATTTAAATGACTTTTACAATATATATATGAATTCATACATATGGTCTTTTCCAGTTATTAACCTTCAATTTCAATAATGATATTTCTTTTAATTATGAAGGAGATTTGTCGATCACTAATGTGATACCATAATTGTTGTGTCATAGTGTGTGCAAAACAACAACAACCATTCAACATCCATAGCAACCATCATCAACATGGTTCAATAAATTATAATTGTGCACAAGTGTTATAACACTAATGCTTAATAGTGTGTGTTAAAAACTTTGCATCCATCATCCATCACAACAAATATCAATCATCATTAACCAATTCATCACTATATTTAAATTAGTCTAGCTACTAATTGAATATATAAACAGTGGTTAAAGAGTTCTCACCTAATAGCTTTCCAAATCTTCACGGTAGGCGAGCCTAGCTAAGCGAACCGTCGGACAGTATTTCAGCGCAACGTCTTCTTCACCAAAAAATATATATAATATACACTAATCTCTCTTTATATTATAAGAGGATGAGGCAGAGAATGACGAACTTTGGCAAGGTGGTGGTGGAAAAGAGGAAGACTTATGCCATGGAAACCATGGCCATAAGCTTTAAGAAGAAGGGAGAAAGAAAAGACGTGGGAATTAATGAAAAAGTGGAAGAAAAGGCGGTATTTATAGGAAAAGAGGAGTAAGGAGAGACTGACACATCATAGGACATGTGTATTTTATGCATGGAATGTTGCATGCAAAATTATAAGTTTCTTAACACTTGTAAAAAGGAGAAATGTGTTTTTGGTAGCATTTACCTTAAACGTTATGAAAACAAAGAGCGACGCATAATACTAATGCTATTAATTTATGTTATCTTTTGACAAATCCGAGCGAACGACAAATAATATCAGTAAATCCAAACTTATTAATAATCATTTCCATTTATAAATGTTATAATTCAAATAAAACATATTGTTTTACCTATCAAAATTATTAAATGTTCTCAAACTTATTTTATGTTCTGAAAATTTAAGTATTAAAAATACCAATTTCAAATTGGTTCAAAATTCTAGATCATTACAATGTAGCCTAAATCGGAAATATTAGCACGTTCTCTAATATTTCAAAAATAATTAAATTGGAACTTTTAAGTTTCCAATGAACCCAAAAAATCTCAAATTTGAATTATTCGCATGTAACACCCCGTATGTTGAATAACCAACTATAATATAAAACAGGGCAGAATTAAATTTAAAAATCAGAATCAGGGGAAACGGGCTATGCCATTGCGTTCGTCTCGGAAAAATACGCGAAATAGAGTCCAAGTTTTCGAAAATCGGAGTCCTCATGACCCAGATAAGGCCCAAAGAAGTTTTCAGAAATTTAAATTTAGATTTAAAAACAAAATTTTCAATTTTCAGAAGTGGCGGGAAAATTCCCGCCAGACCCAGGGGATCGACCTGGGGGTCGACTGGGGAGTCAACCTCCCCCCCAGGTCGACTGGGGAGTCGACCCTAGGGTCGACCTGGGGGTCGACCTCCCTGGTCGAGCCCAGGTGACCTGGGTGCACCAGTTTGGCTTTTAGGCTGTGTTTTAGTGGCTAGGACGTGATCTGACGGCTCTAATCTAATTTAGGGTTAATATAATGGCCTAAAACACCTAACTACTCTATAAATACACCCTAAGACTACCCTAATTCATACTAAAAATAGATACAATGCCGTCATGCCGTCAAAATGCAACTTGAAGGAGCCTCCATCAATTTGTAGAAGAAGATAGCATCTCAAATCAATCTCTAGTCAACTCTAGCAACTTAATCTTCTTCTTAGGAGTGCTAATCAACAAGTTGTGAGTTTTCTATAGCCTTAATGACCAATTATTGAAATGATTATGATAGGATATAATGAGGTTATGGCTATGAATGTGGATCAATGCATGTTATGCAAGTTATATGCTATGTATTAATGATGTTATGCATGTTATGCAAGTTATATGCTATGTGTTAATGATGTTATGCATGTTATGCAAGTTATATGCTATGTGTTAATGATGCTATGCAAGTTATGCAAGTCATATGCTACATGTTCATGATGTTATGCAAGTTATGCAAGTCATATGCTACATGTTCATGATGTTATACAAGTTATGCAAGTCATATGCTACATGTTCATGATGTTATGCAAGTTATGCAAGTCGTATGCTATGTGTTTGTGATGTTATGCAAGTTATGCAAGTCATATGAGAAACATTGATCCATTATGACACCATGATATGCAAGTTTGGTGTATGATTATATGCAAGTTCATATATGATATGTTATGCAAGTTTGGTGCATGATTATATGCAAGTCCATATATGTCATGTTATGCAAGTTTGGTCTTTGATGATATGCAAGTAACATGTGCAAGTTTACACCTTAGAATGATATGCATACATATGCAAGTTAACCCCTTTGTATGTCATACATACATATGCAAGTTTACCCCTTTGTATGACACAAATAACTTATGCAAGTTAACCTTCTTATGACATATGTGATTCATGCAAGTTTGGGTTGATTATTTATGCTAGTTGGGTTTGATGCTATGTGCATGTTGACACCTTTAAACCCATGTTGATGCTAATGTGTTATGCAAGTTGAACCCATTGTATTTGTGATGAATCTTCCCTTTTATGTCATGTTAGCGAATTACGTGGGGAACGATGGGGTTATTAAACATGTTAATGGAATTGTGTGAAGTTGGTATGATTATGCATACCATAAGGTGGATGGACATAATTGAGTCAATTATGTACATCGTTAAAATTGGAATTAATTAGGGAAAATTAATTCGGGGGTGATTAATTAGGTGTAATTAATCGACTAAGACACGAGGTTGGACCCTTTTGTAGCATAAGACTGCCCGGAACCGACCGGCAAATCCAGCGGCTACAAATGATTGGCCCAATGTGAGAGGTCTTAGGCACAAAATATATACGTGACAAGTGTAAAGACACGAGGTTAGACTCGGTTATGGCGTAAGGCTGCCCGGACCCAACCGGCAAATCCAGCTGCCATAAAAGATAGTCTAATGTGAGAGGTCTTTACAACGGTTACGTTCTTAATCAATTAAGAAACACTTAACCAGATAAGCATGTAGTGGGCATCAGGGGTTAAGTGGGTGCCTTGGGTGGCATGTGGAAATCAAGTAAGTGCCTTGGGTGGCATGAGGAAATCTAGTGGGTTGCCTTCGGTGGCAATAGAAAATACGATTAGATGACTTAACCAAGTGGAAACATGTAATTAAACATGATTAAAGGGTTAAGTGGGATGCACTAGATAAATTGACAAGCTTAGGTGGTAGCTTGTGGGGGCCCATTTCAACCAGTAACTCATATGTATCTTATTGGGCTCGACCCATGTCGAGGACGGGACACGCGTACTTGGCTTGATTATAAGAGGCCAAAACGGGGTAGCGGTGGCAACGCGAGTCCAACGGGTTTCATATGCGTGTGTGGACCCGGGCTGGTAGGTAAGACGTTGTTGCATCGTGTAGGTATAAGCCGTGCACCATTTGTTATATCGGGTTGCCACTTTGGGGAGTGATACACCCCATTGTGGGGCCAGCATGGGTATCTACGGTAGGGAGCCAATCGCTTGGGAGTAGTGGGTACACCTAGTGGAGATAGGGGCAGACGCCACCTATGTAGTCAGCTAGGGGTACACGAAACTACTGGGTAAAGTTTCTAAGTCCTTGGGAGGGATCAACCTTTAAGTAGGAATGACTGGTGTGGTGTAGTTAGTAATTATCCTTGGGTGGGTAGATGCGTCTTTACCGTTATCCTAGTTCACCTTATGTTTAGTTGGCTACTTAGTGTAGTCATTTATCCCCAGTCATCCCGTGCCAAGTTTATATCATACCCTAATTACTTTAATAATTGTGTGGTTAAAGTTATAGGGCTCACTCAGACTTATGTCTGACCCCGTTGTTTTTATCTTTTTCCCCCTCAGGTCCTCAGGCTGGGCCTAGCACTAGTGGGCTTTGATCAGACTTCTTTATCTATCTCTTGGAGCTTGGATCGTGATGTAAAGCCCAGCTTATCTTTTCTTTTATGGCTATTGTTTATGTAGTGGGATTATGTACTTATGTTTTTATCAGGATGGATATTTAGTACTTGACTCTTTATGGTGTTGTAACTAAACATGTTTACCTTCTACTGCTATGAAATGATATTTTAGATTTTCAAGTATTTATACCTGTCTTGTGTAATTTTTCTGTTCTATATTCACTTAAAATGCTCCACCGAAGCTAAGGCATTCCCTTAGTGAGTGACCTTAGCGGGTGTGGGGTGTTTACACGTGGTATCAGAACGAAGGTTACCGGAACATATAAAATTTTTAGAAAAATATTTTTCTAAAAACATTTTTGGAAGAAGTATTTTCAAAAACATGTCTTTAAAGAGAAAAGATTTTGAAAGAAAAGCATAATCCCCAATAGCCATAACTTTATCTTTCGAATTCTCCGTTTTGAATCTTTCCTTTTTCGTTTCAACATGGCTGAGGATCTTAACTTTCCGGAGGGTGTGACGATACCAGTATGGTATAGGAGATTGATGGAGGCTAGGGCCACCACTGCATGTCCAGCAAATGTTCCTCCACCAACCGTAGCACCCGATCTTCCTCCTCCCCCTCCTCCTCCTCGTACGGATACTTTTGCTAA
Source organism: Allium sativum (assembly GCA_030737875.1). Taxonomy (NCBI): domain Eukaryota; kingdom Viridiplantae; phylum Streptophyta; class Magnoliopsida; order Asparagales; family Amaryllidaceae; genus Allium; species Allium sativum. The sequence goes on from CM060920.1 coordinate 59,599,083, forward strand.
GACTTGCAAGGAATTTAAAGCTATGGGAGGGAAACCTTTTCAAGGATCAGAAACTTTTGTGGAGGCTAGAGATTGGCTTAAGGAGGTGGAAGAGTTGATAGATATCTTTGAGATGGAAGAAGGAAAGAAAGTCAAGTTAGCTGCTTGGTTAATGAAGGGAAAGGCCTCATTCTGGTGGGAGGTCACTAATGGAGAACGCCCCGTTGACTCTTGGGTGGATTTCAGGCAAAGATTTGTGGCAAAGTTCCTCTCAAGGGCGGAGGAAAACTTGTATATGGAAAGGTTCTTGACTCTAAAGCAAGGAAATCTCTCGGTAAAGGAATATGTCAACAAGTTTAATCAATTGGCAAGGTTTGGCCTAGACATGGTGAATACACCGGAGAAGAAGGCTTTGAGGTTCGTTAAAGGCTTGAATGAACCGATTCATGGATTGGCTATGACTCACATCCCTCCTATGGGGGCCACCTTTGAGAAGCTAGTTGACATGGCACTCATGCATGAGGAAGAGAAGGGTCCCAATGCTAATAAGGAACCCGAGAAGAAGGGAGATCAAAAGAGACCTCAACAGCAACAAAACAAAGGGGGGAAAGGCAACGGTGGCAAGGGAAAGAAGAAGTGCTTCAATTGCGGGATACCAGGCCACATAAGCAAAGAATGTCGGAAGAAGAAGAAGAATGGCTGCTACCACTATGGTGAAGCAGGGCATCTGGGGAAGGAATGCCCTAAGAAGGGGCAAAGGACGGGATCTACCTCAGGAGGGCAGGTGCAAGCTCTTATGGCACCGGGTCAGGCAAGGGGGCAAGTTCAGGCTCTCGCGGTTCCACCGATTCAGGAAAGAGGTAGAACTATTTCCGTTGAAAGTCTGGTTTTTCTATTTGATCATCCTGTCCGTACATTGTTTGATTCTGGCGCATCGCATTCGTTTATCTCATCATCATTAGTTGAGTCACTGCACTTAGACACCAGTCTAGTAGATGATCCCTTGGTTGTTTCAAACCCAATTGGGGGCACCACTTATTTGTCCATGATATGTTTGGGTTTGAAGATTTCTATACTTAGCGTTGAGTTTAGATGTGATGCTTTTGTTTTGGGCTTCACGGGCTATGGGTTGATTTGGGCATGGACTGGTTATCCAGTAATGGTGCTGTTCTTGATTACGAAAGGAGAGTTGTTAGGCTCATGACCCGCTTGGGTAACACTCTCGAGATCTCTTGTAATCCCATGGATTCTGTTATGCTAAGTTATCTTGAATCGCTTGACGCTTCGGTCGAGAGTTTGCGATCTGTTAGAGTGGTCCGGGAATACTCGGATGTGTTTGAGGAGGTGAAGGGCTTACCCCCGAAGCGGGAGATTGACTTCCGAATATATCTGGTGGATAATGCTAAACCTGTATCTTTACCAGTGCGCCACATGGCTCCTCGTGAGAGGAGGGAACTCCATAAGCAAGTAGGGACGTTGCTTGAGAAACGGTTCATAAGACGAAGTATATCGGAGTGGGGTGCTCCAATAGTTTTTGCTACGAAGGCGGATGGGTCCCTCAGACTTTGTGAAGACTATAGAGAACTCAACAAGCTCACAAAGAAGAATAGACACCCATTGCCGAGGATTGATGATCTTTTCGATCAGTTGGTTGGCGCTTCAGTATTTTCTCAGTTGGACTTAGCCACGGGGTTTCATCAGTTGAGGGTGGCTGAGGATAGCATAGACAAGACTGCCTTTAGGACTCCGGATGGTTTCTATGAGTGGCTGGTGATGCCATTTGGTTTGACGAATGCCCCTGCATATTTTGTTGATTTGATGAGTAGGGTGTTCAGGGAGTTCCTTAATAAGTTCGTGGTGGTCTTTGTGGATGACATCTTAGTATTTTCTAAGAGTGAAGAAGAGCATGCCCTACATCTTAGGGAAGTGTTAGAGACTCTTCGAGCGCATAGCCTTAAGGCTAAATTTTCTAAATGTCACTTCTGGAGGAAGGAAGTGCGGTTCTTGGGGCACGTGGTCTCCAAGGAAGGGATAGCTGTGGATCTTGCGAAGGTAGTATCCATTCAAGATTGGAAGGTTCCAAAGAATGCTACCGAGGTGAGGAGTTTCTTGGGGTTGGCTGGCTACTATAGGAAGTTTATCAAGGACTTCGCGAAGATATCAGCCCCATTAACTCGCTTGACGAAGAAGAATCTAGTCTTCGTATGGGACGTAGATTGTGATGATGCATTCCGACGGTTAAAGAGAGCTTTAACCACAGCTCCAGTCTTAGTGTTGCCAGATGGGAGTAAGCCATTTGTTGTCTATACCGATGCTTGTGGGACTGTACTGGGCGTAGTCTTAATGCAAGAGGGAAGGGTAATAGCCTATGGTGGAAGGCAGTTGAGAGCACATGAGAAAAATTACCCTAACCATGATTTAGAGTTGGCCTCTATTGTTTTTGCGCTTAAGATATAGCGCCATCATCTTCTTGGTGAGAGATTCGAATTGTTCAGTGACCACAAATCATTGAAGTACTTATTTTCTCAGAAGGATTTGAACTTGAGACAGCAAAGGTGGATGGAGTTCTTAGCATCCTATGATTTCGAGATAGCGTGTACCCCTGGCAAGGGTAACGTGGTGACGGACGCCTTGAGTAGAAAAAGGTTGTCCTTGAGTCCATTGTTCGTGGAACGACGAAGCTTGGAATTTATCTCGATGTTTGATTTTAGACCTTCCGTTGATTATGTACCCGGTTTGCTAGCATCCTTGGAGGTCAGACCTACTCTTTTGGGGCGAATTGGAGAAGCACAGAGGGACGACCCACAGTTGGTTGAGTTGGTAGAGAGGCTCACAAGGGTGGAGTCGTCCAGCCATTTGAGTAGGTATACCCTAGACGATAGGGGTTGCTTGCGTAGAGACTGTAGTCTTTGTGTACCGCAAGACGAGGGTTTGAGGAAGGCTATTCTTGATGATGCACACCGTTCTAGGATGACCATTCATCCCGGTGGGGACAAGATGTACCAAGACATGAAGCGAGTTTTCTTTTGGGCCGGTATGAAGAAAGATGTGGCCGAGTATGTCGCTAGATGCTTGGTGTGCCAACAGGTGAAAGCGGAGCAAAAGAAACCTGGTGGGTTGCTTCACCCATTGGAAGTTCCGCAATGGAAGTGGGATAGCGTCTCGATGGATTTTATTGACGGGTTACCCAGATCGAGAAAGGGTAATACGGGAATTTGGGTTGTGGTAGACAGACTTACTAAGAGCGCCCATTTCATACCCGTGAAGAGCAAGAGGACTGCTTCATGGCTAGCTTCAGTATATCTTCGAGAGATAGTTCGATTGCATGGGGTACCCTCTAGCATAGTGAGTGATCGAGATCCTATCTTCACTAGCGAGTTCTGGAAAAGTTTGCAAGAAGCAGTGGGGACTCAATTGTGTCTGAGCACCGCATATCATC